>OY293412.1:73004403-74364098 GCA_958502065.1 Chrysolina americana
GATTCTCTGATTGATAAAACTTACTGTCTTAGACTGACAGCCTTATAGCGACAGTTTATACCTACCTGTGGCAGAAAAACCACCTTCAGCAAAATCGTTTTTGCTGCTATAGAATTTGTGCTACTTCTATTCTATAATTTGTTATAGTAATAGTATTTCGTATTACAGTAGCAAGAAGTATCCCAGCAAAAACTTTAATAGCAGAATTTTCCTCAGTGTAAAACTATTACCACTCGTTATCTGAACACTTTCCACAAACCATCAACAGCAATATAGATGGATCATTGCCGAACAATTATCCATTTCAAGAAATGGAAATGACACCAAAACAACGTCATAATGAAGTTAGTTTTGGTGTTTTTGGGTTATTTCCATTTCTTGAATTTCATTCACACCAGAGGATCCAATCTTCATTTATTTGAATTAGTATTTTTATTATTGCTTTGTTCGTAGTGCTGTGGGAACTACTGTATCTATGACTAGTGTGAACTTTGGGAATGATGATGTTCATTTAGATAAATTAGATGAATATATACCTACTCACTATTCAATATGCAATGAGACTGTATGTAAAAAAGATCAATAAAAAAAATTCCACATTTTCCAGGAATATCTTCAGTTCATAGAAAACGTTGCTGTTTCATTTATTCATCTGTTTCATTTATTAACTGAGCGTGGTACTTGATACGGTATTATGAAGTTATGAGATTTTAATCCCTCTTCCCCAACCGGGAACTTGATTTACAACAGGTTTTCGGACCTAACTCAAGAACTACGACTCCTAAAGGAAATTATTTAGTTTTTTTAATAGATAAATTATTTTTCAAAATACCTTAATTTTTGTACATCTCGATGTGGAAAGGTAATTTTGTAGCTTAATGTGCTAGAGAAGTAATTGCTATAGCTCGACCAAAATGTTCGATATAAATATATTTCAACATATTGGATCAGTTCAAATTATTAATGGATCATATGTACAACAACACGCAATGAGGTTTTCCCAAGTAATGCAATACAGACACATTTTTTTGTTCAAACGTATCTGATGATATCATAATATTCTGAAATAAGGACTAAAGCCAGTCAAATACTCGTTCACTAATCATCACAAACAGCTTCAATACTGACTCGTCAGGCAAGGCGGTTAAGAGCCAGATCTAAAGCTGAAGATTTTCAACGAGAAATTTAAATTACCTATTCAAAAGCTGCAAGAATTTAGGAATCTGTATCTGTGAATAACAATTATTTAGTTATATGTCAATTGAACAGAAATCTTTCATTACTAACTTTGATCTTTTTGAATATTTGTTATTGCCTATTTTAAACTAATATCTAAATAAATGTTTATCGCTGTTCAATAAGTGTGCTGTTGTTACTCTATGGTTAATGTGTAGAGTAGCTATGGTTAGTCTTGGTCTCTTGCCGTGGAAGTCCTTTATATATGACATTTTTTTTGTTGATTTCTCGAATCTAAATTTTTACATCTACTCAACAGAACACGCAGAAGCTAAGGTTCTTTCGGAATAACTCGTTCTTCATTCGCAGACGTATATAACATATCTCCCGAGTACTTTAGTCTCTGGCGAGCAAAATGAGGAAAGAATTTGAGTTGTGAGTTCCATGAAATGAAAATAGGTTATAAATAATCCTGCCGACATAACTCCTTGCGACATAGAGTTATGTCGGCAAATATCGACAGTATCAATACGAAATTTGGAAAAGGTTGGATTATTTATAATCAATTTAAATTTCATGAAAGTATGGCCTTTAGCCAAGTAAGCCATATTTCACATGTGAAATATTTGATTATTTTACATTAAGAAATATTTTTTAGTTAAATACAAAGTCTAGTCGAAATTGTTTCTGTGGTTCCTATAGATGGAGCTGTATTTGCTATCGTATTAGGTACACTGCAGTCGGCAGAGGACTGTTGGATTATTTTCTGTTCGTTGTTTGCCAACAAAACTCCTATAATATAAGAAAATAGCGATAGGTCGGGTTATTCGTGATCTATTTTCATGAAATATGAATTATGAATGTTTGGTTTGTCTGTACGGAACCCAGACGTTTCACTATCGTCGCTAGTAAGGAACAAGAATCTGCATATGGCCATTCCTTCAAAATGAAATAAAATACTTCTGTTTTATCACACTTAAAGAAGTGTCCTCATTGCGGAACATCGCGATTCGATATTCTTTGTTATTTCAGCTTGACAAGAAAGTGGCTGCTCTCTAAAGCACATTAGCCTCATATCCTACTTCGTATGAAAAGAAGACAACTTCGACTTGATACGAAATATTTTTTCTCCACCATCATCGTCGAATTCGATAATTCTGAAATCAATTTTGACGTAACCTAATTCTTGTTTGTTGCATTTCATTTTATTGAATTGAAATTTTTAATTGTGGAGAATGTATGGTCTAATACTCGGTTTGAATGAAAATTCGTTATGCTCGTGGTTCCTCGCGCTCGCCTTAAGGCTCGCGTTCGGAACTTCCTACTCGCATTGAATTTTCATCCTTACCTTGTTATGGAATTTACTATTAATGTCCTTAATAGAGACTCCGTAGTCCATTGGGTGAAACGAATGAAAAATTGCAGGACTTTTTTTCTGCCTGAAAATATATTTCAATGAATTCAGGAATTAACTTGACACTTTTGTAGCAAATCCAGCAACTCCAACCTCATCCAATCCACGCGCCACGCCCCTTCGTAACGCTCCTGCAGAGCAGGATGTAATTTCTGCTTCGGTTGCGGATTAATCGGGAAACGTCCCATTGTGTGTATCATTGTGTTCTGAATATGGCCGTTACTTACAAGACGCCGTCATTAAGCGGATGTGGACCACGTTCAACATAGCTACATGACGGGAAAAAACTGCCATTTACTCTCCAAATCTCAAGTCATTAGAAGTTTGTTTTCATATTTCTTATACAAGCCCGTTATGAGTCTGCTTGCTGACAGTATTTTCTGCATTTTCTTGAAGAAACAATTACAACTTTAAAGGAGACCCTTCATTAAACCTTACCCCAAAACAGCCCATTATATTATCATAATATATACTACTGTACAAATATCCACAATAACTATCTATTAACCTTGAATAACAATTTTTGTTTATGGAGTAACATCATGGATTAGTCCGGGAGCTTTGATAAATGATGCTAAATAAAAATGTATAATATAATAATAATAATAATAATAATACTCCCTCATAAACAATCGTTGAGTGTACCCAAAGGCATAGCCTGTGCGGGTAGAGGACGGCTATTATTATTCTTTGCCGTGGCGCTCCGGGGCGACTTACTGATTTTTGGTGGCGTATTCACTTTTCAGCTGTAGGAAAACCCGGAAAACCTACAGCACCACCTCGGGTGGTCGGTGTGCACTCCAAGCTAGCACCAGACGAGATTGGCATCTAGACAACTCACAATACACTTGCTTTTCAACAAGGTATGCGGTCGCCTATCGATCCGATATAAAGTAGATGAGAAAAATTCTCTTGTACCTACATCGGGCTCGAACCGACTATCGCTATGCTGGAGTTTCGAACGGCCTGTGCATTAGACCGCTGATCCACCGACCACTCAGAAGGACCTCGGTCGATAGCCTTTTGAATTAAATTTAATTCTAGTTCAATAAACAACATTTATTATTATTAAAAATATATGTTATCATTTGTGGTAATTTATTCTAAACTGCACTTATATTGTTGTCTTGTTACATGTGATCAAATCCCTAGCAATAGAAATATGGAAGTTTTTTCTCACCCCGCAACACTTTAATCAAACTACAAATTACAGTATCTTCAATCATATTGCTTCAATTTCATTTCAACGTTTGAGGAAAAGGTAGGAAACAAATTGACTACTATTTAGAATAATTTAGAGACACACTCTGTATGGGATACCATCCAAATGAATGCCCATATGTGTGTTATTTTATCTTCCATATGTACTTCTTTATTTTCGTTAACAATCACAGAGTAAACGTCCATTCGAATTGCCCGAAAGTTTAGGTTCCATCAAGTTCAAAATTCGAAAAGTGTATTATTTCTCACAAAGTGGAAAATATGAGACAAAGATACGACAGAAACAACTACTTCTTCTTTACGGACACCTGACTTCCCATTTGTGCAACGTTCCTTACGAGATCAATTGCAAGAAGTACTAATAGTTGTAATAAAGCAATTGAATATTATTCTTCATTGGTGTTGCCAACTCCATCCCAGAGTAAAACTACTTACTTGCTTGGAAAAACTGTAGGAAGTTGTAATTTGTTATATATTTTTTATTATTTAGTGGTAGTAATAAATAAAACACATAGGGAAGGAATCATATACAAAATAATAATGTGATCATCAAACTTTCGATCAGATTAATGAATGAAATAAATTTGGAAAACATTTTGATTGTGTCCGTAACAAAAAATACTCAGAATAATACCGATCGATACAATCGATTGAACAAAAATAAAAAAAAAATGATAGACCGCTCGAGCAAAACAGAGGATTCCCGAGTATCAAACAACAAAATATTGGTAAAACATACTTCGGCCGAACAATATACTCAATCTATCCGCTAACGCCATCAATTGAATCGTTTGGCAATTACGTGAATTACGTAGTTCAGTCAAGTAAGTGGTATAATATTATATCTTGGCAAATCTAGCTGTGTCTCTGAGAAGTGCGTACGAATAAGAGAGAGGGTAACTGTCCACTACCAACTTTTATCAGGAAGTACAATCCGAAAAAGAATTTTGAATTTATTAAATTCGGCAAATGTTGACAACTACACATGTCATGAAATCGTCCTCAAATTTCTCTGCTCGTTCTGATTTTCATTGCTCAAAAAAAACTGTTACAAAAAATTCGTCGCAATATTGCATGACATCGTCAAAATTGCTAGTAACATTTTTATTTGTACGTTATCTTTCAGTCCAGCCCTAACCAACCCACTTGGATTCAATTCGGGTGATATGGCGGTAATCGTACAACGTTGTGATTTGCTGCTAGAAAGAGCTCTGATCTATTTCATACCGCTTAAATTTTGGCTTATAGTTGTTTATGAGGGCGTGTAATTCAGATTTCAGCATGTTTTTTCCAAATAGAAAACAAGCTTTTATTTAAATGCGCTAAAAAGGATAAAATAAACTTTTCCTTCAAAACTTTCCTTAAACTTATAATTTCATTACACAATTTTTATTTAAATTTGCTAAAAAGAATAATTCAAAGTTTTCCTTCAAATCTTTCATTCAACTTATTACATCATTACACAATTCATATCATATAAAAGCTTGTTCCTGTGTAGATGAACAAGTAAATTAAATAACTTGCTCTGATCGATTTTAATTTTGAAAATCTTCAAAAATAGGTACAAGTATTCTATTTCTCTCGCACTACCTACCAAATAAACAGCAAAGCTTTCGGGTTTACCTTCACGTTCAGATCCGGTTGGGTAACAAGCTTTCTCTGTGGAAAGGAACTCAGACCAAATGGAGAGGGTCAGCCCGAGCTGCTGCCTTTCACAGACCTTGAAGCCCTCTGACACGGTTTTGAGTATAATTTTTTCAATACACCAAAGGCTGTGGTAGTGCCAAGTGCGATTGCAGAAAGTCTGCGTCTGGTTTGAACTGCATATGCCACAACTGCCATGGCAACTGTCTGAACAGTGCACCTTTCATTGAGGAAGAGAATGAGAACTACAAGATTTTTCCGATGGACAGCGATGCCACAGAAAACCTCAAAATTCTGGACAACCGAGAACCCGGTGATAAACTTCACTCTGGACCATTCAGGCCCAAAAGATTATGAAAAAATTAGGACATTTCAATTTATCTTAGTTTTACTTTCATTTCACTGATAGTTTTCTTAGCACGATTTTACTCCTGAATGGTCTTAACTTCAGAAAAATTGTTATTTATTGAATGAGTCCGATTTATTTGTCATATAAAACACAAAGATCAAGCAACACGAGAGCATAGCTCGAGTGTTGGTTTTCTTGAGTGTTTTTTATCCTAAGACATGAAATGCAATAAAAAATTCGTGACATGCTGATATGCTATAAACATGAATACTTTTCCCAACATGAGGACTTCTTTGACATATATGACAGTTGCCGATGAAGTTATGATATAGTAAAGGAGTGATTTGAGTGGAACAAACAGACGTTGATGAATTCTCGATATCATTTCGGATCAATATGACTCATTAAACACTATTGTGTTTTATTGAATTTATGAGACGCTTGTAAACGAAAGCATTATGATTTTATAGAATGTAAGCTGTGGATAAACAATTTAATGCAAACGGAATCCTTGTTATACTACAATTAATTTTTGCATATATATTGTTCAAATTGAAAATTTTTGCAAATAGTGATTGATGTAGTCGGCGAATTATAGTACTTACAAGATTTTGAAAATAATTGTATGTACTTAATTATCGACCACAAAAACGTGGTGTAAAAATAACTACGAAAATATTACGATTTTCGTCAGCTCAAGAAGGAAACTAATTACAAATTTTGTCAGATTCAATTTTGTTGAAGGAGAAATTTTTCTTCGGATCAACTGTCATCCAAATTCTAGCGAGAAATTGATGAAACTAAAAAATGCTCGCAGAAGTCTGTCTATATATCCCATTTCTGAGCATTCATTCATATTGTTGATGTCATTCATATTGTAATAAACTTGTTCTAAAATGGCCCAATTTCAGTGAATGTCAATATCGTCAATTATATCAGGGAATTAAAATAGCATCGTTAAATCGAATTGATCATCAATGATTATCATTATGAGCATTCGGGATTTAGTATAACAGAATAAATGGTTGGGGTCGTTTAAACTCGGTGTTTTGTCGTGTGACAAAACGCTTTTAATTGAGTCGTTTCAACTCTCATTAATCACAATTCAATTATGTGATCGCATTTGTAAAAAATAGAGATGAAAAATAGTCAATATCCGTCGTTTAGCTATCATTTCATATGGATGGTTCTCGTTTTAGTACTGCTAGTCGTTGCCGATCGATGTTTCACCCTTTTTATATCCATACACCTACAATGTTGGCTGTTATGGCAAATACCTGTCAGAAAATTACGTCGCCTCTAGCTATAATGTTCAAGTATTGATTATATCAAACAAATATATGTGCAATATTCCTCAGTTCAGAGGCAACAATTGCAAGTGCTCCCTGTAACGACTGACAAAATTTTGTTTCGTTTCGGGTAAGTTAGTTGCTAAGTGGCCCTACGATAACTTCGGCACCCACTTAAAAAGTGAGCCATATGATCATTAAACTTTCCACCTCTAAGAACCACAGAAAGCATTCCGAGTAGTACCCAGACTTTGTATGAAGCCAAAGAAGCCAATTTCATTAAAAAAAAATATATGAACATATAGGAAGTCCGGGTACTAGTTGGAGTGCTTCCTGTTGTTCCTGTTGGGGGCCGGAGTTATCGTAGTAACAGAACCACTTGGATATCAATTGCATATTGTGGCCGGGTCTGAACCGATGGTCGGGTGTTCCGTAAAACTAGTATGTAGATAGCCACATGTTTTCGACTGACAGTCAGTGGTTGTTACAAAGTATACTCTTGTAGAAAAACTTTGCCAGGCGTTGGGTAGAGGTGATTCGGCAGCCGTATAGGGCTGTTGAATTATTTCAGATTAACGTTTGCCGACAGTCCTATATATTATAGCAAAATATGCCAAAGGGTGGGTTATTTCACAACATAACAAAATACGTTCACCCAAGTAGGTAATAATTTAGTCAATCTAGGATGCAGCCAAGTGACAAAAAATAGTCTTGTCAGTTCACTGATATATGTATGTGTGTTTTTGTATAGAAACCTACAAGAAAGATTTTGGTAGGATATTCAATTTTTATCGATACATTCATCCACAATCCTGTTCATTACTATTTCCACATTCGCAATGAGATTACTTAATTGAAATAATTATTATAATAAAGCCTTGTCCATGAGTAGCAAAACTGCGTATTTGTATTTCCGAATCGTCAGGGATATCGTTTAATGGAAATCGTTGAAACTTTGTTCATAAGCTGTAGAACTTCGTGACAATGAACCATACTTGGAAGTTGACAATGATAAGGAGGATCCTGCAAGATCTCGTTTTTTATTACTTTACCGACAATTATTTTTGAATTCTGGTAATGATTTATCCCTGTCAATGAAAATAAAGTAATGGGTCTTCTGGTCAGGCGATGACATGAAACATGATATCTGCACATCATTAGTTAATTTCCCTTGTCGATAGTATCAGCACATCGATTTTAATCTTGTTTTTATTACCTTACAACCCTCAGCGAACCGCACTTGTCTTTGTTACTTAAAGTAAAAATGACCATGTTCACGCATGTTCGTGAAGTTATCAATCGATTTCATTGTTGAATAATTAATGTTATCATGTCCAGAAATGAAAATGGGTATCCACTGGTCAAAAGTTGACCTCAATGTTCCATTCAGTTCCACATTCTTACGAGTGTTTCCAATCAAAATGTAATAAATCTTTTATGTTATCAGATATTTCGGATAGTTTTGAGAAATAATTGTTTTCGAACATCTCTTACTTTTTCTGGAAGATTGAATATGTTGACTCTGCAAATTTGGTCAGTTTTTCATCGATCATTTTATGAATGTTCTGATTTGTGGAAACATCACCGATAGAACATAATTCCTGGTTGTATACTGGCTGTCTTTCTGTCAACCGGCTATACTCTCAGAAACCTTCTGGAAACTTGCACAAACTGAGGGTGCCAGAGGGGGACTGGACTTACTTATCAACAAGAAACCTTAAGAATGGTCGAAACTCTATGCTGGTTTCCAAACCAAAAACGAACCTCGCGTGAAATTAAGTTTGATTTATGATCGACACTACCCGACTAGCCGCTAGTCAAGCCTCTACTTAAGGGTCTTCATCCCTGGAAAAAAGGGAATCAGAAACGATTTTTTGTCTCTGATGGATGAAGGGATGTGTAAGTATATAAAGATAAAAATTCTTAAAAAAATATTCTTCAAGTATTAAAGGAATAAACAGTATATTTCCCTTCCTTTTTTTGGGCATTTTTGTTCATTGTCACCATCAAAACGAATGAATATTTTTATATGGTTTTATCACAGTATTGAAGTATAACACTTACTTAGTTACAAGTCATTCCCCTTTTTTTTTGAGGCTTCAATTTGTTTGGAAATAATTTTACAAGAATGTGTTGTTTTCGCGAAATGGATCGCAAGTCTGTCGACTCAAAATTTGGCAGGTGTTCATCACTTGGGGGATAATGTATCATAACATTTTTGTATTAGGAAAAAAACAGAATGTTGGACGGGTTTTGTGATTGCTGATTGTGAAGAGCGTTTGGGTTAGGAAAGATCATGATTTTATTGCCAACATTTCAAAATTTAAGGGGCTTGATTTTATTCTAAATTGGTAAAGATATAAGGATTTTTGTAGTCGGAGATCACGATTTTTTGTCAGAAATTGATAATTTGAAATGGCTCCGGACAAGTTTAGGGGTTTTTAGGGTAGGAGAATGATCTAAAATATTTGAAAAAGAAAATCTTGGATTATATTTACTTACATTTATCAGCAAATGTAGTCTCCACTTCGTGAGGGCTATTTAGGGAGAATCTAGCATATGCGGCAAATTTTTACCAGAAATTAATTATATACCTTACTCTTCATTGCTTTCTAATAAAATTTTTTGGGCGGCGTCTCTGATGTTCCGTTGAAGTGGAAAAGCGGCACTGGATTTTTCATGAATGTTTCGATGGGGCACTGCGGCAAGGTAGACAAAACGAATCATTGACTCTTACAATGGAAACCGAATACGGCTTTCATTGTTCAGGTTGGGGTATTATTTTTCCTAGTCGGTCTGTTTTTATCATCAAGACTTAATAGTTACTATTTCTGTGTTCAATAGTGTTTAGTTTTGTTTAATTTGTTTTGATAAAAAGTGATTGGTTGCCAAATTCTCTGGGGGTAAGAGGATCAACTATACAAAACATGTTTCATTTTATACCAGAGCTCATTTAGCAGGCTGAAAGGATTTTTTGAATGAATTGGGTCGAACTAGCCTTCGCTGATGATTGGCAAGGACCATGAAACCGGTACGGAGGTGTTCCCCCAATTAAATCGAAAAATAATTTGAGCTTTAATATTTAAAATGCATTGCAAAGTAGTTCTTGTAGGAAACTTTGCCAAGTATTAAACAGATCTAACTCAACGGTCGTAGGGGGCAGTAATTGTTTTCTGTTAAATACGACCATACCCATTTTATAGGATTTTTTGTGGAAGCTTTGGATTACGTAATCCACCATTTTTCATGATTAGGGTATTAAATTTGAGAAGAAATCTTATTTACCACGAAAAGGTCTAGATAAGGTAAATTCTATTTAGAATTATACTATAAATCACAAAAGCTTTCCTTCCTTCTGAATTGATGCAGAAAAATTATATCGTGAAAGGACCCTAACTTGAAAGAAAACATCTGAAAGATGCTTTCAATTCAGATACTTGACATCTCAATTTTTTATAATCTGAATAACACATCTCATTTTCTGACCCTGTTCATGTTTTCAAAACAATTTAAATTAAACCCCCATGTGACAATTTTGAATAGGAATACGAGCTTAGATCACAAAACCTATAGTTATATTGGTGCTACCATTTTGAATTGATGAAAATTCGTTGTCTACAACCCCAAAATACCAATCTTCTATAAAACACGCCCGTCATCTTGAATTTCCAAATTTTCAAAGAAAAATTATTATCTTCTACTCCAAAAACTGCTAATCAGCGATTTTGAACTCGTCCACCAACAACTCTCAACACTGAATTTGCATCGAATCGGACACAATCGCAAAACTTTTCCGCCACTTTGAATTCATCAATGTTGTCAAAAGATTCATAATCTCAGACCCCGAAAAGCCCCACATACCAATTTTGAATCGAATCGGACCATAACCACACATCTCTTCCGCAATTTATTTTCCTAAACAATGTTTATCTCTCAAATCCGAAATAGTTTCGACCGGCAGCTCTTCAAACTAGTTATATTATTTTGAACGGTTCATCTTCTAGACATTCTCAGATTTTGCATTTTTCGGGAATATTTTTTCAATTCTCGATACATTTTATAACTGGAATCCAATATATAATAATGATCTGAAATGTACGTGCAAACTTTCAGATTACCACGAAAATCGAAAATGAACAAGTTTGAACCCTGTTTGTAATTTTGAAGAACGAGCTCGGAATCATTAACTACGGCCGGTACTGTACCGCACCGCAATCGTCATGTTATAAATAGGGCGGAGTTTGGATTTATTTTATCGTGCGAACTCGCACTGCCATCTGGCGATTTACGTTTCCTATTTCGAAGGCTAAAGACTCTTAATTGATACGATGATGAGAAGAGTACTCACTGCACACTTCAATAGGGAAATTATCTCCCTGTCAAATTGGCTGAATTTTTTTTATGTTCTAGTTCAAGTCCTTTCAAACAAAAAGTGCAGTGTGCATCACTTTTTCTATAGGCTAGTTTTGACGCTAGAGGCCAAAAAAAATACAAAAAGTTTATTGATAGTGAATTTACAATAAAATATATACAACTCACAAAACATCTAAATAAATAAAATCAATATTAAAAACATCCTTAAGCCGCAGGGGTTAGGATGTTATAATAATGAGTTTATGTGGGGGTTTTGGGTTTTATGTCCTGCCCTTCTGGGGTATCCAGCGGGCTGGCAAAAACCTACTCGCGCAGACCCTACGGTGTTGTGTAGGACTTAGACGCTGTGAGTGCACGTCTCTGCTTCACTCTGGTTCACTTCCCTGCCTCCTTCGTGTTATGCAGGGGGACTTGATTATTTATGTATAAGACATCAGGCTATCAGGAGCATGTATTGTCGAGTTTTCCTTGATCTTCCGGAAAAGCAACGAGAAAAAAACAGGTTTGGACATTCATCCTAAAATGAGTTTGTCACTCTTCTGCATTTTCGTGGAAAATGTCCAACGTCTGATAGATGAGCCCATGTTTCAGGTGTATGTTATCATGGGCTCTGATTGTTGTTATATGGTCAACCTACTTCCAAGGATAAAGTATCTGTAGAGTTGGTCAGACTGTTGTCTAATAAATTCTTGGATTTTAGGAATATTGGCTAGCTCCCTCAGTGTGTCTAGCCGAATGTACGCTAGAGGCCGCTGAAAACTGTAATTCTTCTTCGTATAGTTGAACAACATAAAATTTTATCCTAAAACCCCATCACTCTTATGAATAATCAAGATGTGAACAATCCTCAATATTAGATACTATTGTAACGATTTCGAGACCGGCCCTGATCTAATTAATTATGCACCCTCGTTCAACTACAACTGCATATCTGCTGGCGTACCGATCGCCGAGAACAAGCTGGAATAAATCGATTGTTCGATACTATTCGAAGAGCCATCTAGACGAAATGTTCTATACTCCTAAATATTCGAGAGCCGTGAATGGAAACTGCTTGGGAGTATATAAGCGGGACAGTCAGAATTGAGAGGGAGTTACAGTTCTAGAGTTCGCAGATAGAGACTGACACCGTAGAAATAAAATAGTGAAGTAATGTTTTAGTGAATAATTGTTGTAAATAGTGTTTTAAATAAATTAGGAAAATTAGTTAGTGCAGTTTTACTACATTTGTTGTCAGAAGTCGGATGTTTAAAATAAACAAGTGTTAAAGTGTTCGTCGCGTTGAAAAACTGATAGACATTTATCGCGCCTAATAGACAGTTAGTGAGTGACCCGTTGAACATTTGAGTGCAAAGTGGACAGTTTTGCGCGTCGCGGGACAATAAACTGAAAACTTTTTGTGTGAAATAAATAACAGACTGATATTTCGGCAAAGACAATAAGAGACAAAATGTTTCCGAGAAGAGTTCACCTAGTTGACCTTAAAGTTAGTGAATTAAAGCAAGAGTTAGAGGAGCGTGAGTTAGAAACAACTGGAAAGAAGGCCGTACTCCAGAAAAGACTTGCAGATGGACTGATTGAAGAAGGAGAAGACCCCGAAACGTTCTTATTCGAAGTTTCTGGAATTGATTTGAGTTCCATAATGAATAAACTCGACGAGACCACGAAATCCTTGGAAGATAAATTTCTGGAAAATTCGAACAGTTTGAAGGAGGAACTTCAACAAAATTCGGTGAGTCTGGAAGATAAATTTCTTCAAAATTCAAAGAGTCTGGAGGAAAAGCTTCTAGAAAATTCTGTTAGCTTGAAAGAAGAACTTCTCGAAAACTCGAAAAATCTAGAAGAAAAGCTTCACGAAAATTCGAAAAATCTAGAAGAAAAGTTTGAAGAAAATTCGAAAAATTTAGAAGTGAAGCTTCTAGAAAACTCGGAGAATTTGAGAGAAGAGCTTCTAGAAAATTCGAGAAGCTTGAAAGAAGAAGTTTGCAGTGTGGCGAATCGGTTGGAAGAAAGAATGGGAACTGTCGAGACAGAAATGGAAAAATTGAAAGAAACAATAAGTGACCAAGTCAAAGACGACATGGTGGAAGAAATCACAAAAATCAAGGAAACACTCCACGATGAAATAAAAGACGGAATCGAGACAGAAATCGGCAGAATAAAAGAAAAATTCAGTGAATTGGAAAAGCGAATGGATTCTGCGCACACCCCAGAAATTTTCAACAGAAATTCAATGCCGGATCTGAGTACTAACGTGGAGGAAGTTCAAAAAGACATTAAAGATTTCAAGGTCAGTACGGAACCAGGAAAGCTCTCATTGAAACCGCCTCAGTTCGACGGAAATACTCCATGGTCAACTACCACCGACAATTCGAAGCTGCTGCCAAAGCAAATGGATGGAATGCTGGGGAAAAAGCTTTAGCATTGACACTGGCATTGCGTGGCGAAGCAACAAATATTTTACAAACGCTCACCGCCCAACAACAGGAAGACTATGAACAGCTGGTAAATCACTTGGAACTTCGCTATGGCCAAGCCCACCTTGAACACGTATATCACTCACAGCTGAAAAACCGATGCCAGAAATCAAGCGAATCGTTGCAAGAATTTGAAGCAGATATTGCACGCTTGGTTCGTCTTGCGTACCCAGCTACACCGGAAAATGTAATGGAGCGACTAGCGGTCCAGGCATTTTTGGATGGACTTCGTGACCAGGAAACCCGGCAAGCCCTAACACTAGCTCGCCCCGCACATCTCGTGGATGCATTGGCACGCGCTCTGGAATTCGAAGCAGCAAAACAATCCTGCAAAAGCCAGAGTAGAGTACGGATGATTGAGGAAGATCCACAGCCACAGCAGCCCGCTAATATCGAAGCTGTGATGCGAAAATTGCTGAAGGAAGTTGTGCCTGAGAGAAGACTGATACGATACCGAAATTGTAGAGAACTTGGGCACGTGCGTAGCAAATGTCCAACATTGAAAAAATCGACATCAACGATGAAGGTCAAGAAGGAGCAATCGTCAGCCCGTATCCAACAAGCCCCAGTTAACAATGCATATGTCGCTGTACTTCAAAGACAAGACAAAGGTGTCTTTGTAGACGGTCTCATTAACAACGAGCCTCGCACCATGCTCCTTGATACGGGTACGACTAGGACAATCCTTGGACCTACTTTTGCCAAAACACCGGCAAGAATTGAATCGTCGAATTGGAAGCTACGCACAGCAACAGGAGAGCCGGCAACTGTGTATGGTGAACTTCCCATTGAACTGACTTTGGGCAGCACTATAGTGAAACACCGGGCTCTAGTAGCGGATATCGAGGACGAGGTAATAATTGGAATGGACATCATGAATTCTAGAGGATTCGAGCTGAATTTTAAATACGGCGTCCTTCGTGTGAAAGGAGAAGAGCTGGTACTTCATGGGAGAAATGAAGAAATGGTTCGAGTTCTGCTGGCTGAAGACGTAAGCGTACTGGAGAGGGCTGAAACCATTTTGGAGGCTCGCCTGGATGGAGGTGCGAGCAGTGGAAACGTGGTGATGTTCGAGCCCAAGCTACATGATGAGAAAATTGGACGAGGAATTGCACTAGGAAAAACCTTGTTGCGTGCTGATAAATTTGTGCCAGTAAGGGTAATGAATGTCAATTATTACCCGGTGACCTTGAAGAAGGGAACGATTTTGGGGCACTGCTCGTCAATTTCCTCTGTAATCAGGAGTGTACGTGGCACTGTTAGCCAAGCCAGTAACATGCCAGCAGAATTGGAGAAGTTGGTTGCTATCTCGTCCAAGGACATGGGGCCAGCACAGAAGCCTAAACTGAGAGAACTAGTCAGGAAGTATCAGGACATCTTCGATACCGGAGTAGGCAGAGGCGGTAGAACAAAGGTGGTTCAGCACAAGATAGATACTGGAAATGCCCGACCAATCAGGCAATCAGCCAGAAGACTTCCTCTCGCCAAAAAGGAGGAGGCTGACAAAATAGTCTGCGACATGGAGAAAGACGGAGTCATCGAGCCATCCGACAGTCCCTGGTCCTCTCCAGTCGAGTTGGTGAAGAAGAAAGATGGGTCAACAAGGTTTTGCGTAGACTACCGTCAACTAAACAACGTGACGAAAAAGGACAGCTACCCTCTCCCAAGGATAGACGACACGCTAGACACGCTGGCTGGATCTACGATTTTCTCGACCTTAGATTTGAAGAGGGGATACTGGCAGGTAGAACTGGCCCAGGAAGATCGAGAAAAGACAGCTTTTACCATCGGCTCCGGATTATGGCAGTTTACAGTTATGCCATTCGGCCTCTGCAATGCTCCAGCCACGTTCGAAAGATTGATGGAGACGGTTTTGAAAGGACTATCATGGAAGACGTGTCTGGTGTATCTCGACGACATTATTGTGGTTGGCAGATCATTCGAGGACCATGTAAAAAACTTGGAAGAGGTATTTCAGCGACTGAGAAGCTCCGGACTGAAACTGAGCCCCAAGAAATGTTATCTGTTTCAAAAAGAAGTACGTTATCTCGCCCACGTTGTCTCTGGGAAAGGAGTGGCAGTAGATGAGCAGAAGATCAAAGCTGTCAAGGAATGGCCCGTTCCGAAAGACATTCACCAGCTTCGAAGTTTTCTTGGCTTGTGCACTTACTATCGCCGATACGTGCTGGGATTTGCTAACATCGCAAAACCACTGACCAGGCTCACGGAAGGACAAACAAAGTTCCAGTGGTCGGATGAATGCCAAGATTCATTCAGGAAGTTGAAAGGAGCTTTGATCAACGCACCAATCCTGAGCTACCCCCTTCCAGACGGGAAATTCATTCTGGACACGGACGCCAGTAACGTGGGACTTGGAGCTGTCCTGTCTCAGATCCAAGAAGGACAAGAGAAGGTCATCGGTTACTTCAGCAAGACCCTCAGTAAACCGGAGCGGAATTACTGTGTCACCAGGCGGGAACTGTTGGCAGTTGTCAAGGGAGTTGAGCACTTCTACTAGTACGTGTATGGACGAAGATTCCTACTGAGAACTGACCATGCAGCTCTCAAATGGCTCCTACAGTTTAAGAATCCCGAGGGTCAAGTGGCACGCTGGATTGAGAGGCTCCAGGAATTCGACTTTGAGATCGAACATCGGGCGGGGACCAGCCATAAGAATGCGGATACCCTATCGCGAAGACCATGTCCAGACGACTGTTCGCACTGCCGACGAACAGAGGAAAAGGAGTCGACACTCTGCAGAACCACGGCGGTCGATGATAACTGGAATGACCACAAGATCCAGAAAGACCAAGAGAAAGATCCAGATCTTGGTTTAGTCATCGGCTGGAAGAAGAGTGAGCGAAGACCGTCATGGCAGGAAATAGCCAGTTGTTCTCCAGTCGCTAAAACTTACTGGGCCCAATGGAACTCTTTCACCTTAGACAATGGAGTCTTGAAGCGTGTGTTGGAATCGGAGGATGGCGGGGAAGAAAGACGTCAGGTAGTAGTCCCCAGGAGCAGAAGACAGGAAGTGCTCCGAGAAATCCATGTTGGGGTCACCGGAGGACATCTGGGAGTGACGAAGACCCTCCAGAAAGTTAGGCAACGGTTCTACTGGGCCAATTGTCAAGCTGACGTCAAGGACTGGTGCAGAAAATGTGCTGTATGCGCTGCCAGTAATGGGCCTCGAACAAGACCTAAGGCCCCGATGGGCCAGTACAATGTGGGCAGCCCATTCGAAAGGATCGCCATTGACATCGCTGGCCCGTTCCCACAATCTGAACATGGGAACAAGTACATCCTTGTGGCGATGGATTACTTCAGCAAGTGGGCCGAAGCCTATGCCCTGCCCAACCAAGAAGCCATCACCGTTGCCGACGTCTTGGTGAAGGAGTGGATTTGTCGATTCGGTGTCCCGTTAGAACTGCATTCGGATCAAGGCAGGAATTTCGAGTCAAACCTGTTCCAGGAGATGTGTCAGATGCTGAACATCCGGAAAACGAGGACCACAGCTCTACATCCGCAGTCCGATGGAATGGTGGAGCGGATGAATAAGACGATTAACCGCCACCTGTACAAGGTAGTCTCTGACCACCAGAAGGATTGGGACCAGTACCTCCATCTGTTCCTGATGGCGTATCGTTCCGCAGTTCATGAGTCAACCGGCCAAACCCCTGCTAGTGTTATTATGGGCCGAGAGCTGCTACTTCCATGTGACCTGAAGTTTGAGACGCCACCAGGACAAGACACTGCGGGAGATGACTACGTCAGCAAACTGCGACAGAGAATGGACGACATCCATGAACGGGTCCGTTTGAACATCCAGAGTGCCAGCGACAGAATGAAGGAGATCTACGACATCAAGGCGGATGCTGGTGGGTATCAGACAGGTGACCTTGTCTGGCTATACAACCCTCAACGTCGCCGTGGACTATCACCGAAACTTCGGAACTCGTGGGAAGGTCCATATAAGATCATGAAAAGGATAAACGACCTCGTCTACCGCATATATAAGCGACCACGAGGAAAACCTAGGGTAGTCCACTTCAATAGGTTGTCCCCTTACGCTGGTAATCACGATCAAGTCCGCACAGTCAGATCACCGGAGGACGAAATGACGTTTCAGAGGTTCATGTCCCTGTACTCGAACGGACAGAAAGTTCAATATGGGGTAACCCGAGAGGAGTCACGAGATCTTTTCAAGGTGCCTGCCAATTACGCGTTAGCTCACTGTGTGGCAGAAGATCTCCAAATGTCCAGAGGCATTGCAGTAGTTTTCTCCAAGAAGTTCGGTCGAATCCAGGAACTGAGAGAACAGAACCCGGAAGTTGGAGGGGTGTTACAGCTGAGGAAAGGCCAGAGAAACATCTACTATCTGGTTACCAAGAAGTGTTCTCGAGATAAGCCGTCTTATGAAGATGTTTGGAAGAGCCTTACGAGATTGAGAGACACGATGCTGGACCAGAATATTGTAGACCTGGCAATCCCAAAATTGGCCTGTGGGCTTGATGGGCTGGACTGGAGAGTTATAAGAAGCAAGTTGGAGACAATATTCAAATCCAGCGGCATCAAAATCCTGGTGTGCTGCAACCATCTTCCTCGACCCAACTTGAAGACTGTGGAGTGCTACTTCCATCGAACGTCCAGGTGCAGACATGGAGAATCTTGCAGATATCTTCACACTCCAAGAATGACGCTTCGGGGCGAAACGTCTTTAAGAAGGGGGCAATGTAACGATTTCGAGACCGGCCCTGATCTAATTAATTATGCACCCTCGTTCAACTACAACTGCATATCTGCTGGCGTACCGATCGCAGAGAACAAGCTGGAATAAATCGATTGTTCGATACTATTCGAAGAGCCATCTAGATGAAATGTTCTATACTCGTGAATATTCGAGAGCCGTGAATGGAAACTGCTTGGGAGTATATAAGCGGGACAGTCAGAATTGAGAGGGAGTTACAGTTCCAGAGTTCGCAGATAGAGACTGACACCGTAGAAATAAAATAGTGAAGTAATGTTTTAGTGAATAATTGTTGTAAATAGTGTTTTAAATAAATTAGGAAAATTAGTTAGTGCAGTTTTACTACACTATCAAAAGTATTGCTTCATGGTTGTCACATTTGGTCAACTATACAGTGTGTTGCAGTTATCTACAATTTTTTCAAGTTCAACAATTCGAAAATGATTAGACATCGTCTTAGGGATCTACGCCCAAGAAATTCTTATGTCCTACTGATTCCTATTCTACAACATATTCTATCTATATCACATAAAATTTACGTAGTATTCCATTTGAAAGAAAAAAATATATCTTCGAAAATTTACCAAGTGATAATTCGATCACCCTGTATACTTTGAAGGAATGATAATGAATAAAAGATATAAAATATTTTTGAAATTGTTTCGAGCAACCCTAAGAAGTATTCGAAAGACAAGGGAGACCTTTCTGAACGTGTGATCCCATGCACGAGCCCGCTGACTACGCTGAGGTTCGAACCCATGCACCTACGGATGATTGGATTGAGAAGCGATCCACCTCGGCCCATACATAAAACCAATAAAGTTATTCCAGAACTTCATAAGTTATGAAAACAATTAAACTGAATCATAATAATGTATTATTCAAATATTCTTGATGAGAATAGTGAATTTTCGGTCGGAAAACATTTTATTTTGTTAAAAAAAAATATTTTACTGAAATCTCTTCCATAACCCCCTGATATTCTGGCAAAAGAAATGTGTGAGTATGCCATTGTATAATCTAGAAAAGTTCCCAAGAATTTCACCGCTTCCGACTAGTTCACCAATATCGATTATTCCATCAGAGATATTATCATTCCTATTGTAAGATTTCATCAATACATACTTTGTTGTATTCAAAATCAGTTGATTTATTCAAAATCAGTTTATTAATTTCACACAGTGGTGTGAATGTATCAATTATTCATTTGCTAATAACTCTTCTGGTTCAGTACTATGATATGATATGGTATGATTTATTCAGACATGTTTAAAAGAGTTTTTTTTTCACACTAGGTGCGTTGTCTAAGCCTTATGGCTTGTATTACAACTCACCGCGGGCTAAAGAAAAAAACTTAAATTAAATTTAAATGTACATCTACCTTAAAAATATGAGGTTGATTGCTAGACACAATCCAAACGAAAGTTAAAGATGAAAACTGAGAGAAGAAGAAAGCGGAGAGAGGGAGAGAGAAGATTATTGGTTAAAATAATATGTATGTACCTATGGTGATAACGACAAGTTTTATATAGTAATTTTATGCTTACATATTTCAGTACACAATATTTTTTAGCTTCACGTATTTCACTTCAATGAGTTTTTTCAATTAGATAGTTTCACTTTTGATTTGATTTTTCGTATATATTCTGGAACCATATTGAGAAGTTTTGGGCCGAAATAAGTTATGAATCTTTGTGGTAGAGACTTTTTGTAAAATGGAACAGACACTAGATTATTTGATATAGGCCTCGTGTTGTAGGAATGACTAGTATATGTGTGGGTTTTGGTTTTCATCATCCATTGAATACATTGGTATATATAAATTTGTTTAAGATTCAGTAAGTTAGCTTCATGATATAATACATTTGTGGACAACAGCCTTTCTTTTTTAGGATGATCTTTATAATTGTGTTTTGAGTAATTTCTAGATCACATAAGGCTGTCTTGTACGTACCCCCCCAAATAATGACACAGTATCTTATAATGGACTCTGCTAGTGCATTATACACCATCACAATGGTTTTTCTGCTCAAAATATTTCTCAGCTGATAAAATTCAGGTATAAGTTAGCGAAGTCTCAGATTGTATATGATACATGCTCAGACCATCGGAGGTGTTGGTCTAAGATTACACCCAGATATTTAATTTTTTTTATAGTTCGACATGTATCATGTATATGGTCACAGGTTTTATTTTTAATTGTTATTTTATCAAACTCTGGTTGAATTCTAATATCAGCACTGAATGTGATACATTTTGTCTTATCAGTATTTAAGCTTAGAAGGCTACTATCTATGTAATCAAAATATATATTCAACTTTTGTTCGGCTTGTTGGTATACTTTTGTCCAAGAATCACCAAAAAACATTATCGCTGTGTCATCTGCATATGAGATTATTGAGCTTTTAGTATTTCTCAGTATTCCAATATTGTTTATATAAATTAGAAAGAGTATGGGACCCAGAACTGTTCCTTGCGGTACTCCTATGTTGATAGGAAGGGTGTTACTAAAACAGTTGTTGATTTTTACTTTTTGAGTTCTATCCGAATGATAATTTTTTAATAAATTAAGAACAGTAACTCTTATCCCCGATTTTCCAATCTATGCAATAATATTTTGTGATCCACGGTGTCAAACGCCTTGGCCAGGTCTAGAAATATTGATAGGCACTTATTATATTATTAATATTAGCAAATACGTCTTTCACCAATTTGAATAAAGCCTGTTCTGTGGAAAAGCCTTCTCGGAAACCAAATTGCGTGTTTGATAAGATGTTATTGGATTTTAGGAATTGCATAAGGCGAACTTTCAACAATTTCTCGAATATTTTTGTAAAATTATTTATGTCTGTAATAGGCCCATAATTCGTGGCGAGTTTCCTGTTACCTGCTTTGAAAATTGATGTGGTTATTGACTCTTTCCAGGCTCCTGGTATATAACACTGGTTTGGAAGCATTTATTATATGTGACAATGGATGATCCGATAGGTGTTTGTTGAATTTTTTTATCAAGGAGACCGAGATGCGATCAGGACCTGC
Organism: Chrysolina americana; assembly: GCA_958502065.1. Classification (NCBI taxonomy): domain Eukaryota; kingdom Metazoa; phylum Arthropoda; class Insecta; order Coleoptera; family Chrysomelidae; genus Chrysolina; species Chrysolina americana. The sequence goes on from OY293412.1 coordinate 73,026,131, forward strand.
CAAAGTGTTATTTTTTAGAGTAGAAATAGTGGAGATTATTTCATTACTTGTCACTGGATTGAGAAATAGCGAATCTCTTATATGAGGATTTATTTCCATAGAAGATGAGGTTTTGGTATCAAATTTTTGGGCCATGGGCGCTCCCACCTGAACAAAGAATTTATTGAGATAATCAGCTTTTTCGAGATCTGATGAGATTTCATTACCTTGATCATCGGTTATATTTATACTATCTGCTTGAGAAATTTTTGGAGAAATTTGTTATATCATTAATTTCAGTCCAGACTTTTTTCAGTCCTATGGTTATCCAGGGCTTTAGTTTCTTATTTTCCAATTTCAGTTTTTTTGTTTCAGAACTTTTTTTTATGAATGATTGTAAAATGTTAATGAAGTGATAATTCTACAGATAGTGCTATTGAGAAGTGATCAGTTAGGCTAGTTTTACATATAAATGAATAAATTTTTTTCTAATCGAATGCATCATTTTAAACTTGAGGTATCTTCAGTGATTCGTGTTGGTTTTGTGTTAATTTTAGGAATGAACCCATGTGTGGCCATATTACAAACGTAGTTATTTACATAAGTGTCGTCTACTTTTAGTGAATTGATATTAATGTCACCAATAAATATTTCGAAATCTTTTTCATTTCTTGTTAAAAAAAGGTTATTAAGTTCAGTAATATACAATTGTTTGCTTGTTTGTGGCTGGTGGCCTGTATGATGCTATTATTGAAAAGGTTATATTTTCCAGCATCAATTCGATAACCAAAATATTTGTTTCTGAGAGGTTATATATTGTGCTTGTAACGTTCCCAATTTGCTTTTTTACATATAGAACAACGCATTCGTTTTGATTAAATCTAGATTGGTTATAAAAAATGTTATATTCAGGAATTTCGAAATTATTTAAACCCTCAATGACGAAAGTCTCTGATAAAACTATGACGTCAATTTCGTCTTTCACAGAGTCGACATATACTATGAGTTCCAGAAAGTTTTTGTTCAGGCTTCTAATATTGAAATGCAACTGCATTTGTTGTATCATCAGCAAACATGGTAATGTAGTCATCAGTAAGGTTTCCGCGGGCAAGTCATCGACGAATAACAAAAAAGTAAGGTTTCCTAGACTGACCCTTGCGATATTCCTAACACGACGTCACGCACACTTGGATTTATTTGGATGAACAGGCATTCTCAACTCAATAGTTACAACTTCGGAAGACAGTGGGTCAAATGTCATTGACAATTCAAAAACAGTCTGTTTACAAGCTATGGTTAAATTATTGATTGTAGGTATAATTATACATTCAGAAACAAATATGTTTTGTTCGACATATAAACGTATTGAAGCAATTTTTCTAATGGAACATTCAATTGTTGAATTTTTTTATAGGTTATTTTCTTTTTTGCATTGGTAATATATTTTTGTCTATGTATCAAGTTAATATTGTAATAAATATCAACTGAAAATAGAAACTGGAAAAAGGACATAACTATCAACAGTACATTCAGTAATTCTATGAACAAAACTAGTAAAAAAGGACATACTCGTTTCTGCTCACAAGTGATTCCGGTGCAATTGGAGACACACGCAAGTCAATGTAGTCATCGTTTTTCTATATCATTTATAGTTTTTGGAGTACTGTAATTGTAAATTTTTTATTCACATACGTTTCTTGCATATGCAATTTAGTGGTGTTATACTTTTGAGTTTAGACTTTCGACCCTTCGCATCAAAAACGCATGCTTACGTTGTTACATTCTGAACAAAATATTAACTGATGTAAGAGGAGGTAAGAATTAAAAAATTTGGGTGTACGTTCCTAATGTTGAAGTATGCTATCTGTGCATATTTTCTAGATATTTCAATGGCTCATGCTCTTTTGAAATATCATATATCGTTCCACTGTTAGCGGTTTTCTCCATTGGCAAGTCGAATTTTATTTTCACACTTCTTGCCGAACATCTTTTTCCTAGGCTTGTTTGCTCAACGAACGGCAAAGCTTTGGAATCCGTTTCATATGGAAGTGTTCCCAGAGGTAAACACAGATTCTAGAAAACCTCCAATATCTACTTCTTTTCATGTGGCCCTTACGATGTTCCCTGAACATTACAGGATTATCTTTATAGTGGGAACCAGAGGATACAAAAAAGTCAAAATAGACATCTGTGTGTTATTTTTTTGAATTCATGTAATTTTCAAAATTGACTTTATGCTTTCCAGATCCATATCCCACGGAACCGACCAGAACATACGATGAAATTTGCTCGACAACTGGATTCCCTGAAACATTTGCTACAGAAGCTTTCAGAAAGGGGACCACACCAGCTGCAGTGACGACAGATCAAAGGAATGCTCAGTTCCAACAACCAGGAGGTGTTCTTATGGTGTATGGACTGGATCCACTACGGACTAACGCTGATAAATTGTTCAATCTTATGTGTCTGTATGGAAACGTTGCTCGGGTAAGTTGGTACAGTAATTAAAATGAGAGATAACTGACGACGATTATACGAGGATAACACTGAAATTATTTAGAAACTGTGAGATATGGCAGATTATTAGATCCATTTACCTATAAAGTTATACTGAAACAGTATTTAGAATTACCTCGCATAATTTATACCAATGAGAAATGAGCCGGTATGTGAGGCAAAATTAAACATACTTGGTAGAATTAACGGACCGCTTGTCCCCAGGTAGTTTTAATTATTACTAATATCTATTTTCAATAAACTGTATTTAATTTTTGCCAAACTAAATTTAACTAGAATTAGTAACAAACGACTCAAATCTAGGTGCATGAAAAATTCACCTGTAAAACTTGTCAATGATTGAAATTCTATAAAAAAGACGCAATCTGGAACCAATGACGGACACACTCAGTTTCATTTGTTTTGTGTACTCAAAAATTTTAAAAAAATCTAATGAGTCGGAACACCAGGATTAAGGTATCTTACTTGATATCAAATATTTTTTGTGCTTCAGTAATCTTAATAATAAACAAGTTTTGGTAGACGATTTTATTCTATTGGGAAAATGAGATCGTTTTTTTTTTTCCTAGTTTCATTAAGAGAAAATTACGAAGAAAACTACCGAAAAACTAGTTTTATGCTAAAAAACACTTTGTATCACTTTCATTGAAACTAAATCATTATAATTGGAAAATGAAAACAGTGATTGTTTATCTACTCAACGTTATAACGTTTTGTTGTTTATCACCGTAAAATTCACATTTGAGGGCCTTCATCCCTGAGAAAAAAGGGAGTCAGAAACATGTTTTTCTTTCTGATTGATGGGGGGATGTATGAGTGTATGACGATAAAAATAATAAAAAAAAAATATTCTTTAAGTATTAAATGAATGAACAGTATATTTCCCCTCATTTACTTAGTTAAACGTCTATCTCCCTTTTTTCGAAGCTTTGATTTTTGTGTAAATAATTTTACAGGAATGTGTTGTTTTCGGCGAAAACAACTGTTGGAAAAAATTTATTTTTATATTATTTAGTTAAACAAACAGTGATTCTACGTTGGCTTCTTCTTCTTCGGAGTCATAACCACACAAGTCCTGCGCCGGATTAAGCATTTTTTTTGATCGAGCTCAATTATTCAAGAGGCCTCCGTCCTAATGTGTACACGATAGGTACAAGACTATGTACTAGCAATGACATGTATATGAGCATTCTCGAGTGATGAGTTGAACTTGATTATTCCAACAAACGATCAGGTCCGGCTCTAGGATCATTACAATAGAGTTGCTCTCAAGAGTGAGAACACCAGCGATTCTTAGCACGGAAGAAAACTCAATTTGAAGGCGGATAGAGATTTGTGTTAACCGTAATGGCGGACATAGAACATGGTAACAACACCGTGTCTTCTTCACTACGTCATGTCTAGGAACGTGAAGGATTCAAATGTGGACTTGACAAACATTCTAGAAAGGGGTCAACTTGATAGAATTCATTACGTATCAAACTGAAGCATGTCTTTTCTCTAGAAAGGATGATCTTACAGCGGCGGCCAGCGTATTTATATCAGGAGTATCGATGTCAAAAAACTTGTTTTTCTGTTCCGCGACAAGATCTATTTCATTTCCCTTGAACTGATCATTATTTATTAGACACAGCTCCGACCTGTCCCGGAAAACTGTTCCTAGTGCAGGAAAACCTTAAGATCATGTTAAAAAACCATTTATCTCGTCGGTGATGCTTCGCTCACAAACTTCCTCACTTCTCTGGAATACCGCAGAAAGGTAGGCGATCTGCCTTTATTTTAGAGATATTTTCGTGGTCAGTGCTTTTCTGAGAGATTATTAATCTTTCTACCTAGCTCCGCTTCCTTCCCGTCGAGCTCAGTCTTCATTCACATCGTCCCTCTGTCGTCACTTTACAAATGGTATAATGGCTATCTTCAAATTCCATAATCGTAACGCCAGTGATATTTTCGGCATGCATCTGCAGATCAAATTATTGCTTTTCTGAGAGATTATTAATCTTTCTACCTAGCTCCGCTTCCTTCCCGTCGAGCTCAGTCTTCATTCACATCGTCCCTTTGTCGTCACTTTACAAATGGTATAATGGGTATCTTCAAATTCCATAATCGTAACGCCAGTGATATTTTCAGCATGCATCTGCAGATCAAATTATTTCAACAAAAAAAATCACCAAAAGTAGGAGTCAATAATATTAGATTGGTGGGTACAGGTCACTGGAATGCTTAAAAACGTATAATAATATATATAGCATTCCGATCTCCCGTTCTTCCTATGTATTCGGCAATCTGTTGTCTAGTTTAATTTTGTTTTTCAATCATATTCCTAACTATCATATTGCACTATATTGTTCCACCTTGAATATACACCTTGAATATACACCTTGAATATACCCCTTGACATGAATCGTTGACGATTGTCACACTGTGAGATTATCTTTGGATGATTTTTGGAAAATTATCATTTGCCCTAATATTCCTATTTTTTTATGTTCCGGGCGCTATGAGAACTAATAAAAATGCTCAAAGAATGAAAACGCTCATTAAGCAAAAAAATTTATGCAAAATTCGAAATACATTACTAGAATTCGGACATTTGAAGTGAAATTTTCAAAGCTTCATTTGAGGGCTGAAAAAAGCATTTTCCCAATATATCCGCAGTGATCATGATGGTAGAGCGCTAGTCTATCAATCAGAGGGACGTGGGTTCGATTCCCCGCATGGTCACTGGTCTCGTGCTAGGAATCGCACGATAAAAGGACCTCGTTAATCCTTAGCTCGCACAAGTTTCGACTTCTGAGGGCTGTCATTCGTAAAGGGATGACAGCTGGTTGACAAAAAAACAATTTTAAACAATTTTAAATTTAATTAAATGTATTTCATTTTAGTTTTATAATTATTGTATTGTTAAACTCATGGTTCATACTTGCATCAAATGATTTTTTTCATTAAACTCTCCCTCAATAACTTTTATTTTTAACAGTTCAATGTGAACGGAGAACCTCCTCGAAGCAGAAAAACATGAGGGTATGGTTAGCCGAAGTTCAAGCCTTTTTGAGGTTTACGCTTTCATCGCTGGAGGTTCTGGTTATGTCTCAACTCTTCGGGGGTGTCGTTGTCTGTCCTCTCGCAGATCATTTATTTGGTTTACGTCGGTTTCTACTCTTCCGAGTAGGTGCGAAGTATGTGTTCTATATAGTCTGGCTGTATGTCTAAAAGTATCGTTGTAAGAACCGATTTGGCTTATATCGGAATGCCTTTGTTGCCATTATCAGACAGATGTTTAAAAAGGTCTAAACGTATACGCGCACTGACTTCATGCGATTGACCCGGGGATCAAGATGGTCCTGAGGATACGTAGCTTTAACTCGAGAACCATTCTACTACTTCATCCTATAAGTTGCCCTAGTTTCTGCCTTGTGGCTTTTGCCGTGCCGTCTGTTTGTGACGTGCCTTTGGAAAATAAGTTTCCTGTCAGGGTTACCCCTAGGTACAACTACCCAGGGAATTTATTAGCCGTTCCTGACGACGTACCTGTCTTGTGCCCTGCGTCGCATTGTTAGCAGAATTGCTTTCCTGTTCACTACATTGATACCAATTTTCCACAGGTTAAACGACACCTCAAGTACGATTACTTGTCGTTTCATTAGTTGCCATTGTAGGGAGTTGTGATCTTTCTTGCGGTGACTCTGCTATATAAGGGGCCGTGTCATCCGCATAGAGTGCTAGCTTTTTTCATCTTGTTTTCTGCTCTAGGCATAACGGCCGTGAATATTGAGAAAAGATGTAGTGATAACACCCCTCCTTGTTGAATTCCCGCCTCGGTCCTTTTTGGGGTTGAAAGTTCGTTATCGGCCGGTACCGATATATCTCTGGTATCTCAAGAAGGAGTTGATGAGCTTAACCATGTATGTTTTAGTACCCTGATAGAATCAATTCTTCGGAAATGTCCATGATATTGTTTTATCACAAACCAAACTCTACATTAAAAGAAACTTCATTTCGTGAAAATACCATACTTGAATAAAATTATTCCGATGCAGATGTTGACCAATAATTGATTGGGTATTATTCCGAAATTTGGTGAAAAACTTCATTATCAATTATTAATAAGCAAGTATTTCTGTTCAATAATCGATATCAGGAATAAAATTGCTGAAAGTGGTTGGATTTTCTCACTGATCATCAATTAATCCATTTTATTTTGATCATAAATAATCAACAATTATTTTTCAGATTAAGTTTTTGAAATCAAAAGAAGGCACAGCCATGGTACAAATGGGAGACAGTGTTGCGGTCGAAAGGTGCGTTCAAAACCTCAACAACGTGGTTATAGGTATAACTGGAGCGGTTCCTTTAACACATCGCTCGAATAACATCAACGAACAACAGCAGTTAGATGAAGAAAACTCAAAAGAGCATAAACTGCAGCTTGCTTTCAGCAAACAACCGTATCTCAGTGAGGTTACAAATCCTTATCCATTACCTGACAAATCTCCATCTTATAAATTATATATAAATAATAAGAATAATCGATTCATGAATCCAGCAATGGCCAGCAAAAATAGGATTCAGCCTCCAAGTAAAGTAAGTAACTATGTCAATAATATTTCTTTATGCGTTGTTCTATACATATAAATGTATAAAAGAGGTTGCGAAAAGAAATGAAAAAGCCGTTAAGCAAAAACGAACTGAAAGTCATCCTCTTGATATTTCTTCCCTTCAAAATTCAAGTTTTGTAAATAATTTTCATAATCTTAAAATTATTTTCGTCAACCCTATGAAATACATTCGAAGGAAACTCATCACGATTAATAAATACTCTGTCTCTGTCAGTCTGATTCCTGTAAGTTCTATCACCTACTCAGCTGTAAACCACCTCCACTGTATGGGATGCATCGTCTCTGTTGGATAATACAATAAACCTTCAGAACCTTCTACGCAAAATTCACCAGAGACTTCTAAATAAAATTAGCTCAGATAATTATTAAACTCAATATCAACCGCTAGTCGATGTCAACTGAACTAACACAACTACGTTGCAAATTATTCGACCTTTTATATGTTCTTGTACATTTGCATTGATTTGAAAAGCAACCAATTTCTGGAAGAGGAAAAGTACCAAGCGCTAACGTTGCCAAACTGATGCTTTCAGTATTTCATCGTTTCGTGTCTTTTGAAGTTTTTAAAAGTACTTAATGAACACCCTACATATTTCCAGTACACACAATTCAGTAAATCGTTAGTACTATTTTAATTTTAATATGATGATAATCAGGGCGTATAATATTATCCACGGTATTAAATCGTGTTCAACTGAAACGGTTCTTATATCGAGAAAGATCCTCAACAAGATTTTTTTGCAGATTCTTCACTTTTTCAATACTCCACCCCAAGTAACAGAAGACCAGTTGATCGAAGTTTTCAGAGATTATGATGTAGTTCCTCCAAAAGCTGTAAAGCTTTTCCCAATGAAATCTGAACGATCAAGTTCTGGGTTATTGGAATTTGAAACTACTACAGAAGCTGTAGCAGCTGTAATGGCATGTAATCATGCTGCTATTGAAAGTCCAGGTAAAATAATTTTCTGATTTGAGAGAGATATTATGTTTTAAAATATAATTTTACACTTAGAATATTGATATATGCACCTAATCACACATTTCGTTCTTTGGACCATAAGTTACTGTTTTTATTGTATGTCTTGTACGTATTGCAATACAATATTCTCCTTTTCAAGATAAATATTTTTTTTCAGGGATGAAATTTCCATTCATAATGAAGCTGTGCTTCTCCTCATCGCGTAGCATGACTATCAGAAATGGTGATAATAATTCAAATGAACCTGGAGAGAAAATGCAAGAACACTAATTATCAACCCTTCCTAATTTAACATATACATATCCTTTCCATGTAATATTGTAATTCAACATATTATTAATGATAAGTTGTGTACTTATATGCGATATTGTTTTGCCAATTCCTTTGGAAAGAAAAGAAACCAATGAATCTCGTTGACCAATGTTATTTTTTTTTCAAGAAAGTTGAAAAATATTTTTGTAATCATTAAGAATACATTGAGATAACTTTCCTGATTGACTATTAAGATTATATTAATTTCATTATGAACATATCTAACTATAAGAAATTGGGGTTATAAATTATTCGTGTGTGACACAGTTACAATTAGCGCAATTCAACATTTTACTTGCAACGACTAGTGTTACGGTTTTTACAAATTAGGCTATTGATAAGTAGATTTGAATTTTATTAGGAATTTATGTACCTTTCAATAGGGTGATGCTATGATAGAAATGAGTTATTAGTTATTTATTTAGATTTTGTTGTGGTATTCAATATACATATTATGAAATCAATGCTGTGCAGCCCTTAAAAATAAATCATTCAATCTACAGGTGTCAATTAAGTATCTCTTTTCTTCTTATATTTTTGACAATCTATAATTCACTTAGTAAACATTACAAACTCAAATTTTTAAGGGAATAACGGATCATAACTCGATCAAAGAAATGTTATACATATAAATACCAGTTTACTTCTTGTATTTTAATATTGTAAGCTCGATTTATTTCTAGGGGCAAAATGAATAGATTCTAATTCAATCGATGAGTTTTGGAAAAGTTTCGGTTAAAGTTTTTTGCAAGATCACAAAAGTCAATATTGAGCAAACACCAACTCTAACGAAGTTGCCAATCTGAAAGAATTTACATATTTTAGGTACATATCACTTCAGTGACTATTTTTTAGGCTTTGTACTTTTCATAAAATCATATCAGTCAGTGATATCAGAATGACATTGAATTGAATCAACCAGTATGGATTTTTTGAAATTATTGTCTATTGTCAATAGGTAGGTGATAGCTAATTGGATAAAATCTCAGTGATTTGATTTTCAACATAAAAGCCTGCAGTTCATCGAAATAGCTTATAGCCAGAGAAAGAACGTCCTGTAGAACTAAAACTTGTGCTACTTTAGTTGAATGTCTTCCTAACATATGGGCCTCAGTATAGATATAACCTAATGTTTTTTGAACTTGGGCTCATTATATATTATTGATGTCAATAACATAGTGTTTGTGTATGACTATTAAACATTAATATGTGCAATAAGTATGCGAAACTATGGCGGCCGACGTTTTCAAAAAAAAAAAAAAAATTGAAATACGTCGTCTCTTTAGTTCAATTATAAAAGACAAATAGGTAATTCATATCATATAGTATTATGTAATTTATAGGTTTTTGTTATTTTTGTCCTGTACTGCAATTATTTTCAATTTGATTTTGAAGTTTAAAACTTTCAAAAATGTAATTTTGAATCAATTCAAAATAGTTGCAAAACTTAGTCATTAGTCATTATTTTAGAATGTTTCAGATATTTATTTGTTGGTAGTAACTGCTATTTATTGGTATTGTTGATTTTCTTCCCTTGTATGCTAGTTAGGGTCTTGAAATGAATTTCAGAGGAAATCAATAAATATTTGGTTAATAGCAATGTATTCCTTTGAATGTGATTCTCAAGATCGTACTTTGTTGAAGAAGATAGGTTTAATTTTATGTCATTAGTTGTCGAAAAAAAAGTGTTTGAAATTACTTTGTAGTGTTCATGCAAATTCTGCATTCTACAATATATGTCGTAACAAAATATTAGTTGAGTCAATTATCTGTGCCTCTAGCCGTGGTAGTCATTCTTCATCTAAAACACTCCAAAGAACTCTATTTACCTAACAAGCTTGTTTCTCTCTGTGCTGTGATAATTTTAGATGGCAATTCAAGTGTTGAGGCTGTATCATCCCGAATTTGAACAGTAGAATCAAGTGGAAAATACACTTGGTGGATTAACCAAAAGCAAACATACATATGAATTTTTCTCGTTCATTTTCTTCTATCTTAATTCTGAAAGTTTGCCAAATATCGCTATCAAAATTTTCTAGTCTGACCTATCACAAGAATAGAATGGAGGAGAATTGAGCATAATTATGATCAATGATGGAACCATCATTTTCAGTATCAGTAATGAGTATTTTGCACCTCAACATTTTCAGTTTTCGCAAAGTAACATTAATAAAATCGTACTACCTAATTAACATTGATTAGTGAATAACTCACAATTTCATTATCTGTAAATCCATGCCTTCGAATTTCAGACCAGTTTTTGAAGAAAAAACAAAAATTATATTCTCTAAATCAGTCCACTTTAAATTAGGAAATGATATAAGTGGGTACGAGTTACCTGAGTTCAAATTATTCTGAGCTGTCCTTTGCACATCCCTCTTTCAATTTTTTTTACCTGCAGAGTCCTATACAACAAACTTCATTACACACAGTTTATTGAAAATAATACTGGTCAAATATCTTATAACATTACCAGATTAAACTGACAAATATGACATGATTATTGAGGTTTGTAATGATACTTGCCCTTGATCCTAATTCCATGAGTGGATTTTTTAAATTGAATTCAGATCTTTTCAAAACCTGCATTGAAATATGGACTCATCCAATATTATTAATCTTGTGATAGTTAAATAAAATATCGAAGAATGTTTATCAAAATGATCAAGAGCCAAATTATTCATAACTATATTATATTTCCCTGTTTAGTTATTACAATTTTTTTATGCTGTAAAAGAAATAGATGTTAGTCAGTCAGTCAGACTTGGTGTATTGTCACTAATAACATTTATCATAACTTACATAGGTATTTTATCTTAGCAATCGAAGCCACTATAAACACCCAAACCAGTTATGTGCAAACTAAAATATGATCAGAATCTGATACAGCAAGAAAATAACTAAATGGTATCCTGTTGAATAATTTTTCGTGATATTTCTAGTATTATATTTCAAAAGGACAGTCAACAATCTGAATCAATTTCTAGAATTATGAAATTTGAGAATTTTATTTGCGCCTAATTCAAAATTTAGTTATTTATGAAACTAATGGTTGTTATTATAGTGATGAGTAGGTGTTCATAGATCTGGACCGGCCAGAGTATTTCTTTAGGATACAGCTGGTTGGCTTCACCTATAGGCTTTCCTTATTCAATACATCCTCTGCTGATTGCATCCTTTTTCAAAATCTTCGTTCACTGATGACAAGAATATCTTTAATAAATGGAATTGAAAGAAATAAGATTGCTATCCTAGAGAAAGGAGAAGTGCAATCTAAAATGATATACAAAAGATTAAATCTATATAAGGCATGATCTATTATCATCGTCATAAGTGAAATTTATTGTATATGCTTTAAAAAAAGGAATAATAGTTGAGTGAACGAATATTACAAGAAATAGGGTATTTCAAAGCACGTACGCATTTCTCGAAGACATAGTTGCTTATAAGGGTGCAGCCGGTTGAGGCCGTTGAGGAAAAGAACAAATAATAATAAATGACTAATGAAATTGATGAATAACCAAGTTTGAATCAAAAATGCGATTGATGCCAGTCCACTGTGATAACCAACATACTGAATCATCGTTTGATCAGCATAATTTGCTATATTTATTCAAAATAAAAACCCATGGCCTAAATGTAGAGGGTGTGGAAATATGAACCAAAATTGTTATCGAGACTGAAAAAAAATCTATTGAAGTAGTCGTACTGGTTCAACTTCTAGAGTATCCTTCAAAAACTTGGCACCATATTTCATTAATAATTTGTTTCGAAATTGGTCAAACATTAAGTTTTGCTTGAAAAAAGGGGATAAAGTGCCACTTGGGTGGAGTTACGTGAGTTCCGGTACCTGTAAAATTTCATCTTAAAATATTCTTTGAAATAGGCATATTTATTTGAATACCTACAGATTTGAAAAAAAAGGTTTCTATTTCAATTTTAAACGTTTCTCAAATTTGAACACACTATCGCAATTTTTTGATTTTTGCATTTTTTTCAATATCTACGAACTTTCTGAAATATTGAAAACTCTGTAACTCCCGAAAAAACTGTGTTATACCACGACCTTCATCATGCTACTCACTATTAATCACTGAATATTGAAAAAACTAATTTTTTGCAATATATCACTGCAGTTTCACTGTCCATTATCTACTATAAGAGATAATATCCTGATCTAAAAATTATTTTAGCATAATAAAGTCACGCTTAATAAAACTAACTAAAGCACTTGTTCGCACTTGCTCTCATGTCAACAATAGGTGATATAAGATGTCCATTACTTGATAGGTATAATGAAATATTAGGAACATTATCCTGCTTTAAAATTAATTATTCTACAAGCGTGTGTAATTCACCTCATATCCGCATGCAATTTAGTGTGGGAAATGTTGGAATAGAAATGTATCTGACTACGACCTAACCAAAATTCAGGACATTTTACATAACAAATTTTTTGAGAAAATTCACTTCCGACAGGTAGCGAGTCTTTGACCCCGCCCGAGTGGGACATTTTTCATAATTGTCAAAGCGAAATTTAACAAATTGGATTTCAAAATAAATAATTATTAAAAGTTTTTCCCATATGATGCCAAAACTATTGAAGGACATTGTATAATACAGAATAAGGGTCGAATTTAATTAATATTTTCTACTGTATATAGTACAAATGAACCAATACATATATATTGAATTTTTTTTGCGGTTAATAATTCATGAATGCATGTATACCATTTAAACAACATGAACCATTAATGAATCTCCTATAACCAAGACATATTTATTTATTTATCTTTTTTATTTATTAACTAATTTATTGAAATTGTACACAATGATAGCAAATTGTTAAATTTGTTTTTCGTTTTGTATCATATATAGATCTATGAAAATAACTTATGTTGTAGAATGTATACGAATGTTAATCAATATTGTCACGATTGTTGAATTTGTATATATACGTTAGGATTAATAATTTTTATCACAGAGGGAGACAAAAACACACCATATACCCACCCACAAGGCTTACACGTTCAAAAATACATAAATACATGCATACATACAAACAGTGCAACATAAAACACAAGTAATATTAAGTAAATGTATGTATTTTCCGATGCTGTGTGTGTATATATATTTTTAAATTATTTGAAGTATTATAACGCAATTGTATGCCAAATAAGTCTAGAAGTTTATTCTTGTAACAGTATTGTTCTTAAAGACATAATGAAATGCCTCATTAGGGGGAATATTTTCTGTTACAATAATACAATTTCTAGTTTCAGTATTACTGAGAAGTCAATTCATTTTTTCGATAATGTAAATACTTAAGTTATACTTCATTGCTGAATCAAGTAAATTCATTACAAATTTTATGTGTTTTTGAACTGTGAGATTTCCTATTTCCTCAGAATCCAATGTTTTCCATACTGAAAAATGCTGGAAACCTTGAATGATTCAGAAAAATTTTGTCTTTTAGGTGGTTCAGCTTGACACAATAAAAGATTAATAGAGAGTCTTCTGCAACAGTCATTCAGATTTTAAGAAACCTTAGAACTTGACGTTTTGAATTTCTTTGAATACTCCATTGATCTTGAAAAAACATCTGAAAAAGTCAAGTGGAGTTCTAACTTAACCAAAAAAAGAACTCGGTCGATTATTGGTAATATTTTTTTCTTTTAATATTTTATCTTAGAGACCTGGGCTGTCATATCTCATTGTGAAATATATTCCAGAGTGCTAAATTTCTGCAAAAAAAATCATTTTCAATATTTTCATTGTGTTCTACTGAACCAGGAGAAATCGGAATATTCAATAATATCTTTATTCTTGAATTTCTTGATAAGGGAACCCTACAAACAAAAATTGAAATATCTATGATCCTTCATAATTTTTAGGAATTCAAATATTTTGATCTTCCACAACTCTGACTATCAGTATATCATCCACTATATCCATTTCAAAGATAAAATGACATACTTTCTATATTTTCCATGGAAGCCATTTTTTTACTCAAATTTATTGGGTCAAAAGTGAAAGGATTTATTCAATGAAGCAAGCGATGGAACGATAAGGTAAGTGATGTTGAAAATGAGGGATATATTCGAAGGATGCTCAAGACAATATGGATTGAACAGGATATTAATTATTGAATATAGACAATTTATTGAAGAAAAATTAAAAGAGATTGCGTAGAATCAGCCGTCGATACAGAATTTCGTGTAGGGGATCAATTTTTTTGTAATATTACCTGAGTTTTACCTGAGAAATTTCAGCAAAATTGGTCAAAAAGTGCATATATCGAGAATTCACATGGATTGTCGCTTGTGCAGAATCAACTCTCAAATACTATTGGATTAAACGGCAGATAATATTAATAGTTTTCCTCTACCAGCCTTCTGCTGTCCGGTAAGGTAAGCAAGTATTATAGTTATTAAATTCGAGATCAGCGAGTCCATCATTCCACCCAGTACCCCAGCTGTGATCAGAATCAATATATCAACAGAGTTGATTCTTTTTCTCATTCTCCACATTGGACTCAATTTTCCTTGGAGCATAAGGCAATACCGGTCGTCTGTACAGTATCCTAGGTAGTGGTATAACGGTATAACACTCTTAGTGCTTGTGTTATGCCTGTGAATGTAGGCTGAGACCGCATAAGCTGGACAGGCAAATGCATTATGGTCTCGGCTGCCCCGTGACACGCCCCGCAGGGACCTCTAACCTATCACGCGACTACGGTAGACAAGGGCATTGAAGACACCATCCTCAGTTATGCCTGTGAATATATGCTGACAGCCAATGCATTGTGAAAGAGCCCAACGACATGCTCTACATCTGGGAAATCTGTAGCCATCACGCGACTACCGTCGACCAAGATATTGAGTAAAACACCATCATGGCAGGCCATTATGATGATACCTTCGGTCTCCGACTTCAGCCCACTTGACCTGAGGAAAGCGAAGGTAACATTTTTCGATGTTCTTAAAGAACCACTCGTGCATTGGCTTATCCTTGTGTAGCTATAGAAGTACTTCAGTCTCCACAGCTTCAATGTGAGCTTGTAGGAATGGGAATCTGAAATCCTGAATACTACTTGTACGATCCTGGTATGTTGACACTCCAAACTCAAAACTCCACGGCTTCCCCGTTTTCTGGGGATGTTTAACCTTGGGGGGTAATAATCAAGATGCAAGCTCTTATGAATATACATCATTTTGGGAGTTTTTACGTCAAGCTTTCGCAACTCCTCTTGAGTCTATTTCATCACTCATCACTCCAAATGAGTAGAGTAGGATAGAAATGGTAAGAATATTAGTTGCGGCAACTTTGTTTTTACCCGACAGTGTAGATAACCAGATTTATCTTAGTTTGTGCTGATACTTGCCACGGAGAGAGTCTGTCCGGCATCAAGATTATGTTGGTTGCTTCCAGTTACGCAATGAACTGTTGTTTTGTATATACCCATAACTCGAAAACTAATGGAACTTCTGTGATAAATATCTTGAAGAAATATATTCAACATGAACGTCCTCTCCATATTCCTCACATCGTCCTCTTTTGAGATGAACCATGGCACTTTGTCGATCCCAAACTTCATTCGGAGCGTTCTCTTCCACCACCCTCAAGGAGTGAGGCATATATTTCGAAATCATCCATTAAAAACAGATGGGTGATCTTATGCCTCTGGTTGTTGGAGATACAACAGCTGTATCCACGGGTTTTCCCAAGAGCAACGTACAATGGCATGAGATGCAGAAAAGAAGGTAAAGAAATCTTCCTGAAACACACCCCTACTAAAGAAAACCTGCTCTGTTCTGACCCGACCACATTGTATGGTGAAGCGAGTTCTCCAGAGTGGCATCATCAATGCATCTCACTACTTGATGATTATGAGCTCAAGCGATGTTGTATCAAATGTCTTGCGGTAATCGATCCAGGCCATCGCAAAAATTCGCTTATACTGCACAAAAACTTGCGTTTGACATTTATCTACGAGCAGGTATTCCTTGCAGCCAACGACCCCCTTTTTTGACTCACTTTGCTCATATTTTCGTTTTTACACCGGGTCAACTGTTTAGAGTACTTGTATTTATAAGATGCGAGACTGTAGTTTCTGGACCAAAAAAAATCTCCGTTTTTGGATAGTAGCACGGTTCGCTCTTAGACAAGCCAATTTGGAATATTTTTCTTCTTCACATGTAGCCATGAATTGAAAACTTTTGAAAATATGGAATTTTTTATTTAGATTATTAGGGCCTGGAGCAGCAAAGTTCTTCGAGCGTTTGAGGGCCCGTCGAACTTGTTCCGAGTTATCGGACTGCGTAGTTCATTGAGCTTAGGCTGACGAAGCCCCCTGCAGAAATCTTCGATCTGCGATAGGGCTGAAGTATCGGGGTTGAGTGGTTGCGGATACTCATAGAAATTATTTCGGAAGGTTTCCATCCGATCAGCGGACGGCAGGATATCCATAACACGTGGAGAGGATACCTAATTTCTCAGGTTCTGGGTGTTTCTTACACACATAGCATATATTATTTTTTATTCCGTTGGGGATTTATCAGTAGGGCCCTGTCTCCGGTGCCCCGATTCATCCAGAGGGTGCTCTGGTTTGTCCTTAACCCTATTATAAACTTCCCACAACCACAGTGTGAGTACTGGGCCCGAGAATCATGTGCCCTAAGAGGATGGAGCGAACCAAAAATTAAGGCTTTTAGCAATCTTGCGGCTAAGATTTTTGCCACATCACGGTAATCTAGTACGCGACTACGGTAGGCCAAGACATTGGAGACACCACCTGACAGGCCGTTAAGAGCCAGTGTTAACTTCACAGACCTAGTACGTTCTGCAACGAATCCAATTCCAGCCAACAAAGAGGGAAATAACAACGTTGTTGGGCGAGAAAGCATAAATGGACTGTAAATGAGTTTGATCTTTGATTAATCTTCAATATCTTAGCGATGTTCAAATAAGTATAAAAAATAACTCAGCGAAAAAAGGGAGACACATAAAAAGTGTAATTGAAACTCACTTTTATAGTCTTCACCACTCTTGCAGGGGTACCCCTGGGTCTTGTAGAACATTTGGCAATTCACTTCACAAAATGTCCTTCAAAATGCAAAATCTTGTATGTGGGCCAGAAAGGCGAACGTGTGTGCCGGTACAGCGCAAAATAGGTACTGCCCCCGTCTCTGGTCGACAGTTCGGCCTGCCTTCTACGAGTCTCCTCATTTTATATTCGCGAAAATAAAGTTTTTAAAAAGAGTGAAAAATATACATAATATTGAATGCTTTGAGACTTTGAATGAATATCGAACAAACGTTCCCATATATTTAATAACGTTAACGTTTCCGCTAGGCATATCAGATGTTACTTACGCTTTTGTTAAATTTGCTTTCTTAGGCTCCGCTTGATTTCGTTGGACATCTCTTCCAGCTGAAATATAAAATCATTTGGAAATGAATTGAACATATTCGGTATATTCAAGGATCACTAAAAAACTATATACTCCACTTATGTGATGGTAAGTCACAAGAACGAATTAATTATTCGTATCTATTTAAATTCATGCTTTTCCAGAATCAAACTCCATAAATTCACAAAGAAGTCCACATGCATTGGCTTATCCCTGTGTAACTGCAGAGTTTACGTCAGTTTCCGGCAATTTCGTGAGCATTTTGCTGAATGGTTTCCAACTCGGTGACAGATTTGGGGTAACCGTGATTAGTGTCGAATACAAGACCGAGTTCACCAGCCACCAGCATTCGTATCCTATCAAGACAGTGCAGTCTGATGGTGAACGACTTCATTCATTGTATGGTGGGCTCGTCGCACTGTAAGCGTTAAAGGCCAATTGGCCGCCACGTAGATCACCACACATTGAATACGAGACGCGTGTGCCTCGCAGGCTTGATTTAGCTTCCATCTTGTGTACGCGCCGCTCATGCTTTCCAATCAGAGACGCGGTATCTATCCTCTCTGTTTTCGACACGGTCTGAGTGGCGTCATACACACGGCACAGTTAATTTGACAGATGTCAGCCTGTTTAGTGAATAGTTGCTTCTACCTGTACCAGTTATTGTGGTTTCTGGGGCTTGGGGTTATGAAGCGTCCTGGTATGATGCGAGCCTCCTCTACTGTCAGATCGACACGTGGCATATATTCCACTTCTACCATTTCGTCAATCGGCTGAGGAGACTAACATGGCCTCGACCTCAAAAATAAAATACATATAATCTCTGAGGTTTTGTGCAGAAAAGGCTGCATGCATTCTTGCCATGTTTCCTCTCCGGTTGGGTTCACTGCTATCATAACAATTCAGACGAACGTCCCTTATAGTTCAGTCGACAGGTAGTTTCAGATAGAAAAAGGTCGTAAGTAAATGAAACTTTAAGATGTTGTTCAGGGATGGTTGATTAACATTTTCTCAAGTTTTGGACCTCGAGGACCCTGTGCTAAAAAAGTAAGGGGGGAAAAACTGCAACTTTTTCGACCTTGGTGTGGTTTTTCCTCAATAACTTTTTTGCCTTACATTCTACAGCAAAAACGTCGTTCAACTTTTTTGTAGATCGTCAAATTGCCTCAAACATGTTTGTGTGTCAATTTGTTACCGAGATATGGCGCTTTGAAGAATAGGTAATTTTTCAAATTTCGCCACAAAATGCAGAATTCCACCCAATTTCTTCTGTTATACAAGAATTATGATGAAATGTAGTTGCTATTATAATTCCTACTTGAAATCACCAACTTTAGATAACCCCCACCCCTGCTTGCCCACCAGGTGTCAAGTCGTTCCTCCCAAGGACAAGAGAGTGTCGGGCCGAGGGGAGTGTGTGATCAGCTACAGCAGTAAAAGCTGGAAAACAATAGATGTTAGAACACTGCTCCTGTGGAACTGCGGAATGCAAACGATGAGCCAATATTCAACATAGAAGGCTGAAATTTGTCTATTCTACCTGCGCTACCTAGACCTATTTGTTTTCGATTTTTGAGGTCATATTAGATCACGTTTCATTTTATTCTTTCAACATTCGCATTCATTTCGATGTTGATGACACGAATGACGGATGCTAGCATCGAAGTGAAGCAGGCATATGAGGACGCCGACGTGATGATTGTTAACACAGCCATATCCAAGGCCAACGAATTCGTCAGCGTCATAATTACTGCTGAAGATGTGGATACTTATTCTGTTGACAGCATATTAGCTACGTCCACAAAAAACATCTACCTTCAAAAAAGTGGAAGAGGCAGTGGTCCCAGTGTCCTCTACTCGCCAAGTTCCTTTCCTCCCAAAGACATACTTTTCCTTCACGCAGTGAGTGGTTGTGATACCACTTCAGCACCGTTTGGATTGGGGAAGAAGAAAATTTGCAGTACCTACATGAAGAATACCTCCCTCTCTGCAGTAGTGGCCCCGTTTCTCACATCAAACGCTACTCTTCAGCAGATCCTGGTAGCAGTTTATGGAGGCAACATTGACAGAGACTATCTCGACGACCTAAGGTACCAATTATTCACACGATCAGTGACGAAGGCTAAATTACAACTAGCTCGCCTACCACCAACAAGGGACGCTGCCAAGTACCACTCCCTCCGCACTTACCAGCAAGTACAGGCATGTTTGGGCAATGATCTCCTCCCATCAGTATGGGGCTGGAGCCTAACCACACGAGTGGTACTACCAATCCCCACAACCAGAAATGCTGCGCCTGTTGACATCCTCCATATTGTTTCCTGCAAGTGCAGCAAAGGCTGTAGCAGCGGAGCTTGCGGCTGCAAGAAAGCAGGTCTCCGATGCTCAGCAATGTGCAAGCACTGCACAGGCCACTCCTGCGAAAACGCCCCCGCAACTGATTTGATCGAGGAAGACTCACTAGAAATATTGGACGAAAACGACAACAGCGACATCATTGACAGCCTTATCGCTCAGGAGGACGACAAGCTGTTACGAGCAGAACCAGCGGCTAAGAAATCTCGGCAGGAAATGTAATGAGTACAAATGAGTACCTACCCACTATGATTAGCTATAATATCTTTATTCCTCAATATAATATATGCCTTGAGAATAACTTAAATTTGTTAATTACATTAATTTTTTTCACGAAAGGACTACGTCTTTTTTTCTTCCTGTCCTAGGATTATTATGTAGGGGAACGGGGGGATATCGATCCGAAAAGTAACTGATATCAATACCAAAATGATGTGAAAAGGTATGGTTGCCTTTCATCAGAAAGTTAGCTTTTGAGAATTGGGGTTGGGTGGGGGAAGGAGGAGTGGGGTGTCCAAAGTTGGTGACTTCAACTAAGAACCATATTTACTACAACATTTCATCATAATTCGGGTATAACAGATGAAATAAGCTGTAATTTTGCATTTTTTGTCATTAGCAAATTTTGAAACATGACCTTTTTTTTTGACGTGCCATATCTCGGTAGCGAATTCACATATACATGTTTCTTCAGTCAATACGCTCTACAAAAATGCATCGATATGTTTTTTCCGTAGGACGTAAGAGAAAAAAGTAATCGAGGAAATACCGGAGAGAGGTCAAAAATTTTGCAGTTTTTCCCCCCTCTACTTTTTTCGCACAAGGTCCTCTTGGTCCAAAACTTGAGAAAATGTTAATTAACCATTCCTGAAGAACCTCCTGAAGTTTCATTAACTTCCGACTTTTTTCCACCTAACTCCACTTTTTTCAACCTGTCGACTGAACTATTAATTCATCCGTCCACTCAGAGCGTCCTTTATTATCGCGGCTCTCATCATTTGGCAATTCATTGTTGTCGGCCCCACCATTTTGCCTTGACCCTTATTCCGATAGGGTTGGTTGTGGAGACATCTTCCCCGCACATTGAGCACCGAGTTATTGGGTATACCGGCAAATAAGATCCATGTGGGCCAACTTACCTGGCTGCGGGAGCGGCTTCCCCCCAATTACTACTACTATTGGGTATACCGTGGGTTAGCCTAGTTGGTGCCTACGTCCGACACCTGCAGGTTGCGTCTGGACTGCCGGTCCGTTCTTCCGACTGAGATTTCTGCCACATCAAGGCAAGCCGGTATAATATTCATACTCATATGATCAGAACCATTACTTCAACAGAATGGTTTGGGTTATAGCCTGCAGAGTTTAAAGCAGAGTTCAAAGAGTAAGTTCAATATTTTTCAAGCTTTTTCTCCTCTTTTCAAACAATTTTCATTTCACCGTGAGCTGAAAACTCCATGACGAAAATCATTTGAAGGTACCAGTTTAGTGGAACTATACGATACGAGGCAAGCGACGCAACTAGAATATTTCATAGTGGGTTTCAGATTCGGCACTCAATGGCAGTGTAGCAGAGATTTTCATTTTCAGATTGAATCATAAACTTCGCAAATCGAGCTTCTATGAAAGGAAAGTGAGGTATTATAGTATATATGATTTATTTTGAAAATGATATAAACAGTATATCTTTTAAAGAAGAAATATGTGAGCATTGCTGTATCTTCAATTTTGTATTCATATTGAGGACCACCTAGGAACGAATAATCGAATCTCGAAAAAGCCAGTTTTTATTTCTTCCGTGCTTCATTTGGTTCCCTGAAATGCTGGTTTGTTCTCTGGAAGTAAGTATTCCTAGATAAAGTCTTCAAAATTTTAACATCGCCTGAAAGTGATTCAGGTAAGTATTCTCCACTAGGCTGCACTCATGTAACCTAATGGGGTATAAAAGTGGAGATATGATTCCAGGTGGAATTGACTAACCTTATGACAGTTATCGTGTATGCAAAGTGCCCAAATTTAAACAGGGATCTACATGAACAAGTTCACTGAAGTAATACACAGAGTGTTTAAAGATTAGATAACCTAAAAATAGGTATTTCGCGTTATCTGCAAATAACGAAGGAGTCTAGAATGTTGTTTGCCACAGGAACATCATTGATGTCCAACTTGCCTTTGTCGGCACTTTTTTCAGATTTTTGTTCCAGGTGAGCTATGCTTATGCTCTTACCAAAGATATGAAGAGCTTTCTCTGTTAGTCTCTGGGCTTCTTTTTATAGTGGCGTTTTGGTGGTTGACTTTGGGGTTCTCCCTCGTGCACCACGTCTGTATGTCCGTGACGGCTGATTGCATCCTATGAAGTTCCCGTTAACGCCCCTGTATAGGTCGAAAGGAGGCTGTATACCACAATAGTGGTGATTGCCCCCCCTTCTGAATCAAACCCCTCAGCTAAGCATGGCAGATATCCATCAGTTCAGAGATGGAGCAACTTTCCTTTTTCTGATAGACGCATATAATCGAATGCCGCTTATATGACGAGACGCCGGATGCAATTTCTTTAATAATATGCCGATTAGGCTGTGTACCGTCTGACAGGATTATCCAAGTTAATACGCGTGTTGGTACTTCGAGAAAACTGGATTCGCTGTACGTTATCTCGGATATTTCACAAGCACAAACGATGATGGGAAAATTGGTCTGAATGCCTTAGTCATGGCATTCACCGCGCTTTCAAATTCTTTGGCTTTTTTGTACAGAGTGTTTTAGCTCCACTGATTTGTTCTATTTCTATAGGCCTTATTGAATAAAGATGTGGTTCTTTTTCTTCTTCAGCTCCATAGTCCAGAATTGGACCATGATGTTCTGCCTACTTTTGGTAAGCTTTGGAATGGGGAGACTATCGCATCTTGGAGACACATTGCCTCTTCTTCGATTCTCTCAGCCACTCCCTTGAAGAATTTCTCAATGTTAGCTGTTAGGGAGCTTTTGTATGTCTCAAAGTTGGTTCTGAAGAAGGTCAACCCTTCGCAATATCCGAAAATACGCAAGAATCTGTGCCCATGATTTGACAGGGATGGCTTGTCAGGTACGTGCCACACCCTCTAATGAATGAGCTGACTCGTGGGGTTACCCAAGTGATGTCTATGATTGTAACAGTGGGCACTGTTATATGTTTTCAGCGCACCCTGTATCACAAAACGGTCTTTTCAATTTTAAGGAATCATATGTGCGTGTCTGGATTCGGTGTGAGTGTGAGATAAGAATTTATACCTACGCTCGAACCGGAGAAAAATAGTTTTTACATATAGAAAGGTCGCTCTGGGTTGGTAAACAGATCGCATACAAATGAGTTGACGCCACAGGTATTTATTCAATGGAGCTCTTCCAAGAAGAGATTATTTGGGTGGAATTCTATCGTGAGTATTCTGGAGCGGATTCGCGAAACATCTGGTTACACTTGAGTACCTATATAAAGGCGAGATTTCACTGGGAGGATTAAGATGAAGAGAAGTTATGATTAAGAAGGTTATGAAGACGTGATAGAAGTGTTTGAAATATTTAGTTAGTTGTATTGTTGTATAGATCTAAGTGTTTTATTAGTCAGTGGAGTAGTTGTATGTTTTAAGTGAAGTTAGGAAATAAACAGTTTAGTAGTGTGCTCGGCATTATTATTTAGCAAATCGTAACAATATTTATAATACTTATATGAGTTTCCAGTCATAGAGCCAAAAAGTCAAAAAATTATCTCCTTCCGCATGGCATTTGGGAACATTCGAACACCCTGTATTTTATTCGTAATAAATTTATGGACAACCGGTTTATTCTTCTCCCAAAATATCTTCATTACGACCTTGAATATCGTGGGATATCTCAATGCTTCATCTGCTTTCGAAGTTCAATGTTTCAGTACACCAATAGATTATGAAATGTTTGAAGACTATTATAGATTACACGTTCTATTATAATATACTGTTATGTAATATTATATGTTATTATTTGTCTGGGGAGAAAAGTAAACCTCGGAACATTGGCAATGACACAAAATCTTAAATCCCATCTCAAATACAAAATTATAGTTGTATGTTCTTCGAGCAATTCCATTAATTTCGATAATTTCTGCGGCTACCTACTTCTGAATAAAATCATAAATCATAATTGATGTACTAACGAAATAGGTATGAACTTTTATTAGTTATGTGATTCCATATTACAATAAAAACGTATTATAGTAGTTTGGTGGAGACATGTTTATTTCATGAAAAACTAATGCAGTGAGTTCTATTAGAGTATTATCAATTTGTAAAATTACTTTCTCCGACTCTCTAAATATATATCTTGTTTATTTTACCGTTTTGTTTAGTAACTGATAAAAAACGAC
This sequence comes from Chrysolina americana, assembly GCA_958502065.1. NCBI lineage: Eukaryota > Metazoa > Arthropoda > Insecta > Coleoptera > Chrysomelidae > Chrysolina > Chrysolina americana. The sequence continues at coordinate 73,050,677 of OY293412.1, forward strand.
ACACATATGCTATACTTTTCACTCATAGAGGTAGATATATCCCAAGAAAGAAAAGCCCGGCTTGGCTCCTTTTAAGTGTGATTTCGTCTTCTCAATCGTCATCCATTCAGATAGAAGTTTAAGAAAGTAAATGATAAAAAAAAATCTCAAATTCTTGATACACCAATAGTGATAACTGATTGTTCGCGGATGAAACATAAACGGGACTGTAGATGGCAGAGAACAACTAACAAAGATGAAGACCGCTGTTTGTGAGGAGCAGATTATAATATGTGGAGTACGTCAAGGAACGGTTTTAGTTCCTGTACATTTGAATATGCAGTGCGGCTTTCAATAGTCGCCCCTTGTACAAACTTAAAAAAAAGTTTGGCAGGTTTTACCGATACTACTTTTTTAAATAAATAAAAAAATGAATGCTCGATAGATGGCGCGGAGGGACACATCAACTAAAAAATTGGTCATGTGTCACATAGTTGAAAAGATGATTCGATTCTTTTTTCAACCATTTAAGTTTTTCATATTTTCGGTTTTGGTCTTACGTTTATTTACAATATGCAATTGAAATGCCAGAATAAGTGCGGATTTAGCGGAACTGAAGCCCTTTTCTTACCTGACCACGATAACTTTTGAATGGTTTGATGTGAAATGACGGAACAGAAATTTTTTTGAATGGAACGAAATTATAAAAATTTTCAGATGGTTGGGAAGAAAATTCAATTATCTTTTCAACGATGTGATAAATGACCCCCCATGCCATTTAAAATTTTTTAGTTGATGTGCCCCCCGCACCTTCTATCGAGCAATCACAATGGGTTTTATGATTCTGTTATATTAGTTATATTTTACGAAAGTGGCATCTGGAATTTGCTGTCTACTTTTCTGCAGCTTGTTTTATAAACCACGATAATTTGATAAAATATCAATAGGAGACAATCTTGATAATATTGATAATATTCTGACGAACTTTGACACAGATCAAATAGGTGTTCTTGAAACATGTTTGTCTCATCACTCTATGCAATACGCAATTACTGACAAAAAACCCAGTATCGCCAAAAATAATTCATCATCTGTATGCAAAAATTGAGGAATGCGTTGTATGAAACAATCTGGGATATTTTCGGGGGTAATATAACATGACCTCGTTTATCAGCGTAAAATTTTTCAATTTCAACGAAAACGATTTTGTTTGAAAATTTATCGAGTTGAATTCGGAGATTTATGTTCTGAGTAAAACCCGAGAGCTTTTTTTTTTTGGTAATAAACACTCTGTGCGATACTAAGAGAGTCAAACTATTGGAATGGTAGTCAACTTTCTGCGTTGCGTTCTCACCTATAGCCAATCAGAGGTCTTTTGGAAACTATGTATTGCGACTGAAGAAAGACAGACAGAAAATTATCTCTTATAAGAGCCAGTTGTATTTTAATGCAGCCTACATAATAAATTCAAATCCACTAGCATTTGGGAAACACATTCTCCATTACGTTTTTGTGAATCATTTATTTCCATTACCTCTTATTACCTATTAATGATTCCGGCGTGCATAAGTTGTCTTGAATGAACCATCTGAATTTGTTCTCATTTAGAACTGCAGAAATGCCCTTCCCAAATGATGCATTTCAAAATATGATTCCCCCTACTTGTTCCCGATTGTATTGCTGTTATTTTCATATTGAATCTTATAATGTTCTTAGTTTATTTTTATTACCCTGTATGATAGTTTTTGAAAAATAAAGTCAGTTAATGACATTAAATAACACAGATCACATCATTACAAATTGGCGACAAAAAATGGAATAATTGCACAATATGGTAACCAAAGCGATTAGGTTGAAAATGTGGCAGATGATTCCAGTCACACTAAAAACGATAAATAACTAGAAATTTTTCTGCGGAAATGACTGGAAAATACTTTTATTTTAAAAAAACTGTCAATCGTTAGCATGTTCAAATGCACGAATAGTCGCAATTTGAAATATTCCCTATTATTATATCTTCAATTCGCACAATAAAATAGTAAGTTTGAACCACGACAAAAGCGATTTGCACATAAAAGTACACAGAATAATGATTTATATACAAAATTATTGGTATATTCAATTTAAAAATTACTCATTTTGACATCAATCAAATGTCAAATATGGGAAATCATCAAGAATACAAATCGACGTTGTCAGCTCTTGATAAATTTCTGCATAACAAATGAAAATTACATTTGTTATGCTCAGTTTTTAGAAGTATCGATGACTTTATAATTTGTTACTTTTCAGACGATAATAGTGAAAAATATGAATTAGAAGATAATATGACACATAATTTGAAGATAACCTAACTAACCTAGCTATCCATGCAAGTTGCTGGTAATTCGATCACTAATTAGGAATAAGTAAAATCCAAGAAATGCTCGCTGCGCTGGCATTTTATAAATTACCCGAAGAAAGGGACACGCCTCCGGCTGCTCATATTTCAAGCCATGGACATGATTTCTTAATGTAAAAGAAGAGGACACAATGTAACCTAACCTAACTAACCTAGTTGCTGGTAGTCCGATCACTAATTAGTATGATAAAGCGATATCAAAAGAAATGCTCGCTGCGCTCGCATTATATAAATTACCAGAAGAAATGGACACGCCTCCGGCTGCTCATGTTTTTAACCATGGACATAATTTCTTAATGTGAACCTAACCTAACCTAACCTAACTAACCTAGCTATCAAAGTTGCTGGTAATCAGATCATGAAAAAGCGATATCAAAACAAACGCTCGCTGCGCTCACATTTTATAAATTATCAGAAGAAAGGTAATTGGTTGCTCACGTTTTAGTCAACGACCTAATTTCTCAACATAAAAGATCATCATATTTTGTAGAATTCGTCGAATTTGGCAACGTCGTATTTTTCATTTGTGATCTGCCAGTTGTCAAATGTAATTATTTGCGATTGTCAACTGAAATGAATTCCGGTTGGAAAAGTATTTAAATTTTTATTTCTTGGATGTTCTTTAGGCAATCAATTCCTATAGTATTCTGAGATTTAGTGTCTACAGTTGAATACGGAGTATTTGGATTGTTAAATACGTGGGACGTTTCCATTCATAGAGGTGCTTTTGTGAAGTGACCATTATGACACATTTTGCAGAAAAAAACTATTTTAGATACTTTTCCGCGCTGAAAATTTTATTGATACAGTGATTTTATTGTATTTTAATCATTCTATGAAAGTTTCAGCCAAATCGCTTTGGTTACCATATTGTGCAATTTTACCGATGCGGAAATCACTGATGAAAAAAGAAAAAAAGCTGTGCTTTTACATTTAATTGGTGATGAGTGTTGATTTATTTTTGAATTTACCTGATTTATCTGAAGAAAACGCATCACCTTACGAATTGGCAAAAGGAAAATCAACAAAATTAATACAGATAGACTTTGTAAAAATTGTGGATACTCTTGGCATAAACAAGGTTTATCTCAATGCCCTGCAAAACACCAAACTTGTAATTACGGAAAACGTACAGGTAATTTTTCAAACGTCTGTTTACGAAAACGATCAAATGGACAATCTTTTTCCGGCAATTATCGAAAATTTTCTTCTCAATATCCGCAAAAAAGTTTCAATGAAAATATTTATCAAGGAAATGTCAAAAATCGTTCCATAAATACTGTCAGTGTCAATATACTCATAAATTTGAAGGATGTGAAGAAGGTCATACCGGGCAATCCAATGAGAATTATGATGAAGTTTTTACTGTGCGACCCAATAAAAGTCCAAAAGTAGATGTTGAGATAAATGGTGAAATAACTACTTTTACAATTGATTCAGGAGCTTCGGTGAATATTAAAAGTAAAACTACGTACAAAAATTTGAAAGGAAAATATGAGCTAAAACCAAATAAAACTAAAATATTTGCTTTCAATTCAAATACCGAATTGATAGTCGATGGGATTTTCGAAGCAAATATTTGATAGGTATAAACAAAACAGCATAAAAAGTTACATTTTTGTCGTAGGAGAGAACACAGCTTGCTTGCTATCATATGAAAGTGCTGTTCAGTTGGGATTATTACAAAGAAATTATAATATAAAGTTCCAAGAAATAAAAGATAATTATCCAGAACTTTTTCAAGGACTTGGATGTTTAAGGAATTTTTCAGTCAAATAATTTTATGATGATTCCATTAGACCAGTTGCTCAAAAACATAGAAGAATCCCATTTCATTCAAGAAATAAGGTAGAACAGGAAATCAAACGCCTTTTGGAAAAAGATATCATCGAAGAAGTTAATACGCCGACACCTTGGGTATCTCCAATAGTTGTGGTTCCAAAAGCCCATAATCCAGATGATTAAAGAATATGTATTGATAAGAAATGGCCCAACAGATCTATTGAAAGAATTCGACATATAACTTCGACAATTAATGATTTAATAACAGCGGTTAATGGATCCAAATACTTTTCAAAATTAGATTTGAATGAAGGATATCATCAACTTGTTTTAGATGAACCATCACGATTTTGAACATTCTCCACTCATATTGGATTATTCAGATATAAACGTTTGAATTTTAGAATAAATGCTGCTGCGGAAATTTTCCAAGATGGCATTCGTCAAGTGCTTTTAAATATACCTGGTGTTATAAACGTAGTGGACGATATTCTCATATTCGGAGAGACCGAAGAAAGTCACGATAGATCAATATTGATGGTTTTAACAAGACTAAAGGAGGCAGGATTAACGCTAAAAGAATCAAAATGTCAGTTCAATCAAAATCGAATAAAATATTTTGGATATTTTATTTTCAGAAAATGGAATAGAACCAAATCCAGAGAAAATATACGATATAAAAATTTAAAAATCCCCTGAATCAGTGACGGAGGTGCGAAGTTTCTTGGGAATGTTGAACTATATCATCGGCAGATTCATTCCAAATTTAGCATCAAAAACTGAAATTTTCCAAAAGATGATTAGAAAGAATGAAAGTTGGGAATGGTCCACTTATCATCAAGAAGTTTTTGAGAATTTAAAAAATGCCCTGGTCAAAATTCAGAATTTGGCATATTTCGACATACAGAAAACAACCCATTTATATGTTGACGCTGGTCCGAAAGGGCTTGGTGCTATTTTGACTCAAGAATATGGCAATAAAATGAAGGTGATTGCATACAGTAGTAAATCTCTTTCTGAAACTGAAATGAAGTATAGTCATATAGAAAAAGAAATGTTGGCTATTACATGAGCTATAGAACATTTTCACATTTAGCTGGCAGCATCCATTTTTCATTCACATATGGATCATAAATCACTTGTTAATGTACTGAAAAATCTACTAGCTGTACTCTCAGCACGTTTAGAAAGACTTCGTTTGAGAATTCAAGAATATGAATATAACATTCATTATCAAGACGGATCATCCAATCCTGCTGATTATTTATCAAGGCATCCAATTGAAAATCAAAAATATTTTCATAATTTTTATAATTGAAGGAAGTACACCAAAAGCAGTAGGAATCGAAGAAGTACGAAGAGAAACAAAGAAGGACTTTATTCTGAGAAAAGTGTTAAATGTTTTACAGGAAAATGGTTATAATAATTGGTGTGATCCAGATTTAAAAGCATTTAAACACATTAGATATGAATTATCAATCAAGGATGATATTATTTTAATAGAAAACAGAATAATTTTGCAAAAATGATCCATTCAATTAGCCCATCAAGGCCATTTAGGAATTGAGAAGACCAAACAATTGATTAGAAGTAAAGTTCGGTTCCCTCTAATCGACAAAATGATATACGAAGAATTATCAAATTGCTATGCTTGCCAAATAGTTACGAATGAGAACCGCAGAGATCCAATTTTCATCAAAAAATTGTCAAAATGTACCTGAGAGAAGGTAGATATTGATTTTGCCGGACCTTTTCCTGATGGTAAATATTTAATGATTTTAATAGATGAATATAGTCGATTCCCACTTGTCGAAGTTTTAAATAGTATATCTTTTGAAATTGTTTCAAAAAAATTATTAAATCTTTTTGGGGTTTTTGGTGTCCCGGAAACTTTACAAAGTGACAATGGACCTCCATTCAATGGCCACAATTTTGAAAATTTTGCAGATTAACTTGGTTTTAAACATCATAGGAATACACCTTACTGGCCTGAAGCCAATGGTTTGTAGAATTAGAAGTGTGAAGATTTTTAAAAAATTATACTTTGTGCCAAACTCGAAAAACAGAACTCCACATTCGATTACTGGGAGAACACCTTTCGAATTAATGTTCAATAGGAAAGCACGTACAACTTTGCCATCTATGTTCGAGGACAATATTCTTCATGATAATGTTCGCGAAACGAATTTGAAGAACAAATTGAAACAAAAACAATATTCTGATACTAAAAGACATACCAAATTTCATAATTTTGAAATAGGAATGGAAGTTTTGTGTAAACAAAAACAAATAAATAAATTCACGCCTCCACTTGATGCGGATCCATATATTATCATTGATATGCGCGGAAATCAAATAACAGTACGAAGAGGAAAACAGCAAATCATCAGAAATTCTTCGTTTTTCAAGAAATTTCACAGAAATCAGGAGACTAAGATTAAACCAATTTTGAGTCCAACAGGTAGGAAGAATTTATTTGAAAAATGTTCATGGTATTTGAAGAATGATTCAAAGAACAGTGGAAGAATTTCCATAAGAGAAGACGAAGAAGAAATATTGGAAAAAATTGAAGAGGAAATAGTTATCATAAATTCATCCTCATCTAACACCCCAGTCAATATGTTGATGAATCACTTTTCCAACTCTCCAGATATACCGATTGATGGAGAATTGACAATGGAGCGACGATTTCCAATCTACAAGAAATGTTTCACCTAAAAAATTTGAAGATTTTACTATTTGATTTTGTTGAAGTTGGGGAAGAAATGTAATGTTCTTAGTTTATTATTATTACCCTGTATGATAGTTTTTGAAAAATAAAGTCAGTTAATGACATTAAATAACACAGATCACATGCATCATTACAAATCTTCCTTTTGGTAGATTTGTATCAATTCGAATACTTTCTTAAGGCTAGTTAATGTAAACGCAAGGTCTGGTAACGCTAGAACGTAAGGTAGAATATACAGCGTGATTTACGTAGGCCGTGCATTAGAAGTTTTTCAACTTGCAGTTGGACTAGAAACTTGAAATTTGGTATGCTGTCATAATTGATCATGTGCGTTCTACCTCAAATGTTTTTAGTCCTACAATTATACAGGGTATGCCAAAAGTCGGTATCAACTTTCTTGTTTTAATGGAAACCTAATGTTTTTTTGTCATGGTTCGATTGGCCTTCGGATTATGACTTTAGACAACCTAAGTTATGTTTACTTATCTATCACAGTTTTTGAGATATGTCCATTTTTCTGAAAAAAATTACGGCTGTAGTAGTTTACGAAAACACGTGTAGCCCGCAAACCGTTCAAAATTAGGACACCAAATTTATGGAGCAGTTAGCTGGTAGTCCAGGTTAACACCCGATGTCCCATCGACGGTCCCATTTTGTACCATATGGGCGCAGCCGATTTTTGAATGTCACAATATAAAATTGTCAAAAACTCAATTTTTTCAAATGGCACCCACCATTTTTTTTAACCATTCGAAAGAAAATTGAATTTTAGGATGAGTTATTTCAGCATTCCCTATACCCAAGTTCCACCTCTACCCTTTCAGTATACAAGGGTCCCAAGATGGAACCTTGTGACACGCCACAACATATACTCTCTTTCACACATACTCTCTTTCAAAGTCTCTAAAAAAAAATTGCGCTGTCCGAAAACCCAACGAAACGTAAGATGGCGCAAAGAAATTTATTGCAATGCATTTGAGTTATCAAGGAGAATGAGTACAGTAGGTTTTCCTGAATCAGTTGCTTTTATTATGTCGTCTGCTATATGTTCAGTAAAGCTGTAACCTGATTGATATTTGGCAGAAGTACATATTTTTCTAAATGAAGAAGAATTGGTTTATTCATCAATTTTCAATAATTCTGAAAGGCGCGACAAGATACTGATAGGACGAAAATTATTGAAACTAGTTACCTCATTATTTTTGGAAGGGGGTCACCCCCAGAAAGCACCCAATATTCCTGGAATATGCCTACAACATCCTATTTTCCAACAGATAATGCAATATTCCTGGAATATTCCATGAATATTTATTTGATCTTATACACATTGAGAATATTCCTGGAATATATTTTCACGCATATCCATGAGATATTCTCCTTGAATATTGCTGGTGTATTCAAAAGGCATATCAAGCAGAAACGTAAGTTTTTGAATATTCTGGGAATATTAAAAAGGCATGTCAATTGGAAGAAACGTTTTGTTAGAAAAATATCAAAAGTTTCTGGAATATGTATTTAATAAAAACTGAAAAACCACATGCATTTATAAAAACTTTTTGAGTTTCGTAGCCATAATGACCCATTTAATTAGTTAGTTTATGAAGTAGTATGTTTGAAGTAGAATTTCAACCAATCAAATGGTTCGGTTACCTACGCTCGACGCCGGAGACTGACAAATAATGCTTATTGGCGCTGCGATCAGTTTATGGATATTTGACATTGTCAGCTGTAATTGTCATTTGTCAATTGTCAAACGCACTATGAAATTTGTTTAGATGTTTTTAGTGAAAGTGAATGCCCTCATATGGGTGGAAGTGTTGTAGTGCTGTTGAGACTATTATAACATATTTCAGAAAAAGTTGCTAGAAAATATCCGCAGTTGAAATCACCAACGACTCCTGGTAAGATAATTCGGAAAAATATATTGGAAAAATTGGGAAAAAAACAATACTCTGTAGGTCCATAACTTAAATAGGAACATACAACTTTTTCTTGCCTGTACTATTCAGCATAACCATTCCTTTCTAATGATATAATAGAAAGTAATTTTTTGAAATGAAATACCAAAAAATCCAATTATTATTCTTCAAATAACAAAACAGATTATCGCCATACGCAAAAATAACATTAAAAATAATGTGGAATGATAAATTATATCCTGTAGGTTCTAGGTTAAATAGGAACATAAACGTACTTGGTCTGTGCCATCGTCCATAGATATTCTAATATCTACCTATGGACGATGTTTGTGCTATTCAGAATAATCATTCCATTGCAGTAATCATTCGAACCAAAATATTAACAAGTAGGCTGATTAAGATGTATTTTGGAATGAAACAAAAAAGAAACGAGAGCTCTCACGAACGCTGCTATCCATATTATTTTGACGTTCGAAGTAATGTTTTTGATTCTGCCATTTTAAAAGGGTTTGGAAATCGAAATCAGTTAGTGGAATATTCAAAAAATGCCCCGTTATTCACGAACCGAACAAATTGACATGCTTCTCATTTATGGTGAATGTTTAAAAAATTCTTATGCCGCTGAACGATTGTATTTAGAGCGATATCCAGGGAGGCAGCAACCGTCAAGAAGGTATTTCCAGTGGCTTGAAGAAAAATTAAGAACTAAGCTTGATGTTCACGAAGACCAAGAAGCATTTGTTATTAATGAGGAAACTGAAATTAATGTATTAGCTTAATAATATGATAGCACAATTTCCTCAAGGCAGATTGGCGCCGAATTAGCTATAAGTAAGGACTCTGCTAGGAAAATTTTGAAAAAACATCGATTTAAATCCTTCAAGTATCAGTTGCATCAACATTTGTATGAAAATGACGGTGAAAGGCGCCTGGAATATTGTAATTGGTTTCTTCGACAAAATGCTGAGAATCAACTATTTAACTATTATATCTTGTTTACGGACGAGTCAAGATTCACCAACAATGGATTATTTAAAAGGAATAATACAAGGTAGGTACTGTACTTTATTTGGATTATTGTCGATAGTCGAAGTGTAAAGTGCTAAAAGTGTGAACGGTCTTTTGTTTCAGCGATAGAAAACGAGCACCGGTTTCGACAAGGTGGCTTCCAGGAGAGATTTGGTGTGAATGTTTGGGCAGGAATAGTGGGAACTCATATTGTTGGCCTCATTCTTTTTCAAGGAGAGAGATACTTTAATTTTTTAACGAATGAAATTTCGGAATTCATTAACAACCTACCAGCGGAAATAACTGAGAGAATGTACTTCCAGCAAGATGGCGCCCCTCCGCATAATTCAAGAATAGCGAGAAATTATCTTCAAAATCGCTTTCAAGAGAGACTTATAACAACCCATGGTCCAGTCAGGTGGCCACCAAGGTCACCTGATCTTACTCCGTGCGACTTTTTTCTATGGGGGCATCTTAAAAATAGGGTGTATTCCACACAGCCTACAACTCTACATGAGCTAGAAGTAAAAATTCGTAGAGCTTTCCAAGATATCACGCCACAAATGTTGAGAAACGTTTTACATGAAAATATCACCAGAGTCAATAAATGTATTGACGCTGGGGGAATGCATTTTGAACATTTGTTTTGAATTAATTTTATTTTTAATAATTTGAATTTTTTTTTTTCGATAAATCTGTTTTTTTGTTATTTGAATAATAATAATTGGATTTTTTGGTATTTCATTTAAAAAAATTACTTTCTATTATATCATTGGAAAGGAAATAAGAAAGTTGATGTTACTTCCGGTCAGACCGGAAGTTAACTTCGACATGTCAATATGCTCAAATTCTAGCTCTTATGTCATTATATCGACGCTCCAAATTTCACAAACCTACTTCATACAATAACTGAGATATTCCGTAGACAATACTTCCGTAGCCACCCGGTATATAGCATGTGCCTATTCCTGGAATAAGTTTGAAATATTCCTGGAATATGCGTATCACATGTTTTAGAGGATATGGAATACTCCTGGCAAATGCCAATATATTTCATGGTGACCTTGAATATACATGGAATATGCATAGGATATTCATGCAATATGATTGTGACGTCTGGGCTTGTCACTTTCTAGCAGTCCGGGACAATACCATACAGAAGACAGGAGTTGATGGTGTTGGTTAGATATGGTATTCAATAAATCTGAACTAGTCGCCAAGGATTTTATTTCTGATAATTGTTCTCTCACTTCATCAATATCTGCATATAACGATTATATTTGTTCTGCTACAAACAAGTCTAAAGCTAGCTGGCAAATAATACATTTTGAAAGTGTGAATGTGTTGATGTCTACGACTTGAATAGTAAAATCATAAAAGAAACATCGTATATAATTATAGAATCTTTATCTCAGTACAGGAAAATTTCCAGGCATTCTGAAATTCTTATTCCTCTATACAAAAAAGGGGGTAAATAACTCATTGAAAATTATCATTTTGAAAAGAGACTACCGAAGTATTTTAAAATTAATGAATTTTTCAGTGGCGGTAGGTGATATGGTGAGGGCTTCGTACAGCGGCATCATGTCGCTATCACCCTACGTGATGCGTCAAAAGCTTTTGACTGTGTCGCTTATGATATTCTGCTGCAGAACTTTGGCCTAAACGTATACACTAGAGATGTTTTTGTGGCCAAATATTGAAAATTTTTCACCAAAAAAATCGAAAAACATTTTGAAGCAAGTACTTTAAAATTAATGACTCTTAAATAATGTTTGTTATATTATAGGCAAATATATTATAGGAAAAGCTTTTGCTAAAGATTATAAAAAAGCTTTCATCTCAAGGACAACACTCACAGATACATTCATTCATGATCACGCCAAAATAATGTTGTGAGATGTGACACACATTACCTATTAGTATCTATAATCTATTTGAATATTCCGCCACATCAGTAGGTATCTGTTAGTGGATGATTATCATCTTATGTCCATCGTATATGAGGTACAAATGAAAGCTTTTATCTTCAAACCATGTTCTGCTATTCGTGTTCCCACTATTGCTTTGTTGAAGAAGTATGCCTACTGACAACTATTTAGTCTACCTCACCGACAGCTATTGATCGAACGCGTTATCTCGGCGGTTCGTGTATTATTATTTCCATCGATCTGTGTATAACATTTATAAAAATGAATGAAATTTTTCAATTTGTTTGCATTTTCTCGTTGACCTTGATATCGTGTCAGTGTTCGCTCGCATCATCTGGTACTAAGTTGAATACCGGTATTAAAGATGCTGGACACGGTGAGTTATTTATTTATGCATACAGTTAATAAATTCACTTTTGCTTCATTGTTTGCAGTTGTTTTTACCAATAAAATATACGATCGACGCGACATTGGAAATTGAAATGACATTCTATGAAATGGCTTCCAAAATATTTTCAATGGTAATTTCAGTTTTCGAATAAACTCTTCGCACGTGTTGAAAAGTTTCTAAATTAATATTGAATGGTTCGAGAGATGTTCGTTGAGATGTGTGAAGGTCAAGTTACATTTGTATACCGGATTAGAAACTGCCGTGTTCCGTAAATGTCCAGAAGGTTTAGATGATTTGTTTCTCACATGAAAAGGGAAAATCCTGCAATATCGTAAGGAAGTAGAATTGGGTTTTATTTGGAAAAAGTCCTATCTTGGAAAAATGCGTACCTAGGCAATGAATTGCAGTACAAGTCTTGAGAAGCAGTGGCGATGCAACACACTCACTATTTCATATGGGCAAGATAAATCGCGAGAACCTCTCTGACAACGCGAGAGGGCTGATTCAAACTGTGCCCAGTGGGATACCTACTGGACACAACGAGAACAAATCTAAGATTAAACGACTTACCTGTAAGGAAGTTCAATCTTGATTATATGAATAACCACTTCATCATAGACCACCTTGTAGTTACGCTCCTGAGCGGAAAAACCGACCACTAGTTTTTACAGAGAACAAAAGATAACATTCCGTACCCAGAACTGCCATGCCCTCGCTGATTCATTATGATTTCTAGTGTCCCAACTTTAGATCGCGCTATAGGGATACACCAGAATGAGGGGATGGGTGGGGTGGTCTATGATGAAGTGGTTATTCATATAATCAAGATTGATACAGGTAAGTCGTTTAATCTTAGATTATATTTCATAACCACTTCGTCATAGACCACCTTGTAGATGTTGAAAGCTTACTCGAAGCGATCTAAATGTAAATAATAAACTATATTACACGATAAACAGTTTCATTGAACAAGTTGTGTATAAACACACAGAAAAATATATTGAACAGTCAAATACATATTATGAATATGTTCCACATATCTATATAAAAATAGAAAAAATTATGAATATGTTCCATATATCTATATAACAATAGAAAAAATTATAAACATATTTGTCAACTTAAGTCTATGACAATAAAAAAAAAAACATTGTCATCTATTAAAGTTATTTATCATTGTTTCGGCGAAATTTTTGCCATCTAATATAGGCTTGTTATAAAATTTCGCAAAAACTTTTGATTTTTCAGACCACCCAGCTGCATTTCGAATAATCTCTATATTTGCCCCACCTCGTTTTGCAGCTGACGTTGAAGCATGTCGCGTAGAGTGGGAAGAAAACTTATCAGTATCAATACCGCTTTTTGTCAGAGTTATTTTGATCCATCTCGAAAGACTCTGTGTAGATGCCGCGCGATATGGCTTTTTATGTGTGAGGAAAAGATAACTGATGGTACTTCGTATATTGATAGTTCGTAACAGATAATCAGTTACACAGTTTGCTACACAAAGTTCTGGTTTGTCCAAAGAAAAAGGTAATATCATTACAGGCTGTTGTTTACCTGGAGCCGACGTTTTTATAACGTCAGTGATGATGATATCTATCTTGGTAGCCGATTTTGTTACATTTGTAACTTTTATTTTGGATAAACTCTGAACTCTTCTGCAGACACCAGAGCTAGAAGAGTTACCAACTTATATATGAGGTTTTCTAATGATAATGTTTGGAGGGGGTATAGTTTTGACAAATATTCTAGTACTTGGGAAGGATCCCAAGTCATAGAATATTTGGGAAAAACCGGCCTCATTCGAAATACTCCTTTGAGAAATCGTTTAATGAAATTATCTTGCTCTAGTGACACAATTAACTTCAAAGCAGATCGATGCGTATTCAGAGTATTATAATTCGAACCGCTATCAAATTCTAATTGTAAAAATGTGATCACATCAGAGGACGAAGATGTTGAAGGATTAAGTTTTTTGGCCTTACAATATAACCACCATTTTTTGAACGAACTGTTGTACTGTTTCCTAGTATTAGGACTCAGCGATTCTATTATGGTAGGGATACCACACTCTGGAAATACGTTTCTTAAATATGCTTCCCTGATAAGCGCGCTGCAACCAGGGTAATCTTCGTCCATATTGGATGACATTCTCTGAAAGGACTGAGAATTAGATCAGGTTTTGGGTGAAAATAAATGGGCTTAGAACACATGAGTCTTGTGAATATAGGATACCACGGTTGCGCTCGCCAATCAGGAACCACTACAATTCCTTCCGCATCATCAGCAATTATTTTGTGGAGCATTTTCAAAATTAGTGGAAAAGGTGGAAAAGCATAAAAACATAAATTGCACCAAGGTAAAGTAAATGCGTCCACATGCATGCTGTCAGGGTCTTTCTTCCAAGACACATAATCTTGACATTTGGCATTGTACTGTGACGCAAACAAATCGATGGAAGGTTGACCTAATGATCGCGTAATTTCACTGAAGACCTTATCATTGAGTGAATGAGACAACGCGACTCGTCGTCAGCATCAGCATTTTCTTTGGAGGAAATGTAAGAGGCAAAAATCCACAGATTTCTGGATTCACACCATTGCCAGATGTTATGCGCGATTTCATGAAGCTTAGGATATTTTACACCACCCATTCTATTAATATAGCTGATGGCAGTTGTATTATCTATTCTCAACAATATGTTGCAGTCAACTTCAACTTTTGCAAATGATTTTAGGGCATTGAATGCAGCCAGAAGTTCTAAATGATTGATATGTAATTTTTGTTGCTCTTGACTCCAGAACCCGCGATTTTTTTCATCCTTACATACTGCACCCCAGCCCTGAGTGGAAGAATCGGAGAAGATTTCTAAACTGAAGTTTTTGTTTTTCAAGTCCTCACTAGCGTTGGGTATAACAGAACACCATCAAAGAATGTCCATTTTTACGGATTCAGTAAGAACTAGTTCCCCTTCGTAATCTCCCCAAGAATTTTTTAAAGCTAAATACTTTGCTCTCTCTAAAGTTTTGTTATACAGCCAACCGTACTTGACTGCTGGACACAGAGAAATTAAATATACCAACATCTTGGCAAATTCTCGTATATTACAAACTTTTTGGTTAAAAAACTGTTGAGTTTTCTGTATAGCGCTAGTCTGTTTTTCAACAGGTAGTGTAATTGACATATTTACGCTATTGAAATTAAATCCTAGAAATTTACACGACTGCTGTGGGTCAAGAGCACTCTTTTCAGAATTTATCAAGAAACCCAAGTCAACCAAAAACTCTTTCACTCTGTTTTTGTGTTTTAGGCATTCATCGGCCGTTTTACTAATAATTAATAAATCATCCAGGTAGCTCAATAATATGATACCCCTGTTTCTCAAATGATGTAGTACAGGTTTCATGAGTTTCGTGAATACGAAGGGCCCTGTATTCAGCCCATTCGGCATTGACGTGAATTCGTAAAAATTGCCTTTAAACCAAAATCTCAAAAATTTACGATACTGTCGTTTGATCGGAACCAAAAAGTAAGCATCTTTGAGATCTAATGTACACATGTAACAATTTTGAAAAATGAGATTTTTGACAGATTTTATATTTTCCATTTTAAAATGGAAACATTCAATATTTTTGTTCAGCTTTTTCAAATTCAAAACAAAGCGGTATCCTCCATTAGGTGTGGGTACCAAAAAATATGAAGAAAGAAACTGATGCCCATTATGCGTACATTTTTCAATGGCTCCAATCATTTCTAATTTAAAAATGCTTGTTTTGAGAAGTTTCAGTTCCATGCCCATTTTCTTTTGAAGTGGAAAAAATTACTGACAAGGTTTTTTCGTAAACGGTAAACTATAACCTTGTATCCACTTCAGTACAACTTCATCAGAACATCTGTTTTGCCAATTAGAAAGATACAGAGTGAGTCTTCCCGCATATCGGCCATTTACCTGAACTATCTCTTCCTGAACTGCTGCTTCTTTGGACCCGCTTTGTGCCCTTTCTGATGATACGATTCCCTGGCCCTGTTCTTGTATTTGTATTCGGTCTGATCCTTCATCCTGTGTTTGTAAAATGGGCGTGTGGAGTTTAAATACGATGATGGTTGAGCTGAGTATGTGTTCTTGACTGGTTTCTTATAATCCTTACAAGCATTTTTGACTGCTTGAGCTGTCTTACATTTTTCGGCAAAATCAGCGCCAAACAAGAACATGTCGGAAACCGACTCCTCAGCCACTTTTTTGACCTGCTCATTCAGTACGGGCAAAATCTCATTTTTCCTGTGGCTCGAGATCAAAAAATGCGACTCACAAAACAATTTTGCTGAATCCACTAAAGAGGGTATTAATATTTCCCTCGAAATAGCAGGGTTGTCGTCTTTCAATAAAGAATCGATGACTTGACCTAACGCATTGAGGCCTTTACCCATTTTATCCCGAACAGTATACAAAAAGGTGTCTTTTTTTCATTTGTAAACTTGTAAACAAACCTTGGAGCTCATTATTCAGTTTTGGTCCATTTAGCATAGGAATATTTTGAGAAATGCGCCACTTCTCAAACAAGGAATCTCGGACTTCCTTTTTAAGTCCTTTACTCAAGTAAGCGGACCACCTAGACACAATATCATCACGTAAGGCCTCACCCCATACTGTACATGAAGATGGGTCGTCTCCAAGGAACGTTACCATGGGCGTGGGAGCATTTGACGCCGTTGTTGGTATCGGCGTATCATGCTTCTGAGCAATTGTAGTGACTGTGCAAGGAGTTGGCTGTGCAGAAGGTTCGTTATCATCTGAATTGCTACTATTTGATCGTCGACCCCTTTTCTCATTCACATCTCGAGAACTAGATGAACTTCGTGAAGAATCGCTATCTGATCCCGACTCACCTGAAAATATGTATCAGTCAACGCACTGTGAATTGAGGTTCCATCTGGGCAAGGTAGTAACTTAGCCCTAGTTTCATGACCAAAAATCTAACAAAGAGAATTTTTGGAATTTCGTGACTAATATGGTATAAAGGGATGTGAACTGCCAAGAAATATTGAGCAGTTTGTCACATTTCATAGCCAACACATAATTTGTAAGCCAATCTTAACTATCCATGAATCATTTCGTCATAACGTAGGTACCTAAAAAACAAATAATTTCACTTACTAGAATCTGAAGCAGTCTTCAGAAGTTGTTCAATTTTTCGGATTTTCTTTTTCAATTTGTATACTTTAGCGGAAACTTGTCGTTTACTAGTCATTTTAATTTTATATTAAATCGAGTGATCAGTCTCGCACTAGAAAGCATAATGAATCAGCGAGGGCATGGCAGTTCTGGGTACGGAATGTTATCTTTTGTTCTCTGTAAAAACTAGTGGTCGGTTTTTCCGCTCAGGAGCGTAACTACAAGGTGGTCTATGATGAAGTGGTTATGAAATATAATTGTATGTTTATCCAACACATGTATGACAGTTATGACTGTCACTATTAATGTCATTTTAGACGAGTAAAGTATCAAATAATACACTAGTATGTTATAATCCATAACTCACTAGTGAGTTAAAGTAGTGTTCTATTTATTTAATACTATCACAAGCAGAATTCACATTGATATTGATTTATTCGAATTTGAAGTAATTGTAAAATTTGTTGGTTCATTGGAACCAGACGCTCCCATATCGGTACAGCTGCTGATACTGCTGGAAGACGCCGACACATTATAGAACCTTGTTTTTTTTCTGCAATTTGTAACTAGTTAGGCACCGATTCTTCTAGGTATCCTTCTGCTACCGTCGAGGACTTCGATCCTCCGTGAAGCTTCAAAGTAGTCATGTTAGCCCCTGCATTGGACAAAAGAGTCGCCGAAGACCTTCTCAGGCAGTAACCGGTGTAGAGCGCTGGTTCCTCCAATTTCAAAAACATTGCAATTTTTGAAGGTATCTTCGACATCATATTTATTCCCACACAGTGGCTGGTACACTTCCCATTTTTGTAAAAAACAAAAAAGCGGCTAGTATTCTTAGTCTCAAGGACATGTATTTTCTATACAAATTGATCGGGTTGACTGAAAATTCTTCTTCAATTATGGCGAAACTTCTCGATTTCTTGGTTTTTATGTCTGGAAAATATTTCCCTTTGTCTTGAATATTTTCTATTTTAAAATTGACCAATTCATCGCATCTACAAAGTACCGCTAATTCCTATTATCAAAGCCACTTTCATCAACAAGTACTCATCGTCGGGAGCTTCGTTTAAAAACTTCTCTATTTCAGGTCGTTCTAATGTCTTGGACTTCTTTAGTTTGTATCCCTGTGATTTGCTTTTCAATAAGCTCGTTAGTTTGCCATATTTTGAAATGTCGTTTTATTTTTATAACGGTGAATAGTCAAGCGAAGCATCGAGTATTTGGTCCATAGCGACGATAGGGCTATTTTTTGCAAATGGAAAATATAAGCCAATAGAACATTTTCATCGATACCTTTTACCTTCTTTGAATTCATCCAAGACTCAAACATTTTGAACTCCTTGTCGTAAGCATTTCGGGACTTTTCTGTCAAAATCTGCATCGCTGCTTCTTCCGCTTCCGTAAGGATATCCTCAGGAATGTAATTTTATTATTTTTCCATGTGAATAAGCAGAGCTCCATATAAAAAGTAATCTACAAATATTAAGTACTAGGCATTCGAAAAATTTCTATTTTAGATGGATCTGGAAATTAAGAAGTAAGCCGTCAAAATAGAGACCATTATGGTCAGACGAAAAATATCAATGGCTACTAGGTTCCGTGATTACCTGGCCCATATTGCGAATATTCGTACGAGGAAACATATTCAACGTAGCACACCATTTATTGGAAAAACACTAGGTATTTCTATGAGAATGCCAATAAATTACTGCTCAATATCGATAACGTTCCATTGAATATTAGTTTTTAAAGTCTTATTCCAAAACTATTTGAATTCAACGGATTTACTTGTCATCGGCATGTAATTGAAGCTTCTCTCGCTAAGAACATTTAAAAACTGCTGTTTAATAAAATATTATCTGTTGTGCTACTATTTGCAGTGTCATTGAGATTGACCAGTAAAGTTCAGTCTTTCCACCTCGGAAAAAACTGACAAAGCTGAAACTCTTTCCGAGCCGTTATACATATGCCAACGTTTTTTATCGAAAGATGTACAGGGAAACACCTACGCTGTGACCAATCCACGAGCATATGGACCCCATAACAACGTGAGCCAGTTTGACACCCCCTGGAAACGGACGGATGGGACTCACCCTGGAAGCTGTTAGAGCCCCCGTACCTGATCCCAACCTGATCCCCACCCTGTGGTTGTATATGATATCTTTCATCTATTTATGTGTTTATAAAAGTGAGTGCTATATTTTAAACACATTTTGATAAATGAAACGAATAATTTCGATATCCCTTTTCCACAATGTGGAAAATTTGAGGCAAATATCTGTCAGAAAACAACAACGTTCCCCTGCGTACATTGAATTATATCTATTTGTGCAATGTTTCTCCTATTGCAACCGTTAATTGTAATCAAGCATTGGATACTATCCCCTTCTGGTTGGGAATGATCACCTGCATATATGACATGTATAGAGGTTGTGCTAGAATATGTCACAACATTTAGGTCATCCTATCCCACCCAACGAACGATAACACCCAAAGCTCAAAATCATGAAAACAGATCAATGTGATTCAGTGGCGAGGTAACGCCTGTTACTTTACGACTATCACTTCGGTGTCTGGTCTGGTGCTAGCTTGAATGATTGTCCGCTTGGCTGCTCATTTCGAAGGGTTGCCTCTCGATACCAGGTGGTGCGGGATCGTTGCAGTTTTTGTGAATTATCAACTTTATTTATTTGCAACATCGTTACTATAACCATGTTAATTTACTTACTGCAATTTTGGTTGACTATTGAAATCTGCTGCAGTGGAATTGTACTTGAATTCATAAAAAATGTTCCACTCAGACTACTTCAACTCTACCATAACTGCTTTTACACTACAGAATAGGTGAATCAATACAGATTTATCATAGTATATATTAACGGTAACTGAATGGAATCACCGCTCTACCCCTACTTTAACTGAATGTTAATATTCGTCCATGTTTACATGAACTCAATGACAATACTTTTCAAGTTTCATATTCGATTGTTCCGCACCCAGGGATAGTCTGTTACGGTTCCACGGCTGGGCGGGCGCCTCCTGGTGTTATCGATTGGACTGTCAGCAGCCTCAATGATTCGATAGTGCGTTATTCCTGCAGTAGAGTTGTCCTTACGGTCTTGGTGTCTTCTTTGAAGACTGGTATTCAGGTCTCATTCGTACCGGCTGTGTTTCATTTCCCTGTACTGGGTTTCTCAAAGTAGTTTGTTGAACGTCTGGAAGCATCTGCTCCTACCTCTGTATTCAGAATGGTGTATAGGAGATGCTTTCAAGAAGGAAGTGCTAGCTATCGTTGGCTCTCAACATCTTCACTCCTTCATTGCACACTGACAAAAGCCATGCAGATGTCGGCCAGAAGTTCATTGTTTGTGATTTGCGCCAATCCGATTACTTCCCTGATGGAGTTCTTGTCGTGGCCTTCGTGGCTTTCCGCGGCGCAGCTTGGGCATTCGGTATTGGTACACTTTGAACAAAATAACCCATTTAATATAATATCACTGATTAACAACTACTTATCAACAAGCTTGATTTTGTCATAAACAATCGTGGAGATTGTTTGGTTTCCAAATGTGCCTTTTGTTAACCTATTTGCTTATAATCAATTGAACTGTAGAACTCCTCATATCAATGACTTTTCTAGTAATGCAACAGAAGCTAATAATCATTTCAATTTTCGTAAAAAAACTTCCCTATGTGAAGGACAACCAAATGGTATGACCTCACTGAAAGTATCGATGTCAACTCGGCATGTATTTTATTAATTATGTATCATAAATTATCTAACATTTTCCATCAAACAGTTCCACTCAAAACAGTAAATAAATGTGAATTTCCGCCGTGTTTCGACGCTGATTTTATTAGTCATATAAAAATAAAGAAGGGGGTATCTAAAAACTATAAGAAATTTTACACAGCGAAAAACTTAAGAACAAAATAAACATATTTTTTACAAACACAGCAGAAAATAATATCTCATTAGACAATTCGAACTTCTGGTCATTCATAGATTGCAAAAAAGTCATTCGCGTATAATAATAATAATACTCCCACAGACGCTTTGAATGGACGAATTAATTAAAGGACGGTCTTCTCCATTGAGCAGTGAGATCGCCCGGAGAGGATACATGCCAAGAATCATGCCAGAGCATGCTGCCGCTTCCGCCCAAAACCTGATGGATTATGTATCTCATCTTCGGGGTTGAGGCTATGTCAGAGCTCGCCCTCAGCCGATTAAAGAAGTGGCAAAATTGGCGAAATGACATGTGTCGGTCTGAATGTAGAACTCGCAGGGCGCGTCATAAAAGCAAGCCCCTGAAGCCACAACAACAGACACGCGTGAATGCGGAGATTCACGATGTCCTATCAGAAGAGGCTGACATCTAGCAGATCAGCTCTGCCTTGTATGACGCTGCTCAGACTCTGTCCAAAGTGGAAAGGTGGAAGGGTGAAGGGCGAAGGGCAGAGGGCGAAGGGCGAAGGGCGAAGGGCGAAGGGCGAAGGGCGAAGGGCGAAGGGCGAAGGGCGAAGGGCGAAGGGCGAAGGGCGAAGGGCGAAGGGCGAAGGGCGAAGGGCGAAGGGCGAAGGGCGAAGGGCGAAGGGCGAAGGGCGAAGGGCGAAGGGTGAAGGGCGAAGGGCGAAGGGTGAAGGGCGAAAAGCGAAGGGCGAGCGGACAGCGAATTTTATGAATCGACTTTAAAGCAGTGTCCCAAGTGATAATATCAAAGCGATGCAACTACCGCGAGGCGCGAACTGCTCAAGCGTTATTGAGGCGGCACAGCGAGTCAAAATATTTGACACTTCCGCCTTTGCCACTTCAGTCTATACCGGTCAGCTTACTTTGTGTAGATCATGTCTGATACATTTTACGAACTGTTAATTTGTTATGTCAAAAGTACCCATATTCTTTGGGGAATGAAACACAATCACTGTAACAAAAGACTGCTGGTAGACATGAATTGCAGCAGATCTACAGGAGAAAAGAAAGTATTTTGAGAGTAATTTATTTTCTACTACAAATTCATTTTTCTGCCATGTGAGATCTTTTCATGTCTTGTTTCGTTTTGAAGAAAAATAAAAACCATTTTAAAGGCCGATTCAGATACATGCGTGCCCATGCTGGATTTTTGAAGCACGGGCGGTTTAACACGTTTCTATCACAAAAAAAACATTTTATTTGGTTCTGTGATAATTTTGTCAATTCTGGAGTAAAGCTATTTGAGTTTTTCAAATAATCCCGATATATTTTTCACTGCCTTTATGGCCGATGCAGATACATTCATCAGATACAGTGAAAAATACATCGCGATTATTTGAAAAACTCAAATAGCATTACTCCAGCATTGGCAGAATCATTGCAGAACCAAATGACATTTGTTCATGTCATAGAAACATGAGTAATAGGCGTTCAAACTGAGAAATAAAGCTGGACAAGACCTCAGTTTTTCATACAAATGGTGAAATTTCACGTACCTATACGGGTCTTTCAAAAAATATGGTATTCGTCGTGTGTCTTTTATTTAACCTTTTTACGCCATTTCAGTATGATTTCGTAGTACGTGCTCACATATTCACGACATCTTGAAAACTGTGGAACAAGAAACGAGGCATCAAGACACGGGCAGCAATAGTGTATTACATTACTAGAGCGGAAAGTGACATTTTTCACACGAGTGGGAAATATTGTGGCACGAGGCGTAAGCCGAGTGCGGCAATCACACGAGTGTGAAAAATCACTTACGCACGAGTAATGTACACTATTTTTCCTACGACCACATAATAATTTTACCAAATAATGATTTAAAATATTTTGACGTTTCACACAAAGTTTTCAAAGCCTGCTTCTTATACAATGAATAACTAGCAAGACGATTACAAGATTGCCTGACTAAAGTGGAGATTTGATATATGAAACTATTTAACGAAAATAAACAAGCATTTTGAAAATTCCTTGTTTTATTTAGATGATTCAGAATGCTTTTAAATTGATATTTGTTGAAATCAAACTCCAAGAAATATAGATGATATTGACATGTGTCCAAGAAAATCGAATGATTAGTCCGAATGAGAACCATTCTGACTTCATTTATTTTTAATAATTACTTTTAAATACAAAATATTTGAAGCAATCTGTTTGAAAAGTGTAATTTTTTTCAATATCCTAATAAAAAAAGGATCCGCGGGCGAGGATTGAACCCGCGTACTCTTCGTCAGAAGTCAAATACGTCCCGCTACTAAATAAAATAAATAAATAAAAATATATTTTGTACAATTAAGTATAACAATTCCAACATTCTCTACAAGTCAAAAACAAGTGTATTCCCGTGTTTCTTCGCCTCACGTAGGCTCGGACGTCGGGGAGTAGGGACTTGGACGCACGGAAAGCCGCCTCCCCCTCCACCCCATTGCTGGGGAGGAGGGCGAGCGCTTGTGACAAGTGGTGCCTAGGGCCCCGATCAGGGGGCGCTGACAGCCACCTCCGCAGGTGTTGGCGGTTGGTCAAGCTGTAGAGCCTGTGTGGGTCGTAAGTGACATAATAAACACGCCCCCTGCAAAGCTTATGCGTGTCGTTCATTGCATTCCATTGGATAATGCTATTGTCTAAGTTCACGTGAGGCTGATTATTGCGAGCTTACCCCGGAAAAGGCTAAAAGCAAAAAACTGGGTCATGGAAATCCCGCTACTTTATGAACTGAGCCAACGGAGCATGCAGAAAGTAACTTTACGCGCCTGTGTGGAAAATTTTTCGCACGTTTGTGATATAAGCCTCTTTCTACGCTACTATACAGTACACGATACAGTGCGATATACGTTACTTTCCCATGTGGTCGTAGGAAAAAGTTTTTTTCGACAGGCGCTTTGCACTGCATTGAAGCGAAGAATTTGCATCTTGTCAGTAGATGTCATGATATGTCAGTTATAAATAAATATTTCTGATTGAATTAATTCTATTATTTATGTTGAAAGAAAAAATTCTCACCATAGGAATATGGGAGACGGTTATTAATTCACTTTTGATTGGATGAGAAAAATGCGTTACATAAGAGCAATTCATATGATAGCAAGAAATGTCGAAAACATTTTTGGAATTACACGCTATTTCGGAAAATAATAATTTTTCGCGAACCCTTTACATTTTTTGGGGATATCGTCAGAGCTAGAACAAAATAAGCTTTTTCTTCCATTCTACGTTTCGTTATTTCAAAGTATTTTTCAATCTAAGTTGTATCATATAGCCATTTCATTATGTTCGGCTCCGACTATTGAAAAATATTTCTACTCAAAATTTCGAGAGACATTATTGTTGAGGTAACAAATACAAAGTCCTGGGCATTTCTGCGCTTCCGTTCGATTGTCATTCTGAATGGTGAACCAAAAATTAATTCGAAATCATGCCAATAGGTCGAGTGATAAAGTGTAGCAAATGTTTTTACTATAGATACTTACATGTTTCTTTCTCATACCTCAGCAATACCAGTAAGTATGTTTCAAAAAAACTTGAGTTATAAAGCATTTCACCTCACCCATTGAATATAATTTGGCGTTACATCGCAGGTCAAGTTGTGTACTCGATAAGTTCAAGACGCGGCTGAAGAATTCATTCGTTGATAGATAACTCGTGGTGGAAACCATTGAGTGAGATATCAAACACATAAGATTGTACTGCCTAATTATTATTGATTCGTTTTCAGAGAATTGCAAGCTATTCAAAATATTCAAGAAAAACTTTCGAAACCTGTTTATAGTCATCTTCAATTTTATGTTAATTTTTCAACATTTGAGTAACTGAAACAAACGTGGGATTTTATAGATGAATTCATGCCCTGAGATTGGCAACATTACATGGAACTGCATTTGGGAATCCAAAATAAAAAGTTCTACATTGATCTGAAAATAAAGATTTCAGAGTAACTTTTTCTACGAAATAATGACAAAATGTTTCCATATTTTCACGACCAACTTTAAAAAGAGTCAACTCCTTACTTTGCTCCTCACTTGTTCATGACTGGCTTCCATAAGAATGACTTACTCTGATGTATCTAATGACCTAATGATAAATACAAATGAAAATGGAATTTCTCCAAAGTATTTTCCTGTGAAGTTTTTGTCACGGATTCAATGCATATAATAACATCACGAATAAGCTCAGAGGCCCAATTCACAGATTCAAAAAACGAATGGAATTGTATCATGCAAACAACTCAAAATTATTTATCCCGCTTTTGTCGATTCCATATTACACGGCAAATAATAATAACAGCCGTCCTCTACCCGCACAGGCTATTCCTTTGAGTACACTCTGAGTGTTCATGAGGGCGTATTATTTTTACTATTATTAAAAACTCCTGAAGGAAAAAAATTGAAACTCGGTACACTAATCTAGGTGCCGTAATTACGGTGGTATGTTGCCATCCCAGATAACTCATAATATTCTATGGATATCGGTTTCATGTCCAATTCTGGTCGGAATATCCCCGGATTTGAAAAGGACTTCCATTATCCATCGAGGATGTGTAATGGATAACTTTCAGAAGATATTTTATGGATAGCCATAATATATTCAAAGCAATCATGAATTCATATAAATATAACAAAATCAGTGTTCAACCTATATTTTTTTCTTCCATTTTCGTATGAAAATTTCTTCTTTCAATACTATTATAGCTCGTATAATTGTTTATTCTTGGACCTGAGATGGACATCCATAAAATATTTATGGATAGTCGATGGATTCGAAACAGATAACTTCCAGAAAATATTCTACAGATGAAGATAAAATATCCGAGGCAAGCCTAAATGAATATAAATATCAAGCTTAATGTTAAATATCGATGTTTTCTTTTCTCTTGTTACGCGCTTCGATATGATTGACAAAAGGTGTCTGCTCAGTAGCGCAAGAAGCGCAACCACTTGCCCTAGCTCAGTTCGGATGGGAGTGGGTTTGCGATAAATTACACTACTACGCAAGACTTAGTGACGAGTCACCAATTGATTCGCGTTGAGGTTGTAATTTCGAGAATGCATATCACAACGCAATATTTGATTCTACAACGCAATGTTCACAACTCAAAAATAAGCACTAATTTACGGGGCGTAGGTATATCTTCACAGAGAGGCCATATAGGTATATGTACTATGTAGCACGCGAAATCGAGTCTTCAGGATGGTAACCCCTGACTGGGACCCTATAATTATGAGAAATCATTAAAACGACCCACCAAATGAAT
The DNA here is from genome assembly GCA_958502065.1 of Chrysolina americana. Taxonomy (NCBI): domain Eukaryota; kingdom Metazoa; phylum Arthropoda; class Insecta; order Coleoptera; family Chrysomelidae; genus Chrysolina; species Chrysolina americana. Next base: position 73,077,219 of record OY293412.1, read on the forward strand.
CCACCAATTTATGTTACCTCCTTCGAGGGTTCTCCACTAAATCCTCTCAATTCAATCCTTCACGCCAATCTTTCCTGAATAATTCCTTGCTCCCAGAATGTTCCCTTCGTTCATAACGGCAACAACTCAATTCTATTCTGAGGGGCTCAGCTTTCCTTAGGAGACAACCATCGAACAACCTAATCGAAATGATATACTCAGCATGACGAAGAGCTAACTAGGGCAAGCCTCCTCTGCCATTCGTTTAAACTTACCCTGGAGCCTTCGGAACTCTGCAATTTCGCCTGAAGGTCACCTTCAACAGCAACAGAAATTGTAATTCAAAAAGCAACTTTTGTCCAAGTTCCGATTGCTCTTTCCTCGTTTCAGAAGACTCTCAAAGTAAATTCTCTTCTTCAAAACCCTGGATGTCCTGCTCCCGTCCCAAAAAAAACCTCGTGGTACCTAAGGTACCCAAAAAAAAAACAATCCAAATCCTTTCGCTCTGTTCGCCCACCTAAGTTTACCGCTGATCTTTCATACCTTTCCCGTCCAATAGTCACCTCGCTCTCACACTCTTTCTGCTACGGCCTGGTCACTAATCTCCGACGCACCGTCCACCATCAGTCACCTTTGTCGCACTATCGAAGTTAGAAAAAGACCTCGGCACGTCATATCTAAACCTACACCGGCCGTTGCAGCGTACTCTGTTCGAATTTCACTCTGACAGCTCGAGACCTCTCCAGCCTAACCCCATCGATATGTAAACACTTACATTGCCCCAAAAAATATTTGGAAAATACTAAGATGTTTTCGCTAGGAACCCCTTCAAATATCGTCCGGTAAGTTATTATATTTCTACAGTAGACTTTTCGTCATTACTGATACCCCTCTTGTCCAGTTCTTATCTTATCTTACTTGAGAAAATGCAGCGGTATTACAAAGACAGTTCGAAGACAATCCTGGGTGTATCGTTTTTCAGCCAACCTACCTTGATGAACTTGATTGTTGTTGAGCAAGCAGTCCTTCTGAAGCCGAAATGCATAAAGATCTCTACCGAGCATTCCGTTTCGCTGGATCTGGATATATGCAGGATGGTTCTCTAAACAAAGCCGAAATAAAACGTTGAAATGTGTTCTCAAGCATACTATAACAGGTATCTTAACTGGTTTATGATCCGCTTAAAGTGTTGCGGGGCGAGTTGCAAAATCGGCCCGTAACACTCTCTCTATCGAATATAAATTAGACCTTTTTGAAAACTGGTAATCGGTTTCTTCAGAAAATATTCTACGGATTGCGGTCAAGTCTAAGAAAATATAATTGAATGTGTATGTCGAGATGAATTTTTAACATCGATGTTTTTTTCTCTCTTCAACGTATACCAATTGTATCTTTTTCCTGGGCCGTAATCTGTCTGGACTTTATATGAACTTCCATAAGAGGTTCATTCATGGATTCGAAATGGACATCCATCTGAAGATACTCTACAGATGGCTATGAATATCCGAAGCAAATATAAAATGAATACAGAGTCAATATAAATTTTCCTTATTCCTCAATGATAATCTTATTGTTATCCCTAAAACATATCTACGAACGACAGCCCTCAGAAGTCGAAACTTTTGCGAGCCAAGGATTAACGAGGTCTTACCTTTTAACGTGCGATTCCTAGCACTTTCTCAGGCCATCAGAAAAATAAATTGAAATCACTGGGATTGAACCAGTGACCGGTAAATCCAGAATGACTGAAAGCATTGACTCTAACCACTCGGCTACCTGACCTTCTACCTGTCATCTAATGGATATCTGTGAACAATATCTCATGGATATCCTTGAACGATATCTATTGGATATTCCAGAAGGATATCTTATAAAAGTCCTTCTTTGTCCACTCGGAACATCCACTGGACGTCCATAAAATATGTACCGGAAAACTGGATGCCATCTGGATATCCCAAATAATCGAAATGAATGTCCAATGGATATCCATCGAATGTCCGTGTGTTGACTAAGATATTGTCTCTCATATTTTCTGTAGACAAATGAATTGACAAATGAGTGCTTGACATGGGGTAAGCTCATTAATACTTGAACTAAAAGTCATCATTCCATGTGCCCAAATGTGGAATTTTCTGAGATATTTACGAAAAACTGAAAGTATGTCCTCAGGAAGCATCGGGTGGAGATATCATTTTCCGTATGCTATATACGCAGAATACTAATTTGTTATTGGATACCGAAATATTTTTCATCCTTCTGAATATTTAATATTTATTAATGTGCCAAGTTTACTTTTTTCCTTCAGGAGTTTCAGAGAACGAAAATTAAATGTTATTTTTTTTCGGATTTTCGACACCCTTTATTTAGAGGGGATGCATTTTGGGATATACATTGATAGAACATGTATGTATGTACGTTGAAAATTGTTAAAATTGTTATTTCCATCAAGCAGCTGCACCCTTACGAGCAACCCTCAGAAGTCTTCGAGAAACTTGTGCGAACTAAGGAAAACGTAGCCCTCACCTTTTCAAACGTGTGATGCCATGCTCCTACGGCCACCACGGCCCATATTGGATGTATGTATATAAATGGATTACTGAGTTCTTACGTTGATAATCAACCAGACATATAGATGATAAAGACTTTTTTCTATCCTTCTTACAAAATTCCTCCGAGGCGAAAATCATGCACGATGGAATAATTTATATCACGATTCTACAATTCAATTCCTCGTTAACGTAATGAAAAACGACAACAGGCATACAACATAAATTCCTGTCAATTAAGTGGTAAAAGAAAGATAAGCTTCAACAGTCAGATTCATATCTGAATTCGAATGTAACTTGGTACGTATACAATAGTCGATTCGATATGAGAAATGCTTCGTCAACTGTTGCTGTTTTTGAAATATTTATTAATAAAATGAACTGTGAAATGTTTATCAAAAAGCTGTTAAATTTATGTTTTTCTGGTTCTCTTGCGTAACGTCTTGATGATAATGGTAAATTATACAAATATGGGACAGTAAACCCTGGTAAGTTCAGTTCTATTATTTTTATGTTAAAGAAAATATAACAATGTATTTAGACGAATGTAGAAAAAAGTAAAACAAAAACTGATATTGATGACTTCAACACTTGGTAGCAAAGGAATACATTGATCTTCAATACTTCTAAACTGTTAACTATTGAAAGTGAATGTGAATTTTTTGGACGAAACGGACGAAAAATATTTTGCCATGGTATTCAGCTTGAGCACTTTCTATGGTTTTTTATAGAGAACACGGATTTCCTGTAGTGTTATACGTCTGTGTCTACTACCCCTCTTTGTTCTGCTTTCAATAATAGATTCTCTCCATCGTTCTTCCACAATACAACAAAAGAGATTAAAAAGGAAACGACAAAATACGTACTTCTTGAAACATGATGATTATCAAATGAAATATGATTAAATTTTAAATTTGGTAACATCTTTTTTATAAAATTGACTTTTTTTATACTCCTGCTGAAAATACCGATCTTGATAAATAATAATAATGAATTTGAAAATTTGGTATGATGATTTGATCTATGAAAGCTATATACAGGGCTATTCAAATTCGTTTCTGTGCATGGGGATCTCGTAAACGATAAGAGATAGAGTGTCAGTTAAATTGTGGAAAATTTGCGTATTTTAGAGACCTATTCAATGATGTGAAAAAATCGAATTTAGCTCCTTTGGTTCTGGAGATATACAGGAAAAAACAAAAAATCCCAAATAATTTTTTTGCCTGTATCTTCCTCATTCGCAGACATATTGAAAATATGTCCACATTTTGCTATTGGCACTTGATGTGGGCTATCAGAATATGTCCATGCATCTTTTATACAGGGTGTCATTTTACTTGGGCCACCCCCATCTTTGCATTTTAAAATACTCACCTGTATTTTTTGTTGTAGTTTTTGGATCGTCGACGTTCACTTCATACTGAGATATTGAATTTAGTTTTATATTTCGGAATTTGTCGGTAATATTTCATCATAATTTAGTGAATTATTTCCTTTTGAATTACGGCCGTGTTTTACGAAAGTATTTTTTTCCTTTTTAGGTACTTACCAATTCATATTTCTTTGACATGTTTTCTACGATGAACTTTGAATAGCAAAATCTTTTATGATTATCTGTAACAATCTACAACAAAAAAAGATTATATGTATTTTGATAAGCTGAAAAAGAAATTATAGCAATAATTACATCCGAATCGAACACTATAATTGTAATGAAAATTGAAATTAAGTAATTTATATACACAAAAAAAAAAAATAATAGCGCAATAAATGTTCGAATTGGAGTCCTTCCATTTCGAGATATTTTTGAACTCGTTTTTTCATATTAAGTATTCATTGCCCTCAACACACTTCTTTGCTGCATTGTTGCGAAAGCATTCAAAATCCTCAATCTCAAGTCTTCCACATTTTCTATCTCTCCACCAGCGTAAATCCTATTTTTCAATGTCCCCCATAGAAAATAGTCCAAAATAGTTGGATCTGAGGATCTTACAGGCCATCTTATTGACCCATTATTTGCATTCCATCTGTCAATAGATCAAATGGAAGCTATACCCACGTTTCTCTAGGCACCATAAGTGATTCTTGGAGATAGGAAGATCATAACACCACAGTTTCGCTAGTTACCTATTGTTAAGTTGCTAATGTCTTTAGTTACCATGTTCAATACCACATTCAACAACAGATGGATAGCAAATAATACGCCAATACAGATGGCCTGCAAGATCACCAGATCTTACTATTTTGGACTATTTTCAACGAGTTCAAAAATGTCTCGAAATGGATAAACTCCAATTCGATCATTTATTGGGCCATTAATTTTTTTGTGTATATAAATTACTTCATTTCAATTTTCATTCCAATTATAGTTTTCGTTTCGGATGTAATTATTATCATTTCTTTTTCAGCTTATCGAAATACATATAATCTATTTTTACAGGTCCGTATTTAAAAATTCAAAGATGGGGGTGGCCCAAGTCAGATGACACACTGTATAAAAGATTCAAAGACATATTCTGATAGCCCACATCAAGTGCCAATAGCAAAATGTGGACAGATTTTCAATGTGTCTGCGAATAAAGAAGATACAGGCAAAAAAATAATTAGAGATTTTTTGATTTTGCCTGTATATCTCCAGTACCAAAAGACTTTAATTCGATTTTTTTACATCATTCAATATGTCTCTAAAATACGCAACTTTGTCATAATTTAACCGACCCTCTATCTCTTATCGTTTACGAGATCCCCATGTACAGAAACGAATTTGAATAGCCCTGTATATTGTTCTCGAATTTATAATTTAGAGATTTCATTGTTTTTTATACTGAATCCGCTTTCTCTGAGGCAGGTCTGTGTGACGTTAAAAAGACTGCACTTATTTAGTAGAGACTGCATATGAAGTGAAAACTTTTGAATAATAAACAAATTTTGCTAGGAAGGTGCACAAAATACATGCTTGCAACATCCCCAGTGAAAGAGGAAATCGAATCTTTCGTGATGATCGCGCGAGCATTGGTTCAAATCTCAGAATGATCACCGATCTTATATATGGTATTGAACGTTTGAAGGTCTTCCCCAGCTCGAAGAATTCTTTAGAAGATTTCTGATTGCTCATAAAGGTGCACCAAATTGATGGATATTACAGATTTTGAACAAAAAAGTTTTCAACATCCTGCCGTACTTTTCGAACAAAGTCGATAACAGTTCTTGCTTCAAACTTGTTCAGTGGTCTAAGATTTTTTTACTTGGACCTCCTTCGACCTTTGAGAAAATCATTTTTCGCAACTCAACACTACTTCAGATAAAACGAGATAATTGGTTAGGCGGTTTTCGTAGATTCTGGAATACTTGAATTGACTACATGATCTATCAATCAAACTTGAAAGTAAGCTGGTAGTCTGGACTTTTTCTTGCTCACAAATTTTTGTATTTTTGCATATCTCTGAACAGCAACTGAATGACCATATTACTCTTCCAATTACTTACTTTATTGACTTTATCTGACATTTATTTATATTGGTGACCATTGTATACCCCGTAGTCACGATAAGAATATATCTACTTGATTATTCTGAAAAAAACGCGTTCTTGGTCATTTGTCGTTAAATCTAATATTTTAGGTATGTTCAGAATGAAACAGAGATTTATTAATTTTTTAATATGATGGTTGTGAATAAAATAGTATACAAACCTCGGTAGGAAGTTTCATTCCTGTCTCGAGATCATTGCTAACCTCGACGCTTTGCGTCTTGTTTAACCAACTGATCTCACGACAGGAATGAATCTCTTCCCACCTCGGTGTGTAATATACTATTTGATCTCATTGAGTGGCACAACAGGCGTCCAATGTCTTTTTCGAATAATATTTTTAGCAATACAGTAAAAAATGTGAAGAAACAATAAAGATTGAAGATTGGAAGATCATTCACAATATTAACATATTACTACTGTCATGACTAGGGTGGTTGTGGTGCCGTTACGACTTGTTACGATGATAGTTCAACTTGAGTACAATTTTGTAAGAATAAAACTATAACTGTAGTGAATGTAAGATGTTGTGATTTCTTCAAGATACTCAAAAATATTCAACGGCAGTATATACCAAAGTAATTACAACTTTTCGACAATAATAGGACGGCGTCCATGTTATTTGCACTATTAAATAAAGAATTAGACCAAATATATATTAATATTTTGAAATAAAACAACGTAGAAGGGCTAATCAAGTGTTTTGAATTATTGTCAGCATATTTTGTCAGTTTATGAGAAAATTTAATGAAATATATTTTTCAAGAAATTGAATTTGATTTTTTGTTTTATTTTTCTTTCTTTATCTTGGAGACCTATGAATATTGAGTAAGTAGAATTCAATTTTCTTTGTGAAAATGGTTTTGCTCACAGTCCATATGGTTTCAGGATTACTTTACAACTAATTATTAACAAACTATTAATCGTATTCATTTTGATTACAATCATTGCAATAAAAAAATATAGAATTTTACAGGGCTATTTAAATTTAAGTCTATGCATTGGGATCTCGATCTCAGTAACGGTATAAGATAAAGGGGTGGTTGAATGGAGGAAAAGCTGCATATTTTTCAATTACCTATAAAACATCAAAAAATCTGATCTTGCTTGTTTACTTTTGGATTTATAAGGGAATAATAAAAAAATTCGAAATTCTTTAACTTATTCATATCTGCAAATCGAAATTATATACGAAGTTTCATACAAATCATCAAATACGGATCTGTACTTTCTATTGAATTTTTTCAAATACTGAGAGTCATGTTTCGTATTAGCGTGGTATTTTCATCTGAACTACAAAATGTTTTGTAAATATTACTAGTAAAATTAATTACTTTTCAAATTCCATAACAGTAGTTGTATTTGATTTGTCATTGATTCAATTTTTATTCTCTGATATTTCTCAATTACAGCCGTTATGGTATTTGAAAAATGTTGAAATTTTACTGGTTATTGTTTAAGAAATAACGACAGTCTTACCTTTTAACGTGCGATTCCTAGTAGTGAAAATAGTTCTAAAAAGAATCCGTAGTTTGAATGCTACTCCTTCAATATGAACATGACTCCAAAAATTTAATGAAAAATACAGGTCCATATTTGAAAATAAAAAGTCAAGGGTGGCCCAATTTGTGAAATATTTGGTTACCCTACAAAAAGTTGCTATGGCATAGTGTCAAATTCGCACAAAACTCCAGAAATAAATAAGCTAGATCAGATTTTTTTATTTCATGGAATCTGAAATACGCAACTTTTCCCACATTTAACCACCCATGTATCTTCTACGAAAGCGAGATCCCAATACACAGACAACTTTTAATATGGTAAACGTATTGTTATACTTTAGATTTTCATTTTATGACATTCATTCATAATGACATATTGACGTGATAATAATATCAGTTCCAACTTTTCTGCGACCAACTATATTATCAAGTCATTGAGGCTACTTTGAAACGTCCATATGACGTCGCAAAAGTCGCACCTATTTGTCGTATTGGTATAAAATCCGATGTTTGAGCATACTACAAGACATGAATCACGCACTTTTGAAGAAGGTCTTGTAGACGTCTGTACAAACAATATATGACATCTATGTGCTACTTAGGAGAGTACCTACGCCTGATATTATTCGGCAAACGGTGATTTCATGCATACGAGTATTGATAGGTGTGATTTTTAAGAGCTCTTTTCCGGTTTTGTTAATGAGACGTCTTCAAAAGCCTAAGGCTATGATGTAGTATGTAGTTAATTGCTAGGTCACCTGAAGTAGCTTAATGAATTTCAGCAAATGAGTCATTCACTTTCATGTTCCTATTGTTGTACCCAAATTAAAATGGGCAATATTCTTGTACAATCAGCTGGCATTTCACCAAAGTGAATAAGGGATCATACCGCATTTCAATATAAAGTGAAGAGGTTTTGTTTTCTGTGAAGCAATACAAATAAATATGTTGACGGACAATTAGACTTGAAAAATTGAATATGGAACAAATTTTTCATTTTGTAAACTAATAATGTTTGATTGAAAAAATATAAGAGTCGACAAGCTCTATTCAAGGATGTTGACACATCTGCATTATTCTTATTTTCAAGGCCTACTAAGCCCTGCTGAATGAATCGAAATTTCGAGAAGGACCATTAGGCATTTCTTTCTCGAAAAAGTGGATAACCTGTTCGATTCGGGCATATTTTGAAAACCTATACCTATACCAAGTTTCGTCCTAATATCTTCAATAGGGTTAGTTATTTGATGACAAATTTCCAAATTCATGCTTTTTTGTCTGAAGAACAGGTGAAATAGCCATTCAACGATTGTAAAAATACCCCTTCAAGTTCTAGTAGTAGTAGTAGTAGTAATTTGGGGGAGGCCGCTTTCGCAGTCAGGCAAGTAGGCCCACATGGACCCTTTTTGCCATCCCCGGTTTTCCACAAATCTACATCTTTCCTTCTAGGCTTCCTTTTCGAACCTTCGTGACCTCCTAATGAAGGTCAGTATGTCCGTCCATTTCAGGTCTTTCGACTGCCTGCAGCCGCTGTTATCCCTCTAAAGTTTGTTCAGCTCTTCTTCCGCCCATTCGTTAAGGGCTGAAGAGGTTTGGCCTCTGGCGATGCCTAGTACGGGCTCCGCCCCACAGAACAGCGTTGCGGAACCGGTTCTGGCAAGTTCGTCTGCCACCTCGTTTCCACGTACCCCTCTAGACTCGGAACCCATACCAGCTGAACTTCCTTCGTTTTGGCTAGTTTATCGAGAGCATCTTCGCATTCTTGTACAAGTGCTGAGCTTGGTTTAGGATGACACATGGCTTTGATTGCTGCCTGACTATCCGAACAGATATAAGTTCTATGTTCGAAACATTTTTCTCAACCACATGACAAATTCTGGCAAAATTCTCACGATCAAATAAATGAATATTTGGAACTTTTGGTGTGAATAAAATTCAAAAACTTAAAAAAATCAATGAAACCACCCAAAACACCAAAACACCGCCAATATCAGTGACATTAGTGATATCAGTGAAATTTATGTTGTTTCGGTGTATTGGGTAGTTCTATTTTTTTAAAATTCTCATGATTTCATTTCATACGGCCAATACATAAGAATAGATCAATAAACCAGACACTATGTTTTTCATAGTCGGCTTTGAAAATAGTTGTATGTTTTTTCTTTGTTACAATTTTTTTTTGTTGTTGTTATCCTCAAAATGCTTTCCACGAGTATTTAGTGAAATGAATTTTCACAATGGTAAATCTCAACTTAGTCGAGAGAATTGAGACTGTGCTCGATAAATGAGGGAAGCCGCTGAAGAATTCAACAGAAGACATCCGGATCGTGAACGAATTCACCATATCACCGTCTTCAGGAATAATACATTATTGAATAGAATCGGGAGAGTTAATGAAAAACACGTACCACGTCAAAGAGAAAATCTGGAGAGAGAATACGTACATGTTTGGAAGAAATAGAATTATTCCCTTCAAACCGAAAATCATGCACACGTTAGAACATGGTGATGAGGACAGTATGTTGGAATTCTGTATATTCTGTCAAGGTGAATACGAATTTCTTGGTTTTCATGGAGGAACTAAACATTGAAGATGGCAGAAATGTTATATTCCATCTAGACGGTGCCTCCATTCATAATGTGATTGCTGTAATGAAATGGCTTGATGAAACATTTCAAGGAATTTGGATTGGGAGGAACAGTCCTTTTATTTGTTGGCCCCCTCGATCGCCAGACCTGACTACATTAAATTTTTTTCTGTGAGTGTACTTGAAACAAAGTGTTTATGGAAACAGACCACAAAACTTGAACGAATTGAAAAAGAGGATATGGCAAAAGTGTGGTGAAGTAACGCCAGTCCAATTGAGGAAGCCTCAAAAATTTGAGACTGCGCACACAGGAAAATATCCAAGAAATTGTGGACAAAATATACAAAAAGAACATTTTTCAGGAAAGTATGGTCACATACCAGCATATCTACGATAATAATTCATGAGAATTAAGAATTAAAACCTTGGAACGAATGAAATATTATTTGACCTTAAATAGTCCATCAAGAGTATCAGTTACTTTATTACACGTGTATCCCAGAAAAAATAACAGGCTTTTAATTTTGAACTGAAAACAAATAATTTCGACTGCATTCGAAAATACCTTCGCTACGGACATTGAATCACATCTGTCACCCATTTGTGCAATGTTCCTCAAGGAGAACACTATTGCAAGTGCTAATTGTGATGAAGGCATTGAATAGTTTGCTTCATTCGTTTGGAAATGACAACTTGCATACATGCAAGCTTCGAGGTTTTTTCCTCTCATCAGTGCTAAGATAAGTCAGAAGACAAAATAATCGTCTTGTTCCACAAAACAAACGGTACCTAACATTCAAAAACCTTATATATTCCTCTACGAATGAAGCTGCGACTCACAATAATCAGTCGCAGCGCCATACACGAGGGATTGTGAGTCGTAGCTACATTCGTAGAGAAATACTATGAGGCTTTAGATTGCAATCGTTCATTTTGTCAAACAAGACGACTCTATTGTTGTCTTGCCTATTGTAGCACTGATGAGAGGAAAAAACGTCGAAACATGGACGTATTCAGATGTTCGTTTCCAACAAAATGAAAAATAGTATTCAATGGCTTTATTACAATTAGCACTTGATGAACTTGATGAACATTGTACAAATGTATGACAGATGTAATTCAATGTCCGTATGGGGAAGAAGTTGTTTTCTGTCAGATATTTGACTCATTTTTCCACTTTGTGGAGTGGGGTGTTTTCGACTGTAGTCGAAATTATTTGTTTGTATTTTTCTTCATATAATATCAATTGTAATTATTGAAGTTAACTAACAATTTCCTCTTTCTTGGAAAAAGTAGCAGGCTGTTTATTAAAAATTTCACTGTGGTATGGTGAGTCCATTATTATCAAAGATGGCTCTTACAAACCCAAAATGAACTGTGAAGTAATACACTTAGTGAACATTGTACTATCAATTCCTCTCCATGATAGACAATATGAAAATGCATATGAAATGAACGTAGAGTCAAAGATTTCGAACAGAACAATAGGCTTCTGAAACAAACCCTTTCGCAGAATCCAGTATCCTTCAGGTTTGGGTACACTTTAGAAATTATCGTCTTGCCAAGACTCCGTTTTAATTTGTCTGAAATGAATCCATTTTTATCTAAAAAACTTCATCGCGAGTATATGATCTTTTTCGGTTCTCCTGGTATTTACGTAAAAAAGTGCTCTGTGAAAAAATATGATTTCTTTCAATCAAAGCTCTTCGATTATCAATTTCTTTACATTTAGATCTCAGCTCTTTCAATAAAACAATTAAAGATGATTTGCACCGAGAAACAATCAAAATTGATAGGCTAAAAGAACTGATATAATACTTTTCGAAAACGAGATAAGTTCAAGTGAAGTATTTGAATGTCAAAGAATTACAAATATTATGATTTATTCGATAATTTTTTTATTTTCAATCAATAATCATGAATCTAATTATTTTTCTTGTACATTTGAGATCGAAAAAACTAGAGCAGTTAATTTGTTGAAGTGGAAATATTACCACACCCTGTACTTAAGTAATGAAAAGCTGTACTCACTTCCTTCATACATACTTATCATACAAAGTATTTCGTACTGTCATTTGAGACGGAGTCTATGTTTTCCTGAAGTAGATGGATTGGGTATATTTTCGTCTTGGTATATATACTATCAGATTCATCATATATTGTGATAATTTTAGTGTACTTACCCACTCTCTAAAAAAAGTTAAGAAAGGTTATGAAATTTCTATTGTGATTTTAATTTTTACCTCTTGAACAGATGACAACATTGACAACGGTACCAAAGGTTTTCCATGCGCTCTCTCCCTTTCAAAATACAAGTTTAGTTAAAATTGTGCTTGTGAATGGAGGATAGTTCCAGGCACAATCTGAAAAAGAGTACAAAGATATGTCAAATGTAAGGTTGGAACTTTTAAACATCATTGGTAAATAAATTACAATATTGTACTTACTTCGGAATTGATGATGCTAAGAGACGTTTAGCATTAAGTAAAACTGTGTGTTGTAATATATTCCACTGCCAAATACAAATTATACTCGAGAAACCAATAGGCCTAAATTACGGATAACAATGACGGTGATCTACATTGTAGGTATTGCTCTAGTCAAAATATGTCTATTAAGTTCAATTAAAAACTAAAACACTGTCGGTTGTATGGCCATCTCTTTTCACTGTGTCGAGTGTTGATCGACCAACAAAATACAGTTCTTTGCTTGAATGGTGAGTAAAAAAAATTAAGTGTTAATGAATTTTCATTTGCTCATAGCGGTTAGAAGAAAGAGATGGATACATGGAGAGTGTATGATTTCTTTGATCATTAGTTGATGAAGCACGGGTAAAGAGCCAAAAAACCAGAAACGATAAATCCAACAAAGACGAAATTTGATTATTTTCTTTTTCTATTCGATAAAATTCCAGCTATTATGGTTATCCAGGGAAGTATACAATTTTGACAATAATGAATTTTTTTATCTAAAGGCTGAAACACAACGGAAGTTTTATGTTTTTAGTTCTAAAATAAATAATCTTGTTGATAAAATTCAAGCTTCATTTTTCAATTCTGTTTTGCATCTTGTTCTATTTGTAAAATTGATATTCAAAATCCCAAAACTTAAAACTTATTACATAAAACTTCCATTGTGTCTACGGTTTCACACTCCACTTGTACTGATATCTTACACATTCTGTGACTTAATGAAACAAAAATCTGGCACTTGCTCACTTACACATATTACTGACGAAACGAGCAACCAATGAAACCGACACGACGTAGAGAAATTATTTTATATTTTTTAGTCGGTTTTAAAACCGTAGTTTATATTGAATTTATATTATAGGTATAACGCACATTTCTTATGCAAAAAGTCTTTCGGTAAAATTGTCCAATATTTCAATATGTTGTAATTAGGCTTCTGAACAGAAGTTACTGTGGATACACATAAATTCAGTGTATAGTTCACAAAATACAGAGTGTTGAAGATGTAAAATGTCACTTTCAGGCCATCATTAACTGAATAATACCTAATATCACAAAATTATTAGTGTGTTTTCATTCACAACACAGTATTACACTTAGCCAGTGCATCAATATGTTTTACAAGCATTTTTTCCAAACATTATACAGGTTACTTCATGACTTTTTCCGACTTACGGAAAGTGAAAATAATTTCAGAATGAAGCATCAGCGTCATAAGTCGGATCGCATGAAAATTGAAGTTTCCATGTTGGATATATCTGACAAGATCCGCTGATTCCGAGAAATATGTATACAGGATCCTGCTGCAACGCAGTGCGTCAGGCTTTCTTAGCACTCATACCTTACAAGTTACCGATTTTGTTCGAGTGTAAACTCAAACTGTTGACAAAGGCGCACATTATAAGAAAATATTTTCAGATGTACAAAGTGTTTCAAAAATGTGTGGCAAATTGAAGTTTAATTTTTTCAAATGGAATACCGTGTATTTTTATCCATATTCAGAAAGTGAATGTTCAAAATATCTTTCACCCTATTCTATACACGATCTGATTCTTTTTCGGAAAGACATTTCAACTTCTGCCAACGTATCAGGTGTAATACTGGCAAATACATTTTTTATTCTTTGTTGCATATTCATTGTTGGTGGATCATTGTAAACTGTTTGCTTCACATGTTCCCACAGGAAGAGGTCGAGTTTAGTTAGATCAGGTGATCTAGCCGGCCACCTGGTGGGTCCATTTTTTCCAATTCATCTGTTGGAGAAAGTATCTTGGAGGTGATCCTGTACAGTCTATGAAAAATGTGCTGGAGCTCCATCTTGCTGAGACCACATTCTGTTTTTTAGTATATTGGGGGAAATGCACCAGTAACCCAGGCAGTAAATTTCTTAGGAAATCCAGGTACATAGGTCCATTGAGACGCACAATATTGCCAATTATTCCACCTCACACATTCAATGACCATTGGTGCCGGTGGTCTATTTATTTGAACAATCGTGGATTTTCCGCAGAATGAAAATGAAAATTGTGTCGATCCACACACCCACTACTACTAATACCTAATCCCTTCCCGATATATTTTTGGATGATATGAGGATGTTCAGTAACAGTCAGTAACACCGCCAATTCGTTTGCCTCGTTGGTGACAGGCTTACTTCTTCCATCCTTTTCATACATCACATTAAGAGTTTCAACAATTCTTTCAAGCAATCTCCTGAAGCTATTTTCTAAGGATAAAGGGTAGCATACATTTTACTAGCCATTGAAGACAATTTCTTCTACTATCCCCTGCTACAAAAACCATATCAATAAGCTCATCTTCATCAAAATTCACTTTGGTAACTTCGAATTGATACTACACCGTACACTGAAAACTTGTCAAATCCAGTTAACAGAAGAATCCTTAAATTATGTGGATAGCATTGACACCCTAGATGCATTTGACAATCAGTCAGAAACAACGAGTACAATTTATATTGATACATGAAATGGCGAATTTCGAACATTAATTTTCAGTTTATAATTCGTTATATTTCGACCTTTTCGATTTATTTCAAATAAGAAATTATTTTGCGCCACCCGAGTTTTCAGTTTTCATAAATATCTTAAAAACGGCTAGAAAGGAACAACATATCATAATAAAAAAAATGTTTGTATTTCAATTTTGTGACGATCCAACGAAAAATCTCTTCAGAGTGTTCCATTCGCAAATCCTGAGAAAATTCAATTCCGAATTCTCGGAGTTCAAACATTTATTCTGAAGACCCTGTATGATGCCGACCTTCAAAAATTATACGGTAGCATCCTATAACCCATCCCAAATGGAATTATCAGTTAATTTACAGTGAAATGGTTAATTCACACAACATATACATTTTTGAATTGGGAGGTGTGAAGTAGGTACATTAAAAAAAAATTATATCCGCACCTGCCAAAGACTGGTGCTATTATTGCGGTCATAAGTTAAGGTCATTAGGGTGATTCTGAATATGGAAAAAAATACAGGCTATTCCATTTGAAAAAAACTTACTTCAATTTGCCACACACTTATGAAATACTTTGTATATCTGAAAATATTTTCTTGTAATGCGCTTTCGTCAACAGATTGAGTTTACATTTGAACAAAATCGGTAACTTCTATGGTATGAGTGCTATGAAAGCCTGACGCGCTATTGCAGGACTGTATTCCTTATATACCGGGTGGCTACGGAAGTATTGCCTACGGAATATCTCAGTTATTGTATGAAGTAGGTTTGTGAAATTTGGAGCGTCGATATAATGACATAAGAGCTAGAATTTGAGCATATTGACATGTCGAAGTTAACTTCCGGTCTGACCGGAAGTAACATCAACTTTCTTATTTTAAATAGAAATCCTATTTTTTTTTCTTTTCGCTTTATTCAACATTCAATTCCCTTTCTAATGACATATCACAAGTTGGTATCTAACCAGAAACTACATCAGAAAAAAATTATTATTGAAATTCACCGAGTAGGCCGTGGAAGCAAAATGAAAGCCAAAAATTGAAAAGTTGGCTATGGAAACCATACGTCACTTGATAACAGTTGCTACTACTGTGATATTTTATTTTCATTCGTCGGCGTTATAAAAAGCCGCCAAAAAAAATATTGGAAAAATTGGGAAAAAAACAATACTCTGTAGGTCCATAACTTAAATAGGAACATACAACTTTTTCTTGCCTGTACTATTCAGCATAACCATTCCTTTCTAATGATATAATAGAAAGTAATTTTTTGAAATGAAATACCAAAAAATCCAATTATTATTATTCAAATAACAAAAAAACAGATTTATCGAAAAAAAAAAAATTCAAATTGATAGGATTGAAGATAAAATAAATTCAAAACAAATATTTGAAATGCATTCCCTCAGCGTCAATACATTTATTGACTCTGGTGATATTTTCATGTAAAACGTTTCTCAACATTTGGGGCGTGATGTCTTGGAAAGCTCTACGAATTTTTACTTCTAGCTCATGTAGAGTTGTAGGCTGTGTGGAATACAACCTATTTTTAAGATGCCCCCATAGAAAAAAGTCGCACGGAGTAAGATCAGGTGACCTTGGTGGCCACCTGACTGGACCATGGGTTGTTATAAGTCTCTCTTGAAAGCGATTTTGAAGATAATTTCTCGCTATTCTTGAATTATGCGGAGGGGCGCCATCTTGCTGGAAGTACATTCTCTCAGTTATTTCCGCTGGTAGGTTGTTAATGAATTCCGAAATTTCATTTGTTAAAAAATCTCTCTCCGGTTAGTTGGCCTTGAAAAAGAATGGGGCCAACAATATGAGTTACAACTATTCCTGCCCAAACATTCACACCAAATCTCTCCTGGAAGCCACCTTGTCGAAATCGGTGCTCGTTTTCTATCGCCCAGTACCTGAAACAAAAGACCGTTCACACTTTTAGCACTTTACACTTCGACTATCGACAATAATTCAAATAAAGTACAGTACCTTCCTTGTATTATTCCTGTTCAATAATCCATTGTTGGTAAATCTTGACTCGTCCGTAAACAAGATATAATAGTTAAATAGGTGATTCTCAGCATTTTGTCGATGAAACCAATTACAATATTCCAGGCGCCTTTCACCGTCATTTTCATACAAATGTTGATGCAACTGATACTTGAAGGGTTTAAATCGATATTTTTTCAAAATTTTCCTAGCAGAGTCCTTACTTATAGCTAATTCGGCGCCAATCTGCCTTGAGGAAATTGTGCTATCATATTGTACTAAAGCTAATACATTAATTTCAGTTTCCTCATTAATAACAAATGCTTCTTGGTCTTCGTGAACATCAGGCTCAGTTCTTAATTTTTCTTCAAGCCACTGGAAATACCTTCTTGATGGTTGGTGCCTCCCTGGATATCGCTCTAAATACAATCGTTCAGCGGCATAAGAATTTTTTAAACATTCACCATAAATGAGAAGCATGTCAATTTGTTCGGTTCGTGAATAACGGGGCATTTTTTGAATATTCCACTAACTGATTTCGATTTCCAAACCCTTTTAAAATGGCAGAATCAAAAACACTACTTCGAACGTCAAAATAATATGGATAGCAGCGTTCGTGAGAGCTCTCGTTTCTTTTTTGTTTCATTCCAAAATACATCTTAATCTACTTGTTAATATTTTGGTTCGAATGATTATTGCAATGGAATGATTATTCTGAATAGCACAAACATCGTCCATAGGTAGATATTAGAATATCTATGGACGATGGCACAGACCAAGTACGTTTATGTTCCTATTTAACATAGAACCTACAGGATATAATTTATCATTCCACATTATTTTTAATGTTATTTTTGCGTATGGCGATAATAGAGCAAGAGCAAATGTTATCAAGTGACGTATGGTTTCCATAGCCAACTTTTCAATTTTTTGGCTTTCATTTTGCTTCCACGGCCTACTCGGTGAATTTCAATAATAATTTTTTTCTGATCTAGTTTCTGGTTAGATACCAACTTTTGATATGTCATTAGAAAAGGAATTGAATGGTGAATAAAGCGAAAGGAAAAAAAAAGGGTTTCCATTTAAAATAAGAAAGTTGATGTTACTTCCGGTCAGACCGGAAGTTAACTTCGACATGTCAATATGCTCAAATTCTAGCTCTTATGTCATTATATCGACGCTCCAAATTTCACAAACCTACTTCATACAATAACTGACATATTCCGTAGGCAATACTTCCGTAGCCACCCGGTATACAGGAGAGATTGAAATTATACGTGTCTCTTTTATAGGTATATTTTTTGGATCACATGATTCGATCAATTCAGTGCACCAATTATATGAGCCATGTAGCCACTTGACAGAACGTAAATTATGAATATTATACAGTATGGCTCAAGTATTCACGAAACTGATATTAACATAAATTGCAGAAATACCCTGAATAAAGAAAACTGATCGGTTAATTGTCCTGATTTCTTCTCCTTTTACAGAGAATATATTATTCGAACTTTTGTGAGGAATACATAATTTTTCTGTCTAGTATTCGTTTAACGGTATTCATTCCTTAGAAAGAAGTCAGAAACGATTTTTTTTGATTGCTGGAGAGATATGAGTATATGAAAATAAAAATAATAAAAATATTTTTCAAGTACCTATTAAATGAATGTTAAGTATATTTCCACACATTTATGGGTATTTTTATTCATTACCACCATCAAAACCGACGAATATTTTTGAGTGGTTCTATCTCAGTAATGAAGTATATCATTTACTTAGTTGAACGACTATCTCACTTTTTTCCGAAGGTTTTATTTTTGTGTAAATAATTTTACAAGAATGTGTTGTTTTGACTAACTTTTTTTTTCATAAACAACAAAAAACATATTATCACCTTCCAATTTATGTTTCAAATACCAATAAACTGTATTCAAATCTGCTGAAATCCTTCTAGCCCGATTACGAAGAGGTGATAGGTAAAAGAGAGCCTTTTTTTATTAATTTAGATCTAAGCAGTCTTCACGTATTACTGTTCGCATCAATCAATATGTTTATACCGATGGCGGCCATGGTGTAAACTTTATATGGCTTCATCTTTATTTCATTAAGTACCTACTGACTAACCCCGTGTTTTGAACAAATTCTGCATAACCATAGCATGAGAGCACTCGGAGCAAGGAGAAAATGTGGGGTTCATTTTGTCAGAAATCAATTTCAAACATGCTTCAAAACAATGATTATTCGATCTTTCAGGATCCGTTAAACAAAAACCAGACAGAAAAATTCTATATTAGATGTACAAGTTCATATTATATCTCTACTGTAAAATAATAATAATTTGTTTCCTATACAGGGTATATGCATAATTTTTGGTAATATCGGTTCAGTTTATTCTTGAGTCACACTGTATACTACTCAAAACTCACGAATATAACGGAGACACATATACTTTTGATCTCCCCTGTATATAAAGTGAATTTTTATACCTATATTATAAGTTTAGCCATTCTTATCGAATGTATCCAACAAAGAAACGTCATGGGACCTTTATATTTACCAAAAAATAATTGTAAAACTCATTTCAATCGATTGTTAATAGTCTATAATGTCTATTTATCAACGAGTGCCACTCTACTTTTTTTATTTTAGAAAAATATCATATTTCAAAGTGCGGCTCTGACGTCACGTTTATCGGAAACATCCCCCACCATAATCAACGTTCCGAAATAGGGAATATCGTTCTCCCATAAAAAACTTTGTCACTGGATCTACACATCAAAAAATTTTACGTAAAAGCAATTTTTTATATTAATTGTAACTTTCAAATTTTCTGAACAAACCTGCCTTTTGATGAAAAACTATTGTTGGCAACACCGCAAATTATAATAACAGTTCTCATGGAACAAAAGCTGTTATTACTACAGAACACATACAGTTTATTTGAATTTTCACTACTGTTCAGACAACCGGGTACAAAGCACTTTTTAGACATTTTCACGGTTATAAGTAAATACAGAAATTACTTAACACAAACAACAAAACTTTGAATTTGAAAACCGCATTAACCTCAGAAAATGAAATATTACACTTTGATATTCAAGAGTCTGTTAGTTTCCAGCATTCCAGCATAGATTTGATCTAATAGCATCTATCTTGGAACACATTAGGTAAGCAAACCCATCTGGTATCAAATGACAATTATTATCATAGAACACAATCCAGATGTAATGATAACTTGAGATTCCATGGTGTACAACTTTACGACGTTGCCAAGTTTAATTTTGACGGACGTGACGTCACGAAACCCCTTTTTTTCAAAATATAGAAAAACTGGCGGTCAGAAAAAAAATCCCATAGCGTATCCATACACTTTCTAATTACAGTGTTTTCTCATAGTCCGTGGAAAGGTCCATTTTCATACGATCCGACTCATGACGTTCAGAAATTATTTTCATTTTCCTTTACTCGGAAAAAGTCATGATTCACCTAGTAAAGTGTGTTAAAAAACGATTAGAAATCATTCTGTGGCACTGGCCAAGTATAATAAATACTGTGTTGTAAATGAAAAACCCACTAATAATTTTGTGATTTTATACTACCAATGAAGTTCAGTCAATAATGTCATATTGCAACTTCAACGCCCTGTATCTCAAAAACTATAAATTTCTGTGTGCCCATGGTTACTTCTGTTCGGAAGTCCTAGTTCAACAACATATTGAAATTTTGAACAATTTGACAGAAAAACTTTTTGCATGAGAAGTGTGGGTGGTCCTTTGTATTGTAGATATCATTTCCTACAAGTATTAGATGATCTGTCAAATTTGAAGGAAAATCAAAAGTTAAGAGATTCACAGAATGTGACTGAGTAAGTGACGGTTACAGACAGGACTTTCCAATGACTGACTGACTTTTTATCCAACTAGGAAGACAATTTTACTAATATCAGATATTCATGCAAAGAAGTAACTGATATCATTTGTCTCATGTTGAACTCGAATGCTACTGAAAAAATCGCGTTATGTAATATTTAAATTTGGTTGATTCATTTCCCTGAACAGATTATTATCCGCAAGCACTGAGTCGAGATTCAATTACAGGATATTGTATTTGATTGTTAATAACGACGAGCTAATCTCTTTTTGAAAGGCCATTGTTTGGTGAATGAACGTTTGTTATTCAAATTAGTTGTTGGAGTTCATTATAGCTCATTGCATAATTGAATACTGATTTTGAAACAAAATTTTAGTCATCGGGTAGAGTGATTCTGGAGTTCAACTACCGTAAAGAAAAATACAGAATTATGTGAAAATGTCATTTCTGTTCATTCATGTACGCTCAGTAAATGTATAGTGTAGAGTGGTTGTCAGGTAACCAGTGTTTTTGATTAGTTATTGAGTTGTTCATCTGTAACGTTTGCTCCTCGAATGAAACTTAGATTTTTCATTTCGTCAAATGGAAATAAGGCAAGGAATGATACAGAAATTAAATATTTCCATCAGTTCAAAATATTTTTTTCTACCCTGCTGTCTTATTACTCAGAAGTTCTGATAAAAGGATAGTAATATAGGCTTATGCGGTCTCAGTCTATATCCACAGGCATAACGTGGCGCTATGAGTGTTGTACTACCATTTACGACACTTGTACGGTGTAGAAAAGACTGGAGGATATTGAGTCCGTTGAGGAGAATGACAAGTATCGAATCTATTGGAACTACTCATTCCCCATCCTCAGGTAAATACAAGTCAATAAGACTGATGTAGTCCCCCTTGACCATCAGACTGAGACGATTTTCGTTATTGAGTTTTCGGCTCTTGGCGAAACGAACATCGTCCGAAAAGAGAGGAAAAAACGGTATACATATGGAGATCTACCCTTTGAATTCCGTAGGATTTATTCTTCATCGCGCTATGGAAATTCTATGACTGATAACAGAGTTTCCCCACATGGAGAAAAGCAATCATTATTCCCAAGCAAATATTTAATTATGACAAGTAGAAACTTATATACTATATGGGACAGCTCTTCAGCTAATCTGCCACAAGTGAAACGAGGTTGCTAAAATGAATCACTTGCCACTATTGAGTTAGTTTCAGCAACTGTAATCACTAGTAACTAGTTAATTGGTAAACCACCCACAATTAAGTTGTTTTTTTGCCATAGCTAAATGTTTTCTTATGACGAATCACCAGTTATTTATCATTGAATCACTAAATATCTTATAATTAGTTTGGAACCAAACATAAGTGAACAGCTGTCCTCCAATAAGTTAGTAACTAGCTTGCCTTGAATTAATAATTAGTTCATGGTGAGTTAGTAACCTTTTTCCTATAAGTTAGCTGATAATTTCTAGTAATCAAGCAATTATCGTCTCATGAGTATACAGCTAGCTAGTGACCAAAGGACAAATACGTTTCTGTTAGTGAACAGTGAGCTCCCATAACATACAGTGCAGGTGAGATGAAACTGGGTAGATGGAAAACTTGCGGTCAAACTCCACAAAATATAATCTTTATTCATTACGAATGTAAATCTAGTCAGAGGACTCATTTCAGCACATTGTACAGATATGGAAGACTTACTTCAGCAACAGTACATGGTTTGAAGGATTAATCTTTCATCTTCAGCAAAAGGTGGGTTACAAGAGCAAGATCAATATATGACAAAAAAACAACATACCTATTAAATATTGTTTCAATCAATTGTCATTACGACATTATCTGCAACTAGTGGATTAATCCTACGAAACATGTCCTGCTGCTGATGTTAGTCTTCCGACTACATCTATATTCGTAATTTCTCAATAGAGGTGGCGTTCGACTGTAAGTTTTTCACCTACCCAGTTTTATGTTCAGTTAGTTCACCAGAGAGATAAAAATCAATTAACCATCATCAAACTTTTGATAATAAATACTTTATTGAAAATAGAGCAACCTTCAATTTGTAAGATATTTCCCTGATACCAAAGTCAAGTGAGGAACTTGCCTGAAATGAATAATGAAAAAACAAAACAACAATGACAGAGGATGGTTTAAATTAAAATCAACAATGAAATAAAATATAAACTTCATTGAAAGCTACTATAAGATGCCATGGAATTAAAACATTTTTAAAACTAAACTTAAACAATTTCTCATACATAAATAACTCAGTCCACTCTAGTATATTTGAAATTGAAACAAAAATTCACTTAACTCATCTACCCTGACATAATGTGAGATCAAAATATTTTTAATTATAATGTAATAAAGGGTAGGTGTTTATATAATAAAATGAAAAACTTATCAGGTCTAGCTCGAATAGTGAAATATATTTTTGGAGGCCCCAATCCCTCAACTGATTTTTGTACTCCATTATCGCACACAGTATAGTTCAAATAATTTCAATAATTTGACCTAATAAATATCGATGAGTAAATTTATTAAACACTTTTACTCACAAAAGAAAAACTAACTAAACAACTGATTATTTATGCACCCTGAACATGACTGGTAAATATGATATGGCCAAAAATGGCGTGGTGAGGGGTTGTGATGGTTGTAGACACAGCCGAACTCGTACGGAAGCGACCGAAAGCATGGAAATTATGAAGCAGATCATTACTGGTCAATATTTTGTAATCTGCAATAATTGTTCCCGTTGATTATCGAAGCAAAATGAGCTGCTATAGCAGATATTATATATCAGATATATCGGTTCAATAATAACAGTTATTGTTTCTGTCCCACTTAGTTGTCTGTGTCTCAGTATTATCGATTCATTAAACCGTATTCTAATCGCAAGCAGTTAGTATTGCTGGGACAAAACTCTTACTTCAGAAACATGGTTTTTGCTGGCGGAAGTGATGGAAACTTTTTCCGCAATGAAAATTTCACATACTCGAAATGAAGAAAAGTCAGCAACAAATTTTACTTGGCCGATTTTTCTCAGTGCAGAGAGAGACCTTATAAGACATGTGACTATATATATAAAGATGAGTAAAATCTATTTTGATAAATTTTCCATCAGACCAGCTGATGAAACATGCCATAATTCGTTTGGTTGAATCAATCAAATCATCGTATGTAGAGGTTGTGATAGCTAAGCATTAACAAAAACAGCCAGAAGTATGTTGTTATTGAATAGTAAAAATGTTAGCGGCCCCAGCACAAAACCTTATAAAACTTAATTTTTTGGAATCTGCTTCTCATTGTCCTATCTTCACTAAAATTTTTCTCTCCCTTACATAATCGTCAATCCATTCTAGAAAATTTCCTCTGAATCCGAGGTTATAATAATTTACCTATTTATAAAATAGGAATTTATGGAATCAAATGTTTGTGACAGATCAAATAAGAGTCACTTATTTACCATTATCCAGGTTTAGTATAAATTAATTCAATCATACTACAAGCAGCTGTTTGAGTAGATTTTCCTTTTCGGAAGCCGTATCAGTAATCAGTAAACATTTTGAATAATTACACATTCTTTCATATTATTACCCGTTCAATAACTTTCGAGAATATGCTAAAATTATATTCGGAAAGTTTGTAGGAGACACAAAGCGTTGGGAAGAATTAACTTATTAAATTAATAAAGATGGTATATTTGGTGATATTTCGGAATATCTACGAAATGGCGACTTTTCTCTGGTGTTCTGGTACTTGGTGTTAAACCCAATCAAATGATATGGAAATATCTGATGCCGTGGCCCGAGTTATTATACTTGGATTGACAAAAGATTGACGATCAATCACAATTCCTGAATTTTCTAGACATTTCAAGAGTTTGAAGTTGATGGCTTTCTCGAGAGACCGGATAGCAACACGATGGGTGTAATAGTTGTTGTTCGTTGTATTCTCGCACTACGAAAGTATAAAAAACGGGTGTAGTTTAGTGGCACATTTTTCGAAAACTCTACCAAATCCCTAGCATCATATGATTTAAAAAAAAACACTTTCTTTTTTCTAATTTATCTATGATAAAAGATTCAACTGACATGTTATAAATCTTGTCATAGATATTGGGTATTTCTTGGTGGTTGGATGTGAATTTTTTTCTTGCATAGCTTTGGCATAATAATCAAATAAACGGGAACTATTGGAAAATTAAATTAGTTTTGATTGTGTTCTGGTGTTTTCAGGCTCTTTCAATGGTCAGATTATTTTCACAGACGTCGATTATCTTGAATATAATAATAGGTAATAATGTTAAGTATAAAACAAAATATTATGGAGATGAAATTAAAAAAAATAAATAGGAATCAGAGAAGAGAATATATGCCTCTTGGACAAAAGTATTTTAGATTTAGAGTCATTGTACACGTGCAATGTGTCTGCGTAAGGGTCTTACAGTAGAGATTTCTAGTCTCTGCATATATTTCTCAAGGACATGATATTCCCATTGATCGTATACCTTAACCTTAAGTTCCTGCATCTTCCGAACGATAATATCAAAAGGTGTTCCTGAATATATTATTGTCTATTTTGTCAATGAGTTTGTGTAAACAATCATTAATGTTAGAGCGTTTGTCTCTCATCCAGGCAACCGGGTTCATTTTTGCTTCATAAACTTTTTTTGTGGTGCTTTGATTGTGGATTCCAGAATATAAAGAGAATTTTTCGATTTATTCATAAAATTTTTTGTCTACTGTGATTTTCACGCATCTACGATCGTTTTCGGGAAAATTATAAAAATACGTTTCTGTATTTCGTTACAGTTACTTAATTAACACTTTTAACAAAAGGAAGGAACTATTCAGAATGAAAACAAAAACCGCTACTTGTTTGATTTTTGCTCTAAATTACAAAGCTTCCTTGCACGTTTTCTAAAAAATAAGAAACCTAACGAATTCAAAATTTTGGAACGTTTCTTACGGTTTGGAAGGCATCCATTATATTTACTCATGAAAAAAGTCCATCAGGTTGCAATCTGGTGACCCTGGGGGCCAAGCAAAAGGACCTTCTCTGCCAGTCCACCGATTAGGAAACACTGTATCTAAATAATCGCGGACGGTGACTCGAAAATGGGGGGGGGGCGGCATCGTGCATACACCAAATTTGTTGATGAACTTTTAAAGGAACGTCCCCCAGTAATGCAGGTAATTCGTTCTGTAGGAAGTTCAAATATGTGTCACCATTTAAATAAATAAAGACCGATTAAATTATCTTCTTCTATTTCTGTCCATATGTTTACGCTGAACTGATCCTGGTGTCCATATTGTCTGATTGTGTGTGAATTTTCTTGTACCCAAATATGAATGGAATAATTTACTACTTGCGCAGTATCCTTCTGGAAAACTGTAAGCTCCATGAAAAATCTCGAAGAAGAAAATATTGGGCACGCTGGAAATGATATGTGTGCAGCATGTTTTCTTATAAAACCCTCCAAACTGTGGAATGGAAAACATACAAATCCCGTGCTATTTGTCGAGTACTTATACCAGGATTTTTGTCGATAACATTTGAAATCTTTTCATCTATTACGGGGTTGCATACTTGTCGCGGTCTGCCAGCATCGTGCCTTGGAGTCTGAAATTTGTCGTACCTATTCCCGAAAGTGCTGATGGAAATTTATCAAAGTTCTATTAATAGTTGGGTACCCAGCGATTAGAAAATCTTAGCTCGTTCAACCTCTGAGCTTCAAGTCCGTTATCAAGACTATGAACAAAATGGATTTCAGCCAGATGTTCAAATGAAAATGGTTCATTTCCATTTTATTTTAAGCAAAATAAACAAATATACGATGAGACATAAACCAATTTTCAAATAATCTTGTCAAATGCTTCAAAACAAACGTAAACGTCAAAATAAAAATAGCAGTCAAAGTCTACCTACTAATTTTTTCTAAATTGTATGAAAAAACATTTAAATCAAATCTAGCGAATTGAATAAAATATTTGAATTTTTTCCTGATATACCGGGTGGCTACGGAAGTATTGCCTACGGAATATCTCAGTTATTGTATGAAGTAGGTAGGTTTGTGAAATTTGGAGCGTCGATATAATGACATAAGAGCTAGAATTTGAGCATATTGACATGTCGAAGTTAACTTCCGGTCTGACCGGAAGTAACATCAACTTTCTTATTTTAAATGGAAACCCTATTTTTTTTCTTTTCGCTTTATTCAGCATTCAATTCCCTTTCTAATGACATATCACAAGTTGGTATCTAACCAGAAACTACATCAGAAAAAAATTATTATTGAAATTCACCGAGTAGGCCGTGGAAGCAAAATGAAAACCAAAAATTGAAAAGTTGGCTATGGAAACCATACGTCACTTGATAACAGTTGCTACTACTGTGATATTTTATTTTCATTCGTCGGCGTTATAAAAAGCCGCCAAAAAAAATATTGGAAAAATTGGGAAAAAAACAATACTGTGTAGGTCCATAACTTAAATAAGAACATACAACTTTTTCTTGCCTGTACTATTCAGCATAACCATTCCTTTCTAATGGTATAATAGAAAGTAATTTTTTGAAATGGAATACCAAAAAATCCATTTATTATTATTCAAATAACAAAAAAACAGATTTATCGAAAAAAAAATATTCAAATTGATAGGATTAAAGATAAAATAAATTCAAAACAAATGTTCGAAATGGATTCCCTCAGCGTCAATACATTTATTGACTCTGGTGATATTTTCATGTAAAACGTTTCTCAACATTTGGGGCGTGATATCTTGGAAAGCTCTACGAATTTTTACTTCTAGCTCATGTAGAGTTGTAGGCTGTGTGGAATACACCCTATTTTTAAGAAAAAAGTCGCACGCAGTAAGATCAGGTGACCTTGGTGGCCACCTGACTGGACCATGGGTTGTTATAAGTCTCTCTTGAAAGCGATTTTGAAGATAATTTCTCGCTATTCTTGAATTATTCGGAGGGGCGCCATCTTGCTGGAAGTACATTCTCTCAGTTATTTCCGCTGGTAGGTTGTTAATGAATTCCGAAATTTCATTCGTTAAAAAATTATAGTATGTCTCTCCGGTTAGTTGGCCTTGAAATAGAATGGGGCCAACAATATGAGTTCCAACTATTCCTGCCCAAACATTCACACCAAATCTCTCATGGAAGCCACCATGTCGAACCCGGTGCTCGTTTTCTATCGCCCAGTACCTGAAACAAAAGACCGTTCACACTTTTAGCACTTTACACTTCGACTATCGACAATAATCCAAATAAAGTACAGTACCTACCTTGTATTATTCCTGTTAAATAATCCATTGTTGGTAAATCTTGACTCGTCCGTAAACAAGATATAATAGTTAAATAGGTGATTCTCAGCATTTTGTCGAAGAAACCAATTACAATATTCCAGGCGCCTTTCACCGTCATTTTCATACAAATGTTGATGCAACTGATACTTGAAGGATTTAAATCGATGTTTTTTCAAAATTTTCCTAGCAGAGTCCTTACTTATAGCTAATTCGGTGCCAATCTGCCTTGAGGAAATTGTGCTATCATATTGTACTAAAGCTAATACATTAATTTCAGTTTCCTCATTAATAACAAATGCTTCTTGGTCTTCGTGAACATCAGGCTCAGTTCTTAATTTTTCTTCAAGCCACTGGAAATAACTTCTTGACGGTTACTGCCTCCCTGGATATCGCTCTAAATACAATCGTTCAGCGGCATAAGAATTTTTTAAACATTCATCATAAATGAGAAGCATGTCAATTTGTTCGGTTCGTGAATAACGGGGCATTTTCTGAATATTCCACTAACTGATTTCGATTTCCAAACCCTTTTAAAATGGCAGAATCAAAAACACTACTTCGAACGTCAAAACGTTTCATTCCAAAATACATCTTAATCAGTCTACTTGTTAATATTTTGGTTCGAATGATTATTGCAATGGAATGATTATTCTGAATAGCACAAACATCGTCCATAGGTAGATATTAGAATATCTATGGACGATGGCACAGACCAAGTACGTTTATGTTCCTATTTAACCTAGAACCTACAGGATATAATTTATCATTCCACATTATTTTTAATGTTATTTTTGCGTATGGCGATAATCTGTTTTGTTATTTGAAGAATAATTCATTTCATTTCAATTTCATTTCAAAAAATTACTTTCTATTATATCAATAGAAAGGAATGGTTATGCTGAATAGTACAGGCAAGAAAAAGTTGTATGTTCCTATTTAAGTTATGGACCTACAGAGTATTGTTTTTTTCCCAATATTTCCAATATTTTTTTGGCGGCTTTTTATAACGCCGACGAATGAAAATAAAATATCACATTAGTAGCAACTGTTATCAAGTGACGTATGGTTTCCATATCCAACTTTTCAATTTTTGGCTTTCATTTTGCTTCCACGGCCTACTCGGTGAATTTCAATAATAATTTTTTTCTGATGTAGTTTCTGGTTAGATACCAACTTGTGATATGTCATTAGGAAGGGAATTGAATGCTGAATAAAGCGAAAAGAAAAAAAATAGGGTTTCCATTTAAAATAAGAAAGTTGATGTTACTTCCGGTCAGACCGGACGCTCCAAATTTCACAAACCTACTTCATACAATAACTGAGATATTCCGTAGGCAATACTTCCGTAGCCACCCGGTATACGTAGATGCATGAAAAATACAAGACACAAAATTGTTTATATTATTTATATTTTAGAATCCAGCAGCAGCGCACAACAAAAAAGTTTATGGGGCGAAAAAGGGGTTGACCTCTGAAAAAATATCTCCCTAAAACACAACCTGTTTCAAATTTGATCTCAATATCTCAAAAACTAAAAGAGCTATGAAGAAAAAAACCTTGAAACTTTAATACTTTAATGTTCATGAAAAAAAGTCTTGACAGAATTTTGAAACACCTTGTGTATTGACTGAGATGATGTCTGCAGAGATATGATTTAATTATTCGTCTATATTCATTAGATTCAGAGAAGAATTCACTTGATAAGGTGTCATACATGAGTCAGTTGTTTTGCTGTAAAGTCAGGAACGGACTGCCGTCGAAGGTTCGTACCTCCAAACTTTGAATTGACAGAGATATTTTAATATTTTTCAACAAACAAGGTTTCGTGAACAATTTTCTGAACACAAGCACTTGTGAGTAAAGTCGATCGTGACAATTTTTTTTTTATTAAAAATATTTTATTCTCTATCATCTCGTTAAGAATATACCGTTCTGACCATTTCTTGTCTAGTGTTGGAAAATGTTGAAGTATATGGGCACAGTTGAAATTTTGGGGCGTTGAACATTTGTGGTAAACCGTCCCCGACTTTCTAGCACAACGCTATGGGTTTTA
The DNA here is from genome assembly GCA_958502065.1 of Chrysolina americana. Lineage (NCBI taxonomy): Eukaryota > Metazoa > Arthropoda > Insecta > Coleoptera > Chrysomelidae > Chrysolina > Chrysolina americana. The sequence continues at coordinate 73,107,560 of OY293412.1, forward strand.
TTAGGTAAAATTTTTTTCGATTAACTTCAAACACGAGTACTTTTTTCAGTAGAACTCATTTGTTTTGTCAATCACCAAAATTTGGTAAACTTTTGAAAAGTTATTGAAGAAAAACAATTTCTATTTTGTGACTTCAAAGGCGCGTACCTTAGTGACGAATTACTATAGGGAAAAAAGTAATTTGAAGTACTAGTGATATTTTTACGACATCCATACATTTTCGACCTTGTATAAGATTCAACAGTAAATATAATGTAAATAAGTGTGAAAGTGTATTCAGTAGGGTCGGGTGGCAAGCCAATAAGGATTATAGAAAGTGAACAAGGCGGTCGAAATTGTTGGAATTTGCGGTCAAGGGGATGCATGGGGTAAGGCATAACAAAATAGCAATAAATAATTAATTGAAATAAGGCAGGTATGTAAGACAAAGTGCAGCCAGAGGGTGCCATGAATCGGGGCGAATTTGAGTTGTTTTATCGATCAGTCTGGCAAAACTATACCGAATATTTTGAGCAACAAAAATTAAGTATAGTAGTAAAGTAGTTGAATTTTCAAAAAGGGTTCGTAAAAAAGTTCATTATCAATAATTCATTCTGGAGTGGGTGAAAAATTCCTAACGTACCTGAAAATTACTGAATATTGTCCAGATTTTCTGACTCTTTATTTGAAAATTCAGATATCAGATATACCAATACGTATCGTTTCAACTTCTGTTTTTAATCTACCATTCATAGAAAATTACTACCATATTTAGTTTCCTCAAACGAAAGTGACCTTGTCCTCATCACCTATATTAAGGTCTACCTGGATGAACTATTTTCAACCAGTTTTCAGAAATTGGTCAATGAATGCACACTACTGATCTCAACTAACCAGAAGCACCTATCTCAAGGAATATGTGATAATATTTCCTTATTACAAATGAAATCTTCAAGCATGAGTTTTGAATTCGATGAAAGCAATGAGTAAGTTTTCACTGAAGCGAGATGAATGCAATAAGATAATTTCGAGAATATTAGGGACTCACATAGTTACAGTTTGCTGAGAGAATATCTCCATTTGGATACAATGGCCAAATTTTAGATGTAATTCCAACCAAAGTCCGATGTTTTTGCAATCATTCACGATCGGAAGAACATCATTATCTATGTTAATACCCAACAAATCAATTGCAAGTTTTCTAACTTTTTTAGGTGAAAATTTTATAATCATTCACGATCGGAAGAGCATCACCATCTATGTTGGTACCCAATAGATTGATAGCAAACTCTTTAATTTATTTAGGTCAAAATTAGAGTTTTTTGTGTTCGTAGTGATGGATTGCACAATCACTATTGAAATTATGAAAATCCAATATACAAGGAAAATAATAATGCGTCCAGAACTTATCCATGTGGTACTCCGAAGGTTACAGATAACACCTCTGACATTTTCCCATCTAAAATGACTTCTTGTTTTAAATTCTCAAGGCAATCATAAATAAAATTTAAACAATGCGCGAAAAATATCATCACTTTTAAGAAGAGGTGTTGTTGAGATCAAACTCCTGAATTGACTGATTCGAAGATTTGATGTTGTGTGCAAAGGTCTTTCAGTACCATTTCTAGATATTTTGGAAGTGAAGGTAATATGCTTATTGGTCGGAGGAATAAACCTGAATCATCGGTTAATTGCATGTTTCCAAATAGAAGGAGAAATTCCTATAGTAATCATTGAATTGAGGATGGAGTATATATGATTTTGCAGATTTTCTTCGAGTAATCCTAGAATTGAAATGAAATTTCGTCCCTTTCAATTACTGTCAAAGTTTATCTGCTGAAAGAACAATCGTATTTTTCTTCAGTTCAGTAGGAATTTCAGGAATCAAATATTTTCGTAGTATTTCAAGAGATCAAAGGGTGTTCCAAGTTGACTTTGAATTTTTTGTGTTGAAATTAAGTCCAAATAAGTCTTTTTCACCCTACGATTTTTCTCAGTTGTATAGTTTCTGAGGATCTTGTAGCTCTCCCAATCTACAATCGACTTACTACTCGTGACTTGATTCATTGAAATGATGAGTTGCCTACTATAGTAAGTAAACCATGGTGCAGGAAATTTACTCTCTCTTGGTTGCAAGAGGTGTATGAATGTTCAAATAATAAATTTAATACCATTATATACACTCCAAATCTGAAATGAAATTATTCGGTACAAGGTTGGAAAAAAAGTCAGGAAAAATTACCAGCTTGGAGGTCGTAGGAATCGACACATCTGAGATGCCGTCGGACAGAATGACTCCAACCTACTTCTATTATGGAACATACACCACCAGCATTCAAGGAGGGGAAGTCATATCAAAGGCCACTCTAATGGTTTCAAAAGGGCAAATCTGGTATACAGAAGTCTCTACAAGCAATGGATGGGGTCTGGAATGTACGGGAAAAGACCGAGGCAGGACTTCAGTTCAAGCCTCGGTACTCAAGCCTCTACTATATTCCAAGCCAAAGTGATGGCTATATTTTTGTTTGCACAGAAAAGGAAAACGCGTCTGGGTACCAAGTTACAGAGGCATCCATAGCAAGAGCGGAGGCACCAGCAACTCTCATTAGACAAGCACCAGCCTGTGAAATCTCGTTTGGGGACATTAGGCATAAGTGGGTTGAGAACCTTCATCAATCTTCCTGGAAGATTGCCTCAGGCAATACTTCAGGAAAATTGATGATGATGAGGCCAACCGAGCGGCTATCAATATACCTCGAACTAAGCCGGAACTGTCTCAGAAAGGTCCGGTACTACTATGCAGGTTCTGTGGTGAGGAGGACGAAACAACCTTCCACATTCAATTTGAATACGAAGCTAGAGCTCGCAAGAGTAGGGATATCTTCGGATACTGTAGTGCAGAAGATGTCATTCCACAAGAATACCTCGTGAGAAATCTCCAGAAGATTATTAGAAGATCCGGAGTGCTCGCGAGGTTTGGAAAGATTCTCTGCAGATCTACCTGCATTCTGGCCATTGACCAGCCTCGCCGATCAATAAGAATAATACTAGAGCTCAACAGGTTCTTTTCAAAAATTACAAACTGGAAAGTGAATTGCAAGTTAGAACTAGTATTAAACTCAGATTGTATTAGGTATAATGGTTTGGTTGACATCGATGCATATATTCTGACTGAGTATCAACCTCAGTTCATCATAACCGGTTTTATAATTTTTTATCATCGTGATAATCAATGTATGTACACTTTTCTAGCCTCAGTTCTCAGTGTTGAGGCTTGAATCATCGGCGTATGTCTGAATTCTGAAATATTCTATTGACCTCAAAATAATATGTATAACATGGAAAGCAGCGGTCCAATACTGCCCCTTGGGGTATTTTAGAAGTTGTGTTCATAAACACTTCTTGAGAAGGGTTCGATGTTATTCATAAACATTTAGTTATGCTATGCTATGTCCCTTTGTGAATGTATTCAAGCCAGCGTTGAATATGAAATGAAGGGTGGCAATAATGTCGAAAGAGAAATTATACAATCTCTGTTATCACACTTGCACCGGTTTCAGTGCAGTCTCGCGAACTTTTACTTTTATTGGCAGCGTAAAATATCTCGATAATAATTATCGTTTCAATAAACCTGGTTTTTGCCAAGATAACCTAAATAACTAACTTTAATGAGAACGAAATGATGAATATTCAGTTAGCAAATCGGACTGCATTCCATAATACAATGTGAGAAAAGAAATATAACTGTGAAAGTAATTTGATCTAGATAAGGGGCGGTATAGTTTTTTTGTATAATCTATTGTTTATTGAATATTAATTGAGAATTATTTATGGAGCAGTTTTTATATTCGATAGTTGAATATGACAAGAGATCGCTAAGAACCGGTCAAAATGTTGACGAATCCTATAAAAAGCGGTGTGATATTTGGAGGAATTTCAAGACAGATATTCAGTGAAAAAGAAATGGAAACTACACAAAACACCAAAACAACGTCAATATCACTCGAGGCGCGTTTCGTCAATAAAGTTTGAGATCAAAAAAGCGTAGGAGCTCGAGAAAGCGTACTAACTACTAATACTAGGGTTATCTCATTTATACCGTGCATCTAAGTGGCTAATTGCACTCATTATCTAACACTGTACCTGACCTTAGCAATGTGTTCCTTAAACCGTACTTCTAAGGACCTTCTAGTTTGACCCACATACTTCCCGCAGTCATTGCAGCCAATATCATCCTTGGGAGTACCCAGGATCTTCTATAGCTTATACGAGGTTTTGTATACCACCTTCATATTAAGGGACTTGAACATACTGTCGGAACCTCAAGTAACCCAAGGTTCGTATGGAATAACGATATATTTTGGAGGGTTTTCCTATTTTTGAAAAATCGAAGAGTCACGAAGGGAAAGTAAGGTGGTGATTCTTGATTAATCCGATTATCAAGAAAGGGTAGAACCTCTTTGAAACCGGTCCGTACAAATAGTTGACCAGAAATCCACTGCTCAAAATGGTTTCAGATGTGGAAGCCACCCGAAACGAATGCAAGACTTTGATCACATCAAAATTAAAGAGAACGCTACAACTCTAGAATCCTAATGTACCAAAAATATATTGTCTTCCCAAGACACAAACCTGGGAAGTCGGTGCGACTAATCGTCTCGTCAATAGGGTCCCCCACATACAAAATTACAAACCAGACTTTAGCATTGAAAATTCACTAGAATTTATTCACCAGATCAGAAATATAAAACTGAAAGAAGGAGAAGTCTTGATCTCTTTTGATGTAAGTTCTTTGTTTCCAAGTGTACCGATCCCAAAAAACTTGTAAAATTCGAGAGAGTTACTGCTGATCAACGGTTTCAGAAACGAAATAGTCAGAGAGTAAGACAACCTTACCAGACTTTGCATGGGGCAGAATTGATTTCAGTTCAACAACTGCTTGTACGAACAACTCGAAGGTATAGCCATGGGTGACCCTCTGTCTCACTTCCTAGCCAAGTTGTTGATAAGTCTGTTTGAGACGAAAGCAAGAGAGAGCTTCGACTATTTTCCTAGAGTTTAGGTAAGGTATGTGGACGACGTGTTCGCTATCTTTGATACAAAACAGGCTGACGTAGACAGTTCTGTTTTAGAATTGAATAGCCGGTTTCAAACCATTTCGTTCGCTCAAAACGTTAGATGTCAATTAGATGTCTACAGGAAAGGCACGAGTACACTCATATACATCCCTGAGAGCTTCCACAATTTCACATAAAAAAAATTGCGGCATTGAATTTCTCTGGTCGTTTCCAGTCAACAAAGAGAGATTCAACACTGAGAAAATGATTATCAGGGAGGTAGCTGAACTGAACGGATATTCTGTAGATTTGGTAGACAAACTGATTAGTAAGCATAGGTTCAAGAAAACCCTTCGTGACTTTTCGACTTTTCAAAAAGAGGAAAACCGTCCGAAATATATATCGTTATCCCGTACGATCCTCGGGTTACTCGAGGTTTCGACAGTATGTTCAAGTCCCTCAATATGAAGGTGGTATATAAAACCTCGTATAAGCTACAAAAGACCCTTGACACTCCCAAGGATAAGACAGAAGAAAAAGAAAAGTCGGGGATTTATGAATTTTTTGAATTCTGTAACGAATCTTCCAGTTTTCCTAGGAGCTTGTGCGAGCAAGGAAAAGATCCGGGAGCGCTCTACCACACGACCATCACGCCCAATTAGTTGCAATGACTGCGAGAGATATGTGGGTCAAACTAGAAGGGACTCAAAAGTACGGTTCAAGGAGCACTTTGATCATATCCGTTTCTCGAGACCAAAATAATCGAGTATGGCCCAACATGCTTTGGATCACAACCACCGATTTAATGACACAAGGTTGAAATCAATTAGGTACATGACTTCTCGATGTATTGAGAGTGACGACCTTCGCTCAGCTAGTGTTTTCTTATCTTTATTTCTCTCAGAATTTCACGAGGTTTATCTCCGATTATTTCCCTCATGTGTCAAATTTATTCGCTGATAAACCCGCATCGTTCCTTTTTCGAATGAACTGACAGTTGCCTGAATGTATGCAACAAATTTCACAAGTCGTCTGACATATTATGTTCATTCATAATTTAATAGAAATAATTATGTACGTTGTGGAATAAATGTTACTGGTTAATTGAAATATTTGAAAAATAATCTGATCAAATATAACTCGACCGTCGTTTATCATATCGAATAAATTTTGAAATTTCCACTCGAAACATTTTTGTTTTAGAAAATTCATCTCGTTAAATTCCAAGATTTATATTCAAAGAATAAAACCCTCGAGTTTAAAAGCTCTCTGGTTTTATTCAGAACATAAATAAATCTCCTAATTTAACTCGATAAATTTTCAAACAAAATCGTTTTCATTGAAATTAAAAAATGTATTCGCCGATAAACGAGATCTTGTTATATTACCTCCGAAAATAGCTTTAGAAAGAAGTTTAATTTTTCAACTGTGCTAGGGGAAATACATCACTTCAATCCACTTTGTTCTTTCTAAAAATACATCTTATTGTATATTGTAAAGGGATTCGGACATCCTCATTATACAGGGTATTTATGAAATAGAAGCGATAAAAAGCCGGGTTGTTATCTGGAACATGTTGCAACAATAAATGGCAACAATTCTTGTTTTTGGAGCGATCAAAAATTTTCAAAATATTGGCGCTTTTACTCACCTTTGTTTGGGGGGAACTGGTTTGATTGTCCAGGCCACAGCGTGTCTGCCTGCTGGCAGTGTGTTCCTCACCGACAATGAACGGTTTGCGTAAGCTGTTGCCTCTGATCAGTGATCAACAAAAGTGTCTTGAAAACTTCAAAATTCATTATCTCCCAAAATATTCTTTTTCGACAAAAGTGTATTCTTTCATTTTGTTTTATTTTGTCATCCTTTACTAATCTACTTCCACTTGATTTATCGCTACAATTTGGAAACACCCTGTACATTTCCATTTACAGGTTAGTCCTGTGATCAGTTTTCTGGCTACAGGGTGTCAAAAACTTGAGTGCAGGGTGTTGGCCTAAAATCAGAGGGGTTGATGGAGGTGGATTTTTTAAGTTTTTAATGAGTAATTTCAGTGTTAATGTTTCATATTTTAGAAACAGTTCTTCATGACGTACAGCAGTTGTTGGATGATGAATCTTTCAGGGTTTCCGTGGGTTTACGTTTAGGATGTTCTATCTGTGTGACACATAAATGCAGATGTGGTTCCATCGTAAATGAAAAAGGGATTCATGGATTGAGTTGTAGATTCAGTTCCGGGCGTTTTTCGCGACATTCAACTGTTAATGATCTTATCAAGCGAGCTTTATCAACAGCTGATATTCCTGCCATCTTAGAACCCTTGGGAATCATTCGTGATGATGGTAAGAGAGCGGATGGAATGTCTCTAATTCCATGGAGCCACGGGAAACCTTTGGTCTGGGATTTCACCTGCGTTGATACAGTTGCAGCTTCACATATTGATTCAACATCGAGAAATGCTGGTGGAGCTGCAGATTCAGCTGAAAAATTGAAATTGAAGAAATATTCCAGTTTGAGGGACCAATTTATCATTTACCCTGTTGCAATCGAAACGTACGGTAGTTTTGGTAGCTATGCCTCTGAACTGATCAACCTTATTGGTCAAAAACTCATCAATAAAACAGATGATAGAAGAGCAAGACATTTTTTGATACAACGCATCAGTATTGCTATACAAAGAGGAAATGCTACATCCATCTTAGGTTCTATTCCTGCGAATAAAAGTTTTGCATAGATTGCACGAATACACTAAATCTCAAGAAGTCATCAGATCTACCATTTCGCCTTCTAGAACAATAGCAAGCAGACCCAATTCAATTTTGTTATCACTTCGCTCCACTGAAAGAGGCAACTACCGTTCCAGAAACTTTTCAGAGGAAAATAGAACTAGTGAACACATTAACACCACCAATGAATTTAATGGAATAAATGGGGAGAATGATCATATTAATCATTGGGGCTTTTTGTCATATTCTAACAATAACAAAAATTGCTCAGGAGAATTCGGAAATAGTATTAATATCAATTTGGCCCCCAAGTTCTATGAAGAAGGAGAGCTCAGTCCAAGTAATTCCAGTCGCGGACATGTTTCGTCTTCACGTTCTAATTCATATTTGAAGTTTAGGAGTTCTTCTTCTAGGCTCCAGTATTCTAAGTGCAACTATACAAGTTTGAGTCCCAACGAGTTGGAAAAACTTTTCAACAGGAGTCATTTCGTCCCGAAATTGCCATCCATTGGAAATATTGAGACTGAAGTCTATATTTGTCCATTATGTGTTAGAAGTTTCCAATCTGAACAAGGCTTGGAATTTCATATAAATATCGAACATCTTGATATACTGTCGCCTGCAACTCATTCATGCCCAGTGGGTGGAATTGTTCTAGACTCTGACGTCAATAGTGAAGAAGCTGCTCAACACATTGGATCACATTTTCCCGCTGGATCCTCTCAACCTGCTGAAAAGGCAGCAATTCATGAATGAGAAGAAAGAGATTTTGAACTTGCGGGCCCAATATGGTATAGACAATCAAGGCAATTTCAAAGAGCAGTCTGTAACTAATATGCAAAGTGCAGTCTATGCCGGTGAAATGAGTATTGCTGATTATTATGAAAGAACGTTAGATTTAAGAGCTGCTGAAATTCATGGAGTGGATGATGAAAGTTCTGTTACTAGAAACATTGTTCCTAGAGTGAGAGCAATGAAGAACAACGATACGAATGTAGTACGAACTCTTTTGTGTACTTGTGTTGATCATTACGCATCATCTTATGGTGACAGAGGATGGGGTTGTGGATACAGAAATACTCAAATGCTCATCTCCAGTCTTTTGACTCACACTGGATTCAGTGAAAGACTTTATAAATTATGGCAAGGTCGCAAACCACCAAGAAGTTCAGTTCCTAGTATATCCAGGATTCAGGCCATAATTGAACAAGCTTGGGCTCAAGGATTTGATATTGAGGGTTCTGAACAATTAGGTTGCAGGCTGGTCAACACAAGAAAATGGATAGGAGCCTCAGAAGTTGTAACCCTTTTTTCATTTCTTCGAATAAAATGTCAACTTGTTGATTTTCACAAACCAACAGGACCTGCTGGAACCCTCTCGGAATTATTTAATTGGGTGTTAAAATATTTTGAGAGTTCAGTAGAAGGTGAATTTAGACCGCCGTTATATTTACAACATCAAGGTCATAGTAGGACAATAATGGGTATAGAAGTACACCGAGATGGCAACTTAATCCTGTTAGTTCTCGATCCAAGTCATTCTCCTCAACAGATAGCACAATTTGGAGACACCAGCAGTGTTGATGCAGCATTGGGAGTCCTCAGAAAAACCGAGTCCGCAATGGAAGCTAGACAGTATCAAATTGTAGCTATTATTGGATTTTTGGATCGTGAGCAGCAATATAAACAAAGCAAAATTCTTCATGGACTCGGAATAATATAGATTTTTTTTTTCATCTACAATGGAAATATATTACTATAAATATTGAAAAAAAAAATAATAATTTCCACCCTGTATATGGAAAATTATTTACTGTTGGACAAGCAATCATATGAATCCTTATGTTGTTGATGAAGACCCGCATTATATTTTTTCGATGATGAACGTTCGTTTTCTAGTTATAACGGATTGTGCAAAATTATACGATTTTCTGAGCTCTACAAAATGAAAATGATGGCACTCATACACAACGTGTTGTTGCTTATTTTTAAATTTTCTACAGGGACCAGAATTTAGAGGGTGTTTCGTTTTAAATTAACTTCTTATATTGGTTCCTATACAACACTACAAACATTTGATGTTCAGCAAGTCTGCAATGATATTTAATAATTCACAGGATTTTACATTTTTAAAATGACATCATTCAGTCTCATATACTTCGAAGACGGTTCATTTCAAATATTTCAACGACTGAATTTTTTTTACACTCCAGTGATATCTTTGATAGCAAGAAATCGAAATATGCCTACAGTATTAGCACTATCGGAACATCTTTTCTGGTTTTGGAGATATCCCTTGTGAGTTCAAAATGAAAATCTCTGCATATGTATTTCTAGATTGCATCGAACCTGTTTACTTTGCATTCATTGTTAACAAAGATCGCATTGGTATTCGCAACCTCCCTCAAGGCCAAGGAGGCGCAACTCGACGAATACACTTATTGCATAAATAATTTATATTTACAGTACAAAAAGAAATGCCGATATCATGTACTAGTATATTGTATTTCGTAAACATTTTCACTTCAGGAGTGGGTATTTTATTCATCACTTTTAGGTTTCTTTCTTTTGGATAAAACTATCGTCCTGAAACTAAACGAAACGATGATGTAAACTCATATTCGGGAGATTGAAATAAAACAATATCATTTTATCCATCTACCCTCACAAAGAAACATTATACATTCTTGTTATATCTGGAAATAGCTTTAACCTTAAACATACGTTCTTATGGAAAATAAGAGAACCTAACATTCTTCAAGCTTTGGTGGAAATTGAAAATCCAAGCACCAGGAGTGCTCAAAGGTAGGTTTTTTAAAATTTTCAACAAAATAAATACCAGATTTTCCAATTTAAATTTTTTCGAACAGATTATCTGAAGGAACTTTCGATTGGATTCAGCTCCATCTTATGTTAAAAATGAGAAGGAATTTCAACTTGAAATGTTAATAAACGCAGATAGAATTCCAGAACCTGGCCTAATAAGATTTCGCAATTCCACGAAATATCAGTTATCGTCCCAATAACATTGATGAAATCGACGATGATGACAATACAAAAATTCATGATTAATGTACTCTCGGTGCATGCTCTCATGTAATCAATGTTTTGAAGTTCATGGAATGTGCTCGACATGAACAAAATATTCGCTATCCCTCTACAAGACACAAAAATATTATTTCTGATGCTGCTAATAGAGGTCAGCAAGTTAATCATTACAACTCATTGATATCTAGTTTTTTTGTCATATATTGAACAATTTGGACCCAATAATTGATATCCCTGCTTCAGGTCTGTTTTGCTTATTGTTATTTATATTGTTCTTATACATGGTAGGTTAGACGTTGCTGGAAAACGCAACTCAGGATTTTTCTGAAAATTTTGTGTTTTACATTTTCTCACCTGTTCTACTGATCTAAAATATTTTCAGCATTGCGACGTTGCCGCTTCTATCAGAAAGCCCTAGCAACTTTAATATTTTAAATAGAACACCCCGTATATTGACACATTTTTAGAATCGCCCTTTTATTACAATACTTTTTTGTTGATAATGCCCTATACCTATCTCTATCAGTTCTCGAGATAAAAATAATTTGTGTTGAATATGGTCCAAAACATAGCCCTAATTGAAATTAAGTAAATAAGTACTCTCAACTTATGACAAGTTGATATTTTGATGTTAGTTTGGACAAACTTAAAGTATTTAATCTACACTGAGAAATCGACTCCATATCATACAGGGACACCCTAAAATTACTATTATTTCCGTTTTGCATGAAAGTGGTCAAAAGTTCGTTTCTTCAAATGAAACCCCCTGTATATTACTCGATAAATTGAAAGATGAAGAGAAATGCTTTAAGATGATATAACATACCTAAATCATCAAGTTTTCTTAATAAAGCCGCTTTTTAAGGAAATATTGATTTTTAAAGTATTTAATTTTAGGTAGCCGTCAAAATATCATGACAGTTTGGTGACTTTTATATGTAGGTAATAAATAGTTATTGACAGCGTTTCAAAGGATCTTTCAAATGAATGCAAGTATTGAATATTCAATGGGAGTTCATATGAAATTATTTATTTCAAACAGATATTGTGATCAACTCATTATCAGAACATGCAGAAAATTTTACCAAATATATCCTGAATTAACACCAATGAACGAGAGGAAGTTTGTAAGATTACAAAATATTTTCTTTAACTACCTATGATGGCTCAAAGTTTCCAGGAAACAACTATACCAAAAATCAGCTTTTTATCTCGCATTTTTTGGTAAAAAGCTAGATTTACTTCTCTATAACATGTGAAAGTACAAATAACAGAATTAGGAAGAATAAAAATAACAGAATTGTAAACAAAATATCACATTTTCACAATAAATGCTGGAAATGTTAACCATCACATTTTAAACATTTTAAAATGTGCTTTTGCACGCGACTCGTGGTTGCTCTTATAATTCCATAGGGATCCAGACCTTCAATTAAAATTGTGTTTTCCGTTAACCAGCTATCATCCCCCTACGAACGACTGCCCTCAGAATTCGCAACTTGTGCGAGCTAATGATTAACGAGGTCTTACCTTTTAATGTGCGATTCCTAGCACAATATACCGCAATATTCGCCGTCGCAGTTCTCCTTTGGTAGGTACTGGAGTACTGTACACCATTTCTTTTAAAACAAACCATAAAAAAGCCAAGCAGCGTCAAACATTTCGTAAAGTTCCCTGGACAGTTCTTGGGTGGAATGAGCTGGCGGCTCCGTCCAGTTGAAACCACGAATTCCTATATTCCTAACGTCAAATTTTCGAGGAAATTAGTAAGAGTCGTCGTTAATATTTGGAGATGTCTCTCAGCATTTAGTGTGTCATTATAAATAAAAAAGGCAATTTTATTATAATTTAAAGTACACAAAACATTTGGGTCAAATTTTGCTTGAAATCCCTTTTTTTTGTCACTTGAAGTTTCATTGCCGCTCTCCAAAGATTACCGCGCTCTGCTTCGCGAAGCGCGATAACTTTCTTTGTCGAGCAACAATCAATCTCTTTGCGCTAAATACACAAAGAGCTATTTCCTAAAAAAGCGGTTTCAATATACGGGGTGTTCTATTTAAAATATTAAAGTTGCTAGGACTTTTTGATAGAAGCGACAACGTCGCAATGTTGAAAATATTTTAGATCGGTAGAACAGGTGAAAAAACGTAAAACGCCAAATTTTCAGAAAAATCCTGAGTTGCGTTTTCCAGAAACATCTAACCTACCATCGACCGTGAGTCACGCTGTATATTCAGTGAAAACGCAGGTAACACATGAAAAATTTATTTACTAACTGACATTACATTTTTCATCTATGACAGCTCGTGACGAATCATCAAGTGTCGTGAATACTGGGTTCTACAATATACAAGAACACAACACCAATATTTTTTCTTTCAAATATCCGTTGGAATGTTTTCTTTGGAATTGAAATTTTAGTATAGTGCTTGAAATAGAACGGTTTTGAAATATTCTCTAAAAAGTACTTGTAATACAACTTTTTTCACTTTTCAAAATTCTTTTGAATGTGAAATGCAGATGATAGTTGAGATCATTCCCGACTATCTATTAAAAAAAAAGTGCTAGGAACTGCACGTTAAAAGGTAAGACCTCGTTAATCCTTTGCTCGCACAAGTTTCGATTTCTGAGGGCTGTCGTGCGTAGGGGGACGAGAGCTGGTTAACGGAAAACCCAATTTTAAACGAAACAATTTTATACCATTTTCAAAAATGAAAATGATGAAAGGGTAGGGTAGGTTCAATAATAGTGCCTGGTTTTCGTCATTATTTCAACATTGGTCATTGAAATTTAATCACTCTGTTCCTTAAAAATCGTTTTTCACTAAATTCCTGAATTGAGCATTGAAAACAAAAAATATGCTGGGAGGAATTTGTGGATAATCTCATCTGAAATTCTTCAACACCTTGTAGAGAAAAAACTGTCCAATTTTCAAGATTGGGTCTATGGACACTTTTATCAGCTCAACTTGAACAACATCATATTAAAATTTTACCTGATTTCACCAGGACCCAATTTCCATTAGAATGATGCGAGGTTCTTTAGGTCCAAAATCAAATATATGTGGAACAGCCATTTTGCGGAAGATTAAGTATAAAAACACGATTTAGTCGTGTCACCAGGTATAGTCATGCTCTGTTTATTCATGCACATGAGCTTATTCTATATTCTCAACCCGTAAAAATTTTAACCAACTAATATTTTTAATTGAAGCTTAATAATATATTTTTTATCCTAATTGAATTTAGTATTGCTTAGTTGGATTCGGAAAAATTAAAAACTCAATAAACACACAATGTACACATTTTTTAAATTATACGTGATCGCCTCCATGCTCCATATAAGACTAATTCTGGAAAACATTTTGCGGCGAACATTCTTCAACATACATCCGTTGATCAGTGCTGCACCACTTCTTATTCAAAATTCTAAAAGTTCCACAATTCGAAATGGGCGTTGTTTAGAACTCCATAAAATCAAATCACACGGTGTAAGATCTGAAGACCTAGCAGGCCAATTTTTAGCGGAATATCGACCTATCCACTGCTCACCAAACTCATTGTTCTACCACTTCCGCACTTCATTCGTAGAATGAATAGAAACCCCATCTCTTGTTAAGATATAGTGTTGTAAGCATAATCTCCTCCTATTTTTAGCGCAGAAAAAAGTTCTGAAAATATCATCAAATAAAACAAAATAGTGCTACATAATAATTATCCAGGAGCAGACATTTTCTAGGTCATTATTCTCAGATAGTTTTTAGCAAATTTCTAAAAGTTTTACATTTCCATTGCATTTTAAATACCCCACTGTACCTTTTGCCACAAATTTTTCACTTTTTTGTGTTGATTGTCTTGACAACTGAACCTTTTTTGTGTAAATGAACTGGGACCATAACTTTACGTGATTTTCAGAACTTTTTAAGAAATTTCCTACGAAAAACGCTCGGTAGTGGGTGCATTATTTTACCATTTTATCTTCATTAGACCTATCCAAAACTGGTAGGTACATTTAATTGATAATATTCATTCAGGAAGTTAAGGAAGTAGATAAAATACATTTTAGTAGTCTACATGTTTCTTGTCTTCATAAAGTATGCAATTGATAGATACATCCTCATGTGACCTTGTTGAAGCCAGACGCAGAAGAAATCGAAAATAAAACAAATATTACACTTTTACTGCATGAGCAACATTTACTCTCGCTGAAATTTATCAAAGCAGATCACCTTCAAATTCGTTCGAAATACCATATTTTAAAAACTGGCGATGAGTTCATGTATTCTAGTTTTTCCAAGCTTGGGAAGGTCATGATTCATGAAGATTCTTCTGCATTATACAATATCAAAAAAACTTGTCCTGAAATGCAGTTATACTTTGAATACTTGTTTAATATCCCTTGTCTAAGAGCCTCAGATAGTCCAATATAACTTGTTGGGACTTTCAGTAAACTATGGAGTATTATTCAGTGTGGAAATGGGGAGAATAGAAACAATCCATAGAAAAAGAGAAAATCTATCTAGCCACTAAATATCTACTTATTGTTTTGTTCTTCAATAGAAATCGAGCTCATGAAATCTGAGAACGATCGAAAATATGCTTTCCGTCACCAGAGTTTAGTTGATGTTGGGACTGAATACTAGTCTGTACGTGAGATGGACTGAAGCATCACTTATTTACCTTTCTTCGGCATATTTTCATAGAAAAAAGATATCGTGTCAGTTGACGAATGATATTTCAAATATATTGTCAGTTACTTAAATAATCAGCCCTATGCTATATCACTTCCGTTAAAAATAACGTCACCCTTATTCGCCATTTCCGTTATTTTGCTATTAATAATAGCGTTTATTGCCCAACAGTTTCTCATTTACAGAGCAATTTTACAAATGATAATATAAGATTAATTAGTAGTAATAATTTATAAATACGAATGAATGACAATCACAAGTCCTATTTGAATAGAAAAAAATAAAAAATTAAATTAAATAAAAAAATGCAAAATTTCAAAGATGCGCACGAGATTTATTCTTGAGTTCACAAATACTGCAAGAAAAGAAGTCACAAACACTAGAAAGTTTGTTTGCATTACTGCACATAAAATTTATTGATGACTTTGACATTAAATTTGTTTGAGCTCTTTTGCATAAGAAAGTAGTGTTGTGTCTAGATGTTATTATTCTTGGAATAACAATATCAATTTGCGACAGTAATGCGGGACAGTCAATTTTACCATTGAATAATTTATACAAGCATAAAACAGAAGCCTGATTTCTACGTTTTTCTAATGACACAAAGTCAAATCTATGCAACAAATCAAGATAATGACAGCCTCTTGGGGGGTAAATTCCGTTAATTTTGAAGAATTTCTTTTGAACTCTATCGATAGCAGATGAGTATTGAAGATATATAGGATTTCATATTATGGACCCATATTCCAGTTTAGATCTGACTAAACTGAAATATAGAGAGGTCAATGCTAGAATATTATTGAAATTTTTACAGTTTCTTATAATGAAGCCATATGATCGATATGCTGAACTGAACAATACACTGCTGAACAATAAGTTTTATGTGTTGATTGAATGTGAGTTGCTGATCAAATTGGACACCCAAATCCTTTATGGTATCAGTTTTTTCTAATATTACATTATCTATACTGTAGGGAAATTGTTATGTATTGACTTTACGGCTGAATGTTAAGATTTTACATTTAGATATGTTCAAATGCAAGCAATTTTCAAGACACCATGTGTGTAAAATATTAATTTGATTTTGCAATATCACACAGTCATCTAAACTGGTTATATTAGCGTATAATTTCAAATCATCTGCAAACATCAACCTATTGCACTTCAATAGGTTGCACAAGTCATTAATAAATATCAGAAATAATAAAGGACCAAGATTGGACCCTTGAGGTACTCCGCTAGTTGCAAAATAGATATTTGAATAAAAACCATTATAATGAACATACTGTTTGCGTTGATGTAGGTATGATTATAAGAGTTGTACGTAAGTTTCATTAAAGCCCATTATTGAAAGTTTGTGAAGTATATTATGACTGATCTTATCGAAAGCCTTAGAAAAATCTGTGTACACCACATCAACCTGCCCCCTAAGATGTAAAGTTTTACACAAATATTGATTAAAAACAGCCAGATTACTAATGGTGGACCTAGAATTCATAAAACCATGTTGGTTGTCAGATACTTATTACGTGTTTGGTGGACAGATAAATGCGACTGTACAAGATGGTCTCCAGGATCTTCGCAAAGTTATTCAAGATTGATATTGGTCTATAATTATTAATTGCATTACGATCTTGACTTTTATGGATTGGGCAAACTTTGGCAATTTTCCAAATTTCTGGAAAAACTGATGTTTTCAAAATTAAATTGAAAAAGATTTGTAGAGGGTGAACTAATACTCTTAAGCAGTCTTTCAACAGAAATTATTGTATTTTGTCTGAACCTGAAGTGAACTTATTCTTCAATTTTTTCCCAGCTTCCAAGATTTCTGTTTCAGTGATTGTTTCACAGCTAATATCTACTAGGGTATTATGATCGAAATTAAATAATACGTTTTCCTCTACGTTAACAGGCAATGAATAGGCACTTTCAAAGAAATTCCCGAAGGCATTCACAATCGATTGCGGATCGTTATACGATTCACCTCCATAAACCATTTTACCAGGAATTCTTGAAGTTCTATTTTTATTATTGACAAATGCCCAGAAATTGTTCGGATCCTCTTTCAACTTGATTTCTACATTTTGTAAATACGATGCATATGCTTCTTTTAGTTTTTGTTTGATATCAACCCTTAGCCCACTGAATTCCTGATAAAAATTAAAATTTCCTGTGTTTTTGAACTTGCTTTGTAGCTTTGACTTTTCTCCAATAAGCTTTATAATCTCGCTTGGATACCAGACTGGATATTTATGTTTAAAATTTTTGGAAAGTGGAATGCATGTATTCATAATTTCATAAAACCTATCATAGAAACTTTCCACAGCAACGTTAATTTCAGTAAAGTTTTCTAAAAAGTCCCAATTACTATATAAGAGATCATTGTATAGAGAGCGATAGTCTGCTCTTTCGAAATTGTATTTTCTGTTGTTGATATTTGTACTGAAATTACTCCTTTTCGAAGTGAGTCCAATGAGCTCAATGGGAAGAGATGGGTGATAGAGATCTTCATTTACTTATGGTAAAGAGTCACGGGTTACTGCACAATTGACATTACTCATTACAAGATCTAGCAATTTATCATAATTGTTTAAAATGTTGTTATATTGTTTCATATTTAAGAAGGCCAGCAAATTTGAGATTATACGAGTTTTCGCATCTTCCAAATTATCATCAACAAAATTTGTACAATCAAATTCTCCCAAAAATAATACTTTATCCGATTTGATGATATCCCAACCTTCTAAAGCTTCAAAAAAATTATCATATTCATCAAGTGACAAAGATGGTGGAATGTAAACAATTGCTACAAAAAAATACCAGAATGATACAAAACACTTGCACACCAAGAAGTCTATTTTGGGAAAATTTTCTTCAAACTGGGAAGTATCAATAACTTCGGATTTGATATTGATGTCGATAGCGAGCAAAACACCCCCACCACATGTCAATTCAAGCTGACCGAGTTTTCGATCACTCCGATAGACTTCGTAGTCATCGGGAAAGAGTTCACAAGAGTTGACATCGGACTTCAACCATGTTTCACTAAGTGCAATAATATTATATTCACGATCACTCACGTTGGGATAGAATTCATCTATTTTGCTATTGAGTCCTCTGACATTTTGGTAATAAGTATAGATCGCATCAATTTTCACACTGTTGGGCGCTTTCAGTTTAAAGAGACAACTCTTGGTATGTTATTGAAATACTTTATTCGACAGTTAGTATCTCCGGAGTCAATTTTGTTTACCAATTCTTGTTTCACTTTTATATAGTATTCAATTTGTCTCCTGGTACAGTCGGCCAAAATATTAATATTTTTAAACTCTGGTTTGTTTTAATTTTCTTTGGATTTCTCAAAATTCTTTCAGCTGTATCTTCATTTTGAACACTTATTTTGATTGGGCGGGTTTTCGAATCACTGTAAGTACCAACTCTAAACATTTTCATATTAATGTTTGCTAACTCCGGTGAAATTGTATTTAAAATTCCAGAAACAGCATTTTATCAGCTTCTACTTGCTGAACTGATGAAATATGTTGATCAGGCTCCGAAACATTAAATATTATATTATTCTTGCGTTTCTGTCGTTCAGAGATTTCAGAAATGATTTCCTCAAAGTCCACTCCTGGTGAGTTTGAAGTCAGTGCACTCTTATCTTTCAATTCCTTGATATCCTGCTGCAGTTTGATTATGAGAACTTTCAAGTCCTTCAGATCGTTACCAATACCTCTACAGCCAATACAGGTCCAGTCATAGCCTTTATTAGCATTTAAGGTACGTACTTCATTTGCCGTGATATCTACACAGGAATGCTTGTACTTATCTTTGCAAACACTACATGTGACCATAAGATGACCTTCAGACGCTTGATTACAACATTTGCAAATTACTCGAGGAGGCATATTTAGTATATCAAGCAATACTAATAAATAATATGTAGGAATTCAATATTGATACGCCCCTGGTAAGTTCCTAGTCAAGATTGATGAGGAGAATTGGAAATATTGTTGAGGTTATATGCGATATTTAACTAACAATATCTAGTAAACATCAGCTTCAGATCTACTTGCAAATAATCACAATGCTGGATGAAGATAAGATAAGATAAGATAATTTATTCATCATTAAAGCATTATAAATATAATTATAAAACTTATCAGACTAGTCAGTTGTTCAACATATATACATACAACATACATTCACACTTAAACACATACAGGCAATGTAGATATAAAATTACAGTAGTAACTGCTAAATCAATATGAGTCAAATAAAAATAAAAATATAATATGTAGCAGCTTGTTTAACACTTGTAACACAAGACTTAAAATTCATCCATAGAATAAAAAGCATTATTACACAGGAGATTAAATAATTCTGACTTGTAGACTTTGAAGCTTTCAGTTTCACCAAACAAAGTCAAAGTGTGATTATAACATTTGATCCCTTGATAATTATAGGAATTCTGCCCGAGTTTGAAACGGGAGAATGGTAGACGAATGTGATTAGCATTACGGGTCACGTGGTCATGTATCATATTCCCCCTTTGATAATTGCAGTTTTCTTTTTTTATATCCATAGTGATCAGATATACAGTGTGTCCCAGCTAAAACTTGTCACCCCCCTAATATCCGAACTCATGAAAAAAATGGAAAATCGCTCAGACCCGTCGATTTTTATTTCAAGGGGGAACACTTTCACCAAATACACCATCATTGTATTGTCAACCCCCTCAACCCCAGCACCCCCTACTTCAGAATTTTCAATGGGACTACTATACTTGTGATACATCATTTTGAAGGGAATTCAATCCCAAATACATCGGTGTACTGAAATTGAGGATCGATCAAGTGTTGTTGAAGTTTTCATGAAAACTAATTTTTTCCAGATATTTTTATTTTTCATCACCTAACATGTTATCATCGTATGAAAGGTTCAAAATGTGAACCATTCAGTTCCATACAGAAGTATAAGCGATCTTCGAAATTTCTTCGCACATTGCTCAACATTTCTGGAGTCACTGCACGACACTCCACAACAATTCTCCTGCGTAGATCATCAAGAGAAGTTGGCTGGGTAATATTAACTTTGGATTTCAAATGACCCCATAAAAAGAAGTCTAATGGTGATAAATCAGGAGATCTAGCCGGCCATTCTATTGGTCCTCGCCTTTCAATCCATCGCCCTGTGAAATTGTCATCTAAAAATTGACGTACAGGTGCAACAAAATGTGGAGGAGCTCCATCTTGTTGAGAGGTGAGCTGACCGTCAAGTAACCTATCATCGTCTTCAAGTAACTGAGTGATTCTGGGGTTCACAGTTGTATCAAGAAGTTCAAGATACGTTTGTCCGTTGAGGTTACCATCAATAAAATATGGACCTACAATATGGTCTCCCAGAATACCAGCCCAAACATTCAATTTCTGGGGAGTTTGTGAATGAGTTTCCCTGTACCAATGGGGATTTACGTCACTCCAGTATCTGCAGTTGTGCCTGTTCACATGTCCATTTAAATAAAAAGAAGATTCGTCAGAAAAGCACACATTGTAGAGGTAATTATTATCACCAATCAATAATTGACTCATGATTTCACAAAACTCTGTACGTCTGTCAGGATCATCTTCATTTAATTCTTGTACATTCTGCATTTTATAAGGATGGAATTTTGCGTCTTTCAGATTTCGATGTACGCTGCTTTTCGAAACTCCAGAAATAGTCTCAAGTTGTCTTAACGATTGAATGTTTTCCATCACTGCATGTCCTACAACTGCAACAGCGACCCCTTCATTTCTCATAGGCTTCTCTCGTTCATGTTTTTTATTCAGCACTGATCCCGACTCCAAGAACTTATTCATCAATTGAAGCACGTACTGATATGATGTGGTGTTTTCTGGATGACTTTCATTGAAACTTCGAGCCGTAGCTCTAGCACATCGTCCATTTTCAAAATACGCAGCTACAATGGATATTCTCTCCTGTACAGTATAAACCATTTTCGAATGTTTTCAAATTGTTGAATGCAGTGACTCGAATACATCAATTACCAAGGCGTAAACAAAGATATGCGTATACAAAAACACATGAGGGCAATTTTGTTTTCATAAAAGCGTCTGTCTCACCTTCGAAACTATTATTTCTGACAGCATATTATTTTTCAATACAGTGGCGTACCCACAGTGAACCTTTCTTACGACGCTAACATTTGAGGTGATGAAAAATTAAAATATCTGGATAAAACTTAGTTTTCATTAAAACTTCAACAATACTTGATCGATCCTCAATTTCAGTACACCGATGTATTTGGGATTGAATTCCCTTCAAAATGATGTATCACAAGTATAGTAGTCCCATTGAAAATTCTGAAGTAGGGGGTGCTGGGGTTGAGGGGGTTGACAACACAATGATGGTGTATTTGGTGAAAGTGTTCCCCCTTGAAATAAAAATCGACGGGTCTGAGCGATTTTCAATTTTTTTCATGAGTTCGGATATTAGGGGGGTGACAAGTTTTAGCTGGGACACACTATATATAAAAGCAAGGGAGAGTCAGAATACCTAATCTAATGATTATATCCTTACAGCTTTCTCTATATTGTGCCCCCACAATGCACCTTATAATTCTTTTCTGCATAAGAAATACTTGCTGCATGTGTGCAGAATTTCCCCAAAAAATTAGGCCGTAACTTAGTGATGAATTCACAAGTACATAGTAAGCAAGCTTGAGAATTTCTAGAGAAACAGTCCCTCGTAGCTGTCTAATGATAAAACATATACTGCTCAATTTTGATACCAAGTTCTCTGTATGATTTTCCCATGTAAGTTTCTGATCTACATCAATACCCAGAAATTTAATGTGTTTAACTTGCTCTATGGAATTGTGGTTCATTCTTACCAGTAGGCTGTAATCAATACTAACGTTTTTTTGTTGGAACAACATGAAAAAGGTTTTGTTGACATTGACCGACAAGCCATTATTTCTGAACCATTGATAGAATTCATTCACACATATATTTGAAGTTTTTACCGAGGATGCTAAAGCCTTTCCAGCTACCAGGTGATTCGTGTCATCCGCATAAATGATCATTTTATCTGGGGAAGTACATGAATATACAGCATCACTTATAAAAGCAACAAAGAGTAGAGGACCTAGAATAGATCCTTGTGGTACCCCACTTGTTACCTTCGCTGGATTAGACTTTGCTGATTGTATGACCACTATTTGTGACCTGTCCTGTAAGTATGAAGAGATCCAGGAATTAGCTACTCCTCGAATGCCTAAACGATAAAGCTTCTCCAAAAGTGAGTTGTGATCAACTGTATCAAAGGCTCTACTCAGATCATAATATAATACTATTGGATATTTTTTATCATTCAGATAGTCATAAATATGAGCACACAATTCTTTAATGGCAGTTTCTGTGGATTTTTTGTGCCTAAAACCGTGCTGACAGTTTGGAATGAGATGATGTTCCATGAATTTGTTTAGGCGAGCATTATAACTGCTTTCAAATATTTTTGTGAACTGGGGTTGTAGAAAGACGTTTCTATAATTACTTACATCATTTAACATCATCAACCGCCTTCAAGAAGGTCAACTGGAGCCAGTCCAGGTTGATTGAATTAAGCAGCATGAGGATGGAGGTCTGCAAACTTCTCAAACAGAAGTTTTCAAAAAATGTATTTTCCCTTGGAAGTATGTAGCCGAGACAGTGTCACAGCCCGTTAACGCATGTAAAAGCAAAATATTTTTGGCGAGTGCGGGCCTGTGAGCTAAACTCTTTGCCGAAGAATAAACTTCCTCAGGCTTATTTCCCTGTCTGATTGACCGGGCTGGTTTTGATGAGAATATCTCCAAGTTTGCTGGTATTAGCGCTGTTAATAAGACCAAAATATCGGTGTCTTCAGCTTCGACCACGATAATTTTGCTCTGATCTTGGGCAAGATCGATTGCGGTAGTAACAATAGTCCTATCAGCATCAGTTCAACATAAGACAGACCGGATTTCTTTCCATTATAAAAATGTTCTATCCCCGTATTTCACATCAAACCATTCAAAAGTGATTGTCGTCAGGTAAGAAAAGGGATTCATATCCGTCAGATCCGCACGTATTCTGACATTTCAAATACATACATAAAACGTAAAAACAGAAATCTAAAAACTGTAGATGGTTGAAAAGAGAATTGAATTATCTTTTCAACGAGGTGACACAACTCCCCATGCCATTTAAATTTTTTTAGTTGATGTGCCCCCGCGCGCCATCTACCGAGCAATCAGAACGTGTTTTATTTCAAATAGTAGTATCGGTGAAACCCTCGAAACGATTTTTTTATGTTTGTACGTCAAACCGTTCAAAAGTTAACGGGGGGGATACTATTAAAAGCCGCACTGTATACATCAGAAGGCTATTCAAATTCGAGTATATGGATTGGGTTCTCGGAAAAATATGTGTTTAAATGAGGGCAAAGTTGCGTATTCCAGAGGTCCATTACGTGAAACAAGAAATCTGATCTTGCTTCTTCAGTTCTGGAGTTATTCAGGAAAAATTGAAAATTCCGAAACTATTTTTATACTCTACTTCTCTGCAAAAATGTTTCTGCAATAATGAGTATAGTTAACACCAGCAATACATCGGATGTTGCGTTTTTTGGGAAATTAACACATCTCCTGGTAGGATCGAGTTACCTCCAAAAGAAATGCCAAATCTTATGCAGGAGTCTAATTGTGCACAATACAAATTGATCATATTCTGTTCTCCAGTTTAACATTTTTGACCAGGTAATGTATTGCTACGAGATTTAAAAAAATCCCCTTGCTACCCGCTGTCAATCAAGGCTGTAGACTACTTCCACAAATATCTGTATGAAAGAGAGTTCCTCATTAGAACAGATCATGCAGCTCTAAAGTGGTTATTCGAGATGAAGATCCCTGAAGGACAAGGTGGATTGAGAAGTTGAACCAGTATCACTTCAAGATAAAACATCTACCAGGAAGATTGTACAACAATACAGATGGCTTGTTCGGATACTTGTGAGCATTGTGAGCGAGTTGAACATCGCGACGGAATAAAAAAAGTGAGATTAATTGCTGACGACAATTGGACTACAGAGAAAATGAGACAGGACCAAGAAAGTGATCCAAACTTTGCAGATTTCCTACGATGGAAGGAAAGCGGATCGTATAATCCTCCGTTTCATGTTGTCTCAATTATTCTATTAATGCCATATAACCATATTTCTGTCTCTCCTCGACCCATTTTTTTACCAACTTTGTTCGACGTCATGTTTTTTTCTTGGTAACTAATATTACCATACACAATCCGATCCGATCCGTTCCATCCTACTACTACTACGTCAAAACTACGTCTGGAAAATTAGTTGCGATGAAAAGATCTAGCCCGCAGTCCACGTCGTTCAAACTGTGGCATACTTTGCTACTAACGCACATATCTGCTCCCTCACAGGCATCTCATGAAGGAGCGATCTGTCTGTTAATGGTCACTGACGGATTTGTCCCTCGGCAGACCAGATCCGCGGGCTTGGACTGGCAGATCTGGACTGCAGGCCCCATCTATCAAACAATCCTTTCTTGTGTGTCCAGCTATTGTGGGCACAATGGGATTCCCTGATTGTTGAGAATGGTCTATTAAAGAGAGCTTATGAATCAGCCGACCTCAGAAAAGTGATTTCTCAATTGGTTGTGCTTGGGTCGAGAATAAGTGATGTCTTGGAGACGATTCATGGCGGTGGACATTATGGAGTGAATAAGACCTTCATTAGTCAGTGTGGTAGTTGTATTTTTATAGCGAAGGTAATAAAAACAGATCAGTTGTGTGCTCGGCGTATTATACAGTCATCGTAACAGTAATGAATTCAGTTTGGATGTCGTTTCACACTATGGTTTCCAAGAAAGAGTTGAATCTATTTCGATTCATAAAAAACTGATCGCTGATTCGCTAATTCAGTTTTTTCAGTATTGAAAAACAACTAGTATTCATGAAACTTGTGGCGTGTGTTTTGTAATAAATTTCAGTTAGATCTATATGTTGTATTTGAACAAATTGTTTCCTATACTTAAAAAATAAAGATATCCAGCTCAGATGCTGTCCTGCCTTTCCAGAGTCATATAGCTTTGATAGTAAAGTATTATGATTGTCTCAGTCGAATGCCCTGCTGAGGTCACAAAAAATCCCAACAGGACACTCGGCCGCCTCAATACATTTGATAATTTGACTATGAAAAGAGTGAATTGTAATTATAGATTTACGTGCACGAAACCCATGTTGTTTTTCGGTTAATGATTCGAATTTTCCCAAGAACTTTCCCGCACTAGTGCGGGAAAGTATCACCTCTCAAACTGAATTGCGTGCAGGTATAGGGTGAGTCACGCACGCTTATAGAAAAATCATATGATTACACTATGAATATCTCATGGTTCAGCAAAATCTCTTTTAAATTTTCATGTTCTTAATTTTTTGATATTATACATCTGATTTTGTTGTTTTATGAAACAAATGAATTATATTTTCAAACGCCTCAAATTTTTACTTCAACTCCGCTTCTGGTCAGTGTTTTTTTTAAATATCGGATTATTTCTCAATAACTTTTAGAAATTCATGAAAATAGTTATACCTAGGGACTATCATAAACCCATAATTCCCTTAAAATTCTAAATATTTAATTTGTTCCTCAATGTGTTTCAAATAAATCTCTGGAAAAATTTATGGTTTGTAATTTCTTTTATTGACAAAATAATATAATTCAACAACAAACAAACTGCACAATAACTTTTCTTACAATGAGATGGATTTTTAACTACATTGTTTATTTACCTACATATGAAAATAAAAAGAAAAATTTTAAATGTTTCACATACGATAGTATTCGGTGTGAAGGTTACGGCTTGATATGTGTAGGTAAACACTTGATTGTTGGTAAAATACCCACCCTTTCATTATTGACTAAGGCTTCAGAGTAATATTTCAGTATGCGTAATCATACTAGAAACTTTTTTTGATACAGTCGTTTCACATATAACATGTTTTAATTCTGTACAGACGTGGTCATTCCATACTAGTCCTTTATTCGTGTTCAAATATCTGAGCTCAAGACATTTTTCGTTGTTATTAAGATTGTTAGGTTGGCCTACAATCCAGTTAGCCCAACGTATGGGATGGCCAGTCGACATCCACACCCAATGGTTGTCTGGCAGAGTCGTACCTGAAGACCAGAACTAGAATTCTCCCCAAGCAACTGAAAAATGTTAAATGAGATTAGAGAAAATTCCGATAATATTCTTGTTAACATATTTTCAGATTTTATAATTGTTCGATTAATGATTTACTTATTTTGTTGAAATTCACGTTGAATTAAGTTATAAAGAAAATTATAACTCTTGCCAAATTTTCATTGAAACTTGGTTTATTTGTTTCGGCCAGTTTCATCTTTCACACAATTTTCAAGACTTAAAAACACAACTACAATAATTATAGTTATCATTAATAGTAGGTTTGAGAAAAATTGAGAAAGGGTTAATTACTCTGGGAGGGCGTGGAGTTGGTGGTATGTCAATGCTATACTTTACTAAAATTAATATTCGTACCATTCATTAATCTGCATTTTTATTAATTACAAGATTAATTATTAGAATCTCCTTGATTTGAGAAAATAGTAGATATAATATAATTCAAGAAATATATAAACTCTCCAAAACAATGTTAATTTCACACGATACGCGTTTCGTCAACCAATTTGGCATTCCCAGGAGCTCAGACTGCACTGAACTATTGAAACAATACAATTTATAATACAATATTATTCCAACCAGCACATCATTGTATGATATAGGTCATGTTAAAACACGTTAAAATCATGAAAGTACTTGTTTGCACAAATAAAATCAAAATTTTATATAAAATAGTCAATAGTATATAACACTTACATATACACATACTTAGTTTACAAACATATATGAATATAAATAAAAGTTCACCTATGGGGACTTTTCATTTCAATATATTCAAAAAATGTATCCTGAAAGAAATTCTTCAGACAATATTTTCTTTTCAACGTTATTCTTGTAAGCATTTAAATTTGAAATTGATTTCGACTCAGCTGGTAGGCAATTGTAGAATTTCGACATTTCAAAGAATTTTGTTTTGTGTGTTTCCATTTTCAGCAAATCGATGCTTTAATTCGCAAACCAGCAATTCTATTGATAAAACGTGGAGTTAGCGGGTTTGCGAATTAAGACATCCTTTTCTCGTTACTACTTATCTGAGCGGCTCATTGCACTCATTATCCTTATACCTACTACTCCCTATAGTATACCTGGCTGCATAAAATGATGTACCTACTTTAATTATTTACTTTATTTTCTAATTTCTCCTGCTGAAATTTATTGTCCACCTACTTTGTTTTTTTGATTCAATGGCAAACATTCTTGAAAAGTAATGACTTATGATTCCTTTCAAAAGAGCAGAATCATTTACTGTACTATGAAGTTGAGCAAGGGACTGTACAGTTCGATTATTGTATCTTTACCCATGCGTCATCAATTTATGATCGAAGAAATCACACATCCTCTATCGAACATCTCTTTCTAACAACCGCTATGGGCGATTCAAAATTCGTTTACGTTTGTCTGCTAAGCTAAGAATTATGGTATTGTGTTGATGAAGCACGGGTAAAGATATAATAATCGAACTGTATGGTACTGGGCATTCATTCTATTTTTACACTTTGCAATTTCCAGACTCTTGAATGTATCGAAAAGTCTATAGTCACGAACCTATATAATTGATTACAAACTTGTGTCATCAAAAAGGTAGTCGTAATCCAACGCATGTTAATCCACACTCTATTTTTCTTTTCTCAAAAAACGGATACGAGTAATGTGCTCTTTGTTATGGGGCCCTTCTGGCTTGACCCATATACTTTGTCTCGCAGTCCATGCAGCTAATTTCATAAATCCCTACCTCTTCTTTTTCTTCTACCTCATCGTTGGGAGTACTCAGAATCTGTTGTAGCTTATAAAAGGTTTTGTATACCACCTTCATATTAACGGTCTTGAAAATGCTGTCGAAACCTCAAGTAACTCCATGTTCGTTATATATTTCGGAGGGTTTTACTCTTTTTGAAAAGATGAAGAGTTACGAAGGGTTTTCTTAAATCTATGTTTCCTAATCAGTTTGTCTAGCAAATCCACAGAATAACCGTTTAGTTCAGCTACCTCCATACTAATCATTATCTCAGTTTTGAATCTCTCCTTGTTGAGTAGGAATGGCAAGAGTCGATCCACCAAGAAATTTAATCCCTCCATGTTTTTGCTGTGTGCATTGGTAAGAGCTCTAAGGGATGTATCTGAGTGTACTCGATTTTGGTCGTTTCTAATTACTGAAACATTTCAGTTTAATTTTCAGTTACATTCGTGAATGATATGGTTTGAAACTGGCTATTCAATTCTGAAACAAAACTATCTACGTCGACCTGTTTTGTATCAAAGATAGCGAACACGTCATCCGCAGAACCATACCCTAGGAAAATAGCCGAATCTCTCTCTTGCTTCCATCTCAAACCTACTCATAAACAAATTTTCCTTCGCTTGTCCTTGATATAATTACATTGTAGTTTCCGTGAAACCTACTCATCAGCAAGAACTTTTTTAGATGATAAAAAAAAAGAATGTGTGAATCACCTCTTATCGCAGCCCTCGGTCTGGTTATAATAATCATTTCGTTTTTCGTGCTCGTCAGTATCGGACGTTGATTTGTGTAATTTCGTAGTAAAGTTTATGAGTGAAAATGCCCAAAAGGAAGCAGTCGCCCACTCGTAAAGGAGGTGAACTAAAGAAGCTTAAACGGCAGATGGCGAAAATTCAGGAACAGTTGAATCACATTCACGACAGTGAATATTCATCCACCGAAAAATCATCAGGTATGTCAATTTTGATTTTTTCTAAACGCAGGGGAATTTGATACAAATATACGTACAAATGGAGCTATCTAATAAAATCGTGTGATTTTATTAGACACTAGCTAGATAATTTCTTTCCAGTAATATTCCACGAATGATATCGAGTGATTTGATTTTCAGTTACTTTTCAGTTACTTACGAAATCGAGTGATTTCAATACAGTTATATGGACGAAATCGGGTGATTTCATATCTAGTAACTTTCCAGGTACTTACGAAATCGAGGATTTAAACACTGTTCTAAAGATGAAGTCGGGTGATTTCATTTTTTAGTAACTTTTCAAGTACCTACGACATCGAGTTATTTCAATACAGTTGTGAAGATGAAATCGAGTGATTTCATTCGTAGACGTAGCCCAACAGCTGCTTATAGGTTCTGTGATTTGATTACAGACTCGTCTGACAATGAAGCTCTGATCGACTACCCTGAAATAGCAGAGGAAACAAAAGATCCGTTAGATCTTGATATACAAATCATTGAAAATAGCAATATTGGGGGGGAACGAAACTTCGATGCCTTGGGGTCAAGGCCAGACATTAATAATAAAGGACAACCCGTTCACGAAAAAATTGTTATACGTTGAGATGCTTATTTGAAAAAGGTACTAACCAAGGATCAGCGAGCGGAACTCATCCAAAAATACAAACTACCATCTAATTGCAAAGCATTGGCCCCTCCTCAAATAAATAACGAAATGAAACCATGCTTGCCCAAACAAGCTTCCGACAACGATGTATTCATGAGTGCCTTACAGCAACACCTAGCTCATGGATTATCAGCGGTAGGAAAAGTAATACAACAATTATTGTTAACGTCTCAAGATGAGGCCAATAATGTTAAGTCGTTAGCAGATGCCTGTCAATTATTTTGCAACGTGCATTATGTAATTTCAACGCACAGAAGATTCAAAATAATTCCGCATCTCAACCCAGAGTGCAAAAAGGTTGCAAAAACCATGGAATTGGATGGATACCTATTTGACAAAGCATTCCCGGAGACTGTCAAGACCGAACAAGCTATAAAAAAAGCAAGTATCGACCTGAAGAAGAAAGTTTGGCAGCCATCTACATTGCCAGGTCCACCAGGAACTCAAAATCATAATTTAAACTACCAACGCTTCCAATACAAAGGAAAGTTCAAAGGCCAAAGGAAGGAGGAGAGGAGACAGCCAGATCGAAACAGGACGAAACAAATGAAGGAAACCAGGGCCCATCAATATTATCGGAAGTAATACAATCACAAACGGTAAGCACCTATGCAGGTAGCCTCAAAAACTTTTTAAGTGAATGGAAAAATATTACTAAGGACCGAGTGGTCCTAGACTGGGTGAAAGGAGTAAAAATTCCTTTTCATTTGAAACCTAGGCAATTTACTGAACCGAAAATAAAAATTCTGTCCAACATATTGCCAGACTATTTGAAATCTATTAAGGAGCTTAGAAAAATAGGTGCAGTCAGAGAATGTCGTCTACTAAGAAACCAATTCTTGTCCAGTTACTTTCTCGTTAAAAAACCTAACGGGAAAAGCAGATTTATTTTGAACCTAAAAAAACTTAATGAATTCATAGAAGCTCCCCATTTCAAATTAGAGGATTACAGGACAGTACTGAAACTTAACGCCAAATTGCTACGTTTCTAACATAGACCTGAAAGATGCCTATTTTTTAGTTCCAATAGAGAAAAAAATTCGGAAATATTTAAGGTTCCGATTTATTGACAAATTATATGAATTTAATTGCCTACCCTTTAGTCTTAATATAGCACCATACCTGTTTACAAAGCTTTTGAAACCCATTGTGAAAAACGGTTTTTTATTTGGACGTTATTCTCATCATAAGCACCAGTGAGAGAGACTGCAGAAATGATACAAATAGTGTGGTCAAACTTCTACAAAAATTGGGTTTCATTATAAATTTGGAGAAGAGTATATTGCGGCCTCAGCAATGAATAAAATTTTTAGGATTTATATATGACACAATAAATATGCGTATATCACTTCCCCATGAGAAAATACTATCTGTTAGAAAAAATATTTCTATCTTTGAAAAAAATTATAAATGTACTGTCAGGAATTTTGCAAAATTAATAGGAAGACTTGTAGCTTCCTGTCCAGCTACAAAATACGGGTTTGTACATATCAAACCATTTGAAAGAATAAAATATTTTTTCCTTAACGGTGATATTCGAAACTATAACAAAAAAATTACAATCCCAGATACCTTGAAGCATGAATTGATTTGGTGGAATTGCAATATAGGAAAAGGTCAAAATATTAAACCAGATGATTTTGCTATGGAAATTTTTTCAGATGCGTCACTCACTGGTTGGGCATGCATATTAATTGTTTAGAGATAAAAGCTGCATATTATGCTTTGAAGTCCTTAACCAAAAATAAACGACTTATTCGTATATTACTCAGAATAGATAATCAAACAGCTATTGCATGTATAAATCGGGGTGGAAGCATCAAATTTCCATGCTTAAATGAAGCAGCTACCGAACTGTGGCAATGGTGTGAATAAAGAAATATTGCAGTCTATGCTACATATATTCCATCTTTCTTGAATATTGAAGCTGACAAAGAGTCCACATCACTTTCCATCGACAAAGAATACGAATTGAACAATACAGTTTTCCAACAAATTGTGGATAAGTTTGGGATCCCTGAAATAGATTTATTCGCGACAAGAATTAATAAAAAATGTGACATATTTATTTCATGGTTTCCTGATCCAGACTCTTTTTCAGTTGATGCATTCACTATAAAATGGTCAGAATATTTTTTTAATGCTTTTCCCCCATTTGCTATTATAACAAAGGTATTGGAAAAAATTATACAAGAAAAAGGTTTGGGTATCATAGTTGTTCCATACTGGCCATCACAGCCTTGGTACCCAGATTTTCAGAAACTATTAAAAGAACACAGCATTCAGTTCGCACCCGAAGAGTTTTTACTTATTTCCCCTTTCAGGGAGAGTCATCCACTTTGCAGGGAGATTTTCCTGGTGGCAGGGAAGTTATACGGAGGTGCTATTTGAAAAAAGGTCCACCAATTGCAGCAATAGAAATTATGATGGCATCTCTAACAGAAGGAACTCTAAAGCAGTATACGGCTGTCTCCGAAAATACTGGAAATTTTGTAAAAATAAACATTCAAACCCTTATACATACGAGCTGAACAAGTACTTACATTTTCTAACAGAGGTATCAAATACTGGCCATTCTTTTTCAGTTCTCAATTCATAAAGGTCTGCCCTTAATTTAATATTCAATCCAATTCATTCTATTGATGAAAAAATTATTAACAGATTCATGAAAGGTGTCCACCAAACCCCAAATATAACAGTATTTGGAACCCGGACCACATTTTAAGACAACTAGAAAAGTGGTTTCCCTTAGAAGGGTTAGACATAGAAAAACTGACATATAAATTAGTAACCCTCATGGCACTAACAACGGCCAGCAGAGTTCAGACTCTTTCTTTAATGAAAATTGAAAATATTTCAAAATCAACAGAAAAAATTTTAATTAAAATTCCTGACAGGATAAAAACATCCACTAAAAATAGACCGCAACCGCTTCTTATTTTTCCATATTTCAATAGTAAACCAGAGTTATGCGTGGCATCCACTATCGACTTTTATGTTAAAAAAACAGCTGTTTATCGTAATGGAGAATCAGGGCTTATCTTAACTCATTAGAAACCTTTTCATGCAGCATCTTCTCAGACTAGAAGCCGCTGGATCAAAAAAACACTTGTACTAGGAGGTGTTGATACCTCAACATTTTCATCTCATAGTGTTCGCCACGCTTCGACTTCTGCAGCCTTGAGAGCGGGTGTTAGTATAGACCAAATAAAGAATGCTGCTGGATGGACACCTTCGTCCAACACATTCTTCAGAAACCAAATGATTCATTTGCAAAAAGTATACTACAATTATAGACATATTTGTAGCATAGGAAGGTGTTTTTTCAATTATTATATGTTTATATTATGTTATATGGTTGAAGGGAAATAACTGTTAAATTAGTTTATTCATGAATAATATTTTGGGTATTTAATTATTTTTGTGAACATTTTCACGGTTAATAATTGTTGTTGAATTTAATAAATGTGTTTTTTATATAAATCGCCTTTTGTACTCTGAACATCTACAAAATAAGGATTAATCTTCCTTCAGGTAAGTCGATGAATCTGTTAATTTTCTAGGAAGGGAGACAGAGGGTTGCCAATATGATTCTCAAAGTCTTCCGTGAGCCACTTTGCTATTTTTAATCAGACCCTATGGACGAAACGATTGGTTGTACTGACTTCCAGGTTTGTGAATCTTGGGAAGACAATATATTTTTGGTACATTAGAGTTCGAATCTTGTAATCGTTAATGGTGGCTTTCACATCCGATTATAAAGAAAAGATAGAAAACCGCATTGAAACCGGTCCATACAAACAGTTGACCAGAAATCCACAGCCCAAGATAAATATCTATCTGCTATATCAGGTGGTCGGTAGTGAAGTGGTTGAATGCCGGCTGGTGAAACTTCCTCTTCCGCTTGGCTTCGACTGCCAAAACACCAAGAAAAAAAAATCAATGTTTTTCCAGGGAAACGAACGTAAGTGATCGTAAAGTGAATCAATGTCGATATTTTCAATGTTTCGGTACCATCTGATCTGTAAGAGGTGAGGAAAATGGAAAAACACCTAATTGCTCGATAGTCGACTGCGATTTTCATTTATATAAATTTTTTATTCAAGAAGGATATTTCGTGGAAGTGGGATACATAAAATAAAAACTTACGAAAAGATTGAAGATGTGCCCATAGAAAATCATTTTCTTCTTTAGTTTCAATGCTGACCAAGTCCATATGATGAAGATTACAAAATTGCATGGCTTGGTAGTAGTTTCCCTGAAACAATGTTTCTCTTACTACCGAATTTTTACCCTGAAAAACAAAATTGAAATCGAGTTGGATGGATTGTTTTTAGTATCTCTTTAAATTTTTCAAATCTTAAAATTGCAAGTTAGTTTTAAGCATCATTGAAACGGTTTGAGTTGACCGCCGCCACCATTTCAAACAACGAATTCAGGAATAAGGATTACATGGTTGCCAGATAAGGAAATATTTTCCTCTGAAAATAGAATGGATGATATCAGCACATCTATAAAGGGTAATTCAAATTTGACACCCACCATTGGGATCTCCTAAACTACAGGAGATATGACGAAGCTTAAATTAGGCGGGTACAGACGGATATTTACGGAAAGTTGATGTTAATTTGACCCCTAGTTAAATTGCCGACTTGGCAACGGTGTATGGCTTCGAAACATTCAATCTTTTACGTTCACGAGCAAAGAGTAGGGGGACGGCGGAAAAATAATTTATTTGAAAAACACTGTAATATTTTTGATGATATTAAACATTAAATCCGCAATTACGTCAACTCAAAAAAAATTCATTGGTTACATGATTGAAGTTTATAGCAACAACACTCGACATTTATACTTTCATTACCTCTCGTTCATTCTCAATTGCGTGTTTCGTCACTTTCGATCTCTGTTACCGTTTCAGTCTTTCGCACTGTACTTTCGACTGGATGTTTGACGGTGGATGGAACATCTTGAGAACCGTTGACAAATTGTTTTGACATTTTGTCAGTGAACGTAACACGATGTTATGTGATTCCAATGAAGACTACCACCACCTTCATTATTTTAAACGGAACACTCTGTACATTTTCTGGTTTTCGAAATGCCCATTTGGTTCTGAGTATTCTTTCTGGATGAACTTCTCTACCTTCCTCCAATTGTCTTGGACATAAATTATTAATCCGATCACTTACAAATTTAAAAAACCTTGGAATTTGGATTGGGAGTTCAAAAAACCATGAGCCATTCCATTCATGAACCAGATCTCAGTTTCTTCATACAGGGTGGGCCAAGGGTAAGTATTCATCACTCAGAAAACAAACATTTCCTGCTTCAACTTTGTGCAATTTTTCTACACCTGTACAGTTGATGAGTTATGATCTGTTATGAAATTGTCTTCAAGAAAATAATTACACTAGCTTACAAGGTTTTTATACTGTTGTCATATGATGTTATTTTTTATCGATTTCTGCTTAGACCGGTAAATAAAATGTATCGAATGATATCATGCGTGGATTCTGTAGATGAGAATACTCCGGATCGCGATTTCGACTGAAGTGTCTCCCTCTAGGAGAATCAGGGTAGGCTTGGAATCGCAACCAAGAAATATACTGGCGTCGGTTCATCTCCCGGTAAACAGTTGCCTGTTCTGATCTTCGACCTTCCAATACGCTGCCATGAAGGCCGAAGAAATGTGTTTCCTAAATATTTCAAGATTAAAAATGATATGTGATATACTCATACGCAATCTTTCAGATAACACATTAAAAAGTAAAACCCTCTTACAGAAACTTTCGAGAGTTGTTCATAAGAATGGAGCCATATAACGAAAAAGAAGAACAAATTTTGAACAAACTTGTACTATTGTTGCTGTAGACTTTGTTGGAGTTTGGAATTAACACAGGTTAGAATTATTAATCTTTATCAAAACATATTAGGGCTTCAAGTATTGTTTGATATAAGTACCTTATAGATTGCTCCGAAATAATATAGATGGTCTCCAAATTTATGCAGATTCAATGTTGGTATGCTATCAAGCACTACGTCATCGCTCAAGGCACCTGAAAGAAAAAAACCATAATAATGCATATTACAAGATGCAAAGAACTTGAAAATACTCTTCAAATATTTTGAACGAACTTGTTTTCACGAGAAAGTGGACTACTGGAACACAATATGATAGTAAAACGATCCAACACCCCCATACGACGGCCGTATTATATTTGCCCAACGCCTGGCAGAGTATACTCATCTTACCGGGTCTGCACTGATGATGGATAGAACCGTGAAATTACTATGCAGATAGTCACCTGTTGTTTTCGACCAACATTTGCTACAACAACCTTCAACACGGAATATGGGCATCTGAGAATGCAATTCGGATTGAAAAAATCGAGTAAAAAATAGAGACCCATATTTAAAAAATTGAGTTGTTGATGGAATCTAATGAACGAAATGTCGGATTGAGAATTGGTTCATATATCAGATAACAAATATGAAACATTCAGCCCTATGCTGTATCACTTCCGTTAAAAATAACGTCACCGTTATTCGCCATTTTCGTTGTTTTGCTATTACCAAGCAATAGCAATAGTAGCAAAGTATAATTTAAGGATTAAACGACTTACCTTAAGGAAGTCCAATCCGAATTATATGAACATTTGTCCTCCAATATATATAAACAACCCACCCACCACTGTTTCAGGTTTTGTTTTTCTTTCATCCAACCCATTTAACGATCTAACCCCAACTGATACTGGCTAGATGATTGAGTATCGACGTTAGTTAGTTAGGCAAGTACGGGGGATGTAAAAGTTTTCTCTAAACGTTGTTCATCAAATCGCGTACAAGGATATACTGCAGTGTGTTATATATACAGGGTGTCCCAACGAAAACTTTCCACCCGGATTTACTGGGAAATGACAAATTATTTTCGGAAACGCGAAAACAGGTCGATTTTAATTTCTAGGGGGACACATGTTAGTAATTGATTTAGTCGAGCAACTTCATCCCCCTGACGGGGGCGGCTAACCCCTTGCAAATCATCATAGGGAACGTGGGTCGAGTGATACATCATCTTAAAGCTCTCTTTATTCTCTATCCAAACGTCTATAATTTTTTCAAAATCAAATGAATGGTAATTGAAATTAGTGTTGTTGACAGGTTCAATGTAAATAGTCAATATCTTACCTGTTCCTATTCATATTCAATTTATTAACTATTTTAAGACTCAATGAGTGGACAGATAGAAAATGGCAACATCCCATCCGGTCAGGTAACCCAGTCACCCCACGAAAAACGAAAACAAATTAGTCAAAACAAAGTAAGTAGCCAGGCTGGGACTATTAATTGCGAAGATCTTTCAACCAAGTATCAGTTTTATGTCGCTATTCGCGAATACAACATTACAAGCGGAAGATGCCCACCCCAATTGTGAGCGAAACGTCCAAAGGAACCTCCTCCACAGAGGTGAACCGACCACGGCACTGAAGCCCGGAAACCATATTTCTTAGTTTTTGTTCTGTTGACTTTTTCATAGACAAAAAATACTTGTTTTTTATGGTTCTCCTGCGTGTATGTTCTCAGCATGAATTCACAGTTCGCATGATTCTTATGGAAATATCATTTGATTCGTATTCTGTGAGTTAAGTTTCTGCCTGACAATGGTTTACGCATTAGAAGAACGAATTGAGTTAGTGAAACTTTACTACAAAAATGATGATTGTCTAAGAGCTGCAGCTAGAATTTTCAATACAAGGCATCCAAGGAAAAATGCATCTCATACCTATGTTCAAACGTTGATTGAGAAATTCGAAAGAACTGGGTCTGTGGGAAACCAGAAACATCATCCTGAACGTCTGATAAGGAACGAGGCTGTTGAGGTAGCGGTTTTGAGACACGTGGCTATGGATCCTACTCAAAGTATTCGAAGCTTGGCTGACGCGTCAGGTGTAGCGCGATCGAGTATTCAGAGAATTCTCAAGTCACCACGATTCCATCCATACAAACTAAAACTTGTACATGAACTGAACGAAGACGATTTTGACAGACGTCAACAGTTTTGTGAGGAAATGTCTGAGCGTCTGAGAACAAATCCCAATTTGCTCTTCAATATTTGTTTTTCGGACGAGAGTACATTTTTTGTTAATGGAAACGTAAATCGTCACAATTGCCGCTACTGGAGCGATACCAATCCCAGGTTAATACGTGAGGTCCACACACAAACTCCGCAGAAGTTGAATGTTTGGTGTGGTATTTTTGGCAAAAATATTATTGGACCACTTTTTATAGATGATAATTTGAATGGACAAATGTATTTAAATCTTCTTGAGAATGCCATCGATCCCATGATAAAGGATATTATCGAAAACGATGGAGATTATTCGGAAGACAACCTCCATTTTCAACAAGATGGAGTACCACCTCACTATGCAGTGGCGGTTAGAAACTTTCTGGATAAACGATATACCAATCATTGGATAGGGCGACGAGGACCAACTGAGTGGCCAGCTAGATCACCGGACCTCAACCCGTTGGATTATTTTTTATGGGGGCATCTCAAAAGCAAAGTTTTTGCCACTCCGCCAGAGTCACTAGAGGATCTACGTGGTCGAATTGTAAACGAGTGCGGCAGAATAACTGCAGAAGTATTGGCAAACGTTCGTAATAGTTTCGAAAGTAGACTTTATCATTGTATGGAGGTAGGAGGGGCTCATTTCGAGCAATTAATAAATTGAATTTCGATAAGAACAGGTACGATATTGATTATTTAAATTAAACCTATTACCACACTAATCTCAATTACCAGTCATTCGATTTTGAAAAAATATGAACGTTTGGGTAGAGAATGACGAGAGCTTTAAGATGATGTATCACTCGACCCAAGTTCCCTATGATGATTCGCAATGGGGTAGCCGCCCCTGTCAGGGGGATGAAGTTGCGTGACTAAATTCATCAATGACATGTGAACCCCTAGAAATCAAAATCGACGTGTTTCAGCGTTTCCGAAAATAATTTGTCATTTCCCAGTAAATCCGTGTGGAAATTTTCGGTTGGGACACCCTGTATATTGGATATGTTCATATAATTCGGATTGAACTTCCTTAAGGTAAGTCGTTTAATCCTTAAATTATTGTGGATGTTTTGTCCTTGGCTGGAGGATTCCGTAACATTGATTTGTTCTGTTGGATTGAAAGCCATTGCTTTCGCTCTGTCCCTAGGTTATCAATTGAAACTGTCTCCAAATCGACACGTTACTCAAAATAGTATTCTTACATGCATTTTCGTTGATTTTCTTATAATTTCATCGAATGATGATACTAAACCGTTTTCGAATCATTTTTCACTTTTCATGCAAACTGATGACAGACGTCAAATCAAAAGTATCAGTTGTCACATAATAAAAACAAAATACCACAAAAAATTCCCACGGCAATTTTCAAGGTAGAAAATTCCCACTATAATAATGCTGTGATTGGTCTGAACGTACATGAATGCCTTGAATTGATGGTTTCGATTGGTTGCAAGAATTGTCAAAAAATAATCGCTGTAATTTAGGACGCTAGGTGACAATTCAACTGAAGTGACTGATGAATGACAGGAGAATCTAACAATTATTGTAGTATCGACTATAACAATGAATGATGATACGCATCTTTTTGTATTTTCGAAATTTTCTACCGAATACCATTCGTGCTTTGAAGATTAACCAAATAATTCTGAAAAAAACGTGTTTATTTTTGGAAAAACTACACTCAGTTATTGTTCGAATTTATTATTTTGAAACAAAGAAAAATATTGTCTCATGCAGATTCTGAACGTTTTTTCAGAATTATCGGTAATTTTTAAAGCACTTATGGTATTATCCCCAAAAATTCTAAACTACTGGACATAATATACATATTGAAACTCCGTTTCGAAACAAATTGTGGTTGCTACGTATTGTTTCGCGGGAGTTGCACATCAGCTACCCAAATGCAACAGAAAAGCACTCACTATATAAATCATATTCATTTCGTAATCAAATGTAAAAACATTCATCATGATGACAATAACATTTTTTTGCATTGTCTCTTATAGTAGGAGATAACCCCAAGAATCAGTTGAACTTAATGTTGTTTACGATGAATAAAATTACATTATCAAAAGTCTTATTGTTCATCCGTATTACGTATCCAAAAAAGGAGACAACGTTATAGTGATTATTTTCCAAAATTCATGAAATGCACGACGGTTTCATTCTTCAACTTGAATCAACTGATGATGATTTTATTAATGAATCCTTATATTTTTGTCTATACGCGACAACACAAATATATCTGAATGATTGTTCATCTGCAAACTGTTTTTTTTTTCTGATAGGGATCAAAATATTGTAAATTATTTTGAAAAATATTGAGAAAAAACAATGAAAATTACACCTTTTGAAAACTTGGCAATTTTTGATTGTGTTCATGAGGTGATTTCATTTGAACTTTTCAACTTCCTTCCACATATATTTCTAATATATTATTTTCTCATTTCTTATTGGAGTTATCAGCTGATAAGGTCTGAGATAATTGCTTCTATGATCCTTGCATGAGTCATAATAATTTTCATTAATAGATTTCACAAGATTCGCAGTGTGGGGGGATCGGTATCAGAATCAGAAGCGCTAAATGGTTCAAACAAAGAATTGTGTGGTTTCGTCGTATTTTCTGTAATAGTCACACAAGATCATAGTACCTGCGTCGATGGCTTTCATTGTGGTTTCAGTAACAGCTAAAGAAATAATTTTTAATGTTGGTCATGGGTGGAAAATATGTTACACTAACCATTCTGTACCTTATTCAAATTGTATCCTGGGATTTTGATATTTGACGTTATTCAAGATTGACGCGCTGCTTGAAATACGTGTTAGGATAGCCAAACTTAACGAATCAAAACTTACGAGTGGATTGGAGAATAGCGAAAAATTTATATACTAGCTTAAGAACTACAAGAGCAGTTTCATAATACGTATTTGCTAATTGTCAGCCCCTGACCTCTTTATGAAATGAACACTTAATAACCGCCACACCATTTTTTAGAAATGCCGGATAGGAACATTAATGAATGAATAATTGTTTTTATCGCCACGTTCAATCATGTTTTCATTTCCTCACATCCTAAATGCACGTACGTTCTTTTTAAATGCCGCATGATTTCTCAATCGCAATCCCGTCATAAATGGGATTATTATTGAGGAACATCATTTACAAATTATGAATTCAATCAACCCTGAATTACTAATTTTTTTTCTATTTTAACTTAAAAAAGTATTTTGGATGGCGAAGTAGGCAATAAATAATGATGGGATTCGACATATAAGCCTGCCCACAACGAACCTGAATAATGTTTCGGAAAAATTACTCATAAAGGTTGTCCAATAAAACGTCCTTCTTTTCAAAAACAAATCGTTAACAGAGGGAAACTCGAAATTGTCCTGAAATTGGTCTCATTTTGAATGTTTTGTTCCTACTGGTGATGTGTCGTACTTGTGATACGAAATTTTAAACTGGCTTATCGTAAAGTTTTGAACGAGGAAATTAACAAACTTGTGTTAAATGATTTGTAGTATTTCCAGAATAAAAAATAAACTTTAATTGAAAACATTTCTGTTTTCAATTGTGTAGATGAGACATTGAACTTGAGCCCTAGGATACTTTCTAGAATACGCCACAAAGGCCCACGCGTAACAACTGTGCGTATTTTTTTTACTAGTAGAACAAGTGCTGAATGTAATGGTCTTATTTAATTTTTGAAGTCCCTGCAAAGAAAAAATTTTCCCTAACACGAGATTTGCCTGATGGAGTTAAATCTGCAGTTGGTCCAGTTAGAGAATAAATGACCAGAGATTGCATCAAAACAAGTTCACTTTCTGAAACAAAAGTAGCTCAGAAGGCAAACCATACATACCTAATTGTTCATGATGGAATTGAAAATGGATTTACTGATGTTGCCGCTCTTATATTTTCAACTGAAAACGAAAGTGCCGATCACCATGATAATATGAATTCGGATTTATTCGAGAGCATTAGCTTTCATAACTGATTACGACCCTGAGGTGGGATTTCCTGAACCATAGAAATCTACTTCTCATCGAAATGAAATCAGTGAAATAACAGTATGGTTCAATTCATGGGAGTGACAGAGACATAACAGTCGACTATAAAATTATATGGTATACGGAATCTCACCCCTAGCACTTCACATTCAGAGAGAATTGAGTACGGCATATTTTAACTACCTACACTAATCTTTCCACTGTCACTAATTTTTATTATAATAATAAGTACAAACTGGTATTAAGTAAATTTGCAGCCAAAAAGTTGATGACAAATGCAGTGTTGTGAGGCGACGCCCCGTCTTGCTGAAAATATATTTTTCTGAGCTGTATTAGTGGCAATTTATCAACAAGGGGTTCAATATTCTGCCTTAAAATTTCTACATACCTCTGAGACACAGCCACAGCCATCAGTTTTCATCTATCTGTATATCGTTCTATGCATAAGAAAATACAACTAAGCAAAGGGCGCGGTGTCTCCCAGTACCCCCCTCCCCCTTTATTGACGCTATTCGGAATCAATATCAACCCTACAACTCAATGACTCAACAAAATAAAATCATTTTGAAATCTAATTGAAAAAATACCTGAGACTGCTTGTTTCGTGGGAATTGGACACAACAGAAGAGCACTCACTATATAAATCGAAAACATTTTTTAATCCAATGTAGAAACATTTACTATGAAACAATAAATAACACAATGAATATTTTTTCCCTTGCCTTTTATAAGACGAGATAACCCCAAGAATCAATTGTTGAACTCGATGTTGTTCACCGATCATGGAAACAAAAATTATCGAATGCCGCATTGTTCAATCACGTTAATTATGGGCGTATTTGGGAAATAAACAAGTTGACAAGACTGTCATGACAATCCAATTAAACCTTCATCAAGATCATGTTACCCACATTTATCTGCTAGAGCTCCAATAGAGATTTCTAATGGATTTGGACACCCAAATAAAAAGAGATCAAAGTTCTTAATTTTTCCATCCTTGTTGCCAGGGGCGCGCTCTGTGATTGGTTACCATAATGGCGGGGAGTTTGAATGACATGACAGCTACAATTGAAAATGACATTTATACTCCCTGACCTTATAGTAACCAATCACAGAGTACATTCCCTGGTAACAAGGACGGAAAAATTAAGAACTTTCGTCTCTTTTTATTAGGGTGTCCAGATTCATTAGAAATCTCTATTGTGACCATGTGTCGAATAGCGAATATTTTCAATGCTGTTGTGGATTTAGAATGGACTACCTCAAAAACTATTTTTTGTAAAACATTGTTGACATATTTTGAGTATGTAATTGATAAATGTATTAATTATTGATCCATTGTGTTGTATGTGCATAAAATGTTTTTTATATATAATATATTGTAACCTATGAATTGATTATTCATGTAATTAGACCCTAGTGGTCTGTTTGGATATGAATAAATAAATAATTAAATAAATAAAAGATAAACTGAGTTAATGTATTTTATTTATAAATGTGAAAAATATTTCTGAAGAAAACAGGAATAAATCTGAGAGTTTTTCTGATCTAATGAGAACTTACAAACATCAGATGTGGTCAAAATGTACCAAAGAAACAAACATGATTTTATTACTTTAAGTTCTGAAATACAAAATCAAGCTCAAGGTCATAGGATATAAGTCTGATAAGAACTTCCCAAAAAAAATCGACTGGATCTTCCAAAAAAGAAAGCCAAAGTAACAAAAAGGAAAATTTGGAACTGTTTATATGTGACTATATCTGTGGTTCTGTTTATCAAAACCAGGGAAAAGGTGATAGACCTAGAGGAAGTCTAATGAGAACTCAACCCAGTATATGCGTAAGCCCAAGTTTAGATTTAGGTACGTGCACACAGACGATAATTTCACTTAATATACTATTATGTTTGACGTCTAAGTTATCATTATTCGAAGGATTCAAATGAAAGTATAATTTTGATA
This sequence comes from Chrysolina americana, assembly GCA_958502065.1. NCBI lineage: Eukaryota > Metazoa > Arthropoda > Insecta > Coleoptera > Chrysomelidae > Chrysolina > Chrysolina americana. The sequence continues at coordinate 73,151,720 of OY293412.1, forward strand.
GGTAAATTTGTGTTTACGTATCACCCAGGTTTTCGGAGAAGACTCCTCAAAAGCAGAGCACTTCGCTTAAAATACTGCTATACTAACGCAACAATAATTTAATATTCGATTTAACATTCACAAATTAATCAAAATTCATCTGATATTACCTATTTTGATTATTATTGATATTACAGCTGAGGGCAAATGGACTCAGGACTTTTTTTCCGTAATGTCCTTTGTTACTGAGTTACGGGTCCTTGAAATTACAAAATGGAAAATGGAGAAAATGTAAATGACGTAAAAAATTTTTGTCTGAACAAATCACAAAAAACATTATATCCAAGGTATTTTTAAACTGCTTCTTCGAATATTCGTTTTCATGAAGGCAATTAATCCTATAATATTGTAGTGCATTTATGTATTGTCGTTGATTTTGCCAAAAAACCCTCGAACTTTACTTCTATTGGATACATTTCTTACAACTCAAAATTTTTCCGTTGGTAATTTCAATCAAAAAATTACTGATTTGCACAGATTTCGGCTAACGTGTATTCGTTTTGAGAAATAAAAATATTAAATTGGTAATTTATTGGGGAAATCTTATTAAATAGATGAGTACATATCCGGTTAAAAAAACGTTAGATCCATATTAGAGAACACAAATTTTTCACGTTCTCCGCACCCGTCATGAATTGAAGGCATGTGGAATAAACGGTAAACGCACGTGAAGCGAATTATAAAGAAAAATAATAAACATTGCATAACGGAAAGTGAGTATTCCAATATTACGTGAAATCAAGAATGCAAACACTGAATGAATTATCAGACATTTTTCGAATTGTTCGAATAATCTGATTAATATAAGATAATTTCATCATATCTTGGTTGTATTGCATTCCTCATATGGCTATTGTCAGCTGTGATGATTGATTCGAATTGAAACTGTATCAACACAAAAACGTCTGCCTGTCAACTCCCACCTTTAGGAAAAGCTGGATCGTGTATTTGATACTTCTTCTGAAAATTTGTAGTCAGATGTTTGGGAAACAAGCTATATCTGGTTGCCAGACCAAATTGAAATGTCGACGAGGGGAGGAAAACGAAACGGCTTAGAATTGGAAACAGCTCACTTCGAAGTAATATATGATTTGAAAAAAATACGTATTATATGCTTCTGATTGGTTCCAAAAAAGCTATTTGTTGATCACAATATTTACGTAATAAAAATACAGAGTGGGCCAGTGGGCAGACCTGAATTATATAAAAACGCTCGGACACATCAACTACATTTTCATCATCGTTCGCGATGAAATTCACCTGAAATATATTCCATCTCTCGGAACTGTGACCGCCACCCCTAAATTTTAAAATGGCAACATATGGCATGTGATATCTCAATTGAAAGGAAGTTTCCTTCTTAATACCAAACAACAAAAATAAATTTTTCTCCAAATGACATTAAAAGCGGCCTTTTAATGACACTTGGCAGGCTTAGAAGTTGTACTTTTAATGCCTAGGCAGAAAAAGTCCACTTTTACTGCATAGGCAGAAAAAGTTCGTTGCTAGGCAACCTTCCAAGTAATATGAAACACCAGCCGCGGCATTAAATCTTGTGCTTTTATGCCTAGTAAAACAAATAACTATAATTCTATTAATTATTTTTCGAGATGTAGTAACTTGAAGTTGGGAAATCACTTTTTATCCACTCAATCAATAAAAATAAGATCTAACAATGCAACTGTCAAATTAAAATTTGCCTGTTTACCAACAAATAAAATGCAATTCCATTTAAAAAATTTATTTTATCCTTATTTAAATTTCTAGGTTCTTGAGAATCGATAAAAAGAAGTTTACTCAAATTCGACTCAAATGCGAGTACAACAAAAACATGTACGAGATAATTGTTTTCGCCAAATCGCAATTGTGGACGTCTATCAGTGTCAAACTGATCGTTGATTGAATGGCAATAGAGTGACTTACTTCACTAAAGCTGCAGCATATATCTCCTCAATAATGGTGTATATGATCGCGGAAAGAGTTTAAATATTAACGTTCTAAAATTAGTGCACAAATTTCGTCAAACTGGAGCAGTAGCTAACAAGAAACGAAACCCATGACGTGAATTTCCGTTGAAGAATGAACCTGTTGAAGTTGCAGTTTGAGGACAAGTTCATGCATTGAGCACAAGAAAATTGGCTAGTTGTATCAGTAGAACCAGTATCCTCCAAATCCTGAAACATCATAAATTCCACCCCTACATAAAACATTTGGTACGCCAATTGAATGAAGACGATTTGATAGGCGACAGGAATTTTGTGAAATTATGACTACGATAATAGATGATGATGAGAATTTCCTTTACAACATCTGTTTTTCTCCCATGAGTCTACATTCTTTTTGAATTCGACTGTGAGTCGTCATGATTATTGTCGTTATTGATCAGATATCAATCCACATGTTTTCCACGAAGTCCATACTCAAACTCCCCAAAAACTCAATGTTTGGCCTGTATTTTTGGGGACCGTTTCATTGGACCAGTATGTCTCGACGTTTACCTGAGGAGAAACTAATTTTGAATGAAATGAATGAATTTGTTCATCCAAAATTATTAGAAATCATTGAAAATGACGATCGTTACCATGAAGACCACTTGATATTTCAACAAGACAGGGCACCTCCACATTATGTACAGCCTGTTAGGGCATTTCTGAATGTTTCCTGGAAGTTGGATTCGAAGAAGAGGCTCTATACAGTGGCCAGCCTCTGAGGTCTCATTTTAAACAGAACTTGTATTATTGCATGGAAATGTCTGGTAGACAGTTTGCACATTTAGTTCATTGACAATAATAATTATTGCGACAGTTGCTTTAACAGATATTGTTTTTATTCTATATATCAATCAATTTCAGCTATGATATTTAAATAACATTGCAATGTAGTTTTCGTACTTTGCCAAATATCGAACAAATATAATTGAATAGTCGTGGCGCAGAAGTTGTTTTCTGTTGGAGACTTGCCGACGAATTTACCTATTGTATAGGTCAAAGTGGAAGACTGGATTATATGATCCTATTTCTACGAGAATGCCACTTGAGTTTTACTATAGTTATATGTGCCAATCCACTATAAAAAACCATAATTTTTCAAGGGTGGAAGTATTGCTTAGAGCAAGACCCTCTTCCATCTCAGCTGGATGATAGCGCCGTGAGGAAGCTGATCAAAGAAATTATAGAGACAAACAGAGAGAAAAAATATTGTTATATCTTGAAACTGCTTGAGCTTGGTTCTAGCAATCAGAAATTATATTCTTCCAGACAGTTATAGATTGGTATCTATTTTCCTCTCTCTTCCTGAAACTTCAACTCGAATAGTATTCTAGACGACAAGATCAGAAAAAAATATTTTAATGAAGGACTGCCACTCGACGTGCGTTTTGCCAACGAAGTTGGCATCCTCAGGAGCTTAGAAAGCTTAACAGTTGTTGGTTATTTGATGAAAAATTGAAAGAGATACTTCTTTTGAAGTAACGTTATATTTGACAACTTCAGAATTATTTTATTTATTATCAATTAAAACAAATTCAAATATGTAACCAAAACATCAACTATTAAAATCAGGCCTGCTATAGGGCGATGAGGTACATGACGGTGCAGTATATCCAACACCCCCTCTCAACGTGGAGTACTCATACCTCATCGCCCTATAGCTGGCCTAATTAATAGTTGATGTTTTGGTTACTCATTTTGAATTTGTTTCTGTTGATAATAAATAAAAATTATTCTGAAGTTTCATGAAAGATGGGCGACACTACTTGACGGAAGATCATAAAACTAATAATGAATTATGGTGGATTACGTAATCCAATCTTCCGCAAAAAAAACTATACAATAGGTATGGTCGTCGGCAAGTATTCAACAAAAAACAACTACTGCCCCCTACGACCATTGAATTATATCTGTTTAATACTTGGCAAAGTTTTCTACAAGAACCACTTTGCAATGCATTTCAAATATCAAAGCTGAAATTATTTTTCGATTTAATTGGGGGAACACCTCCGTACCGGTTTCATGGTCATTGCCAATCATCAGCGAAGGCTAGTTCGACCCAATTGAATCGAAAAATCTTTTCATCCTAATTGGAAATCCCTGAGACAAACACTGAAGTATGAATTCAGCTCCATCTCTGGGTTCCAGATTAAAATGCATTCCGACTACGTGTCGACTTCAATATGAAGCCAGAAACATCATGAAAGATGGGCAACACTACTTGACTGAAGTTCATAAAACTAATAATGAATTATGGTGGATTACGTAATCAAAAAAACCTATACTGTTGAATACTTGCCGACGACCTATTGTATAGGTTTTTTTGCGGAAGATTGGATTACGTAATCCACCATAATTCATTATTAGTTTTATGATCTTCCGTCAAGTAGTGTCGCCCATCTTTCATGATGTTTCTGGCTTCATATTGAAGTCGACACGTAGTCGGAGTGCATTTTAATCTGGAACCCAGAGATGGAGCTGAATTCATACTTCAGTGTTTGTCTCAGGGATTTCCAATTAGGATGAAAAGATTTTTCGATTCAATTGGGTCGAACTAGCCTTCGCTGATGATTGGCAATAACCATGAAACCGGTACGGAGGTGTTCCCCCAATTAAATCGAAAAATAATTTCAGCTTTGATATTTGAAATGCATTGCAAAGTGGTTCTTGTAGAAAACTTTGCCAAGTATTAAACAGATATAATTCAATGGTCGTAGGGGGCAGTAGTTGTTTTCTGTTGAATACTTGCCGACGACCATACCTATTGTATAGGTTTTTTTGCGGAAGATTGGATAACGTAATCCACCATAATTCATTATTAGTTTTATGATCTTCCGTCAAGTAGTGTCGCCCATCTTTCATGATGTTTCTGGCTTCATATTGAAGTCGACACGTAGTCGGAGTGCATTTTAATTTGGAACCCAGAGATGGCGCTGAATTCATACTTCAGTGTTTGTCTCAGGGATTTCCAATTAGGATGAAAGGATTTTTCGATTCAATTGGGTGGAACTAGCCTTCGCTGATGATTGGCAATAACCATGAAACCGGTAAGGAGGTGTTCCCCCAATTAAATCGAAAAATAATTTCAGCTTTGATATTTGAAATGCATTGCAAAGTGGTTCTTGTAGAAAACTTTGCCAAGTATTAAACAGATATAATTCAATGGTCGTAGGTGGTGGTAGTTGTTTTCTGTTGAATACTTGCCGACGACCATACCTATTGTATAGTTTTTTTTGCGGAAGATTGGATTACGTAGTCCACCATAATTCATTATTAGTTTTATGATCTTCCGTCAAGTAGTGTCGCCCATCTTTCATGATGTTTCTGGCTTCATATTGAAGTCGACACGTAGTCGGAGTGCATTTTAATTTGGAACCCAGAGATGGCGCTGAATTCATACTTCAGGGTTTGTCTCAGGGATTTCCAATTAGGATGAAAGGATTTTTCGATTCAATTGGGTCGAACTAGCCTTCGCTGATGATTGGCAATAACCATGAAACCGGTAAGGAGGTGTTCCCCCAATTAAATCGAAAAATAATTTTAGCTTTGATATTTGAAATGCATTGCAAAGTGGTTCTTGTAGAAAACTTTGCCAAGTATTAAACAGATATAATTCAGTGGTCGTAGGGGGCAGTAGTTGTTTTCTGTTGAATACTTGCCGACGACCATACCTATTGTATAGTTTTTTTTGCGGAAGATTGGATTACGTAATCCACCATAATTCATTATTAGTTTTATGATCTTCCGTCAAGTAGTGTCGCCCATCTTTCATGAAACTTCAGAATAATTTTTATTTATTATCAACAGAAACAAATTCAAAATGAGTAACCAAAACATCAACTATTAATTAGGCCAGCTATAGGGCGATGAGGTATGAGTACTCCACGTTGAGAGGGGGTGTTGGATATACTGCACCGTCATGTACCTCATCGCCCTATAGCAGGCCTGATTTTAATAGTTGATGTTTTGGTTACATATTTGAATTTGTTTTAATTGATAATAAATAAAATAATTCTGAAGTTGTCAAATATAACGTTACTTCAAAAGAAGTATCTCTTTCAATTTTTCATCAAATAACCAACAACTGTTAAGCTTTTTAAGCTCCTGAGGATGCCAACTTCGTTGGCAAAACGCACGTCGAGTGGCAGTCCTTCATTAAAATATTTTTTTCTGATCTTGTCGTCTAGAATACTATTCGAGTTGAAGTTTCAGGAAGAGAGAGGAAAATAGATACCAATCTATAACTGTCTGGAAGAATATAATTTCTGATTGCTAGAACCAAGCTCAAGCAGTTTCAAGATATAACAATATTTTTTCTCTCTGTTTGTCTCTATAATTTCTTTGATCAGCTTCCTCACGGCGCTATCATCCAGCTGAGATGGAAGAGGGTCTTGCTCTAAGCAATACTTCCACCATATACCATGGACCATACCTATTGTATAGGTTTTTTTGCGGAAGATTGGATTACGTAATCCACCATAATTCATTATTATTCTGAAGTTGTGAAATAAAACGTTACTTCAAAAGTAGTATCTCTTTTAATTTTTCATCAAATAACCAACAGGTTCCAAATATTCATTCATTTTAGTCTTCATTATTTATTTGAACCCATTGTGCACCCAAGGGAATAGCAGAAAGAGCTATTAGTACTTAGAGCAGGTCAATTTCGTCTCTTTTTTCTGACCAAAAATTGAAAAAAAATGTGTATATATACTTATGTAAGCGGATTATGAAATAGAATCGATTAAAATTGAACTTGAATGTCAGGATTATGAATTTCGCAAAGTAATGCACGGTGAACGTGCTCAATTCACGAAAGTTCATCGCATTGGCGTTGCAAATGAAGAATCTAAATATCCACCAATTAAAATACCTGCGAAACGAATATTTCTGTGTATGTTAACCTCTTCTCAAAAACGCTATCTATATGTGCTAATGATTGCATACCTGAAGAAAACAATCGCCCCAACTCAACTGGTGAACATCGACCTACTTGCACATATTTTTTTTTTTCAGTTAGCTATTTATGTTGACGTAATTATGGGAAACTGTTATGAGTTACGAATGGTTACATACGCATTTATATTCACGGGTATCAGTAACTAATCGCAAATTATACTAGATTATTAAGTCGTCATCTTCATTTTACTAACGGAATAACTTTATTGAAATTACATGAAATCTCATTGACAAGTTTGATTTGATAAAGATTTGGGAGTGTATACCTACTCTTCATATGTATAGGATATAATTACACACGAGTACTGATGAATACCACTTGTTATCTTGAATTAAACCAAACCAAAGCATGTGAATGACTTACGTTTATTCCTTTTCACACAAGACTTCAGGTGTTGATTTCAAGAAGGCAATGTTACCTATTTTTGCTGGGGAAATAGTTGAAGAACAATTGTTCAGATGAACCATAGTATTGTTCAGTTGTCCTCCGTCGAGTAAACTACTTAACACTAATTTCGTCGCATACCTAAATTTTTCCCCTGTTAAAATCTGAATAACTTTTTTCTTCTTTGAACAATTTGGATTCTGTTCACATTGTTCTCTAGCGTAGTCCTTCAGCTATAACCTCATTCTTCTTCAGAATGTAAGGTTCTTCACATAAAATCGCTGTGATCTCAATTGAAGAAGAATTGGCTTGCTTTTTAATTTGACAGAAGAGGCATGAACTTGATCTCATTACCTTGAGACATTTGCCAAAATGTCTTCTTATCTCTTTTATTCACAGGGTCTGAAAATTTACTTTTTGGTTTTACAGTCAACTTTTGTACTCGTCAACCGATTTTGAAAATCTGTTTCATTTTGAAGCTGAAACTTTAGATGAAGAGATATGAAGATCAGAATTGACTCAAGATAAAATTTGAGATCAATGGTTTCCTCATAGGTGACCCAAATCTGAAAAAAAAAACACAAAATCCCGGTTGGGAGGAGAATTAAATGAAAATCACCTTGTTTTCGAAGGGATCATTCACTCTGGATAAGTCCAGATCTTTCTTGCTTTCAGTAGTCATAAATTGTGAGTGAGAATACCCAATTGAAATGACATGTTTTTGGAAATAAAAATTTTAATTCAGCCCAATGTTCGCCTGAAATGCACGACCCGTAACCAAGGTAACAAGAATCGCAACAAGTGACTGGAATGCCAGATTAGACATCAAGTTTTATTCGTTTTGAAAAAACTTGCTAATATCGATGCCGCATCTTACACCCAACCAGCTGGAACTGAAGGAACAAGGATTATCTACCCACCACATTGCCAATCTGCTTGGAACAACAGTTAGATTTGTCCAAAGGGCCCACAAGAAGAAGGACAACTCCCGCTCAAGACCGCCTTATTCTTCAGCCGCCCCCAAAATTTGTCGTGAATTAATCGATGCTACTGTAGTTCAGGTTTCAAGTCAGACAACCCGACGCCGGATCCACAATCTTGGATAACACGCAAAGAGCAGCCTGCCCCTTATTGAAACCTGTTCATCGAGCAGCAATGCGATTATTGGGGGAAGGACATCAAAACTTGGGAATAGGTGTATGTTTACTGATGAGAGTAGGTTCAACTTGTTTCGAAAGGATGGGCGTGAATGGAGAGGAAGGAATTAAAAGTTTTTTGAAGGGATTATGAAGGCAATGGTTGCTTTTGGAGGTGGAAAAGTGACTGAGAATGGGAGAATTAGTGATTCTGAGAGAAGAGAGTATGAACGGTGAGAGGTATAGAGATTTGTGTGTGAGAGATATCGTGGTCCCTTACGCCGCAAATATCGGCGACAACTTTCTTCTCGTTGATGACAATGCAAGACCGTATAGGACTCACATTCTCAACGAGTTTTTGAGGGATCACGGTATTGAGCGAATGGACTGGTCGCCTTTCTCTCCGAATATGAATTCGATGGAGCATATCTGGAGTCGTATGAAATTGAAATTGAAAGAAGGGGATAGAACATTTGGATGACTTGGTGAATGCGTTACAGCAAGAATGGGCAGCTATTCCCCAGGAATTCATTGATAGTCTCATAGACAGCATGCCGGAAAGGGTCAATGAAGTGATTGCCAATATGGGAGGACCCACTGAATACTGAATTTCAAATAGTTTGTGATTCTAATATTACCCAAGTTACCCTTTCTTTTCGTTGTTCAATAAAAATTCAGTGAAACTTGTTTTCTTGTTCTTACTCACACGATCAACGCTTCACGACTGATAAAAAAACCGCTATTGTGGAATGAGCCTTGGCTGGTCGGGCTTGTCAGTCACTTATTGTGATTCTTGTTACGTTGGTTACGGGCTAACGACCGATTTCTTTTTCAATAATATATATACCGTTTCAATTGGGATTTCGAGGGTGTTTGAGGAAACCCTTAATCTTTAATCTTCATCTTGAGTCGTTTCTAATCTTCACATCCCTTCATCTGAAGTTTCAACTTCAAAATGAGGCTCAATTTTGAAAATCGGTTGGCCAGGAAAACCAAAAAGTAAATTTTTTGAGAATAAGTAAATGAAAGAGATGAGAAGGTAATTCGGAAAATTTCTCAAGGTAATGTCATCTTCAGACCGCTGCTGTCAATTTAAAAAAAAAGTTTTTCTTCAGTAGGGATCCACAGTTTCCAGGTAACGCCCTGTAGCGATTTCATGTAGAGATGTTTTGAAGAAGTACGAGATTATAGTTGAAGAAGCGAACAGTGTGAACAGCACTCAAATTATTCGAAGCAGAAAAACAGGGACAAAATATTGGGATGCGACGAAATTAGTGTTGAGTAGTTTATATATCTTACACTTTCGAACGGCTCTTTCACCTACCCCAATTTGTTCAGGGGTGTATAGTGGTCCTGTATATTCTGTTGCAATTCTGCCCGGCATTACTTTTGCAAGATGCAATTTCCAATATTGCAGAAAATTTTACCGTTTCCGTTAACTCGTACTGTCGGTTTTTCTACTTTCTGGTTGTAAACCATGTCTGTTTATTTTAGACACATGTTGTCCTCTCTTTTCATGAAAAACTGACACTTGATCAGCCTTGGAGTGAGTCCAGCTGTCTTGAAAGTCTGCAGAACCTTCATTTTAATGTTCAAACTATAGAGAAACGAAAAATAAAGGGAGTTGTCAAACCTGCAGTAAAAGTTGGCACCACGTTCAGCAGTGGCGACCTACCTTGCAGCTGGGTAAACTAACTTAGTACGGTGGATAAAGCAGATTTCTCTTTTCAGTTACCGATTGAAAAAGGGCAATTTTTTTAACCGTTTTGCTTTCATATGGTTGATAAGGTATATATTTTATCATTGATCAATTTGCCATTCCTGTATTTCATACGAATGGTTATTTCATTTGAAATAGAGGAATGAAAAATCAATCACTACTAAAATATATACAGTGACCGATTCGTGGACCTTGTGAAATTATTCGTGAATAAAATGAGAGGGTTTCAAAAAAAATATTTATTTCATGGAATCAAGAACTCAATTCAAGTATATACGTATAGAACAAGAATAATAAGATGGACGCTGTAATAACATTGTTTTGGGACTTGTTGGTAACAACTACCTACACAATAATAGAACCCCGAAGAACAAAAATGAGACTATTGTTTTCTTATATCATCAAATCCAAACCATAGAATGATAACCATCAAAATCAACCAAAATGAAAACAAATTACATTTACAACAAACCTTCAATAATGTTGTACATTTATTAGCAAGAAGGAGAACAAGTAGCTATAATAACACATACTCCACTTGAATAATTTGTCAACCATATACCATATACTAAATAAGTATCAGTTTGAGAAGAGCAGCAAACACCTTGTACAAGAACAATTCGAGAAATTTCAGCGTCAACTCGAATAACAAAACATTCCATTTCTGGCATTGGGTTCATGAATTCAAGTCCATAATATAAGTTGTACTGTTCGATACAATAACAGTAAAAGAATAATTCTGAAATTATACCGTTATTTGTTCTAATAAACAATTCACATTTAAACAAAATGCTTTTGTATTTTGACAAATGTCGAAATCAAAAAGTATCTTGTCATCACTCATCAATCGTCTGTCGAATGCGGGCAGCGCCTCCACGCGCAGCTGGGCTAAGTAAAATTTGATGGTCAAGATCGCTAGTGTTTCAAACAGTCTCTTTATTTTTAATTTGTCTATGGTTCAAACCATATTTCAAATCCGCTAATGGAATGGGAGCATCATCCATTTACACAAGGACCTTGACGTATCAAAGATTGCCACCTTGTTGATTGCTTGTTGAATGAAACAGAGCATTTGCCAAACCAATAGGCATTTTCAGATATTCATTATGCCTACCAAACACCATTTGAATTCATTCAGTTGCTTAATTAATTCATATTCACCAATGGAACAGGGCATTTGCCAAACCAATAGGCATTCACAGATATTCATTATGCCTATCAAACACCATTTGAATTCATTCAGTTGCTAAATTAATCCATATTCACCATTAGTGACGCATTCCTCCACATAAAATTGGCCTGCCTGAACATGTTCCCGAAGGTTTCGTTGGTATCACCATAATAGCTTGCACCCACTAGAACCAATGTCCTTACTGGAGTCTACGACTAAATAGCCAGTCCAAAAATATCGTGTCAATAATATCCTTAGACAATAATATCCTGACTAATACTAACCTTGTGAAAAATTATCCCGTTCAATTATACACTGATTATCAGTATCAAATTTGTGAAATACTTAGTGATCGGACAACCTTCAATTTGGACCGCTAGGTTAGTTCGTTCAGGTACAATTTAGTCATTAAAACCGGTTTTTACTAGGAAACTCTCCAAAAAAAATTTAATAATTAGTGAGTTCTTGAAGGACTAAATTGTACCTATATGAACTAACCTACACTCAGAAAATTGCCTATGTACTGTTAACAGGAGTACTTTTATAATCAGTTTAATGTATAATTTCCATTATGCTAACAAAAACAGAATTCCCTCTATAGAAAATATTATGTTTACAACAAAACCTTTATATTATATTATAAAATTTTGTCATATATACCGCATTTTTGATCATGATAGTAAATTTCAATCAAACATTAATAATAATTCCATAAATGGGACAAACTAATCCTTCTGCATTTAATAGTACCAAATTATACAGACTACACATTAGCCGGTCGACACAACAGTATAAAATTAGGATATATTAAAAATAAGGTCAGCAGAACAGTATTTCATTATTTGAAACAAAATACTCTTCAACGTTAAATTGTGTTGAGATATAGATTTTAATATCACACCAACAATTTAACTGTTGCATTGACAAAATTATTCTGTAAATCCTAACCAAATGATATTGAATTAACAAGGCCGCTGTCTACATTATAACAAGAGCAGTTGATATAATATAATCACTGTAAGCAAAATTAATCGAGTTGCACTTATAATAGACCAACGGTCACTTCTGTTGTTCATTTTCATGTGAGTTAGTCCACACTTCATCGACGTCATGTATTAATAGTGATTCGTGAGTTTCGAGTTAGCTGTTTCCTTGTTGGTTAAGTGAATGAGGTTTGGTGGTGTTGAACAAGAAATCGAGACAAGACCTCACAAGAAAACTAGAAGTACTTTTCCGACTCAGTAGAATAAGGGAAGTTGAAAAATTGACACACAAGTACATTGGTGCATTGGTATTAACCATCAGTTGTTTATTTGACAATAACCTTCTGTTATCAACACAACACATATCAACTCATTTGTATTTGTATTCGTGTTGAAAATAATAAAGACGTTCATTATTATTATTATTATATTTTATATCCACAGCAGTGATTGTTGATTTGATAGTGTGATTTATATACATGTAATAGTATTTCTTTAATAGCCATATGAAACTCTATACGCATTTCATTACAATAACAGTTGTTTTTGTTATCAACACAACACATATTTTGTATCCACAGCAGTGATTGATTGTTGATTTAAAAGTGTAATTTTTATACATGTTACAGTATTTATATAATAACATCAACTTTAATAAACATTTTATTACAATAACAAGTGTTTCTGTACTATTCAAGAAAATCGTCCATATCCACTTAATGGGCCTTTCTATTAACACAATAAAGAAGTTATTATATCTATAGGACATTATATACAAATGACCAACTAATAGTATACCTACTGTTGCGTTAACAACATTTTAGGTCTACCAAATAGAGATCTTACCACTGTTAACTCAACCTACTTTTTTCACTGCTTATTTCATAAACTTGAAAAGTTCCGTACTGAAAATGATGGAAATTTGTTATTTTAGAATTATATTATTCTGAATAATATTATCATGGTAAATGAAGAGGAAGTATCTTATGGGACAGGATAATTTTTTATGAGGATGTTATTGGTCAGGATACTTTTGGCAGAATTTTGTTGACAGGATATTTTTAGACAGAATATTTAGTCGTGCTCCCTCTTGCTGGTATGACAGTGGTATTTCTTGTCCACAAGGGTATTTTTCTCACAGAAACTTGTGCAATATTGGGTAAGTACCATAAGTACTTGCACGGTGCATTTAGCACGATCAATTTTGACAGGTACTTCGGCCTCTCCCTAAACAAGTATCCTAAAATTTTAGACTTGTTCACTTTGTAGCCGAGATTCCAAATTTTAGCATCATCCTTTTTCATAAGAGCTCCTTCACACCCGAAGTCAACGTATACTCTTGTGGAGTTGCCATTAATAGTATAGTCAAAAAATAACTGCTGTTTAGGTCTTCATGTCTTCGACAATCCTTTTATTCGACAATAATTTTCCAAATATCCCAAACGCTTGCAAGTGATACACTCCACTTTAGGCTTTGGATACTTGTCTGCATGATGTTCCCCTCTCTTTTGATCTGAGTTCTGATAAAATGTGGTATTGATAGTTTGCTGACCTTGGAAATGATGATTACTCAGGCGTGACTTCTGTCCTAAACATAGAAAGGTATTCCGCATACAAAGCATCTGGCATGGAATATCAGCCAGCTCGTGCATCTGCCTGTAAACTCCTATCGTTGATACCTATACGTATCAAACAAAATACGACTTCCTTTCCAAGCTCACAAGCAACAATCAGATAATTTTATTCGAAATAATTTGTTTCCCAAGTTTTGTAGGGCACCTCTACTCTGTCTAAGGTCGTTGTCTTGGTGTTCAGGAAAAGTTTTGATGATCAGTTCTTTCCATTCCAATTGGTATGCTTTAAATTATAATACCATTTTCATGCCAACCCTGATAATGGGCTTTGCATGTAAAATACCCTAGTCGATTCATTCCAATTATTACTGATACCTATTTGTTCGATTTTGTCAATCCATTTTGCGGGACTTAAATTTGGGCTGCCTGTGGTAAATTCTGGAATGCACTCGGGCTTCACGAAAGTGTTTTTCTTGTGCTGTTGAAGTATTTTTTGTATGGGAGCATCATCCATTCACACATGGATCTTACTGTACAGAAGAATGGCCGAAACCTTGTTGATGCCTGTTGAAATATGGCATTTGCCAGACCAGTAGGCATTCTCAGATATTCATAATGCCCATTTTTTGTATGGGAGCATCATCCATTCACACATGGACCTTACTGTACAGAAGAATGCCCGAAACCTTGTTGATGCTTGTTGAAATAGGGCATTTGCCAAACCAGTAGGCATTCTCAGATATTAATGATGCCTATCAAATACCATTGGGGTGTTACGCCCATGAATGTTTCAAGAGTTGATAACTTGATGATTATGAGCTAGAGAGAGATAAATGCACTGATCTTAATTCATGTCTAGCAGTCCTGTCCGTCTTCGGGGAGTCCTTAGTCGGCCGTATCAGTATAGATCTCTTGTCTATGGTCGGCCGACTGTTGTAGGTTGTAGGTGGAAGAGCTGATCTTCAATTCACTTTTTTAATGTTCAAAGTGTTCACACGCAAAATGGTTTTTGCGATGAAAACAAGACTTTTATGGCTTGTATGACTCATCAAACACGATACTTTAACATTCTACGATATGCAGAAGATATTGTTAAAATTATTAAAATTATTATATCCGTCATCTGGCTGCACCCTTGCGAGCAACCATCAGAAGTCAGAGACTTGTGCGAGCTAGGGAAGCCCTTACCTTTTAACGTGTGATGTAATGCACGAGACCAGTGACAATGCTGGAAATCGAACCCACGCCCCTGTGATTAAGAGACGAGCGATCTACCATCACAACCACCACGGCCCATAAAGGTGTGATATCTAAATAGATTACGGAGAATATCATTATTGGGTTAATTTTTGCAGATATGTTGAAATTGAAAAGAATTCTGGTTACTATTTATCAGTTCATCATTTGAACGGCATCAAACGAGCAGAACATTATTCAGCAAAAATTTACACATGTCAACACATCCAAAGAAGCAAAATAAATTATCAACTTTTTCTTGATTGATCCAATATTCGAAGGAAAATTGACTGCCCCAAAAATTTCACTCCCTGTATTGGACTCGGGAGTGACACTTAGAAGACAATTATGATTGATCTGGCGATTGGAGTAGCGAGATCACAGGTTGATTAAATCGGTAATAATATTATGTGTGGCATTAACTTCGAATTGTAACAATGACTAATCAGAAATATCAGTGTTGTACTCTTTTGTTTTGCCATTCTCAAGAGTGAATTGGAATGGTCAAGGTTTCATAAACCGTTTTCAATAATTCAATTCATTGAATCCAAATTTCATTAGTCTAACTATAGCAGTGTTAGCCAGTAATGAGTATGAAAATTACTACAGATTCGCTGCAATATTGTGTCGCTGATTTAAAGCAAATCTTTTCAAAAATCAAAAAAATATGGAAACTGCAAAAACATTTTGCTCGGTATACGTTTGCATGTTTTCAAACTTTTCTTCAAATACAGAGTGTTTATTGAATTCTTGAATAAACTTGACAAAAAGTTCATATGAATATGTGTCCGTATATGCTTCGTTTCGGAGATACAGGTTGAAATTTTATTTTCAATAATTTTGAATAACTTTTACAAAAAATTATGATTTTGAACAAAGTTTGGTAAACAGAGTTTTTTGTGGTGAAAAATAAAAATTTGGTATTTATACATACTATTATCATTTATTTTAATTCGACCTATCTTTTTTGAGAGAAAACTTTTGGCATTATTTATATTCGAGTCTTATTCCTACATCTTTTCATAGCAAAAAGGTATACTTGCTGAACAACGCTAGGGTCGACCCTTTTTGAAAAATGAAACAAACAATACGTAAAACCGAAAAATACCTGTCTCTCTCCACAAAACTCCACATAGTGAAAGTTGAAAAATTTGCAAATATCTGCTTTGATGCAAGTTATTGGGTCAAAATACAGGGTGTTGAATTATTAAAAAAGTATCGGTTTTTCAACATTCTGAGCTACTTCACCTGGCGCCTAAGTGACCATATAAACTGCATCGAGGCAGAAATTTGCAAATTTCTTACAAACGGTTGCCAATAGCGTTGTCTTTTTTGCTAAGAAAAGGTGTAAGAATAAGACTCAAATATAAAAAATGCCAAACGTTCACTGTAAAAAGGTTAGGGTAAGCAGCGCTTTCTAAGTTTAACATAAAAATTAATACCAAATTTTGATTTCTCACCTCAAGAAAAATGTTCAACAAATTTTTGAAATTGAAAATAAATTTTCAACTTCAACACCCTGTATCTCCGAAAAGATATTTTTCCAACACATGTTCATATGAACATTTCATCTTGAAATGAGTCAAAGAGTTGTCCTTTGAAGTTTGTACACCCTGTACAGCTTCGTTTTTATGATTTCAATCTCGAATCTTGACAATGTACTTCCATTCTTGAACCTCACAGGCAATTAATAACGAGCAACACTGACATTTCCGATGGTTTTCAGGTTACAACGTCGATCTTCATGAAATTGAGAGGCAGAACCAAATTACGACACAAATTTTACAAAACTATTTGGAAAAAAAACTCTTTGGGCAGAATCGTTCTTCAAAGCCTCCTAGTCTGTGGGATATTTTGCCTAGATTAAGAAGAAAATATGCGAATAATATTCAGGAAGCCATTAACGCTACGCAATCCAGTGAACGCGAGATTCTGGAAAGTGTGGAGTCGGAAAGGGTAACCGCTTATGAAGATTATGGAGATATTGATGAATATTTCGAAGGCAGGTTTCTCAAATATAATTATCCTTGTTGTTGATGCATGCATGGTACCTTATAAAAGAACATTTTGTCTTTGCTTTACAAAGTCATTTTTATCCTGGTTTTCAAAGTTGTGATGACAGTTCTGTGATATTTCATTGCCCTAAATTCTTTCATCATCATGAAAAATGTATGAATGTATTTTTGAGGTAGATAATTGTTAGTTAATTTTAATGCAATGTGGCGGCAGAACTGTGGTTTTTGCATCTGGTTCATGGGTCGAGGATCCATGAATCGATTCCTGGCTGGGGAAAGAATTTTTCATTCAATTCTAGAAGTAGATTAAATTTAAACATTCTGTATACTCACCAAGAAGAATCGTCCACCATGCACTGTTGGGATGAAATTAACAGTCCTGCTCCTAAGTTAGTAACAAATCCTACAAGAACACTTTCGACTACAGGACCTAGGTCGAAAAATACAATTACTTAATAGGTACTTCAATCTGACAATTCATCAGTCAGGTAACTGTTTTATTTTTAATGAAATTTTAACGAACGATAACGGCAGATACTAATAACTGGTACCACTACTTTTATTTATGGCGTACGATGCGCAACTGAAAAATAAAAATTAACTTGTAAGGATTTTTCCAAAATATCTTTATTTTCGTAAACACTGAATTTATGCAAACCTTTACGTTCTTATTGTAAGCCAGCGGTTAAGAAGTTAGAGTTGTGGGCTATTCAGAATCAACGCCGAAAGTTATTAAGTTTGGATGAAAAATGAGACGATATGGAAATTACTCACAATATCAAATTCTTAGAATGTTCCGAATATCACCAATGTCAAAATCAAAAATAGAAGGACGAAGCTGAGGAAATGACGAGAATAACTCTTAAATTGATTATGGAACTGAAGAATCATATGCAAAAATGCTCAACGAATTCACTGCATGAGTATCCCAAACTAGACGAGAACCCACTGGCGATCCTATATAGAGAATAAAACATTGAGTTGCACATCCCAGCATCTTGAGCTGACCGTTCGTTTCTCACTCTTTTCGTCAGGGCCAATGCACAATTTTTTTTTATTGTTCACAAAGTGATTTTGTTTGCAGATGCTCAGTACTAACTTGTCTCCATAACACCGGGGTGCAGTTTGTCATTTTTATAGATATGTTCTGCTAATTCAATATAATATTTCAAACGTTCGTTAAGAATTTTCCCTATCTTTGCTAGGCCGCATTGATTGTGATGAATTTGTGTAACTACACTATGAAATATCAATTTTAATATATGAGTTTACATTTCTCCTAACTGACCCATTGACACTGTACTTGACGGAAGATCATTAAATTAATAATGAGAAACTCAATCCAATCTTCCGCAAAAACTCCGATTCAATAGGTGTTGTGGTCGGCGACTATCCAATAAAAAACAACTACTGCCCATCCCTACGAATTTTGAAGTTTATCCGTTTTTCATTTAGTATTGTTTTCGGTCATTTTGACTATGAAGGAATGGTTTTTCGACCATGACCCCGGGTATCTTTTTTAAACAAGATAGAATTAGCTGAATTTTGAGATTTTCTTGTTGTCTTTGTAGACCTAATAGTTGCTGGGATATAGCTTTTCAAAATTTGCTTTTTTTTTAATTTTCAATTTTTTTTTGGTACTAGCTATTTGCCTAAGCTGCAGCCAAGACCAACTTCAACTTAGCCATGCTTCCCCCAACTGCTGATGCTGCAAAGTTACACTTTTTCTGGGCTTATCACCAGGTGCAGAAGTGAATGAGGCAAGATCTGAGCACATTGGGGATGTCAACTCACACCCCAGGGCCTTCTTCCAAAAATGATGAACTAGGAAGCTGCCCCATTCCAGCTTCTGCAGATCATCTCCTGCAACTGTGCCAGAAAGGGTGTGGTAACGCCTGCAGCTGCAGAAAAGCCGGGCCGGGAAAATGGTCCATTGTCTGCGGCCAGTGAAGTGAGCAGTCGTGCGAGAATAACCCACAGTTCACTATCTCCCGACTAGGAAGGAAGTTTCGACGACGAGAAGCTATCCCATCCCTACCTCGTCTGTCAGAGTTCAAAGTCGACGACCAAGATGACGACGACGCCGACGATTATGTCCACGATCCCCCTGACATCGTGACGACGACATGGGCCCAGGCCCTTCCAAGCGCCGGGCAAAGAGGTGTTCATTTCTCGAAGTGTTCTTTATTGTAACTAGATATAAATAATACGTAACATTGTATTCCGTACTAAATATTAATGCTGTAATTAGCTAAGATGCATAAAAAAATACACATTTGTTCAAACTGTACTCGATTTTGTTTTCAATTAAATTCCCTGTGACCTGTGTATGAGAAATGATTTACAGTGAATTGAAATTAATGATTAGTCAAGAAAGGGTTACTGGGAGTGGGGGATTACTCCTCTTGAACTTTTTTTTTATAGGCTCAGAAGCAAGTACTCGCAGTTGGTCTTTTTCGTATACATCTCCTCCTCCCAACACCTCATCTACCCACCACCACCACCTTTCAAAAATTTAAATTTAGAAAAAAAAAATCACTTCTTTGAACCATATGAAAGTGATTTGTGTTGATAATTAAAATTTATGAAAACCAAGAGATTTGCTTTACAGTGACAAAATTAATTACAAAATTTACCTATCTTCTATCTAAGTTCCGGAGGGCCCCCGAGGTCAAAAACTTGACACGAGTTCTTCTCGTCATGCCGGAGATGGTGTAAAAAAACGCTACCTACTACCTGATTTTATGTACATGAGAATGTACTATTGAACTGTACAAAGGTACATAGGTAGAGATATCGGATTTAATTGTTTGTTTACGAAGAAATAGTATTTGTTTGTGGTCATTCAAAAGTAATGAAAGAAACGAAATATAGACACTTTTAACTAAAATACACAATTCTAATCAAATGAATCAGCAAGCATTAGCATTAAACCAGAAAAATTTCGAGCCCAGTAGTACTAAGCCTACCTACTTTGATCATCAATTATTTTGTTCCATTTGATTACTTTTTAAACTGATGCAAAAGATACATCACTTTTCACACAGGTGTTTGAACTGACGTCTTTAATATCAAAATAACAAATTAAAGATGGACTTTATCCCTTAGTCTCAAAAATAAAGTTACCTGTTCACAGTTAGGTATTCCAGAAATGAAAAGCGAAGTTCTTTTCTTATTCTTTTCATATTTTTCTTCATATCGAGCTCATTAAACGATTTGAAAAATTGAAAAGCCATTGCTCAATCTCACAAACAAAAGAGAAAACACTTTAAAAATCCGAAAAAAAAAATGTCAGCCAAAACAATTGAATAATTTTGCCAGCCTTTCTCTTTAATAATTCTAATATATAGGTACGATATAACGAAAGTATATGACTGAAAACAAATACTTCTCTGACAGGTACCATGAAAAACATTGAATTGAAAATTACCAATTATAAGTGATGAGATAACGTAAACGTCTAAAATCAGATCCCCTCCTAATAATTTTTTAACTAGGTTCCTAGTATATCACAAAAAAATTTCAAGGCCTTGAATAGGAGATAAATACCCACTTTTTCATGAGAGCATGCAGGATTTTCATTTCATAGAGGTGACACTTCTTTTTTAGGACTCTTTGGACACTTTTTGAACTTGCTCCACAGAATTCAGCAACAATTTCTTCTGAGAGAAGCGGTCTTCCTGATCTTGGAGCATCTTTCAGCGTACCAGTTACTTGGAGCTCATATAAAAGTTTGCGCAAATATGACCTCGAAATAGGATTCTTAGGAAATCTATCGTTAAACATACGGACTGACTGCTAGATGAAAATTTCTTCCAGCTTCACAAATCAAAACTGCTTCAAATTTATCGTCTCAACTAGGAGCTCACAATTTTCGTATAATGATTAGGCTCTCAACGGATTATTTGACATTTAGCAGTTCAGTTTGATAGTAAAGATGTTACTAAGACAACGATTTTTTACAATGCAAGCTTACATTAGTGTTTTTGTTTCATAGAATTGGACTCTCCTTTATACACACTCGAACTTTGTTCATTTTATGTGTTTTCGGTTGGGTTTGAAATGACCAAAAGGTCACTTTTCAAACGTTAATATTTCGAAAACAATAAGTGAATTTAGAAGTAAAGTGTATTAAAGAAAACTGTAAAGATTTATGAGCAGATTTAAAAAATGGAATAATATAGGGATGTTCTATTTGACTTTAGACGGGCACTCTATATCGCTCACTTGTCTCCCTCTAGATATCATTAAAATAAGTTGCGTAATTTTTTATATTGAGCTTAATCTTAATAACATTTGGAAATATCAGTCGAGAGATTATGAATAAATTCAGGTTTACGAATTAGCTGGAATTGTTTCAACATGTCAGGCTTGATAACGGTGGGCTAGCCCTAATTTATAGTCTATTTGACATTTTGAAAAATATAGGCGTAAACTTATGTCCTTTCGTGATGAATCGCACAATACGAAAATGATCTGAGCAAAATCTAACAATTAAACTGAACAAGAATATGGAAGTAGGTCGATAAATTTCACTTCAAAGTTCGCCTCACATCTTTTCTAGAATATATTAAAACACCCATGAAAATGATCAGATATGCATACTATTTGCATCGGAGAAAACTAGTAATTTCGTCAACTTGACTACATAATCCAATTCATTATTTGAATATCGTTTTGTTTGGTGACATGAACTAATTGAAGTATTTTTATCATTTTATTAGTCATCCGCCTTTCGGTTACATACAGTCCGAAATAAACGCAACCAATCGATAACAGCTTTCACTGAACAAGAAAAAATAGTACCTAACTGTAATTTTTCTTGGCACAAAATTTGTGAATGGGTCATAAATAAATTGAATAAATACTGATAGGGAAGTGAACAAAAACCGTAATTCCCCTTTACCACACACCTATGTGATTCCTAGATACTCATGTAGATATTATATTCAACAATTAGCGGTCTAACGCACAGGCCGTTCGAAACTCCATCATAGCGATAGTCGGTTCGATCCCGATGTAGGTACAAGGGAATTTTTCTCAACTACTTTATATCGGATCGATAGGCGACCGCATGCCTTGTTGAAAAGCAAGTGTATTGTGAGTTGTCTAGATGCCAATCTCGTCTGGTGCTAGCTTGGAGTGCACACCGACCACCCGAGGTGGTGTTGTAGGTTTTCCGGGTTTTCCTACAGCTGAAAAGTCCGTTAGGAATTTCCCAGACAGGCCCTGTTTCCGGAGCCCCGATACTTCCGGAGGGCGCGCTGAATCAACTATCCCAATAACCACTCCCCACGCCGTGGGGTAAGTGACTATTGGGTCCGAGAATCATGTGCCCTGAGCAGGCGGAGTGAACCAAGAATTACGGCCTTCTGCATTCGTCCGGCTAAGATTTCTGCCATATCACGGCAAGCCGGTATGATTTTTAAGTTTGAGAGCATTCCACTACGGACTCCCATTATCAGAACCACCATTTTGACAGAATGGTTTGGATAAAGCCTACGGAGTTCAAAGAGTATATCTCGATATTTAGTCCGTTTTTTCTCCTCTTTTCGGACGATGTTCGTTTCGCCAGGAGCTGAAAACTCAATGACAAAAATCGTCCTACTCTGATGGTCGAGAAGTACTACTACATCAGGCTTATTGGCTTGTATTTGCCTGAGAGTGGGGAATTAGTAGTTCCAATAGATTCGTCACATCTCATCCTCCACAACGGACTCAATATCCCCCGGAGCATAAGGCAACACCGGTGTCTCGTCTACACCGAACGAGTGTTGTAGATGGTAGTACAACACTCGTAGGGCTGCGTTATGCCTGAGGATATAGGCTGAGACCACATAAGCTGGACAAGCTGACAGCAAATGCATTATGGTCTCAGCTGCCCCACGACACGCTCTGCATCTAGTGTCACGCTACAACGGTAGACGAGGGTGTTGAAGACACCATCCTGGCAGGATATTATGAATCCCTTGGTTTCCGACTTCAGCCCACTTGACCTGAAAAAAGCGAAAGTCAGGTTATTGGATAAGCCAAGGTCGTCAATGTTCTTGAAGAAGACCCCATGCATTGGCTTATCCTTGTGTAGCTGTAGGAGCCTGTCACACTCCACAGCTTTCACGTGGGCTTTTTGATGAACGGGTTCCAACTTGGTGACAGAGTTTCGGTTCGTCCGTTCAGTGTCGAATAGGAGACCGAGTTCTTCGGCTGCACGGGTTGCTGCCTTTTTCGTGATCGCATACTAAGCAGAGAAGGGGATCTGAACTCCCGATGATTTCACAGGCTCCATCCAGTACCATTCTGTTGTGTAGACATTCCAAGCTCAAAAGTCCACGGCCTCCCAGTTGTTTGGGGACGTATAATCGTGGAACAGACAATTTAGGATGTAAGCTTCTATGAAGATGCATCAATTTGCAAGTTTTTACGTCGAGTTGTCGCAGCTCTTACTGAGTCAATTTCATCACTCCAAAGGAGTAGAGTAGAATCGGAACGGCAAGCATATTGGTTGCAGCAACTATGTTCATCCCCGACAGTTCTGATGACCAGATCTGTCGGAGTTTATGCTGATACTTGCCGCGGAGAGAGTTTTCAACAGTGTTTACCACTTGGGAGTGGCGTTGTTCCACTCCTAGGTAAGTATACGTCTCTCCGGCATCCTGATGATGTAGGATGCTTCCGTCTACGAGCTGAACGTTCTCTCCGTATTCCTCGCATCGTCCTCGATGAACCTCCTGAGATTCCTCCTGAGATGAACCGTGGCACATTTGTCGATCCCAAACTCCATTCCGATAGCATGCGTGTACTCTTGCACCACCATTAAAGACTGAGATCCTTTTCTCCAAAGGCATCTAGTTTAAGATCATCCATGTAAAACAGATGGGTGACCTTATGCCCCTGGTTTCTGAGGGTGCCGCAGTTGTATCCACGGGTTTTCCGTAGTGCAACGGACAATGGCAGTAGTGAAATGCAGAAGAGGGCTGAGGGAGTCTCCCTGAAACACGCCCCTTCTAAAGATAACCTGCTCTGTTTGGACTCTGACTTGACCAGAAGTTATGGTAAAGTGAGTCCTCCAGAGCGGCATCAGCTGTTCAATGCATCTCACTATTTGATCGGGTACAGCAAGGCATCTGAGCAAATGCATGATGAGTTCATGCGATGTTGTATCAAATACCTTGCGATAATCGATCCAGGCCATAGAAAGGTTACGCTTTCACTGCACGGAGTCCTGCGTGATGCATCTGTCGATCAGCAGGTTCTCCTTGCAGTCAGCGACCCCCTTCTTTGACCCTCTTTGTTCATATATCCATTCATACACCGGCTCAACTGCGGAGAGTATTCGCATGTACAAGATGCGTGTAAACATCTTATAACATGCATTCAAGCATGTTATCGGTCTGTAGTTCTTCGAATCAGACAAATCTCCGTTTTTGGGGAATAGTACGGTTCGCCCCTCAACAAACCAATCCCGAATATGTTGCTCCCCATCTAGCCATGAGGTAAAAACTCTTGCTAGGTGGTGGTGGGTGCATGGAAATTTTTTCCACCAATAGTTATTTAGGCCATCGGGTCCTGGAGCAGCGAAGTTCTTCGAACCTTTGAGTGCCCGTCGAACTTCTTCCGGGGTTATCGGATTGCGCAGCTCATTGAGCTCGGGCTGACGAAGCCTTCTGCAGAAAGCTTCGAACTGCGCTAGGGCTGAAGTATCTATGTTGAGTGGTTGCGGGAATTAGTAAATGCCCTTTCAGAAGGTTTCTACCCGATTAGCCGCCGGCGAGATATCCACAACACGTGGAGGTTCTTGGAATAGGCGAGAAGGTTTATCGCGGAACTTCATTTTTTCCGCGATGCTTCTCGCCCGCCTCACTAGTGACTTTTTTGCAGCCACCAGCATTAGTATTCTATCAAGACTTTGCTGTTTGATGGTAAACAGCACGCCTAGATTTATTGTGTGGTGAGCTCATCTTAAATTTGCGGTAATCCGCCGCACTGCGGGCATGAAGGGACTATTGGCCGCCACGTAGTCCGCCACACACACACGTAGGCCATGTATGACGCCGCTCAGGCCCTGTCGCAAGCAGAGAGGAGGGATACCACCCCTCTGACTGGAAGACATGAGCGACGCATTCACAAGATGGAAAGCTCAATCATGTGAATGCATCGCTCCTCCCCGATTGGGACAAGGCCTGAGCGGCGTCATACACGGCAGAGTTGATCTGCCAGATGTCAGCCACTTCTCAAAGGACATCGTGAATCTCCGCATCCACCCGAACCAGTTGTTGTGGCTTCAGGGCCTTGGTGTTATGCAGCGCCCTGCGGGTACTAATACCTTCCGTTGGTGGTATGATGCGGGCCTCCTCTACAACCAGATCGACACATATCTTATATTATTATTATTTTTTTTTTCCATAAGGATTGTACCAGTCAGGCCCTGTCTCCGGAGCTCCGATACTACGGGAGGGCGCGCTGGTGTGTAATTAATCCTAGTAAACACTCCCCACGTTCGTGGGGTGAGTGATTACTGAGTCCGAAAGTCATGTGCCCTGAGAAGACAGAGTGAACCAAGAATTACGGCCTTCTGCATTCTTCCGGCAAGCCGGTATGATTTTCAAGTTTGAAAGCAGTGTGTCGTCCATCATTCCACCAAGGACCCCTATTATCAGAACCACCATCATGACAGAATGGTTTGGATAAAGCCTGCGGAGTTCAAAGAGGAGATCTCGATATTTAGTCCGTTTTTCCTCCTCTTTTCGAAAGATGTTCGTTTCGCCAAGAGCTGAAAACTCAGTGACGAAAATCGTCCTACTTTGATGGTCGAGGAGGACTACATCAGGCTTATTAGCTTGTATTATTATTATTATTATTATTAATTACAATATTGATAAAACCTCACTCGTTAACACTCACATTGGCGTAACTTGTGAGGTTAGCGAACGGCAAATATCATTATTATTAGTTGTACAATTTTTTACTATTGTGAGACACCAATCAGGCAAAACTATTTATGAATTCTGGGACATGGCAAAAGCAATAAGTGCTTGTGAGACATATAAAATCCATTTTGATTAGAAATAGGCATTCATATTTTATAAGTTTTTATTTTCCAAGAACAGGAATTATAGTTGAAAAATGAGAAATAAATCCTCCTTTTTTTTGTACCACTTGTATTTATAACACTAATATTACTGCAGTTTATCCTATATTCCGACATTTTCAAAATACTCAATTTATTAAAATTCAGAGTTTTTTTTCTAGTTTTGGATAGGAGCGTGTTCAGACTATGTTTATTTCTCCTGTCAAAATAGTTATTTATGATACAAGTTTGTAAAGTAGGACACGAGAGTCTGAAAAAGCTCTGTACGAAAATGAAATTATATAAAATGTTTTCTCCACGATCATCACAGAATTTGGTAATTCTAAAATGAAATTTGATTACAGAATGCTGGAATTCTCTCTCTTGAGATTGAAGAAATATTCTGCAACACCTCTGCCCCCATGCAATTCAAATGTATTTACATTATCTCTCTTGTAATAGAATAATATTCTCACACTGGTTAGCAGTAATAACATC
This sequence comes from Chrysolina americana, assembly GCA_958502065.1. Classification (NCBI taxonomy): domain Eukaryota; kingdom Metazoa; phylum Arthropoda; class Insecta; order Coleoptera; family Chrysomelidae; genus Chrysolina; species Chrysolina americana. Next base: position 73,178,491 of record OY293412.1, read on the forward strand.
AGCCTTGATGCAGTTGATTGTCACCGTAGTGGCAAACTTCAGTAGTGTCAAAATTATTGCTGTCACGTTTTCATTCGAAAATTAAAAAGTATCATGAATTTATCCAGTGATTCAGAATCAGTGAAATTCACCTCGTGAAATTACAAAGAGTACAAATAATATACTGGAAAGTGAATAATTGAGACTCGTAGTTTTCGTGGAAGAGAATGCCGTCGGTATAATATTTATCAAACATATTTTGAATAGACGCCGGATAGCTCAGATGATATACAGTGAATTCATATTTCAAATACGCTCGATGTAAACAGTGATCAATGCATGCTTGCAGCGTGTCCACCTCGTGATCGCCAATTCTCGCAACGCTATCGGTCGATAGAACATCAACCTGACACAACACCAAACGAAATGTTTTTGCAGAGATGTATTCAGCTTGGCTGCGTTACAATTATTGAAACAACTATTTGTTCGAAGTTGCAGCGTTGATTTATTTTTGTGTTTTCAATTACATTATTGATTATTTATATCGACTATTTGTTTTAGTGTAAAGTTCTGGGTTGGTTTTGGAAGATGTTAAATTTTCTTCCAATTCATTTCATTGGGTAAACAAGCTTAATGCGTCTCTGTTCTAGTTTGGTGTTCACGTGCTTTTGTTGACATCGTCCGTATTTGAAATATGAATGCACAGCATTGGCATAGAAGACGAGAGGTTGTGAGTTCAAGCCACCGAGAAGGCAATTTTTTTATTTAACAGTTTATTCTTAATACATCTTTGCGATGAATAAATTAGTTCTGGTTAGTCCAGGATTATTCCTTTCTGATAAAAAGTGTTTTTAAATATTTCGTGTGGAAATTATCTTTCGTTCGTTTCCATTTAAAATTTAAAAATTTTCGTGGAGAAATTATAGTCTGCTACACGGTTAGAATGAAAATTCGTGATGCTCGTGTTTCCTCTGGCTCGCCTTCGGCTCGCGCTTGGAACTTTCCACTCGCATCGAATTTTCATTCTAACCTTGTTACAGAATATACTATTCTACGACAGTTATTACATTGAAATTATTGTTGAGTCTTTTATCTTGTGAAGATTTCAATTTTCGTCACATTATAAAGTGATAGCTTCCAAGTAAAATTCAACTCAAAATACTGTTCTTTACAAGAATGCGCGAATGTATGAAAAGTACGTAAAAATTACATTACGCACAGATGATGTTTTCACGCACAGTTGATTTATTCACGCACTTGTGCTAGAATGTATCACTTTACGCACTGTCACAAAATGCATGCTTAGGTTTTGGTTTACTTGAATTTTATCAAGTTTTCCATTTACATTTGTAGGATTCTTGGTAAGCCCTGTTGATGCTGTAAAATATTGTTATCAATTACAAATGCAGAATTGCAAAACGTTCCAGCAAAATAAAAGACGACTAATGTTGCGAATCTCACTAAAATCTGAATCAAGAATGATATAAATTGGTAATAATACAGTGTTTGTTGTGATGAGGTTTCTCATTGGAGTAAAATAAAGAACCTATTCAAAATAATCTCATCTTTTGAAAATAATGAGTACTGTTTCAACTCATTTTTTAATATCTTTGTTAAAGTATTCCTATAATTTTTATTTTATGGATATCAGTCATTCAAACATATCGGTCTCACACACATATTTTCGAACTTCTGGAAAAATAAAGACAGTCCACCCTCTCGACGTCTTAAAGAAGCTCGATACATTCAGACCAAAATTAGACATGAACTGGACGTTCCAAAATCACCCCCCCATAGCTGTGTCGATACCGTTCGATTTGGTCACAAAATGTTTGGTGTATTACTTTCTTCCACTGATTCATAAGGTTTCCGCATCGGTCTTTTGCTGGTACCAAACAATGGTTCTGGATGTCTACTACTCCCCAATGTCCAGGCTCCTACACAAGTGTAACCTTGTTGTGATTTGCAAGTTCACTGAATCGTTGAAGATATTCCAAAATCTTATTGAGTACTTACACTTGTATTGCATTCGGAACTTGTACTGCGCTCTGGATGTCGGATAGAATGTAGATTTGTTTTCTTCTGATGTGCTCACTATCCAGATTCATCTGTTTGCTTGAACTTCTGGAATACTGTGGTGTTTTTGCCAAGTAGGGCTTATAATGTTCCTTTTTGGCCTCACTTAATATATTCCTTCTCCTATTCCTAGATATGTTTTTGAGTCATCTGTATACCAGATTATGTTTCCCGATTATAGTGATTCTACTCCTCAGTCCCATTCATTCCATTTGCGTTGTGTTCTGAATGGTTTGTCGTATGGTAGTATGTAGTCTGATATTATTTTCAGTTCGGACTTCATGAATGATTTTGGTGTGCCCACTTTGTGATTGGTTTCTCCAATTATCTAACTGTATGCATAAGTCTATATTCATTCAGCATTGTCTCTTTCATCAAGACTGTGATGACGGACAGATTAACATTATTTCTGTGGCTATTGATATATAAGTAAATAAGTTTCTGAGCAAGGCATTGAAATGAACTGATTACTCTCAATAAACACAATGTACCAGGGTAGACATCACATCTATGCCATGCATAGTCCAAGCAACAAGTGCTTTTTAGGTCAAATTTTTTTCGCCTTCTCCGAAAAGTATGATTGAGGTGTCATTCGATTCGGAATGGCATGTAGATAGTTTTTGAGAAAATGCTAAGGGCGCTCGCAAAAATTGCAATAGTTATATAAATTAGGTGAAAAAAAAGGGGAGTGATTTTTCGTCAATATCTCAAAAACTATTCAAGATAATTCAAATTTGAAAAGATTCAAAAACAGGAGAAAATTTACTAAAAAATAGTCATATCTCACGGAACTCTAGGACTGATATTTATAATTTTCCCAGAGGGTTGAAAATACGCCCGAAAACGGTTACTCCGGTTTGCGCAAGCCACTTCCTCTTCGGACCTTTAATGAATAAATATTATTTAAACGTATTTAATATGAAAATTAAAAATAGAAAAAATTCATGCGGCTGCAGGATAGATCAATGAACAATAACCCATGGTCAAAAAATTTTCATCGCCATTTTTCAATAAATTATCCATTAATGAATTAACAATTTTTTGTAGCACGAACATTAACATTGCAAGTGCGATAATTGTTAAACTATTAATCTGAGAATTTTTTCCTTTTGTGGAGGTCTTAGAATAGTTTACTGTTGGAAAAATTGAAAAATTGTTAATTTTCGTTTTGTTATTAACAAGGTGAAAAACTATAAAGCTTTATTAAACATTGAACAAAACTTTTTTTGTTTTGATATTATTATTGATCCGTTTTCGTATGACCAAAAGCTACTTAAAAATTATTTTTAATAATGTTTATCTCCTATTGTTTACAAAATTGTTAGAAACAAATGCGTTGTTTATGAGATAATTTAAAAAAAAATTTGATAACATAATCTTTAATGATAATTATGATTTAAAAAAAAACGTTTCCTAAAAACATTTTTTATTGCTGAAAAATTTATTTGTTAAATAACAATTTTTTTTACCACTTATTAGGAAAAAATATCTTGGTCTTTGATATTAAAAAAAATCGATTTTTATTTAAATTGTCATTGTTTATTCATTAAACAATTTGTTATAAACAAATTAATTATCTCTTTGTTTTTTTTTTCTCGTTAAGAAAACAAAAACAATCATGTATTATTTTACAACAAAAATTTATTTATAGTTGTTATTGAATTTTCAATTTTCTGTTATCTTCAATTTTACCACTCTGACCTGGTTTTGTATGTACAAAGAAAAAATCTAAGACCTATTTATTCTTTATTAATTAATCAACAAATTAAGCCAAAATTTGAAGCTCTGGCTTAATTATTTATTTAATTTATACCATTTGTTGATAACAGTTGTAAGTTGTATGGTGATAGTTATATTAGTTCATAAGATATTTAGAAATAAAAGTAGAAAAACAATTTTTCTGAAAGATTATTGATATTAACAAATGGTATAAATTAAATAAATAATTGCGTCAGAGCTGCAAATTTTGGCTTAATATGTTGTTCAATTGATAAAGAATAAATAAGTTTCTTCAAGTAGAAAACGAAACAAAATACAAAGAGATAATTCATTTGTTTATTACAAAATGTTTATTAAATAAACAATGACAGTTTAAATGATAATCGATTTTTTTTTAATATCAAATACCAAGATTAATGATTTGAAAAAAAAATGGTTTCAAATTTTCCTAAAAAGGGGTAAAAAAATTTGTTATTTAACAAATTCATTTTTCAACAATAATTTTTTTTTTTAAGAAACGGTTTTTTTTTTTTTTTAAATCATAATTATCATCAAAGATTATGTTATCAAGGAAAACTTTTAAATTATCTTATAAACAACGCATTTGTTTATAACTATTTTTAAACAATAGGAGATAAATATTATTAAAAATAACTTTTAAGTAGCTTCTGTTCATACGAAAACGGATCACTGATAATATTAAAATAAACAATTTTTTTTTCAACGTTTAATAAAGCTTTATAATTTTTCACCTTTGTAAACGAAAATTAATACAAATTTTTTGACCACGGATTATTGTTTATTGATCTATCCTACAGGCGCCAGAATTTTTTCAATTTTTTATTTTTATATTTAATAAGTTTAAATAATATTTATTCATTAAAGGTCCGAAGAGGAGGTGGCTTGCGCAAGCCGGAGTACCCGTTTTCTGGCGTATTTTCAACCCTCTGGGAAAAATTATAAATATTGGTCCTAAAGTTCCGCGAGGTGGGACTTTTTTTATGAAATTTCCGCCTTTTTTTGAATCAATTTTCAAATTTGAATTATCTTGAATAGTTTTTGAGATATTGACGAAAAATCACACCCTCTTTTTTTTCACTTAATTGTTTATAACTATTGCAATTTTTGCGAGCGGCCTTAGCATTTTCACAAAAACTATCTACATGCCATGACACCTTAATCATAATTTTCGGACCAGCTGAAAAAATTTTTACCTAAAAAGCACTTGTTGCTCAGACTCGCAGTAATGAGAGGAGCTTGAGGGTGATTTCATTACTAATGTGAAAGAGTTTATGCATAGGTATCGAATGAGTTCTGCTTTCTTATTCATTGTATTCAATTATTGATCGAATGCAATTATTACGAGTCTATTTTCAGTCCATTTTCTTAAACATATTCGGTTTCTTTCTTTTATTACCATTTACTTAGATTCTTACTACAACTTTCATAAACATATATTATTACATTATTGAAAGTAGAACAGTATTTTTGGTTGAATACACTCGAAATTAGTATCATTATTACAAATAAGTACAAAAAGAACTTATTAATAGTTACCTATTATTTTCGAAACAGTGAAACATTAGAACCAAGACCAATTGAAACATGAGGAAATTGAATTGCGACTTAACAATTATATGGAAGCATATTTCATTTGTAACGATGTGCAGAGAGAGTGGGAAAATCTCCTCTTTTGGAAGTCGCATTATTCTGTAATATCTAAAGAAAATGAGAAATTTCAATTCTTTCTAGGAATACTTTACCTTGAACAATTATACCATTCGGAAAATCAATCATTTGCCACTATTATAGTACAGTAAATATTGGATTTATAGTAATGCTATGGAATTGTGGACGATCCATAATATGGTTTTCGTCACCACAGGACAAGTTACATGCTTAGTAATGTTTCTCACAACATTGATTTGTTGGGGATTATATCTAGATCATAATGTTGTAAATGGCGTTACACACCAGATCTCTAACATCGTAAACATAAGTAGAAATAAATAATAAGGAAATCATTAACAGTAAGGACAGAAAATTGGGAAGAGAGTGGCGTGATTGAAATGATTAGAGAACTAAGACTAGAAAGGAGACTGTGGCTATAGAAAAAATTAATATGAGTAATGAGAAGCAAATAATACTAAAACTCAAACATTTAGCAAAAAAATAATTTTGTTCCTAATAAAATTGACACAAGCGACAAAATCTTGAGATAACTGAAAGAAGAACAGAACAGGCTGAAAGAACTAAAACCCTTTTTACAAACGTGTGTCGTGTGGCGATAAGCAGCACAACTAAAAGAAGAGAGATAGAGCAAGTTGAGCAAGGCCACAGGAAATTGTCCTTCTAAACAGTCATCAATAGAATGATGGCAAATACAAAAGAGAAACATAAGTAGAAATGACCTATGCAGCCACAACAATATGCAAAAACCAATTGATATTACGTCAGAAGAAATTCACAAGACGAAGTTCAAAATGAATACTAAAGAAACATATCTGATGGTGATAATTGGGGAAGGGGGAAATTGGGTGGGAAAAACGTTTAACTGAGTTATGAAGGAGGAATACTAAACATTATTTCTGCGTACGCATATCTATGCGGCATTGTGATAATGCAAAATTAAATGTATAGTTAGCAATCAGACATGAGAAAACTGATAGATTTTCCTCTATATAAACAGTTTTTCAAATAAATAAATTGAAATAAATAACAAATCTGCATTCAATCAACTCTGCTAACTTCATTTTATACCAGCGAGATATAGATGTACCGAAAAAATAAATATTCTGAGTATGGCAGGAATCAATATTTATGAAAATGTTAACGGAGTGCGATAGAATAGGAAAATATAAGAAATATAAATTAAATCGGAATGAATGAAAACAGGCAACTGAAAATATATTTATAGGTAAGAAATAGGCGGGAAAGTGAAAAGTCGATGAAGATGAATTTCGATACAAAGATTTATAGAAATAAAATGGAAGAGACGAAAACAAGGAAACAATATATAAAGGAAGGAATAGTTATCATTGGATAAGAGTAAAAAAATACTGATAAACAGATGATATAAATCCGAATTTTTCAAGTCAACTTTACAATGGGAAAGTTTTTGTCGGAGAATCTCCAATATGAAACATTTACTGTCCTCTACGACCGTTGAATTATATTTGTTGAATTCTTCGCCTGATTTCTATATCATATGTAGGAGTCCGGATTTTTTATCTTTCATTACTTGAAAATTATTTTGTATCAATCAACGATGTAACCCTTCAATATGAAATGAAAATAGAAGATTTAATTTCACTAGTTTCGAAATGAAATTACTCAATAAATGACGATACGAACTGAACAAGCATTGATGTGAAGGATTTGTTTTAACGACCAGAGCTCTAATATTGTCAAGGTTAATGACTATGAAAAGAACACAACTATAATATCGTGCATCAATCAAAACCATTCGTTTCAGTAATCCAATGAGAATGTTTGAACAGACACCCTAATTGTTCTACAAAAATGCATGTCAGATGGTAAGGACTTTATCTAAGGACACAATTAGAAGGAAAACACACTTGCTATTTCAACTTGCCCGATGGCCTGCTCATGAGAATTGGTATCCGTACTCTTTTATTTATTGCTGTATCAAATTAGCGATCATAGCTTGGTTTGAAACATGATGAAATTTTTATTTTATAATCGATAATCATCAGATATTGTTGTGAAAAAATTATTATCACAATTAAAGAGATATAAAGTTTTATAGGTTACAATTAATTTGAGTGTATTTTTGATTACAGAAACGAAAGTTATCACATCAATGATTTTTGGATTGTATGCGAATAAAATTGACGAAATTATGAAGGTCAATGTTTAAAATCTCCATTTCAAAACGAAACTGACATAATGAATTCAAGAAAAATAGTAATATCCATCATAAGACAGGAAACTTTATTTTTGCAAATGCGAGTCTAATTTCACCAGATATCTCTCCAGATTTGATCTGGTTTCACAATTTAGTTCTTGTTATTCCTAGACTCACTTTTAAAACACGGAAAGAAATGTATAGTAAATAGTATTAAAAATATAATATTCATTACAATAAAATATCATTCCATATAGGACGATTATCTATGATAATAAAACTTAGTAATTAGATAATAAACTAAAGTAATTTTATAATGAAATTTCAGAATATTTTCTTTTAGAAATAAGTTCTTTTCATTGTAAACTAAATTATAAATCTTTGATATGTCTCACAATAAATGTTTTATTAAACTTAATATATGGACTTAATAAAGTGTAATATTTTTTATATTAAATGATATAAGACTTTTATAGTAAGTGTTATAATATTACATAGTAAATGTTATTATACTTTCATAATGAATTTCATCACAACTTATAATAATATCATTGGCCGATATACACTGCACTGCAAAATAACTGACCAATGAAAATTTGCCCGAATTTCAATTTGATTCTGCTGTTTTTTAACTATGACAACAACAAAAAATATACACCATCAATATCGGACGAGCGACTGGGAGAAAACCAACTTTGAAATCAGAGCAAATTTTCAGTAGCCGTTTTTTTACAGAGCAGTTCCGAATAAATAAAACAGGTTTTTATATACTTCAACATAATTTATTGCACAAACTGAAAATATTATAGGTAACTACTATTAAAAAAAACGTAATGTTGAAACATTAGTTAACCTATGCGTAGTGATTTGGAAACGCTGAATGAAAAAATATGTAACAATGTCTGTTAAACGCACAGAGGTAATCAATATATGTCAAATAAGGTGCATCCACATTTGAGTGTCCAGAACCGAATAAACTAAGCGTGAATTCATGATAGTGGAAAATTTTATCTATGAGGTAAAATTCGGTTTCTCGTGGTCAGATGTTGGTGCACCTTGATATACAGGGTGTCCCAAAAATCAACGTCATTCTTTGGAAAGTTGATAGACCAGCTTGTGACTAACCAGAATATCAAAATATGACCTTGGTAAAATATTGATAGTACTGGAGATATTGGCACTTTTCTGAATCTAGTGGAAATCGAGTACCGCAGTTACAAAATTTCATAATTTAAGATTAATTCCTCAATAATTCCTCAGACTGTCCATACTCAGATACCGAGGTCAATGAGCCTAGATCGACAGACAACGATGAGTAAGTTGGTTGGTGACGCTACTCTGAATAGTTCACTTAGCTGAAAATTACTCTATTTAAATGAGGTTAACTCTAAATGATGTTCTTTACATTACCTTTCTTATGTATATGTTGTACTTTTCCCAAAATTTTATGCGTTTTCTCAAGCTTGGAATCTCTTCTTTTAATAATTTAGGATACTGGGCTTATTTGTTGAAAAGACTCTTAGTCAATATCGTGAACTGAAACAATTATTATTTGGTGAACATACTACAACCACAACCAACCATTCTTGAAACATAGTGCATGCATACTTGATACACAGACAGCGCAGCTGTGGTGTAGACTCGACCATGCGTATTATTATTAGGAATAGAGGTTGTTACTTCGACTTTTGTCCATTTTTTGTATTTTTCGAATCTTTCGCTATATCGATTCAAACGAAACATGATTCAAATTTCATAATTTTGATGAGTATGAGACTTCAATGTCATATCTTGCCCAGAAAATAACCACATTGGCCTGTTACCAGAAAATAAAAAAATGCACCTCCAGAAATTCGTCTTTGTTGTTGCAAAGTTCATCTAGTCTTTTCATTTCATTGTTAAACTGATGTGGATTTTCAATGTATGGACGTTAATATGTCAGTAATCGAATAAACGAATTTCTCTTCATTCTTATCACACTCGTATTTCTTTTTTTAATAGATTTTTATCCAGTTTAATCATTTTTCTGACCAATAATTCAGTTACAAACAAACCCGAAATGTCATACTTTTTTGTAAACTAAACAATGACCTACATTTTTACTAATTTTTCAAGCACAAACTAACTGCGAAGTCAAATTTTCTTTATATCTATTAATAAAAAAACTTCCATATGTCGCGAACTTTATGTGTGACACTGTAGATCTAGCAGGTATACTCTCTCTTATAGTCAACCTAAAACAAGGCATCCTCGAATTATACTCTTGAATAGTCATCAGTGCTTCAACGTTGTTGGCTCCTAGGAATATGTCTTTAGGAAGTGAATACCAAAACTTCGAACTTTCCATTTACTCATTTTTGAGAGAAGAGTGATTTTCATTTCTCCAGGCTGCCTACGAAGAAATACAAATACATACTGAGCTAATTACGATGTAACTGCCTACGGTAGAACGTCTCATACTTCTGCTGGACAGCATCGGTCATAAGAAGTACGCGAGGTAATGTGTTGGTTTCCTATAGACAATTGCAACAACAATGAGATGTGAGTTTATCTTAAGTATACATTTTATCTTTTTTACATGTTCTGCATTTTACATTTTATATTTTAACATATTTAAGTTTTAAAATATTTGACATTTATACATTTATACATTAGTAACGTTTTTTACATATTTACATATTTATATTCTTCTTGTCAAAATCATTATATTTAATCTGATATGTAATATGAATACTATGAATACATCAGTAATACCCACGCACAGGTTTTCCTTTGTGCGTTATCTGAATTAGTTCAGATTGTACGAATTGCTATCAGATGCTTATGCTTATGCTATGCTGAATACTGAATACATTTTTTTTTCCATACGGAATGTACCAGTCAGGCCCTGTCTTCGGAGCTCCGATACTACCGGAAGGCGGCTAGTGCACCATTAACTCCAGCAAACACTCCCCACGTCCGCGGGGTGAGTGATTACTGGGTCCGAGAATCATGTGCCCTGAGTAAACGGAGTGAACTAATAATAACGGCCTTCTGCATTCTTCCAGCTAGGTTTACTGCCGCATCACGGCATGCCGGTATGATTTTCAGATTTGAGAGCAGCGTGTCCATCATTCCACCAAGTCCCCTATTATCAGAACCACCATCTTGACAGAATGGTTTGGATATAGCCTGCGGAGTTCTAAGAGAAGATCTCGATATTTAGTCCGTTTTTCCTCCTCTTTTCGGACGATGTTCGTTTCGCCAGGAGCTGAAAACTCAATGACGAAAATCGTCCTACTTTGATGGTCGAGGAGGACTACATCAGGCTTATTGGCTTGTATTTGCCTGAGGATGGGGAATGAGTAGTTCCAATAGATTCGGCATTTCTCATTCTCCACAACGGACTCAATATCCCCCGGAGCATAAGGCGACACCGGTGTCTCGTCTACACCGTACGAGTGTCGTAGATAGTAGTACAACACTCGTAGTGCCGCGTTATGCCTGTGGATATAGGCTGAGACCGCATAAGCTGGACAAGCTGACAGCAAATGCATTATGGTCTCAGCTGCCCCACGACACGTTCTGCATCTAGTGTCAGAGACCTCTATACCCATCACGCGACTACGGTAGACGAGGTTGTTGAAGACACCATCCTGGCAGGCCATTATGAATCCCTCGGTTTCCGACTTCAGCCCACTTGCCCTGAGAAAAGCGAATGTCAAGTTTCTGGATAAGCCAAGGTCTTCAATGTTCTTGAAGAAGACCCCATGCATTGGCTTATCCTTATGTAGCTGTAGGAACCTGTCACACTCCACAGCTTTGACGTGGGCTTTTTGCTGAACGGGATCCAACTCGGTGACAGAGTTTGGGTTCGTCCGTTCAGTGTCGAATACGAGACCGAGTTCATCGGCTGCACGGTTGCTGCCTTAAAAGAAATGCTCCAATCCCTGCTTTTTCATGATCGCATACCAAACAGAGAAGGGGATCTGAACTCCTGATGACTTTACAGGCTCCATCTAGTACCATTCTGTTGTGTAGACACTCCGAACCCAAAAGTCCACGGCCTCCCCGTTGTCTGGGGAAGTATAACCGTGGAACAGACGATTTGGGATGCAAGCTCCTATGAAGATGCATCATTTTGCGAGTTTTTACGTCAAGTTGTCGCAGCTCTTCCTGTGTCCATTTCATTAATCCAAAGGAGTAGAGTAGAATCGGAACGACAAGCATATTAGTTGCAGCAACTTTGTTCTTCCCCGACAGTTCTGATGACCAGATCTGTCGGAGTTTGTGCTGCTACTTGCCGCAGAGAGTTTTTGACAGTAGCTACCTCTTGGGTGTGGCGTTGTTCCACCCTTAGGTAGGTATACGTCTCTCCGGCATCCAGGTGATGTAGGATGCTTCCGTCTACGAGCTGAATGTCCTCTCCGTATTCCACGCATGCGTGTACGCTTGCACCACCCTTAAGGACTGATGAAGGTCCTTCTCTCCGGAGGCATTTATCATTATTATTATCATTATTATACTTTTAATTTGAGGCCCGCACTGTTGACGGCTTGCTGTTCAAATTTCTCCATGAAGAAGTTTGCCACCACTGCGCTCAGTGGACTTCTCATTGTCAGTCCTTCAATCTGTTGACCCTATAGAAAACCTCCACATACTGATAGATACCTGCTCAGGAATTCAAACTATCATCCGAGTCAGAAATACGAAATATTTAGAACGTTAACCCACAAATAATTCGTGAACCTGAAGTACTCAAACCGGAACTAGAGCATCTGGAAAACACTTTTGTGGCTAACGGATACATAAAACGTGAAAAAAGAAAATATCCAACAGAAGTAAAAACAACGGCCAACCCATAGGAAAGCACTTCTCACCTTACATATCCAGGATAACTGAGAGAATACGCCGACTTCTCCAGGAAGAGAATATCAAAACTGTTTACAAACATACGAGAAAAATCCAGAAATATCTCAGATCTGAAAAAGACATACGGAACCCACTCTTCATGTCCAGGGATTTATAGCATAAAAACAATTTCAACATAATTGAAGATTCCATCAAATTAAACAATACCTGGTTACCAACCTTAGAAATAACGAAATGATTACCTGGCATCTCAAACTCAAATATCCAAATGCTACTTGCTAACAAAAACAAAAATTTTATAACCCTATCTTTTGATGGAAACCTAATGAATTCAAACAGTATATATCATTTCATCAAGAAAATATTCAAATATTTTTCATGTGGAACTGTGTGTACTTGACAAAAGGTAATAAATTCACACAATGAAAATTGATTAAAGTTTTTGTGTAGTAGAAAAATATTTAAATATTTTTCATGATGAAATGACGTTTCGTTGGCTTCAAACGAAGTCTGTTGTATAGGGAATAAGCGAAAGGTTCGATTATTTTTAATAAATTTTCATTTTGTGGAAACAGTATAATATATAACCTGAGATCTAGAATTTCAACCCAGTGTTACTATAATCTTAACACTTGTAACTTCTGAAGGAGCCAACCGCCCGTGTTGCCGAAACGTCAAGAGTCAATAAAAATGGATGCACGACCGAATAACCAAAAAACAAATGAAACACTGAGCAATGGTTGTAAAAGCCTTGGTCATTACATTATTTTCGCATGAAAAATGTAAAATACCTTTTAGTTGTTTATTATTCAAAGTATGTCAAAATTGAGTAATTACCATGTGATGTAGCAACTGCATCATTAAGTTAAAATTGTTAAAATTGTTATATACGTCAACCGGTTGCATCCCTACGTGCAACCCTCAAAAGTCAGAGACTTGTGCGAGCTAGGGGAAGACGTAGCCCTTACCTTTTAATTCGTGTGATGCCATACACGGTTTATGTTTAGTTATGTTATGTTTAGTTTATGAATACAATATTCGCTAGGTCGCTAGGCATGGTATCCCGAAAATTGCCATTTCGGATGGGAGTCCACATAATTTCCTTTAGAAGTGTTCCAACATTTTTCCAAAGAATGGGAGTTTGGGCATATCATGACCTGACTTACTTTTTCTCAGTCCAATGGAATGGCATATTCTAAAAAAATTGTGAAATAACTATAGTACAGATCTTTTCTTGTTAAGATAAATGATGCTTTGAAGTAAATTAGAAATTGAAAATTTGTTAAAAAACATATGAATTATTCAAACCATATGCCTAAAACTACTGATTCAAAAATTTTGGAAGAAAAGGATAAGAGTTGAGAAAAATATTTTATCGAAATTAATAATGATAGTTCAAGTGGTAGCAATGAAGCGAAGGATAGAAAGACTAGCGAGGTTAGAAAAAGGGTTAGTCTAAATTTCAGAAACTTTAATCATAATAAGGTTACAAGATGTGGTCGATCTATCAAACCAACTCTCATATAGGTTGAACATTTATTTGTTCTATATACAGGCCGTTTCTTTTATCATGTGGTAACATTGCTATATTCTAAACCGTAATAGATACAAAGACGATTAAATGGGAAAAATATAACTATTGTGGTGAGCAGTACATGGGTCAGAGAAAATCTACGCGAACTCTCACCCTTCCCGACTTATACAGGCAAAACTAAAAATGCTGTTTTCGGTTTTTTACGAAGAGAATGGTTATGAAACGTTATAAAAATGTCGAGTGTGGTATACCACTGAATCGTGATTTTTTTCGCTCTATCAATATTTGTGATGAAATAGACAGGTACGTATTTGAAAAAAATAGTTATGATGGCGGTTTTGACACGAAACGTTTGATTAAAAATGTATCGTTACGTAGTTCTAGTACATTTTGAATACAATAAAACTTTCCTTTTTAATTTTTTTTATATTTTCTGAAATAACAATTCTATTCGTAAAAAACCGAAAACAGCATTCTCAGTTTTCCCTGTATAAGTTGGGAAGGGCGAGAATCCTCGTAAATTTTCTATGACCAATTTATTGCTCACCACAATAGTTACATTTTTTCCCATTTAATCGTCTTTGTATCTATTACGGTTTAGAATATAGCAATGTTACCACATGAAAAAAGAAATTTTCTTCTTCTTCTATATCCTGAAAAAAGCGGATGTTAGATGTTACTGTCAATGTTATAATGCATCATAATATAGTATATCTTAGAAAGGAAGTTGTTAAGATAAATAATAAAAAGGTAGATGTCATTCAAGGAATATAATAAAGAGTAAATAACCACAATTACATCTTTTAATTCATCATAATAATTTTAAATGTTTTCTCTTTCGCCAGATTTAAATAAAGCTATAATGAAACTTTTTTCCAAAGGAACTGTCCCAGTCAGAGACGTGTTAATTGGCCAATCCATGCACGAACGCGGTGTGGTAAATTTTTCTCACTTTGCAGACTCTTCGCCGAAACGAATAGATAATCGTCGCCTCCTCGGCATTGGCTTCTCTCGAGAAACTGAAGAAACCACTTTCTCCGACGGTTAGCAAGGTCGTTACGCTGCCGTTGGTCCAAAAACCACGCGGACGGAATCGGAAGACTTCAGTAGTACGCGGGGACGTTCCGGTGGTCCGTTCATTTCGAAAAAGTGGTCAGTTTTGACAAGTGCGCGCCAAAATGTTTGGTTGGTTCCTCGTATACTCGGCCTTTTTTTTAGGGACTATATCGGCTGTGGGCCCTTCAATAAGGAGTACGCCTATATCTTCTTCCTCTTCACAAGTACAAGGTGGATATATTATTTTCATATTATTTTAATCAGTAATTACATACATCTGAAGAGTTATTCGCCACAGCACCATCAATGTTCATCTAATATGAACATTCGAAAAAAAATACAATTGGGAAATGCCTATATGGTAACTGTGCGTTACCTGATACGGCTCGTAAAAGTACCAATTATTCACTAAAAATACATAAGGATTTCCCGCCCTCACACCCATACGATCCGCATACTCACTAACTTGAAATAATAATAATAATGCTTGTTGGAATGATGGACACGTTCCTCTCAATCTGAAAATTATACCGGCTTTATGTGACGCGGCAGAAATCCTAGCCGGACGAATGCAGAAGGCCGTTATCCTTAGTTCACTTCGCTTCCTCAGGGCACATGATTCTGAATCATCTTCAAGAATCAACTGCTACTATAGCAGAGAATTTGACAATGCAGTCCGCAAAGATCTTTGCGTTTCCTATGACTTGAAACTTACATATTCCAGTGTAGATCACCCCCAATGGAACAGTTCGGTAGAACGATTCCACGCAACCCTACTTAGAATGAATCGGAACACCCAGACACAAATCTATTCAATATTCTTCCAAACGCACTAATTTGCTACAATAACTGTGTCGATAAAACACATGGATTTACCCCACATGAGCTAGTTCTCGGTCATACAGCTAGTAGACTCCTGAAACCCTGTACAATCAAGACCAACTCTTTATCAAATACTCCAAAGGCTTCGATAATAAAATGTTCCATTTTCCCAGAATTGCAGAACCATGGACTATGAAGTTACGGACAAAGTTTACGTTAAAGACTTCCGAATAAAAGACAAATTACAAAACAAATATAATGGACAATAGAACAAATTCTTCAATTTTTCTTGACCTTGCTACCAAAGATCAAAAGTAAACTTTGACTGCATGAAACTTTATAATCGTTAAGCAAGTGTAGTCAAAAAAATATTGAAGTTAACAAATAATCATTATTATTATCATCTCTCGAAGACTTCTGAGGGTTGCTCGTAAGGGTGCAGCCGGTTGACGGAAATAACAATTCAACAACAACAATCATCGCAAGTGAAATGGCCGCGGTGGCCCCTCACCCAGGCGAATATGGTTCGAAACCCAGCGTCTGCAAGCAAGCTGAGAATGGTTCAGAGTCCACTCTCATAAAAGCTATAGGTCCTAGATTTCCCTTGCTCATTTAATTTCTTAGATGAGCTTTCGAGGATGTTTCCTAGAAATCTGGTTAATTCGTAAAAAAAATATTCAACATGGTCCCTTCTCAAATTTTGGCAAGTATATTTTTCTTTTATAAACAGCAAATTGTTTATTGAATTATTCTTTTTGTGGCTTTCTTTGCGTGATGTTTGTTATTAGCTCTTTCAGATTTGTTCCTTCCTGCGTCCAAACTTTCTTATAGTATTTTCATTATTCGAAGTGAAACCTACGTGTTTTTTACATCTATTTTACATTGTGCTGTCTGCTAAATTCATTGACTGATTCTTAAGTTAGTAACACTGGAGCAGTTTGTTTACTGATACAAGTAGTCACATCGTCTGAATACACAAAAATGTGCTGTTCAATTACAAGAAGCACTAGCAATAGACCATCTCGATTTCATTCTGTCACTTTTCGGCAATTTTTTTAAACTGAATGCTTGATAACTGCTTAATTCATATAGTTGACATTATATGGGAAAAGTGAAATTTGTTGAAACTGTACACAGGTACCAGTAACTGGCCAATAGAATGAAAGAATTGTATTTCGTGTGGGTGTACCTGAATATTGCAATTGCAAAGCGCTTTCTGCTCTAAGGCCATCATCAGTGAGAATTGCGATACTCGTCAAGTATTTATACAAGTAGAACTTATAAAAATCGACATAACATTCGTCTGAACATACTTATATTGTTTTTATTTGAATAGAATAACAGTTTGGATGTGTGAAACTACATTTTGAATTTTTGTTTCCATATTTGTACTGGACTAGCAGACGGAAATCTGTCAGATATAATATGTCGATTTTTATTATATCTTGTATAAATACTTGACGGGAAAACGCTTTGCAATTGTGATATATTTTCTACACGAAATACAACTTTCATTCTATTTCATGTGGAACAACTTTTATTAATAAGGCATTTCCTAAGTTTTGCTATTAAAAAGATGAAAAATTGCAAAATAAGGCGGGATCATGTGACTTGAAAATTGTTTCTTTTCCAAGTTCACACATGTATCTTAATGTTACATTGCGTTTCAAAGCTCGGATTTGAGATTAACTTGCGTAAAAAGTGTTGAGTTTTGGTTGAATACGTAAAGAAGTTTGACGATTTTTTGATTGATGACTGGCATCATTTCAGTACTAAAATTCGATTAAATTTATAACTTAAATTTTCGACGATTACTTAAACTTTTGATCAAACTTTTTTTTTTGATTTTATACAATTGAAAGACCCGTCTAAGTAAGCCATTTTTGATGTTTAGTAAAACAAAACTTGACGACCAAGATACATTTTCATTAAAAGTTTTATTGTATAGAACATATTGATTAATGACGAATTAATAAATAAGCCGATGAGACTTAAATTTAAATATTTATGACACACAATATTCAATTCTCATATTCTAAAATAAAAAGTCCTAAATTACGAAGGAAAACATTTCTTACAGAAAGTAATTTTATTGAACCACTTATATGTACATTG
Source organism: Chrysolina americana (assembly GCA_958502065.1). NCBI lineage: Eukaryota > Metazoa > Arthropoda > Insecta > Coleoptera > Chrysomelidae > Chrysolina > Chrysolina americana. The sequence continues at coordinate 73,196,511 of OY293412.1, forward strand.
AAAATCATTGTCTACGTTAAAATGCCTATGATTTGGCTACTGTTTATGTGAATTTTGGTTGACTCTTCAGTGATAATTGGTGGCATGGAACAACCAATATACATTTTTACGATTTTTATTTTATTTGTTCCAACCGACGTATTTGGTCAGGTAGCCGAGGTGAGGTGGCCGAGTGGTTAGAATCGATGCTTTCAGTCTTTCTGTCTGCCGGTCGTGTATTCAAAACCCAGGGACTTCAGTTCATTTTCCTGATGGCCTGAGAATGTTCTAGGAATCACATGTTAAAACGTAAGACCTCGTTAATCCTTGGCTCGCACAATTTTGGACTTCTGAGGGCTGTCATTCGTAGGGGCACGACAACAATTATTTAGAATATACTCCAATAGCACCCAGTTTCCTCGGTACTTCTTGAACCCGTAATCATTGAATCGGAGAGCCCAATCTCAGACGTTAATGTAAGAATAATTTTGCGAAAGAACAACATAACTTTTGACAGTGGTTTCTGTTCGAAGCCACAGATATTATACCGGGAGTTTCTTAAGTACATGTAGAAAATTCAGGAGCATGGTAATGGAATATAATCTTCCTTCCTCAATATCCGAGCTCACACCTCGAGCTCCCGAAGATGCCAACTTTGTTGGCGAAACACGGATCAGGTGAAATTGATGTAGTTTTGGTGTATTTCTTGAATTTCTTCCACATCAAAGAATCTGAATATTCATTTATTCGGTCAAAAGTCAAGGTGAATGAAAAATGTAACGAAATATTGAACTCTATAAACCAATGTCAACGAAAGTTGAACCATTTTTTTCACCTCACCACGAACAACAATATTAAAAGTCTGATGTGATTACTCACACCGGACCTTGAAAATTCCGTTTTAGAATGGAACATTGAAGTCATTTGAGGTTTATTGATTTGTTTTATATTACTTTTTGTGTCTGATAATGTATTTGTGGATCCGTTTCAGTGCCGCTTATGGAAATGAGCTATCAATTTTGGTGCAACTTTGATTTGCTCTCTTTCTGTTTCTGGTTTATTCAATAGGACAGAATAACATATATATCTAATATTCATGCATAAAAGTAGTCAGTACTACAAAAAATAGCTATGGTAGGAAAGAATTCAATGTTTTTTGAGAATTCGCTATTTTAACCAATCACAATTTGTCATCAAATCAAATACCGAAACCAAATCCAGATGAAGACTGGAGGAAAAAGAGGGAGTAGCTTTTTGGTAACATGATGAAATGGTATTTCTCCTGAAAAGAATACGGGATTATTATAGCTTGCATCAACATATGTGTGAAGCAGGAAAAAGGTGTATCTTCTTCTCGTCAATATGCAACAATTATTTGGATCTAAGGAAAACACTATACTTGTGGTTCCAATTATCAAAATCTTCACCCCTATTCTATGGTTAAAAAATGTATATTTAATCTAAAGTGACATGTATTTTCGCCTGGAATCAAAATGAAATATTCCATCTCAGTTGAATATGTCATGTAACATATCTTCGAAATGCGATAATGATGTTTTGTATCCAATCACAAAATTTATACTTTCATGCACACCATGGATATTCAGTGCATGTTAATCAAACAACAATGAGATATTAACCTTCGTTTCGTAATTGTAAACTCCGGTAACCGGAAACCTTTAATTCCGATACTCAAAGTCAAGTAGCCAGTGTAGAGATACATCAATAATAGGGCATTCTCTGATTCTGAATTGGGTCATGTCATTGGACGCCTTATTTAAAGATTTCGTTATTTTTGAGTGAATAATAAATTATGATTGTTTGGTTTCGACCTTTGATTTGTGTGCTAATTGGCTTCTAGATCATAAAAATATATTGACACTAATAAACAAGTACTATAAGACTTATTGAAATGAGAAACCGAAATAACAACTTTGAGAATAATAAGAACAAACGGAAATAAGAAAATAAACGGAGAATTGAATGGGCAATCGAATAAAATCTATGAAATACAAAAAATTAGGATAACAGAATAGAAAATGAAGTGCCAGAATACGAAAATCTAAAAAGAAACCGTGCAGAAAAAATGTTACTTTGACTGGAAAAAACTGATTTATTCCATTTGCAGGATTGGCCCTGGTTGCCTTGAATATTGTTACGAGATTGATAAAAGACCCCTAGCTGCGCCGCTGAGTCAACTCGCAAGCGTATCGTCGATAATTATTTCCAAGAAGAGATTATTATTTGGGTGGAATTCTGTCGTGTGTAATCTAGAGCGGATTCGCGAAGAATCTGGTTATACTACTTGAGTACCTATATAGATTTTACTGGGATGGAGAAGTTTTATGAAGAAGTGATAAGCAGTTTTTGAAGAAGTATATGAGTGTTTGGAATATTTAGCTAGTTCTATTGTTGTATAGATCTAAGTATTTAATTAGTCAGTGAAGTAGTTGTATGATTTCGGTGAAGTTAGAAATAAACAGTTTTAGTTGTGTGCTCGGCATTATTATTTAGCAAATATGGTAACAATCCAATCTCAAGTCGCAATTAAGGGATTGAACGGCGTTGATGGTAATGATTTTGACTGAATATTAGGGTACCACCTTAGTTTATATGATATTACGAATCTGCAATTCCCATAAAATAAATGCCATATATTCTGGAAACCATTCTGATCCCGTAGAAACTTAAATAATTTTTTATTGGTTATTACGGGTATCTCAATTTATCGTATACAGGCATTAAATATTTCGCTTATTTGAAAGGATAAACAAAAACTTCTTTCAATGATATAAAAGTACCTTCCTAATAACGTAGAAAGTTATTGCATTTGACCGCCCTGTGGTATTTTCAAATTGCACCCCTTGTATATTGTCATCGAAAATTACGTGTCATTCGATTTGGAATACTACTTGGTAGTTTTTCTATTAATAATAACAAAAACAAAACAAAAAAATTATAAAAATAGCATCCGCCCATGGTTTTAAAAACTTTGCAGATTATAAGTACATTAATTTATTTATTTTCATTACGGCTTGTATCATGCATTGCAATGTTATCTGTAATGTTGGAAAATAAAAAATCGATTATTTATGAAGAAAACACCATCTTTACTCCAAATCTGACAGTTCTGACAGGGATTGATTTTATCATTTTTGGTTTCGGGGATAGGTATCTTACATGGGAGCTTTAAGTGAAAGCCCCTGTATATAAAAAATGTGACACACTCTGTCGAACGCTTATATAGTATGGGCCATAATATTCGCAACATATATGGAAAAAAATTATATTAAAAGAGTAATAGAAAATAAAATGGGAAATCATATCTGCATATCAGAGAAATCGAATTCGACTTCTCACATAACCACCAATTGGACTGTAACTTTGAAAAAATGTATTTCAAGAGATTTTATTGAATTATTTGTCAGAAATAAAAAGCAGTATCTTTTTTAAGGGGACTAATGAAGTGGAGAAATCTCAGGTTTCCACGTAACTTGATTCCGGTCAATAAAATTGATCCACTGTTACCCTAAAAATTTCGAAGTTTATAAAAAATTAAACGAAGTTGTAGAATATAGACCACCGTAACAGGATGAGTCATAGTGAGAACAATTTTTTTTTGAACAAACCCAAAAAATTATATTGTGATGAATAAATAAGTTTATTTTGATTTCTACAATTTATTTGAGACCATAAAATAGCATTTTTGAATAAACAAAAAATTTTTTGGAAAACTTACTATGTTTAATTATTTCCGATTAAAATTCTGCCCATCGGCGTTAAAATGAATTAAAAACAACTTTTTTGCTATCTTCAAAATAGAATCTCACTTTTTGACTATTCGTACTTGATGGATTTTTCAATATTGGTAAAAGTATATTTTAGGCTTTCTACGTATGCAAAAAAATCCCCTTTAAAATGTTTCTTGTAACTCTGATAATGTATCCCATATGTTTCAAATATTATAGCCCAAGCTCTATATTTTTTCAGATGACCAGTATGAAAGAAAAACCAGATTTTAATGACCAAGAGATCAGATTCAACATTTTTTGATAAATTTATTGACATGAGTAGATGCCTGCCGGTTTGAAAATAATGTGAAAATAGTTTACTTACCATAGTGGGAAAAAAATCTGCACACGATTCCAAAAATCTTATACATTCGTGGACAATGTGTTGGGATGAGTTCTGTCTTTACTTCGTTAACATAATTACGTACGAGTATACGTGATTCTAGTTAATTACTTCAATTTACAATAAAGTATCTTTCAAATATGGAATAATGCGATGAGCGTTCTTTTTTCAAGAGAATGTTATTAGCACATAAATGCATTAACTACATTGATGAATTGAATGTCACGCTATTTTTCTTCTTCAACAGAATCTTTCGAAATTGATATTCCGAGGAAAATCTTACCTACAAACACCAGCACATCAATTAGAACGAGGCAAAGTATTTGATTCAATCTATACCGAACTGATTTGCTGAATGCCGGCGTAATATTCAGAATGATGTTTCAATTATTTGACAATGCTTATATCCCTGGATGATAAAATAGCATACAATTATTTCCTTCTTTTTTACTTTGGCTCTTGAGAACATTTTCCAAAGTATAAAGAGGTAGAACTGATACATGTCCCATGTAACTCAAGTAATTTTTAACGTTGAACTGTACATTTTTGTTGTATGTAATGATTTTGCAAATTTCACAATTTTAAGACGAAAGAAAAAAAAGTAAGATACGGAGGTGTTTCCTTGAAAAGTGAGACAGATTATGTTAGCATCATCAGAGCAGTTTAAGTTTTCTGTATGTGTATCTAACTAACGAATTATACTGAAATTATACCAAGTATAATTCCAGTCTGTAAGTTAAAAAGAAGAATTGAAGAAGAATCTCCACACACAACGGCTTCAAAATGTTTGGATGTTTTCTCAAATTGAATAATCTACAGTTTCATTTCTTCCTTTGGACTTAACAGAATGGATTCGAGTTTTTCTGTGAAAATAATGACTGCATTGAATTTTGTCTTTAGAAAAACAACTGTAAGTACACAATAAATCCTTTAACTGTATGAAATTAGAAAGTGTGTAAAGACTTAATTATGTGAGCAAAAAAGTCTAGTAGGTAGTTTAAAAAAGAATCAATCAGTAAGACTACACCTTATTAACAAATAGCTGAGATATTCGAATCACCTGTTTGATGTAAATTAATCAACATGCCGTCAACTTCATGTAATGTGTTGAGATTGCTCTGAGTTATTTTTGTGAAAGTGATACTCGAATTCACCGAATAAATAGGATGTGAGGTGAATCGAACAGTTTAAAACAACGACAACCTACATTCGACATGCCGCTCTCAGTTTAGTCACAAATTTATTTTAGTTTTCTACACTTCACGTACCTACCTATTCGGAGTTCTTTATTCGAATAATATCTCAATTGGAATTCTTGATAAGCAAAGTATAATTCTGAATTAACTTATATGTTACAAAAAAATCCAATATTACGCCGTACGAAATGCATACCTAATGCATGGAAACGCATTTTCTATCAACTTTGCAAAATATCAGTCATCACCAGAACTTGATATCATTATTCCTGGAACTCAAGAGGGATGAAGCTAAAGAAAAAAGTACAAAAGACCTCCGGTGTTCGTATTAACTAATTCATTCATTCCAACAAGTTATATGCACTCATGAACTTTTGTGAAATGAACATTTTCTTCAAGTCTAAAATCAATTCAAAGATATGTATAACTAATATTCAATTGACTCCGATGATCTGAAGAAAATCCATTATAAACATATCGATAAATAACAAAGAAACAATTATTCATTATATCATAATGATTTTCATTGTAGGATTTAAAAAAAAAATCCCAAAAATGTATTTCTTCGAATTGACATTTAGGATTTCTCAAAAAAGTGGATAAAAGATGATGGGTGAACAGAAAATTACTCAATCCGTGTTTTCTTTATTGATGGGAATGAGCTCGAAGGCAAAATATATTGAGGAAAACAATCTAAGCCATTCAATAGAAACCACCACCGTTAATCACGAGTACCAAGTAGGTACTCGAAACATATTAGCATACTGACTGTGTTCTGTTTTTTTTTCAGATTGTCCGAACTGCATAGATGACTCACTTCCAACACCTAATAAATGGACTATGCCACTTCTAAAACTAGGGGAAAAACGATATTACTTAGGAATATTCTTCAAGGTATTTATATGATATTTTCATTCACATTTGCTTTTTGCTCTTCTGAATCTGAAAAATCGACTATTTCTAAACACGAATTTTCCGCTATAAGCCAGGAGAGATCGAGAAAAAGAAGGAGAAAATTACCTTGCCTAAACCAAGCTAACATTGCTTTTCAAGTTGAATGCAATCCTTTCACACTTCAATCGGTATTTAGTCCTTATTAAAACAAAAATAAGTGCCAAACAGTTGTTGATGAAATCGAAAAATTCGTAAATTTGAACATATGAATAAAGGGGATAAAGGGGAAGTTATTTTCTCATATTTGAGAGTGACCAACTTACGTTTGACTTGACCCAATGAACTTTGCAGTAATTTGTATTGAACATACTCAATAGACTAACACCAAATGATATATCAGGTCTGCTGATCTGAGATAAATACAGCAAGCAAATCCCAATAGCTTCCTAATAAGGTACCTTTCAGGATCTACTTCCGAGCTATCTGTGAAGTCTAGGCCGTAATCCAGTGGCGTAAACACAGGTTTGCTGTCGATCATGTTGAATATTTGTAGCATCTTCTAGGCGAATTTCTCCAGATCTATCCGCAATTTTCCTGCTTTGGTATCCCCGGTGATCCTCATGCCAAGACACACATGCTTCACCCAAATCCTTCACTCCAAATTCTTCCAGTTTTCTCTTCGCCATACTTCTATTTCTTTCTGAATTCGTGAATATCAGAACATCTTCCTGCTTGCCCTTTTGATAATGAATGCAAGGATCAGCTTTGAATTGAATCAATTCAATTTCTCATAATATTTGATGCAATTTCTTAATCTGGCATCTGCCACTTCGTTTGAGCCCGTAAATTGATTTATTCAATGGCCATATCCCGTTCTTCTCTCCACTGACGAGTGCTGCATATTGAGGAGATTCTACGTAAATCTCTTCATCTGAACTTCAATATAAATAGGCAGTTGTAACGTCCATATGATGTATACCCAAAGTTTTGCGAATAGCTAATGACAAAAGATATCTGAGAGAAGAATATTTCACCTCTGAGGAAAAAATTTCTTGGTAGTCGATACCTGATTTTTAGGCACAACCGTTGACTACCAGTCTACTTTGAATTTTTTATTCCCAGCATCATTTTATTTTACTTTGAATACCCATTTTGTCTTCAACAACCTATGATTTTCGTATAATTCAGGTTTAATTTGAGTGAACTCATCTTATTTCTCATGGCTATTTCCCATTTATTAGAATCATGCACGGGAAGAATATCTTCAGCACTGATTGGTTCTACCTTCAGATCATCTAATATATTGTTTGTTGCAATATAAGTTATAAAATCTGGCATCTGTATATGGGCTTCTTTTGACGTTAAGAACGTATGGGCAATTCAGTATCATTCTATTCTTCATCAAATTCTTCCACGTTTCCATCATCGTTTTTTGAAGAATTATCGAGCGATCCAGCTGACCATTTAATGGGTAATTTCTAAAGATTGGCATATAGCTAGCCAAAAAATGTATTACTGGCATAGGACGGTAACATTGGAGTAGTCTTCAGCATAATGTTCATCGTTTCCAATAATTTCTGTGATCATGAGATCGATAATAACTTGAATTAACTAATCAGTAAATTTGGATTGATTATCAGAGGTCCACTCATTTATTCACAAGACTGTCCGTCATCCTCATTGTCATCGAGTTCTAAACATTCTTAGAATAGTGGGAGGTGCCACAACCGAAGCTTCAGCAATGTTCCTAGTACTTTGAGTATTATCTGTATTTAATGAAGAATAGCCCAATCTCTTGCATAAACCTATACAATAGGTTTTATCGTCATCAAGTATCCAACAGAAAACAACTATGACCGTTGAATTATACCTGCTTGGACTATTTCGAAATCCTCTTTTAATATCACAGCTAAATTCATAATCAGATCCTCATTTCTCGGGGACTTTTTTTCTACTGCAAACAAAACCAGTTCTCATAAATTTTGTAATTCAAGTTGTTATAAACACATGAGATATTTTTTTTTAAACTTAACATTGATGATTTTAGCCGAATATCCAAAATAGATATTTTGATTTTTTTTAATATTATCACTATTTCTTTTGTTAAATGTGTTTTTTGCTTCCTTCAACCAAGGTATTTTTCACTCTATGAAACAACTGCTAAACCCACTAGTTTTTGGCCTAAGTATTTTTTGTCTATGAAATGTAGGTGGTACTTCCATAGCATTAACAGGCCTCGGAGAATTGTATTCCTGAAGCTAATAATGGATTTATTCACTGGATAACCTCAAACACGATGCTAAAAAACAAAAAAATTGTTCTTGACAGTAGCCAAGCGGTTCAGAAATCACTTAGCTTTTACATGGTCGCCTCCCGACTGATTTGAAATTTTCTGATCGAACTAGACTAACTTTTTTCCTTAAAGATCGGTCATTAACCGGATACAGTGAAGTTGAAAAATATGTATTTATATTGTGCTTTCCCTGATGACTATTTCCTAATATACATACCTGCATTATAATCCTCGTAAAATTAACTAAAAAGCGTACGAATTCTTCAAGAATAGAACATGCCACGTTTCAAAGGTTGTATACTATTATACTAGTTAACAACCCAACTTTCTCTAGTTCTTAGTTCTGACAAATTAACTGTCAAATTAGCCTTCATTTCAACAATACGTAACGTCAAATGTTTATTACCTACTTGACTACATGCTCTGATCAAATAACACAACCTAGATGAGTAACTCGCCGCTCACGCCTTAAATTTTGTTTGTAAGAGACATCTTCCCTCACCGGCAGGGTCGTGCGTTTTTTACAGAAATATTGAGCTTCGATAAAATAGAAATAATGGAAACGCAATATGGAATGGAAACCTAAAACTATGATGGAAGAATCTCCACAGGATTTTGAGAACAGCCGATGCTCTAATTGACATGTTTTCTCATAATTCATCAATTTTACTCTTTTCCATTTCGGTTTGCCTTTCTCGATAGTTACGACACTGGTAGCTTACTTATAAAATGACATAATATTTTGATTTCTAGCTTCAAATGGTCTTTCACACATTTCACAATGCTTCACCATTGCATAATAATAAAAACTAACGATAGTTTAACACGAATTAACTCAGAATTTGCCCTTCATTCACAAAAAACACTTCAATAAGCCAAAAACGAAAACAAACAGGAATGTTTTGTTGTTGTTCTGTCAAATATCAAATGCAGCGGTGACGTACTGACCAGAATATATCGACAACGAAGAATCTCCCTTCGGCGATGGAAAAACTATCGTTTAAAAATGCTCCCTCCTCACAAGCTGCAATGAACGTTTCAATTGCCTTCTTATTGTTATATATTTCATCCAAGACAGTATTTTTGGGTTTTCGTTGCCATGAATATACATGCCGACATAGCAATAATGTCATGATTTGAGGAATTACATTATGAAAAGATGTTACCTTCAGTACTTTTTGATATCCTGAATCCCAAAACTTAAAACTTATTTTATGCACTAGCAGGCGATAAAGTATACTTTACCGCCCGGTTCGCCAGGCGTAAAGTGGCACTTTACCGCCCGTGGGCGTATCATGGCCCGCTGGCGGTAAAGTAGACAATATACTAAAATTGTCCATATATACCTACGCACATCATTTCACGGAAGACCTACCACGAAACAATGAATTCAGTTGAATAAAGAAATACTCATTTAACAACTTTTATTCATAATCTACATATGTTCTTCATCTGATGATTCCATAATTTTCGTGTTGAGTTCACTCACGCACTTTTTCAGATAAACATGAAGATGACCGTTTACCTTGTTTATTGAATTTGTTGCTAGACAACAACCAGCTTGCTTAACATAATTAGGTGGGTATATACTGGGTATTCTGTGTACAATTTGAATAAATGAATCTATTTCAGTATACAGAGATGATTATTGACACGATAATTGCGATATAAATATATATAGTGTCCGCCAAAATCTTGGAACCATATGGAAAACTTTTTTATTAATAGTTTCTCAGAAAATGTCATTCTTCATAAAAGTTAGTTTCCCATGCTGTTCCAAGATTTTGTTGGACACTGTATAGATTACGCTAGTGCATAAAATTTTGTATGTATCACGTGCGTAAAATGCGTTTATGGCCTTCGGCGTGTAATGGCCCTCGGCTAACGCCTTCGGGTCATTATCCACGCCGCAGGCCATAAACGCCTACTTTACGCCCTTGATACATAAATAACTATTAAGAAACTTCCATTGTGTCTGCGGCTTAACAATTACAGAAAGAGTACCTTTCCCGCATGCGACTACCATTGTTCATTATTAACTATTTTCACCTGCGCATCCTGTGTAATAATAATAGTTATGGTTCAGTTGGCGATCTGGTATGTTGAACTTCGAGTATTTTCTCCCTTAGATTATGACATATCTCTTACGATCCAGTTCCTCGAATTTGCATAATTATGTGATACGCAGTTTCTGGCAATCTCCCACAAAGTCTACAGACAGCCCTATTTTACGTATTTCGTCAGAGAAGGAAGAAAGTCCTATGATGATACTCAACTGGTTCCCATTGAGTTCGCACATGAATAGTTTCCTGATCCCCACCACCTCTAACCCCTTACATTCACAGATATAGTATTCTCTAGATTTCTCATTATCCATTCCCACCTCTCACCATTACGACACTATATCTCTTCTTTCATATATTTCTTTTCTCCCACTTTCTCTCTCCATTTATCTCTCACCCGCTATTTTTTTCTCAGCAAAAAACCCTCAATAGTAGAAAACTCTTTTTTATTGGGTTTTTATTCAGATTTTTAAACTTAAAAAAATTAAGACGTTGTATAAAGTATATTATTCAAGGGTTTACGGACAACAACTTTCTAATTGTGATCCACACTGAAGGAGAACAGGGGTTTTTTGAAATAGTGATTGAAATTTGAGTTCTATGAATTCAAAATTTACCAAAATATTCTTTTGTTTTCTTCACTCCAGTTAATTGAAGATACACAAAACCTTCAATACCGTAAATTATCCGGTGTACTGCATGTTTCACTAATAACATGATGCTGATGAAACTATGTACCTACATAGTTTTTAAATTTCCACCAGATTGTCCCCAGTCTACTTGGAAAAGATAAAAAAGCATCAACTATACCTTTCGAAAGTTTCCACATGTCCTTTTGAATTAATTTCACTACTCATAGGTGAGAACATAATCGTTATACTCATTCGAGATATGAAAAAATTAGGTAATTGATTTCCCATACATAAAACTTTTTTTGAACGAATCATTATCTCCAAATGAATCGTAATATAGTAATTAATGAAACATTCAAACATATTTTTGTAATAACTAACAAGTGTTTAATTAGTATGATGTCATTATATTTATATATTATTGTATATTGTGACTTTCTAATTAGCTGTACGACCAATAAAACAATTAAATATTTGTTTGGCCAAAAACTCACATATGTAATTCAGTATGCAGGTGTTGATTTCATATTCCATATAGGTAATTTTTGTTTAGCTCAAAATTTCTCGAATTCTTGATTCAATAGCTTTCACTATACTAGGTGTTTTCAAAAGTAAAGCATATTTTCTACATAATGCAGAATTTCTCAAAATAGTATTTACAATACAAATCAACAAAATAAAGTTACAAAAACTCAGAAAAAAATTGTTCCGATACGGTACATTCAAAAAGACTATTTAAAACCATATTACCAGAAATACAGGGATCCTAAAATACAGCATTCCACATGAAAAACTCTCATACTATTGTGTTAGAGTTACTGATTTAAAATTACTTGAGGAATCGTTTCCAGAAAGTTTTTTACAACAATAAATTTTCGGAGCCGACGATACATCACTGATATACTCCTCTACTATATACCAATATTTCATCTCTTATTAAGTAATCTGTGGTATACAAGAAAAAGCTTTCCAGTGGTTCAGTATCAAAAAACTCATGATTAATTACGAAAAATCACACAACATGATTGTTTCTACAGCTTTGCAATGCGTAAAATTATTAGGATTCACTTTAGACAATAGATTGAATTGGTACAGCCCCATTCCAGGTTTGATAAGTAAATTATCGAGTACTTACCTTATTTTCACTACATTAAATAGCATTTTGCTTACTGAATCAATCCCACATTTCCTATGGAATGTTACTTTGGGGAAAATCTAGTGATGCCCAATGAAATTACGTCGGTACCTTCCAGTTTATTCAAGTCTACTGGAGATTCATAAGAGAGCTCCCTTGTTTCCTGAGCAATCCAGTCTAATCATAATACACGTAACAGTAGTCTTATTAGACCTCAACGTTTCAAACTGCCACTATTTTAAGGCTAAGAATATATTTTGTTTTAAACAAGTCATGAAAAATTACTGATTTCAAGAAAAACTGTGTTAATTCGATATCAGAATATTTAGATTATGTTCGTAAATACACTTTTGCTGTAACGAATATACTTTCCGAACTTCCACACATGTTGTGAATGTTTGTTTTGATTATTGTTTTTATTTTTTCTGTTCTTACTTCTTAAAACTAATGACATGACATGTTACAAATGTTTGAATAACATAACGTAGTCAATGAATGTTTCTTTCCTTTTAATATTCAATTATCAACGAAGTGAACCTAAATTAAATAAAGATGCAGCAATCAGTCTTTTTTCCGTCAACCGACTGCACCTTTTCGAGCAACCCTCAGAAGACTAGTGCGAGTAAAGGAAGACGTACTGAAGTCAGGTGAATTTTACTTCCTTTAATTTTATTTTATTCATTTGAAAAGAAATACAAATAACAGTAGTAAAAGTAAACATAATAATCTTCGTCTATGGTCAGTATATGAGAACACAGCAACACAGTCTATTATATTTCTCTCAGATTTTCTAGTCCATTCACCTGACTTCGGATGAGAACGCTGAGAATCCGCTTTACCCACATGCCACCACGACCCATATCATAGGAATCTTTGGTAACACCGCTTGCAAATCTTCTGTAAACTGAAAAACATTGATCACATACTTCTGCTTTCAAAGTTATTCGATTGTTCTGGATTTAAGAACTTGATCTCCATAACGGTGTCTTTTGACAATTGATTCAAAGTGTTGAAAAGTTACTGATACCAACTTTAACGGTCTGAATATTTACTTTCACGTTTCTGTAGCAATGCTTTTGCACCCATTATGCAGGTCAGTGCATAACAAAATCCAGTGCATTCGTATACATTCCTAGTTAAATCCTTCAGCAGCAACGATTCGATCTAAGAGAAACTTTTACTTTCCTAGAAAAAATCCAAACAAATGCATTTATTACCTCTTTTCCAGTATTGTGTAATTAATAAGGTTGACTGATTAGGACATAATAAGGCCATAAACCGAACGGAATTTTTTTATAAATTATGAAAATTTTTCATCAAGGCGTGCACGTAATAAGGAAAGTAATGCATTATAGGATTCTTGAAATCTATTGAATCAAAACTTTTCAGGTTATGTTTCTTGTTATTTATGGACATCGATACAGATCTACAAAAAACGATTGAAATATCAGTTTGTACTGCGATACTATAATACATATAGATAAATGGAAAACGAGACTTCAATGTCATATCTTGTCCAGAAAATACCCACATTGGCCTGTTAACAAAAAATAAATAAATGCATCTCCAGAAATTCATCTTTGTTATTACAGAGTTCATCTAGATTTTTCATTTCTTTGTGACACATTCCAATTTTCAATGTATGGACGTTAATATGTCAGTAAACGAATGAACGAATTTCTCTTCATTCTTATTATACTCGTATTTCTTTTTTCAACAGATTTGTATTCCGTTAGATACAGATGAGATCAAAATATTGTGACTATTGGATATAAACTGTTAAGATGTAGTTTTCCAGCAAATAATTATTTGTCGCATCGTTTTTTGAACTAATTTCATACATCTCATATTCTTTATTTTTGCTATTAGATTTGTAAAAAAACATTAAACCAAAATATCTAAAACCAAATTTACAACAAAACATCGTAATATTTATTGATTCATCTCAATAATCTTATAAAGAACCCGAATTTACCATTCAGTATGCCGTCCTTCTAATTCTATTAAAATTATAGTACTTTCATTCTCAGACTTTGTGGCATTTTCAATAAATGGGAGATTTATGTTAGCACAACACTCCCAAATGGTTTTCTCTTCTTGTTATGTATGTTCTTTGCAAATGGTATGTGTTTTCGTTTCACATAACCCCATAGAAAAAAGTCCATAGGAGATAAATTCGGTGATCTGGGTGGCCAATAATCTTCCCAATTTCGTTCGGCACTGTTTCACTTCTACCGTTTGGTGGTTTAATGTCACGTCAAGATGATACAACAAATTTTGTCTAACACTCAGAAGCAGTTTATCCAAAGCTTCAGACGACTCATTCATAATGAAATTTCTGGACATGTCTGCGTTTAATTTTTTTCTAAAAAAAAATATGGCTCAATTATTTGGTTATTCATTCTATTACAAAATTTGGATTTTTGTTGGACCTTCAGCGACAATTTTGGGAACCAACTGTTCCGTTCGACGTGAAAGTTGCTGCGACTGTCCATAAAATCTTGTAGGGAAACGTGATATTATTTTCTCTCTCACCTTGGCACCAAAATGAAAATGCTACTCGAATATCGAAATGAAATGATGAGATTTGATTTGATTTTTCTTAATGAGTGTGTACGAACTTTGGCTTTTAGGGATGGCAATTATGTTTGTGCAAAATTCTTCTAACAGTTTCTCTGTCAACCTTTGTATTTTCACTAATACTCCTTATATTGATTTTTCCGTTTTCAACAACGCTCAAACAAACATTGAGTTGTTCTTATTCATTATACCTCATTGGATTATGTGTTTTTTTGAAACGATTGTCCACAAAGCCAGTTTCTTTGAATCTACTAGCGCAAAATTTTATTTTCATTCGATTAATAATTGTACTATATTCTTCTCGAGATGTTGCATTAGTCTTGTATTATTCAAAATCACGAAATTTTATATTATGTTTAATACAAATCGCTAGAACAGTCTTGTGAATTAACTTGTTATTGTTATATCAGTCAATCGGTTGCACCCCTACGTGCAACCCTCAGAAGTCAGAGACTTGTGCGAGCTAGGGGAAGACGTAGCCCATACCTTTCAAAACGTGTAATGAAACATTGTTTAGTTTACAGAAAAATAGGATATTTCGGCATTGTTTGTTACTGAATTATTGGTCAGAAAAATAATCAAACTGGATGAAAATCTGTTAAAGAAAGAAATACGAGTGTAATAAGAATGAAGAGAAATTCGATTACTGAACCAAAAAAATATGATTTTCTCCAAATGACATTAAAAGCGGCCTTTTAATGACACTTGGCAGGCTTTGAAGTTGTACTTTTAATGCCTAGGCAGAAAAAGTACACTTTTACTGCCTAGGCAGAAAAAGTTCGTTGCTAGGCAACCTTCCAAGTAATAATTTAAATCAAACTGGATATTAAAATTGACAATGACAAAGTAAACAGTGAACAAACAAATTCAACAAACGTCATCAGCGGTAAACATAGTAACGCAGAGCCCAGTAACCTTTGATGAAATAATTTAGTTATTTGGATATTGATAATGAAACGCAATTTAAATATGAAAAAGTCGATTTTGCGTGGAATTGGAACAAATTTGAAGAAAAAATTATATGTTTCACACGGCAGAAAAGCATATTTAATGCCTTGGCTGGTTTCATAGCCTCGCTACGCTCGGCTATGAAACCCCAGCCGCGGCATTAAATCTTGTGCTTTTATGCCTAGTAAAACAAATAACTATTTTTTGAGGATTTTTGAAAAAATGTCAAATTTGACAGGTTCAGAGTAGCACATGATAGAAGGACAGAGACTGTTTTTTACTAATTTTTTAATCACAAACTAACTAAGAAGAGAAATTTTCATCAATAAAAAAACATACGTTGCGAACTTTATTTGAGACACTATATGAGAGGAAGAACGTTGTAGAATTTTGTTACTCATTTAAAATTTACAAAAAAATTCAAAATATATGGTAAAATATTATCGGCATATAGCATTCCCATTACTGCCGCAACTGCGGTTGATATACTGACACTGTCACGTAAATTTTGTTCGAAGCAAACAGTTTGTAGGGAAGAGAACAGTCAGTAGTCCAGTTGAATACTTGACTCTCCATAATAGCGTATATTTGTTATATTTTGTACTGATCGACTGGTGGCTACACCAACAATAAACTGAACGTCTTGGGAACGCTATATGCCGATAATATTTTACAATATCTGTATAACGATGAAGTGGTATTTTTATTGAACTAATTCATTATTACTGACTGGGCCACATTGTATTTATACAATTTCTGTTTATCTTGATTCTTGATTGATGATTACTTTTATTGGTACAGAAAAATTTGCTTGTTTTGAATGAATATATGATATTGCCTGTTCAACGAAGATATTTGTGCAGAATGTCTCTCTGCTCGAAGGATCATGTCAAATTTTGTGACTGATTTAAGAATTTATCTGCGTTGTCTTTCATTTAACTGATTTAGGTTCAGTCATACGTAACTGAACTATAGGTAGGTATACTATCTGTATACATAACTACGAATAATTGTGCGTTTAGTGCAGAAAATAACATATTTTATTCGAGTGTAACAAGAGAATCATTTTTAGTAAAAACCCCTTATTCTCTCCTTAATTTAGTCAGATTTCTGACAGAAAACAGAAATTTCTTCCC
Source organism: Chrysolina americana (assembly GCA_958502065.1). Lineage (NCBI taxonomy): Eukaryota > Metazoa > Arthropoda > Insecta > Coleoptera > Chrysomelidae > Chrysolina > Chrysolina americana. The sequence goes on from OY293412.1 coordinate 73,213,501, forward strand.
TGGCTAATACCACGACGGACGTTGAATTAAATCTGACAGATATATGTGCAGCGTTCTCCCTAGAATCTGGAAGACAGCCACAAATGCTTTCTGTATCAAGTAGCAGAATCCTGCCTGACATGACCAAGGACTTGACCACTTACATACCGGTTTCGAGGTGTATTGCCTCTCTTCAGTGCAAGGTAGGTCCGACAACATATGCAGTCGTCGACGTCCTTGGTCATGCCATGCCATCCATGTTTGAAATGATCCTCTGAGGTGGATGCGGAGTCTCGTGAGAAGACACTCTCAGCGCCACCTCTAGAAAACCTCAGATAGCACTCCAAAGTAACTCGGGGTAGAGTTTGTTTGAAAATATCAGACAAGTTTGATGGCTTCGGGAGAGAGACAGAAATTTTAGTAAAAACCCCTTATTCTCTCCTTAATTTAGGCAGATATCTGACAGAAAACATCTACTTCCCTGGCTAATACCACAACGGATGTTGAAATAAATCTGACAGATATCTGTGCAGCGTTCTCCTTTGAATCTGGGAGACAGCCACAAATGCTTTCTGTATCAAGTAGCAGAATCCTGCCTGACATGATCAAGGACTTGACCACTTACATACCGGTTTCGAGGTGTATTGCCTCTTTTCAGTGCAAGGGAAGTAGTTGTTTTCTGTCAGATATCTGCCTAAATTAAGGAGAGAATAAGGGGTTTTTACTAAAATTTCTGTCTCTCTCCCGAAGCCATCAGACTTTATTTAATATTTTCAAGAGAATCATTGACACGATTATGAACTATTCAATTTCCACACGAATTGTAGACTATACTTTTCCACCGACCTACCTGAAAAACAGTGAATCTAATATCTATGAAAAGGTTGTCGACCACGGGGAAATCGGAAACAGTAATAGGCTCAGTTGTTATTAATTGAGAAAAAAATTGCGTAACAGAAGGGAATTAATTTTTTTCTGCTGTTATCTTCAAGCTTTCTATGCGACGTTTCATTATCGTTAAACGGGCCTGACTTGAAAAAAAAAATTATGTAAAATTAGATATCCTGAATCTGATAAGAAAATGTTGAGAAATTGGTAAATATAACTTTCAAGTTTCCTGACTGTGGCCGAAAAAGAACTGAAACGTATTGGAACCGACATAACTAATGCATCATGAAATTTTGAAATTCTGTATTGGTCGAAACAGGGACGTATTTAAAATACTAAGTTGCTGATGGTTTTCAAAAGGAAATTTCGAACAGAACTGATATTATCACAGAAAAGCGTATGGAGAAAAAATAAAATATGAAATCAATAAAGTTAGTTTCTTCGAAATAGTTTGATTATCAACAATATTTTTAGAAAGTTCATACTTTCAAAAACTATTTCAGATTTACCAAGCAAATTATTACTACATTGTTAGTATACATATAAACATTAATATTCAGATTTACCAAACAAATTATTACTACATTGTCAGTGTACATATAAACATTAATAAACGCTCAAATATCAATGGTCGTTTCTTTAATAGATGTAGCTGATACTTCTTTCACAAATTCTCAGTTTACAAAACGCTAATTGTTTTGCCGTACAATTGAATCAATACAAGTCATCCTATGGCGAACCTGTTGAATTTTCCAATCATTTGAGAAAGACATGAACAACTGAAAATACTATACAAAAAAATAGTACTGAATCGAAATTTGAAGATTATTAATGATAAATTGTTAAGTTTCCTACATAAATTATTGAAAATTGTAATAGAATCATAAAAAAATATTTGAATGTTAACAATTTCATTGCTTTTTTCATGAAAGTTGAAAATATTATACCTGGTTCAAGAGATATTGTACTGGCACCATTTTCAGATATTTTGATATTCTTGTAGGTATGCATCCGCAGCATATGAAACCAAAAATACACTAAATGGACATCTCGAAATCCATCTCCAGGTATTGATGAGATTCTTGGAAAAGCTGTGAAAATGGTTAGTGATATAATTTCCTTTCCACTCTCTCATGTCATTAATCTCACATTTCAAGTACAATATCTTTGTGACTTGAAACTATCCAGGTCAATACCAACATACAAAAATGAAGGATCTATAGAGAATGCGGTGGGTAGAGACCGTGGCTCATGGTCAAATAGTTGATCGAATTGTCTTGAAGTGACGTAATTTCTATTGGTTTATTTAAAATCTTTGAAGAAATTATTGAGTAATGACGTCATTATAACTATCGGAATATTTGCCTTCCATCACAGTTTTCGAAGGTCACTGAATACATAGGTTCGAAAGAGTTCCAAGAAAAAAACTGCTGATATCAGATTGTCAGTATAGTTTTAGAAACAAAGGTCAACAAAAACTGCAATAAACGAACTATGTCAAATCTATGAATATACGAATGAGAGAAAATATCCTATTGCACTGTACTTTGACTCAAGTCTCGCACTTGACGAAGTTGATCACAATTTACTTATTGGAAAGCTGTGCCGCAGTGGTATTAGAGGTATGGCCAATGACTCGGCAGCATCTAACTAGCAAGAGAAGTCCCAAATAGTTATATTGGAAATTATCAAATCTAATACTCCGAAGGTTGAAATGGGAATTCCTCAATCCTTGGTCCTTTAATTTTCGTTATATTCATGAATGATATCAAATATTCATGCACTTCCCCAAATAGTCATATTTGCTGATAATACAAATCAAGCTATAGCCGAAAATGATCTATGAAATGCTTGGATATATCTAATGAGTGTACACACAAAATTTTCAGTTGGTATAATAAGAACGGCTTATTATTTAGTACATCCAAAATGCAATATACAGTGAGGACGTAAAAAGTCCCCCCCTCTTAACTTTTGAACGGAACAAGCTATCGAGATCGCTTGGAATTCAGGTAAAAAGGTACCACTTTTACTACTTTGTGGCATAAAAATTATTGGGGTCACGTGGCCTAGTGTCAAGAGAGCACCATCAACTTTTTTTTTCAAATGTAAAGGGGGGTCACGTGGCTCCTGGTTTTGAAGGTCTTCCGTTTCTATATCCAGCACTTCTTTATGAAAATCGGTCAAGCCGTTTCAAACTGACGAGCGTTTGAAATTTGCTTCAAATATTCAACAAATAAATTATTTTAACTATTAATTGTAGCAGAATTTTAACTCCGTTACTGATTCTGGCCGAAAAGCCATTTGTTTGTGGTGAAACAGGTACACATATTATTGGTATTTTACACTGTGGTTTTTGTTTCCGTTTTTTATACCTTAGTTATTTTGCTGGAGACTCCAAATAGCATTTCATTTCAATCTCAGTATAATATTGACGTTACTCATATCAATACTTTTGACAGTTTTCATAGATTTCAAATGAATTTACCATGGATGTTAGCTTTCAACAAGACGGTGCACGCCCTCACTACTACAGACCTGTCCGAGAATGGCTTAACGAGAATTTTCTGGGACGGTGGATAGGCCGACGTGGCCCCATTCAACGGCCAGCTAGGTCACCTGATATGACTCCTATGGACTTTTTTCTGTGGGGGTGAATAAAATCAAAGGTGTATGTCACGCAGCCACAGTCAGTCCAGGAACTTATAAACCGAATAACAGATGTGTGTTACGATATTACTCCGCAAATATTTAATAACGTTCGGAATGAATTCCAAAACCGACTTTTTTTCTGTCAATAGTGAACGGTGAACATTTTAAGCACTTGTTAAAATAGTTGCAATTGTTACTTGAAATTTTGTTGAACTTAAAAGTTATTTAGGTTTTTAATTTATTTGTAAAATAACCAACATTCGATGAAACAAGAGAAGTATTGAATGATAATGGATTCGCTGAAAATTCTAAGAGTGTCAATGAAGTAAGAAGTGAAATATATTGAATAAGTAATTTCTTTCAATTTCATTTGTACTGCTTTTTCCATTGATGGTCGAGCACTCATATGTTTCATTTTCATCTAGGCAGTTCTAAGATGCGTTGTTTGCGTTACAAATTCACTAGTTTGATAACACTATAAAACTGAAAGTAATGTCTTCGTGTCCAGTCCCTCCAATGCAGAAATAATAAGAGGAAAAGTGACTACCAGGCAGGACTCAGTAATCCTGAATATATCAAACTGAACACTAGTAAGTTGAAATACTTCACCCTTAAAAATAATACATTTAAACTTTTTAGGGTGATCCTATCTCAGTTAGAAACCCTTTGAAGAAACAAGTTTCACTTAACTTTATACTTCATCCAACCAGGAATATGAATTGAAAAGTATGAATTACTTATTTTTTCTTGTTGTTACAAGCCCCGCACAGGCCTCCAACACTCCACATTTCCATTTTCCCGTTTTCTCTACCAAATTAACCAGTTAAACGGATGATCGAATTGAATAATTTGTATTTTTTTCCAGATACATACCGCTTTGCAATTTTTAAAGCCTTTACAGCGATATGATTCACTTCCTTTGCATTGGAACAAAAAAAAAATATTGCACATTTCCTCTGCTTGTGTAAACATTGCACAAGCTATCACGCCAATTAACTATCGATATGTGTATGTAACTAATTTCTATTTGTCCCCAGGCTAATTACTATCGAGCGACGCAGTACTGCAGGTTCCACGGCATGCACTTAGCCAGCATCACGTCACAAGAGGAAAACGATAAGTTGGAAAAGTATATTAGAGATTTCGGTGAGTACAGGATGAAGAAGAATCCCAAGCAGTTGTTTGTAAAATTATCACATGATAATAATTGATTCACAGATACAATTTCATGTTTAATATATTCAGGGTATGACACTAAGTTGAAAACGATAAGATTTCCACGTATTTTATTACACATGTTTCGCTACAATTCAGATTTCTCAAGCTAATAATGTACCAATTGCTAATTGTGATCGTCTTTACCTTATTATCATTTCCTACAGTTTTCCATCAAGTAAGTTAATCCAAAATATTCAAGAGATTCCAAAATTCGCTTCCCATTTCTAATAAAATAAATAAATGTTAATACCAATGACACAAACATAAAGTGGAACAGAAAGACAAATGTGTGTCTGTGTATTATAGTATGCATACAGTAGTTCGAAATTTTCAAGGACAGCAAAATATCTAGATATACAGAGTTAGTGTTACAATCGAAAAATTACGAATAAGAGAAAAACTATAACATTATGATTATAATATTATAAATGAGATATCTGTAAGGCAGTGGAATACAGTGAAAAGATCAGGTATATGTTGAAGAGAGTCAAATAAATAAATAATTTCATTGATTCTGTAAACATTCTTAACTCCTCGACACGAGTCCAGTCACTCAGTGATCATCTTCAGTATTTTAACCTTCTTCTAAAATGGTCATTTGGAGACTTAAACACGTGCCCTACAAAAAAGGTGACAGAACTTCAGTATCTAACTACAGGCCAGTAGGTATCAATCATCATTTATCTTGCTTAAATCTTTGAAAAAGTCCTAAAATCATGAATGAATAATTTCCAGAACAAACACAAATTGATATGTCAGAAACAATGTGGGTTCAGAAAGAAACTGTCAACAAATGATTCAATGGCATTTATTTTCTAACAAGTGAGTTAACTAAAACATTGAACGTATCTAGATTGTAGTGTAAGGGGGTCGTACAGGCTGTGTAAGTTCTTTTGTGCGTGACCCTTGATCTATTCGAGGCCCGGGATTCCGAGACTTCTTGCGAAGTTTATCAGTTTCCTGGGAGCTAAGTTAAGGGCGTTAAGAAGGCCCTTTCCAAAAACTTAAGCCTTTTGCTGAAATGCGCTGGGCATTTGCGAAGTTCTCGCAGTAGCGACAACTATCACTCTTTGATTAACCCATCTTTTTGAGGTGGTACCCCAGAGGGCAGTGTCCAGTGAGAAGTTCCGTTACCATTTTCAAGTCTTTCTTGCCCAAGTCGAGAAGCTGTTTAGCTCTCTCTCGATGCATTCCTGGAAACATAATTCTATAGCATGTACTTCTGCTTCGAAGATAGTTGGGGTGTTACCAAGAGGTTTTGAGAACCTAAACTTTGGTCCTGTAACGCCCACTCCAACCCTTTCGTCCATCTTAGATCCATCTGTGTACCACACTGATGCATCCCTTCCTAGTTGAGGTCCGTTCTCTGTGTAAGTTTGGTGACTGTTTATGACCACTTCAAGGTGCATTTCGAAGTCGTACCTAACTGGCATGAAATTTGTCGGTTTAGACATGGCTTCTAGGGAAATGTGTTCCAAAATCTTTAAGTGTCCGATCAGATCTCCTGCTTTTAAGTTTTTTGTCTAGCTCAGTCTGAAGGCACTGTTTGCTGCTCCTTTCATTATACATAGGTGCAATAGCGGAAGGTTTAGCATTGCCTCTAAGGCTGCAGTAGGGCACGTAAATATTGCTCACGTGATTCCCAGACAGGCTAGCCGCTGCACTCTTGAACGTATCTAAGTCTATATACTTTTTGCGTGTTCCTGGATCTAGCATGAGCGTTTAACAGTATCAGTCACGAACAACTGCTGAAAACTTTGAAGGATGTGGAAATTCGAGGGAAAGTCAACAAATTGTTTGAAAGCAATCTTTAATGGATAGAAGACACTTAGGTACCACGAAAACACTCAGGTACCTACTGTACAAATTTGAACAAATGAGAAATATCTCGACACTGCCTACCTGAAAATTATTTACCATGCCCTAGTAGAGTCAAGGTTGCAATATGCAATTCTCAGCTGGGGTGGAACAGTATAGTCTAGTCAACGAGTGCTCTTGTCAAATTTGAAAAATGTTTTTGAGATATTTGCAAAAAACTATATATTTGCAAGCGGCTCTTGAAATTTTTCAGGAATCATCTACACGCTGTTCCGAATCGAATGACACCTCGTACATTATTTTCAGAGGCAGAGAAAAAAGTTTGACTAAAAAAGCTTTTGTTGAATAGAATAAGTATGCGCGCACCTTAATCAGTAGGACGTTTTTCAAAAAAAATTCTGAAAATTATGTATGACTAATAATGAACTTATCCATCAAGCAGCCTCTTTGCAGAAACTGACATATTGAACCTCCGACAACTCTTCATGTTCATCATTTTCAAGTACCAAAATGAAATTATACTGGAAAAAGTCAATCACAAATACGAAACTAGATATAACATGTAAACCATTAGTAAGAATTCAGAAAACAGAATTATCAACACGCACATCCAAATCGGTTTCAGTGGTGTTATTTCCTTTCTTTCTGTTTATTCAAAACCAGATAACTTATTATGCCTACAATGTCTATTAGTTTTTTATTTACTTTGTTATGTAGTTTTTATGGTATTTTCAAGACTTTTACTGAAAACTATTAGCTATTAATTTTACGAGATTATTATGCAACTTATAACAATCGAGGGCGTTGCCAGGTAAAGAGGCGCTTCGCGCCGAGTCGCCTGATACAACTTTGGTTGGTTATTGTCCAGTTATTGTCATATTAGCGAGCCATAAAAATTAAAATTGTCTTAAAATTATTCAAAACTGTGACGAAAATCATGGCAGATATTGATATTCTTGAAAATTTACTTGTGGCTGCTAAACCTGTAAAAGTAGATTTGCTTTCGGATGAATAAAAAATCCATTGCGAAAAGGAATACCTTCAGTTTTGTGAGTGACGAAATACACAATAGATTCAAGGTGCTGAAGAAACGGTATTACATTATTTAAAAAATATATAGCATTACGTCCAGTCCTTACTCCACATAGAATATTGTTCATATCATATACAAAACGGAAAATGCACCGTTCAGCTTTGCGGTATCAATTTATTTTCTAATACCTGAGAAAATTGCTGCATATCTCAATCTCGAAAATTCCACTATGTATATAGGTAGTGGTCACTGTATTACAAGATGTTCAGCTATTTTTTTGTTAATGCGGGTGGAGACATAATAGATTTACAAGAACTTGGTGGTTCGGAATCGAGCAATGTTGAGGATATTTAGAAGATAACTTGAGTAAGACTATTTCCATTGCGCCAAAAATTCAAGTTGGAGACGTTTCTGTAAACACTATCTCATGTACCAAAGAGACCATCGAACTAAATAAGAATGTTGTTGGTGAAAATTCAGAGCGGGCATGCCTTTCATTTTGGCCAAGAATGTTGCAGGTATATCTATCAATTTTCATAAATAGATTTTGAAATAAAATTGGTATCTAGGGTATTATAAAGTAATTAACGTATTTTATTTTGTAACTAATGTATTATGTATTGTAATAATATTTTGATATTAATAATTTTTAATAAAGATTTAACTTAAAGGGAGCTTTGGTAATTTTCAATGATACGATAAACTATACCTTTACTATGTGGTAACATTGCTATATTCTAAACCGTAATAGATATAAAGACGATTAAATGGGAAAAAAGGTAACTATTGTGGTGAGCAGTAAATTGGTCAAAGAAAGTTTACGGGGATTCTCGCCCTTCCCAACTTATACAGGAAAAACTGAAAATGCTGTTTTCGTTTTTTTAAGAATAGAATTGTTATTTCAGAAAATATAAAAAAATTAAAAAGGAAAGTTTTATTGTATTCAAAATGTGCTAGAACTACGTAACGATAAATTCTTAATCAAACGTTTCGTGTCAACACCGCCATCATCAACTATTTTCTTCAAATACGGACCTGTCTATTTCATCACAAATATTTATAGAGCGATAAAATCACAATTCAGTGGTATATCACACTCGACATTTTTATAACGTTTCATATAAAATAACTAGCATCATCAGTGACAACAATTTTCAATTAAGTTTAATTACAAATTTATCATTACCTAGTTCTAGTACATTTTGAATACAATAAAACTTTCCTCTTTCATTTTTTTATATTTTCTGAAATAACCATTCTCTTCGTAAAAAACCGTAAACAGCATTTTTAGTTTTCCATGTATAAGTCGGGAAGGGCGAGAGTCCCCGTAGATTTTCTCTGACCAATGTACTGCTCACCACAATAGTTACATTTTTTCCCATTTAATCGTCTTTGTATCTATTACGGTTTAGAATATAGCAATTTTACCACATAATAAAAGAAACTGCCTGTATAATTATTATTGAGGTGACTATCGTCAGCTCACTGCTTTGGCCATTCCAGACAGATATCCCTTAACGCACATTCATTTGAACTTATTACTAACATTTGTACTATACAAGGTTTCCCAATTCAAGTCGGCACCATTGCCAAATTCGGTTAAATGGGCAAACTATTAACATTTTTAATGACCTTCTCGATGCCGAAAACAAAAAAAAAATGACAGTCGCGTTTTCAGAATATTTCATATGGAACACCCTATATTTTTTCATGCATTTCGATTCGTAATAACATTCTCAACAACAAAGCTCATATCACCTTTCTTCCTAAAGTGGAAAATGAGCGACTTATGTGAAAATATCTATTTCTTCCTCTAGTACAAAAAATTTCTTCGTTTTGGCGAATAAAACCTCATGATTGTCCAAACACTCAATTTTGGTACTCATACGAATGACAATATTTTGCTACTAATAGCAAAATAAGACAGTAATAAGAAAAAAATGTGCTGGGATGTGAACTCGGGAAACGCGTGATCATCATGTCGCACCACTCAATTGACACGACTGAGCTATTTGGTATTAATGTACAAAACGATAATTTCCATCTTAAAGCCATTCCGCTAGCTGCATTTGTTTTGTGAATCAAAATATGCCTGCTGTAATGATAACTTTGAAGCAGTTTTTGTACAGAACAGAAAATACTGGATTGTCATATGAATGTGGTTGGAAAAAATGTGTTTGATTCGATAAAACATCATTATTATGAGCAATCAAGTTGCCTTGAAACTTTGTTGAAATACTATTTGTCAAATATTCTCAAGTATATCATGACAATGTCATACATTATTGTAACTGTCAACTACTGTTCGAATATTTTTCGAAATGCCGTTTTCCCATCAAGAAAAATGTGATATGTTGGAATCTTACTTGTTTTGCCAGAAAAATAGCGTAAGAACACTCCAACACTACAGCAATTCGTTCACCGATCGGGAATTACCTGATCGGCGTTTTTTTGCTATGCTTCATCGTCGATTCAGGAACAATGAAAAAGTTTTTGAGAAGAGGAGAACTAAAACACGTTTTGTAATATCTGAAGATACAGAAATTGAAGTTTCATCTCACTTTGAGGTATATCCAAATAATTCCATCAGAGATTTATCTAGAGAAGTAGCTGTTCCACTGTCTGGTATTCAATGAATTCTGAAGAAACATAAGATTTCTTCTTATAAGTTAAGACCAGTGCAAACACTAGAACCTGGTGATCCTGAGAGACGATTGGGGTTTTGTCGGTGGTTTATGAATAAATGCAGACAAGATCCAAACTTCTATAGAAATATTATATGGAGCGATGAGGCTAATTATTCAAATCGTGGAATGTATAATAGAGATAATTTTCATTATTGGAGTAGACATAATCCATTTCTAGTCCATCCCCACAATCCGAAACGACGATTTAGTATTAATGTTTGGTGTGGTCTATTTAGAGGCAAAATTATCGGTCCATTTGTCTACCATGGTTCTTTGAACAGACCCCGTTACATTAACTTATTAACAAGAGTGTTGGAAGAGTTTTTTGATAATCTTGATCTGGAGGCTCGTCAGATGATCTATTTTCAGCAGGATGAAGCACCAGCACATAATGTCAGTGGCGTAAAAACAATGCTGCGAGGCTGTTTTGGAAACAGATGGATTGCTACAAATGGTCCTGTTAAGTGGCCCCTCGTTCACCAGACATGACACCTCTAGATTTTTATTTTTGGGGATTTCTGAAAAATGAGGTGTACAAAATGAAACATAATAATGTAGATGAACTGAAAAATTATATTGAAACTATAATTAATAGAATTACTGGCCGAAATGTGTTGAATGTCACACGTAGTGTCAATAGAAGGGCCCAAATATGTTTTCAACAAGAATGTGTTGTTTTTGAACATTTACTCGATATTTCATAGCGCTTTATCAAATCCGTTTGTTATAAATGTTTCCAATTGATAAAACTGTCTTATTTTCACCTTTACGAAAAAAAGTCAAATGAGACTTGTTGTTGACAATGCTATTTCGAAACGAAATGCATGCAAAAATATAGGGTGTTCCATTGAGAGAAATATGATTTTATGAAATATTCTGAAAACACGACTGTCCATTTTTTTGTTTTCGGCATCGAGAAGGCCATTAAAAATGCTACTAGTTTGCCCATTTAACCGTAGCATCAATAATAACGGAGTTGGCAATGATGCCGACTTATTTTGGAACACTCTGTATTTTGTTGATCCAATACAGCGCTTGCAATGAATTTCACTAATTAATATTCTGTTTAGGTTATGGAAACGACCATTTCTGGACATCGGGCACCGATCTAGCAGAGGAGGGCAACTTTTTCTGGATGTCTACAGGACGACCGATCACCTTCACCAACTGGAACGCCGGAGAACCTAATAATTTTGAATACGAAAATGGCGAACAAGAAAACTGCTTGGAACTTTGGAATAGGGATGCAAAAGGACTGAAATGGAACGATTCGCCGTGTTCTTTCGAAACTTATTTCATTTGTGAAGTGCAACCATGAAAGAGCAAAGTCCGTGTATATAGTGTTTTCAATTGTTTCATCCAGTGAAAGAAAAACTGAAAATGTGTTTTTGACTTATCGAATGCAGGGTCCATCAGTCACTGATAGGGCAGTGACAGAACTGTTCTAAAAACTAGTTACTGAAATTACTTATTTCTGTAAATAATATTGAGATTATAGCGGCTCGCTATGGCTAGATTTATGACACACTGATATTAATGTATATATTGATAGGCAATGATATTTATTGGCAATACTCCACATAAAAGAAAAGGACTGTTTTCACCCATCATGAGATATTTGAAAATTTTCAATAATTTTGAATTTGAAATTTGAATATATCGACTACTCTTTACTAAAAATAAAACGTTTTCACTCATTTCCACTCATTTCTATGCAGATAGTTTTGAAATCATTTGAAATTTATTTGTAAAGCAAAATTCCACGCCTAAAAATATACCAAAGTGGGCGTTTTTGTTTTGGTAAAAGTCCAAGAAAATCAAGGATGGTAAAATATAAGTTCTTAGGGATTGTATTTCCCAACATTTTTGATTGATAAGATTTGTTTTTGCCTCATTGTTTTGAAACATGCATCACGCTAGAATAGCTCATACAATCTAATTTTAAAATCAGCTTCTTTGGAATTGTTTCTTTGACTAATAACTTTATTGAACATTTGTCGGCTCTTTTTTTGACTCCTTTTGGGTCACTTTTGAATCTTGAAGTCAGCTTGTTCATCATCATTTGAAGAATAAATATATAACTATCTTTATTTAACAACATCTACCATCCACTGCGAGCTTATCAATATGATAAGAGAACTCCAACTGTCAAGTCAGATGCGTCTGGTATGATACCGTCACATATTAAATAAGGTGTTACGATTCAAAGCTACCTGAAACCAATGTTGTGAAAACTGGTTTAAATTTTCCGTGAAATTCCCGTTCAATAATTCACTTAATATAATCAGTGACCAAGACAATCGTGCTACACGTCATATCATATTGAATCACAAACATAAAATAAGCTGCATGCAAATCAATACTAGTTTGAACACATTTTTGAAAAGAGTATCACAGCGAAGTACTCCCAGAAGCACTTTTCTAATGCTCTAGGAGTAATTTGTCTGTCGTTTGATATTTATTTTATACAAATTTCATATTCAGTGAAAAAGAGATGCCGAAAATATACACTTCAATTTATGTAACATTTTTCAATCAGTTGGTATTACGATTTGTTCATTCTTCAAAAGTTTCATTTGTTTCACTGTATCACAACAATATAACTGGGGATTGATTCTCCAGAAATCAATTCAACTGAGAAAAACTAAATCGCCTTTAGTAAAAAAACTTCTCTTCTGAAAACATGTTAACTGTCTCTCAAGCATTCTAATGTATGAAAACGATTCGATTGTGGCCAGGAAGCTGTTTGGATTTTATGAATTTCGAAGGAGAATGCAAAATGACCATGATTGATGAAGATTAATGGGATTTCGAGAATGTTATTTTGGGTTACTTTGAAATGTTGCGTGTTTTTGTAATGAGTCAAATTGCTCACGAAATATATGGATGTATATTTTTCAATGGCATAATAGTTATATGACCTTCCAAACGATTGCAACGTTATCCCCTAGATTATTGTATAAGTTTGCTCAACTCATCTCATTCTGCAAATCCACATCAATGTGATGGAAAAAAACATTTCGAGTTGTATATCGGTTCGAGCATGCTGGGATATGACATTTTATGAGGTCTTTTGATTTTTCAGTCAAAGATGACTGTTTTTGTTATATTCTTTTTGCAGTTTTCAAGTGGAAGTGTTGGGAAAAAACAACGCATACAATTTTTAAGATAAGGTACAAAACATATTATCATATTATCACAGTATCTGATTAATTTAAAAGGTTGGCTCAGGGCGTGGTAGTGAACACGTCTAGCTCCTTAATTGTAGATAGTGACTCATCTTACATTTTCTGGTTTTCAAGGGCGGAGGGGGTGTACGATAGCGGCAAAGTAAAACTTAATTTGATGCAAAAGTACCTAGCTTATTTCTGTTCTATTTTTTGACCTGCTTCAAATGAATTATGAACCATACAACCGATGAGTCACTATCTACAATTTAGGAACTAGACAGTTCGAAACATGAAACTTGCCTTAATTATTCGTAAGCTTGGTGGTACAGCATCATATTCTCGTATCAATACGATGACAAATGAAATTTCATTTAATTTAATTCAGCTATTATTTGTATTAACAATTACAGTTTCAATCGGACTCAGATCGAATGATTGTGATAAAATTTAGGTAATAATATTATCTATTGATTTTTGTAGCACGTTTATCATTATGTAATGCAATTGTACCGAGAGTGAAGTGTTGTTACAATCAAACATCTCATAACACCAATAATCATCAGATTATTGCAGATATGGCAAACTCAAGAGTATATCCAAATGAGGTTTACTAATATCTTCAATTTTTATATCTGATTTACGTCTAATATTCATGTTATCTCAAACTGCCACATTTTGTTCTGCAATTTCAAAATTAAATGGACGATATACATCCGAAGTGGATATAAATACGAAGATTGAAAATAGTTTTCTAAGTCATACTTTTAAAAATATTTAAAACAAAGTAATGTTGTATAGAATTTGTTGTACAAATTTTCTTGAAGAAATAAAAATATTTCGAACAAAATGAAATAGATTAATTTACCCAATCGACAATTCATCTATATGAAAACCAAGATCAAAAATATAAAGCATTTTGATATTATTTAATTTTCGGAATTGAGAAACCTTAGAAATTTGCATCCAGTTAAAGTATAAATCAATTACCCTATGAATATACTGGAGATTTATCCCAACACCAAACCACTATTTTCAACACCTCGACACGTACTACACCAAAGTTTCCAAACAGTACAGGTCAAGTACATTACCCTATGAAATAATTCCGACTACGGCAGAAAATACCTTTCTCTCCAAACATTTCCACAAAATGGAAAAATGATGCAAATTTCTGACAGAAAACAACTAATTCCCCCTACTGACATTGAATTACATCTGTTATCTATTTCTGCAATGTTCCTCAAAGAGGACGCTATTTGCAAGTGCTGATTGTCATGAAGCCATAGAATATTATCCTTCATGTTGTTGGAAACGACCACCTGCATAAATGCATGTTTCGGTGTCATTTCCTCTCATCAATATTAGGATAGTTTAGACAACAATCGCCTTGTTTCATAAATCGAACGATAACATTCAAGAGCCCTATAGTATCCTCTACGAATGAAGCCGTGACTTACAGTAAAAGTCAGTCACAGCGCTAACCGCGAGAAAAAAACAAAACAGCATTCCTCGGTATCACATACTCCAGGAATAGTTAATGCAATAAATAGAACAAAGTTTAAAAATTGTATATTCGGAGAGGATCAAATAAATCAAAAGAAATAATTCCGACTACAGCCGAAAATATCCTCCTCTCCACACCTTTCCACAAAGTGGAAAAATGAGGCAAATACCTAACAGAAAACAACTGATTCCTCCTACGGACATTTAATTACATCTTTCATCCATTTGTGCAAATAGTGTTCCCTTTGAGGAACATTGCACAACTGAACAGATATTTGTATCATTTTTACACTTTGTGCATGGAAAGGTATTGTCTGCTGTAATCCTCGAATACTCACTTTTCATGACAGAAAAATACATATACTGCCATTGAATATAGAAAAATGTACAGACGACACTTCAGATGATTCCATCATTCTTGGCGAAACGTACGTCAAGTTTTCGGCTGGCACTTGGTTCATAAAAAAAGTGGTTTCTACCCAAGTTTATCACATTTTACTATGAGTACTTAATTCAGAAAATGTTCACACACAATCACTTGCAAAACAGACTAGTACGCGTCAATACACATTAGTAGAATATTTTGTTTGGCCGATTACACGATGCATTTGTCACTATTTAGTGTGAAAAAGAAGCCTTCTTGATTTTTGTCACCGAATCGCAGGCACTCGAATTCGGATGATTTTATGCATACGTTTTGTTAGTAATACTACTCTCATACTCATAAAACGAATATAATGCAGGGTCTTTCGATTCCGATTGGTGTTACAACAAAACAACAATTTTAACAATTTTTTTAACAATCGTCACCTATTTTGGGTTAGGAAATAGGAAGAACATCATTCGGCATTTTGACTTTCCTGCTAATTTGCCTTTCGCCAAGTACTCCCAATTCTACAGGTGAAATATCTGATTATTTCACATGATGAAATATTCTTTGGCTTTGAACGAAGTCTGGGCCCCAGTCGAAATGCTTTCTGGGGTTTCTATACATTGATGGGATCTGTTTGTAGGTGGTTCAAGCGAGTGGGTATCTAGCGTATGGACACCTTGACCACCACTTCTTGACACTTAACACACACATACGTCACAGAGGTATGCGAGAACTGGAAAACCTGTAGCCAATGGAAGTCTAGTAGGGACCTCGGATAGGGTGCTTCACTAGCGTCTACCTAGAAAGTATCACTGATATTACCTGACGTATTCCTATAAACTCTATAGGTTCGTCAGGTCAGTTTGGATTAGCTAATAATTCATATACGTATATTCAACCAACAATATTTGTGAATTTTCTGTCCGTAGACGTAAGTTTTCCTGGAGAATTTGACCTTCTATTTACTCGATAATTATTATCATCAGCTGTTGCGCGCGCAGGGCAATACATCAGGGAATATCAGTGATTCTTTATGGTAGACGCTAGTGGTGCTTCGGGACAGTTAGCAATATATGTGCTAAAAATTAGATACAGTATGATACAACTGATGCAATGTACTCGCTGTACCCGAATGTAAACATGGATTTTCTTTAATACCCACCCGTTTAGTTTTTTGAACGGGTCAACTCAAAAATAGATGACTTCGGAATTCGGAAAGGATTCAGTCATGCCATCACACAACTCTTGGCTATAAAACTACTGACTCGTTTCTCAACAGTTTTTCTTCATGTGAGGTTCCGGGCAGCCTTAGGAACACCGTACTAGTTTTGAAAAAGTGCATAACGGTGGAAATATCAAGATTTTCCATAAAATATAAAACACTAGGGACTTTTTTGTTAAAATGGCACGAAATTTAAAACTGGAGACGAAGTGGTCGTGGTGCTAGAGCATTAGCCTTTCACCCAGGCCAACCGGGTTTGATCCCCACCGCCTGCCATTGAGCTAAAGTGGTTCGGAATCCACTTGTATGTAAGATGTAGGTCCCGGAACTCCCTTGCTCGCATAAGCTCTGGGTTTGAAGGGTTATCTCCGCAAACCAAGGTGATTCGTAAGAACAAATTTTACAAAAAGATATGCCGTGCTAAATCATCCTTATCGAAAGAGCCAAAGAGGGGATAGCATATTCAAATACAGTTCCCCTGTTGAATTTTGTTCAATGAATAGAGTTCCAACAATATGAATTCCCAATATTCCTGCCCAAACGTTAATTTTTTCTGAATATAGAGTATGACTTTCCCGGAAAAACTGAGGGTTGGTGTCACTCCAATAACGGCAATTTTGTCTGTGAACATTGCCGTTGAGAAAAAATTTACATTCATCACTTAAACAAATATTGTGGAGAGGGTTAAGATGCTTTACAATGGTTTCCGTCATAATTTCGCAGAATTATGTTCTTCGATCAGGTCATCTTTAGTTAACTGGTGTACCAGTTTGATTTTGAATGGATGATATTTATTCCTCTTCACACAGTAAAAGGACACACCTCACAAACATTCGCGACGGAGGAAATGCTGAGGATTTAATATCATCTTACCTATTATTTGAACTTGCTGTAATTCCGGAATATACGGATGACCTGGGGGCTTTTTGTTCTGTACACTACCGGTAGTTGTAAATGTGGATGCAAGTTCCCTCAAATATTATCTACAGATAGGACGCGTCGCATCGCAAATAAAAATCGCTTCGATTTTTTCTTCCAACAGACGAGAATTGACCATTTTAGAGAGAGTTTTTTTTACGTGGCAACTATCTACTAGTAAACGAAAACTAAATGAGAATATTTTTACTGAAGAATGTTGTCGTACTGACATTTTAAAAAATTATCTATCAAGCCTTAGTGTTCTTTCTCTTGCAGACGCATATCTCTGATTCTAAAGCGGTTGTGAAAAATTAACAGCAAAGTGCTCACCTGGAAGGGATCGTTCACAACCCCAACAGAGCCAGTAAAAGCCTAGCTGGAAAAATAAGTCGCCAGGAAAGGACGGAATATTCCCCGCCTTACTGCAACCTGGCCTTGAATTAATAGAGTCCTTCCTGAAAAGGCTACTCAAAGTCAGCTTCATCTTTGACTACATACCGAAGACCTGGAGAGAGGCTGTAGTGGCGTTCATACTTAAGACTGGAAGACACCCAATGAAGGAACCAAAGTCTTACCGCCCCATTAGCCTAACCTCCTTTCTCCTGAAAGCAATGGAGAAAATAATAGACTGTTATATCAGAAGCGAACTCCTCGAGTTAAGACCGCTTCACAAGAAATAGTTTGCTTATCAAGCAGGAAAATCCACGATCAATGCCTAATTGAAAGCATTGAAAACATATATGTGGCAAAAGAAATGTCTCTTTGCGCCTTCATTGACACAGAGGGTAGTTTCGACAACACCTCACATGCTTCCATAACCAGATCATTGGAGGAAAGGAATATTAACGCCTCACTGATCAGATGGACACAATCAATGCTGAAAAGCAGAATCATTGGGGCGACCCTTGGGGGAGAGACAGTCGAGATGACAGCAGAAAAAGGTTGCCCCCAAGGGGGAGTTTTATCGCCGTTGCTGTGGTCACTGGTTGTCGACGACCTGCTAGTAAAGCTACACTGGTTATGCCGATGACCTAGTCGTCACCATTAGGGGCAAATACGACGGAGGAATCTCCGACCGCATGCAATTGGCCCTAAACACAATCATAAGCCGGTGCGCTAAGGAAGGACTCAACGTCAATCCTAGCAAAACAGTGCTGGTTCCATTCACCAAGAGGCGAAAGTACGATCTTAAAGCCCCAACTCTGAATGGAACCCACCTTACATTGTCCAAAGAGGTGAAATATTTGGGAGTTATAATAGACCAGGAACTGACTTGGAACAGCCAAATCAACCACATTCTTTCCAAAGCTATAGCAGCAAGCTCGACATGCCGCAAAGTTTTTGGTAAGACATGGGGTCTGAAACCAAAAATGATTTATTGGTCATACCAAACAATCGTTATGCCAAAATTTTATTTTATGTCAAAAATTAAACAAATTTCGGCAAAAGTCAAGCTGCAGAAAGTGCAACGGCTAGCCTGTCTGGGAATCACAGTGGCAATATTTACGTGCCCTACTGCAGCCTCAGAGGCAAAGCTGAAGCTTCCGCCATTGCACCTATGTGTAATGAAAGAAGCAGCAAACAGGGCCTTCAGACTGAGCCAGACAAAGAACTTAAAAGCAGGAGATCTGATCGGTCACTTAAAGATTTTGGAACACATTTCCCTAGAAGCCATGTCTACACTGACAGATTTCATGCCAGTTAGGTACGACTTCGAAATGTAGTTTGAAGTGGTCATAGACAGCCACCAAACTTGCACAGAGAACGGACCTCAACTGGGAAGGGATGGATCAGTGTGGTACACAGATGGATCTAAGATGGACGAAAGGGTTGGAGTGGGCGTTACAGGACCAAATTTCAGGCTCTCAATACCCCTTGGTTACACTCCAACCATCTTCCAAGTATAAGTACATGCTATAGAATTATGTGTACAGGAATGCACTCGAAGGGCAGAAAACTATATACTGTCAGATATCCAAGCAGCACTAAGAGCTCTGAGGTCATACACGTGTGAGTCTAAGTTAACTTGGGACTGTAAACAATCCCTAAGACAACTGGCAGTATACAATCAGGTCACCCTGCCAGGTCACAGAAGGCAACGAAGAAGCAGATTGCCTTGCCAAAGAAGCGGCAAACACACAATTTCCCGGCCCAGAACCCTTCTGTGAAAACTCACTGGAATAAAGTGCCAGAACAAAGACAAGCGAAAATAATAGTGTGTCTATCGCCATAGAAAGCTAAACAGCTTCTCGAGAACTTCACGGAAACTGCAGAACATTTGCTGTGCGAATGCCCAGCGCTTTTCTGCAAGAGGCTTGAGTTCTTGGAACTTGAGTTCTTGGAACATCAGGAACTCAGTTCCCAGGAAACACTATAATCGGTCATTTCACTTGACTGACAATATAATCTGAAATATGCTCGCTTCCCTCGCTTAGGAAACAAGACATGCATTCGGCTTGTTCAGGAGTTAGATGAAAACATGCTTGCTTTGCTCGTTATTTATGCCTTCTTACCAATGTGTTGTTGACCCAATTATTCGTGGAATTTCAACATTTCTCTTGCAGTGCAAAACGACGAAAATTAAACAACTGAATATATAAGAAGTTCAACTTAAGTTATAAAAGTAAACTGTTTATTGATTCAATATGTGTGAGAAAAGAGAATGGTATCTAAAAATTAATCTCTGCATCATCTCTCCCAGATTTTCGACAATGTTCAAGAATTCAATTTACATATGATTGATTTTTGTTCATGAATGGCTTATGATTTCCAACGAGGTCGGTCGGTGGCTCAGTGGCTAAGGTCTCTAGCAGTTCGGTGGCTCAGTGGCTAAGATCTCTAGCAGTCCCGCAAACACGGTGGGCTGATTTATCAATCGCTGGCCATCTTTCAGGAAAGATGGGCAGAACCGCTTCCCTAGAGAAGTAGGCCGCCTCTAGGCGCAATTCTCTTAACCCGGTTTTTTGCATCAGCCTTTTCCGGGACAGCACGAGAACAACCACCTCCGAGTGAACTCAGACACAAGAATTATCTACATTGAATTCAACTCGAACGACATGCATGAGCGTTGCAGGAGGCATGTATCATACGCACCACCACCACTATGGATTGGAAAGTTCGACCCTCCGCCAACACCAGCGGGGGAGGCTACCAGCGCCCCTTTGTCGGGACCCTGTGTACCCCTTGGCACAAGCGCTCCCTCGCCCCGCAGTCAGCAATGTCTGCGGAGTAAGGGAGGCGGCTTTCAGTGCGTCCTCCCGAACCTCTCCTCTCCTGAGCCCTCTGGGCGAAGATTGAGCTGCTGTGTGCGGGAGTTATGATCTTATTAATCCTGGTGTAGAATGAAAAGCTTACATTGTAAAATAAACCTCTATTTATTTATTTATTTATTCTAGCAGTGGAACTTCTAGCTCGCATCAGACAGACGTTCGAGGCTCGAGTACGGAATCTTTTTTCTCATGTACACGGGTCTCTTTAGGTGGCCACATGCCTTTTTGTGAATCAAGTGTGATGTGAGTTGCCTAGATGCCAATCCTGACGTCTGGTGCTAGCTTGAAGTGCGCACCGACCAACCGGGGTGGTGCTGTAGGTTTTCCGGGTTTTCCTACAGCTGAAAAGTGAATACACCACCGACAATATCAGTAAGTCGCTCCGGAGTGCCACGGCATATAATAATAATAGCCGTCCTCTACCCGC
The DNA here is from genome assembly GCA_958502065.1 of Chrysolina americana. Classification (NCBI taxonomy): domain Eukaryota; kingdom Metazoa; phylum Arthropoda; class Insecta; order Coleoptera; family Chrysomelidae; genus Chrysolina; species Chrysolina americana. Next base: position 73,234,658 of record OY293412.1, read on the forward strand.
ACAGGCTATGCCTTTGGGTACACTCTACGAGTGTTTATGAGGGAGTATTATTATTATTATTATTACAATTACCAATACTTAAAAAAAACAACTCACCCAGCAACTACCTGCATTGCTATTTGTTATCTTTTTATATTCGAAATATATCCCCAAAATATTTATCTATTTATCCAGATTTCTTTCAGACTAACCGCTTTATGTTTTATTGTATAACCTTCAATTGCTAGTGTCCACCGGGCACTTATTTTGGTATCAACACTATATCTCATTCACATCAACGATTTGTCCACACAGCTCTGTGGATGATCCCAAATTTTATTCATCTTTCTACTCCAAAGTTTCAACATCATCCCGTGAACCCAAAATAATGAAAATAATAAACAAGGGAGGGGTTCATATAGATATATGAACCTGGCTTGAATTATAGGATAGGTATCCAAGAACTTGGTTGAATTCAACGAGAACAAATCCCCAGCATGTATTTTCTCTAAAAACCCTATCCCACAGTGCACAGCGTATTATTGCTTTTTTGGGGTCTGAAATAACAATAACACTTGCACTGTATAACTGCCAGGTCTAAATCAGCTTCACAACACTGTATTAAAATTGGCAGTTCAAGAACACACTTTTTTGTGACTACCACCGAAACTCTACATATTTTGAAGTGCAGAATGCAAGACTGCAAAACTAGGAGAGCGACTGCTGTTCGAAGGAAGGCAGAACAGTACGAATGAGTAGATCAGAGGATAGCAAAAAGGGCTCATTGGAATCTACTTGCCTGGCGACAAAAGCAGCTTCCCCATAACTACTAGTACAAGAAACTGTCCCAGAATGTCAACTGCAACTCTTTCGAAAGGTTCACTAAAAAGGTATTTGGCCATTTTCTCCACTGTCGATTTCAAGTCCCTTCTTTGAAGAACACATCTCGACGGAAATTCACCCAATAGAATCTTTTTCGAATTCATGCTAAGATTCTCTAGATTCCGAAAGGCCCACCTGCACGACTACCACGTATAAAGTTGTTCGAGCACGTTTCAATATCTGCGCAGTACAATTGCCCTATATGTGCTCTTCCACCTACAATGCAATATGCCATCACGACATGGGAATGTCTTTCTAAAACGCATCACAGTCCAAAATGAAAATGAGTTTTTTCTCTAGTGGATGAACTGATTAGATCTCTAATGGAACTGAACTTTGTTTTCAGTCAAGTGATGAAATTGCTTGGCTTCAAAGTCCTGGATGAATTTTCGATAGGAAGTGCATAGTCCAATGAAACTTTCTACTTCGTGTTAGTCTCTGGGACTTGATTCGAGTGGTCGTCAAGTGTCCTTCGCAATAACCATAACTAGTTTCATAAGTATCTCTGAAGTGGCGGGAGCATGACATAATCCAAACTGTCCTCCAGACAATGCTGTTTTGCCTCTGAAGTCTGGATATACTTCTACTTGCCATTATCAGCTTTTCAGACGCAACGTTGAAATCCATTTTGAACAGGATAATGTGTTTGGCGTGTCGTCGATTCTTAGCAATGCTCCACATGCATGTTGATCATGTCAGCTTTATCTTCTTGTTGGCAAATGGAGTCTCCAGCACCGGTATTGAACTATATTAGTATGCCCGGTTGACATCTCGGGTGAGAAAATGGCTGTCAGGAAACTCTCAAGCCTTTCGATTCACTTCTAGAGTTAGATAATCTGTGTTTGCCATCATATTTGCATTATTTTCGCAATGGAGCGATTTCCAAAGCCACTGTTTCTATGGTGAAGGCGAATCTTCGAACTTCTAGATGGCCTTGGACTAGCAGATTTTTTACTATTTCTCTTGAATGTCGAGATCCAGTGCCGGACTGGCCCATCTTTGCCAAGTGAGATTTTGAAAAATTGGGGCCCCCAATTACCAGGTTCATTCTATTTCATGAGTCGCATACGTAAATTTCAACAAATTATTGGTTTTCGTACTATTAATGATTAAGGTGCAAGATCAGCTCTACAATTGTCTTGGAGTAAAAAATGAAATAAACATAACAAACTTTGAGCGACCTGATAAATAGAGTTGTATTTACCTGGCCGCGTTTGCAACTACGCCAAATAAAATTATTTTTGGACACAGGCAGGCTTTACTCTCTGCTGTCTTAGTGTCTCGCATACGACTAATCAGTAATCCAGCGCGCCAAAACCAAAACCGCCCACCGACCATACATACTCACGCATCACTGTTGCCACGTTGCAAGAGGTCCTCAAGAAATCCTACCAAATCGAAAGTGAATATTTGCGTTTGTCATGTTTCTGGCAATAACCAATTTCGACATTTGACCTTTTTTCTTAATTAATTTCAAATTATTGTTTCCATGTCTGTTTTCCTAGGGGTCCCGAGACCCCAAATGGGGGGTGGGCACCGTGAGATTTTTCTCACTATCTCACCTGGCCAGTCCGGCACTGTCGAGATCGAGATTTTGGATCTTTGAACACTGAAATTCGACACACTCTCTAGTTCCGACTAATTCTGGTTTTCCCTATTATATCTCCCCAAGCAGCTCCTCTGTTTTTCGCAGTTATTGCAGCATTTATTTCCGTTTTTTTTTTCAGAAGGCAGGTGTTTGCACAGAGCTGATAAGGATTACAATAACTTATTCAATAGCACCTTGCTGCCTCGTTGGTACAAAAAAGTTCGCTAAATTTTAGTTTCTATAAGTTGGCTATCGTATTTTTCTATTCGTTTGTTTTTCGCCGTTACGAAATCCAAGGATGTTATTAACGCTGCGCTTATGGTTTGAAGACAACCTAGTCAATGGGTTTGCTGCTTGTTAGTAACTTTCAAATCATTGATGAAGGTCTGCCAAACTGTTAAATTGAAGAAACATTGTAAAAATTACAATACACTCGCAACTGGAGTTACAAATATAATAATAATAATGTTTATTAAGCTCAATTAATATTCAATACAATATACAATTCGAACATAATGTAGGCTAGAGTAAATAATACACCGAGATAACCCATTAAAACCGATTGGTCGTGCATGGGTGTAGGTACATATCTCAATATGTCTTTCTTGTACATAGATATTTAATTTTTCAGTTCAGAATCTCATATCATGTGATGTATAAGTCAAATAGTAGCACTATAATAAAAAAAATCTAGTAAGTATTAAATTAAATTAAGTGTTATAGGTTGAATTTGAATTTATATAATGGTTAATATCGACTAACAATAAATAGTATGGTTCTATACTCTACATATTGAGTATGCATGGAAATAAAATGGCTTAACGAATGAATCCATAAAAATAAATTAATTTGAAAAAAGAATGAAACAAATTGAGGTCTACTCTAATATATCAAATTGAAGTCTGGATCGACTCATCAAAGTTCGCTTTCTATAATTTGATGAATAATTTTTCTGTCAAGATTTTTCATATATAGTTTGAAAATACTTTTGAACATTGCATATGAGTTGAGTGTTATGTATATTTTGTACATCTCCGGTAGATAGTTATATATTCTGCTTCCTAGGTGGGTGAAACATCGTTTCCCAATAGATTTTTTCAAAACAGTGCTCTCTACAAACTTATTTGATTTAATTCGGGTTGAATACAAGTGTTCTATGGTTTTGAGGACTTTTTTGTTTTTGAAGATATATGTTATTATACTATACATGTATAATTTCCTGATCCAAGATATTTGTTTCAGAGAACAGTACATCTGATGGGTAGGTATATTTTTTTGTAAATAATTTTGATCATTTTTTTTTAAGGGTTTCAATCTTCCTCATGTGTGTTGGTAGGACTCCACCCCAACTGAGGATTCCCTAGCTCAAACGTGATTCTACTAATGCATAGTAAATTATTCTAGGATAGTGTGTGTCCAATATACTACGTAAGTATCTGAACTTCGACATCAAGTATCTGAGAGTCTTAGCGATGTCTCCAAAATGAGTGTCCCATTTCAGATGAGAATCGATTGTCACGCTCAAGTATTTAATTTTTGTTGCTATGCTGATTTCAATGATTTCTGTCCCATTTTGTATTGCTAATGAACGATAGGGTGGTAGGTTGTTTTTAAAACTGGTAAAAGGGATTACATATGTTCTGATAAAATGTATTGTCATCAGCTTGTGCTTGAACCAGTTTATAATTTTTGACAAGTCTATTTCAATTTTTTCTTTCAAATATTCCCATGTTTCATTGCTATATATAATGGTTGTATCATCAGCAAAACTGATGATAGTACCCGAGCTTCCAACCTTGAAGATATTGTTTATATAAATAGAGAATAATAGAGGTCCCAAACTGTGCCTTGGGGTACCCCGTATTTAACTACTCTTTCTAGGCTCAGATTTTCCTGAATTTTCATAATTTGTTTCCTGTTCTTCAAGTAGTCGGTCAGTGGGTCATACGTTTTTCCTCGAGCTGCTGCATCCTTCAAGGCATCCAGCAACTGAAAGTGGCTCACAGTGTCGAACGCCTTGGCAAGATCCAAGAACACGCAGGCAGTTGGTTTACTCGCATCTACATGGCTATAGATCTGACTCACTAACCGTGCTTCTGCGTCGTTCGTCGACAGCCCCTCACGAAATCCATATTGACAGTCTGAAATGATATCATTTTTATCAAAATAACTTGATAATCTTCGTTTCAATGCTTTCTCAAAAATTTTGGCCAATGTAGTTTTCAAAGAAATTGGCCTGTATAATTTGACATTTCGTTTTTCTCACCCTTTTTGTGTATGGGTATCACGACGGATATTTTGAATTGTTCGGGGCATTTACTTGTTATAAATATGGAATTTAAAAGGTTTGCTATTGGAGGTGCTTTTTCTGTTTATATTTGTTTTATAAATTCAGCTTGGATATTATCGATGCCTGGCGATTTGTTAGATTTTAAGGAGTCTATTATCTCTATTACTTCTTCTACTGTTACAGGAGTCAAATACATTGATTGGAGTACAGGATAAGTTGTTGGAGGCGGAGTATTCGGAGTGTTTATTTTTTCTGCATATTTTTCGACAACCGTGGAAAAATAATTATTAAAATTGTTTGCAATGCTAATGTTATCATTGACTACATCTCCGTCTACGGTATGAATTTCTTTGATTTCTCTACTACCCCCCGTCTGGTTATTCACAATTTACCAAAGATTTTTTGAGCAGTTACTGTTTTTTTTTTAATTTCCTTTCTACAATAGTTTCTTTTTGCAATTTTGACTAAAGCGTTTACTCGTATACGATAGTCCACATAAGTTTCTTTCTTTACTAAATTGTTTGGGTCTTCTTTTTGTTTACGATACAATCGAGTATGTATATCGGCACTGAGTAGACGTGTGTAGAGAGCTCCCGATAAAATCATACAATTTTAGTGTTTCAAAGAATTTTTCGAACAATAAGGGTAATTTGAAAGTACATAGTGCATCTGCTGAAATTAAATGGTTGTAACAAGAGAAATAGCAGACGAAATTAAATCTGCAGTGAATTCAACACTTTGTAAACTGTCAAAAAATGATTCTTTCATAAAAACCATGGCAGATAAGGAAGCTGAGTCAGTCACAAAAAGTGTAGATACTAAACTATGCGAATTTGAAAAGAAACTGATGGAGATAAAATCTGAAATGGTGCGTATACAAAAAGATCACAACACCGAAAATGAATTGTTGCTTAATTAGATGAACTGAAAATTGTCAATACTGAACTAAACATACTTTTCGATGATATTGATCAGAAAAAAAACTCAATAATTTAAGAATATTCAACTTTCCGGAAAAACCCAAGGAAAACTCTAGGGAAGAAATTTTAAAACTACTAACATCAAAATTGTCAATTGATATAACCACAGAGGTTATTGAAATCTGTTATAGAATATGAAATAACCTAGGAAACAAAACTAGAGGCATTTTCTTGAAACTGAAGGCAAATCAAATGAAGAAAACCATTTATGCAAGAAAGAAATTCCTAAAAGGAACCGAAATAGTTATCAGAGAGGACCTAACCAAGTTGAGACTGCATCTATTCAATGAAACGATTAGGAAAACTTCCTTGAAAAACGCCTGGACGGAAGATGTAAAAATATATGATTACATAAACAATAAAATTACAATAATAAAATCAAAAGATACTCTTGTAAACATCTCCTAAAAAATGTCAATTTGACTATACATATTTGTAAGTGAATTTAAAATATTACGTTTTGAATACTTGTTATGCTTTTCTCTTTTGAAATATATTTAATTTTCCATAGGGGGCATCAACACAAGTATCCTTTCTTCAGCTTTTAAACCAATTTACTTGTAGTTATGTTTCATTATTCTATAGTATCTGTATTTTTTTATCTTTTTGTTAACTTTCCTTTAATTGTCTTTTCATTTGTTCTCCATTTGGGAAAAACGAATTATGATGGAGCTTGTGAACGTTGTAGATGAAGAAAACGGTATTGAAACAAAAGTATTTGAGGATTTGACACTATATTTCAAAAACAATATCAGAAATAATAAATTTGGTATCATCCATTTCAATATCAGAAGCTTAAATAAATACTTCGATGAACTACTGATATATAGGAGATATAAACATTAACTTACTAGATGACATGTCACCATTTGTACATAACTATTTAAATATCTTGAACTCACATGGATATGTCTCATGCATAAATACTGCCACCAGAGTAACGAAAGAGACTAGGACTATTATTGATCATGGTTTCATAAGAAATAGAAGGAGAGTCAAAAACTTCAAAATAAATCCGCTTGTTGTTGAAACGGATATCACCGATCATTACACCACTTTTATAGAGATATTCACAGATGAATCTAAAAAGACAGAAAATATAAAAACAACTTTTGAGAAAACTGACTGATTGATTGAAAAATGAGAGCTGGGATACAGTCCTGACATGTAAAGACCCACAAATAGCGTATAATATATTTATTGACAAAATAACACAAAATATTGAATCATCAACAAAAATTATCAAAATGAATAATAAAAATAGAAAAATTAAACCATGGATTACTGAGGGCCTCATCAAATCAATCAAAACAAGAGACCTAATGAAGAAAAAACTATTATTATTATTATAAGAAATGCACTGAATAATCTTATAAGAAATACAAAAAATAAATATTATGAAAATAAATTAAAAGAAGTTGAAGGAAATTCCAAAAAAACGTGGAAAATTATAAATGACGTAACAAATGGAAAATATAGGAGAAAAAAACATATGAAAGATTCAGGTACTTTAAACAAAAACGGCCAACTGATAAATGAAAATGGAGAAAAGGCAAACATTTTCAATGAATATTTTATTAAAGTGGGAGAGAATATGTTAAATCAGAAAATTCTCAACATCAATTTACTGGCAAAACAATGAACAAATCTTTACACTCCACCCTCTTTTTCTATCCTATAAACAAAAACGAATTAATAACTATAATAGCTGAATTCAAGAATGCATCTTCTCCAGGTTCAGATGGTTTCTCAGCAAAACTAATCAAAGACTTACATATTCATATTTTAAATCCATTATTACATATCCTTAACTTAACTTTCACGAGCAGAGTAGTGCCTACACAATGGAAAGAAGCATACCTGTATCTGAAAGTGGAGATCATGAAAATACAAACAATTATAGGCCTATATCTGTTATAAGTAACTTCGCTAAGATCTTTGAGAAATGTGTCAAAAACAGAATAATGAAATTTTTTGATAAACATAAAGAAATCATTGACAGACAGTATGGATGCGAAAAAAAATGTAACACAGAAAAAGCAGTTTTAAACTTAATTAAAAACATTGTGTGCTCACTGGATGAGTCGAAGAAATGCATGGCCGTTTTTCTAGATCTTGCTAAAGCCTTTGATACGGTCTCGCATAGCATACTTCTAGACAAATTATATAATAACGGCATCCGTGACACAGCATCAAAACTCCTGCGAAGTTACTTATTACAGAGAACAAAAAACAAAACAAAATTGATAATACCCTCAGTGAACCACTCAAAATAAGCACTGGAGTACCGCAAGGAACAGTATTGAGGCCAAAATTGTTCCTTGTGTACATAAATGATATTGGACATGTGAATAACTTGAACGGTCATCTCATTTCATATGCTGATGATACAGCTATCATATTCAGAGAAGACAATTGGAACCAAGTGTACAAAAAAGCTGAAATAGGGCTTTCTAGGATTCAAAATTGGTTAAATAATAATAAACTCAGCTTAAATATAAGCAAAAGCAAATATATTACTTTTACTCTTACTTCTGAAGACCAACCAAACAACAAAATTCTGAAAATCCATAAAACCAAAACCAAAACTGTATATGCCCTGAAATAGAAAAAACATATTCTCTGAAATATTTAGGAGTTATACTGGATCAACATATGAGATGGGATGAACAGGTTGCAATACTAATCAAAAGAATGCGACAAATGATAACTAAGTTTTAGTTTAGTATTGCTCGTATACAAGGCACTAGTGGAATCAATACTGCGTTATTGCATTGTTGTATGGGGTGGATGTTTGAACAATGTAATGAAAAGTCTGCAAACATCGCAAAATTTTATACTGAAAATAATATTTAATAAAGATCGTTTATTCTCCACACAGCAAAGTTTTTGATATACGTAACTTGTATATTCAACAATGCCTACTATGGACTTTTGGAAATGCTGAAACAATGCTATATGATAAATCTAGAATTACTAGAAACACACTAAACCGAAAACTGGATATTCCACTCTTCAAGAAGACTCACACATAAAGATACGTTTTTTATTATGGACCAAAATTTTACAACTCACTACCGCTCCAACTGAGGGAAATATCCAACATAAAAAATACAAAATCAAAGAACATATCCTGAATAAACAAAAATTCTTCTACTTATGATACCGATTTCTCTGTCATTTCTCTTAATTATCTTTCTTCATCTCTCTGCCACAATTACTCCAACCATACGAATTCCCGGAAGGATAACAAAAATTACCAAAACCTATTAAACTATTTAGTTAGAAACATATCTATGCTATTTCCATCTCAACTGCGATGGTAACACATCACAAGCAGATTTGCTTAGGTGAACCTCCGCAGATGGGATGGGGAATATAAATGTGCTACTATTCATAACATACTTTCATTAATATTGTTACTACCTATACATTACTTGAATAAACCGAATTTGAATTTGAAGATATTTTTTTTGTTAATCGATTTGACTAGTTCTTGTGTTATCCAGGGTTGCCGTTTTTATTCACTCTTAAGGTATTTATTCTTTATTGTATATTTTTCAATTAATTTTGTAATGGTGTTACTTATATATTGGGCTTTTATATTATCATCGTTGAGTTCATAATACGAGGACCAGTAAAAATTTTTCTTTTCAATTTTAATTTTTTCGAAGTTTACGTATTTTCTGTAAAGTTCTTTTTTTTCATGAGGGACACTATCTGATGTGACCCTGAGAATAGTTGCTTTATGATCTGTTGAATATAATGAACTTGTCCAATTAAACTGAGGAACTAACAATAATATAATCTGAAAATGTATAATAAACAAAACTGTGAAGATTATTCATCAATACTCTATGGAAAACAGACACTGAGCATAAAGCTCAGAGTTTTTTCTGGAGATCGTTCAGTAACAATAGTCGTTGTACCTACGGCGTAGACTGTTATGGCAAATATCTGTCAGAAAACAACTATTTTTCTGGCTAATTCCACGACGGCTATTGAATTGTATCATATAGTTGTGCGATTCAGAGGATTCAAAATAAACATTTCTATTGAAGCGCATCCGCCATTTTCTTCGGATGGCTTTTTTTACCAAACGACGCGTGCCACATGTTGGGCCAATAGTAACTTTAGTAACTACTCATCCTAAATTACATAGAAAATTGAGCGAAATTCGTGGACCCCAGAAACCCATATAATCCGTGCCATGTCCTTTGTTGTGTTTTATAATTACAATATAATTACAACAAAATATTTATTTTTGTTTTCAAATTCGAGTTTGATCGGAAACATCATCTGAAATAAATAGAAAATGTATTTTGTGCGCGAAAGAGAGAGCAAGAAAGAGAAGTTATATTTCTCTCGATCTCTTGTGGTTACCACTGATAGTGTTTATCATTTTGTGAACAGGCAAGGCACATCTTCAGTGACTAGATTCCGTTTGACCACTATTACGTAGGTATCATAACGAAGTTGTGGTAATTCCCCTTTATCGAAACTTGTATAAAATGCAATTAACTTTGAATATAAACTGTTGAGGTTATCATTCAATCGTGCGATAAATATGTTGAAATTATTGTTTCTGTTTTCGATGATCAATATTTTCATGGCCAATGGTCAAAATGGAACGGAATTCACCTCGGCTGTGTTGGTGAAAAAGAAGTATACAAGTTATCTTGAATTTGGAGGGAGCAGATATTATATTCACACAGTATTCAAGGTACAGTATAAATTCACTAACATCGATATACTAAATAAAAAGATCAATGAAATAATTCGAATCAATTTCAATATTCAAACAATAGATACAATGATGTATCTGCTTGAATGATTTTGCTTTTTTTATCCTGAAATTGATGAAGGAAACAAAGATATATTCTTTCATCAACTATACTTTTCATGAAAAATCAGGCCCTATTGTTTAGGTAACATGGTGAGAACCAAGGCAAAGTAAGTAGGAATTAGTGTTTTTCTTGAATTTCTGGAGACTGTATACCACTTTTCCAAATATTGATACCTGTTCTTCATGTCAAGTTGGGCAACATGGTATTTGCTAACATTCTCAGAAACGGTCACTCATAAACTTTTGTCGTTTTCAACTCAGTGACTGTACATGAAAATGTTTGGCGACTATTGTTTTTCTTTTTCATCTTTACGTCCAGAATTGGTATCAATCTTAAACTTTCAGTGGTTGTAAGTCTTGTCCTAGGGAATACTTCCCTAAATAACGACGTCTGAAGCTTTGCTATCTATTGAAAAAAGTGAGATGTTCGGCAAATATTCAGCCTAATAACAAAAGAGCATGAAGAATGATTTTTAAGAATTGATCTCGAATAAACTATTGAGGGTAGATTGGTGGTATTTTGAAGAAGCATCGTACATAAAAACTCATTGCATATTATCTTTGTGATCTCAACTAAAATATGAGACAGTTCACTTACTTAAATATGAGACAGTTCACTTACTTTTCTGTCAGAACACATGATATTGAATCTATAATAAGACTAGGACATGATTGGAGAATATTGAAGATTTTATGCATGAGATATTTCTCCAAGAAGATCAGGAGGGAATGCTGATTTCAAATCATTCGGTCTCAATTCTCATACGAATGTTGGATGAAAAAATAATATATATTATGTGTATTGGTGTGAAACAATGAAACGAATTCGCCTTCGTACAAACACGAGAATAGTATCTACCTCAACGAAGAGTCCACACGAAGACTAAACCTGATGATAGTGTTACGAGATTGATAAAATTCCCCTATTTACGCCACTGAATGAACCATAAAAACAGATCGCATACAAATGAGTTGACGCCACAGGTATTTATTTAATGGAGCGCTTCCAAGAAGAGATTATTTGGGTGGAATTCTGTCGTGAGTAATCTGGAGTGGATTCGCGAAGCATCTGGTTACACTTGAGTACCTATATAAAGGCGAGATTTCACTGGGATGATTAAGATGAAGAGAAGGTATGATTAAGAATATTATGAAGAAGTGATAGAAGTGTTTGGAATTTATAAACTATTTATGGTGAATACGAGGATTACATCGTACCATACGATGGAGGTCATTGTGAAATTTATCCAAAATCAATTTGCGGATTTGGAAAGAAGGCGCCAGGAGGAAAAACAAGAAGAGGAATAGCGTTGCCAGGAGGAATAACAAGAACGAGACAATGAAAGATAAAAAGAAGAAACATGTCACTTGGATGAAAAGAAAGAACGAGAAGAGGTACTCCAGAAAGTTCTCGACGAACAGAGAAATGAACGAGAAGATAAAAAACAAGAACGAGAAAAAGAAAAACAAGAACAGAAGAAGTACTCCAGAAAATTCTCGAAGAACAGAGAAATGAACGAGAAGAAGCACTCCAGAAAATTCTTGAACAACAAAAGAATGAATTAGAATGAATAGAAAAACAAAGAAAAACAGACCTTCACAGAGTTCTAGAACATCAAGACAAGTTCTTCCAACATATTTTACAGAAAACCGAAGTACAAATGGAGGAATTGAAAGGAAAAATAGAGGGAGACGTCAAGAAAATCAACGATGAGCTTAATAAGGAGGTGGATACAGTGCGAGAGGAGGTGAAAGGACTCGAAAACCAGATAGCTCTTCTCAAGAAACAATATCATCGAGACAGGGTTGCCACAAGAGAAACAGCTGTATCGGGCTCAAATGAAAACGCGCACTCAGAAATCAGGTGAGAGTCTGCAGGTTTTTGAATCGGATGTGAGACGCTTAAATCAGCTGGCTTACCCAGAAGTACCGGGAGATTTCAAAGAACAGTTAGTGGTGCAGTTATTTATAGATGGACTCAGAGACACCGAAATCCAAAGGACTCTGTGATTGACACACTGTTGAGGAGTAGCAATGCCTTGGTACGTTCTTTAGAAGTGGAAGCGGACTTCAAAACCTCGAGATCAGCATATCAGGGCGCATGCTGGCTAGCAATAATAGAGCCCCCAGGATCATCCCTCTTAACAGGCTAGGAAGAACAACCGATAGCCTTACCATTGCAGGAAAATTGAACGAAATAGACGTCGTATGCACCATAGATACCGGTGCTGCAGTTTCGTTGGTATGCAGTGACATTCTTCGGCCAGAAAGCGTGAAACCTATCTCTTCAAACTTTGTGCTTCGAACAGTCAATGGAGAAAATGCACCTATTCGAGGAGAAGCTGAGATTACACTGATTCTTGGGCAACTCACCATCACAAATACAGTGAACGTCGCGGATATAGAAGATGAATTTATACTTGGGATGGATTTGATCAGTGACTACGGGTTTTCGTTTGACAATGAAGAGAGGATCATGAAGTTTGGAGGAGAAGAATTTGTCCTCACAACTCCAACAGAGAGGACGATGTCTGTGAAACTGCGATTAGTGAAAACCGTGAAAATTCCTGGATTTTCGGAGAAAGTAGTTTATGCTACATTAGATGGAGACTCTGGGTGTTGCGTTGGAATAGTACAGTCATGTGTTGAATCACCTAGCGATTTGGTTCTTGCACGAGCCCTAGTAAAGACAAATCATGCTATTCCTGTGAGAGTTGCCAACGTGTATCCCGAAGAAATAACAACTAAAGAAGGCGATATCATTGGAATATGTGATCCTATTTCATGGGTAGCAAACCATGATTCAAGTGACCACCAGGAAAGAAAGGAAGACTCAAAGAGTATTATGACAGTTTTTGAAAAATCATTTCAACACTTGCCGACAGACGAATTGAGAGCTGCTACAAATTTCATCAGAAGTGAAAGCGACATCTTTGATTCAACAACAGGAAGAACTGACCTGGTCAAACACAGAATCGATACTGGCCAAGCCCATCCGATTCGGCAACCACCAAGAAGAGTTCCATTTGCCAAATAACAAGAGGTGGAAGAGCTTGTTGACAAGATGATGAAAGATGGTGTGATTGAAGAATCATCGAGCCCTTGGTCTGCACCTGTTGTGTTAGTTTCTAAGAAAGATGGATCCACGAGATTCTGTGTGGATTATAGGAAATTAAATGATGTCACGAAAAAGGATAGCTACCCTTTACCAAGGATTGACGTCACACTAACAACTTTAGCAGGTTCACGTTGGTTCTCAACCCTAGATCTGAAGAGCGGGTATTGGCAAGTGGGCATACATGAAAACGATAAGGAGAAGCATTTTTGACTGGAAGCGGACTTTATCAGTTCACTGTCATGTCTTTTGGGTTATGCAATGCTCCAGCAACATTTGAAAGACTTATGGAGCTGGTCCTGCGTGAGCTCACTTGGAAGACTTGCCTAGTATACCTCGACGACGTTTTAGTCATGGGAAAGACATTTGAAGAACATCTGCACAATTTGCGAGAAGTACTCCAGCGATTCAGGAATGCCAACCTTAAACTGAATCCTCAGAAATGCTCATTGTTCCAGAAAGAAGTGGATTTTCTGGGCCACACAGTGTTATCAGACGGCATCCGAACATACGAAAGGAAGATACAGACGATCCGAGACTGGCCGAGACCTAAAGACAAACATGAAGTGAGGAGCTTCCTAGGTCTCTGCACCTACTACCGTCGGTTTGTAAAAGGATTTGCTGATATTGCGGCACCCCTACCTAAGTTGACAGAAGACCGAGTCAAATTCGTCTGGTCCAACGAAAGAGAATGGGCATTTGAAAAACTGAAAGTTGCTCTATGTTCCAGTCCGATTTTAAGTTTTGGATTGGAGCTGTACTATCACAAGAGTAAGATGGCCAGAGAAAAGTAATTGAGTTTAACAGCAAGGCACTGACCAAACCAGAGAAAAATTATTGCGTAACAAGGAAGGAACTACTGGCAATAATCAAGTCTGTAGACCACTTCCACAAATATCTATATGGAAGAGAGTTACTCATTAGAACAGATCATGCAGCTTTGAAGTGGTTACTCGAGATGAAGACCTCTGAAGGACAAGTAGCAAGGTGGATTGAGATGTTGAACCAGTATCACTTCAAGATAAAACATCGACCAGGACGATTACACAACAACGCAGATGCCTTGTCCAGAAGATCTTGTTCGGATACCTGTAAGCATTGTGAGCGAATTGAACGTCAAGCAAGTGAGATTAATGGTTGACGACAATTGGACCACAACGAAAATGAGGCAGGACCTAGAAAGTGATCCAAATATTGCAGATTTTCTACGATGGAAGGAAAGCGGAGCGGAAAGACCCACCTGGAAGGAAATCTCCTTACGATCACCAGGTTTCAAGGCATTGTGGGCACAATGGGATTCCCTGATTGTTGAGGATGGTCTACTGAAGAGAGCTTGGGAATCGGCCGACGGCAGAAAAGTGATTTCTTAATTGGTTGTGCCTAGGTCGAGAATAAGTGATGTCTTCAAGGAGATTCATGGCAGCAAATCAGGTTGACATTTTGGAGTGAATAAGACCTTGGATAAAATACGGCAGAAATTTTACTTGGTCCAATGTCGTGAAGATGTAGAGAAATGGTGCCGAAGATGTCCGAAGTGTGAAGTAAGCAAAGGTCCCAAGAGAAGATCGAGCGGAGAGATGAAACAATACAATGTAGGCGCTCCCTTCGAACGAATCGCCATCGATGTAGCAGGACCGTTTCCGATGACGAATGATGGCAACAAATACATCCTCGTTGCCATGGACTACTTCAGCAAATGGGTTGAAGCTTATGCCTTGCCTAATCAAGAAGCATCCACAGTTGCAAGAGCTCTGGTAGATAACATGTTTTCATGGTTTGGAGTCCCAATGGAGCTACATTCCGATCAAGGAAAAAATTTTGAATCAAATTTATTTAAAGAAGTTTGTGAATTGATGGGAATTAGCAAGACCAGAACAACAGCCCTCCATGGTTGAAAGGTTCAACAGGACTATGGAAGAACATCTTTCCAAAGTAGTAGAGAAGCACCAAAAGAACTGGGATCGACATCTTCCACTATTCTTGATGGCTTATAGGGCCTCATTGCACGATTCCATAAAGCTCACCCCAGCCGGCGTTATCTTCGGGAGAGAACTTCGTTTGCCCTGAGACTTGGTGTTCGGATCACCAAGTGTTGAAGAAAAAGAGATACAGGATTATGCAGACGAACTGTAAGATAGTTTTAATGGCATCCATGATTTTGCAGGAAAAATATTGAAGATAACCAGTGACAGAATGAAGGCTCAATACGATCTTAAGGCCAATACTGGTGGATTTAAAGAAGGAGATCAAGAATGGCTGTAGAACCCTCGTCGTAAGAAAGGAATGTCTCCTAAATTAACACCATCTTGGGAAGGACCCTATGCGATAGTGAAGAGAATAAACGACGTGGTCTATAGGATTCAACGCAGCCCGAGAGCGAAAATGAAGGTCGTTCACCTAGAAAGGCTCAAACGTTATAATGGAGACAACGACACATTGTATGATCAGGACGATCAAAATTGAGAGGAGGATAATGTTACGAGATTGATATTATGTGTATTGGTGTGAAACAGTGAATCGAATTCGCCTTCGTACAAACACGAGAATAGTATCCACCTCAACAAAGAGTCCACACGAAGACTAAACCTGATGATAGTGTTACGAGATTGATAAAATTCCCCTATCTACGCCGCTGAATGAAGCATAAAAACAGATCGCATACAAATGAGTTGACGCCACAGGTATTTATTTAATGGAGCGCTTCCAAGAAGAGATTATTTGGGTGGAATTCTGTCGTGAATAATCTGGAGCGGATTCGCGAAGCATCTGGTTACACTTGAGTACCTATATAAAGGCGAGATTTCACTGGGATGATTAAGATGAAGAGAAGTTATGATTAAGAAGATTATGAAGAAGTGATAGAAGTGTTTGGAATATTTAGTTAGTTGTATTGTTGTATAGATCTAAGTGTTTTATTAGCCAGTGGAGTAATTGTATGTTTTTAGTGAAGTTGGAAAATAAACAGTTTAGTAGTGTGCTCGGCATTATAATTTAGCAAATCATAACAATAGAACCGAATTCAGCATGAATTATAAAATGAGATTGACAGAACCCAAGAAGTGGACTCCATGTGTGGAAACTTCAATATCAGAAATCGGTGACCATGTTTAGAAAGGGCAACATTAGATTATGTGGAATGAGAAATTATTCCACATAAAGATAAGCAAATACATATTCAAGGAGGCTACCTATAACATAATCAATAGCGTCTTTAGTCAACTTTTCAGTATTCACTAGAAGCTCATTGCAGATACAAGATAACCGAAACTTGGTAAATAACTGTCGCCCTAATAAGACACTTTGTGTTCGAAACGATAGTCATCCTATTGCTTGCATGAAAGTTCACAATTTTTTTTTGATGTTTTGAAAAACACTGACCATATTTTGGTGTTTCAAAATCATTTCGGAGGTCTCCAGAACAGACGAAATATTTTCAATTCAACCTTTTCCAGCTTTAACGCTTTCCGAAATAGTTATCAGTAGCCTCACTGTTGGGAAACAAGCAAAATTCCAAAATCTATTAAGAGTCGAGCTGTTAGAATATGGATGCGATAGCTGATAAGTATTCACATATGAAGTGACAAATGGACATCGGAAAGTACGCCGTGATGCCGGTATCTTTAAAAAATAGCGATGTAAAGACCATATATAATTCATGAGATGGAAAGACATCAAGCAATAAATAAGAGCCGAATGTCCTTAAATTATGCATGTACTATATGTCCTAAATGTCTGTGTAGTGGTTGATGTTGTGAAGTTTCCTCAGTAAGGTGCATCGTTTGCATCGTTTCAACTCAGGAATCACATATCAGATTCCAAATATATAAATTTTTTCCATGAAAGAATAAGGGAAACTTTTTCTTTGAACAAGTATAATTTTATTATAATTGTGTAATTATGAGAAGGAAGGCATTTGGAGAGCTAAGGAAAACCTCAGTCAATATGTCTTTCAAAAAATTGAAGAAGCGAAATCAGAAACAAAAATTCTCAAAGCATAATATTAAGTTGGCCATAACCCCGATACACTCGGAAGGCTTGCTGCTGTGATTAATTCACTTGAGTACTTTCATATTCGAGAGAAGTGTGTCAATCTTTCCACCAAGTGCCCCTATGATCAGAACCACCATTAAACAGAATGGGTTAGCTAAAGCCTGTGGAGTTCAAAGAAGTCCCGATATCAAGTTCGTTTTGTCTCCTCTTTTTGAAAAGTGTTCGATTCGCCAGATTTCATCTTCTGCCAGAAGATGAAAGCTCCAATTCAAAAATCATCTTACTTTGATGGTTGAGAAGGACTACATCAAGCTTATTAGCGTCTATTCGCTTAAGGGTGGGGAATGAACAGTCCCAATGTATTTAACATATTTAGTACTTCTCATACTCTATACAACAGACTCAATATCGTCCAGAGCACTAGGCAACACCGATGCAATTGTTTTTAGGAATTTTCCACGTTTCCGAAGAAAAACCCACTGAAGCAGAGCTTGTGCGAGCAAGAAAGATCCGGGACTTACACACGTGAATTCCGAACCATTTTAGCTCCCTGGCAGGCGGTGGGGATCCTTGCCAGGGAGCCAATGTTTTATCATCACGATCCCTTTGCAAGTGATTAGCTTTGTTTTGGTTCTGAAAATTATCAGTCCTGGGACGTCAGGATCATGCGCATTTGAGAAGAAGTGAGCGAATATGAACCTAAAGAGCACACTTCTCGTCAACTGCGCATGATCCTGACGTCCCAGGACTGATAATTTTCAGAACCAAAACAAACCTGTAGTGTAACACTCTGCGGCTTCTAGTGTTGGGGAGTATACCCATTACGTGACTATGAAAGACCAAAGCGTTGGAGACACCATCCTAGCAGACCATTATGAATCCGTTGATTCCGAATGATATGGTCGAATGTTTAGATAGCCAAAATCTTCGTCAGTATTCTTGAAGACAACCCCATGTTTTGGCTTATCCTTGTATAGCATAGGATGACTTGCATCCGCAGCATACCTATAGAAGTAGATACATACGAATTGTAATTGAGATAATGGTAATGTTCAATGAATCATTGTCATCAAAATGTATCTCTAAATTTTATTTAGGATATTATGGGCTTATTCTATTATGGCAAACGTAGTATTTTGAGAAGGGTTATTTAGTATCTAGTTTTTAATATTGTAATCGATTATTGGAACTGCTGTTCTGTAGATTACTTGACAAATAAATGAATAAATAAATATCCAATACGATTCTGTAATACAGACGTTCCAAACTCCGAAGTCTATGACCTCCCTACGAAGATATATCATTTTGCAAATTTTTATGTCGAGTTATCGCTATTTTTTTACGTACATTTCATTGCATATTAGTTGCCACAACATATCTGATAATCAGTTCTTTCTGTGTTTGTGCTAATACCTGCCACGGAGAGGAGAGTTTTCAACCGTTGCTACCTCTTGAGAACGGCGTTGATCCACGGCGAGGAAGTATACGTCTCTCCAGCATCAAGCTGGACATCGTCGATATCGACCTCCGTTCCGACAACATGCGTATACTCTTCCATCCATAAGGACTGATGTAGATTAAATTCCTATAGGAATTATTACGATAATGTGTTCCTTACCTGACACCGATTATTACTCACATTATAACTAGATGCTTATTGAATGGAATATACCCTGGTGTGTGGAAAAAATCGCTGATATTTCCAATAAATGAAAGTAGTAAACCAGCAAGTTTTGTAGATATTAGACCCATAAATAAATATCCAGCATTGTTAAAAATTTTGGAAAAATCAGTTTATAAATCACATTCATATGTTATGAAGCGGCGTATCGGCCTTAGTCTATCCTAGAATATCCTAGAGTTTCTAACGCAAGGTCTCATTCGCCATCAGCGCTTGGTCTGATGATGGACGAGGCGTATCAAAACATCGGGACACCTGACAACAATAAGGAATATAACGTGAGCGGCTACGCTATACCCCTGACGGTCCTAGAAAGTACGTGACGTCCTGTTATGAGTGAAATTCGAGTATAGAAAGAAAACAAGATGGATTAATTTGATGAGTATATTAAATAAACATAGAGTAGTTCCGAATTGAATACAAGTATTTCCATTTTAGATCTACTTGCTATCCCGCAAGCCAGACCTCTTTAACATGTATTAAACACACAATTTAATAATATAATGCAGAGTAAACAACACCTTAAATACTTAAATTACTTTTGAAAACAAGCAAGCTTTCTGAACGCATATTCGACGAGACATTTCTCACACAGCTAGCCGTTATTGCTACTGTCGGAGGTATATTAAAAACAGTTAAATAAACAATGGTAGCAAGCACATAAATGTTTCTGGATAATAGTTCACATACATAAACACACTGTCAAAGACAGCAACCTCATAGTCATTACTACTATTACCTACTAATCAAATATCAGAATATACGAAATACATTAAGCAAAACGTGTACTAACAGTACCTACTGAACAACATTATACAGGTAACATGCGATAAAATTATGCAAATAAATCAATAAAACATTATTCAGACATATAAGACAAAAACACATATCGGTTAATCAGTTTAAACCTTGATTAGCACAAATCAATCAAATACACAAATAAGAATACACCAAAATCCGAAGTAACAGTAATTGCTTTCTCTGTACTAGTAGACATAAACCTTTAGTACAATATAAACGATAGCTGTACCCAATCATGGTTCCCAGTATGCACTTTTACCTAAATAAGGGACAGCTATTACAATAACCAAACTCGACAGGTGAAAATAATATAATGATTTCACTTTCAGCAACCAGCACACGAGCCATAGCCCTTGTATCAGGGTTAAAATATTAGGTTCCGTTCCATATATGCTCATAAATTAAACAGTGTTGCAGATGTCTTTTAAGGCGGCTTATTTTCACGAGAAGGAACATAAATTTCCGCACTCATTATATCTGTTCAGACATTATATTCATGATCGTTTCTGGTTAATAATCAATAGTACGATAGTTTCATCTTACGGTTTTTTACTGACGAAGTGATTTCAAACTCCCTTGACTAAACTCCGAGGCATTCCGGTGTTCGCGATAGATTAGACTACATACTGCACTTCCAAACGCAGTGAATAAATAACCTATACCCCGAGGCATACATTTTCGCGAACAGTTGCACTAATACATGACGACGAACTTGGTAACGCACTCTGGTATAATCCTTAGACGATCATGGCCCGGACTAACTATTATTCGGTCAAACGCGGCGTTTTATAGTAATATTTATTTGGACACGTATCGCCGTTATTCTCCCCTATGCCATACAATAGGACATCTGCATAATTAAACATGTTTTTAATAGTGTCCGGCTGTCAGATTTTATGGCTTTAACCTACTTAGCGAGACATGTTTATGGCTTTGATTTATAGACATAATCTTATGCGGTGGGTGGAAGCAAAACGCGATATTGAAAAGTAGGATGGAACATCTCGAGTAATTCGCTATCTAGGGATTCGTTAATTATGTTGGTTGTGGAGGAAGGATAGCAATGAACTTGATATTTGCGCAATTTGCTCTCAAACAGAAGAGAGATGCATTCATCATCGTTTATTATTTTGATATCTTTGACCGATATTCGAGAATAATGAATTGCATGACGTCGTTTGATGACGAATCATTTCTAAAATCAGAATAGGACAGGGTGTATCATGACACATACGCCATCAAAAATAAAACTATAGTCTAGTTCCAAAATTGTAGATAGTGACTCATCGTACATTTTCTGTTTTTTACGGGATTTGAAAGTGTGGAGGGGATGAACGAAAGTGGCAAAGTAAAACTTTATCTGAAACCAAAGTACCTAGCTTATTTCTGTTCTATTTTTTGTCCTGCTTTATATGAATTATGAACCGTACAACCGATGAGTCACTATCTACAATTTAGAAACTGTCACTATCTACAATTTAGGAACTAAATAGATTTTATCTGTTGATCATGAGCGATCAATTATTATGTATAAAATTAAAATAATACGGTTTTGATCATATATCCTGCTGATCAATTGAGTTATTCATGAAAAATTGACAGAGCTAGGTATGCCCCACGGGGCTCCTCGGAGCTCGATTCTTGCTCCCATCCTTTCCTCCATATACACCTCAGATTTTTCAAAATCCCTTGAATATTTCCTGATTATTATTTTGTATCATAATGATGAATTAAAAAAAAAACAATGTATGTATATAGATTGATAGACAGTCGATTTTAGGTAGTGATACAATTGAATATTTGAGACTACTGATTGATCACAAAGTGAAATTTACTGAACATGTCCTATAGAATATTGAAAAATTCATACACAAATAGACGTTTTCCCAAAAAAAAAGTTAAATATAAGTTTGTATGATTCACTAATCCTATAAATTTTCAACTACAGTCATATTTTGTATGTCCCTTGTCTTGATTTCGTGTACGACTAGCATGCAGCATATTATTCATGAAGCAAGTATCACCCAATAAAGAAAATTGAATGCTGAAAATGTTTAACAAACAAGAATTCCATCAAATACGTTTTCTATTTAAGGTTAACGCCACTAAAACACCTGAATTATCAGCAAAGGAACTCATAGCTCACCATCAGTTACACAATACAGATCTACGAACGAACAGCACTCTCATCAAAATTCAATGAATATCAGGAATATATGAAAAACTAGCCCACTCATCATATCATTCAAAAATCAGTAGAGAACTTTTTGCAAACAAACCAAAAGGGCTTATATTGAATATTATTTCAATTTTATTTTATTTGTAGGGATAGCCGGTCGTAAATAATTAAACTATCAGGAATCATTAATTTATTAAATCAACTGCAGACAGAACAACTAACACCATGAACGGCATGAACGAATCATCTCCTTCCCGCCATCTAAATCATCCCTAACCTAACCTTTTCGTCTTCTTCTTCCTCCTCTTTATTCATAGACATTAACTAAGTAACTGTTCTGTGGCCTGAGACCCCGAGAGGCCTACATATTAGTATTTTTCATAAGGATTCTACCAGTCAAGCCCTGTCTCCAGAGCTCCGACACAACCGGAGTGCGCGCTGGTGTGTCATTAACCATAGTAAACACTCCCCACGTCCGTGGGGTGAGTGCCCTGAGAAGGCAGGGTGAACCAAAAATTACGGCCTTCTGCATTCTTCCGGCTAAGTTTTTTGCCGCATCATAGCAAGCCGGTATGATTTTCAAGTTTGAAAGCAGGGTGTCCATTATTCTACTAAAGACCCCTATTATCAGAACCACCATCTTGACAGAATGGTTCGGGTAAAGCCTGCGGAGTTCAAAGTGTAGATCTCGATATTTATTCCGTTTTTCCTCCTCTTTTCGGACGATGTTCGTTTCGCCAGGAGCTGAAAACTCAATGATGAAAATCATGCTACTTTAATGGTCGAGAACGATTTAATCAGGCTAATTGGCTTGTATTTGCCTGAGGGTGAAGAATGAGTAGTTCTAATAGATTCGGCACTTCTCATTCTCCAAAATGAACTCAATATCCCCCGGAGCATGAGGCAACACCAGTGTCTCGTCTATACCACACGAGTTTCGTAGATCTAGTGTCAGGGACCTCTATACCCATCACGTGACTACGGTAGACGAGGGTGTTGAAGACACCATCCTGGCAGGCCATTATGAATCCCTCGGTTTCCGACTTCAGCCCACTTGACCTGAGAAAAGAACATGTTATTATTATTATTTATCTTGAAACTATTTTAATTAAACATTGTTGCTATATGAACTTATCCTGGTTGTGTGGAAGAGCAGTATCAGCTGAATTCCACCAGGATGAGTGAATTCAATTTATTATTATATTACCCAATGAAAGTGTTTTATATTGGATTAAGTTGTTTTTCGTAAACTGATTCCATATCATCGTCATTTATATTTGATGATTTTCATTTCAGACGAACTATTTTGGGGCATGGCAATATTGCAAACAGCAGAATATGGAATTGCTCAGTATCGAGACTCAGGCAGAAAATGATAGAATTGGCCTTCATCTAGTAGAGAGGGGTGAGATTTCTATTCAAACCAAAATTAGTTTAATTCAAGTTATCAGAAGATTTTGAAGATTACAAATAAAAAATATGCTGGTATAATAGTTTCAGAATAAAACTCAGCTGTCGCAGAGTAACCATCATTCAACCAGTATAATGAGAATAGTGATAAAAATCAATCAAGTTGAAATGAATGTATCAGTTCAAGAATCACATTTTATTGTATAACTCGAATGCCTACCATTGCGATCCAAAAATATTTTTCCAAACTACAGAACTGCTTGAGAAGCTTTCGAACCATAAGAAAAAGTTGGTTTCTGGTCTGGTCTGGAATTTCCAACATTATTGTTCTCTAATTCCAGGTTCATACCAGTATACAGTACATAATAAAATGGTTACCTTAAATCCATAATATTGTCTATTTTGTTACATTCTGTGAATACAAAAATATCAGCAATTTATAATCAATTTCGGTACCCCCCCTCCACCAAGAGAACCTATAAATATTGATTTTTGGTGGTTAGTTTTTGAGTCTCCACGACACCGTTTTCAGATGAAGTTTCCCAAAAATTTTCCCCAACTCTAAATTTGAAGGTTGGGGCAGCATTCAAAACAAAAGTTCAAAACGTAAATATTCCCGGTTTTTCTCATGGCTTGCCATTCTCAAGAGAGATGTACTGCAACATTGCAACATTTTCATACAAGTTTTTATGCAGGTTTGACTTATGGTCACTTCTGGACGTCGGCATCAAAACACGCAGATTCTAAACGATGGGTATGGTTGGCAACTGGCAGAGATATAGTGTACACCAACTGGTACTGGACAGAACCCAATAACATACCATTTCTTGCTGAATATTGCATCGAAGTCAGACATGAAGGAACTAGTGGATTCACTTGGAACGACTTGAATTGCATGAATGATCTGTTCTTCATATGCGAAGGACCTTTACAATGTCGTTGCTAAAAATGTCATTATTTTCATGAATCTATTGTATTTGGACCATTCACAATAAATTCAAAATTTTACTATAAAAAAATAGCCAGTAGTTTTTGATTTTTTTTCAGCATACAAACTGTTGTTAGTCAAAAAGGAGAGATTTTGAATGATGGCAGAAATAATGAAACACTCTAACATATTAATCTGAACAATACACAAAATCATTTACATTATAGCACAGAAACATTAAATAAAATATTTTAATGAAGTATTGGAAAGGACAGTATTAAATTTCTCCAAAATATTATTTTATATTTAAAAATTTGTTCATCCTAACTTTAAATTATTTTTATGTTTCGTATCATGCTATGTGTATTACTATTCTTTGTTGATTTTTGTTCAAATATAAATCATACAGAATCTCTTCGTATTGCAAAATTGTATTGGAACAATGATACTGTAAGCAATTGTAGAATATGCACAACTGTAAATTAATAATACACATTCAAAGAGTATCCCTATCTAACTTCCTTTTCAGGTCTGTAAAAACACTGGTTGATTTTTGACATTTAATATTAATTTGTACCTTCTATGAAAGGTTTCATTCTAATAATGTTTTTCAAACAGATAGAACAATTTGATGGTGAGTAATATTCGATGTAAATTGTTTTTTTGATATTCATCATCCATCTGTTTCAATAACACCAATTCTCTTCAGAAAGTGCAATTTCTTTACTGTCTGATATAATTGTGCATGTAGGGTTTACATACAAAATAACTTTAGCGTTGGCCAAATAACTCGGAAGGCATTCATTTGAAGAATTTCATTCAATTTTTTGAATATGCTTTGGTATCAAACTTTTTCGTCCAATAAATATTCAAAGGCATTAATTATTAGCACATCGAACAACATATTTGTACTCAGTTTTTTTTTTATTATTTCAGAGTTATCCACATCAACCATTTAGGTTATTGGTGGGGTTCAATACATTCATATGTCACAAAAAATATTTATACGTTTCAGAAAAGTAACAAGTCTTTCAATGTTCGGTGATTCACTGGGTCGACCTATAACATCTCTCTGTCGGTGGTATGATGGACAGAAGAATGTGTTAGTTTCGTATGGGCAGTGCGGAGCCTGCTGACGATCACCTGGTATTTTCTACACAACCCCTTGTATTGTATGGGATTCAAATTTTAACTTTATATCTGTATATGGAATTTCTCTAATTATTTTGGATGATATAGATAGGCATTTTTGCAGCTAAGTCTGCCATTTCATTACCAGGAATGAGATGGAATCTACACTCGTTCGATGTTCTTTTCTTGGCTTATTAACTCGTACAACTGGGTTTCGATCTTCTTGACGATGGGATGTCTAGAGTAAAGCTGCTTGATGTCCTGTACGGAGCTCAGGGAATCTGTGAATGTCACTGTGTCTTTGGTTTGGAGCTGTTTCGAGAGTTGTATGGCTTCCGCTATGGAGTGTAGTTCTCTTGTATATATGTATATGTAGTTCTCTTGTATATATTGCATACCGGAGGCATACTGAATTTACATGTTGGCACCTGATATAACTGAGGAGTGACTCTTCAAAAGGCCATATTTCCATTTACACCCGAAAATGAATTTTTGACCAAGATCAAATCCTAAGGTTAAAAGGCATCGTCTAACGGAAATAAAACTATTCAAAAAGCCTTATTTCTTATGAAGAAAGCAATATCTAAACAGGAATTCCATACAAAAAGATATATTTTCACACAACTATGGTAGAGTTTTTTCACAATACTGGCAGATAAATTTTAGATTTATCACTTTCTGATTCTCAGTTCACATTCTGTCTTCTCTCTTTCTGAATTCACCTCCCTTCTCTATAAAATAACTCACATAAAGTAGACCCTCGTCGTTACCAAAAATTTCCAATAAAGCGGTCAAAGTTCCGAAGCTTCATGAAAATCAGTTTCAGATTGGGAAAGAGAAAAAGGGGAGAATTTATTTAAGCCGCCGAGACCTGACAAGTTATTACTTCTTCCACACTCTGGTACACTGATTAGTATCAGGCGAAGGATCGTGCTGGTTATACAGTGTGTCTTGTTTCGAGCTCAAATATGCTAGTGTATGTAAATGCGAGATCAGCGAGGAATTATTGAAATGAATGATTGGCGTAATTGACAACGCTTGACAGGTCATAAAAGAAATAATGAAAAATGAGTTAGAAATTCAATCTTCAGCTACATCCTTGACAAAAGGAATTTTTGTCGGTGAGACATAAAGGAGTTATTTTCCCTCACAACCGCTGAAACATTTCAGATTTTTGGCGAAACTTCTAACTGGAAATAATCTGCAATTGGCCTCTGCATACAGAATGACATTATGACAACCCAGACGGAACACCCTTCTAGATTTCATGGTTATTGCTTATGCCTACTTCAATAAGAAAATAAGAAGTAAGAGGAGTGAAGGCGATTGGAGCAAATAAGGCCATTAAAAAAATTGTCAATGACCAAGTGGGACTCGCTATACTGATGCTTTTTGTGACCTGCAACAAAAGAGCACGTCTAAAATTACGTATTGCAAAAATAGATTCACGTGGTTTACTTTGTTGGATTCACACTGATAGTAACGCAATGTCATTATATGTTTTTTGGGTCTGGTCATTCTGTTTATGTAGAAACGAAGGCGTCTGTAACTGGAAATCTATTCAACAGACATGTATCCTCTGGCCCAATTTCACCAAATGAGTCTAAATCTCATATTTATTAATGTTCACTTGATAGTTAATATGGTCTAACAGTGTTTACCGTTTTACCACAACTCAATTAATCTCCTAATGAAGATCGCGATTAATTAAATACAATTAACTTCACTTTTGTTCAGTAATATTTTCATAGGGAACAAGAAGACTGATAGTGGGACCATGCATTCCAAAAATAACCGTTGGAAACACCAGACATCAGAGAAGTTATTCTGCAGATTTAGGGCTGAACAATTCCCATGAAATCGACAATGGTGATCTATCTTTTTTATTCTTCTAAATGAACTGAGGTCACTTCGGCATTTATTTATTTTTCCTCATTTTGCTTCAGCATAGAAAAATGTGAAAACTATCATTGGCCAGAGATTTTACGAAATACTGAGGAATATGTGAATAGAGGAAAGTCTCCTAGTAGTAGTTTTTTTCAAAACACCATAATAAAAAAACGGAGGTAGTTTTAAGCATTATTTCCTTATTTCATGTTTCGGATATACTATCAAGCTTTTAATAAGAAGAAACATGTTTTCAAAAAAAGCAGATGAAAATATGCAGAATAAAAAAAAGTGCACTACCCCATATGCCATATGCCCCTAATATGATATCTTAATATGGGGTACACTATGTTCGCAATATGGGGGGGGGGTACCCAATTTAATATGTAGAACTTGAAAATAAGTAAAATTATTTTGTTTTTTTTTTGAGAAATATTTATTTATGGAAATGCAAAAAGTATATCTAAGAAAAAGTATCGTCCCTCATAAACTTGAAAAAACTTTTATCTAGAAAGAACATTGCACAAATTATTCAGAAATGCAAAAGTCACAAATATACCGATTTCTATCACAACCAACACATTCAACATGGGCCCATTTGAAGTACTTTTGACACATTACCCATTCTTCGCCTCTAACATCTTCGGAGTACGGATTTTCGCAAAAAATATAAACGGCATCTTCTTCAAAGTTTTCTACCTGTTGGTCATCTGAATCTTGATAATCCGGTTCAAGGGCCGAATCTGAAGAAGAACTCCAGGATACCAACTTGCGTTTGTTTGCTTTTTCTTTAGCAACTGACTGTTTCTTTTTCTTATGGGTAGGTTTAATTTTTTTCGGCTGACTTGGTTTTGAATCATCAATCTTTCTTTTGACTCCCGAAGTTGAAGGTAAATTTCTTTTTTCTATGCTGGCCTCTAATTCCTCTTTGTATGGACGTTGTTTCTTTTTCTTTTGGGTAGGATTAATTTTTTTCTTCTGACTTGGTTTTGAATCATCAATCTTTCTTTTGACGCCCGAAGTTGAAGGTGAATTTCTTTTTTCTATGCTGGCCTCTAATTCCTCCTTGTATGGGGTGCTAGTTATAACGGCAGGTTTTCCACATTTCGAACTCTTTTTTTAATAATACCTTTTGAAGCAGTTGGAAAAGGCATCAAGTTTGCAGGGGTAATCTGTTTCTCAGGGGAAACCTGTCTCTCAGCGGTTTGCTGTCTTGGAGGGGTAACTTGTCTTTCAGGAGATTTTTCTTTTGGCTCGTTGATATTTAATTGTTATTCCTCTACGGTGTCTTCCTCTACTTTTTCTTCATCCACTGTTTCTGTTTCTACTCGTTCTTCATCAATTGCTTCTTGCATTTCAGCCATTAAGTCATATTCTTTGAATGCGTTTCTATCAGGAAGAAACATTCCAGTTTTTCTAAACCCGTTTATAGCTGTATCCATGGTAGCCGCTTTTATATAGGCTTTCCCAAAAAGTTTTCCCACCTGATAACCTGATACAACACGTCCTGGGTTGAGCCTAAGCCAGTTTGTGATCTCTTGCGCGTAAAAGGTTTTGAATGGTGACATAAAAGCTACATCCAAAGGTTGCATCCGATGTGTCGAATGGGGTGGGAGGCATATTATGTTAACATAGTTTTCTCGCGCCACAGTTATGACTTCCAAATTTTTCGTGTGAGAGTTATGACCATCAAGGATTAACACGACTGGATCGTCTACGCTGGGCATAGTTATATTGATAAAATGGCGAAGCCATTGTACAAATATATCTTGTTGGATCCAACCAGATATGTGACACGCATATTGTGACCCGGGTGGGGTGCCATTCATAAGCTCAATTGGGAAATTTGAAAAGGGTGGTATATATTGGCCTGTTGCACTGAAACACATAACTGTGGTCAACAAAGATCCGCGCTCTGCTGAAGTAATTGCACCAATTTGTTTTGTTCCTTTTTTTCCCACAACTTTAATATGCTTGTGTTGGACTATGGTTAGGCCCTTTTCATCACAGTTGAAGATCCTTGCTGGATTTTGATTTATTTTTTCGAGAAGTGGATCATACAAATCAAAAAATGCTGCAACATTTTCTCTGGTAAATGATTTAATGCTCGCATATGATATTCCTTGGGGCGTTCTCAATGAAAATTCATTATGCCTTGCAATAAATTCCGAAAACCATTTCTTCCCAGCACTTTCTTTTGCTACGCTGAATGGATTTTTTATATTATCAGCCTTGCATATATATATATATATATATATGCCAATCTGCTCACGTCTTTTTGAGTGATTCCAAAAAAATTTCTTTCCATTTCTAAACAGTGATTTGTGAGCATTTCCATTTCTTGTGAAAACACTACCTTTCGTCCTAACGAAGAATCCACAATGTCTTGAGTGATTCCAAAAAAATTTCTTTCCATTTCTAAACAGTGATTTGTGAGCATTTCCATTTCTTGTGAAAACACTACCTTTCGTCCTAACGAAGAATCCACAATGTCTTCAGGCGCCCCCTCCATCTTTACGTATCTTTCTAAAGTCGTTTGAGGTACACCGTGAGTCTGCGCACTCTTCATGTAGCCCATTTCTCCTTGCCGAACAGCTAAAATCGCTGAAATCATTTGTTCCTTGTTCCAAACTTTTCGTTTTTAAGGCATCTGAAAGAAAATACTTCTCCTACAGTCTCCTAATATGGGGTACCCCAAATTAGGAAATTAGGATACCTACCCTATATTACGAGCAAATTAGATCTTTGGAAGAGGAATGTTCTTGAAAAAACTGTGATGTGATGTGAACTGTTGAAAGGGGTCATTCTATGTGATATACACTGCACGCCAGGAGCGATGAAACCACCCATTTTTCCGAAAAGTTACATCTGGAGGATAAAATTAATCCGAAATTCCTTCGGATTCGGGTTCAGGATTCCCAAATTACTACTAACACACCTGTCTCCTGAAAAAATTTCGGTTCTGAAAGAGTCCAATTTGTTTCACTTCCCATAGAAACGCCCCCGTTTATATCACGTATGATCACCCTTTTGAGCAGTTAATTCATTTCTAGTCTATCTATCCCTCAGATCAAGAAGTAAACCCTAAATAGAGGCCTGATGCCGAAAATACAAACGAAGTTGTGAACCGAAGATAACTCAAGAGGAGACTGTTATGTTTTGGGTTTCTGACGGTCGATCCAAAACAAATCACCTCTTGCACAGTGCCGTGCTTTTTTAAGGGTATCAACATTATTTAATTTCGTGAGGAAAGAATTTAAGCATCTTGATTTAGTCTGATCGTGGGATGAATGTAAAAATTTCACCAATGCAATGCAAATGTAGTATGTGAGCAGCAACAAGTGGATTGACGGTTTTGTCTGAAAATTCAAAATCGATACAATTTTTGATTCAAATAACGATCAAATTCTGTTATCAATATGTAGGTCATTCGAAATTACGGTTGATTCTTTATAATTTGCAATCCTAATAATAGGTTAACTCCAAAAACAATCGTGTACCCATTTGATGCGATTGATGAAAAAATTATAGAGGACAAGGTTTAATTTTTATAGTCTGATTCAGTTTGAAATTGGTGTGAGGGGATTTTAGGGTCAGAAATGGTTGCTTTTATTCATAATCAAAGGACTCAAAGTAGTGGACAATTTTTTGTGGCAAGGAGTTTTGTGATTTATGATTCTATTCTATCCATAATTGGAATCTAGGGGTGTTCGGAGATCAGAAATAAAGCATTTATGGTCTAAATTAAATAATTCAAACAAGCTTAAATCGAGTTTCTCACTAGGAATTTCATATTGTGCAGATCACCATTCTTTAATGAAGCACGTAAAAGACTTGAATAAATATTAGTTAAGAAACCGTTTTTCAACAGATATAAAGTACATGAAAATATAAAGGGAAAAACATGTTTTTGCCACAAAACTGAATCACAGCCACAACAACATGTATAATAATTCGATGATATCATTCCTGACGAAAAAATTTCTAAAACTCTAGTTTCATATGACAATTTTCATCATGAATCAAAAAAGTTTGCCTTTTGTCCTGTATATGCACCAATGAAAATCTATACTGATACAAACAGTTGAGAAAAAATATATTTATTTACTATACATTGCATCATTACTTGATTAACATTTACAAATTTTCTGTTGTAATTTTGTATTTTAATATTTTTTCATATGTAGCTGTGATTCCATATTTGAGTTCACGTGTTTCAATAATTCAAGTATTTTTATTCCAATATACCTACCTATGTTTTTATGTAGCACTCTTGGGAGCTACAATAAATCCTAACGGAACAGGCAACTCACTTCACACCTACACTATTCAGTGTATTTCATATCCTTCCATGAGAACTATTTGGTGAAATTCACTAACTATCTACATATCAGGTTTGAACTAAAACAAAACCTTTCTTGAGCAATTAATCTTTCTGAGAAATATTTAAATGACAAGTTTTCAATATCATGAAATGTTCACCTTATTTCTTTAAGGCAAATAAGAAATACCTACCTACAATAAGTTGACGATAACTGAATAATTTTTCTTTACAAGTACTTTCTGGAGTTGCTTAATTTTTCAGATATAAGGTGGATTCATGCAGCATCAAGAACAATTATTAAATAAAAAGTATCAGTTAGCAATTATCAGTTTAGGTAAGTAAGGAAAAATGGAAAAACAAGCATTAATGTATACCAAATAAACTATTCAAAAATTTTCCATTTGATTTTGTGAAAACTGTGTTGGTAACTGCATGATTCAGCTTGTCTCTGTCTTTGCCATGTTACCAGTTTACTCAGGCCCCAAAAATAATCTTTGGAGTGAAATAATAACACTCTATTTAACTCTTCGCAAAATCACCTCTCAACTGCTTGTACATCAGGAATGGCTTCTGGTCTCAAAAGTGTTATTCCTTACGAACATAGGTATATACAAATATTTCTTCAAGCTCAAAGGATCCAATTCGAGAACATCACACCATATTTGCAACTTCTTCTCGTCAGTAGGAAACTTATGTATGAATGAATTTTTCATTATTAGTACCTATTCCACTTCAATATTATATCTGAAGAATACGTTTACATTCTTCGTCCGACACGCCACTGTTAGCTCACCTGTGGAATGTTTGTTGACTATCGTTATTTTGTAAACAAAGCAGTAGGTATTTCGACATTGTATCTCACTAAACCACTGCACTACTATTAAAAGTATCACAAATCTCACGTAAACTTGTTTATGAACGTCAAAAAACCACGAAAACTCTTGGAAACCCAAAGGAAATTTCTAATCAAAACAACAAGAAAGAAAATATGTCAACCCAATCCAATGGCGACCAATGCAACAAGCGGTGTTGCCAAGAGTGAGATAATTCTGGTAACCGCCTTTAATTTTCAGAGTGCCTACTATTTTATTACTTAATAACGACATATTAAATCTTTTGAGAGAAGATTTTTTTCCAACTTTTTGGAAAAAATATTTTTCTAGAACGCCCAAAGTAATATACCGGAATATAAAATTACGCATTGCTTGATATCTACCTAGCTCAGATTTTTCATTGATCAATTTGACAACAGAGGGTAGATGTTTGCAAACAGCAGAGACTAGAGGTGAATTGTAAATAAACACATTTGTCTTTGCTTCATTGAGTACGGTGTTTACATAGCATCGGGCCTATCTAGAGTTTACTTCTTGATCTGAGATCTAACCTGAATGTTTTATGGTTCTCCGTCGCAAATTACGGAAGATACATCAGGGGGGTTTCCATGAGGAGTAAAAGAAATTATAATTTTCAGGACTGAAAATTTTTCACGAGACAGGTGTATTAGTAGTAATTTGGGGATCCTGTACACGAATCCGAAGGAATTTCGAGCCAATTTTTCCCCCATATATAACTTTCCGGAAAAATGGGTGGTTTCATCGCTGTTGGCGTGCAGTATACAGTGTGACCCATTTAAGATGGAAGCACCCTTATTTATTTACTTACATTTTTCAACCGATTGGAATGATTTTTTTTTTGTTAAGTAGATATTCAAAAAGTCTATTAGGACACCAAATATCATGAATAAATTTCAATTTGCAGGGCCAACTAATCTTATTTTTCAAGGACAAAAATCTAAAAAAATTACTAGCGATTTTTTTAGAAAAAATCTGACTACACCACTGGATTCGCGACATTTTCAAATGATTTACATGTATATTACGTTGGAATGCGTCAATCAATAAAAAAGTTATAAAGGAATGAAATTTGAAAAATATGCCGTTTAATCAACCCACCAATTCATGTTCAGGAATTTTATGAAAATTCTGTATACTCCACTGGATTCAGGATGTCTTGAAATATTACTTATCAAAGTTTCATCGAAATCTGTTCGGTAATAAGAAAGTTATAAAGGAATAAAATTTCAAAAATATGTTGTTCAATGGAATTTTAGCAACGTTCTTACTACACCACTGGATTAGGGGCAATATTCAACAAAATATTATTCAAATAAAATTCATGAAACGTTTATGGGAGAATCAATTTCCTTTCATATGTATGTCGAACCATATCAATCAATCAGTTTATCACAACAAACTTTAGTGCCAATAATTTCAAATGAATCTACAAAAAAATAACTGTAAGTACATTTTTCTAATTGCTTCAAACTAGCGGAAAACAATCTTTTATTCACAATCAATGTAAAAATAGAAACCAAGAAGATACCGAATTGAAAAATAAATGAGTGCAATTCATATTCTGGTGGCCTCCACCAAACTTCCATCCAATTCAATGCATTTATCATATCGCTTACGAATATTTTTTAAAGTATTCCTCAATTGTTGTGGAGTAATTGCATCGCAAGCTTGCTGAATTCTGGTGCACAGTTCCACTCGATTCCTTGGTCGTGATTTGTAAACCTTTTGTGTAACATAACCCCAAAGGAAAAAATCGAGTGAAGTAAGGTCAGTGACTGTGACCAGTGATATTTCAAGACATCCTGAATTCAGTGGTGTATTCAGAATTTTCATAAAATTCATGAATTCGAATTGGTGGATTGATTAAACGGCATATTTTTCAAATTTCATTCCTTTATAACTTTTTTATTGATTGACGCATTCCAACGTAATTTACATGTAAATCATTTGAAAATGTCGCGAATCCAGTGGTGTAGTCAGATTTTTTCTAAAAAAATCGCTGGTAATTTTTTTAGATTTTTGACCTTGAAAAATAAGATTAGTTGGCCCTGGAAATTGAGATTTATTCATGATATTTGGTGTCCTAATAGACTTTTTGAATATCTACCTAACAAAAAAAAATCATTCCAATCGGTTGAAAAATGTAAGTTTCATAAGGGTGCTTCCATCTTAAATGGGTCACACTGTATATCACGTAGGATGACACCTCATTTCTAGTGTATCTATCGATCATGAAAATTTCATGATTCTACGTTGAAACTCACGGAAGATACGGGGGTGTTTCCAAGAGAAGTGAAACACACTGTATAGTCAGTGAAATCATGTATATCACGCGATCTGTATCATAAAAAAATATTTCATCTCTTTTCTGAAAGAGGATATCCCACCAAACAACTTCCAGTTTCATAATAGGTACTTTCATAAAATAATATATCAGAATTATATTTTTCCGTAGGTGCAAGATGTCAGCTAAAAAAGTCCAGAACACTCATTTTGAGAAAGTTGCCTCAGATAGCAGTTGAAGAAAGAGAAGCTGTTTCCTTTCTTTCGAACAAAGATATTCTGAGTCAAAAAGATAACCCAACTGCGGATGAGAATCAAACGAAATGAACACTTCAGAAGTAGAACAAAACACACAAAGAAGCCAATCCAACAATATGGAACATTGTACGAGGCACACATGACAAATTGGAGACGACCTGTTATAGCATAGGCGAAAAATGAAGAACTTGGAGTAAACGGTGACATCACGCCGGAACGAAGTATCAGATGGTGATGGAAATTCACTGTAAAAATTGAGGCAGGAGAGAATTATGACAAGAATTCTCCTCCCTAAATTGAAACGGGTCAAAAAATATTTAAAGTTGAAAAAATGTATTTTCAACTTTTTTTATCGTCTTCGATTGTTATTTTTATTAATTTTGATTATACTGTGTTTTTCCATTTTTATTCCATATTTGATTTAACAACACTTTATATTATTTTTTATTCTATACCTACTATTTATATATTTATCGATGGATTCGAAACAGATATCTTCCAGAAAATATTCTACAGATGAACCTAAAATATCCGAGGCAAGCCTACAACGAATATAAATATCAAGCTAAGTTTTCAATAATGATGTTTTCTTTTCTCTCACTGTCAGATATAAATTAGATCTTTTTGAAAATAGGTAATCGGTTCCTTCAGAAAATATTCTACAGATCACGGTGAAGTTTAAGCAAATATAAATGAATGTGTATGTCGAGATGAATTTTTAATATCGATTTTTTTTTTCTCTTCAACGTATACAAATCGTATATTTTTCCTGGACCGTAATCTGTCTGGACTTTATATAAACTTCCATAAGATGTTCATTCATGGATTCGAAATGGACATCCATTAGAAGAAATTCTACAGAAGGCTATGAATATCCGAAGCTAATATAAAATAAATACAGAGTATGATATCAATTTTCAATAGTTTCCCTTATTCCTCGATGATCATCTTTTGGATATTTGTGAACAATGTCTCATGGACATCCTCGAACTATATCTTTTGGATATTCCGGAAGGATATCTTATAGAAGTCCATCTTTATCCACTCGGAACATCCACTATACGTCCATAAAATATCCACCGTATATAAATGAATGTCCATTAGATATCCATCAAATTTCCGAGTGTTAACTGGGGCCTTGCACTGAAGAGGGTCAATACCTCGAAACTAGTCTGAAAGCATTTGCGACTGTCTCTCGGATTCTAGGGAGAACGTTGTACAGATATCTGACAGGTTCAATTCAACGTCCGTCGTATTAGCCAGGGAAGTAGTTGTTTTCTGTCGGATATCTGCCTAAATTACAGAGAGAAAAAGGGATTTTTCACTGATCAATTCTGTCTCTCTCCTGAAGCCATCAGACTTTTTCTGATATTTTCAAGGTATCGTTAGTTCTCCCTCGAATTACCGTTCTAGGATATTGAAATGTAATGCTTTCGAACAACTCCTTTGTCCAGAGCAGCTAAAATTGCCGAATTCGATCCTGCATCACCCTTACGCACGTGCCACCCCCGACCCGACTCTGTATCCAGTGCGCAATTCCCTGCACCTCGCGGGTGAACGCCTAACTGTGTCGTGCAAAATAGGACACTGGTGTTGTCTTGGTTGCCTGGCTGGAGCTGCACGACCCCTTCCAAATTCTTTACATAACATAACAAGAGTGAGTTTATATCGTGCACGCTAAATTTCGATCCGGACCTAAATTGATTGACGACTGAATACGGGATCAAACCGATGGCAATGCTTCGTTCCGGTGAGGAAGTGATTTAAATTATCAGTGTTCAACAATACAATATATCTTATTTCGTGACAGGTGAGCTTATTTTTAGATGTGTTCGTTATTTTCACCTATACTTATATTTACACAAAGTAATCGCGCCTGATGACATTTGGCCAGTTCCCAGGTATTTCGAAAAGAAACGAAACGAAGGTGTTATGTATACTTTCAACGGGCTGTTATGTGCTTGATTACATATTGGCGCAGATCAAACATTGTACATGATGATATTAAAAAATAATACTGTCTATTTTCTAAGTTTAGGTATAAGTTTTCGATAGTTAACTTGATGACATTCTACACAAAAAACAATCCAACTTCTTGAGAGCTCTTCCCTCTATTAGTATTGATAAAGAAGTAAGTTAATTCGAATCAATAGTTCAAAATAATTCGATCTCGTATTTGTATAACGTTGCACAGATATATGTCAGAAGTAATTCAATATATGTCATGGAATTAGAATTAGCCAGGAAAGAAGTTTCAAAATTCAAAACCTTGAATGGAATTGTCCGTTACTTGACAGAAATCCATAGTAAACATTATTTACGTTGATATTTTGCTTACATACCTAACTACCCATTTCATAATAAAGTTAATCGGTACTACCGGCTGTCATGTACCACACCCTTTATCAAAATAACAACATGTATTAATTGGTAAACATTGTACCAGAAAAAACTTATCAGTCACTCATTAAGAAAATAAATTCAACAAAGGAGAGCTGATAAGATCAAGTCATTTAGAAAACAATTTGAATTTTTCAATTTTTTTTATTAATTTCCAAGAATTTAAAGTTATCTGAATCTACAGAATTACATTTTGTGCCTTTATTTTCTAAATGGAAAATTTCAACATTTTCATTAAAGTTATGATCTTCTAAAATATGGTTAGCATATGTTGAATTTGTTTTCTTTTTTACATGCATGATTCATACGATGTTCGCGTATGCGATTCTTGAACGTTATACATGATTGGCCTATATAAACTTTTGAGCAAGCACCACAATTTATTTTATCTACTAATGATTTTTCCAATTTTTGTGTTTTATTTTTATTATTTTTTATAAACTTTCCCAACGTGTTATCTGCTTATTCTGATCATCTGCTGATTTTTCTTAACAGGTCCTGAATACGTTAGAGTTATGTAATTATTATTAACGTTCTCAGACACTTCTAATCCGGTCACAATAGACATAAAAATAGTGATCAAATAACAAAAACTCCGACAGAGCTGAATTTTTTTAGAGACCTTGGCTACATCAGTGGAAATACTTTGCCAAAGTTCCCCATCAATCACAATTATGCTGAAAAAGTTATTCAAGGTCAAAAGTAAAAATTTTCGTTTTTTTGGAGTTTTCTCGAAAACGGTAGTTTTTATTAAAAAAAGCACAGACAAAAAGTGTAGATCATAAAAATATCTACAAAAATTTATTCAATAATTTTTTCCCTTACAATCACCATTCTTGAGATATAGCGTTTCTAAAAGTTGAAGGTGCTATGTTCTATGATATGCACACAAATGCCACGTACTATATACAGTCAGGCGCTTAATTCAAATAAAAATTCCAATTTGTGTCCCTTACTTATATGTATAAAATATAGAATTTTGAGAATACAGACTCAACATTATCTTTGATCAATTTACGACAGTTTCAGCAAACCAACAACAATTTCTCGCTAACATTTTACACTTTACACTTCATCTTTTGACACTTTATCTTTTTGACAACTGAAATTAGATTTTATATTTTTATCTTCGGATTGAATTAGGGCACTGAATTATGGAAAATATAAATATTTAGATATTATCGTCATTATTGTAAATATTTCGGATATGTCGATATTTCGAAAAATATAGGTAGTTTAATCTTGGCCCATTTCTAGATATTTGCAATTTTACGCTTGTTAGCACGCCGCTGGCAACTTATTGAAAATCTTTCATAAATTTTCGATAAAGAACCAAGTTTTAGCAGAAATAAAATTTTCAAAAATACAAAAGTGTTACATATGCATTTAATTGTCCGCCTATTATTATGACTCCGGAGACATTGTGTTACACCTGATAATCATTTTACATCCACCCTATTTCTATACCTTCTATTGCTCAGGTCTAGTACCTACTTTCGTTTCCGAATATGACATGTTTCTGGTTACCTCTCGCAAATCTTGCTGTGTTGGTTGCTTTCTTCTGTTCGCAAGTGTTTTTTTCAGAGTACAATGGTCAGTAAGAGCCCTTTGGATGAAACGCAGTTGTGTTTATGCAAAGCTAGCAATTCTTTCACATGGTTCTGCAATGAATAGTATTATTGTTCTTGTTCGTTGTTTGAGTAATTTTGCTGCTGCTTCTGAACCCATTTGTTCAGTAACGTCTGCTAATGTAATAGTGCATTCCATATTTCTGTTCTTCTAGATTATCTATGGTGAACTCGAAAATTTTAACAAAAACACTGAATATTCATTCCTTCTGAAGTCATTCATTGAATTTGGTCTCTTACAATTATTTTGATGGCTGTTAAACCAAATCTAAAGTACGCTTCTTCTCACCTGACTGATCACAAATATATTGCCGAAGCCATTGTAGTATCCTCATACAGCTTCTATATCTTGAGAAGATTATTCAGTGCGCAATATCAGGGATTGTACCGAAGATCCTATCTTCACCATCGTTCAAAGGTTATAGGTTTGAAAGAAGTACTGAACTGGAATAGAACTCTTGTAGGAAAACGCGAGATAGTTGGAAGATCTCAGTTCGAAGATAATTAATTTCGAAAGAGATAAGAAAAAAGCAACAAACTATCATCTCCATACGATTTCAATGGTTTTTTCGCTGACATCACCTGAAATATAGATACTGAAATTCTTATCAGCCCCAATATACAGGGTGTCCCAAAACTCAACGTCATCATTTGGAGCTCATGATTGACCAGAATAACAAAATTTGACTTTATTAAAATATTGATGATTTTGAAGATATTGGCAATTTAATGAATTTCATGAAAATCGAAGCCTTTGAGCAGTATTTCGAGTGTCGCAGATAAAAAACGTCCTATAGCATTCCTAAAAAACCGTTCTTTCGATAACAATCCAATAAAAAATTATTGGTGCCATAGCTTTGAAGGAAAAAAAAATATTTGCCCGATTCACGAGTTAATTTATTATCTTAGTAAGACTCTTCATACTGTAAATAAAATCTTCACGCTAATCTGGCAAGTTATTTCAAAAAATTACACTATGCGAAACATCATTGTACATCGAGTAGAGTCGCTGCAAGCCACTAATTATTGAAATCATTTCAAAAAACGCTTCCTCAAGGGAAAAATGTCAAAAACTACGATAAATATGCAATTTTGTTAAATAACGTGGCGTGTTAGCGTGGTGATTTTGTTTACAGTATTAAGAAAATAAGCTAAAGAAATTAATCAACTCATGAATTGGGCAAATTGTTGTTGTTGTTGTTAACTTTCCTCCAAAGGTATGGCACCAATAATTTAATTTTGTAATCAACAGAAGGGATGACGATGAGTTTTGGACACCCTATGTATGAAAAGTGATTTCTTAAAGGAAATACCGTAACCTAAACAATTTTCCTTTAACCTTTCCAGAAAAGAATTGGTTATGCAGGATGTTAGAAAAAACTCAGTGTTGCGATGTTCACGAGGAAAATTATCAAAAAACGATTGACATTCTTCCAGAAGCTCTCAATACACTAATTAATTTATTGATTACTTGTGTTTCGGACTTCCATTATCTGGATTGTTTGATTAAACACGACGTTTCAATCGGTATGGAACCTCCAATCGTTTTCTAGACCGATTGAAAAGTCGTGTTTGATCAAAAACACTTCATATAATGGAATTCCAAAACACAAGTAATCAATTTGCAACATAATATAATTAATTTATCTTATATATGGGGATATGTTCTTTTCTGACGTTCTGGAGAGAATTTCACTTATTCCCGTTATTGGTAAAGTATCGTTGAGGAACTTTTTTTTTTAATATAATCCCTGTTCGGTTTCAGTAGAAACTGTTCAACATTACCCACCCAAATTCATATTTCATATAATTTAATTTTCATAAAATTTCATGGAATGTTATTGTGAATATGTTTGGAACTTTTGATTCAACTTCGAATGAACTAAACCTAAGTATGATTGCATCAATGTAAAGAATTATGACGAAGATCGCTGAATCTCATGAGAACCAGCCTAATTTGTAAGCATTCAGAGTATGAATCCTTACCAAAGAAATATATGATCCAGATTCCTGATCTATTGTGTCGATTCAAAATAAGTGTGAACAGAGCTTTAGGCAGTCATTTGTTTCAATGTGACATTTCTCAAAAAGCAGTCTCGGTTTTATAATTGTGACTTCTAGACATGAATTATTCTCCAGAAAAAAAATCGATTTGTAAGAAAAATTCCACAGAGACAATTTCAAAATCATACAAACTTTTATTCAGAAAGACAGCCACACAGAACACTCTTTTTGAGATTGTACAAAAATCTGCGAGCATATGGAAGTTTTTTGAATATCTAGTAGGAATAAGTACCAGAGCCCAATGAGGATCAACATGTGAAAACAAACAGCATGGTGAACAGATGGAATAAAACGACAAATACCTAAACTGATAAATATGTCATGGAAAACTTATCTCAACAACAGAACGAATCAAAATTATGAAATATACAAGGAGAGAAGAAAAACAGTAAAAGAGATGGTAACAGCAGAAAAAGAAATCAGTGGAAAGAATCTGGTGAAAAAATGGAAAAAGATAGTAAATCGAATCAAAAGTTGTTTTTCAGAACTTTAAAGTCGCTGAGAAAATAAGTTGATTCAAAAATAAAGACGGGAAAAGGATGAGAAATTAAAACGAAATAATGAATAAATGGAAAAAATATTTCCAGTTGTTACTAGGAGCAGATAAAAAAGTACAAAATAAAAACACAAGAGAATGTAATTGAAGAAATTAAAGAAAATATAACCATAAACGAACTGCAAGAAAAGATAAGAGAATTGAAGAATGGAAAGTCACCGAGAACAGAGGATAAAAACAGAGATGACCGAAAATCTAGGGGATACAGGAATGAAAATACTCTGTATAATAAAGCGTAGAACGATCTCAGATACCAAAATATTGAAAAACAGCCTTAATAGTGCCAATATATGAAACGGAAACCTACTTTTTTACATGGTTCGATATTCGAATTGCTTTCTGATTATAAGTTTAGCCAACTTAGTTATGTCAACTCATCTATTACAGTTTTTGATATATTTCCATTTTTCTGAAAATAAATTACTGCCGTGATAGTTTGTAAAAATATGTAGATTGCAAGCAGTTCAAAATTAGGAAACCAACTTTGTTGGGCAGTAAGCTGGAAGTCCAGTCTAACACCTGATCCAAATGAGCGCCGGCGATTTTCGAATGTCGAATTAAATAGGTAATTGTCAAAAACTCTTTTTCAAAAGAAAATTGAAGTTTTGGAATAGTTACTTGAGCTTTCCCTAAACCTAACTTCAACCTCTATTGAGTTATTCAATAAAAATCAAGAAATGCCTCATCTTGCCGAATGATTCTTTGTTTATTCAAGTATGTCATACAAACAAAAGACAATTGTGAACAAGAAGGTGATATCGTATTGAAATACAAACGTTGTGCTAATTCTTAAATGAAACTGATTAGGAAATGGAAAATTATCTAAACGGAGTTGTATTGGATTTGTTTGTTATCCACGCCATGTGTCAAAAAATTATGCAGCGAACTCTCCGTTAGTTTATTGAAACTTACCAAGCGGGGATGTTATCAGATTATCACTAATGTAAAATTATTTTATACATTTCAGGAATGTTGCTAGACTCATTAAGAGAGTCAAACCACGTACTGGCAATGAAGATAATTAAATTGCCATTCTCAGATATTTCCAAGTAAATCCTCAAGCATCAATACGAACGGGTCTTTGGAATTGGAGTAGTGGGGCAACCCCAATACGGCCTCACTTTTCATGAGGCCGAATTGGTATTGCTCCACACGGTGTGATTTATCTCTCGATGGCCGCATCCATCGAGTTCTCGCCGTTGGTGGAGGGTTGCTGAAGAAGATGACGTGTTCGCCAAAGAGTTTCGGGGTGGGGGGGTCGTCAAAGCGTTTCACCCTAAGTGGCGCGCGTCTTTTCTGCAAAAAAAACATGGCGGCGATGGAGCGGGAGGCAAAAAAACATGGCGGCGATGGCGGAAGTTATGAAAATAACTTTTCACGTGATTCGCTGAGGGCAATTGGCTGGAAGAGAAAAAAACGTCCCCTCCCCTCGCTGTGTAGAAAAAAAATGTCCGCCGCCAAATTGACTAAACAAAACAAATGAAAAATGTCTGTCACTCTTAGAACACAGAAAATTATTAAATTATTAATTCACTCTCTCAAATGTAATGCCAAGACTGATACGTCTCCGCGCGCTGTAGTCGTAAACAGCGATAAGCCACATCCGGTGTTTTTTTACGCTTTGTCTCGATCTAAATTTCTCAGAAATCACGATTTGGCCTTGGACTTGTTTACTGTCTCGATCTGAATTCCAAGAATAATGCACACATCAGCTGCCGTTGTGTGACTCACGACAGTCAGATGTTGAAAATGATGAGTCAGCCGAGATAAGAAAGTTTAGTTTGAAGCCAAATTGATCGATTCAAGGCATTTTGAGTGTCTCACTCTAACCCATGGCATTGTATGTCTGTCTTTGTCTGTTCGTATTTATTGA
This sequence comes from Chrysolina americana, assembly GCA_958502065.1. NCBI lineage: Eukaryota > Metazoa > Arthropoda > Insecta > Coleoptera > Chrysomelidae > Chrysolina > Chrysolina americana. The sequence goes on from OY293412.1 coordinate 73,278,585, forward strand.
AATGAATAATGTCAGTTCGAGAAAAATACATTTATTTTTTCAAATAAAAAATTACACTTCAGTGCCATGGTAATATTCACCATCTTTGTTCGAATTGTTGAATATGTATCTTTGTCGAATTGATTGCAACAGCTTGTACAATGATTCGCCCAGTTGGCATATGAGTGCTAAAGATAAAAAAACATAAATCCATCATAGACGTCTGTATGTAGGGCATCTTGATGTCGTCGTCGTTACTCGGGGCACTGCAGGCATCGTGCGAGGGGTCATCTCCTCCACCACCTGAGATGCTGGCGGTTGGAGCAAAAACCAGTCAGTTTTTTGGCAAGTTTCGTTGCGAAAGACTTTCCTCAGCGGGTGGCGGGGACATGTTTGGTAAGTCGTAAAAGCAACGTTGGTTCTCCTACCCATGCGATACGATTTTTTAGCGAAATTACCGGGAATTTTTTGGCGGATGCGAAAAACCTAAAATCCAAGCCCAAGTGTTTGAGAGAATGCATGATTCTCAAGAGTGTTTATTTCGACTGTCAGTTGTTTATATTAGCATATTCGAATAATTGATATATTGAAATCCGTCAGTTTTCGTGAGTACACCCTGTATAAATAGTCTCAAACCGCTTCATGAGAGCTCAGTAGGTAATTATCGAACTTTCAGACATTTCATTCATATAGGTACCACGGTATATTTATTTTATTATCAAAATACCATGTGATTTTTTGCCAAAGAATCAAACAAACTTCAAGTATTTATCCGCATATAATTTGAGTTTATTTACCATATCAACATTCATATCTATGCGTGGTCAACGATTTCTAGCAGGTAGGTAGGTATTGCTGGCACAGCAGAAATAAGCCCAGTGGCTGGAACGTTTTGAATGCTCAAGTTGATACATATTTGTCATTGCTGTTTCCTCAATACACCATTATCGATGATTTTAAGAGAATTTTGTATTCCGAGAATTTGTTTGCAAAAATCGGAAGTTGAAATAGGTATGCAAATTTCTTAAGTGTTTGTGAATAAATTTGGTACAGAAATTTGTTTATTACCATATTTGCGTCCAAAAGAAGTCTTGATCACATCTATCACATGCAATCGAACACCTGAATAAACAAAACCAATCTGATTTTGAGACCAAAGCACTCGATCCTGGGTCTGTATATCACCTCACTTTATACCATTGGATTTTATGTCTATCTCCCTTTGCATTCATCATTTGAATAGAGTTTGAAATCGAATAGCTCAGAATGTTCTGGAAATTAGAGTCTGATCACGTGATACCTGGATTGGAGGATGATACAGCAGCACCTATTAGGTAAAAGCTAAACTAACATCGCGGTAATAATTGCCACTTGTCCATTGCTTTTGCGAATTCATACAAAGTTGAATACTGGATAGTTGAAATAGACATGGGCGAGAGATGGCGTGGAAAGACCTTTGGGAAAACACCAAACATTTTTGGGTAAAATTAATGCTTTTTTTTAATTTAAGTGAGCTCGTGAACAACGTTGGCAATTGTATTGGTCTAGCATCTAACACCTGAAGACAATGTTGGAAAGAGTTGAATATTCAGATTAGACGTGGAAAGTGGAAAACCAACCTACGCCGAAGAAATAAATGACTTCGAAGGTTGGAATATTTTTGAGTGAAGCCCATGTTAATTCAAATATCATGAAAGATGGGCGACACTACTTGACGTAAGATCATAAAACTAATAATGAATTATGGTGGATTACGTAATCCAATCTTCCGCAAAAAAACCTATGCAATAGGTATGGTCGTCGGCAAGTATTCAACAGAAAACAACTACTGCCCCCTACGACCATTGAATTATATCTGTTTAATACTTGGCAAAGTTTTCTACAAGAACCACTTTGCAATGCATTTCAAATATCAAAGCTGAAATTATTTTTCGATTTAATTGGGGGAACACCTCCATACCGGTTTCATGGTCATTGCCAATCATCAGCGAAGGCTAGTTCGACCCAATTGGGTCAATCAGCCAAGGAACTCAACACAGGCAGTACAGCTGTGGGTTCGCTTGAGATTAACTTGCCCTGTCATTTCTTCAGCTCGCGCATCGTTCTCGCTTTTTGGTTATCGGTCACGTACTAGGTATCTGATTTTGCTCCAGACCTGGACTTTGTTTTGCCTAACGAATTGGAATTTGTTTTCGTGAAGTGATAACGGAACTTTAGCGCTCTGTGGACTCTGATCTCTTAATTGTTGTGGACGTTATTTTGCAAAATGGCGGAAGCAAACGTTCCGTATACGTCGCGGGAATATGCTGACATGCATTTGATTTACGGAGAAGTGCGACTTAATGCTCGAGCTGCGGCGATGGTGTATTCAGAACGGTACCCTAATCGCCGACACTCCAACTAAGAAGTGGTTATCCGAACACACAACGCTATTGCCGAAGACAGAGTTCCTGGGCGTCGTACCAGTAGTGGCCGGCCCGCAACGGTAGATGAAGACATCGTTTTGGATGCAGTCGAAGAAGATCCATCAATTTCAACTCGACTGATACCATACCCAAATCAACTGCCAGTCGAATCTTGCAGCGGCACAATTATCACCCCTTCCAATTATTACCCAGCACGAATTCAATTTTGCCGCCAAATGTTGGGAAAACATCATGCAGATCCAGATTTTTTTAATAAGATCATTTGGAGCGACGAGTCTTCCTGTACCAAGGATGGGTACATGAATCTCCACAATTTGCGTAGCTGGCAGATCATAAATCCACACGAGATGAGAGAAGATAGATCACAATATCGATTCAAGGTCAATTTATGGACTGGAATATTTAATGGTGCAATTTTGGGCCCGATCGAACTGCCGCCATCACTGAACGCCAACAATTATTTGGAATTTTTAACCGACCAGCTGCCCATTTTATTGGAAGATGTGCCACTGGCGCTGCGACGTAGTCTGTGGTTTCAACATGATGGATGCCCAGCACATTATGGACGGGAAGTAACCGCACATTTGAATAAAACTTATCCCCACAGGTGGATTGGAAGAGGAGGTGAAATTGTGTGGTCTCCTCGTTCACCTGACCTAAATCCTCTGGACTTTCATTATTGGGGCTGCCTAAAAGACAAAGTATAAGCAACACCCATACGTGATGAAGCCGCATTGAGAGAACGCATCCGAGTTGCTGCAGCGGAAATATCAGACATCCATTTGAGGGGAGTGAAAAGGTCTTTTCTCAATCGATGCAGAGCCTGTATACGCCTGTATAAATTCTTTTCATGCCATTAAAAATATTAGTACCTACCCTAAATAATAACCGTCAAATTATAGTCAGAAACGTACCCTGTTGGATAGAAACAGCCATATCGTTTGTCTTTGAATAACAAATGACTTGTGTTATACCTTGTTGGAATCACTATAAAATAGACAATTTATTGGTGTGATGTGCAGCAGTAGCTCAGTACATCTTGGTTCCACTACGATGGGCTAAACTTCATGAACAAAAGAATCAACTACCAAAATTTTCAATAAAAATATTTCTCACAGCCCCCCTTTGAAATGTTCGCAGAATATTTTTAATGTGAACGTTAAAATAATTCTTCAGTAATATTTTACTGAAAAAATTAACCAAAAAGGTGTAAAATTGTACCAATCGTAAAGACAAAACTATTGAAAGGGGTAAAAATTCATTATTTTCAAAAAAAAAATATCTCGAAAACGGTAAGACTTTTATAGTGGGAAGTTTGTCATAGCAGGTGGGTTATCCTTTGATTCTCCCTCGGTTTGACGTGGTCTTTACGGGACACCCTGTATATCAATGCTGCAAATTTTGGTGTCACAACCGATTTGATGAGGTGTTATTCACTTTGAAAACGAGCAGCCAATGCTACTGTGACCTACATCTGCGTGGTGGTGGTGAGCCAATAGGATCTCGCGTACGAACCCCCAATCCCATTCAAAATCCCACATATTTTTGGAGGTCATTTTTGTATACAAAAAGTGTAACTATTTTATGCCAAAAGTGTCACTTTTTATGCAAAAAGTGTAACTTTTTTATGCAAAAAGTGTCAATTTTTTTGCAAAAAAGTGTAACTTTTTTATGAAAAAAAGTGTCACTTTTTTATGAAAAAAAAAGTGCTTGTTTTCTGCCCTAAAAAGTAACACTCTTATTAACATCGTTCACTCAGCCACTCAGCTTTTACTAAAAATGCTTCACTGAAATTGTACCACCATGTCAATAAAGGTGTCACTTTTTTTCATCCAAAAATACATGTATTCTCATGAGAAAATGGTAATTTTTTTATCAAATAATAACAGCCGTCCCCTACCCGCACAGGCTATGCCTTTGGGAACACTCTATGAGTGTTAATATTATTAATATTATTATTTTCCATTTAGGAATTACCCAGACAGGCCCTGTCTCCGGAGCCCCGATACTTCCGGAGGGCGCGCTGGATCATTTATCCCAATAACCACTTCCCACGCCGTGGAATAAGTGACTATTGGGTCCGAGAATCATGTGCCCTGAGCAGGCGGAGTGAACCGAGAATTATGGCCTTCTGCATTCGTCCGGCTGTTTTCTGCCGAATCACGGCATGCCGGTATGATTTTTAAGTTTGAGTGCAGCGTGTCCATCATTCCACCAAGGACCCCTATTATCAGAACCACCATTTTGACAGAATGGTTTGGATAAAGCCTGCGGAGTTCAAAGAGTAGATCTCGATTTCCTCCTCTTTTCGGACGATGTTCGTTTCGCCAGGAGCTGAAAACTCAATGACGAAAATCGTCCTACTTTGATGGTCGAGGAGGACTACATCAGGCTTATTGGCTTGTATTTGCCTGAGGGTGGGGAATGAGTAGTTCCAATGGATTCGGCACTTCTCATTCTCCACAACGGACTCAATATCCCCCGGACCATAAGGCAACACCGGTGTCTCGTCTACACCATACGAGTGTCGTAGATGGTAGTACAACACTCGTAGGGCCGCGTTATGCCTGTGGATATAGGCTGAGACCGCATAAGCTGGACAAGCTGACAGCAAATGCATTATGGTCTCAGCTGCCCCACGACACGCTCTGCATCTAGTGTCAGGGACCTCTATACCCATCACGCGACTACGGTAGACAAGGGTGTTGAAGACACCATCCTGGCAGGCCATTATGAATCCCTCGGTTTCCGACTCAAACCCACTTGACCTGAGAGAAGTGAAGGTTAGGTTTCTGGATAAGCCAAGGTCTTCAATGTTCTTGAAGAAGACCTCATGCATTGACTTATCCTTATGTAGCTGTAGGAGCCTGTCACACTCCGCAGCTTTAACGTGGGCTTTTTGCTGAATGGGTTTCAACTCGGTGGCAGAGTTTGGGTTCGTCCATTCAGTGTCGAATAGGAGACAGAGTTCATCAGCTGCACGGGTTGCTGCCTTGAAAAGAAATGCTCCAATCTCTGCTTTTTCGTAATCGCATACCAAGCGGAGAAGGGGATCTGAACTCCTGATGACTTCACAGGCTCCATCCAGTACCATTCTGTTTTGTAGACACTCCAAACTCAAAAGTCCACGGCCTCCCTGTTGTCTGGGGAAGTATATCCGTGGAACGGACGATTTGGGATGCAAGCTCCTATGGAGATGCATCATTTTGCGAGTTTTTACGTCGAGTTGTCGCAGCTCTTCTTGAGTCCATTTCATTACTCCAAAGGAGTAGAGTAGAATCGGAACGGCAAGCATATTAGTTGCAGCAACTTTGTTCTTCCCCGACAGTTCTGATGACCAGATCTGTCGGAGTTTGTGCTGATACTTGCCGTGGAGAGAGTTTTTAACAGTAGCCTTCCTCTTGGGTGTGGCGTTGTTCCACCCCTAGGTAGCTATACGTCTCTCCGGCATCCAGATGATGTAGGATGCTTCTGTCTACGAGCTGAACGTCCTCTCCGTATTCCTCGCATCGTCTTCTTTTGAGATGAACCGTGGAACATTTGTCGATCCCAAACTCCATTCCGAGAGCATGCGTATACTCTTGCACCACCCTTAAGGATCGATGAAGATCCTTTTCTCCGGAGGCATAAGGTCATCCATGTAAAACAAATGGGTGACTTTATGCCTCCGATTGCAGGGTGTGCCGCAATTGTATCCGCGGGGAAGTGAGATGCAGAAGAGAAGAGGGCTGAGGGAGTCTCCCTGAAACACGCCCCTTCCAAAGATAACCTGCTCTGTTTGAACTCTGACTTGACCAGATGTTATGGTGAAGCGAGTCCTCCAGAGCGGCATCAGTTGTTCAATACATCTCACTATTTGATCGGGTACCGCAAGGCATCTGAGCAAATGCATGATGAGCTCATGCGATGTTGTATCAAATGCCTTGCGATAGTCGATCCAGGCCATTGAAAGGTTACTCTTATACTGCACGGAGTCCTGCGTGATGCATCTGTCGATCAGCAGGTTCTCCTTGCAGCCAGCGACCCCCTTCTTTGACCCTCTTTGCTCATATATACGTTCATACACCGGCTCAACTGCGGAGAGTATTCGCATGTATAAAATGCGTGTAAACATCTTAAAACTTGCGTTCAAGCATATTATCGGTCTGTAGTTCATCGGATCAGACAAATCTCCGTTTTTGGGGATTAGCACAGTTCGCCCCTCGATAAACCAATCCAGAAACTGTTGCTTCCCATCTAGCAAAGAGTTGAAAACTCTTGCTAGATGGTGGTGGGTACATGGAAAATTTTTCCACCAATAGTTATTTAGTCCATCAAGACCTGGAGCAGCGAAGTTCTTCGAGCCTTTGAGGGCCTGTCGAACTTCTTCTGGGGTTATCGGATTGCGCAGTTCATTGAGCTCAGACTGACGAAGCCTCCTGCAAAAGGCTTCGAACTGCGCTAGGGCTGGAGCACAGTAAAGCATATACAGTACTCCTACTCCAGCCAAATTCTGGCTTGAATTTTCAATACGCATCGCCAAGAGCTCGTATCCCAGCTCTGCGCAAACGACGAGTTTGAGAATGAGCGCAATTCTTACATGGTTGTCGCATTTCAAAGGTTTCGCCTAATCTACTGTAGTCAAATTTATTGATACTAGGGCTATTCAATATATACATAAGATTTTTTTGTTAAAATAAGATTTATTGAAATTATGATGATTTTATTCTTCTGAATACTAAAATTGACTTTATCACTTACTACATTTCAAATTCATAAGTTGGATTATGATTAAATGATGAGGAATTTGACATTGAAATAAATACTTTAGAAATTTGAAATGAGTTAAAAGGAAGGAGATTGATAGTTCTTATCCAAGCGTAGCGAGACTAGAAATTCAATCAGTACGCTTAGGTACCAAATTGAATTTCCATAATCTCCCTCTCCCTGTCGTGACAAATTCAATAAAAAAATCTATAGAAACTGCAGTTGTTGATTGAAAGGTTGCTTACTATAGAAATGTGTATGTTAATCAAAGTACGACATTGTAAAATATAGTAAATGTTATAAAAAAGATGGACAGATAAGGAAATATACTGTTCAAAAATATTAGCAATTTAACTTTTATTACTTAAATGGAGTAAATAAAATTATTTTTATAAATTTTTGTTGGAAATATGTAATTGTCGTGTTTGAATACAATTTTCTTATCAGAAAAAGTTAAATGATCTTAGAGGACCAAATTAGAATTTTGTTGTCGATCAGAGATACAATTTTCTTACAAAAATCAAGATATATTTTTTTCTTTGTGATTTTTTTAATTTCCTACCCCAACCAGTCCTTGTTAACAATATAGAATTGAAACTGATAACAATAATTGTTCAACATATTGAATTTTTCATGAAAATTAAGATCTTACCACAAAAACTATGAAGTACCTCAAATAGAGTAATACATATTTGGAAACTGTGGTGTGAATACAATTCAAGTAAAATAGAAACCCCCTACAAACCAACTACGTCAATTTCACTTAACGCGCGTTGAGTAAAACTGAAACTTTTATCTACTGACGATGTTAACTTTGTTGGCAAAACGAGTGTTGAGTGAAATTAACGTAGTTTTTGTAGTTGCGACCCTGATGAATAATCAATTTTGAATATAATCGACTCATCACCCTCGTTCGCCATCTTGATTTCTCAAATTAACAAACAAATATGCTTTTCCTTTTGAATTTCCGATTGATTCGGCCGTTACTTGATGAAGATCCATAGTAATTTGTAGAAAATACGACTTGATAAAGCTAATGTTTTAGCGACACATGTGATATTTTAAATGTGATAATTTAAAATAAAGTTTTGTTGATCGAATCGTTTTCTACAAAAAACAAACATGCTACGTATTTGGACCAAAAAACTACTACAAACCAATTTTGAATGAAATCGGACAATGATTTACAAATAAACTCGTTCAAATTCTTTTTTTTTTTCTTATTCAAATAGCAATGCATTTTGTTACATCCGAATATCAACATCTGCCATATTCATTAATTCTCCTAATCTCTTTGACTTATATTTTATAATTTTTCAAATGCCCTGGGTTACTTAATTACTACGCAATAAAATTTTTTTTCAATTACCCATATGCCTAACGAGAATTCCATCATCTGAATTTTTTCGAGCAGTTTATATCAATCGTTGTCATGTCGAGCAGTGTCTATGCGCTGTGGTTGGGATTGTAGTAGGGAGAAATGTCATTACTGTCATTGACGTCAGCATTATAAAAAACGAAACTCCTGGACACCAACATCAAAGGTTCCGACGCTGAGTCGGACTACTGTATATGCTTTACTGTGGCTAGAGTATCTACGTTGAGTGGTTGCGGAAATTCGTAAATACCCTTCCAGAAGGTGTCTACCTGATCAGGCGCCGGCGGGTTATCCACAACACGTGAAGGCTCTTGGAATAGGCGAGAAGGTTTATCGCGGAACTTATTATTATTATTCAAATGGTCCACTACGACCCCAAGTTTCATAAATGAGTTATCATTTTCAGGATCAACTAACTATTCTTGCCTTTCAATCTCAAAATCTTAAAAAGTCTTGGCGATTTCTTGGAAAAATCTGACTGTACCACTGAATTATTATTTTCATATTGTCTTACTGAAAATAACCTTAAAATGTCAATGAAAAAGTGCATTAAAACCCAATTTCAGAACTTTTATTAAAATTCCAACTACATTACTGTATTCAAGAAGCCATAAAAAAAATCATCAAATTAAAAAATTATGAGCTAAGGTAATATTCCGCAGTCAAATAACTTTTCTATAAGAAACGGTTAACTGCTGATAGTTGGAAATGTTTTACTTATATTGTAGTAAAACTGCACTAACTAATTTTCCTAATTTATTTAAAACACTTTACAACAATTATTCACTAAAACATTTACTATTTCAATTTATTTCTACTGTGGCTATCTATCAGCGAACTCTGGAACTGTAACTCCTCTCTATTCTGCCTGTCCCGCTTATATACTCCCAAGCAGTTTCCATTCACGGCTCTCGAATATTCAGGAGTATAGCACATTTCATCTAGATGGCTCTTCGAATAATATCGAACAATCGATTTATTCCAGCTTGTTCTCGGCGATCCGTACGACAGCAGATATGCAGTTGTAGTTGAACGAGGGTGCATAATTAATTATATCAGGGCCGGTCTCTGGGCCGGTCTCGAAATCGTTACATTGCCCCCTTCTTAAAGACGTTTCGCCCCGAAGCGTCATTCTTGGAGTGTGAAGATATCTGCAAGATTCTCCATATCTGCACCTGGATGTTCGATGGAAGTAGCACTCCACAGTCTTCAATTTGGGTCGAGGAAGATGGTAAGAGCACACCAGAATGTTGATGCCGCTGGATCTCAATATTGTCTCCAACATGCTTCTTATAACTCTCCAGTCCAGCCGATCAAGCCCACAGGCCAATTTTGGGATTGCCAGGTCTACAATATTCTGGTCCAGCATCGTGTCTCTCAATCTCGTAAGGCTCTTCCAAACATCTTCATAAGACGGCTTATCACGAGAACGCTTCTTGGTAACCAGATAGTAGATGTTTCTCTGGCCTTTCCTCAGCTGTAACACCCCTCCAACATCCGGGTTCTGTTCTCTCAGTTCCTGGATTCGACCGAACTTCTTGGAGAAAACTACTGCAATGCCTCTGGACATTTGGAGATCTTCTGCCACACAGTGAGCTAACGCGTAATTGGCAGGCACCTTGAAAAGATCTCGTGACTCCTCTCGGGTTACCCCATATTGAACTTTCTGTCCGTTCGAGTACAGGGACATGAACCTCTGAAACGTCATTTCGTCCTCCGGTGATCTGACGGTGCGAACTTGATCGTAGTTTCCGGCGTAAGGGGACAACCTATTGAAGTGGACTACCCTAGGTTTTCCTCGTGGTGGCTTATATATGCGGTAGACGAGGTCGTTTATCCTTTTCATGGTCCCAATTCTTCTGGTGGTCAGAGACTACCTTGGACAAGTGGCGGTTTATCGTCTTATTCATCCGCTCCACCATTCCATCGGACTGCGGATGTAGAGCTGTGGTCCTCGTTTTCCGGATGTTCAGCATCTGACACATCTCCTGGAACAGGTTTGACTCGAAATTCCTGCCTTGATTCGAATGCAGTTCTAACGGGACACCGAATCGACAAATCCACTCCTTCACCAAGACGTCGGCAACGGTGATGGCTTCTTGGTTGGGCAGGGCATAGGCTTCGGCCCACTTGCTGAAGTAATCCGTCGCCACAAGGATGTACTTGTTCCCGTGTTCAGATTGTGGGAACGGGCCAGCGATGTCAATGGCGATCCTTTCGAATGGGCTGCCCACATTGTACTGGCGCATCGGGGCCTTAGGTCTTGTTCGAGGCCCATTACTGGCAGCGCATACAGCACATTTTCTGCACCAGTCCTTGACGTCAGCTTAACAATTGGCCCAGTAGAACCGTTGCCTAACTTTCTGGAGGGTCTTCGTCACTCCCAGATGTCCTCCGACGACCCCATCATGGATTTCTCGGAGCACTTCCTGTCTTCTGCTCCTGAGAACTACTACCTGACGTCTTTCTTCCCCGCCATCCTCCGACTCCAACACACGCTTCAAGACTCCATTGTCTAAGGTGAAAGAGTTCCATTGGGCCCAGTAAGTTTTAACGACTGGAGAACAACTAGCTATTTCCTGCCACGACGGTCTTCGATCACTCTTCTTCCAGCCGATGACTGAACCAAGATCTGGATCTTTCTCTTCGTCTTTCTGGATCTTGTGGTCATTCCAGTTATCATCGACCGCCGTGGTTCTGCAGAGTGTCGACTCCTTTTCCTCTGTTCGTCGGCAGTGCGAGCAGTCGTCTGGACATGGTCTTCGCGATAGGGCATCCGCATTCTTATGGCTGGTCCCCGCCCGATGTTCGATCTCAAAGTCGAATTCCTGGAGCCTCTCAATCCAGCGTGCCACTTGACCCTCGGGATTCTTAAACTGTAGGAGCCATTTGAGAGCTGCATGGTCAGTTCTCAGTAGGAATCTTCGTCCATACACGTACTTGTAGAAGTGCTCAACTCCCTTGACAACAGCCAACAGTTCCCGCCTGGTGACAGTAATTCCGCTCTGGTTTACTGAGGTTCTTGCTGAAGTAACCGATGACCTTCTCTTGTCCTTCTTGGATCTGAGACAGGACAGCTCCAAGTCCCACGTTACTGGCGTCCGTGTACAAAATGAATTTCCCGTCTGGAAGGGGGTAGCTCAGGATTGGTGCGTTGATCAAAGCTCCTTTCAACTTCCTGAATGAATCTTGGCATTCATCCGACCACTGGAACTTTGTTTGTCCTTCCGTGAGCCTGGTCAGTGGTTTTGCGATGTTAGCAAATCCCAGCACGTATCGGCGATAGTAAGTGCACAAGCCAAGAAAACTTCGAAGCTGGTGAATGTCTTTCGGAACGGGCCATTCCTTAACAGCTTTGATCTTCTGCTCATCTACTGCCACTCCTTTTCCCGAGACAACGTGACCGAGATAACGTACTTCTTTTTGAAACAGATGACATTTCTTGGGGCTCAGTTTCAGTCCGGAGCTTCTCAGTCGCTGAAATACCTCTTCCAAGTTTTTTACATGGTCCTCGAATGACCTGCCAACCACAATAATGTCGTCGAGATACACCAGACACGTCTTCCATGATAGTCCTTTCAAAACCGTCTCCATCAATCTTTCGAACGTGGCTGGAGCATTGCAGAGGCCGAATGGCATAACTGTAAACTGCCATAATCCGGAGCCGATGGTAAAAGCTGTCTTTTCTCGATCTTCCTGGGCCAGTTCTACCTGCCAGTATCCGCTCTTCAAATCTAAGGTCGAGAAAATCGTAGATCCAGCCAGCGTGTCTAGCGTGTCGTCTATCCTTGGGAGAGGGTAGCTGTCCTTTTTCGTCACGTTGTTTAGTTGACGGTAGTCTACGCAAAACCGTGTTGATCCATCTTTCTTCTTCACCAACACGACTGGAGAGGACCAGGGACTGTCGGATGGCTCGATGACTCCGTCTTTCTCCATGTCGCAGACTATTTTGTCAGCCTCCTCCTTTTTGGCGAGAGGAAGTCTTCTGGCTGATTGCCTGATTGGTCGGGCATTTCCAGTATCTATCTTGTGCTGAACCACCTTTCCGCCTCTGCCTACTCCGGTATCGAAGATGTCCTGATACTTCCTGACTAGTTCTCTCAGTTTAGGCTTCTGTGCTGGCCCCATGTCCTTGGACGAGATAGCAACCAACTTCTCCAATTCTGCTGGCATGTTACTGGCCTGGCTAACAGTGCCACGTACACTCCTGATTACAGAGGAAATTGACGAGCAGTGCCCCAAAATCGTTCCCTTCTTCAAGGTCACCAGGTAATAATTGACATTCATTACCCTTACTGGCACAAATTTATCAGCACGCAACAAGGTTTTTCCTAGTGCAATTCCTCGTCCAATTTTCTCATCATGTAGCTTGGGCTCGAACATCACCACGTTTCCACTGCTCGCACCTCCATCCAGGCGAGCCTCCAAAATGGTTTCAGCCCTCTCCGGTACGCTCACGTCTTCAGCCAGCAGAACTCGGACCATTTCTTCATTTCTCCCATGAAGTACCAGCTCTTCTCCGTTCACACGAAGGACGCCGTCTTTAAAATTCAGCTCGAATCCTCTGGAATTCATTATGTCCATACCTATAATTGCATCATCCTCGATATCCGCTACAAGAGCCCGATGTTTCACTTTAGTGCTGCCCAAAGTCAGTTCAATTGGAAGTTCACCATACACAGTTGCCGGCTCTCCAGTTGCTGTGCGTAGCTTCCAATTCGACGATTCAAGTCTTGCCGGTGTTTTGGCAAATGTAGGTCCAAGGATTGTCCTAGTCGCACCTGTATCAAGCAGCATGGTACGAGGTTCGTTGTTGATGAGACCGTCTACAAAAACACCTTTGTTCTGTGGTTGAAGGACAGCGACATATGCATTGTTATTTGGGGCTTGCTGGATACAGGCCGACGACTGCCCCTCCTCATCGACCTTCTTTAGTTTTCCTGTGTCGGTGTCGCTTCTTTAAAAGTTGGGCATTTGCTACGCACATGCCCAATTTTCCCGCAATTCCAGCACCTTATTAGTTTCCTTTCAGGCAGGACTTCCTTCATTAATTTTCTCATGACAGCCTCGATATTAGCGGGCTCCTGTGGCTGTGGGTCTTCCTCGATCATCCGGACTCTACTCTGGCTTTTGCAGGATTGCTTTGCTGCTTCGAATTCCAGAGCGCGTGCCAATGCATCCACGAGATGTGCGGGGCGAGCTAGTGCTAGGGCTTGCCGGGTTTCCTGGTCACGAAGTCCATCCAAAAATGCTTGGACCGCTAGTCGCTCCATTACATTTTCCGGTGTAGCTGGGTACGCAAGACGAACCAAGCGTGCAATATCTGCTTCAAATTCTTGCAACGACTCGCTTGATTTCTGGCATCGGTTTTTCAGCTGAGTGATATACGTGTTCAAGGTGGGCTTGGCCATAGCGAAGTTCCAAGTGTTTTACCAGCTGTTCATAGTCTTCCTGTTGTTGGGCGGTGAGCGTTTGTAAAATATTTGTTGCTTCGCCACGCAATGCCAGTGTCAATGCTAAAGCTTTTTCCCCAGCATTCCATCCATTTGCTTTGGCAGCAGCTTCGAATTGTCGGTGGTAGTTTGACCATGGAGTATTTCCGTCGAACTGAGGCGGTTTCAATGAGAGCTTTCCTGGTTCCGAACTGACCTTGAAATCTTTGATGTCTTTTTGAACTTCCTCCAAGTTAGTACTCAGATCCGGCATTGAATTTCTGTTGGAAATTTCTGGAATGTGCACAGAATCCATTCGCTTTTCTAGCTCACTAAATTTTTCCTTTATCTCATCGTGGAGCGTTTCCTTAATTTTTTTCATTTCTTCTTCCATTTCATCTTTGATTTTCTCCATCTCTGTTTCAACAGTTCCCATTCTTTCTTCCAACCGATTCGCCACACTGCAAACTTCTTCATTCAAGCTTCTCGAATTTTCTAGAAGCTCTTCTCTCAAATTCTCCGAGCTTTCTAGAAGCTTCACTTCTAAATTTTTCGAATTTTCGTGAAGCTTTTCTTCCAGGCTCTTCACTTTTTCTTGAAGTTCCTCATTAGACAATTCGAATTTTCTAGAAGTTCTTCTTTCAGGCTGACCGAGTTTTCTAGAAGCTTTTCCTCCAGACTCTATGAATTTTGTAGAAATTTATCTTCAAGACTCACCGAATTTTGTTGAAGTTCCTCCTTCAAACTCACAGAATATTGTTGAAGTTCCTTCTTCAAACTATTCGAATTTTCCAGAAATGTATCTTCCAAGCTAATGTAAGTTTGTTGGAGTTCGTCTTTCAGAGACTTAGTAGTTTCTTCGAGTTTATTCATTATGGAACTCAAATCAATTCCAGAAACTTCGAATAAGAACGTTTCGTGGTCTTCTCCTTCTTCAATCAGTCCATCTGCAAGTCTTTTCTGTAGTACGGCCTTCTTTCCAGTTGTTTCTAACTCACGCTCCTCTAACTCTTGCTTTAATTCACTAACTTTAAGGTCAACTAGGTGAACTCTCCTGGGAAACATTTTGTCTCTTATTGTCTTTACCGAGATATAAGTCTATTATTTATTTCACACACAGTTTTCAGTTTATTGTCCCGCGACGCGCAAAACTGTCTGTCCACTTTGCACTCAAATGTTCAACGGGTCACTAACTGTTAGGCGCGATAAATGTCTATCAGTTTTTCAACGCGACGAACACTTTAACACTTATTTATTTTAAACATCCGACTTCTGACAACAAATGTAGTAAAACTGCACTAACTAATTTTCCTAATTTATTTAAAACACTTTACAACAATTATTCACTAAAACATTTACTATTTCAATTTATTTCTACCGTGGCTATCTATCAGCGAACTCTGGAACTGTAACTCCTCTCTATTCTGCCTGACCCGCTTATATACTCCCAAGCAGTTTCCATTCACGGCTCTCGAATATTCAGGAGTATAGAACATTTCATCTAGATGGCTCTTCGAATAATATCGAACAATCGATTTATTCCAGCTTGTTCTCGGCGATCCGTACGACAGCAGATATGCAGTTGTAGTTGAACGAGGGTGCATAAATAATTATATCAGGGCCGGTCTCTGGGCCGGTCTCGAAATCGTTACAATATTATGGGAAATAAAACTTCAACGAAGTTTTGATAAATCTATTGCTACACGAAGTGAACATTTTAACGACACTGCTTTTCTCAACCCTGCTCAATTTCAAATTTATATAAAGGGTCTTGACCCCACTCGTGCCAAAATATATACTTATATTGCATAGATTTTATTTGGTGCATGTGAATGGTGCATTCAATTTATGGATGAAACAGGAGGAATTTTCATTTGGTCCTCTCATTCAGGCTTTTCATGACTGAAACCAACGTCCAACATAATTTCGCTATCTGAAATAAACAGAAAAGTTGTTTTATTTGATGGCAGCTTCACTCAGTTAAATGAAAGGAAAGGAAGATCGATCCGAATTATCCGAGCATCTTCACCGATCCCCATAACCCTGTAGATGTTCAAAGGCTATGCGATATAATACCTTTAATAAGATCCCGCCTTTGGGTACACTATATGAGGGAGTATTAATATTACATTATTATATTAATCTATTTCTTGTACTTATCTCCCTTTTCCCACTGGCTTATTTAGCTTTTTCCTGTACTTCTCGAATACTATCTGTTTGTATCTAATCTTTTGAAAAGGTCGCTGGTGTTTTCAAGGCTTTCATTGTGGTTGTCCAATTGCATTTACAGCTGCCGCCAATAGTAGTTGTAGGTGGCATGTATAAAATACTGGTCCTGATTCGGGACACTATTTTTACATCCTGTGTGAATTCCTGGATTGAGGATGGGTAGTTTTAATACTGAGCAATTAGCTGGAGTTGGGCACAATTTTAGATTTTCCTCAATATTTGAACCTATACGTAAATCATTTACGGTAAATAGCTTGTCCGTCAACACACAATTTCTTTATATAAGTCAGGGCTTTTTGTCCAATAATTCGTTGAAATTGCGCCCCTGTTCGGGTTCGGCTGTTTGAATGATTTTTGTCCAATCAGCGAAGTGATGGACTTCTGCTTCCACCATTGACATAACTAAAATATTGGAAAAAGGACCTGTTACCATTTTTATTTTACACAGTAGATATTGAAAATTGGCTATGCACATCTGTCAATGTGACGACAAAGTTAATGTCATTCTAGATTTGGGGACCTTATAATATGCATCCGTTAATGCAAAGTATGCCAATCAAATCCTTCACATGTGGTAATGTGGGGTTGAAAAAGATAAAATATAAAAATATTTTATTGTAGGTATATATCCGAACATACCTACGTATTATGTTCATCTTCCTCTGGTTCTGATGAAGTTACTGTAGCTAGTTGAATTGAATTTTATCCAGTTTCCTTTTCAATTTCCTGTACTTGTCCTGCCTCTTCAGTCTTGTAGAAACTACACTGGTATCGCTCTTGCTATGTATTTTGTTGGTATGAATAAATATAAGTGGTGATGCAAGTAATACCGGCGAATATTGTATTTATTATAACCTTCACCGTTCGGTGAAAAAATTGTAATAAATCACAAGAATAAGGCTTGTAAACTACAGGGTGATGGGGACCAGTGAAGATACGAAGGATAATTTGGAGACAATTCCGAGAATATGCTCATGTTAACACCCTCCTTTGTTATAAATATTTATGAAAATCATCATAGAATGATTAATTTCACATATTACTGTTCTGGTATACAAGGTGGTTTTATGGATTACGAAACCATACCAAAATATGGACGTGAAAAAAATTATCCAGCTGGTCACAATCCAGATCTGAGGCCCTACTTGGGAAATTGAAACGTCATAAAGAGAGAGGAGGAGGCATCTGAAACAGGAAATATGCTATTCAATTTCCAATTGATTTCCAATATCAGTTACACATTATTTTTTCTTATTCTAAAGTTAGGTCCATATTATACTATTGAAATATTTGTGCAAATAAGGTGAGTAACCATATATTATTCAATTTTTTCAATCTAAAGTATAATTTCACAATGGAAAACTAACAAATTAGTTGAAAAATTCAAAGCTAAAATTCAATATACAAAAGAGGCAATTACCGATACAATTACAACATTCTATGCAATGCTTCCTGTTGTAACGTCGAATTGCAAGGCCAAATTGCAACGCCAAATTTCAACACCACTGTATAACGTTCTACAGAGTTGGCTTGGCTACAAGCGGTTTGTCTCGGGAACCGACGCTCAAAATCCCTGCATGCTCTTGGCTATTCTACGCTCGAAGTGGACATGGTGATATGATACAGGCGAGCGCTGAAGTGACTTGAAGAACCATTCACCTTACCTGTACAAAATAAAACATGTGGGCACCACCTAGTTTTCCTTCCACAGCAGGTTCAACACTAGCTTCTTTCTGTAGAACTAGGCAATTAGAAAAAAGAAAATCCAATTCCCAAAATTATAACCTTGTTTATTCAATATTATTTGAACCGGACACAAATACATTTATGATTTCAATCAAATAAGTTTAATGTTGTTAATTACCTATCGTGTAGAACTCATATATGTGAATATGTATTATTGAGGAAGGAAAATGTTATCTGAGGGGGTATACCGTACGGAAAGTAGACTCACTCAAATTCACGAAATCATGAATAAATCGTCGGCGAATGGATCCATTTGTGCAGATTATCTATTTGCAAAACTATGCTCTTTCTGAGATATCTCACAAAGTAAATGATTTTATAAATGTATGCTACTTTTTCTTTCTTCGAAATACAAATTCCCGAAAATCGTAATAAAATAATTGAAAGATATTATCATCATCAAATAGGGGTTGTTGCGGCCGAGACCATGTCAAACCAAGCAACCCCCACAGCTCCGAGCACCTGCGTTAGCCTATCTCGAAGATGATGGGGTAAACCGGTTAACCTAATTTGAATACGCCAAATCAGCGCGCCGTAGGCTATCATTTTATTTGTCGTATTATTTAACATACTACTGGCTCTTCCCGAGCAGATTTAACGCTACTCACCCGCCGAGACCCCAAGGAAGCCTAACACTCAACCCACAGGGCAGGAACCTCGGAAGCCTCTACCGTGGTACGGTATTGTTTTTGCTATCACTGGAAACCACGCCTCCTGGCGACCAGACCCATCTGGAGGGGCCAGTTCCCCTCCCAACAGGTACTCATAGGTACTCATGTCAGTCAGATTCCTCCGACTAAGTTTGATGAGTAACTGCCTGTAGTCTTTTCCACACTATACTACATACCCATGTCAGATTAGTTTTCTATAGCCTTCGTTGAATGGGTTACTGTCCGTGACCAGTTACGTACCACTACCATGTTCACTTGGACGAGGACCCAACCGTCTTTTAACCAGGTGGCATGTGCCGCACTGGAGTCACCGCGAGCCCCCGCAAGCCCCCTCGCCCGTCGCCGAGGGCACATGGTGGACCCCTGGCCCAATTAAATGATATATTATGAATTTGAAAGTAAATCCAACAGTTATGGTTTTGTATAGACATTCGTCCGATCAAGTAACACAACCTAGATGAGTAACTCGCCGCTCACATCTTCTGAGAGAGGCATGTTATAGACAAAGATAACAATAGCATTTTCCATCACCGGCAGTGTCGTGCGTTGTTTACAGAAATATTGAGGTTTAATTAAATAGTAATAATGAAAACCCAATATAGAATGGAAACCTGAAATTATGATGAAAGAATCTCCACATGATGCTAAGAACAGCCAATGCTCTAATTGACAGATTTTTTCATAATTCATTCATTTTATCCTCTTCCAATTCGGTTACGACACTGGTAGCTTACCTATGAAATGACATGTTTTGATTTCCAGCTTCCAATGGTCTTTTACACATTTCACAATGCACCATTGTTTGATAATAAAAACTAACGATAGTTAAACACAGAAACACAGGAAATACTATCGTTTTCACATGAAATACTATCGTTTTCACTTGCTCCCAACAAGCTGCAATGAACGTTTCAATTGCTTTCTTATTGTTATATATTTCATCCAGGACAATATTTTTGGTTTTCGTTACCATGAATATGTTGAAATAATCATATTACTTATCAAGTTTCTCTATTACTTTATGTTACCAGGGTGTTCTTTAAAAAAACGAATTCGAATAATTTTGTCTTGTCAGTTACTTTTCAATAAAAGTTCATATCAGAAGTTTATCTTTCTTGGAGTGCCTGCAACAAAATATACCCAACAGAAATCAAAATCTAGCTGACGTGCTTATTATAAAAAATTTGCAACATGGCAACAATGTCATGAATTAAGACATGATATTATGAAAAGATGTAACCTTTAGTAATATTCAGGAATTACTCATCTAGGTTGTGTTACTTGATCAGAAAGACATATGGACTTTATCTTGAATTTGAACTTCCAGCAAGGGTCTGGAACAGGAATCTCTGACTTGACTCTCGAGGGAATATCTCAAGTCTCTGAAAATATCTGTGCTGCTATAGCTAAAGGCCTCCACTAATAATTATCCAATTTGAACTCAAATTTCATGGCATTCCAAAAGAATGTAGATAGAGCCTCAACTGGGACTCGTATTTCCGGCCTCTTCAGAGAATGTACAGGCCCCAAAATGATATTCAATTGTGACTCGAATTTCCGGCCTCTTCAAAATATGTACATTCTCCAAAAAAAGTACGGCCTCCCAAAGAACCCAATGAGACAAAAACCAATATTACAATCATGAATTTTTGATCTTAACTAAAAGATTCTTAATTACTCCTAGTCTCCACACGATATTCATGGCAGAATACGTTAAATGATACCAATAACTGTTTGAAACTTCCCATTCAACTAATACATTAATTCACTCAAATAACTGCTTGGAATATACAAAAGAAAATGACCACCGAGCGAATACACGCCTAATAAAAATTACATTTAATACAGTACAATTGATTTACCTTATCAACAAGGGTTCCACACAAAAAATAGAAAAGAGCCTTAGGACGACAAAAGTGCGTTAGCTGGTGATGATCCCCTCATACGGGGTTGAGATGGCGACTCTTCTCCAAAATACCACGACGTTTTAAAATCCATGACGCTCCAAAATCAACGATGCACCTCCCAAATCTACCACACAGCAACAAGTTCAGATAATCCTCTCCTTGGGGTGATTCAATGGTCACTAAGTATCTTGCAATGTAATTCTTGTTCGCGAAAGCCTTCGACTTTTCCAGCTAACCTCTACTTGCTCCTACCAACTTGACTACTTCAGGAAGACTGACTAAGGGCCGGTTTTTCAATGTACTTTAACTTCGAGCTGAATTTAACTCATGGTTAGAATGTGAATCGATTCCTTCATTTAGCAAATGTCATATTCATTCTAACCACGAGTCAAATTTAACCGGGAATCAAAGTATGCTAACACGACATTGATAAACTGGCCCTAACTCTCAAGCTAAGTTTTCATGTACACGAATTATTTATTTCTCGTACAAAATCTGTCAAAAGCTGTACGAATAAATTCAAGAAGTTGAAATAAAAGCTGCTTTCCAACTGCCAGGGGTAGTAGCCCCCAGTTGAGCTTGCTACCCCTGAACTGAACCTGAAGTGAACCGCACCTGACTTTATAACTGGGTTTTAATTGGAACATAATTTGTCGTGATCTGTCAAATCACTTCAGGAGCTACCTGGAGCTCCTCGGAGCTACTCCCTGTGGCCATTGGGAAGCGGCTAAAGTCAACTTGTCCGAAATTTTAAAGGAGAACAATGATCAGTGCGGTTATGTCTCTTTGTTTCCAGGCATATTAAAAATTTCAATGTCAAATATATGGACAGCAATCTCATGATTAATAATATAAGGATAAGAACAGCCGTAATATTTTACACATAACTGATTTTGTTAACGTATTGAAATTTTTGAATGAAAAAAAGAAAAAGGGCTCCCAAACGTTTTTGGATGAGACCTATTTTCAGACTACGAAAATAACCACAGCATAATCAACGAGCTGAGGAATTTACTTGAGAAAATGGTCGGTAAATTAGGGGGTTGACGTTGAATATTTCATTTGAAGGCATTTCGCACAAATGAAAACCGCTTAAAACATCATTGGTACGAAAAAGTGACATTTCTTTCAAATTTCCAACGAAAAACCGAAAATTCGGATGCTTGAAAACTCAGCTTCACTTTTTCGTTTCGATCTACGAAACCTGCACATGTCAAATTCCCTTTAGCGTACGTTCCGCTTCACTCAACTCATGAACCCTATCAATATACTATATGACTCATATATATACATATACATAAACACAAAATAACACCAAACGAATCAGAATTCGATGGAACAAATAGTCTGCTCTTCAAAACGTGGCCAGAGTACACTGCCACGGTACAATGGAAAACCTATTTGGAACGGTAACATCTCTCGTACCGGCAAAGCAGAAATCTGTCAATATAAATCGGATCGGTCAATGAGCATTTCACACCCGGCTTTTTCGAAGTTTTTTCGGGGGCTCACTGAAAACTCAATAATACATGAATCGAATACCTCGATGTCTTACATATAAGCTAATAATATCCCCCGCATAACTTGGAGGTGGTGGGGAAGTCTAACGACTTCGAGACATAGCACCTACATGATTTAACCGCCTATATATCACCATAGGGCCTGCCCTAGAACAGGTGTGAGCTGGTTTTGCCCGCCCGCTGACAGCTCAGCAGGGCAGAAGTAAACCCCTCGCCACTAAATGCAATATAACTCCCTCCTGCCCCCTTTGTGGCTTAGTGATAGTTTTAGTATTTTTAGATATTTAAGTGTTGCATTTTGAGTTAAAATATATTTTTTGGATTTTTTTTTTGTCGATGAGCAAACGAATATTTGGAGGTGAGAGGCGTAAGGCCGAGCATCAGATTTGAATCAGTAACTTACGAATTGACACGTTACAAATTAAATGAGTAGTGGATAATTAGATGAATAAACATATCGATATTCACTGAGTTACGGAAATGATACCCTAGTGTGCAGAAGGTTGGTGTTGGCGCATGAGACAGTGAGGGCATAATATTCCAGGCAATGAAGACATGAAAGGGGACTTCCACTACAAAAGGTCAAGGAGAGTTCTAATTTGGAGAATTCATACAGTTTGTTGTCCTCATTAATTTTCCGAGCTTGTGACATTGAGCGACCGCCAGCGCCGCTCGCGCCACCATATTGGAAAAATTGTACCAAAAACCAGTTTTTCGTTTCAGTGCCTCCTAGGTCAAAAATTGCTATTATAAAAATTATAGAACATAAAATTGTCTGCAACTTTTGTGGAAAATATTTTCCAATCAGATGTATAATTCACGAGTTACATCGGAGTCAAGTTCAGCAAGAACTAATTGTCACAATTCCCGTGAAATTGGTATTCAGCGATTTCCAAAATAATTGACAACAACTTCGACGCAGTGAAGTTCAAATGTTAAGATAAAGTGATGCCCCTTGCAGTTATCAACAGCAATATTAAAATTGAAGATGTCATTCCAATCGATCCGCCAATGTTATAACAAATAATGTGTGTTGCTAAGCAATCAGATGAAAAGTAGCAGTATTATCTTCAATTTGAACTGGCTTTAGCTCTGTTTAACGAAGAGGTAGTGCACAAGGGCACAAAATCTTCACTTTGAAAAGCTTTTACGCCACTATGTTATAGATGGTGTATATGTGATACATAGGGTCATATGGCATCGCAACGAATCTTTTGTATTGATCTGCACAAACTACGTATAGTATGTACAAAGGCATCATGATTCTAACATCGTCGTTGTTTTTGACGGGTATCCAATTAACGCAGCCACCACAAAGATATAGATCATCTCGTCCTACTAACAGCACAGGCATGATCTCATCCAAACGTTTACCTTCACAAAACAGGCAGAGGAAAAATTGCTGAAAAAATTTACTCTCCTCTAAGTCTACAGTATGCAGAAATAGTGGCGGACAACATATAGTTCTTGCATGCATTGAGCGGTTGTAACACCACTATTTTCAACATGGGAAAAATTAAATTCATGATGGCACTTGAAAAAAACGAATATTTCGAACTCTACAAGTTTCCAAAGAGCGAAACGCAGATCCCAAAGTCATTGCCGCTGTAGGAGAAAGCTTCTTTACAGCGTTTCCAGAAAAAACATTATTGTTAAAATTGTTTTTTTCCGTTAACCAGCTGTCGTCCCCCTACGAACGACAGCCCTCAGAAGTCGAAAATTGTGCGAGCCAAGGATTAACGAGTTCTTACCTTTCAACGTGCGATTCCTAGCACTTCACTTCACGAGATCCGTAACCAAGAGTTAATTCAATCTTGCTGCATTACCCCTACAAGAGAAGCTGCACGGCAACATTCCCTTCTGACCTACTACCAAGTTTTGGGTTGGTATGATGTATACGAGATTCCAGAGTAGTGGGGTTGGGAAAGAAACAAGATTGGACTCCAGTAAAAACAACAAAAGACCCGACACCCGAAGCACTCCTGAAATTCATTTCGTTCAAGTTTATGAAGGGCTACGGCCGAGTCAGTGGATATAAGAAAACAGCGCAAAGATTTTTGCAGAAGACAACTACGGGGATGAAGACCTGACCATTGCGAAATTATTGGCACACAAGGTCGACGAAAATTACAACAAAAATGATAACTTGAAAGAGGGAAATTTGCGAGAAGACAGTGACATCAGTGAGTCTGGACCATCTAAGGCATCGAAAAGGGAGAAAGACTTTAGTAAATAACAAATCGTGGATTAGGCCTACTGGGTATAATAAAACATAGATAAAAACCTCGTATTCTCACTTTACCTCATGGTGAAGCGGTAATGAGAAAAAAACTGTATCGATTTTGCGAATTGCTGAACTTGACTCCGCTGTAACTCGTGAAATATTCATCTGATTGTAAAATTGTAAAACAATTTTGCAATCAGATTACTATTTTTGATATAGATCGCAAACTCTGAATATTAATCAGGACACCAAACTGTACAAATCAAACGAATCAATCCTCCTTGACCCTTTGGAAGTCAGAACCTATACCCATTGCCTGTCCTATTAAATGTAATTGTTGTTTCATTTGATATAATTACAAATCCTAGCATCTTTCACTCACCTTGACGGTTAGATTATTATCCATATCAACTATACCAAAAGACGAAAACGACATCGGTTGAAAGCTGTTTGTCATCAACAGGAGAAGTACTTTTTTGTTCCTTTGATTCCACGTATACCAGGGGCATTCATAACATTTTAAGAACAGCTTTTCAGACTGAAAATATAAATTTCATTAGAGTATATACGTATACGCAATTCCACCAGGGTAAAAAAGTGTCAATTTGATACATAATTTGGTAATGGTACACATTCTTTCGGTTTCATACAATATTGATAACGTTTGTTGCATGTATTTTTTGTTCATAGTTGGTACTCCTGTGACACAATCGTTACAATTAGCCAACAATAATTTGCAAATAATTTTTTATTCGCAATATCTGACCCCTTGGATACAGTAGCTTCATCCGCAGCCTCCTCAGTATCGTTGTGATAAACAGCAAATTCTGAGCACCACCCGGATTCCTATCCGTTCAAAAATATTCCTATGTATTGAACGCGCCCATTGAAGCATCATCATAATTTGACTGATGATGGACGGAGTGCATCAAAATGTTGGGAAGTACTCACAACAATTAGACATGAAATAAAAGCGGTATTTTGGATTCTATAGTTAGTGTGTGTACATGGTGTATTTGTGAGTTGGTTTTCTTAACTCTGATTGGTCCATATAGTCCGCAAGCCCTCGTACAAAATCGTGATAACCAGCAAGTTGTAACTTTGTATACTGTTTGAGTATGCCAATATTTCCGACAATATTTCACAAAGAGGAAACTTTTATAGTGGTAAATTTTCCTTTGGCTTTCTGAAAAACATGTCAATTTCGCATTTATATGTTAGGTTATAACCAGCATTTAGTTTTCAAGTTAAATTGAAAGATATTTACTAAAAGTAAAATTGTCCTACAAAAAGTTTAGGTACTTCTAGTTTTTCCGCCACTCTAAACGTTTCGATTTCACGACCTGTAGTTTGGCGACAGGTAGCAATCTGAGTTTTCTTAGAGCATACAATAATTAAATGAGATTTTCAATGGCACCATTGTCCGATAAAATTAATAGGGTTCTTCAGCATTCCGACGCTCCAAAGATATCGATTTGACGTTGTTGATAACCAGCTCTCGGACAAAAGTGGCAATTGAGAAAAAAATATAATATTTATCGGAAGTATCGATTGTCCGACAAAAATATTGGACTGTTTTGCCTGTCCGACAAAAAATTTTGAAATTTTGTAATTTCAATATTTCTCGCGATAGACGTAAAAGTTCAAAATTATATAAAAATGTAATGTCGCTTTATGATTAATTTCTTAACTTGAATGATAAATAAACATGAATTTTTATACAAAAAAAAAATCTTTCATCATCTTCTTCTTCAGTAGATTCTTCATTTTACATTTTTTTTATGTTAGTTTTCGGAAAAAAACTTAGGTTTAGATTTTCGACCATGCAGAACTTTTTAAGAACAATAAGTTTTCCCAAAACTAAAAAAATATTAAAAATAACCAAATTTTGTTTTTCATGGTAGATACAAGTGATTGTATATCTGATCGTACTTTTTAATTCTAGACAACTTTTTCCCATAAC
The DNA here is from genome assembly GCA_958502065.1 of Chrysolina americana. Classification (NCBI taxonomy): domain Eukaryota; kingdom Metazoa; phylum Arthropoda; class Insecta; order Coleoptera; family Chrysomelidae; genus Chrysolina; species Chrysolina americana. The sequence goes on from OY293412.1 coordinate 73,304,806, forward strand.
ATTGTCATTTCTTCATTCTTTCATTTTGGGTTTTATGCCATGCAGAACTTTTGATCAGGAATAACTTTTTTTCATTGAACAAATACTTAATAAAAGAGTTTTCCATATGATGCCGATTTAGTTGGACTCACTATATATACCGTGATTTTGTAAAAACATACGTACCAGAAGACAATTTCCTGAATGAAGGGCTTTCAGGGCCGTCATACCAATAATGGACATACTTATTGTTGATAATGATCCAACCACAGTTTTCGGGCTCTAATTCAGTTGGTGATCTTAAATGAGCATTGTACCAGATTCTGCTTATATATGGTTCTTGTAACTTTATGTTTAGATCTATTAAGCCTGCTACTCACACGCCTGCCGCAGTGGCAATCTAGGGTGCAGGGTGATTGGGGCAATCTAGGAAGCGTCTCTACACACGTACCTGCCGTTCAGTGCGACAGTGAACGTACCGCAGAACAGACCATCACCTGAGTCGTGAAGATGGTGGCAACACTTACAAAAAATCAAAAGATCGGCATTGCCTTGGCTGCTTCCGTAATGCTATAGAAGAAAAAAAGAAAACGGAAGTACTGGATGAAGAATTGGTTACAGAAACGAAAAGAATTTTGTCACATGAACGTTTTGCAAGAATTGGACGTTGATGATCTTAAAAACTTTTCACGAATGGAGTTAGGTTTTTAAGACATCCTTAGCGATTCACCTTAGCGAGCTGCACAATAAAAACGAACACTCCGCCTGGATTTCTCTACAGAACTGAATCAAAATTGCCCCAATCACGCTACACACGCGAGTTGTAGCAGGGCGGTTGGAACCGATCTAGGAAGCAAGGAAGGTCCGGCTCGCCTGCCGCCCTGCAAAGGAGGCGATCTAGGAAATTGGCCCTGCTTGCCTACACACGTCACAATCTAGGAGGCAATTCAGGGTCAACCCCACTTTTACACCCTAGATTGCCCCTGCGGCATGTGTGTGAGTAGCCGGCTTTATCGATAATAAATTGGCTAGAGCAATTTGAACACGACGGATACATGGACCTCATAGCGTTTTGGTTCGCCACCGCTAATACTGTTACACATATAAATGGATTACAAATAATCCATAAAAACGGTAAAATATAGATTTGAAATAGTCTATGCTTTAAAAATATCGAACCAACAGAGTTCAGTTACGATTTTATGGAGAATCGAACTAGGTAGATAGGAAATAATTTTACAGAAAAGGAAAATAATTGAAAAATAACTTCGTGAAACCTAAAATTACAATAACCAATTTTCATCAAAAACGAATTATCCCAGAATCAGAAATGATCACACCAGGCTTTTAAAGAACCAAAATTTGATGATCTGAAAAATCACAAGACGGTAAATTTGTATAATCTGTAATACCATAAAATGGGAATAACAACACATTTGGAGACGGATATTCGATCAAACCGTGAAATTAGAGAAACAATATCTTATGAAAATGATAAAATGTAATAACAGAATATTGTAAGACTGCAATGCATAATGTTCGAAAGTCAAAGGAATTCAAATCGTCGAACTAGTATACCACATGACCTAAAATGGGCATATCAAAAATCATTAGACGAATAAGTGCTAATTCCGAAAAGTAAAGAACCGAAAATTTTCATAAATGGGAGAGGTTATTGCGTAGCGAAATGCTGGTTGATCTATTCTCTCAGAGATTGCGTAGCGTGCGGTTAATATACAAAAATAAATTCTCATGTACCCATTAAATTACTTCTCATTTCTATCTCACCACCAGGCCCGGATTACCCATAAGGCCATGGCATAGGGCGCATGCTTGCGAGGGGCGCAAATTACGGAGAAATCCGATAAACTTTGTAACCTGTTAATAGCGAGTATCCTGGAAGAGGGAGTAATTTAGAACTTTGGCCTAGGGCGTAAATAGCTGCTAATCCGGGCCTGCTCACCACCTGATATTACTGAAATCCAAGGCTCAAATTAAATTTCATCACCAGTAAAAAAATATGATTCTACCTCCAAATATTTGGTGTATTGACCCGCTAAGTAGCAAACATCCCCTTTTTCCGAAAGCATCCTTATGGTAGGTAGGTAGTAGTTAGTATTTTGCCGATATAAGAGAAATAATTGAGATCTGACATATTGCTAAGGTTGATCGTAGCATGATGGGATTATGAGTTCAAATCGCAGTAAGACATCTATTTTTTTGTATTATTGTTCAGTGAAATTCCATGAATAACATTGGCTGTTTTCTTCGATATTCTTGAAAATCACCACCCAGCCATTGAATTCTCGAATAAATCGTGGAAGGACCAAACAAATGAACGATCAATATGAGTCCGAACCAGACGATTCGATTTGTTCAACTAGAAGTTAGCGCCATCTGAGAGCTAATAGAGCAAGTTTCTACCAGACTGGTATATTATTCGCTAAAATTTCTGCTGGATTTCGATTCTGATCATTTTATATCTTACACATTACGTTTCCATAAATTTCACGATACTACTTTTTTTTCGGATAATTTGTTGGTTTTACCTTTTTAGATAATATTAAATGATGTTTCGTTAGTTCTTCAGTTTGATGGTTTTATGATATGAATAGCTTAGGTTATTGAGATTAGCGAATATTTAGTTTTATCATTTCAGTCACTTTCGTTTATTAACAAATTCAGATCTATGAAAAATAATTCTTACCGTTTTCGCGTATGATGCTTTATCGGTTTTCATACAAACGCATTAGATGAATTTCTTTTCGGATTATAAATCAGTTCTATACATTCTGCTATATTCAATTCTCGAAAAGTTATTCTGATAAATGATCAATTCTCCATTTTATTTGTTTTACGTATAAACGGTTTTTTCATTTATTGTTATTGCGAAAGAAATTCTGTTATTCTTTGGCCCAACATATAATATTACACGTTTTTATACAGTTAAGGACGTTAAGGTAATATTTACTCTCCGTTTTGTAAATTATAAAGTGCTTTGTGTTATCAGAGGATTTGGTTTTATTTACGATTGAATATTTTTTATTAAACTACTCCATTACAATATTTTCATCGGCAGAGAGAAGGGGTGAATTACATTGCGATTACAAAACAATTAATTCAGATATTTTTATCTTTCCATTTGTTTTTCAGAAATAAACAGCCTGTATATGTTTACAGGCCTAAATGCTTGGGTTTTTGTGTAGCTTGGTGGTTTTGTTTAGTGTTAATACATAAAAAGTAAAATTTTTATTTTTTTTGTCAGTTTTTCAACAAATTCACCAATTTTATTGTCGGATAAGTATATCGTTTTCTTATATATTCTATTTCTTTGAAAAAAAGTCAAGCCATCACCAGCAAGATTGACAACATTGTTGTCGTCAAATCGACATCTTTGGAGCGTCGGACTGCTCAAGATCCCTATTAATTTTGTCGGACAATGGTCGTGAAATCGACACGTTTAGAGTGGCGAAAAAGTTAGAAATACCTAAACTTTTTGTCGGGCAATTTTTGTTCAGATTACTTTCAGTAAATATCTTCTACTTTAACTTAAAAACTAGATGCTGGTCATTACCTAACATGTAAATGCGAAATTTTTCAGAAAGCCAAAGGAAAACTTGCCACTGCCAAGGTTTTCTCTCTGCGAAATCTTGTCGAACTCTGCATACCTAATCAGTATACAAAGTTACAACTTGCTGGTTGTCACATAAGATTTTATACGAGGGCTTGCGGACTAATAGCGTAGGTTAGTTTGAAAGATTCAATAAATATAGGCAAGTGCTCCGTAATCAAATTTGGAAGATAAGGTACTAGGTCAAAAGTTGGTGATTTACAGTAATTCTCAATAGGAAATAATAAAAGATATTATTGTTAAGAGTACTGATATTTGGTAATTAATTTTTATTCTATGGAAGATGAGATACATATTGTAACGATTTCGAGACCAGCCTCGAGACCGGCCCTGATCATCTCATTACGCATTCACCTCATTGAGTATGCACCCCAAGTAAACATTCCTCCGCTCGCAAACACATGAATCACGCCTAGAAGAAACGCGAATTTGCTGATGAACGAAACCGAAGTTTTGAGAGACACCTAAGAATTCAACGTGTAGTCTCGATTGATCGAGAACTGTAGATGGAATCTGCTTGCGGGTATATAAGGCGCTCAGCGGGAGATGGCGAATGAATAGTCACATTAGAAATAAATTGAAATAGTTAGTTCAAGTCTATGTTTAAGTGTTATAATTGTTTTAGTAGTGTTTAAAATAATTTAGTAAAATTAGTGCATATTTACTACAATATCAATGATTCCTGCTTGGTCATAGTTTACATTAATCCAGTATCCGTTATTAAGGCTCCGGTAGCTTTTGAAGTAGTTGGGAAAATGGACTGTAAACTTTATAGTAGTTGAACGAGAAAAATGTAGTTGCCGAAACGGCTTACCTCAAGCTGGAGTTTTCCTTCTTGTGACAAGGGGCCCCTGTTGCTGAAGCGGAAGCTGCACAATGGTACGTTGTTACGGAGAGACAATAACACCAAAATTGATACAAACACAAAAAAACTACAACAAATCATATAGATATGCAGGTATAGCAGGTGTTCACTTCTATGCCACCTAATTGTGTGTTCGAAATGAATTCATTTCAACTCAGTCCATTGGCACAGGCGCCATTTAGTGCAGATGGAGCGTGCATATGGAATTTAAATAAAAAAATAAACAATGCCAGTTTGGATCTCTAACAGTACCTAATCGTAATCAATTGTGACAAGTGAATAGCTTAGTTTTAAACAATTATAAAATACTTTAATATACGGTGCATATCTTGGAACTTTGACATTTACCTCGTTAATTATTTGTTGTCCACTATTCACCACTATTAAAGTAGTGCATTCTACCACCACAATTGCTATGACTGCCGAAGTCTGTGAGGATTGGCTGTTCAAACCATATCCCTGTAAAGAAATTAGTAAACGTCTATACAGGGTAATTCACGACGAATTGTACATAGTATAATCATAAGTACTATAGAACAAAGTTATTTCATATCTGGTATTGAAAAATGCCTTGTTTCGTTTTTGACGGATATACACGGCGATATTTGAAAATATGTGAATTATTCTACGTTAAAAGGCCTATTCAGTAAATTGTCGTTAGAATACGATATCGTTGCGCTAACGACATTTTCGCCAACGACATTCCTAACGATAAATTCTTAAAATACATTCAGTATCGATGTCGTTAACACAAAATCTGGTAACATAGTATTAATGAATTTGGTAAATGTTGGTACTTGATCTTCAATGTCTTGTGACCAAAAACGTTTGTCGATACTTGTGTGCCCGTTTGAACGGAGTTGTCGGCTGTCAGAATGAAATTTGGTTACAGTTTGAATATACATACATAAATAACAAATACTTTAATATCATCTGTAATAAATATTGTTTCCATCCAGACTTTTACTATGACTACAGCCAAACCGATAACAAAGGAAGCAGCGGGGAATGAATTAAAGACGACTATAAGAGCCAATTTGAGGCATTTCTCATCGAAATGAGAACTAATGATTCTGAAAACTGGATGGAACAATGTGTAATCTATACATCCTATGATTCCTAGTATCTCATGTTTCATAAAGAATCTCTGTAAATTCATCAATTATTTGTTATCATTCAACATCTGCTACATACTCATGTTTTGTGTGAAATATTTCATCAGCGGTCTGTGTAAATTTCACATATCTCTTATCTCTGTGCAAGATTATTCACTATAATAAAACCAAACAAATTTCGAGTGTGTATATAGGAGAGTGCAATTTTATGAATCAAATATTTCGTAAAACCGAAAAATTCCTGTCTCTCCACCTAATTCCACACAATGGAAATTAAGGCTAATATCTGACAGAAAACAAGTACTTCCCCCTACGGATATTGAATTATATCTGTCTTCTATTTGTGCAACGTTCCTCACGGACACATAATTGCAAGTACTACTTGTTATAAAGCTTTCATCAACAACCTCATGAACAAATCTGGTGACATTCGGTTGAGATTAACTGTTGTGTCTGTCTGATCCTGCAGGCTTCTGGTAGCTGCCATGCTAAAAAAACTCTGTACATACGAATGACACACTCGAAATATGGCATCTATTTTCATCCCATCCTGATAACAGGAGCTGTTCCTGTGTTTCTTTGTGCTGGCAACACGAACACCACAACTTCATTGAATAATTATTGTGCTGCCTCTTTATTCGATCTTATACATTTGCCGAAAAGAATATCTGGTAACTCAAACAGGTTGCTTGTGTCCCTCAGTATTCCGAGTCGCTGTCGATGTTGTATTAAATAGTTTTACAGATCATTTTTGAAAGTTCATATAATAAAGTGCTGAGAATATCGTAGAATTCATGTATTCCACCTGCGCAGTATATTTTCTCTAACTAGCTGTACTAGTTGTCTCTGGTTATTCTTTTTTTATTGAACAATCGCACCACTTTGAAATATCCCAAAATTTGTGCTAACCACTATATATTTCCTATTTCCAAATATTCAGATTCTAATTCAAATTTCAAATAATCACCTATAAATATATGTTCTGTGAATTATATCATGTTTCATGTTTGATGTCCACCAACGACAATATAAAAGACACCTCCATCGACGTCGTATACAAATGATAAATTTTATCATAGAGTAACAATAAAACGATAATGATATTCAGCTACAGAATCGCAAATGTCGTTATTTACCGATTATCGTTCACTAACGACATCGTTATGCATTACAGAATAGGCCTTTAAATGTCTCTAAAAGTAAAAAACTCAAACATATGAAATTTGTCATACAGAGAAGGCTCCCTGAGCTCAATAAAACATATTTTTGAAAAAATTTCATTTCAGGTCCAGAGTTAGTTAATTTTTAGATTTTTATTGATTTTTTAAAAACAACTCCCTGTCAGCCAGATCAGACAATTTTAATTTTTTTCACTTCCAAGCTTGAGTGCAATACTGTGCAACAGTTGAAAAAACTTGGATGGGGAAGTTTTTGTATTCCTTATTTTGACATGTACGCACGCGTATTGTGAATTTGGAATAAGGACAACTTTATTAAAATATGGCCGCCTCATTAGTGAAGGGTTAAGGCCAGAATTAAAGTTCCTTCATTTTCACTTCGTGCAAGATCGTGGATACGACATAACTATCCCTGATAATTATATGACATTTTCAACACAAAACCCGTTTTGGGGCCTTTGGCCATTTTCTCATCACAATAGTTATATCTTAGTATGAAATAAATTATGTAGAACGAAAAATCTGAGAAACTAGATTTGATTTATAGGTTATGAAAAACAAACGCCTGTGTAAATAAGAGACGAACATACAAAACTGCAATATCTCTGTTTTTAATCATAGAATAGTGCCAGTCATTGTTTAAATTAAGTTGCATTTAAAACCCTTTCAATCCGGATGTTTTGTTGTTAGATTCTGGGATTTTCCCACAATTTCCACAATTCCTCAGTTCTCTCGAAGGAGTAGGCAGATTGAGACCTTAGAGAGAACCAGTGACGAGACATGGGGAGTAGGCAGATTGAGTCCCCGACGTCAAGTCACAAAAACCTAACGTAATTATACCTGAGGAGTAGGCAGATTGAGATCTCAGCGTAGAATTACGTTTCATCCATTTATTAATTGTCTTTCTTTTTCAGTTCTTGAAAATGGCTCCAAAATCGGAGCCGAAACGTCGAATTTCAACAAATTCTAGACGCGGTTCAACCCGAACTTTTAGTTTTCATATATATATATATATATATATATATATATATATATATATATATATATATATATATATATATATATATATATATATATATACAATTTTGAAAGAAGTAGCTTACATCTATCTCGGGAGATTGCATTTTTCATTGCTTCATTTCCAAGGGATGGATTAGTCGAACAATACATAGCATAAGTATTATAATGCATTACAAGTGAAACTCCAGTCACAATCATGTTCACTCGCAGAAGTTCTTTCAATTTTCAGTTTTCTCTTGCTACGTTCAGTTTCGTGTAAATGTAATCTCTGGTTTGTACAATGAGCCATACGTAAACATAAACAAGCTCTTGGGAAACAAAGAGAGAAAGCAATCTAACTCACTGCTCCCTCGATTTAGTTTTGAAAGTATGATAGGTGCACATTCAGTAGAAATAGATTTTCTAGGTGAAAAATCATTTTCCTTCACTGGCGACCAAACTATTTTTATTTCGTCTGACTGAACATTAGATTCTTCTTGTTGTTCAACTTCATCTGGTCCGACTCCACCAGAGTCAATATCATGGACACCAGATTCATTTTCAGATTCCAAACCTGGATCTGTATCATCATCAGAGTCAGATGAAGGCTGAAAATCTCTATCCTGAACACTATCGTCACTTTCAAATGGATCTTCTAGTGTCAGATTCGATTAATTCTAAATTATCAGCAAGCTCTTGAAGTTCATCGGATCTCATGGGTCTTTTCCGATTATTCATTCTGAAAAGAATGATACTTCATTATTAAAGTCAACAAGTACCTATCGGGCTATTTATGTCCCGCCATAAAGTCCTGGTGGGACGTATATGTACAAAAATGATTTTTTTAAATTCCAACTCATTTTTTGTATGTCCACAAGTCACCGGGGAGATCGAAATCACGAGATATATATCGAAAGCGATGTGAACGTAACCTCAATTACACTCAACAGTGGAAGACTCCGAACACTACTGGATAAAATTGTGAAAATAGAAGACAAATACAAACTTCCCATGTTGACGCATCCTGCGAAACAACAATATGACTTTAAACTACTTAATTGTCCCACTTACGGTTATTTTGCATTAAAATTGTCCGCTACAGGAATTTATGGGTATCCATTGGTACCTATATGTCCCTACAGGACCGAAAGGGTTGATACTGCCTGGTGTTATGGCATCTCTACTAACAGAAATAAAAAACGCTATTTCGCATAGAAAAAAAGTATTACTTTTGAAAACAGTAGAAAACAGCAAGTAGGCCTCGAATTCGCTTCGAAAAACATGAAAAAACAGGTATCGGAAGCTGAGGTGTCCATTTCGACAGTTTGAATTGGTTATTTAGCACGATGCCTCATCAATTTAGTTACGCAGAATACGCAGATATAATTTCTGCATATCTACGGATATTGTAATGGAAATACGACAGCAGCAGTCAGGGAGTGCCGGAGAAGATTCCCACATAGAAGAATCACGAACCATCAAACGTTTGACAACGTTTTTACGCACCTACGAGAAACGGAAAAATTTCGTTCTGTTACTGCAGAACTTAGTGAGCAACAACTGACTGAAGACCACAAAGAGAATATTGTAGAAATGGTAAACCAAAATGATAAGATGAGTACCCGGCGAAATACATTTCATTTTGCACATTTCTCAGTTCACAGTTTTCAGGACGTTGAAGAAAGATCTCCCCAATCCCTATCACCCCCAACTGGTGCAGAGACTGCATCCGGGAGATAATATTTCACGTTGACGATTATGCAGGTAGATCTCTGCAAATGGAAGATACATTCATCAGATATTGTTTTGACATGAAGCCCAGTTCACGAAAGACAGCAAAATAATTTATAAATAATCACAACTGGAGACATGAAAATCCACATGTTATGAGCAAACCATATCTGAAGTTAGATTCTCTGTCAACGATTGTTTGTTAGTTTGTTTGTTTGTTTATTTGTTTGTTGTAATGACTCGTTATTTTTTTGAACGATAGACTGAGAGGGCAGGAATACCTTGATTGTCTGGAGAATGTTCTCTCTGTTCTTCTGGAAGAAGGAAAATGTTGACGCAGTTTCTGAAAATGCCTCTGTTTCGTTTTCAGTTGGCCACCCTGTATTAGGTCAATGTTAGTTGAATACTTTTCAATATCGATTAAACAATATTTTATATTGTTTTCAACATGTATAATAAATATTGCAATTCCAATATTTCTCTCATACGGATTCTAGGAATACAATTATTATTGTGTATCCAAGTTTGATAGCATATTGGTTGAATATTATTTCACCAATATTCAACAAATGATTAGTGAGTAATCTCCGATGATAATACACGATGTATCTGAAGCCTCTGAAGCAACTAGCCACTCGCACTAGCGAAACGTCAGGAAGAAATTTCAAAAGAGACGGCAAGTTTTTGGACAAACCTGAAACTAGTCGGATAACATCTATACTAACACCCGTCCTATTTGCCGCTGAGGTAGAAGCATGCGAGTACTATGACTTGAAAAAAGGGTGGTGTCAACTCCGCTTTGTAATGAGGTCTTCTTGGTCCACCGTGAGAGAGTTTGAACGGAACCTGCGTGAAATGGCTTCCTAAATGTTATGCCCCCTCGATCACCATTAGTTGCCGATAGATAGGCATTTAGTGTTCTAGCCACACATATTTCCGGCTTTTCATATTTTGATCTCGACCATCTGCCCAGTTACAAGAATATTGTCTACATCAATTTTGGAAAGTGTCTGAACTCTTTGGGCCGAAACTAGTGCCGGTTAGGTAATCAGTTTCAATGATACTGTCATTGAAGTTTCTCCAGTAATAAGTTAATCAACGGAAATCGCACGTTAAAAAGTAAGACCTCGTTAATCCTTAGCTCGCACAAGTTTCGACTTCTGAGGGCTGTCTTTCGTAAGGGGATGTCACTCGGGATGACAGCTGGTTAACGAAAAAAAAACAATTAAAAAAATATAAACTAGACAAGTGACCTAAGACTTGAGCTGGATCCCAAGTTACAGGGAAATACTGGCCTAAGTTCAAAAACCCTTTTCAAAAAATGTTTTACCCTGTCATCATCTTCGAAAGAGACAAGTAACTTTATGACAGAGCGATGAGCATTAATTGTGTGATAACTAGATCCCCTATCGAACTCAGAGCGTAAGAATTGAATGAATTTCCGAATAGATGGACTGAACATATCCGAATTATTTTGTTTACAGAAAAACCACCATGTTTTCATTGAAGAGTCGTTCTGTTTCAGTGTGAGTACACTCAAAGAGGCACCAAGAATAGGTATTGCAGTTCCAGGAATGTTTCGGCCAAATATGCTTCCCTGATGAGCGTCCTGCAACCAGGGTAATCTTTTTCCACATCGGATGACTTCTCCTGAAAGGAGGAAGCGTTGAATTAGGCCCAGGATGAAAATATAGCGGCCTGGAAATATATAATTTTGAGAAAAGTGGGAACCAAGGTTGAGCCCTCCAATGTGAAATGACTAAAATTCCTTCGGCTTCATCAGCCAGTATTTTCTTCAGAACTTTTGCTATTAAAGGAAAAGAAAAAAGACCATGGTCGTGTAAATAAATCAACATACATACAATTCAGGTCACTTTTCCAAGAAGCATAATTGGAACATCTAGCATTTATTTGGAATACCAAACTTATGTGTTATTATACTGATAACATCAATATTCAGCGAGTATTCGGTTTCTAGAGATAAGGAGCGCAACTTCAAATCTGCCGCAAAATTAGCTTTTGAGCTCATGTATGATGCAAAAATCCACATGCTTATGGTTGTTGTATTGTCTATACGAAGTAGGCCATTACAATCCGTTTTATTTTCAAGAAATCATTTCAAGCCATTAAAAGCTGCTAGAAGCTCCTAAAAATTAATATGGCATCCACGTAGGGACGGACATATCCCAAAAACCGCGAGTTTTTTCATTTTTACAAACCGCACCCCATGACCACAAACAAGGACGAGTATCTTGTTAGCTGCCATAATTTCTTTATTATAGACATGTCCACACTGTATAATTTGAATTCTGATAAAACACGTTCTTGACTAGGTTTGAGTTCGCTTTTCTTATAATTTATCAAGAATCCCAGAGATATCAACAATTTGTTAACGATTTCCGTATGCAATGAATATGTGGAGAATCTCCAAAAATCAAGAAGTCGTCCATATACTTGATTAGAACTATTCGTTCACACCTTAGCTCATGTAGAACTGGTTTCAAAATTTTAGTGAATACATATGGAGCTGTTCATAAACCAAAGGGAAGACAAGTGAACTCATACAAGCTGCCTTCAAAAGAGAATCTGAGGAATTTCCTGAACTTACTTTCAATAGGTACCAAAAAACATGCCTCCTGCAAATCTAGAGAACACATGCAAAAATCTTTCACAAATAGATCCTTCACAGATTCAGTGTTTTTCATTTTGAAATGAGGCACAATAAGAAATTCATTAAGTTTTTTCAGATTGAGCCAAAATCTGTATACACCACTGGATTTTTGTACGAGAAAATGTGGTGATAGAAACTGTTTCTCAACTGGATAATATTGTCTAATAGCTATTCCAATAAAATTCTCGTTCCACCGGGAAATACGCTTTTCACTTTAAGGTCACCTTTGAAAATGTTGCTTGGACTTTAAAGACTGCTGAACCGGTAATTTTTGTGAATTAGGCTTAGCCCTAGAAAGGGAGAACTTGGCCTTCATTTCCTGGGAGATGCTGCGCGATGACTGAGCTGCCTTTCATCGTTCGTTGAAATCAGACCCAAATAAAGGCATATCAGAAATACTTTCTTCGGCTACCCTCCTCGCAGTGGGATTGAGGGAGGGCAGAATTTCATGACGCATATGTTGAATATCAGGAAATCAGAATTTTCTTGTGCTTCAGGATTGACATTAGTTCTGAGATAATTCCCATTTTCGCATCAAATCCTCTCATATATCCTTTTTAAGTCCCTTGGTAAGATAACGAGACCATCTCGACACAATATCTGCTTGAAGTGGGGTTCCTGCAGGGTTACTTGCGGAAGGGTCTGCTCTCAAAATTTTAACGGGAATAGGGAGTTGATCTACATTTTCATTAGGAGTCTCATTGGCAGGCTCGGTTACTAGAGAATGCTTTGGATTAGTTCTGTCCCCTATAGTTAGAGGCACTTCTTCGACCACCTCATCATCAGTGACGTGAGAATAACTGTCCCTTGAGTCCACCGAATCACATCATGCAAAAAAACTCATGTCTGAACTAGTAGAAATTTTTGAATGTTTCAGAATTCATTAATGTGAAAAAATTATAGCAAGTAAAAATGATAAAAAGTAAAGTTATACCTCTTGTTATCACTGATGATATAAACCAGATTGCCGTCAAGTGGACGGAAAACTACTGGTGTCCCCAAATAGGTAAAATAACCCTATTTTGGATCGGATCAGCTTGGACATGAAATTAATTATTACTGATGATATTAACCAGTTTACCGTCAAGTGAACGGAAAACTACTGGTTTCTCCAAATAGGTAAAATACCCCAATTTGGGGTCGAATCAGCTCGGAATATGTAGCTGATGATTCAGACTATGAACGGAATAGTTTCTACCAGATCTGCCAAGTTGGCTATTTTGACGAATGTATAAAAAAAATATACGGATCGATGTGCCAGACAAGTATAACAAACATAATCAAAACTACCTTCAAATGAAAGGAAAGGTTCGCCAGCATATGTATAAATAAAACTACTGTGAAGTGAACAAACTAGTTTGATTGGCCGACAGCTAAAAAACAAATTTTTATTCGTTTGTACCGATTCCTGTAGACTACTGTAAACTATCGAAGGCACTGAGTATCGACAGATTTGCCAAAAAAACTATATATCCATCATTCGTTCGAGTTTCCTCATTTTCCGTTTGATGATAGAAAATCTGTCACTCAAATTCTTCCTTCTTCCTGTCATAGTAATATACGTACACGACCACAGCCACACAAAATCCAGTAAGTCGTAAAAATCACTTTTAATAAACAGTTCCTCACTACAGTTCGATTATTTTATCTTTGCCTATGCGTCATCAATTTATGATCGAAGAAATCACACACCCTCTATCGAACATCTCTGTCTGTCAACCGCTATGCGCGAATCAAAATTCGTTAACATTTGTCTTCTAAGCTAAGAATTATGGTATTGTGATGATCGATTAAAACTCAAAACAGTAAAAAGAGATAGCCATAAAACCGACAGTGTTTTACATTTCAACTAAACTTGCCAACCATCAATTGCGTCAAAATTTTCTGTCATTGGGGTATTGTTTGTCGCCAGTTTTATTTTGTTTTGCAGTCGAATAAATTAAAAAAACTGTTTTTTTCAAAGCTAAACGTCTCTTGGAATCATTACTTCCAAAGAAAGTAAAATACAATGTGTTTTATTCACAAATACTTTTCAAAATGTCTAACCTCACAATTGACATTTGTGACTATAATCCCGTACTGCCAGGATATTCACACAATAGTTATTGATAGTATGAAAATCCTAATGAGAGAAAAAAACATTACCTAAATCTATAAAAAAATACAGGTAAAAACATTCACAATATATTTGAACTCTTTTTTAGATTATGCCTGTTAAATCAGTCTTCTTTGGTTTGAGTTTTTAAAAACAGACTTTATTCACATTTATTACAATATGGAAATATTGAACTTTACATGCGAAATTATAATGGTTTAAAATTCGTATTGATTCAAATCTACTAAACTACTTGGTTTGAAGACTGGGAAGACTTGAAGGACTTGAATCCGGTCTCCTCGACTTTATAGGTTCGGGAATGCTGACTGGATACTGCGTAGTTTCTATTATTCCACGAAGACCTTCAAATGTGCTGAGGAATATCCTCTATCTTCTGCGTAGTAGATGATGTAATGTTTATAGTGTATGACGCATTTCCGGGACAAAGGGCTCATTCAGGAATCGGATATAACAACTCTCCCCTTGAAAAGAAAGTTGATGCGGTGCTGCAACTTTCACATCAAGCTATTGATTTATTGGAGTTCAATTCTATACTTTCTTCTTCTCTTTCATCTAAGTGGATACTTGGTCTTCTTTTTGAAGGTATCAATCTTCGAAGGGATGCAAGAGTTCTTCCTGTTCTTGGAGGTGGTGGAGTTGGATCATTTCTTGATGTCATAATTCCAATTTTCACTGAACGTCTATTTTTGCATTTACCAAATATGTAAAGTAAAATTACAAAGACAATTCTTACAATTGTGAGAATCGTAAACCATGAAACATGTTTCCTCACAAAGGGTTCATTAATAATTTGATCAAGTTGGTCAGAATATTGATTTAATTTATGTTGAGCAATGTTTAAATTATCAACATTTAATTTGCTCAATTTCAAAGGCTTTCATTTTGGAAGATTTTCTTTATTTGGTACATCACTGCAACATTGATATGGAATCAAAATTGGATAACTTTTATAAGTAATATTCTTTTCTTGAGTAACAAAGTATTTTGCATATACTCTTGTATTTCCAATAAATGAATTACAATTAGGTTCCAGTTTCAAAATTGAATTCGTTTTGATTATTTTTGTGACAATATCTTGTTTTTGACAATTAATTGTAACAGCCAAAGGATCTGATACAGTTATTAACCAAGTATTCTGTTGAATTTCAAAAACATTATAATCTTTTGCAAAAAGTAAGGAAGTTGAACACATTCTAGGAAGTTCTAGTAATGGTCTCAGAATTTGAGCTTCACAAATTGCATTGCTATCAATTGGATAAGAAATATCATTTTCACATATATGAAAATTATAAAAAAGTAACTTACACTGATCTAAATTTTGAAAAGCAGTGTACATCATAGAATCATCATCTTTTGCAATATAATTTTTATTTGTTGGTAAAATATGATGTAACCCTGTTCTGTTATCTAGGATAGGAATGGGGTACAATCGGTAAACAGTATAGATTTCAGGTTCAACTAAGGGAATTTTCAATACAAAAATTATCCTTGAATCTGCTTGAAAAGCTTGTAATTCAATAATATCTAAGTATTTAGATACTGATGAAAGTTTCGCGGGTAAAGGTAATTAATTCTTTTGAATTGTTTGTGTTATTTCTTGAAGAGATGATACTAAGTCATTGGGTTTAATTATTGAAGTATGGATAATATGTAGTCTAGCAAACGTAATTGCATTGAGAATGTCATTCAAATAATTTTCCAAAAATGTATAACTTTCCAATAGTTGTTCACAGATTTCGATAGTTTTCAACTTTGCATCAACCATTGCTAAATGGTCTGAAAGATCATAAATTGAAGTTTCAATTTGTTTTATATCTTCATTAAATGTTTCTTCATCTACTTGCAATTGTTGAATGGTACTATTAAATTCTTTTATTACAGAAGTTGTAACTGAAATTTGGTAAATTTTCAATTTGGTCTTCATCCCTGTATATTTTGTTAATACAATTGTTAAAGTATTCACCGTCACTGGCATCTAAATTTCCGGTAAGGGCTTTCCAAATTGATCCAGCGCCATTTATTAAACCTCTTTTATATCTTTTGTTATAATCATTCGAATCAACTTGAGATTCGTAATACTTTTCCTCTACTTGATAAGCAATTTTATTCAACAGACTAATATGCGTACTGATTTCTCCATTAAAATATTTTATTCTCGGGTTGTTGGTTTCTATAAGTTCAATCAAGTCATTTAATATTCTTGCATTATGATCAATAGCTTCTTTTACTTGTGCCATATTTATCTTTTACTACTAATAAAGTCCATTTTTCATTTGAAATTTTTATATCACCTTGTTCATGGTAATATACTCCTACTGAGTTATTAATAGGTGTTAACTTATACTGAGCGTTAACAATGTGGATGACTGCTAACAGGAGAAGAATCATTCTTGATCTGAATTTTCTTTTTCTAGATTTTCCTGATCTGAAACAAAACATAGTTTCAGTCTATCAAAATTTACTTTTGAATTTTGATTTGTTTTAAGATTCTTAAGCATGGCTGAATGTTGAAACACTTCGATAATTTCGAAAGGTCCATTAAATTTATTTTCTAATTTATTCTTTATTTGAGATTCTTTAACAAAGACTTTATCTCCAATTTTAAAAGATCGAGTTTCGTGATGGATATTTTCGTCAAATCGTTTTTTCGCATTTTGTTTTCTCCTTTCAGTATTTTCACGAGCTACTTTATGATAATATTCCATTCTATTATTAAGATCTCTTATATATTTGGTTAAAAGATCTTTTTGATTATATGTAGTTTCAGGGGGTCTACCTGAAGTGTGTCCAAATATCAACTCATAAGGACTGAATCCATGGGTTTTATTTTTACTGTTGTTATAAGCAATAACAGCGAGGGGTAAGTTTGACAGGGGATGTTCATTAGGATTTTCTATCTTATGAACTCGTAACATTTCGACAAGGGTGGCATGAAATCTCTCTAGTGAACCATTTGATTGTGGATGGTCTACACTAGAAATTGTAATCTTTATGTCGTATAGTGTACAAAGGTCTTTTACGATATGATTATTAAACTCTTTACCTGAATCTACGTGGATTCTAAGTGGAGTTCCATAATGTTGGAAAAATACAAGTAAAGTATTAGCGACTGATTTTGCGGTTTTGTCAAGTATTGGATATGCTTGGGTGAATTTAGTTAATTCGCATCTCAGTGTGAGAATATAATTTTGTACTGGAATTTCTAAAATATCAATATTTACTCTTTCAAAAGCTGTTTTGAGAGTTTCTGTTATAACAAGAGAATTCTGTAAATTTTGTCGACATATTTTTGCTTTTTGACAAATTTCACAAGCTTTTATGAAATTTTCAACATCTTTTGTGATGCCTGTCCAATTATATTTTTCTCTTATTCTTCTCAAAGTTTCATTTATTCCACGATGCAAATTCTTTTTACCATTGTGGTATTGATCTAATATTATTGGTATTTCATTTTCGTTGGGGGTTCGAACTACGTCTTGACATATTTCGAATTAGATATTCTCTTTATCTGCTAAGATATATGAAAGCATTTCTTGAATAGGTAGATCGACATTATTTTCGACATAATACGTTTTTGAGGGTTGAAATGTGTCTTGGCATCGATATAAGAAACTGAACATGTATTCAATTGCATCTTCAGGTTCAAAAGGTACTAATATCAAATAATATTTCCGATCTTTTACAGTCATACTGGAAACAATATTTATTTTATTTGGATAAAAATCTATATCTTCTTCAAATATATCGTCCAATATTTTATCATGTAATGGTGTAAATTTTTTGTTTTGTGGAAAAATAACAATGTCTTTATGACTTTTATCTAGTAATTGATCATTGATGAATTTAAATTTTGAGTAATCAATTAATTATTTGATTTTGAAAAGTCTAGAAAAGTTTGTTTATTCTTCTAATACAGTTTCTTGAGCTACTTCAGTCTCTGTATCTGAAATATCATGTTCTTCAAGATTGTCATTTGCCATTAAAATATTTGATAAGACTTTGCTACAATCATTAAAATGATTCATTCTGATTCTAGATAAAGCGTCTGCGTTCTTATGAATTTTTCCGGGTCGATAAATAACTTCGAATTGGTATTCCTCTAATTTCAAACGCCATCTGGCTAGTCTACTACCAGGGTCTTAACCATGTTAGTGGTCGATGAGCAGCTTTTCCTCTGAGTTTGTTTCTAATGTGAATAGTTAAAAGCAATTTTTGTTGGTCTACTGCCGTAGTTTGCGCATGGTCACAGGCGTTAAGAAAATTTCCAAGCGAAATTGAATCACCATCATATTCTGGAATTATCGAGAATATTTCGGAAAGTTTATACGGTTTTAATGGTACTTCGCGTTCATTATGTAAGCTTTCATTTGAACTATGATGTGACATTCTGGGTAAATTTTGGGATAACAAGGTTAAATCAAATTTAGAAAAAATATCAAAATACAACAAAATGATTAATGATTCGATGTGGTACTTACAATGAGTTTCCTACGTCTGATGCTGGTTGGTTGAGCTTCCTAAGCTCTGGGTGGCTTGCTTCTTCTTTCTTCTTGTTTCTTTCTTCTTTTTCTTGTTGTCTCCGGGGGTTGTGGAAAGATGAAGTCCTACTTCATAAAGCTCTAGCTCCAACAGGATGAGCAGCGTTCGACGACTTACGCGGGTTCCAAGAGGTGATTTCTTCACGACGAGGTGAGCAACGTTCGACGACTTATGCGGGTTTCTTGTTGTTGAAGAGACCGTCTTGTCCACTGGGTTCTGCTTTGCGGTTCTTGGACTCGTTGGAAGTCTAGAGACTACCGCTGTTTCTTCGTTGGATCACAGCGTTTTCGAGTTCCGCACGACTGCGCCAATTTGTTAAATCAGTCTTCTTTGGTTTGAGTTTTTAAAAACAGACTTTATTCACATTTATTACAATATGGAAATATTGAACTTTACATGCGAAATTATAATGGTTTAAAACTCGTATTGATTCAAATCTACTAAACTACTTGGTTTGAAGACTGGGAAGACTTGAACGACTTGAATCCGGTCTCCTCGACTTTATAGGTTCGGTAATGCTGACTGGATACTGCATAGTTTCTATTATTCCACGAAGACCTTCAAATGTGCTGAGGAATATCCTCTATATTCTGCGTAGTAGATGATGCAATGTTTATAGTGTATGACGCAATTCCGGGATAAAGGGCTCATTCAGGAATCGGATATAACATGCCTGTAACTAATTCACAAGCACAACAATTTGTATTGAAAGGGAAAGAGCGAATGAAGTGTTATAACTTTTCTTTACTGTATTTTAGAGATTTGCAGATGCACTTAAAATATCTCGAAAAACGGTGTACATCAATATAAACGAATATAAACCCATTCCATCAACACACACTGAATCACTCATTGAAAAATGGTATGAACAAGAAAAGCTCCTTTGTGATATGGTTATTAAACCCAATACTATAAACATTGGTGACAGTTCTGAATCTGAAAGTGATTAAATATATTAATTTTGTTTTTCCTTTCATAACTGGACATAGTTCTACATGCTCGCAATACATAAATAAATGTATGAATACATTTTTTGTTAATCATGAGTTGAGTATTGCATTACCAAATATATTTCAACTGGTGTATTTTTACTTCTTAGATATTCATTTATTTATCTTTATACAGTGTGCCCTTGCATCCATGCATGAATAGGTAATTGAAAAAGTTAGAATACCTAAGTCTAGAAGATTCCTTTTCTGAGTTTTAGTCATGTTTGAATGGAAACTCATTTGTTATTAAAGTATGCAAAGGTTTTGGAAATATTGCACTCCGACCAATTTTCTGAACAAATTTTTTCGTTAACTGTTACATCTACAGAAATTGCATTAATGTGGATAAAATTAGGATTACATGGATTTGTGTCAATCGGCTGCGGAGGTATGGATAAAACAACTTCCATATACGAGTGTGACTGAAATTAGAATACAGTAGGGAGGTCAAAAGTTTCTAGTAAACTCACTGGACAAATGAGGAAATTCCATGAACATATCTCTGCCTCCATGTTTCATTATCCTATCAAACCTTGTATCACTGGATTCATAATAATTTGAATACACCGTATGCTAGGGACCGCACGTTAAAAGGTAAGCCCTCGTTAATCCTTGGCTCGTACAAGTTTCGACTACGGAGGGCTGCCGTTCGTAAGGGGACGACAGCTGGTTAAAGGAAAAAACAATTTTAAACAGATTCATTCCTTTTCGCTTTTGTTTCTCCAGCAGTATTTTTGAAATATGGAACATTGAATATGCTCACTGGACGGCACTTTTTGACATATTTGGAAAATAAAGGAAAAAGGGAAAGGAGAAAATGAGGGGTGTACCCATGAGTGTGTGTCACACGGTATTGTGTTGGAACTAAAAAAAAACTCTCATTGTCTGGTGGTTCGCCATTTCCATGAATTTGAAAATGTTAATTTAGTTATTCATTATCCTATCTTATTACCTACAAGTCATTTTATCGGGATATTAGCCACGGCATTCCAAATTTGACTGAAACGTCCATAACATTGATGACGCACGGGTAAAGATAAAATAATCGAATTGTAAAAGAAATATGGCCAGTCTTATCAGCGATTAGTAATGCGTGCGATATGTTTTTTGCTTTGAACAGTGAACAGATTCCTTGCAGAAAGCGATAACTACCAGGTGGTCTATGAGGAAGTGTTTCTGAAATATAATAGAAAGCAATAAGTGTATACTTACCAGAAAAAGGTGAAGTAAAGAAACTATCGACAGACTTGATAAGAGAAGCGTCGGGTGAACCGACCAACCAAAACAATTCATCATCAGTTTGAATAATCTGTAAGATAAAATAACTTACAATTTTCACTATTTGAGTGAACCTAATCGATCTTAGAGTCTTCCGAACTTGAAATAATGAACAAAAACTACGAAAAATTATCACACTCGTACGTTCGAAAGCATTTTAAAGCGCTTTAAGTTTCTATGAGGGGGATATTTTGAAATGATGATTAGAATAGAATAGAAGGCATCAAGCATAGAAAAGGTAACATTCAAATAAATTATTAAATAGTGTATATAGTCACAAGAACAAAAAATTTATACATACAATAGTTAGTGAGTTTTAGGAAGATTTGCCAAGTTAAAAGAGGAATCCAATTCAATTTATTTTACTCTGATTTTTCCAAATTTAAATAATGTACATGATCACCTCAAAAATATACAAGCATGGAAGAGATAGTAATTGAAGTTTCTTGAATGGAGGTGTACATGTTGTAATTGGATGAGCATGATATATTGTTCTTATTTTCCTTTTTTGGGATAAAAATGCCCTTTTACCCCCAAAAATCAAGCAGAGTTGACTGAACCAGCCCAAAGTTCATGATATTTGCTGATACAGTATCTCGCAGATTTTTTATTATATAACATGTAGTGCTCAGTTTTGTACATGCAGTATTTGAACAGTACGGCTTTTAATAGTCCTGCCCCTGTTATCTTTTGAACGGTTTGACGTACCAAAAATAAAAAAAAAAACGTTTGGAGGGTTTCACCGATACTACTGTAGTAAAACTGCACTTACTAATTTTCCTAATTTATTTAAAACACTATTTACAACAATTATTCACTAAAACATTTACTATTTCAATTTATTTCTACTGTGGCTATCTATCAGCGAACTCTGGAACTGTAACTAACTCTCTATTCTGACCGTCCCGCTTATATACTCCCAAGCAGTTTCCATTCACGACTCTAGATTATTCAGGAGTATAGAACATTTCATCTAGATGGCTCTTCGAATAGTATCGAACAATCGATTTATTCCAGCTTGTTCTCGGCGATCCGTACGCCAGCAGATATGCAGTTGTAGTTGAACGAGGGTGCATAATTAGATCAGGGCCGGTCTTGGGGCCGGTCTCGAAATCGTTACATTGCCCCCTTCCTAAAGACGTTTCGCCCCGAAACGTCATTCTTGGACTGTGAAGATATCTGCAAGATTCTCCATATCTGCACCTGGAAGTAGCACTCCACAGTCTTCAATTTAGGTCGAGGAAGATGGTTGCAGCACACCAGAATGTTGATGCCGCTGGATCTGAATATTGTCTCCAACATGCTTCTTATAACTCTCCAGTCCAGCCGATCAAGCCCACAGGCCAATTTTGGGATTGCCAGGTCTACAATATTCTGGTCCAGCATCGTGTCTCTCAATCTCGTAAGGCTCTTCCAAACATCTTCATAAGACGGCTTATCACGAGAACGCTTCTTGGTAACCAGATAGTAGATGTTTCTCTGGCCTTTCCTCAGCTCTAACACCCCTCCAACTTCCGGGTTCTGTTCTCTCAGTTCCTGGATTCGACCGAACTTCTTGGAGAAAACTACTGCAATGCCTCTGGACATTTGGAGATCTTCTGCCACACAGTGAGCTAACGCGTAATTGGCAGGCACCTTGAAAAGATCTCGTGACTCCTCTCGGGTTACCCCATATTGAACTTTCTGTCCGTTCGAGTACAGGGACATAAACCTCTGAAACGTCATTTCGTCCTCCGGTGATCTGACGGTGCGGACTTGATCGTGGGGACAACCTATTGAAGTGGACTACCCTAGGTTTTCCTCGTGGTGGCTTATATATGCGGTAGACGAGGTCGTTTATCCTTTTCATGATCTTATATGGACCTTCCCACGAGTTCCGAAGTTTCGGTGATAGTCCACGGCGACGTTTAGGGTTGTATAGCCAGACAAGGTCACCTGTCTGATATCCAACAGCATCCGCCTTGATGTCGTAGGTCTCCTTC
Organism: Chrysolina americana; assembly: GCA_958502065.1. Lineage (NCBI taxonomy): Eukaryota > Metazoa > Arthropoda > Insecta > Coleoptera > Chrysomelidae > Chrysolina > Chrysolina americana. The sequence continues at coordinate 73,327,879 of OY293412.1, forward strand.
ATTCTGTCGCTGGCACTCTGGATGTTCAAACGGACCCGTTCATGGATGTCGTCCATTCTCTGTCGCAGTTTGCTGACGTAGTCATCTCCCACAGTGTCTTGTCCTGGTGGCGTCCCAAACTTCAGGTCACATGGAAGTCGCAGCTCTCGGCCCATAATAACTCTAGCAGGGGTTTGGCCGGTTGACTCATGAACTGCGGAACGATACGCCATCAGGAACAGATGGAGGTACTGGTCCCAATCCTTCTGGTGGTCAGAGACTACCTTGGACAGGTGGCGGTTTATCGTCTTATTCATCCGCTCCACCATTCCATCGGACTGCGGATGTAGAGCTGTGGTCCTCGTTTTCCGGATGTTCAGCATCTGACACATCTCCTGGAACAGGTTTGACTCGAAATTCCTGCCTTGATCCGAATGCAGTTCTAACGGGACACCGAATCGATGGCTTCTTGGTTGGGCAGGGCATAGGCTTCGGCCCACTTGCTGAAGTAATCCATCGCCACAAGGATGTACTTGTTCCCGTGTTCAGATTGTGGGAACGGGCCAGCGATGTCAATGGCGATCCTTTCGAATGGGCTGCCCACATTGTACTGGCGCATCGGGGCCTTAGGTCTTGTTCGAGGCCCATTACTGGCAGCGCATACAGCACATTTTCTGCACCAGTCCTTGACGTCAGCTTGACAATTGGCCCAGTAGAACCGTTGCCTAACTTTCTGGAGGGTCTTCGTCACTCCCAGATGTCCTCCGGTGACCCCATCATGGATTTCTCGGAGCACTTCCTGTCTTCTGCTCCTGGGAACTACTACCTGACGTCTTTCTTCCCCGCCATCCTCCGACTCCAAAATACGCTTCAAGACTCCATTGTCTAAGGTGAAAGAGTTCCATTGGGCCCAGTAAGTTTTAACGACTGGAGAACAACTGGCTATTTCCTGCCACGACGGTCTTCGATCACTCTTCTTCCAGCCGATGACTAAACCAAGATCTGGATCTTTCTCTTGGTCTTTCTGGATCTTGTGGTCATTCCAGTTATCATCGATCGCCGTGGTTCTGCAGAGTGTCGACTCCTTTTCCTCTGTTCGTCGGCAGTGCGAACAGTCGTCTGGACATGGTCTTCGCGATAGGGCATCCGCATTCTTATGGCTGGTCCCCGCACGATGTTCGATCTCAAAGTCGAATTCCTGGAGCCTCTCAATCCAGCGTGCCACTTGACCCTCGGGATTCTTAAACTGTAGGAGCCATTTGAGAGCTGCATGGTCAGTTCTCAGTAGGAATCTTCGTCCATACACGTACTTGTAGAAGTGCTCAACTCCCTTGACAACAGCCAACAGTTCCCGCCTGGTGATACAGTAATTCCGCTCCGGTTTACTGAGGGTCTTGCTGAAGTAACCGATGACCTTCTCTTGTCCTTCTTGGATCTGAGACAGGACAGCTCCAAGTCCCACGTTACTGGCGTCCGTGTCCAGAATGAATTTCCCGTCTGGAAGGGGGTAGCTCAGGATTGGTGCGTTGATCAAAGCTCCTTTCAACTTCCTGAATGAATCTTGGCATTCATCCGACCACTGGAACTTTGTTTGTCCTTCCGTGAGCCTGGTCAGTGGTTTTGCGATGTTAGCAAATCCCAGCACGTATCGGCGATAGTAAATGCACAAGCCAAGAAAACTTCGAAGCTGGTGAATGTCTTTCGGAACGGGCCATTTCTTAACAGCTTTGATCTTCTGCTCATCTACTGCCACTCCTTTCCCAGAGACAACGTGGCCGAGATAACGTACTTCTTTTTGAATCAGATGACATTTCTTAGGGCTCAGTTTCAGTCCGGAGCTTCTCAGTCGCTGAAATACCTCTTACAAGTTTTTTACATGGTCCTCGAATGATCTGCCAACCACAATAATGTCGTCGAGATACACCAGACACGTCTTCCATGATAGTCCTTTAAAAACCGTCTCCATCAATCTTTCGAACGTGGCTGGAGCATTGCAGAGGCCGAATGGCATAACTGTAAACTGCCATAATCCGGAGCCGATGGTAAAAGCTGTCTTTTCTCGATCTTCCTGGGCCAGTTCTACCTGCCAGTATCCGCTCTTCAAATCTAAGGTCGAGAAAATCGTAGATCCAGCCAGCGTGTCTAGCGTATCGTCTATCCTTGGGAGAGGGTAGCTGTCCTTTTTCGTCACGTTGTTTAGTTGACGGTAGTCTACGCAAAACCGTATTGATCCATCTTTCTTCTTCACCAACACGACTGGAGAGGACCAGGGACTGTCGGATGGCTCGATGACTCCGTCTTTCTCCATGTCGCAGACTATTTTGTCAGCCTCCTCCTTTTTGGCGAGAGGAAGTCTTCTGGCTGATTGCCTGATTGGTCGGGCATTTCCAGTATCTATCTTGTGCTGAACCACCTTTGTTCTACCGCCTCTGCCTACTCCGGTATCGAAGATGTCCTGATACTTCCTGACTAGTTCTCTCAGTTTAGGCTTCTGTGCTGGCCCCATGTCCTTGGACGACATAGCAACCAACCTCTCCAATTCTGCTGGCATGTTACTGGCTTGGCTAACAGTGCCACGTACACTCCTGATTACAGAGGAAATTGACGAGCAGTGCCCCAAAATCGTTCCCTTCTTCAAGGTCAACGGGTAGTAATTGACATTCATTACCCTTACTGGCACAAATTTATCAGCACGCAACAAGGTTTTTCCTAGTGCAATTCCTCGTCCAATTTTCTCATCATGTAGCTTGGACTCGAACATCACCACGTTTCCACTGCTCGCACCTCCATCCAGGTGAGCCTCCAAAATGGTTTCAGCCCTCTCCGGTACGCTTACGTCTTCAGCCAGCAGAACTCGAACCATTTCTTCATTTCTCCCATGAAGTATCAGCTCTTCTCCGTTCACACGAAGGACGCCGTCTTTAAAATTCAGCTTGAATCCTCTAGAATTCATGATGTCCATTCCAATTATTACCTCGTCCTCGATATCCGCTACTAGAGCCCGGTGTTTGACTGTAGTGCTGCCCAAAGTCAGTTCACCATACACAGTTGCCGGCTCTCCTGTTGCTGTGCGTAGCTTCCAATTCGACGATTCAATTCTTACCGGTGTTTTGGCAAAAGTAGGTCCAAGGATTGTCCTAGTCGCACCCGTATCAAGGAGCATGGTGCGAGGCTCGTTGTTAATGAGATCGTCTACAAAGACACCTTTGTCTTGTCTTTGAAGTACAGCGACATATGCATTGTTAACTGGGGCTTGTTGGATACGGGCTAACGATTGCTCCTTCTTGACCTTCGATGTCGATTATTTCAATGTTGGACATTTGCTACGCACGTGCCCAAGTTCTCTACAATTACGGCATCGTATCAGTTTTCTCTCAGGCACAACTTCCTTCAGCAATTTTCGCATCACAGCTTCGATATTAGCGGGCTCCTGTGGCTGTGGATCTTCCTCAATCATCCGTACTCTACTCTGGCTTTTGCAGGATTGTTTTGCTGCTTCGAATTCCAGAGCGCGTGCCAATGCATCCACAAGATGTGCGGGGTGAGCTAGTGTTAGGGCTTGCCGGGATTCCTGGTCACGAAGTCCATCCAAAAATGCCTGGACCGCTAGTCGCTCCATTAAATTTTCGGGTGTAGCTGGGTACGCAAGACGAACCAAGCGTGCAATATCTGCTTCAAACTCTTGCAACGATTCGCTTGATTTCTGGCATCGGTTCTTCAGCTGTGAGTGATATACGTGTTCAAGGTGGGCTTGGCCATAGCGAAGATCCAAGTGTTTTACCAGCTGTTTATAGTCTTCCTGTTGTTGGGCGGTGAGCGTTTGTAAAATATTTGTTGCTTCGCCACGCAATGCCAGTGTCAATGCTAAAGCTTTTTCTCCAGCATTCCATCCATTTGCTTTGGCAGCAGCCTCGAATTGTCGGTGGTAGTTTGACCATGGAGTATTTCCGTCGAACTGAGGCGGTTTCAATAAGAGCTTTCCTGGTTCCGTACTGACCTTGAAATCTTTAATGTCTTTTTGTACTTCCTCCACGTTAGTACTCAGATGCGGCATTGAATTTCTGTTGAAATTTTCTTGGGTGTGCGCAGAATCCAGTCGCTTTTCCAATTCACTGAATTTTTCTTTTATTCTGCCGATTTCTGTCTCGATTCCGTCTTTTATTTCATCGTGGAGCGTTTCCTTGATTTTTTTGATTTCTTCCACCATGTCGTCTTTGACTTGGTCACTTATTGTTTCTTTCAATTTTTCCATTTCTGTCTCGACAGTTCCCATTCTTTCTTCCAACCGATTCGCCACACTGCAAACTTCTTTCAAGCTTCTCGAATTTTCTAGAAGCTCTTCTCTCAAATTCTCCGAGTTTTCTAGAAGCTTCACTTCTAAATTTTTCGAATTTTCTTCAAGCTTTTCTTCTAGATTTTTCGAATTTTCGTGAAGCTTTTCTTCTAGATTTTTCGAATTTTCTAGAAGTTCCTCTTTCAGGCTGACAGAATTTTCTAGAAGCTTTTTCTCCAGACTCTTTTGAAGAAGAAGAATTTTGAAGAAATTTATCTTCCAGACTCACCGAATTTTGTTGAAGTTCCTCCTTCAAACTCACAGAATTTTGTTGAAGTTCCTCCTTCAAACTGTTCGAATTTTCCAGAAATTTATCTTCCAAGGATTTCGTAGTCTCGTCGAGTTTATTCATTATGAAACTCAAATCAATTCCAGAAACTTCGAATAAGAACGTTTCGGGGTCTTCTCCTTCTTCAATCAGTCCATCTGCAAGTCTTTTCTGGAGTACGGCCTTCTTTCCAGTTGTTTCTAACTCACGCTCCTCTAATTCTTGCTTTAATTCACTAACTTCAAGGTCAACTAGGTGAACTCTTCTCGGAAACATTTTGTCTCTAAAGGTACTCATTCACATACAGTCTGCCTTCAGTCCAGAACTGCCGATTTGCATATCGTCAGTTAAAATTTGTACATACACATACAGGCCGTCGGCAGGTCTGAACCTGCAGTTCACTGGAATCTAACGACGGACTGAAGTGAATGGGGAAAAGTCGTCAGTTGAAATCGTACGATCCCATCTTTAAACTAGTTGGAAGTTTTCGTGATTGCGTTATTTGTGAAATGGCCGAGTCAAGCAAAAATACAGCGTTTGTAACCGAATTTATTGATATTTATAGGCAATTGCCTTGCCTTTGGGAAGTAAAGAGCAAGTCATACTCAAATTGGCACGAAAAGAATAAAGTGTACGAAAAATTATTATTGTTTTATAAACAAACAGATCCAAATGCAACAATTAAGAAGAAAATTAATAATTTACGGTGCAGTTTTCGAAAAGAACTGAAAAAATTGAGGAAATCAAAGCGATCAGGTGAAGGCTCTGATAACGTTTATGTACCTACGTTGTGGTATTTCAACTTGTTGATGTTTACGGAATAATGTTTCCGAGGGCTTGGGGAGAAATAATTGCCGAAAATTTCAAATCTTCCAAACTTCGCCCCGTTGCTAGATATCGAAGTGTCACTTTAATCGTTCTTCGGCTGTAATTGCTTTTCTCATTTTAGTATTTTTCTTTGATATTAACGGCTTCACCATGCTTAACAGTTCTTTGAAACATGTGTCATCCATTCTGAGGTAATTTTTAAGGTCGTCTGTTGCACTAGTTCTTAATTTTTGCACCAGTCTCATATGAGATAAAGTATCACGTTGTAGTAGCCAATCTTTTACCCAAAAACGTTCTTTTGCCTTTGTTGTAGCCAATAACAGCACAAGAAATGCGGCTAGTTTTTTTTTCTGTTAGTACAAAACATTTTTCACTATAGCAAGACTGTTCCGTCAGCACTGACAAAATATTTGTGTGTGTGGCGGCAACTCAGTTTTCCTTCAGTTCTAAAACTAACAGTCTTAAAACTGAGGTTGCATCGTTTCAGAAAACTGAATAGTCTGTGACCTGAGACAGTTCAAATCTTCAGTTCAGATCGTACAGTCTAGATCTGCCGACAAACTGTATGTGAATGGGTACCTTTATTGTCTTTGCCGAGATATCAGTCTATATATTTCACACACAGTTTTCAGTTTATGGTCCCGCGACGCGCAAAACTGTCCACTTTGCACTCAAATGTTCAACGGGTCACTAACTGTTAGGCGCGATAAATGTCTATCAGTTTTTCAACGCGACGAACACTTTAACACTTATTTATTTTAAACATCCGACTTCTGACAACAAATGTAGTAAAACTGCACTTACTAATTTTCCTAATTTATTTAAAACACTATTTACAACAATTATTCACTAAAACATTTACTATTTCAATTTATTTCTACTGTGGCTATCTATCAGCGAACTCTGGAACTGTAACTAACTCTCTATTCTGACCGTCCCGCTTATATACTCCCAAGCAGTTTCCATTCACGACTCTAGATTATTCAGGAGTATAGAACATTTCATCTAGATGGCTCTTCGAATAGTATCGAACAATCGATTTATTTCAGCTTGTTCTCGGCGATCCGTATGCCAGCAGATATGCAGTTGTAGTTGAACGAGGGTGCATAATTAATTAGATCAGGGCCGGTCTCGGGGCCGGTCTCGAAATCGTTACACTACTTATTGAAATAAAACACATTGTGATTGCTCGATAGATGGCGCATGGGGCACATTAAAAAATTAAATGGCATGGGGGTCATGTGTCACATCGTTGAAAAAATAATTCAATTATTACTCAAGATTATTCGAAAGCATGGAAGGGATTAAAACAAAATTTATTTCATATTCATACCAAATTTTTTTGATTCACATTATTGACCTCTGAAATACGCCACTGTTACCCCATTACACCACCCCTATATTTTTCACAGTTACCGAGGTCCCAATGTATAGACTCGAATTTAAATATACCGGGTGTCCATGGGAAGTAACTCACCCCTATAATTTTTTTTGTTTTCAGAGATTGTTTTTGTTATATCCATCTACCGACTGCACCCTTACTTGTGCAAGCTAGGGAAGACGTAGCCCTTACCTTTGAATGTATGATTCTATGCACGAGACCAGTGATAATGCTGGGAATCGATCCCACGCCCCTGTGATTGAGAGGCAGTCGCTTTACCATCACGACCACCATAATATGGAATTAAATTCAAAGGATCTGCTTGTATCGTATTTTCTGACAAGTAACTCAACATGCAAACTACGGATGCACCAGAAGTGACATAAACTTTTGATTTTCAAAGGGGACACCTAGTATATTTCTAGTTGTTTTTATATCCATGACATTCAGAAGACAACCATTGTTACTTTTGTACCCGTTTTTCATTATTTTTTTGAAATTAATTTTTTATTGTAGAGGGCTATACGTCTAAATATCTGATTTCATGCAGCCCTAAAATGTGAGTAAAAATACAATTTTACTGTATTTGGTCAAAATGTTAAGTTTGGTAAAATTTGTATTACTATTTTTTTTCAAATGGTGACATGGTGGCTTGTCGAGTTAGAAAAAAAGAGCAATTTGTTACGATCTATTTATTTACGCCCACCATGCGGTTTTCAACAAATTTATGATAAAGACTTTGGAAAAATTACCTTATAACCTTTCTAAAATTAGGCACCTATTGAAAATTAAATAATTATATTAGGGGAGTAACTTATCAAAACGCATTATGTCCCACAAAACCGTTTTTGCAGTAGAGGCAAAAACTGTTTATGGCTACGAACTATGACGTAGGGCACAATTTTTTTGTTGGAATCAAAGGTGTACACACATAGACCTGAATGCGATCTGATGTGTTTTGAATATGTGCATTCAGGCAATGATCATAGTGACTCCGAAACCACATCGAACTCGATTTTGTACCGAAGTTGGCAAAACGCGTTTTGATAACTTGCTCCTCATTTATTTATTTTCAAGCAGGTAAAAAACCTTATTACATGAAATTCATATTTCTTATAACAAATGTGACTACAGTCTAACAGTAATTCGTAAGGGTTCTAATATCTACAAATACCATTTAGGAATTATAAATTATGAAATGGGTAAATGGTTTCATATGAATCTGAGTATTAAAATGTTATAAATTGTACTTTAAAATTATGCATATGCATTAAATTGTGCATTATGAACCCGATAAATCCGCCTTTAGAGTTATAGATTAGGAGACATTCGAAAAACAATATCTACAGGTACTTTGGTGTGCTATTGGAATTTCTCACCCGAAAAATCACTAGAATTGCTCACGAAATGCGTGAAAATTTGAACCAGTTAAAATTTTTTGGGAATGAACGAAACTTGCATGGGTTCAAGCGCAATGTAGAATTTAGTCTTGCATTGCACAAAAATTGCATGAAAATTGCATAATCTAAAGCCGCTCTAAATAATCTGTTCAAACAGCTTGGCAATAGCACTTAGCCCTCCTATTGGCCTATAATTTTTAATATCCGAAAAACTGCCAGCCTTATGGATAGGCGTCACTGACGCTTCTTTGCATATATCTGGGAATGTGCTCGATTTAATTGATAGGTTATAGATCACCCTCCACATCTTTTAGTAATATATGGTGGAATCCTTTCACTCCCTGCAAATTTTTTTGGCTCAAGTTTTTTTAAAGCTTCAAAGTAATCGCTATCGGTTACTTCGCTGATTGAAAATTGACTTTCAATATCGTCTACGAAGTGGAGGTTGTACGATGCTTGGTTATTGCTGTAGACTGATTGAAAATATTTGATGCCGAAAGAATCTGCTGATTCACCTTCTTCAACTTGATCGCCATAAAACTTGAGTATGGGGGACTAATTGTTAGTTTTTTTGTTATTTTTCGTGTATGGCCAAAAGTGCTTTAAATAATTTGTAATGAATTTCTTTATATTCTTATGACAATTTTCAATACATTTTTTAATGTTCGTCTCTCCTCAACATATAGCTGCGTATAATAATTGGATAAGTTTTTCAATTTTTCCAGCTCATTTTTTCGTTTCAAAAATTTTTTCACCCCATTAGTAAACCAAACAGGGTACTTATTTCTTTTTTTTTTCGTTCGAGATACCTACTAATAATTGAAAACTTGGTATATTTTACTATAAAGAAAATCTACTGCGTCATTGACATTTTCTATTTCGAACAATGTGGTCCAGTCGATATCTCTAATTATATACGGGAGCTGCAAGAAATCACATCTTTGAAAATTGTAGAAAGTTTCTATTTCGAAATTATTATTGTCCCCACCCCTTTTACTCTTCTCTAATTCGATATTAATCAGTAATGCAGGGTGGTTTGCATCCTCTTATATCAATGGAAAATCAAAGGACCACGCAATTTATCATTAAGGATCAATCAGAATGGTTTGTTGATCGACCAAAATATAATGAAGCTATGAATACAGAGTCTTTGATCCTCAATGATGAACTCAATCAACTCTTAACCTCTTAGGCCAAATCAATCACTGGAAGAATTGAGTATATTGTTGACTACCCTGTATAAAAATAACGGAGTACTATTTCTTTGTATTATGGAAAAATATTTCTCGCGAACATTAGGAATGCCCAGTCGCACACAATATTGTATAAATGAGATATTGATATTTTTTCATTCAGCTGAATTTCTACAATAATCACAAAATTCATGATTTGGCGCCCTCTAGCGCCGAATCTAGTCATACGATCAAGTTGGGCCAATGAAGACTTTTACTTAGAATGACTCCAGCTACATCATAACAAAAATCAGCCATTTTCACCAAGAGACTTTTTCCCATAAGGTGTGTGAGTGGTCCTTTAAGTATTTTCAGTAAGTCGCAGTTTTCGGTAGCTGTTAATATAAGATCAAGTTTTCGTTTATTATTATTATTGAGGACCTCATTTATCTTTTCCAGAGCATGAACGTCTGTGAAGTCTAAGAAAGTCAAATGTCTGTCGTCAAAGCCTTTTCGGGACTGTAATTGAGTCACCAATATTGAAACTACCTATTTACATTTATGGTTCCAGATGTTCAAAGTGGCCTCCATATTGTTGGTGACGAAGGCGAACTCTTCTTATTGTTGATCCTACAACGTTTCTCAACTGTCGTGGTGTAATTCTATGAACAGCTGGCCCTACTTTGATTCGTGTCGTGTGGTAGGAGATACATCATAAACCTCGTTTTCAATAGATCCCATTAAAAAGATGTAGAGAGATGTAGGTCGAGTTACGTGAAAAGTTTTTCATAAAGGAATAAATGAAGGTATAAACGCGATTTATTAATACAACTCAACTTCGTCTAAGAAATGCTCAATTTTCTGCGTGAGGAAACTTAGGTATCCAGCCCCTGTCAAGGGGTCAAGGGACCATCAAACATTAAAGGGCCTGAAATTCTGACCCCTAAAATCCCAACCCAACAATTGAAATCAAACCGTTCTGGGGAATTACCTTCCTGAATCAAGTGTAATTTGCATCGGACCAATATCGCTTATTAGTTTTGTTGAAATGTCCCAAATTAGTGAAACGGCTTCCGGCAGTATACGCAATTTTGTTTGGAAAAGTGTCATCCTACACTCAAGTGTTCTTGCATTATTGTTCTGGAACAGGTGCTGGTGTAGTCGATATTCAAATGATATTTATATTTTCTCAAAATGTTAGCAGCAGAAGACTTCGAAATTCACATTTTCTTGCGATCTCTCTGAGTTACGTATTGATATTTACTTGGACTGATGCCAGAACATCTATCTCTTTCTGTTCACTGACACCAAACGGATCGTTTTCATCATTATGAGGCTCATTCCGCATTTGTTGAACCATTTTCGGAAAACAGTGTCGGATAGGGTAACGCCGATCAAGATATCTCTGTGCGTAGAGACGTGCAGCATTGATTAAATTTTGGCTATACTCTCCAAAAGCTAATATCAACTCTTTCAGTTCTTGTATAAATATTTTTATTCTCCTTGTTTTTCAAACAATGAGGTACACAATACCAACCTAACTGACTTTGAAGAAGAGAATTCAAATAATGTCGACACGTCAATTTACCGACTTGATTTTGTTTCAGTTGTGTTGGTCACAGGCTACTCGATGATTTTAAATCATATTTTGATCTCAATAAGATTCTTCATTTAACGAAAGTACAATCGTTTACTTTCAGTTTTTCATCAAAAATTTCCTTGCAACCCAATAGAGTGCGGTATCGTGATAAAACGCTCTTTTTTTCTAACCCGACGAGCCACTATGTTGCCATTTGAAAAAAAGTAATGAAAAGAAAACTCAACTTCACATAGCTGAACAATTTTGACAGAAAACAGTAAAGTTATATTTTTTCAAACATTTAAGGACTGAAATTACTCATTTGAACGTATCCATAGCACAATAAAAAAATGAAACTATTGTTTCAAAAGGTAAAAAATGATACATGTATTCTAAATGTCTGTCTTGGTTTCAATGTTGTAATATTAACCCTATATCATAAAAAAGATTTGCTCAAAGTTTTACCTAAGTGAGGTCATCATCGCGGCTCGGTTTAAACTGCTTGGCCCTCCCAATGTCTGTTCTTTGATTCTGTCAGAACGTCTTATTGACTCCGTATTTGGTACGTTACCTGTTGTTCAGTAGTTTAGTATTATTTGCCTCACCTGGTGGGGTAGATATCATCTTCTTAATTGATGCAACTGATTTTAATTTATTTCAATATTTTAATATGCACACTAAGTTATAGAAAATATATTTGAACACATCCTTTTTCTTAGGAAAAACTCACTTGAAACAACTTTAGCGTGCTGGAAAATGACGCTTTTAGAAAAAATACTTTTTGGGTACTTCACTTTAGATATAATTTTTAACTTCCCTCTTCAAGGAATCGGATCGAGACTGACAACACACTAAACCAACCATTTTCAATGAGTTATATGTGAGACCAATCTCTGGAGCACCTTGTGACATGAACTTACTTTTTCGTTCCTTGGTGTGCTTTCACGAACTGGATCAATTTTCCATGTATTATAGTTTGATGATCGTTATCACTGGAATCATCATTGGTTTCATTAGACATATTATCCAATAATCCATTGAGTATGGTCAACTGAACTTTGAGATGTTTGAAAACATAAAGGAGTTTCCACACGGAACAGCCAGTTCTATACCCACATATTAGAAGAACAATGAATACTGCAAAGTCAATGATATTGGTCCAATCGTGGAAATATTCTTGGGCCATTCTGTGGAACGGCTGACATATTTTCGGAAAGGGCAAAAGTGTAACGTGAATGACAATAAGTCCAATCATTAGGAATATCATTAATAATTTGAATCTTTTGATTTCGTCTATTATCATTTTGTATGTTTTTTCTCCAGCTGCGTTCCATGGTAATCCATACTTTTTCAACCAATGTGATACTTCTGAGTATATCTTTGTGTTCAATGCAAGTATATCAGTTATATTGAGCATTATGACCTGAAAAAGTTGAACAGTCATTACCTATTTCTAGAAATAACAAGCCAAGAAAATGTAGTTATATACAGATATAAAATTAGTATTTATGGAGTACCTACATTCGTTTCTTGACATGGCTCTTTTTGAATGAAAATCTAAACTAAAGGAAATTTGAAGACACAAGTCGATGAAGGTGTCATGTCGCAAATACTTTTTTTGAGATAATAATTAACTTTAAACATTTTTTATTGGAACTTTTTTATGTGATTGAATTGAAAATGTTAGTTTCAATATTTCATTAAGCATTATAATATACAACTTTGAATTATATTTAAATTTTTGGAAAAAAAATTATCTTAATGAAAAAATGAAGTTTGAATGTACATGACTCCTTCATCCGTTGAAGATAAAGAAGAAAATTATTATCTACTAAAAAGTAAAAAGGCGTTATGTCCAATAACATGTATTTTATTAAGTTGAACAACTACAAAAAATTACGAAAATATTCTTATTTCAATGTTATTTGGTTTTTCTATTTTTCTTAGGATTTTTTTCGTTTTCTACCAAGATACGTTCATAAAACCATTTATATTCTTCTTTAATAAACACCAGTTCTTCACGCATGTTCGACAATTTTTCAGATGTGAGTCCACCCTTTTTTTGCGTAATTCTTTGAACTTTAATATTATCTGCTCTAGTCACCATCCTACTTCCTTTCTTCAATAGGTCAACTTTGTGAAATGGTGACATTTTGTCAACATTTTCTTTGTACATGTAACTTCCAAACTCATCAACTCTGGCCTATTTAACACCATCTCTGAAGTTAACTTTTTCATTAAATACATTGTGTTTTTTATTCCAAATATGTAACTTTGTAGGTTGTTCGTCGAAGCCAAAACAGTAGTTTTCCATATTACTACATACAGAATTTTTGGCACTTGCAGCCTAATAACATCACTGTATTGTTCTGGCATGTAGATGTTCTCATACTTCCTGAGTTTTTTCTCTATTCGCCCAAAATTTCGATCCGAATCTAAGTAGCTGTGATCCACTTCTGGGTACTTATGATCAATTACTTTGAATATGCCATTCAAAATTAAAAGCAGATAGAGGCAGATTATCTTAAAATTTTTCCGACCAATTGATAAGGTGGTCGATTTGTTTATAGCCGTCTTTCAGCAGCAGACAAAATCTAAAGAAACAACTTGCTATTTCAAGACTTCCCCGATTGGCCACGTCTTCCGTCCAAAAAAAAATGGTTTAGGTCCGTCAGATGTACTCCAAAATTGTATAACCATATTTGACTCAAATGAAAAGCTTTACTAGCAGACAGTTTTGGAAGGGGCATGGTCTGTTGTAAATCCACGGTAATAAAGCAGGTATTTTTATCAGTTAATGGTTTTTTCCTGTCTCGATTTTGCGCATCAAATGCAACTTTATAATTTTCAGTGTGAATTTCTGTGTTCCGACCAGAATCACAGGTGGTTGGCCAAATGATAAATTAAATGCATTTTAAAATATATAGACATACGATGAGAGTTTAACTTTAAAGGAGTCATCAAGATTTTCTTCACATTCTTGGAGATACATTTTGTGCATCACTCTCATTTTAAGAATGGAAGCAAATACTATTCATGGAAATTTTTGTTGGGTGAGTATAGTGTGCTTCTTCCGCAGAATCATTTTTGTTGGGTTGGTGATATAAGTCACTACTTCTTCATTAATCTTATGGGGCCAATTTCCGTATCGTCCCCTCATATCTGGCGATGGCGCATTCAGTCTTATTTTGTATCACTTCGATTTTTTTTCATCGCATCTCGGCATATTAACTCTGTTTTTTATTAAAGACAACTGCATAAATAAATGTAAAACTTTTCTCAATTTTTGTACCAGCTCTATGTCTTTCAACAGGATGAATACCTTGACATAAAATATTGATTTGGCCAAACCTCAAAATAATGTGTCATGTACATTCTGGCTCCACCGATCTCCAGATACATTTTAGTGGATAAAGGCGTCATGTTACCTTGACACCTTCATCCCTCGAAATTAATCTAAATATCGGAACATAACACTTTTATCCATAAAAAATCTGAGCTATTTACAGAACTTTTGAAACAAAAGTACCACAGAATAAAAATATCATATATAATAATACGTTTAATAAAAAAAAAGTTTTTGAAAAAATGTTACATGACACCTTTATCCACTTCTGTCTTCATTTATACAAGTGTAGAAATGCAAATAAATTATTTGTTCCCTATAGTTTAATGACGAAAATGATTCGATCATCAACTTATCCGTATTCTAACCAGAAATATATTTTTAATATGATTCATCCCTCACCGGCATAAATTTCAGGGTTAGAGTAAATGAAACCAGCTCCTCGACGGAAAAAGCCGGAACGGGTGTACCGCATGGGTCAAGTTAGTCACCATTTTTGTATTTGCTGTTTACGTACGACTTTTTCTGTTGTTAATTTACAGGAGCAGGTCCATTCATTTTAGAGCAATGTAGCCGCGGCCCATGTCAAATGCAGTCGCGACCCGTGTCAAGACTCATTCAAACTGTTTCGTTGTGCCGAAAAACAAATGTTAAGATGTTGCATCGTCACAAATAGTGACAGATATCTACAACTCGCTAGACATATTGAGAGAGCTAGCCGATTTTCACACTATTGCAGAATATATCGGACAACTCTCTGATGAGATCTTCAGATACTTTATTCGTGAAAGTGCGCTAACCAAGAACATAACAGCGATAGGAGTCCACCATAACAGGCCAACAAATCACCAGGCATGAATGGTACACAGATAATGGCTTCAATCAGAATATACATCGCTATCAATTGGAACTCTAGTATGAATCGTTAAAAATTCAGTTCATTTGTTTTTTGTCATATTTCATCTTTTTTATCTATTTTTTTTTTTCAATCATCAGGATGGTTGATGTGGCAAAGACCATTCATCATCCTCATGATGAACATTTCTACTACACAGAATTTGGATAATGTTCGCTTTTTTTCCACAGAAGCCATTTGATACTGACTTTACTCTGATTATCACGTTATAGCCATTTTGAGGAACAACTCCAAAAATATTCAGTTCTAAAAATGTCTTCGATATACTTCATTGCATGTTGATGTTTTCAATGTCGGGGAATTGATGGCACTGACAATGGGGCGTAACGGGAAGTTGTTTTTGTGTATTGTATGTAGTCCATAGGGTCCATCAGGCGAAGTACCTACATATATGTTGAAACTTATTCAAAATGCTGAAAATGTGATTAATGGATGAAAAAGTGTGTCCAAAGTGATAGAGGTTTTCAATCTATTGATGATGTTACTTAATAATAATAAATAGATGCATAGTTGAAATTTTTTGCACATAATATTAGGGAAATAGTTTCCAAATTTGAGGATAATCAGTTACTTCAGACTGAGAAATATTTTGTATAACATTTCCTTTCTTCAAAATGTCCAGCCATTTTCCATTGTTAAAAGCTGGGCCAACAGGTATTTACATTATTTCGCATAACATTCTCAACTCTTAAATATATATTATTCGGAATTATACAATATTTCTTCAATACTATTTACACCAATATCTGGTATCGTACGATTGAAATTTTTGAATTTATAGCTCATTCTCAATTATTCATATTATCAATAAAAATTTGTGATGAAGTTTCATGTTAATTTAAATGTTTCTGCAAGTGCTCACAATCCATTGTCATACTTAATAGGAATACTATACAATTATTATTTATTTAATTTTTTATTTACTCAAAAGGGTTGTACTGATGGCTAACCTCTCAATCAGCTCAATTGTTTTAACGCTACGGACACTTTAGCCACATTTCTACTTGTTCACAATTATGTGCTGCTTCTGACTTGTGAAAGAGTGAAGCACCTTCAATAATTTTTTCCAGTAATCGATTTTTTTGCGAAGATAATACTGCTTTTCCAGCTATTAATGCACAAAACAGTACGAAACTTTGAAACTCCCGCTCATTCAACATGGCGGCTGTGCATGCACTTGTAACATGATGAAAAGGCCTATTCCTTGTTTTCAATGTCTAGGAAAGGAATGAAAGATTTATGTTTTTAGTTTTAATTTGCATAATTTTGGATATTTTTTTAACGCGAAACCATCATTGCCATTAATATTCTGATCACGCCTCATAAACAATCTTATTGGTAAAATTCAAGTTTTATTTTACAATAGATACTGTTTTGAATTTTGTTTCATTTTAAAAATTGACATTTAAAATCACAAAACTTATTACATAAAACATCCATTGTGTCTACGGCTTAACTGTTTTCGAAAATCCAGATAAGCTCGTGTTAGATTAGAATCTCTACGCCAGAGATGCAGCATAGGCGAAAAAAGGAAACCGCTAGATGTCGCTGAAAAAACCAATATGTCTACCGATGAGGGCGAACAACGAACTATTTAACGCATTGAAATATAAATAAACGGTGTTTTTACAAGAAATTTTTGAATTTGGTGGATTTTGTAGCATTGAGATTACTGTTTGAAATTTGAAATTATTAGTATTTTTTAAATAATCCCTGGCTTCATTACTTGTATAAGGTAAAGAATTATGAGATGCTTTTTGTGTTTATTAAAGGACTTCATTAATTTTGGGTGAAGAATGTGAAGATGCCACTAGTACAAGTGGACCTTAGTGATATCCTTCTTCTTTTTTCACCCTGAAATCTCTAGATAAAACTACAATCACATTTTTATGAATATATAATAAGGTCTTTTGATTAAGCAAAGTAATGTTTTCAAAGAACAAGGCGAACAAATACCATAATCTATAATAATAATATAATAATTGACATTAGAAATATCTTCAACCTATTTTACCACTTTCTTCAACTCCTATTAACATTCAGCCGAGTCTTTCGATATTCCGATAATAGAATGAAAACAATAGTCCTGTGGAGACTGCAAACACTCATACTTTTTGTGGTATATTCTCCAATCTTAAGGGCTGTGTTTCATTTGAGACACACCAAGAGGAAATTGTGCAATAAGAGGAACACTGTGGTACAGAACAAAATTTCCACGATTTGGTAGGTACAGTTTTATGAATATTCTGCATGTTTATATTCACCAACACCAAACAGCCAAATACTATATTTCACAAATAGCCTATTTCAAGCAATAATTTGTTGTTCACCCTCACAGTAGTGTTAGATGACGTACACTTCGCTTTTTTCGCCTATTTATTTGTTCATATCGAAATCTTCATGTCTGATCTCCTGATACCACTGAAAGAAAACCTTTCTTTCTTCCCAGGACCATAGAACTCGACAAAAGGTAAGGTCCCTATATAATTTTCTTTGGAAATTTTGTTTGATAGACTAAGAAAATATCCCTTTTTCAAAGAAACTGAAAGCCCAACACCCTGGGGGAGCTCAGATAATTTCATTGGGAGGTAATTAAGACATATAATGACTACCCTCGTTGAATGTTCTACACGGCTTTTGGATTTTCGGTCGTGTATCCATTTTTATTGACTCTTGACGTTTCGCCAATACAAGCGGTTGGCTTCCTCAGAAGTTACAAGTGTAAATATTATGCTAACACTAGGCTGGTACCTACTCTAGATTTCAGGTTATCTATAACGTTTGACATCCTCAAGTTTTCATTAACAAGTAGAATAATCAGATTTTTGTTTTTGTTGGCAGGTAATTGGGTAATTGAGTTTGAGGGGACAGGTGAACATTTCGCTCTTTCCAAGAATTGTCTAATTTAATGGAATTTCAATTTTTTTGAAATTGTTCTAATGTTTCCTGATCTCGATAGCTCGATAGATTTCTGACGAATCGCGCATGGTGGGAAGAAGTAGTTACTATATGTAATTTGTTGCGTTGTTCTGTTTTTGCGGATGTAACCCTTTCCTTACTTATGTTTTATGTATCTGTAAGCCATAAGAGTGTTTTTCAGATGCTCTAGTTCTAGTTTGAGTGCTTCAGGTTCACAAATTAATTCCGCTGTATTGGTTAACGTTCTGATAATTCCATTTTTGTGACTCGAATAATGGTTTGAATTCCTGTGCAGTTATCTATCCGTATGTGTTGATTTCCTATAGACCGTGTGATCCAACCGTATCCCTTTTCGTGTCAATAAAACATCGAGAAATGCTTGTGTTTTGTTTTTTTCTACTTCCATCGTGAACTTTATGTTGTTATGTGGGCAGTTTATCTGCTTCAGAAAATGAAATTGACTTGTTTTTCCACTTTTATAAATCATTCACTGAAGTTTTCCAATTGACACCCTGTATATCTCTCTTCTTCAACTGTTATGCTTCGTTGACTGTTTGAGTGAAGTAGGTTTCAGCACTAGATCATTTTATATAATTGAAAGATAAAAAGCTACTTACCATTTGTACAGCCAGAAAATATATTATATATCCTTGGAAGAATTGCCAGTCCTTTGCCATGAAGAACACGAACAATATTTCCCAAATTATCATGAGTATCACCATGATCCACCCACAATACTTCCAAATTTTTACAGGAATGAAATGCGATCGAAACTTGTGAAATATCGGAAACCAGAGGAAGATTAATGGATCATCTGAAAAAACATAAAAAGATGTGAGGATACGAAATATTTGAATATTCGCTTGAGAGAAATGTAGTGAACGAAAAGAGCACACAACCTTATAAAAATGGATTTCAGCAAATTTTGATAATTTTTTTTATTTTTCGTGGTTTAAGATCCTAATCAATTTTGGGGATTTAGAAGATCGTATGATTGGAACAACCGCTAGAGAGCGGAAAAGTTGAATTATTCACAATTCAAATTCACTGTTATGGTATTTTCCATAGAAAAATCATGATTTATATGATTGCAATACATTCACTATTAAAATATCTGATCAAATCAAGGGTCAGAAATACGTAAATGTACAGTGAACACTAAAACTCAATAGTGGAATTAATTACTAGTGAAGAGAAGGATATAAAAGTTTGGTATAAAAACACTATTGACTCAAATCAAAAACAATGAATTACGATTAAAAGTATGAATGGTTGGTAACTCGTTTACAGTGTTTCCGTAGCATAATTACTGCAATCAATAAACTGAGCTCATCTATAGTCTGATCCACATTGAGAAGTCAGTTAACGTGACATACGTCATGCATTTCAAATGGGACATTTCAGGCCAATGTTGCCTACTTCGCTTACAGGTCCGGCCGAGCAATAAAATGTGTCCCTTACGTTTTTGGTCCAACAAGTTGATTTGTTGAGACGTTTTGAGAAATAACTTTAGTTTTTTTTCTTAATATAGTAATGAATGTATTCAATTACCAGAAAAATAAAAATAATGGCATTACTTTATCAGAAATAGTCAGTAAAGTTTTTGATATGACTGGAGTTTGTCAGCGATCTATGTATCGATATCGAAACGAATATGTTCATGGTCCCATTCGTAACCCCACAAGGAAAAGAAAAAGATTCAGTTTTTTCAATAGCCGCGTGAAAACATATTGTAGTAAAAATGCACTAAACTAATTCTGCAAATTTATTTAAAACACCACTTAAAAAATTATTCAACTGGAACATTGACATCACTATTTATTTCTACTGTGGCTCTCTGTCTGCGGACTCTGGAACTATATCTGCAACTCTCTGCGACTATCTATCTGCCCTCTCCCGTCGAGCGCCTCATACAGTGTGTCCCGCTTTTCATGAATACACCCTAATATCTCAGTCACTAATAATGCGATTGAAGTATTTTGGCATAGTGAACATTTTCATCGACCATTGGCGTGCGGTGTTGGAGGTGAAAAAAAAACTGTTTTTTGGGAAAAGGATATCAGGGTCCATTTTAGATAACTTATTTTATCAGAATTAGAATTAGCATCCCCAAAAACCCCTCAATTTATATTTTCGAAATCTCACGAGCTAATTTGATTAGAAAAAAATTTAAATATACTTTTTTCAATAGATTATTTATTTCTGACCTCCAGATAGAGCGACAGCGCCATGTTGCCACATCTGAATAAATTCTAATAACCCTTTCAAAGTGATCCAAAATAATATACGAAGTCTCAATAAGAATTTAGATGATTTTAAAATTGTTTTGGAAAAGCTGAACACAGATATAGACTGCGTTGTTCTAACAGAAACATGGATATCCTAGTTTGTACAATATAAATGGCTATGAAATGATTTACAATGGAAGCAAATCCAATCAGAATGATGGAGTTGTAGTATACGTCAAATCGAACTTAGATTTCACTTATACATTGAGTAAAATTAATAATATAATATTCCTCAGGTTGATAATCAAGTTAGATGAAAAGAATAGTATTACTGTAACAGCCGTTTATAGGTCACCATCTTCAAATATTGACGAATTCATAGTAAATCTCAGTAATTATTTAAAAAAATACGAAAATCATAGAGAAAACTACAGTATATTCGTTGGCGATATAAATATAGACCTCCTAGACGACAAAGATCAGACTGTCGACTACACGAATGTAATGAATGAATATGGTTATCAGTCAACAATCAATTCAGTTACCCGAAATCAACCTCATCAAAAACAGTCATGTATCGATCACATATTCATCAAAACCATAAAGAATGAACACATCGAAAACATATTGCCTTTGATAATATAAACAGACATAACAGATCATTACACAACAGTAGTACAATTAATGTTAGACAGTCCTAAAGTAACACCAAACGATAAACACTACATAAAGCATATCAATTATAATAAACTGAAGTCTTCTTTCGAGAACATATCCTGGGAATCGGTGTACTCGGCAGCTGATCCAGACACTGCAACTAATATTTTTGTTAACATACTTTCCAACGCGATCGACAGATGCACTGAAACAAAAGAAATACGAAAGAAAAGATTTAAAATAGCACCATGGATAACTAACGCTTTGATTCAAACATCAATTGAAAACTTTCATAACCAGCAATCCTAGAAAGAAGGTGACATCTCAAATGCAATGAAAGATGGTCTTGCAATCGCCAAAGTTTCCTGAATAAGTATATATCTACCTAGTTTATGCCCATTGGAAAAAAATATATATAAAAAACTAATACCTACTCATGTTTCCCAAAATTGACGTACCTATTTGTACTTTTTATTTCATCGACACTATGAATTTAAAATTAACGATCATTGAGATCTGTTACAGATGTTATTCCAAATTTTATGTAATTTTATGTTTTATATGTGTGATTTTCATAACGTATGTTTTTAAAACTCACGTATATGTACTTATATTTTTACTACTCTAACAATACTATCTCTAAGTTTTATATCTATATCTACACATTTATTAAATTAATATTTACCATTTTTTTCTCAAAACAAGTGTTAAGTCACTTATTGAGTGCACACACATCCAATGTATGAGTTTCTTGTTTATTCTTGAATAAATGTTATTTGATTTGATTCGATTTCTAACTTTTCCTTTTCTTTATATTCAGTATCCTTTGCAACTGCCCTCATACTACAATTTAGGTATTTCCGAAGATACGCGCGCTTTGTGCTGATACAAAAGTTTTTGTTTGACATTCGGTAATCAGTACGGAAGGTCAATTAGTCAAGCAGTGTTACTTAACTGTTAATAATATGGCACACAGATAGCACCGAAGAGTAATTCTTACAATTGGAGAAAAAGTAGAGATTATCCGATTATTTGGTAATGATGAAAGATCTACGCGTCACGTTGCTGGAATATTCAATGGAAGGCATCATGATCGAGAACCAATTTCTCACGATACCGTT
Source organism: Chrysolina americana (assembly GCA_958502065.1). Classification (NCBI taxonomy): domain Eukaryota; kingdom Metazoa; phylum Arthropoda; class Insecta; order Coleoptera; family Chrysomelidae; genus Chrysolina; species Chrysolina americana. The sequence goes on from OY293412.1 coordinate 73,350,006, forward strand.
GCCGAAATCAACAGATTGTTCGGAAGGACTGGAGCGGTTTTCAAAATGAGACCAGGAAGGTAAAATCTGAATCAAATACACTATCCAGACGACGAACGTATCTTAGCAGAATTTCGAAACAACCCGAATGGTACTGTAAGGGCAGTTGCGAGGACAATGAATTTCCTGGAATTTTCTAATTTTCGTACAAAATGATCTCTATGATTTTCTCATAGAATTGCCATTAGCAAAACGACAAAACTTAATTTTTCAATTAGATGGTGCCCCCGTACACAATTATCTGATAGTTCGGAACTTTTTAATTAAATGCAATTTTTCCTATGAAGTGGATAGGTAGAAATTCTCCTTTAGAACCATGGCCCCCTAGACCGCCAGATATTACCCCTTGTGACTCGGCCGCGTAATAGAGAAGAACTTTGCTTTGCAATTTGTCAAGCGTGTCAGAAAATAACTCCCCAAACTTTAAGATAAGTGAATATACGTTTGAAAAGAATTGTTGAAAATTGTATTGATTCAGAAGGTAGTTATGTTGAAAACACAAGAATCTAAAATAAAGTCATTCGTAATTTTGTTACCACTGTTACAAATAAAGGACTTATTAAAATGGGGGTTGAACGTTTTTTTCTGCACAAATCAGCTCGTGAGATGTTGAAAATATGAATTAAAGGGTTTTTGGGGATGCTGATTCCGAATCTGATAAAATGAGCCTTACTATCCTTTTCTCAAAAAAATGCCTTTTTTCACCCCCAACTTCGCACGCTGAAGGCGAATGAATATGATTACTAAGCAAAGTATTTCATTTTTCTAACATAAAATCACCACCAAAATCTCAAGAAAATCGGATTTATAATAGCAGGTATTCGGGTGTATTCATGAAAAAAGTAAATTTATTTATTTTTCTGCTCTAATCAGCTCTTGAGATTTCGAAAACATGAATTGAGGGGTTTTTGGGGATGCTGAATCTAATTCTGATAAAATAAATTACATACCTCCAACTCTCAACAGAATCTTTAAGGGGTGAATAAGTAGAACATCTTCCAAGTTTAAGCAAGAGTACCTACTTAAAGAAGGCTATTATACGATATGGGTTTCATTTACGGAAAATAAAATAGAAAGTACATCGTTATTGAGAAAGCAGAAATAATCATTTGGAGTCATCAATTCCTTCGAGAAATGAGGAGAATCAGGCAGGAAAGAGCCAATATAATTTATATGGACGAATCGTGGGTCAGTATAAATATCGAATATTCCATTTTTCGAAACATATATCAAAATTTTGACTTTTGTACAATATACTTTCAAATGACCGTTCTTTTCAATTCACTTTCCTCATATAGGCAATAAGAGAAACTCTAGATTATTTCCAAAAATAATGCAACTTTTCGTTGGGTCGCAAATTTGAAAATATCCTGTTTAATTTATAATTTGCATAATTTGCATACATATAACTTCCTGAAATTGATCAATGTAAGCGCTACTGTTATTTCAAAATATTTCCACAATCAGTAAAACTCCTACCGTCTAGCGTACCTGCATACGCCCCTGTCCTATATATGTCATTAATGCCTCTTTCTGATGTATGAACTCCGGCAATAGTGTTATCCTATCTTGCATGACTTCTCAACGAGGATCTGACTGACTATAGCTCTCGCGATATCCATGATCTGAACAGTTGTTTAATAATGGCGGTTGCCAAACTGATCGTTCAACCACTGCCCAACTCTATAAATCAAATTTTTGATAACGGGCTCTTCCAAGATGTACTTAAAATCTCCAAAGTAATACCACTGTTCAATAAAGAAGACAAATCATCATTGGATTAACTATCGCCCAATATGCATTATTTCTATCATCGACAAATCGACAAAATTATTGAATGTATTTTGAAAGAACGATTGTACTCATATTTCGAAAAGAGATTCTATTTCAGCGAGTCACAATATGGTTTCCGCAAAAACAAATCCACAATCCAGTCTTCCTTCAAAATCGTAACTGATATCGTAGAGGGCCTGGATCAGAACAGACATACTTCATTGATATCACATATATTTCGTAAAACCGAAAAATACCTGTCCCTCCACACACAAAGTGGAAATTAAGGCAAAATGATACTATGCGATTTAACGAAGGCTTTCGATTGTATATCCCATGAAAAACTTATTGAAAAACTGAGTTAAAATAGAATAAGAGGCGCCATAGGCGTGTGTAGAGTTGAACAAAGTTGAAGCTGACTTCAAAAAAATTGAACATGGTACCACAAGTTTCAGTCTTTGGACCATTCCTATTCATTGATTACATCAATGACTTGTGTCATTACATAGCATCTACAAAATGTATACTGTTCGCCGACGACCAACCCTTATGTGATCTGATAAATCTCATACTACTCTAACAGAATATACTTCTGAGAATTTAACTTTGGCCAAAGAATAATTATTTCTTCTAACACTATGTACCAACATAAAAAACATGTTGTGTTTCTTGGTCTCACTATCGACGATAGATTGAATTAGACGAATCATGTAGATAACGTAGTTCGAACATTATCAAGTATTCTGTTTTTACTGAGACAATTGAAATCAATCACTGTGAAGTCCTGATTACTGTTCAATATGCTTTCAATACAACTTGGGAATAATAATATATGTTGAACTCAAAAAGTTTATTTATTGAACAACATACATAACCATCATGACATCATGATTATACATGACTTGATTTACTACTAAATATATATACAAGGGGTTTTATGTACAAAAGCTACTATACTACAATTACAAATCGCAATATTTTGAGAATGACATTAGGGCTTCGCAAGACCAAGACCAGTCTTGGTCTTGGTCTCGAAAAATGAATGTAGTCTTGGTCTGAGCATTGGTTCGATGTGTCAAGACCAAGACGAGACTGGCTCAGTCTTAGTCTTGGTCTCGATAGTCTTGGTCTTGGATTAAAATTTGTCTAGAAATTTCAATTATTCAATTCAATTGTTCAACGGTTTATACGCATATAGTAGTTATTTCGTATTTCTCAGTCTTTAACAATTGTCAATTTGTACGGGTAAAGTAAGCGAAATAAAAATTTTTCATTTCACCATCATGATATAATTTTTAAGAAATCCTCAATAAATATTATATTAGACCCACGCAGCACACATGTCGACGCTCGACAGACCAGAAAAAAGGTTCAAAATGGTTGGAATGTTAATAAGATTTTTATTTACCATTTTACAATGGAATATTTCGTGATGAGTGGTAAGATGCGGTTGCGGCAGAGTGGTGGAATCGGAATCCCGATTTCTGCTTTTCACTTACGAATTCAGGGAGATGCTTGACTTTCACAATTCGTAAGCGTCTGTCAGGAATTGGCGTGATTTTCCTTCTTTTACTGTTCGGCTTATTTTCTGCATCACTATCCTCCTGATCGGATGAATTTGAATCGAATTCTTCCGAGATTTAGCAAGCAAAAACTCAAATGACAAGTAATCTTCAATATCCCTTTTGGGAACTCCAGCCTCCTATCAATCTTCTCTGTACTGTAGCCAGCTAGCAGCAGCGCTAACGTCCACGAAAGCAAAAATACATCGGATGGTCCATTTGTTTGTTCTGCTGCCCATAGGGTATTTCGACATAGCCCTATCCAGCAAGTCCACTCCACCCATATTCTCATTGTAGTGCTGAATGACCGATGGCCAAGTGATTTCAATGTATATTTTCTCCTTCACCGACCAGCGCTTGCAGGATCCTAGAGGCTCTACTCCAAATTTTGACGAAGCCATGTGGATAAAATCTTTGTCTGTCAAAAATTGTAGATTGGTTTTTGATATTCTCATTTTCATGAGTGTGCCAGTTATGTACATTTCTCGAGAAAGTAGTGTATCAATCAACGTCTCAGACGTAAAGTATCTATCAACAAAAACAGATACACCCACTGACAAAGTATCTGTTAGTTTTAAAACTACTCTTCCACTAACTTACAATTTTGATGGAGTCTGAATCAAGCTTGATTCAGTAGATCCGCCTTTACCTTCGTACATGTGAAAGTCTAGTGGAATCCCTGTTGGAGTCGTCATGACAAAATTTCGCACAAATTGTCTCATCAAAACTTTTCCATGAAAGGGAATCATTTGCTCATCGATAGATACATTTGAAGGTCTTTCATTTTGTAGACAACCCTTTTGAATTCGATACAACATCGGTCTTACTTTCCAGAACCTATCATTTGCTCTAGATTCCTTGGATACAAAATCATCGTCCACAAGTTTGAGCCACGTTCGAATTGAAAAATAACGATTTCGTGATAAGTTGTCTGAAACTATTGGTACTCTAGTGTCCAGTCTCCAAAACATTCGGATTCTGGGTAAATTCTAAATTCCAATAAGCATGCAACACGCAAAAAACAAAGAATTTCCACAGTTTTTTTATTCTTTCATGTTTGTGTACATGGACATGGATTGAATTTTTTTTTATCAATGTATTTGTTGAAGTAGTTGATAGGTTTGGGAATGGATCGCGAACACAGGGCGAAAAATTTTTCAGTTGAGGGTTAAAATTTATCCTCTTCCATTTCCGTTTATTTCCTTTTGGAATCAAATTCACCAAGGGTGATTCATCATCTGAACTATTATTGGATTTGGTGCCATCCTCATTCTCATCTTCCTCGTCACTTTCAACCATCATTTCATCCTGACTGGCTCCGGAAACGTTTACAGGGTTATTCCATTCATTCCAATCATCGTCAAGCAAATTCTCATCTGAATCAGATTCTTCCAAATTCAAATTATCCGCGATTTTCTGAAATTCTGCGTTTGTAAGTTTTCCTGAAAATAATATTCTTTTAAATGTAAGTATCGTTTGGGTCCCAAGCTATCATCAATGATACCTTAGGATTAGGGGATGAAAAATTGTTAATTCCCGACTCTCCCCTCGCTAACAAGTATGCTACAACACTTTTCAACAATTCATTACAGTAATTATGCAGAAAAAACAAAAAAATATGAGGTACTTACGTTGATTTTGTTCATTTTTATTGACGGCGGCCATGGCGTCACGATGTACCAAAACAAACTACCGACCAACTCGCTCAAGACACGATCGCTCGATTTTGTGCGCATAAGTAGACGCATATCAAAGACGATAATAGCGGGCCAGACACTGGCATCAGGTATTGAACGATTGTAAAATAAATTTGACCCGGGGTCCGAGGAGGATGCAGATAGTTTTGGACCAGCGAAACAGAGGTGGCATTGAAACCAAAAAATCTCAATTTTTGACAAAGTATGTCAGGGTCCAGAGTGTCAAATGCTTTCCTGTAGTCAAGAAGCAGGAGACAAGACGTATTTGCCGAGTCAGTGGCCTGCAGTATATCATCAGTGATACTGGCTAGGGCCGTTGCTGTACCATGCCGCCCTCTGAATCCTGATTGTGAGTGTGGAATGATCTCGTGAGAAAAAACATAATTCGTAATCTGCTGATTCATGACCTTTTCTAGAATTTTCGAAAGGGAAGGCAATATACTGATGGGTCGAAGATCTGAAAGTCCTGAAACTTTGACGACCTTTGGTAATGGTAAAACCATGGCACATTTCCAGTTAGTGGGGAAGACGCCAGAAGATAGAGCATAGTTAACAATAAATGTTATATATTCAATACGATGAGTACTCACTACATCAATCATTATTCGGGATATATCATCAGAGCCGATTACGTCACTTTTCAAGGAATTGATATGATTAGAGAAGTCATTAGAGCTCTCTTCAGATAATTTGAATCTATGATTGAAAATTGTTTCATTATAATAATGAAGTAAATCTATTTGTTTCGGATTTTTGTTAATTTCTGGAATATTAATGAAGTAAGCATTCATAGCGTCCACGTCAAACATTTGTTCTGGGATATCATTGCTATTTTTACTGGTAATAATGCACAGGGATCTGAGCCGATTCCACGTTAATTTACTATTCCTATCACGACCAGCAAAATCGACTTATGCTTTATTTTCTCGAGCTACAGCCCTTGTTACATAATTTCATAGATCTTTATAATAGTTCCAATGAGTTAAGTTATTGCTTCTTTTAAATGTATTGTAAGCTGAGTTTCTCAATTTTATCATAGTTTTAATAGTATATGTCATCCACGGAGCAGGTAATAAACCACACCACATATTTGTCTTGAATGAATATTGGTCACGGCATTCTATTACAAAATTTGGATTATTGTTGGACCACCAGCGACAATTTTGGGAACTAACTGTTCCGTTCGACGTGAAAGTTGCCTCGTCAGTCCATAAAATCCTGTAGGGAACGATATCATTTTCTTTCTCACCTTGAAACCAAAATGAAAATCCTACTCGAATATCGAAATCTCTTTCTTTGAGACTGTGTATGAACTTTGGCTTATAGGGATGGAAATTATTTATGTGCAAAAGTCTTCTCAAAGTTTCTCTGCCAACTCCTGTATTTTCACTAATACTGCTAATATTAGTTTTTCCGTTTTCAACAACGCTCAAACGAACATTGAGTTGTTCTTCTTCATTATACTTTATTGGATTATGTGGTTTCTTGAAACGATTGTTCACATAGCCAGTTTCTTTAAATGTTTTCAATATCCTTCCGGTGATTGAAAATACAAGCAACATCTCGATATGGCACATTCTCACCACATAAAAGAACGATTTCCACTTTGTCTTGTATGGATAACATTGTACATAAAACTTTTTGTGAATTATAAATGTAAGAAAATCTGTACACGAAACAACTCGATTTATTAAACGCAATAATTTGACATTAACCAAAACTAAAAATTTGTTTCAAAAGCCAACTAAGTGAAAATTTAATTTCGATTTGATCAGTACATAGGTACTATTTTCTTCCCGAGATGTTGCATTAGTCTTGTTTTAAAATCTCGAAATTTTATATCATGTCTAGTAGAAATCGCTAGAACGAAGGTCTTTTGAATAGTTATGAAACTCTAGGTCATTGTTTAGTTTACAGAATAGTATATTACACACCGAGGTGGGAAGAGATTCCTGTCGTGAGATCAGTTAACCGAGACGCAAAGCGTCGAGCTATGATCTCGAGACAGGAATGAAACTTCCTACCGAGGTTTGTATACTATTTTTTATTTACAACCATCATATTTCGATCGAAATTAATAATTCTCTGTTTCCTTCTAAACACACCTAAAAATATTACATTCAACGAAAAATTACCAAGAACGCGGTTTTATCAGAATAATCAAGAGATATTGTTACCGTGACTACGGGCTATACAATTGTCACCAATATAAATAAATGTCAGATAAAGTCGGATATGTAATTCGCGAATAATAAATTGATAAACATGTCTTCCGACGAAAAATTTATGGATTGTACCCCACCAGAAGTACGACAGGCTGCTCACGCAGCAGTCCAGGGCTTGGTGCCAGAGAAAAGTAAGCATCGGTATCTAAAAGAATAGATGAAATGAGGGCGGGAAAAAGGTCGGGAAGTGAGGGCGGGAAATGAGGTCGGGAAGTAGAGGTGTATAATGTGACACTTCCCAACCTTCAATGACGTTAGTAATGACAGCATTACATATATGCGGTTGTAAATAAAAGTATGATATTTCGGGTTTGTTTGTAACTGAATTGGTCAGAAGAATAATCCACATCAGTTTAACAATGAAATGAAAAACTAGATGAACTTTGCAACAACAAAGACGAATTTCTGGAGGTGCATTTTTTTATTTTCTGGTAACAGGCCAATGTGGGTATTTTCTGGGCAAGATATGATATTGTAGTCTCATATTCAACAAAATTATGAAATTTGAATCATGTTTCGTTCGTATCGATAGAGCGAAAGATTCAAAAAATTAAACAAAATGAAAAAAGTGTAAGTGACAGTAGAGAGTCCAAATTTGGAGCAAATGTATAAAATTGGAAACTAAATAACCTTTTTCTTTGGCATTTTTCGAAATTTTCAAGAGTGGCACATGAAAAAAGGAAAGATGCTGTATTTTACTCATTTTTCAAGCACAAACTAACTGCGTAGTCAAATTTTCTTTATATCTATTAATGAAAAAAACTTCCATATGTCGCGAACTTTATGTGTGACACTGTATGTCTGCATATGAAGCTCAAGATTTATTAGTGAGATTGTCAGCCCCCCAGAACTCTACGCCGGTACCCAGGCCGGATGACAACGGATTCGTTAGTATTTGAGGAGTTGATTATAAAATTGTGAGCCTCCTTGATCTCTCCGCCTTCAGGTACCCAGACTGCATAAAAATGGATTTGTCGGGAAAAGAAGATTTCACTGTGAAGATACATTTGCCGTATAACGTGCATTGCAAAGACTTGTATTCAATGTGAACCTTTAACTCTTGTTAAAATATAATGTTATATGAATTGTGGAATTATGGGCGGTTTGTTTTTTGTTGATATCTGGTGACAGCTATATGATGAAATATTTGTGATGAGTTGAAAAATTCTTAATTGATTTATTTCATTTGAATCTACCGTATATGGATTCTATTTTTCAACTGGTTAAGGATGCCAGGTTTCGTTTTATTCGTTCAAATGGCTAGGTGAGCATATTTCTGGAACTTCCTGTTTGAGGGATTAAAACACTTTCATTCAGGTACTTTTTAGTTAAGCCTATAGTTACTTCCCATATGATCCCATATGCCATTGTAAACCCATTGCCCAGGATATTGGCATCTGAAAGAGTATACCGATAGTATACTCATTCCTAGATGCGCATTTCGTTAACCAAGTTAACTTCATCAGTATATAGGATTACTAAACATAAAGAACAGGTTTTCGTCCTTAGACCGGGAAGTCGAATCCATGTACCCCATTTTCAATGGATTCGACTTCCCGGTCTGAGGATGAAAACCTATTCTTTAAGTTTAGTAATCCTACTGATGAAGTTAACTTGATTAACGAAATGCGCATCTAGGAATGAAATTACTAGTGTGGTGAAGGGGAAAACTTATTTTGTTCTCAAACACTATTCACCCATGAATTTCAAAAAAAAATTGAAAATAATGCTTCATGATTCCATGAATCAGTAGGTCTTTAGCATTTGTACATGGTACTTTCTGGTCGGGATTACAATTATTTTTAATTCAGTTAATTATGTAATCGGCACTCATTAATTAAAGATTCAATATTAGTATTATTATATATTTACAAATTAAACAGAAACATAATCAAAATGAAAGTGTTATTCAAATATTGTAGGTATTCAAGTTCATTTGGTCTCTAGGCTAAGATATATTTTCGATATGCATGTTATTTTCTTATTTTTTTTAGGTTAAGCTGAAAAACACTGTAAAGTGAGGCTTCACCTTTTCATTTATCAAGTCGTTTATTATTATTATTATTATTATTATACAAAAAGTCAAACTGAGATAATCTAAAACTGTCATGATATTGATTCATTCGAAATTAGTTGTTCGCGGAGACTTCAGATAAACGAACAGCAATTATAATCGTCTATAGAAAAAAATTATGAGAATGCCAGAAGTATTGCTGCTGCACTCGATGAACAGCACCCAATCAAGCAAGTGTTGAAATTGTTGAAGATATCTCAAACAGATTCGCTCGTGAATAAAGAGCACGATGGAACAAGCCTGTTAGATGGCAATTCCCAGACAGAACTTGAGCAGTTTTCTTTGAATTCACATCTACCAGAGGAGTACCAGATTCTGTCGGTATTATAAGCCAAATGTTTCACTCACACAAAGTTTTTCCTTTCTATAGTTCATCAGAGGATCTGTAGGAAACCCTGAAATAAATCATTGTTGTAGCTGAACAATCACCAATTTTCCAAAATCTGAATAACCTCATTTGTTGTCGAAACCATCTTGAATATAAAAAGCAATCAGCCCTATGCTGTATCACTTCAGTTAAAAATAACGTCACCGTTATTCACCATTTCCGTTGTTTTGCTATTACCAAGCAATAGCAAAATAACGGAAATGGCGAATAACGGTGACATTATTTTTAACGGAAGTGATACAGCATAGGGCTGACTGCTGGTTGAGATGAATTATTGAATGTTGAACTGATCAGACTCTGTTATTCACATATAACTGAGTATAATTTCTTTACTATCAATTTTGGAAATACTTTCGGGAGCGGGAAAATGATACTTCCCAAACTAAATAACATGTGGGTATAGGGTGAATCATGCAGGCTTGTAAAAAAAATATTTCCAAGAGATGTGTATTCACAATATTGGGTATGATTTTTTCCTCTCCTTTCAGGAGTGGCAAAGAGCTCAATGTTATGTTCAGTGTTATTTGTACTCTGCTCCGATGATCTCAGAGGTATTCAACAATGAACCATCAATTCTTATGCAGATGATACAGAATACGTACGATACATGCAACTTTATCAACAGGACACTCGATATATTCTTCAAAAATGCTACAGAATCCCACAAAATCGAAGGCTTTTGAATGTGGATCTAATAAGAAAATGTTCCGGATTCAGTGAATATGAAAATTAGTGATGGAATTATCGAAACAGTAGATGAAACCAAAGTTTTAGGAGTATTATTGGATTTCAATTTGAGGTTTGAGAAACATGTTAGTACATTAGTACTACACGCACACTTATATATGCTGCGCATAATAATATAGTCTTCCTATTAACTAGAAATCCTTACTCTACGAGACCTTGGTTTTGCCCAACTTCAATTATAATAATTATAATGTCTCACTGAATTATTAACAAAGTTACACTTACCCTCAAAGTCAAGATTCTCCATTTAAATTTTGAGTCCTGATGCACCTGAATCCAGATAGAACGAGAGAGCTGGAATGGAATAATTGCTACTGAAACAGAAATAATCATTCACAGTTGATTTGATAGACTGATGATAGATAATGTATTCTGTGTTGAATATTCTCTTTCATCCATCTTTGGAGACATCAGAATAAACAGTAATTAGTGTATCAGGATTGGTAAACTCATTTCGACAAAATTTTTGTACCCAATGAATTTATTTGTTTGTAATTAGTTTTTGATGTTCATCACTTTTATGATAACATCCGCTATTCACGTATTCAGAATTCATCAATATCATCTTTGATACATTATTAATTATATGAATTATTAATATTACATGTCGATACAATTGGCGCTCTTATCTTTACGACTTTGGATCCGGTTGTTTTTTTGCGGCTTTTAATACCCCCCTGTTAACTTTTGGAAGGTTTGACGTACAACCAAAAAAAAAACGTTTGGAAGGTTTCACCGATACTACTTTTTGAAATAAAACACATTGTGGTTGCTTGATAGATGGCGCGGGGGGCACATCAAATAAAAAATTTCAAATGACGTTGGGAGTTATGTGTCATCGTTGAAAAGATAATTCAATTCCCTTTTCAACCATCAACATTTCTTCAAATTCCGTGACACTTGATTTTTTTGATATCTCAGTTGATGTGCCCCCTCGCGCCATCTATGAAGCAATTACAATGGGTTTTATTCACCGATCAAATAACACAACCTAGATGAGTAACTCGCCGCTCACGCCTCTAAATTTGTTTGTAAGGAACATCCTCCCTCACCGGCAGTGTCGTGCGTTGTTCACAGAAATATTGAGGTTTAATAAAATAGAAATAATGGAAACCCAATATGGAATGGAATCCTGAAATCTCCACATGTTTTTTCATAATTCATTAATTTTACTCTTGTCCAATTCGGTTTCCCTTTCTCGATAGTTACGACACAGGTAGCTTACCTATGAAATGACATATTTTGATTTTTAGCTCCAAATGGTCTTTTACACATTTCACAATGCTTCACCATTGCTCAATAATAAAAACTAACTATAGTTTTACACAAATCAACTCAGAATTTGCCCTTTATTCACGAAAAAACACTCCAATAAGCCAAATAAGAAAACAAACAGAAATGTTTTGTTGTTGCTCTGTCAAATATCAAATGCAGCGTTGCCACACTGACCAGACTATATCGTCAATGAAGAATCTCCGTTCGGCGACGGAAATACTTTCGTTTTTACATGCTCCCAACAAGCTACAACGAACGTTTCAATTGCCTTCTTATTGTTATATATTTCATCTAAGACAGTATTTTTGGGTTTTCGTTGCCGTGAATATACCCGACAGACATAAAAATCTAGCTGCGTGCTTATTGTATCCTTAAAAAATTGCGACAAGGCAACAATGTCATGATTTGAGGGATTACATTATGGAAAGATGTTACCTTCAGTACTAAGTGAGTATTACTCATCTAGGTTGTGTTACTTGATCGGAGGTTTTATTTCAAAACTTAGTATCGGTTATACCATCCAAACGTTTTTTTAAAACTTTGTACGTCAAACTGTTTGGAGGTTAACACGGGGGAGCTATTAAAAGCCGCACTGTATAGTGCTTTACACAAAGCATGGAGTGACATATAGCATTCGATCATTCCCATTTTGTACAGACAGACAATATTGGATTTGCCACAATCCACAGAGCTCTTTTTGGTATATCTGAACGAAAGGACATTCAAAAAGTTTTAACAATGAAACAAAAAAATACTTATTATTTCACTTATATCATAAGTTAAAATTTAGGCATCTCACTAGCAATATCACGGACACCTTCATATGAATAAGAAAACACAAAAAGTAAGACTTCACTGCAAAGTGTCTACATGGCATCGATCCTATACTTATGTTGTTCATACCAGAGAGGGATTTTTTCAATGACATTGTCAGCTGAGCATTAATGATCACAAGATTTTTCTTGGTATTATTCAGTTTTTGCAGATTTAGAGTTCATGGACAGTCTGTGATTTGAAAATAACGCTGCACCTGTCAAATAATAATAACAATAGTAACAAATATGTCTTTATCAGAATAGAAATATTTGAAAAAAGCATTGTATTGGGGCCAGCATTATAAGTTGCTTTTCCATGTAACCAGCCACATTATATCGATTTATTCATATACTGGATGAAGTATGTATATAGGGCCCACTAAAAAAAATTTTAAGAAGTTTAGTTCATGCAAGGTTGTCTTTCGGTAACCGATGTCTATGCAATTTAAGAAGACATCGGGATTTCTGTAAAAAGATTATGTGGACTGATGAGTTCACGATCACTAACGATAGTATGTTTATGTACCTCCAAAGCGAGTACAAATTTTCATAACTCACATGTAATGCAAGGACCCCAACTGCAGAATTGTTTTTTTGAATATTTGGATTGTTCAACGATAGAATTAGATAGAATGAGTTCGAAGAAATGTTGAAAAAGGGCCACGCACACATCTTATGGGAAATAGTTTTTTGATGAAAATGGTTGGATATTTGATACGTATTTTATAGCTGGAGCCATCCTGAGTAAAACCAGATTCCAGATGACCAGATTCGACAATATGAGTTTTGTGATTTTTTAAGATATTCAGCTGAATAAAAAAATATCAATATTTCAAAACTAAGCATTTATGATGTCTGAAATATCATGTCAAGAAACGATTTTCCTTCATAAAATTAAACTTTCAGTTGATACAATGATGTTATCGTATCTTTGAAAATCCTTTAAAATGTTGGCATTTGAAAATTTCAAAAACATTCAGGTACAATTCTTTTTTCAGGAATGTAGCCACACGACCATACATCATTCCATTTCCAATATTATGAGTGAGTTGCAGTCGACCATAGAATTCTCAGTGGAACTATTCAAATTTTACAATGTCGATTTATTTCAAAGGGGGTGAGTATTGAATCAATAATGTATCAAATTGAGTTTTGTACTATCAATCTGACCCATCACTTCAAATACCCGCTGTGTACACTTTAGAATGCCCTCCTCGTTATTCAATCCGTCATTGCAAACCAACACAGTGATTGAATGATACCATGAAAATCTTGTGTTTTCAGTAATGAAGTACCCTCTATCAAATAACTAATTATATAATTCTCGTTTTTAGAATTTCATTACGAATAAGTTAGTTGATGAAATTTCGTAATATGACTATCAAATATTTCCTGGATTTGATAGTAGGGTGGTAGTCGCAAGCGCAGCGGTTCCATGTCAGCCGTTGAAACTTCTGCTAGCGCAGAGAGCAGCGTGTCCATCATTCCACCAAGTACCCCTATGATCAGAACCATCATTTCAACAGAATAGTTTGAGTAATGCCTGCATAATTCGAAGAGTAAGTCTTGATATTTAATCCGTTTCACATCCTCTTTTCGGACGATGTTCATTTCACCAGGAGCTGAAACTCTGTGGAAAAAAAATCTTCCTAGTTTGATGGTCGAGGAGGCTTTTCGGCATGTATTTGTCTGAGAGAGTTTCAATAGAATCGGCACTTCTCATTTTCCACAACGGACTCAATATACACCAGAGCATAATGCAGCACCGGTGTCTCGTCTATAACGTACACGTTATAGACGTTTGGTTACGAGATTTTTTGTTTTTCAGTTTTTTTTTTTATTCTTGCTGAACCTAATCGGTTGGAATTTGTAGGTATGGATATGTTTCGTTCACACTAAAATATTATATATTGTGATATCTGTAAGTGCCACTTGTTAACATGTGAACATAATTTATTCAATGAAATGCACATTGAGAGTGCAATGTGAGTTCTAATAAAGTAGGCCCTATCCCAATCACACTATAAGAATAATAATCTTTCATTTTCCTTTAAGACAAACATATTGTGCATGAGTGGTCGCATAAAGCTAAAATCAAAGAACAGATCGAAGAGATGTAGCAACATTTGAAATAATTACATTTGAAAGTTTAGGTATTTCTCCACGGGTTTAAAATACATATTTGTTAAAAACGTCATCAGGGACATTGACTCATTCAAGTTGTCGGGCAATTTATTAAAAATCATCAATCCGATATATTGAGCGAGTTTCTCAGAAACGAAAGAAAGAAGTCATGCTTTTGTCTCGTATTGTTCAGATGTACGCCAGAGTTCTTTTAGAATTTGTGTTCGTTCACAAAAATGTAAAAAAATTGTAAAATAAGTTTTTACGAATCACCAAGGTTTTCGGGCAAAACTCCTTAAAAGTAGATCTTGTGCTAGCAAGGGATATCCGTGGCCTACAGTTTAAACTCAGTGGCAGGCTGTCCCGGGAATCGAACCCGGGCTATCTGGGTGGGATCAATTGCTCTAGCACCACAACCACTTCACTTGTTAAGACATAATTTGAAAGGTTTGAAGTTTGATTGTTCTATATGGAAGTCCTCAAACTATATGCCTCGGGAGAAAAAGATCTTCATCAGTCCTTAAGGGTGGTACAAGTGTATACGCATGTTATCGGAATGGAGTTTGGGACCGATAAATGTGCTACGGTTCATCTCAAAAGAAGACGATACAAGGAATACGGAGATGACGTTCAGCTCGTAGACGGAAGCATCCTGCATCATCTGGATGTCGGAGAGGGGTACAACAACGCCACACCCAACAGGTAACCACTGCTGAAAACTCTCTGCGTGGCAAGTATCAACATAAACCGACAGATCTGGTCATCAGAACTGTCGGGGAAGAACAAAGTTGTTGCAACTAATATGCTTGCTTTTCCGATTCTACTTTACTTCTTTGGAGTGATGAAATGGACTCAGGAAGAGCTGCGACAACTAGACGTAACGACTTGCAAAATGATGCATCTTCACATAGGAGCTTGCTTCTCAATCATCTGTTCCACGGTTATACTTCCCTAGACAACGGGGAAGCCGTGGACTTTTGAACTCGAAATGTCTACATAACACATTGGTGCTGGATAAAGCCTGTGAAGTCATCAGGAATTCAAATCCCCTTCTCCGCTTAGTACTCGATCATGTAAAATCAGACATTGGAGCATTTCTTTTCAAGGCAGCAAACCGTGCAGCCGATGAACTCGGTCTCGTATTCGACACTGAACGGACGAACCCAAACTCTGTCACCGGGTTGGAACCCGATCAGCAAAAAGCCCATGTCAAAGCTGCGGAGAGTGAGAGTTTCCTACAGTTACATAAGGATAAGCCAATGCATGAGGTCTTCTTCAAGAACATTGGAGGCCTTGGCTTATCCAGAAACCTGACCTTCGCGATTCTCAGGTCAAGTGGGCTGAAGTCTGAAACCGAGGAATTCATAATGGACTGCCAAAATGGTGTTTTTAACACTCTCGTCTACCGGAGTCGCGTGATGGGTATAGCAGTCCCTGACACTTTATGCAGAGCGTGTCGTGGGGCAGCTGAGACCATAAGGCTTTTGCTGTCAGTCTGTCAAGCTTATGCGGTCTTAGCTTTTGTCCACAGGTATAACGCGATGCCACGAGTGTTATACTACCATCTACGACACTCGTACGGTATAGACGAGCCACCGGAGTTGCCTTATGCTCCGGAGGATATTGATTCCGTTGTGGAGAATGATAAGTGCCAAAACTATTGGAACTCCTCATTCCCCACCCTCAGGCAAATACAAACCAATGAGTCTGATGTAGTCCTTCTCCACCAACAGACTAAGACGATTTTCGTTATTGGGTTTTCTGCTTCTGGTAAAACGAACAATTCTGATAATAGGGATCCTTGGTGGAATGATGGACACACTGCTCTGAAACTTCACGCTTGCCGTAATATGGCAGAAATCTTAGCCGGAGGAATGCAGAAATCCGCCATCCTTGGTTCACTCTGCCTGCTCAAGGCACACGATTCTCGGACCCAATAGTCACTTGCCCCACGGCGGGGGGATGATTATTGGGGCAAATGATCCAGCGCGCCCTCCAGAAGTGTCGGAGCATCGGAGACAGGCCACGACTGGAAAATTTCAAGCAGTTAGAAAAATATGTATTAAACAATACACTCTCATAAAGTGTACCTAAAGGTGTAGCCTGTGCGGGTAGAGGACCGTTATTATTTGCAGTGGCGCTCCGGGGCAACTCACTGACGTATTGAATTTTCAGCTGTAGGAAACCCCGAAAACCCTACGGCATCACCCTGGGTCGTCAGTAAGTACCAGACGTCGGGATTGGCATCTAGACAACTCTCATCACACTTGCTTTACAACAAGGCATGTGGATGCCTAAATAAACCGGAGTACTTGAGAAAAAAGTTTCTTGGGAACTGAGGCCTCGAACCTCTGTCCGATGCGAGCCAAAAGTT
This sequence comes from Chrysolina americana, assembly GCA_958502065.1. Taxonomy (NCBI): domain Eukaryota; kingdom Metazoa; phylum Arthropoda; class Insecta; order Coleoptera; family Chrysomelidae; genus Chrysolina; species Chrysolina americana. The sequence continues at coordinate 73,367,099 of OY293412.1, forward strand.
CTACGGCCAAAGACCTCAACCAGCCACCATATACCACAGTTGATTGTTTTTTCGATAGAACAGTCCTTGAATTTTTAATGAAATAATTATTTGATTGGGCTTGGAAGCCAGTTGCTGACATTTTTAATCCTATAAACTTGACAGTGGGATCTTGAATTTTTTCTTCTTTGGTAGAAAAAACTTAAATATTCAGTTTTAATAGGATTACGATATAGGTTATTATCAGAAAACCAGGAGTTAATATTCCTTACTACAACATTGCTTTTATCTCCAATTCCATCTTCTTTAGCAGTTAGCAGATATCAGCAAACTAGTAATCATCTGCGTAAAACGTGAACCCTGAATTTTCAATAAAATCTTCCAGATCATTTATGAAGAAGAAAGAGAACCTGAACCTATTATAGAGCCTTGAGGCACTCCTATGTTATTTGAGATCATTCTTGATGTAGAGTTATTTTGTGATTATTCGTTATATGTTTTAAATCAACATACTGTGCTTGATTAATGAGAAATATTTGCCGCCATGATTCGATCATTGCCAAAAACCAAAAGCCAAAAGTCAAAAATGTATTGCGTATAGAGTTATAAAAATGTATAGCACGGTACAACACTTAAATATTTAAAATGCTAAAACTATCTCAAACCACGGATGGATTGGGAGGGAGTAATATTGCATTTAGCGGCGAGGGGTTTACTTCTGCCCTGCTGAGCTGTCAGCGGGCGGGCAAAACCAGCTCACACCTGCCCTGAGGCAGGCCCTACGGTGTTGTGTAGGCGAATAAGTGCTAAGTCGAAGTTGTTGACTTCCCCACCTCCTCCAAGTTATGTGGGGGGTATCTTTTGTTTATTCGTAAGACATCGAGTTATTTGACACATGTATTATTGGGGTTTGAATGGTCTCCCGGAAAAACGGTGAAAAAACCGGCTTCGATCATTGTCCTGGTTTCATGTGTGGTTTATCACTCGTCTTCTGGAATCTCATGGAAAATATCCAGTGCCTGGTAGATGAGCCCTCCGTGCCTTATTGGCCTGTTATGGTGGGCTTGGGCTGCTGTTATATCACTGGTCAGCGAACTTTTAAGGATGTGATATCTGTAGAATTTATCCGATTGTTGTTTGATAAATTCCTCGATGGATTGAATATCGGCTAGCTCAACGCGTCTAGCCGAATACGATCGGTGCAAGAATACTGCAGTAGTTATACTCGTTCCATGCTGGAATACGTGTTGATTTCCCAAGATGACCTCAATGTTCAGAGAGGCGCTTAAAATAAGCATGTTTCAAAACTTTGGAGAAAGTAATAGGCACCGTGATAGACCTGTACTTTTCCATATCACAAGCGTTATATTTTTCGGGATTTTCAGGTTTGCAGTAAGAACAACCTGCCACAACTCATACATTGTGTATGGGTAGAGTTGCATTTTCAATAGTATTATTCCGATTATTTGTATAAGTTTGATCAATCTTTCCAAGGATATCATAGGGAATTCCCTGTAATCAGTTCATGGGAATTTTGAAATGAGGTCTTAGAACAATATTTCTGGGCACTGGATATTTTAATAGAAGTTTATTTTTGCATTTGAAAGTAACTTTCAGTGCGCTGTTTTAACACTCGACGCAATAATCTCGAAGTTCTGGAATCGATGATAATAGATAGCATACCACGAATTCCCCGGGGTTCATTCTTTGGCCCAACATTATTTATCATATGTATTAATGATATAGTGTAAAAAACACAAGTATCATGGTCCACAAAAATGACAAACTTCCTCTCGAAAGAATTTCAGATTGGTTTCTAGCAAAAAAATTGGCACTGTATGTATTGAAATGCAGTGCCATTCAACACATAGAACTCTATTCTCGGTTGTATAGAAACGTTGGTGATATCGGAATGGATTGAGGCCAGAAGTACATATTGTTCGTCAATAACACAAAACTTTTGGTGATCCACATTGATCGAAAACTTAACTGGCCATATTTGATGAAAATCACCATTCATAATTCAAAAATGAGCCTTGAGTGTTTTTTGTCGGCTTCTAGAAAAGTTACCACCTGAAGAAAAACCCCCAACAATAAACCGCCTCTTATGAAATACCCCCAGTACCAAATACCCAAGCAACAAAAAACATTTTATTGATATTCAAGAAAAGAATAAAGATAAAATAAAGAGAAAATGTCCTAACATTACCTAAGCTAACCTTACTATTTAAGTTGAATGCGATATTCCAACACTGCAATCAGTGATCTAACCTGACTGATAATATAAACTGAATTATCCTTCACTTGGCTGGAATTACCACTTACAGACATGCATGTTTCGAGGTTTTGCCTCTTGTCAGTGCCAGGGTATGTCGGACAACATTATAATTATCCTGTCCCTACTAAATGAATAATAATCAACTGTTACTTACATTTTCCCACAGATGAATCTACGACCCAGCTAAGTTGGTCGCAGCTCCATTCGCTGTGCTGCCTAGGAGTGTTTGCTCTTGATTTTCCGTGCGGATGGCGCTGCGATCAATTACCCTGGCACTGATGAGGGGCAAAACCCCGAAACATGCATGTCTGCAGGTGGTCATTCCATGTAGTATGTGCTTCTCGATGAGGGTAATTCTTGGTTTTCCATGCAGATGACGCTGCGACCAACTTAGCTGTTGGTCGAGGCCTCATTCGTGAGTAAATATTAGTTAAACAGTGCATTATTATTCATTTGGCAGGGACAGGACAATTATAATGTTGTTCGACCTACCCTGGTACTGATGAGAGGCGAAACCTCGAAACATGCATATCTGCAGGATAATCTGCTGTTCACTTACGAGAGGAGCAATTGCATTTGGGTCTTCTTGGAAGAACGTTGCACAAATATCTGTCAGATGTAGCTCAATGTCCTGGTATTAGCCAGGGAAGTAGTTGTTTTCTGACAGATGTTTGCTTTAATTTTTCCACTCGGTGGAAACGTTTGTAGAGAAGGGTACTTCGTATTCCTTTCACTATGTTGATACTCTCCGGTACAAAATTTCGAACTTGTTCGAAATATTCAATTTATAAAACTAAAATGTTAAAAGAATATTTACCGTTTACACGGAAGATTGAGTATAGTTTTATTTTGTACCGGGGTTATTGATTGTGCATTTTTGTTGGGGGGTTTTTGTCCAGGGGGTTATAGTCTTGCAAAGATACTAGACGTAGTTTATGGAAAAAACAGTTTACATTAATCTACCGAAATAATTGAAAGCAGGTTCAAAAGAAACTTAAAAAATTATCGAACAAACTCACTGTTTTTTAAATATTAATGAATCATCATCATAATTATTTTTGTCTCGTAATGTTATTTCAGGGACTCAATATTATTGAAGTGCTTTTTTAACTTAAGCTCGAATCAGTCGATTTTAGTTTTTCCGTATCCGTTGGATAGATCATTGATTTATCATCTCCATTATGTGTTACGCAACCCCCTTCCAATGTAAGATGTTGGTACCGCCCTTGCGGCCACCTTTGTGAAATCAAGTAGTAGTGACTAGTAACATAAAAAAAACTGTATTCAATCGCATTTTACCGACGTTGCAATTCTCCATTTTGTCTGTTGCAAGATGGGAGTCTTTCGGCAAGCAATGTACTATTCTTGAATTTCAGTCGTTTTTAACATGACAGCTAAGGTCAATCGAACAATCGAAAGAACTTTTGGCGATGCTATATGAATACGTTCATCGAGCGACATCAGTCCTTCAGGCTGAAGGATATCGTACTGAATTAAATTAGCACAGATAAAACAAGACATATAAAACAAAATTTAAATTTAAAACTGATGACATTTTGTAAAAATATTTCAGTCGTCATGAGAATGATCTTGCTCTTGTTTCCATTGGACCCAGCATAAAAAATGCTTATAAATATGCGTCACTTCCTTAGATTGTTCCAAAACTAATTTTTTAATTTCAATACCATTATTTGACCCCTCCCTCCTCAAGAAAAACACCCTTCCAGTAGAGAATCATTTATCTATTTTGATTCTTTGGTCTGATGACAAATGGAATGTTTTTGAAAACTTCAGTAATTTTTTTTAGGGTTTTTATAACTTCTTTATTTATATCTATATACATATGTAGATTGCGTTGTTTTCCTGGCGTTATCATCATGAGATGCCTTGGTGCATTATTAGCTTTATTTAATCTTTCAGAATTATTCTGTTAATAATATATGGTGGGTATCCGACAATGGAGTATGTTTTGATGCTATATAATGGGAGTACCAGTTTTCGAGAATACTTATAAATTTCATCTAAATCAGAAGCTTTCTCTAAAAACATATCACGACTTCTTACAGAATTTATTTGTTATTCAAATGATTGATGATAAATAATTATAACATCGTATTTTTCTCTTACAGAATGTATCAGGTTCGCTGTTCACTTCGCGTATCATCAAAGCTGAATGTTGAAATCGAGGTTACCACCCCAGAAGTAACTACTGGTTTAGGCTCAGCAATCGTTTTAGGAAACTATGGAGCTTGTCGCCCCTTCCAAATACTATACAGAAATGAAGAAGTCACGTTGAAAGACGTTGTTTTATTCAGGTACATTTTTTTCCTCGATCAGTAAATATAACTAAGTTACTAGCAATTTAATAGCACTGCAATTGATACGAATAGTTGAGTGAATTTTCTCAAAGTCAGCTTTCACCTACACTCATTATCTTTTGCATGAGCCACATGTTTTTGTTTATGCATCTCATTAGTATATTCATAGCTACTACAATGTACACATTTTCAGAACAATCTATATATCGGGAGAGTAATCTGCATGGGGTGAGGAAAAATTAATTTAATTTTTTATAGTACGTTTAAGAAAGCATTATATCAAAACAGTTTTTAATTTCCGTAATTATTTTTTTCCTTTTAGTCTCGTGCAAAGTTAATTATCTAATTTGGAAGTTGGTTTAAAACCTACTACAAAATTTGTACCGAACAGACAGTCATTATTATTATCATTTTATTAACATATCGAGTGATAATATTGCACCCAGTTCTGAGCTATGTTTGAAGATAGTTTATAATTGATCACAACATTTGTAATTCAGAGATTATAGAGTAGCGGGAAACGTATTGTGGAATAGATCACCAACGTATAACAGGAACTTTACTTAATGAATTCAAAAAAATCAATATAATTTGTAGACAACGGTAAATAAAATATATGAAAATACAGACGATATTTCAAAGATGAATGGCAGCTCTTGACATTCGGTATTTTGAAAACAACGAATCATACACCGAAGGATTCCGGAATGATGTTCAGTTTAACATCAATATCATTATTATTATTATATATTTAACATATTATGAGATAATATTGCATAGTTATCCAGGTCAGAGCTATGTTGAAGTTAGTTCAGAATCAATTGCAAAATTTGTACCGTACGGACAAAAAGGAACAAACAAATAAAAAGGAGGACAAGAAATCGTGTAAAAAATGTTGGTTTTTCATTGATATGGTTCTGTGATTCATTATTTTTTGCTCCCTATTTTGTGATATTTTTTTGTTTTCCTATGTTAAAAGATTTTCATATTTATTTCATATTATCTAGTTAACTGAACTAGTATTGTATTACAAATCACCGATCAAATCCCCTATTCACTTTTATTTCTTGTTTTAATTATAAAATTCCCGCCATGTTACAATTTAGTCATTCAACACCTGATGAATCCTCGAGAACAACACTAAATTTGAGGTTAGATTAAGAGTTTCATATTTATTGCATATTGCATATTTGGTTTTAAATGTTGGTTAAACTTATGTAATGATATAGTACTTTATTACAGGCCACCGTTCGAATCACATATTTACTCTCATTTCTTGCTTAAATTTTTGAAATCCTAGCCAGGTTTCATTTTGCCACCCTTTGGCCATCCAGTTTGTCCACCTTCTCAAAGTTATAGTTGATACAATAAACGTTAAGTTGGATGATCACTTCTTTTTGAGAAATTGTACAACAGTGAGAAAGATTCCTAGAAAGGGAAAAGGTCTCCAGATATAAGTGAAATACCTTTGATATTACGGAAGAATTCAATAATTTTCAAGTTCAATGCAAGGATAATCAATCGGGTAGCATCTCATCCTGATAAATATTATTGAATATCATATCATATCATATCAGTATCACAATAATAAATATTTCTAATAACTTTCACTCAATTGATACCGACATACGAACTGAAACAAACTATAAATGAAATAAAGAACAAACATCATCTGGGTATGATGAAATATCAGTTAGAATCTTGGGGAATCACCCAGAATACGCTTCAAATGTTCCTGTGGAGGCCATCAGTAAAACATTTCATTATGGCAGATTTCCTTCATGTCTGAATTTCCGACCTATATCATCACTTCCAACAATCTCAAAAATAATTGAAAAGCCTGTCACGAAAGAGAATACTGAACTTCTTAAGTAACTATAATATACCTACTATGCGAATCCTAATATGGATTCCAAAGGTATTTGAACGGAAGACATGCAATTTTCTCTTTTCTGGAACATGTGTTTCTTGGTTTGAATAATAACGAAGCTATGGAAGCAGTATTCTGCGATTTTTCTAAAGCGTTTGACTGTGTGAGCCATGAAACACTGTTGTTTACACTTCAGTGCTTTGGCTTTAGGGGATTATCGTTTAGCTGGGTTCAGAGTTGCCTAACAAGCAGGAAACGAAACTCCGAGGAAATCAATCGGCATATAATGCAGGTGCACCACAAGGCTCGGTTCTGGGTCCTATTCTATTTTCGCTTTATTTGAATGATATTGTAACCATTGACATCAAAGGAAAGTTCACCCTTTTTGCAGATAATACCACAATCCTATGGCGTGGAATAAATGCTGATAATCTAAGGGATAACATTACTCTTGATTTTTGTAGAGTTAAACAGTGGTGGGATTCAAACTTATTATTTTTCAATGCAAATAAAACAAACATAGTTTACTTCAAATACAGTTTTGAAGAACTAGTCATAGAAAATCATACAATAGATAATAGAACCCACAAAAAATTTAAGTATTCAACGATGATAAATTGAAATTCGACAAGCATTTAGTGAACTTACCTAAAAAAATGGTCTTTGGCTACTATGACGTTCAAGTTGTTTCAAATGAACTGAATCAATCTTCAGCCAAAATTGTGTATTTTTTTCTGATCGAGTCGCATTTGAGATATGGAATATTCTTCTGGGGCTTATGCAATCAACAATCATTCAATTCAGAATTCGCTTTGCAAAAAAGGGCTGTCAGATACATATGTAAAGCAAAATTACTAGATCACTGCAAACCACTATTCATCGGTCAATAAATTTTAACTGTACTCTTTTTGTTCCGTTTAGAAACCGTGTGTCTAATGCACAAAAAAGTATTCCTATTCAGCAAAACTAGCAATTACAAAATTTTCTTTGATTTATGAAAGCTAAAAAATATATAACCATCTTCTCATGCACTACAGGGCAATAACAAATTTGAAAAAGTTCAAAACTTAGTTAAGGGGGTATTTCTGCAAAAAGCTTACTATGACATGAAAGAATATTACAGTGATGAATTTCAACGTTTTAAAATTATTCTATTCATTTATGTTTTTGTTGCTTACTTTTCTGTAATATTTTATTTATTTATGTACATATTAACTTTTATTATGATTATTGATTATTTTCATATTTTCAATTCTTTATGACTTTATACAATTGACTATTTCTTGGACAATAAAGTGTATTCGATTGATTGAACACATCTATCAAAATGTATATTTATATGTGCGATGTTTAGAAGGGTGTGTCCAATAATAGTATATTACGTAACAAGAGTTGTAAGTAACCCATTACGCACGAAATGAAAAAGTTTCATGAGTGCGTAATGGGCTTACAACTCGTGTAACGTACTATACTTTTTCTACGTCCATTAATTTTCTTCCATTAAATAAAAAACATCGCAATCCTTTAAACTTCATTATAATAGTTGTTAATTGAATTGAGAAAATGTTCGGATACAATTAAATTTAGTTCAAGAAATTGACAATATAAATGACATGACATTTATTTTCATAGCATGCTACTTAAGTAAACGTGTCCTATTTTGAAGAAATTGCATAACGTGCTGCCTACATTTAGGGGCATAAATATTATATCTCGCTAATGCTAAAAGTTTTTATGTTTTTTAATTTACTAAATTTGTGTAAATGGATCAAATAAAGTCTCACGTAAATGAAAAATTATTGTAATTTAATTAAACCAAGAAGTTTAACTTTTCTTCTCAAAACGCACGTGTATGTTATGAGATCTCATTAATTGCATGTTATTGTTAAATGTAATTTACAAGGAATGTTGACAGTGCGATTTTTGACGTTTATAGACATTGGCGTATAAAAATATATACATACTATAAGGTATGTTATTTTCAATACGTTTAATTTTTATTCGACAGGTGTCATATGTTAGTGGATGGTAATAACCTGAGGGAATCTCTCGAAAGAGCGGAGTTTTCAATGATCTTGGAGTTATGGTTTAGCGATACTTCTCCAACAACTATGGTGATGATTTCTTCAAGAACCCTGCAGCTGAATATGTCACCAATTGAAGGCTTGCATTACCATTTACCCATTCTATTCGATTATTTTCATTTGTCTGCCATTTCTTTGACTGTACATGCCGCCTTGACAGCTCTACATCAGCCTTCAGTGAAGTAAGTAGTAATCCTTAATATATAATATTCATACCTAGTAATACACTTATGAACTATTTCCTGTACATCAAGGGCCATTGATACCCGCTTTATGAATTTTGAACTACCCCGCCCTATTCTTATCTTCTTATCTGCGGGAAATTCACTAAGTATAGGAATTAATTATTTATTCGTTCATTTATTTATTTCGACAAAAACTTGGTAATGGCAAAATAACGGAAATCGCGAATAACGGTGACGTTATTTTTGACGGAAATGATACAGCATAGGGCTGATTGTCACATTGTTTCAAGCACGTACGTTGTTTTTATCGAGAATGTGACAGTTGCTATTGATGACGGAAGTAAATGAACTATGCTTACCTTCCTTGGGTAAATCTAATTAAAACAATGTGTGTAATTCGAAATTGTTTTGTTAAATTGTTTATTGAAGTTGGATAAATTTTCTCACTTTTGATGGCAACCACATTTGTCTCATAGTTGTCTGACTTCTTTACAATATTGAGGCTCGAGCGCTTGATATTGTCAAAAATGGCGCTAATCCAAAACCTAATTCATTTTGCATGGTACCAAAATCCACTGTCACGATTCATATTTCATAATTTGTTGAACTGTTGGATTACTTGAAGTTCAAATATCTGTCATGGTCTAGCTCGGCCTGGTTCGATTGATAATAAAAACAAAACATGTGTTATTGGCACGGCTATGAATAAGATTTCACCGAACTTTTTCATTGTATGAAAATGCCCGTGACAATAACACGAAACTTGAATAAATACAAGATGACAGATAGCGATAGGACAGTTGACAGTGAAGGGTCGACAGTCGAACCCAGAGTGGGTTTGCGACACTGTCGAACCAAGGAGCGGGTTTATGGCACAGTCAAACCTAGCGCAAGTTTACGGTGATAAAGCCTTTTTGACAAACCCTTTCCAGAAAGATGCCCTCAAGCGAATTGGTAGTGTTCATTTTTCATTTGATAAGAGACCTGTGTATATAATATACTGTTGATTGGTATGTGTTGACTTGTCTCGGTTGGGCGCATTTATGAATATAGGACTTTGTTGCGCCCTGGGTATTGTTTCCTTTAATATATATATATTTTGAATACGGTGGATCTGTGACTTGTTTTATCTATCAGTCGTTATATCGAGAATAAAACTGTTTTTCTTCCTGACTACGTCCCATCGATAGGACTTATAGCTTCACTAAGGCCCTAGTCGCGACAATATATACTGGAAGCTGAAGAAGAAATTTTGTTGTAACTACTTTATTTTTGTTACACCCGTCAGCAACAGACGTATCAGCAATTGTTGCAAATCGGGATTTCCTCACACCGTGTTTCTTGATCGCTAATACATCCACACCTGTTTATATTGGTCGTAACGTTGCCGATGTTTTCCTGAATGGATATCCTGTATATAATTTGGCGTTTTCTAGTTTCAAGAAGTAGTATCTTGTTAAGAATCTTGGAAATTGTATCATTGGTGACTGGTTCATTATAGAATCTGCATGATTGATAATGTATGAAGAATCGTGAATGGCAATTGTAAGACGGTAAAGCAATCTTCGCTCAAAAATGTATTTGAACGACTACGACAAGAGTTCAAAAATAGGATGTTTTATTGCAAATAAGTAGATTAATCAAATCTTGAACAATTACTTCAGAAGCATACTTTTGAATCTGTAATAATTATACACTAAACAGAAACTAAATTAATGATTCATTAGTATTTAGTCATTATGGAAGGTTTCAAATTTTCATTCATTCAAAATCGAAAATACATTTTTCAAATTCAGTATTGCAGTTTTACAGTTTACAATAAGTCGGTGTATGTGTGAGGTCGTAGTGGTTAATAAGTATTGCAATTTCCTCGCGATTCTGACTCCACCCCTCTGCCGCAACCGCATCTTACTACTCATCGGACGTCGGCCTGTGTGCTGTATGGGTTTAATTCAATCTTCATTTGAGATTTCTTGAAAATTATATTCTTAAGGCTGATTCTATAATAATTTCATCAATGCTGGAGTAATGCTGTTTGAGTTTTTCAAATAATCCCGATGTATTTTTCACTGCCTTTAAGGCCGATGTGTGCCATTCTGCATGGGATAAAAGATCCAGTGAAAAATTCATCCGGATTATTTGAAAAACTCAAACAGAGCATTACTCCGGCATTAACATAATTATTACAAAACCAAATAAAATATGTTCTTGTGATAGAAACGTGAGTAATAGAAGGCTTTTAAACCATCCGTGCTTCAAAAACCCTGCATGGGCACGCATATATCTGAATCGGCCTTTATTGTGAAATGAGAAAGGAATTTTTGTAGGTAGAATGGTTCTCAGTGAAATTGTCTGAATTTTCAGTATATTGTAGTATTCGATACTGATTGAACGTGCAAAATCGCAAAGTTCGTTGATGGATATATTTTGACATACAGGGCTTTCAAGTTAAAAATCAGTGATTTCTCCTGGTGCTTTCGACAAGGTCAGAAGCACCAGGAATACCAAAGACTTTAACAATGGTGCCAGATGTTCAATAATAGTTTAAAGATTTGGTAGAGTGAGATCACATATTTTTTTAAAAATGTGAAAAAAATTCTTGCGTCCCATACACCCCCATTATATTTATCGCTCCAATTTCGGAAACACCCAGTATAATATGATTATTTCTATTCATGCCTCCTTTAGTACTTATATTCAGTTTCATTAATTCCATCAGTGATTATCATTATTATCTTTACGTATTGAATTGAATATTAATGAAATATATAGATGTCTATATGTTTCTATTGATAGCCAGCAAATATAAAAATCATGGAAACCTCTATCCGAGTGGAACACGAATTAGAAAAAATCCGTCGCTGCCCAGATTCAAATTCTCCTCTTAGAAATGAATGCGTTCTATCAATCATTTTCACTTTTCCCAGATAGTTCGTTTTTTATTCCGACAAAGCCTACCAACAAAATTCACTTAACTTTCTATCTGTACCTTATATTATTAAATTCATATATCTGATGTGATTGTTATCTCTAATCTTCACCCTTTTTCACATTCATTTTGATCTCCACATTCTCACGTTTCGCTATTCGTGAAAAATCTTGGCACTAGTAGAATGACAAGTTACTTCAACTCGTCAAGTAAATGGTAATAGGTTTCTCAATTAATAACTATGAAACTAGTTATAGTACTTAACTGAATTTTTGGGACAGTGTTGAGGAGAGAATGATGAATATATTGAATAATAATAAACGAATTTCATCAAGTTAATCGTGAATTACAGACCAGAGAGTTAATGTCTGCAATGAAATAAAAACGCTTTTACGATTAGATTTTCCAGCGTAAGAGTATTTCGATGCAGTTTGATATATAGTTTTTCCTCGACCAGGAAATGTAATGCCTTGACAACGATATATGACACGAATAGAGTTTGAGGTGTGGATCGAATTACAGGATGTTGCTGTTTATTGGGATTCATTCGGATATCGCAAAATCAGAAGTGGTAATCGAAAGTAACACTGGATACTTTCGGCAAGGGAACTTGATATAAGAAGAATGAGTTAATATATTTTCTCTTGTGAAACCTCTGTGACCATATCTCCATTATAAATTAGAGCGGTGTGATATGAAGTTGCATGTTTGTAAGAATTTTAATAAATTAAAATATTTCAAATAGAGTTTCTTGAATTCGTAAGAGCTAATAAATGATCTGAGCAATGAGAACAATTCCGACTACACCAGAAGCAAAAAAATATGGTGAATCTACTCTGTTCATTTGTAATGAGTGGAGCATTCGCATTCTAGGAGTTTTAGGTGATCTGGCATAATAGGGCATATATAGACAACTGAACTGTTAGAAATTTTCTGGTTCTGCATTTACTCTTTCGACAAGATTTTTTTTTATTTATCAACACATATCATGAACAATGTCATGCTAAAATAACACAAATCACTTAGGAGATTAACCTGGTTCAGATGGGTCAAGAAGTGGCAAGGAACAAAACGTTCTGTAGAAAGCCTTAGCTTCTAAGTGTTTTTGACTGGAAGGCTCATGAAACAACAATATATCCCTGAAAATAAAAGCAATTCATAAGTATGTGAAAAAGGTACATACTTTTCTTGGTAGTCGTGAAGAAATGAAGATTCTGATTTGCCAACATTTCTAGACGCAGGCCAGTACGTACTCAGTAGAATATTTGCCATATTCGACCTAAGGTCATTAAACACATATATAAAAATAAGTTTCACAAATCCCACCATCCCATAAATCCTCAACAATTGCCATATTTGCTTCAAAGAATACAATCAATCCTTTAAAAATATTTATTCATGGAAGCATAACCTTGCAAAAACTGTGAAAATAAAGATATCGTTCATTTAGGACTCTGACAGATTGAAGTAGCTTGGTGGGGTAATGTTCATTTTCACTGGAAACATTCACATGAGAATTAGAGATCCAAATATTCATTAGTTAACAGAAATAAATTTCCTCCTCTCTCTCCAATCTAGAAAACATTGCTAAGATCATAACAGATGTAAATGAACGGTCGAAGCGGCTTTAGTTATTTTCTTTTGGAATCTTGCCGACGAGTATGCCTATTGTATCGCATCCAACGTTGAAAATGGTCGAAGTATAGATCAGTAGTGAGCATTCTACGTAATAAATGTTTCCAGGAAACTCTTTAAACTGTTCATGATTTTCTGGCATATAATATCAATTTTTTTCAAATTATGAACTAATGTACTCTTTTAATTTGATGCTGCGTTTAGGAAGGGAATACTTCGGTACATGCAAAGTTGGTGAGTATAATGAGTTTTTTGATCCCTTTGTAGTTTCTACACCCGAGATAAATTTACTTGTGAATCAGCAATAACTAAATCTAGACCTCTTCAGTGTATGTATGAACAGGAAACAAAATAAAACGCTCGTGTTAAAATGGGTGTGTGATAAAAAGGGTTATGAAAGAGGGGTCGAATCTACTTAGACGAAGTTATGATGAACCAATTTTGTGTTAAAATTAGATTAAATCAGTTTCAACCCCTACTTTTCTAGCTACATTCCCGGTTCACAGCGCTTTCCCCAATTACGGACCATGAAAGTTTATAATTTGCATCCCCATCATCACGAAACTTATCAAAACATTGATTCCTCTTTCTCCCTTTCTCTCTCTATCTTTCTCGAAAGCTTTTGCTGATCAAAATGGTAGAGCTAGTGGATTTTCTTAAGAGCTATGACCTTGAATATATCTGTGTGTCACTCACAGGCAACAACATTATTAAATGGAAACCAAAAACATTGACTCAACTACTGTACTATAATAGCCTAGCCTAGCCTAACCTAGCCTATAACAGCCTAGCCTAGCCTAGCCTATAACAGCCTACGTTCAGTAGACGACTGCCGAAACGTTAATTTGTTCTCGGTGACGGTATGATTCATAGCTCTTAAGAAAATCCACTACCTTCTACAAGAAAACCTACGATAACTTTGTTAACGATCACTTTGTCATTGCCACGTCACTTGACATAAGATGGCGTATTCAGTGCAAGTTTCCTCTCTTTGATGCCATCATCATTCGTATTTTCAAATACATGAAAAAATGTTAATCGCCAATTTCGAATAAAACTCTTTATCCTTCTTATCTTTATCCGAATATTTTTGTCTAAATTAATACATTCCATGCTGACTGTGGAATGTTGTTGACAAATGAATATCGTAGGGTTTTCAGATTTAGATTCAAAAGTAAAAATGGAAGTCTATTCTTTATTAAAGAACCATTATAATTATCTGATTATTTTTTGACAATTCTTGCAACCAATCGAAACCATCAATTCAAAGCTTTCATGTACGTTCAGGCCAATCACAGCATTATAGTTGACCTTTTCTACCTTGAAAATTGCCGTGGGAATTTTTTGTGGTATTTTGTTTTTATTATGTGACAACTGATACTTTTGATCTGACCCGTCATCAGTTTGCATGAAAAGTGAAAAATGATTCAAAAACGGTTTAGTATATCATCATTCGATGAAATTTTAATAAAATCAACGAAAATGCATGTAACAATACTATTTTGAGTGACGTGTCAATTTGGAAACAGTTTCAGTTGATAACCTAGGGACAGAGATAAAGCAATAGCTTTCAATCCAACAGAACAAAACAATGTTACGGAATCCTCCAGCCAAGGACTAAACATCCATAATAATTGTATATTTCATGATGAGAACTTCAAACTTCATTCTGTTTATAGTGATTCAGGAAAATAGTTGAAATGAAAATGTTATATGTATAGAGAATAGGTCTATGATTGGGGTATCAAAAATAGGCACTCGTCAAATCCTATCTGTCAAATTATTTTCACTTCATTGTCACTCTCTTGTGATATTACAACTGAAAATTGAACGAAGTTAAAACTGTGTTGCAACTATTTTGATGCTTATGAAACGGATATATTCTCGAAAGATCACCATGCTGAGAGAGAAATAACCAGTTCTGGCACTCCCACAAAAGGCCGTTCAGTAGGAGAAAAAACCTGCAGGTAAGGAAGATATACCAGGAAATAGTGCAGAAGAATATACGTATACATAATTGAAAACAAGATCATGAAGAGTAGATCGAAAACCTCAACGAATGACACAATTCGAAGTTTGCTAAAACAAATGCAATCAAGCAGTTTCAGAGGGCGAGATCTTTGCATTTTGAGAGAAGCGTTGAACGAGGAAAACAAAATTTCTAGAAAGAAGCCATTACCGAGGGTTTCAAAAATATCAGAATACTAGGAAATTGATGAATAATGAGAAAAAAAGTTCATCACCATCTTCAGTTAAGCCATAGAGAGGCATTTCATCCGTCTTGTGGAATGATATGAGTTAATTCTACTGCTGTTCTGAAAAAGTCATTTATTTTTGCAAATTCCTGTTGAGATTCATGCTAAAACTCTATTACAAACCACCCACGTTCAATAAAGGAAGAGAGAAATAAATGGATTCCGACAGTCAACTTGTTTATATTCGCGGCGCGTCTACACTTATCAAAGTTATTTTCTTAGGTTAAAATTTACAATTTTCGCTTGGTTTTTCACTTCTTCTGATGATAATTCGTGTACCTTCTTGAACATGCGCATAGGAAAGTGACAACCCCAATATAATAAAATAATAATAAATGTACTCTACTGGAACACCCAACAGGCCATCGACCAAGGTCCTTCATTCTCATTTTTATTATTCCAACTCAATCAACTCAATATGAAACAGTGTTAGTTCACCCTATATAATGGCATATAACATTGGGAATATTATTTAAAAAAGGTTATATCAACCCTTGATATAATTGAATAAATAAAGTAGGTAGATGATGGCCCCAAAGAGATGAAATGTTGAATCAGTAAATTGAATATGCCATCGTAGGTTGTCAAAAGTGGCAATGATTAAACGATTCGATTTCCTATCCCCAAAAAAATTCTAAAGTAAAATCGGATATTAACTTTTTTCAGATATCTCGTAATCGACAAAAGTAAAAGTCATACTTTCTTTCAATATTTCACTCACCTTTTTTTTTCGTTTTGGGGGAATCAAATGATTGTAATTGAGAAAATATGACATATTCCATTATCGGGGAATGAGTTTTGGTCCATCGAATGAAGTTTCCTGTTGGGGGCCAAAATAGCATCCCCTCATTACCCCACACCATACCCAATTTTACTGATTGAGCGATATGTGAAAGAACATTGCACTTCACATTCTTTTGAAAAAGCTATCCTTGTTTGAAGAATATAGTTCTGAAATTCGTTTGCATTTTTTAAATTTTACCAATACCTTTTATTTTTCTAAATGCTTTTACTGGAAAATCGTGACACCTGAAGCCGTCGAATTTCTACTCTTATGATATCACCCGACAGTGCATGACCTCAAGGAATGTTCAAGTTACTTTGTTTTTCCTTACAGCATTTTGATGAACTCCCAATTATGCAATCTTGCCCTAATTTTACCATTTCTGTGAGTGAGTAACTGCAATCGATTTTCTAGTATTCATTACAATTTTAACAATGTTTTTATGTAATATGTTCACCTCCACTACTTCAAAAGATAAGTGATGACCTCGTTGAAGCCTCACAACAAACTATCCAATTTTCCCTTTGTTTCAGCGCTCCAAAGAGTTCAAAGTCTTGGAGCAAAATTAAGTCTGCCCAATGTTCTTCTCTAACGGATCCCGTCCTACCAGTGAGTAGTAATAAGATTTATAGCAGAATTAACGAATCACCACAAATACATTTAGAGGCCTACAACGTTCTTCTAGATTCTAGCAAAAATCTCAAAAGCACTATCAAGGAATACAAAATCTTACTGCAACAGAGAGAAGAAGTAGTTTCCGACAATTATGATACTCTCATCGTAAAACACAATGAATACGATAGCACTAAGGTAATTAGTTAGATTTTTTGTTCAGGTAACTGAAATGGGGAACTTAACATCAAAATGAAATCAAAAAACAATACTAATTTGGTTTTTCATCTGAACTACATGTTTTCCTAAACTTTACCTTAAAAATATGAAACCTAACAAACCTTGATTTCTTCATAAAAGGTGTGGGAAATGCCCTCCTCCTTCTGCTATACAACCTTCCACTTTTATTCTCATACACGGTGAGACATAAACCAACTTCCAAATAATGTCAAATGCTTCAAAACAAACGTAAACATGAAAATAAAAATAGTATTCAAAGCCCACTAATTCTTTTTTTCCTGGATTTGTTGAAAATTTTAGTTGAAGAATTACAAAAAAATTATAAATTTTTTTTTTCGAAAATATTTGCAGATGTGTAAAAATTACAAGAGACTAAAAAATGTATGAACATTCCAAAGAATTCATTTGATATTTTAGAAACCACCATCGAAGCAATACAAAAAAATTTAGGTTGACCCCTTGAAAATATCTCCCTGTAGATACTCACAATTACTGTGCATGTGATTAATGTCCTAAAACGTACCCTATGTTTCAAATTTGATCTTAATATCTCAAAAACTGAAAGAGCTATGCAGAAAATTATAAAAAAATATTTAAACTTCAACGCTCTGTAGATCGGTAAAGCAGCGCTTGCAGACACATGTTTATAGGAAAAAAAGGCTTATTCTGACTTGAAAAATATGCCCTATAATATTGTTACCGAATTTCGAAACACCCTGCATTATGTAAAGTTCCAGTTGATAACAGTTATAGTTGTATAATATTTGCTCTGTTCCAGTTGATGAAGAAAAGGCCTTACAAGCAAAATTCTGGACTTGCCGAAGTTTGCGCGAACAACATAAAGTTATGGAATTATTTTTTATTAACTTTCAGTTGCAAAATTGCCATTCAACAATATTTGAGTAAAAAACATCATAACTTGAGGGTACGACGGTTCGCCGAACTATTTTTTTCTATTTACAATCCACGAAAGTTAGCATTTGGATGTCCTGATACAAATTATCAAAACTATTTAGTGATTGCCGAGGTAGCTAGAAGGTAGAACTTTTTTTCATTGGTGTTTGAAGGGGTGCAATGTAGGTATTTTTGTGATTTTAGGTCGAAATATATGCAAATGTTACCACCTCTGCCTATTCATTGTGTGCCGCTAGACGGCGAAATTGCTACTTTGCCGGTCATTTTTGAGGACCAATATCAAGATCCTTATGAATACAAAAAAAGAACCAAAGAAGAAACCAAGGTGGTAATAAATAATGGTAAGGATTCTATCTTATAATATTTGAATCTATGAACTTGTAAAGTTTCCTACGCTCAAGATCTTACACTGCTATATACCACACCGAGTAACCATGATATATGAAATTAATCAGCCAACTGCCATAATATTGAAGATAAAATAGAATCACACTGCGCATATACCTACGATGGACAAGAAATAAATAAATAAAGGTTTATTTAACATTGTTGTCATTTCATTCTACACTAGGATTAATATGTTCGTGAACCTTCACACTGCAGCTCACTCTTCGCCAGAAGAGGGCGAGAAGAGGATCAGAAGGACGCACGGAGAGCCGCCTCCCTCCACTTAAGAATACTGAACAAATAAATATATGCAGATAATATTAATATTTTGTAATAGTATGAGCTTATTTATGATCGATTATTCATTACAAAAGCAACAAAAGTATATCGATGTTGAATAAAATGGAGCGAAATTTACGAGTGGCTGCTAGGGATAACATATCAAAAATTTGATTTTTCAGATAAAAAAAAATATATGTTGCCCAGAGTTACACGCAAGCCGTGTTGTCTGAATGATTAATTGATAGAAACTGACTTCGGAATACCAAAGGCTTGAGTGTCGCAGACGGCTGAAGAGTTGAAATAAGAAGTTGTGAAGAAAAATCGAGCTCATCGAAAGTATGAAAACTTACATCGTCACCAGGACGAAAAACAATGGCTTAAGTGACGCGAATGGATAACTAGATTTTGTGATCGAAAATTCCAACACAAATTCATTTTGATGTTAGCTGTTGTTGTTGTTGTTGGTGTTTTCCCATCAACTCATGAATTTAAGAATCCATTAAAAATTATGGCTCGGGTACAAAGCGTGGCCTTCAAGTTTTCAGAACATAAAAAAGTTGCAGGAAAATTGTATGAAATTGACATCATTCTCTCCCGCAAGTCGTTTGGCATATATGCTTAGAAAAAGTGATTATAAGACTAAAAACAAAAGGCATTAGTGTTGGACATGGTCAACATATTGATTATACATAAGAGCATGTGTCAAACGGGCAACGACTGTCGTGAGAAAATAGTCTAAAATGCCATACAATTTTTCTGCAACTTTCGCACGCAAGCCTTCATTCTGGTCACATCCGATAGTCATGCAAATTTTATTGTAATGTCAAATACATCAAGAACTTTCTATATTAAATTCTTCAATCTTTGCTATATTCGTTCATGTGATTTTTGAAATCGTTTTCTTCAGTTAAGGCTAAGTCCTTCAAAAGCCTTTCGTGAGTGTGGATTGGCCTTCGTTCAAACCATTCTGTAACTCATATTCGTTTTCTTTTTTTTAATCAACAAAATCACCAGCATGGCTGACGCCAAAAACTCCGTCGTCAGGACAATTGCTCGCACGAAAATATTGATTCGAATGGTTTGGTAATTTTATTGAGTGAATATTATTGAACGTTTGGAATCAAAGGGATATTCAATATTATTGCATTATTATTATTATGGGGGTTGTAGATGAACGTATGGTTCATCTACAGGTTCGCTGAGCAAGATGATATTTTATGAAAGATGAAGCTCTTTATAATCGAATTCACAATCATTCAATAGACATATTTCGATGATTTTATTTTATTTTTCAGATACCGACATATGGAAAAACTCATCAAAAATCCTAGACTTAGAAGAATCAAATTGTTCCTGTGGAATCGGCAAATTGTGGGATAACAGAAAATGTTCCGAGAAGACTTTGGTGAACGTTGAACTATACAGTCCATTAGATCCTTTCAACGCCAACAGTCCTGCTAGACATAGCAAATCTCTGGATCAATTAAAGATTTCTTCAAAAAATACCTTACACTATTCTCTTAGTAACATTCGAACCCAAAAAGGATTCAATTTCAATAGCGAAAATAAAGATAAATCGAATTTTCAAGATAGAAAATCAACTCTGAAAAATGTTGTTAGTGAACACAACATAAGGAATCGAAAATATTTGGTTCAAGATGAATTTGAGTTGAATTCCTCAAATCATAAAGAGAACGTGTGTGGTTGTTCGTCTAGAAACTACAATACTTTAGATTCTACTAGAAAACCAAAAAAACAAAGTATAATCGAAGATATCAATATGTATCTGGAATCCAACCGAACCGTCGAAGAAAAAAAATACAAACAGTTTAATATAAAAAATTTATCAAACGCCAAAGAGCAATATCAAACTCTCGTGAAATCAATAAGCCAAATTTCTCCAGATAGTACTCAAAATATATTCAGATCAAATTCCATGCAATCGTTCTCTTCTAAGAACAAGTTACCTAACGGTATCAACAAGTTCAACTCGCTGCTTTCGAAGAGAATTCACAACAGAAAAGTAATCGCAACTCTAGAAAATGGAAGTAGATTAGTTAGTGAAAACAAACAAGATAAAAAAAGAGAATCAAAAAAATCTAGCGGTAAACATTTCGATATCGGTTCCACCAGTAGTTCAACTGAGAGTTTAACTGTCGAAAAAAACGAAACAGGGTCAAAATATGAAGCTTTATTTAGTTCTAATGATATCCGAAAGGTGCGTAGTACTTCTTGTCTTTCCGAAGAATTCGTTCCGTTGGTTATGTCAGGTACCGAATCACTGCCTAATATAACTCCGAAATTTGAAGAAAGGCTCTATCCCGAAACGAAATATTATAGCAGCTCCACTTCTTCTACAACGAGTGAACAAAGTGGGTGGATAACTTCGAGAAGTAGCTCTCTAGGTTTGTCTGAAAGTAGTAGACAGCTTCAGTGGACTCTAATAAGAAACGAAAACGGCAAAGTCTCTCGAATTTCTCTAGCACTCCTCGAACTAAACACACATTTTTTTTAATCGGTCAGTAAAAGAAGGACACATGTTGAATTTTCCGTCACGGTATTCATATGGCAATATCTCGGACTCCTAGAACCGTACATTACATCAAAAATTCATAAAAATCAACCGATTTTTTTTAATACAGAGTATTCATTGAAAAACATCTTCTTTTGACTCACTCTGTATACATGAAATTACTATGTAACGTTCTCAACACTGACATGCTCTCCGCTATTAGAATTAAAAAACAAGGGGTTGACGTACATATATTATCGAACCACCCTGTATAAAAAGGATACTATCAGTTTGATCGAGATTGAGATGGTTCTTCGATGCTGAATTGGATCTTTGATTTTCATCAACAAGAACTCACACTTGTTGGCTCAAAACCAATCGATAAAAATTATAATGAATACGAGATCAAAGTGACAATGAGCATGGTATTCACAGAATAAACAGGCGTTTTTTTATCAATTCTCGGAATTAGATTGTGAATCTGATGTGACTAACGAATCACATCGAACAAAAAAGTTCTATTTTGCTAGTTGAGAACTTATTGAGAGGTTGAGTACATTTTGAGAAAAAATAGCAAAATGATTCTAAACTAATTCTAGATAAGTTGCATAAGAATTTCAAAAATTGCAAAATATGTAAGGGGTTGCTATTCAAAATTGTAGTGGTAGGTGCCCTGAGGGTGAGGGGTTTGAATGTAATACAACAATAAATACGCCTACAGTTGTCCCATAGATATGAATATTGAAGTGTTTTGCCAAATTTTCTTTTTGTCATCACTTAAAGAAAATATAAATGGTATTCGTTTTCACATTGTCACTCTATATAAAACATTATGTTGACCACTAAAATAAAAATAATTGGCTGTCTATTCGTTATCCAGATACTAACAATCCACCATTAACCCTTCTTGAAAAAGATGTTTCTATGGCCGGTGAAAGGGGATTCAGATGAATTCGTAGACAGCAAGAGAGAGGGAGAGTTTTGAATGTTTTTCCTATTGGACTCCAATACTGGTACTACCTTGGACTGTTGCTATTTTGATTTAACAGATTTTGACGATGAAATTATCATCCGGGCCTGTTGTTATTCCTTTGAGACCAAAGTGCATTCAAACACTGTTAAACTAAAACGATGGCAGTCCCAGATAATACAAAATGCCCTGAATTTCCAGGTTATATTTTTGTTTCATGATTTTTCATTTATATCAATTTTTTTAAGTCACATCGACCATCTGTCCGCTTTTCTGATGTTTTCATAAGGGACATGTCACGAGCAAAGGCGTATAATTTAGTGCCCATTTGTAGTATGAAAAATAATCTGTATTCTTCTAGTGAAGTATAATTCCATCAACAAAATTTTCGTCAAAGTTTTCTAATTGACAAATACACATTGAAAATAGTTTCAAATGTGTTTCAATGAAGAATAACTACCAAGCCTTCAAGCGTTTTTCATTGTTTTTTCATTGTCTATGAACGGTATTTCATTTTTGCTAAGGTTCGTTGATCTCATCAGAAAAAGTTGCATCCAAGTAAAAATAATCTTATTATGCGTGTTGAACCATAAATTGTAAACATTTCCATCTTTATTCCATTATACTTCAGAAAATGTAGAGTGGTCCAGATAAAATCGAAATCTTTCCATTAGTTTTGTGTAACTTCTGTGACTACGAGAAAACCTCATTTGTTTGTGGACCAACTTCTTGAAATCACACCCAATCTGATACTTGATTTTCCTCATTCAAAGGCTTTGAGAATTTTGATTTCGGACCAATTAATCCGAGAAATTTGAGCCTCTTTACTTCAGTACATGATCTTGATACCCAATGAGTTGTATCCTTATTTGTAAGGTAATAACAATCGGTCAAAACATCAGTAAACATGGCAAAGGGAATATACAGAGAGAGTATCGAAATATAAGCAAAACCCAGCTGACGAAGTCTTTATAACATAATGATAACATGTGACAGGTGAAAGCTTGTTATTGTAAATTCGTAGAGTTTGTTACCGATATTTTCCGTGGCATGTCTTGCAAGCTTTTTGGTTCGTTTTTCACAAGACATCAGATACTGTAGAATATAATCAGAAAAGTTGACAGAAGTTCAAAATGCCCTCATCTATCAAACCATTGATGATAGAATATTTTTAGCCTCCAGTACTGATATCAATCCTGCCACAATTGCCATAGCGAATCTAGAAAATATCACAAAAAGGCAATTTTCTAATACAGACGGCAAACGAAGTAAAGAAAAAAGAAGGGAAGACAAACTGTTCAAAAATAAATCAAAAGTATTTAATATAGATAGTGATAGTTCGAATAATGGATTTAGTAAAATACATCTAAGGCAAGATCCAAATTTTTCTCTTTTCAAAGGTGATTTATTGTGATTTTTTTTTGTAAAAAATTAAGTGACTCTTACTTTCAGGCTGTGAACTTAATCAAAATAGTGATTGCGACACTTTCGCTCTTCCCCCTCCGAAACAATTTAGAGATTTAGAATCACCATCCAGTTCCGCAACTAATGGCACTAACGAAGAAGAAATCAACGCAGTAGATAATCTTTTGTACCATGTCGTAGATACCCAAACGAATCTTGAAAGAAGACCAAGTCAATTTGATTTAAAATCAAGTGATGAGACTGAAGGTAAGAACCGAATCCATCCTTGCCAACTGGAAAGTCATTCGTCTTTCGAAAACGGGAAAAAGTATTGGGAAAAAATTGGCGAGCATGTTACAGGCGAAATTAAAAGTTTTTTTGTCGACAATATATGACGTCATCATCCTTTAAAAGTCAATATTTCTCAATTGATATGTGAGGCAAGAGGAATGATTGTATACCGGGTGGCTACGGAAGTATTGCCTACGAAATATCTTAGTTTTATTGTATGAGGTAGGCATGTGAAAATTGAGGTATCGATATAATGACATAAGTGCTATAATTTGAGCATATTAACATAACGAAGTTAACTTCCAGTCTTACCGGAAGTAACATCAACTTTCTTATCTCACATGGTAACTAATTTGTTTTCACGTTATTCAACATTCAATACTCTTTCTAAAGATATATCACAAATTGGTAGCTAGAAACAAGATGAGAAAAAAATTATTATTGAAATTTTCTTAGTAGGCCGTGAAAGCAAAATGAAAACCAAAAAATGAAAAGTTGGCTATGGAAACCAAACGTCACATGATATCGGTTGCTACTACTGGCCATACAATAGGCCATTGGCCGCAGTGGAGGGTCTGATATGGGCCCACTCACGTTCAAACCTAACCTAACTGTTAAATTTTATTTTCATTCGCCAGCGTTATAAAAAGCCGCAAAAAAAACATTGGAAAATTTGGGATAATATCTATCAATACTCTGTAGGTCCAAAACTAAAATAGGAACATGCAACTTTTTTCTGACTGTACTATTCAGCATAACCATTTCTTTCTAACGATAGGTATAATAGAAAGTACTTTTTTGAACAAAAATATCGAAAAATCCAATTATTATTCTTCAAATAAAAACAAAACAGATTTTTTGGTATTTTATTCCAAGATATCACTTTATATTATTTCATTAGAAAGAAATGGTTATGTTGATTAATACAGGCAAGAAAAAGTTGCTTGTTGTATTGATTTTATCTCAATTTTTCCAATCTTTTTTTGCGGCTTTTTATAACGCTGACGAATGAAATTGAAATATAGTGGCAACTCTTGTCAAGTTACATATTGTGACGATTTCTCCTCAAGCCGGTTCTGACGGAGCTCGTAAACAGCACAGAAAACAGCACTATTTATAGCCGATGATGTCACCATTAATCGCCGCTGGCGATTGACACAAGATCATTCGAGAAGCGACATCTAGACGACAGTAGAAATTCAAGAAAGAACTGGAGTCCTTTCACTACGCTATATAAAGAAATCTCCACGGCGAGACGACAGTTTTTGGAATCAGCCGATATTTGAATAATAGAGAGTGTCAGTAAAGATAAATGAAAATAGTGACTTGTGATATAAATTATTGTTTAAGACGTGTGTAAATAAATTATCAAAAATTAGTTAGTGCAGTTTTATTACAATATGGTTTCCATGGCCCACTTTTAATATTTTTGTTTTCATTTTGCTTCCAATTTCTACTACGTAAATTTTGATAATTATTTTTTTCTGATCTAGTTTCTTAGATAGATATCAACTTGTGATATATCATTAGAAAGGGAATTGAATTGAAAAAAATGGGTGTCATTTGAAATAAGGAAGTGGATGTTATTTTCGGTAAGACAGGAAGTTAACTTTGTCATGTTAATATACTCAAATATCGATACTACCAATTTCACAATCCTACCTCATACAATAATTCAGATATTCCGTAGAATCTGCTTATGACAGCTTGCTGATGAGATCCTGCCATTTTAAATCAAAATTTCAAATATTTTTTGGGTCACTCCGTATTTGATATTCTAAGGTAGGAAGCACACTGATCGACCAGACCGACCGAAATTCCCCCAATTCCCGACTGAATATATTTGTGAATCTGGTATTGATCTGACATTATAAAATAAAAATAATTTATTTGCAACAGCAGTTATCTATGGCACAAATGTACAAATATAATAATTCATTTTGGTTGGTCGAATAACATTGGAGTTGTTTTGTTCAACCCAGCGAACGATAATATCACCCGTGAATGGAGTCGCGACTTACAATAAGTCAGTCGCAGCGCCAGTAGTAAGGGAAGCAAACCGCACTCCTTGGTAGCAGACTCCGAAAAGAGTGTGGAGAGAAAGTTATATATTTTTGACTCATTTGTTCAATTTGTTTTTAACAATTGAAAGAAGTTGACTAGTTGAAGCATTTAGATGATATTTGAAGTGTCAGTGAAGTACGGCTTTGTCAAGTTGAATTTTTGGCCTGAGCTCATAGAAGCAGTCACCCACTACTAGTAGTGTATCACTTTTCAGAAAACAAAAACACTTTCTGTAGTTTTTCTAAAAGATGTTCGGTAAAAACCCAAAAACTCACAAGACAAAAAGTTACAAGACAATTTACAATTATAAAATTATTTTGTAATCTCATTTCTTTTCCAGATTTTCATTTTTTTAAAGACAACACTGATTCCCTCAAAATATTTCTGAAGGCCAAAAAGGAATTTAAAAGTCAATTAAACTTCCCGGGATTACTTTATTCCGATTTAAACTCGTTCGCTTCCACTATTCCATATTTTCACATTAGCGACGAATTTCGGATATTTTCGCCAGAGGGCATGCATTTAGTCATTTGTGTACATGGCTTGGATGGAAATTCAGCAGACTTGAGACTTGTGAAGACTTATCTAGAACTAGGACTTCCAGGCGCCTATCTGGACTTTCTCATGTCCTCGGGAAATCAGGGAGATACATTTAGTGATTTTGACACAATGACTGATCGGTAAGTTTATATAATATTAAACCAGATAAACGTAACATACAATTCAACTAATACTAAGTATAACACGCCGGGTTGAAAAAAAAATAAAAAAGATCATGTGACAGAATTATCTGTATATTTCAAAAGAATTTGCATGCAGTATCTTAAGTGACTTCATTCCAGTTACAAAAATTAAAAAAATTATTAAAATATAATATCACTAACTTTTCGCTTGAAAAACAACCTAGCAACCAGCGTCTGAGATTTACCAAGGTTCAAATTGAACATTCCGTGTGATATTCAGATGTAATTTTTATTTTTCATTAAATTCGATTAATTTACTACTATTTAAGATGTAGCAGAACGTTGGATTTCAAATATATTTATCATAATTTGGTGATAATAGTAACACTCATAATGCTGCGTTTTGTCTCTAGTATAAAAAAAAGTTTTGTTTGTTTGTAAAATTTGTTTTTAAACCCCTAAAAAGCAGAGCTTGTGCGAGCAAGGGATATCCGGGACCTACACCTTAAATATAAGTGGATTCCGAACCACTTTAGCTTAGTGGCAAGCTGTCCCGGGGATGGAACCTGAACATTTTTTTAACTAATAATTTCATCCAATCAGTTTCTGCACAAAATTTTTAAAATGGCGACATTACAGCATAATTGAATATTATGTATCTAGTATAAAGAAATGCCTTTGAAGAATGCCATTTTCATATTTGTATTACTCTATTATAACAATTTTTCAATCTATCTATTTCCAATTCTCAATCTGATTTAGTATATGACTGGCAATAATCAACAAAGATTATTGCTGTATTATTTGAATTACTCTATAAACAATTTTGTATATCAACTTCGAATATATCAAATGAAAATCAACATCATAATTACTACTGTCACAGTCGACCAATACAATTCATTCAACCAAATTTTTTTTTTTCAGTTTAATTAACGAGATTATAAGTTATTTAGATAACAGTAGTATTCGGCCAACTCGGATAAGTTTCGTGGGACACTCTCTAGGCAATATCATCATCAGATCTGCATTATCTAGACCTCAGATGAAGTTTCTGCTCCCAAGACTGCATACTTTTTTATCACTTTCAGGACCCCATTTAGGCACTTTATACAATAATAGTGGATTAATCAACATGGGTAAGATAAACTAAGTATATACGAAGAGTACTTTATTTTTAAGCTAATTCCCACTGCACATCTTCTGACTCATCTTATGCCTGTTCCGTGTCTAAACTCAACTCTTTTTGAAATGATAAGCTAATCCTCAGTAACGAACTGTATGTGGTCAAAAATCTGGTTAACATTTTCAGAATCAAATTGCTAGCAATTTTTTATTCTAGGAATGAGAGTGGGGATCGCTCATCATTTTTGGATGGAAAAAAAAAACAAATTTGAAAATGGAAAACTTTTAGTCTTTCTCAGAAAGAGGCGATTTGAAACAAGGTTCTAAACATTTAATGAATCATAAAAAATCCGGTTAGATAAGACCTCTGCAACCGCTGATTCACATATTCATATCCATCATCTATCAATTGGAAATACCTGGATAGTCTTGAATGATTTACGTAGAATAATTCTCCTAGAATAAAGCATTATGATCTGAATGCAACGCTAACCTCAGGAACTGAAAGTACTCCAACTAAGCCCGCTACGTTCATATATTTGACATAATTCATCATGGCGTGATGCTAATATAGTGGATCATTATGTAGAATTTTAGTTTTTGACTCATTTCCACTTTTTGTGTCTTATCCCATAGTGCAACATTTCCTCTGATGTTCGTTAATACCCAAAATAAAACATTTGCACTGGTTTGATCAAGATATTAATTTAAGTGACTGATGCAATATACTAGCAGCATTCATATTGTCTGTATGAAAATTTCAACAATGTTTATAACAATATTCATGGGTAATTTTTCAGGAATGTGGTTCATGCAGAAATGGAAAAAATCCGAATCACTTCTGCAGTTATGTTTGAAAGATGCTGTGGATCCCCGGCAGTGTTTTCTGTATCGTTTGAGTCAACGAAGTACTTTACATAATTTTAAGAATATACTATTGTGCGGTTCTGGTCAGGACAGGTGTGTATTAGTATGCATTGGGAGACTTGAAGGTTTTTTAAAAATACAAATATTTTTATCATTAGGACCCCGAAAGCAATCAGTCAAAAACGTGCTGAAAACTACTCTTTCATATTTCGTTATTATTGTACTACTTAATCAGTCGGTAGAGATCTATCTATTAGCAGTTTGGTTTGTATGACTAATAGGTATATCATGTGCTGATAGTAATACCAATCATCAAACATGAACAGTTTTTATTATTATTTAAATTCTCAGGGTAGTATAATAATTGGAAATCATTTTGTAGGGCCACATTTTTTGACGACAAACCTAATGTAGTCCTCGTCGACCATCAAAGTAAGACGATTTTCGTCACAAGTTTTCGGTGTCTGACAAAACAAACATCGTTCGAAAAGAGGAGGAGAAACGGACTTAATATCGAAATATACTCTTTGAACTTCGCAGGCTTTACCACTCTGTTGAAATTGTGGTTATGCTCGTAGAGGTACTTGGTGGAATAATTGATATGCTATTCCCGAATCTGCAAATTATACCGGCTTGCTGTGATGTCGTCATCCTTGGTCTAGGTGGTAGGGTCGGTGGATCAGTGGTCTAATGCATAGCGATAGTCGGTTCGAATCCGATGTAGGTACGAGAATTTTTCTCAACTACTTTATATCGGATCGATAGGCGGCCGCATGCCTTGTTGAAAAGCAAGTGTATTGTGAGTTGTCTAGATGCCAATCTCGTCTAGGGCTAGCTTGGAGTGCACACCGACCACCCTAGGTGGTGCTGTAGGTTTTCCGGGTTTTCCTACAGCTGAAAAGTCAATAAATCACCTAAAACATCAGTAAGTTGCCCCGGAGCGCCACGGCAAATAATAATAATAGCCGTTCTCTACCCGCACAGGCTATGCCTTTGGGTACACTCAACGAGTGTTTATGAGGGAGTATTATAATTATTATTATTATACTCATGGCACATGACTCTCGAACCCAGTAATTATTCACCCCACAGACGTGAGGAGTGTTTAGCTAGGTGAATGACACCAGCGTGCCCTCCGAATGTATCGGGGCTCCTATATTCCTAAGAAAAAAAGTCACCTTTAGTCTACTAGTGGAAATGAATTAGCTCAAATTGTTAGGAGCATTTTTAAACAATTGATGTCGGAAGTGAGATTTTTATAATAAATAGGTGTACAGTTATCGTGTTACGGA
This sequence comes from Chrysolina americana, assembly GCA_958502065.1. Lineage (NCBI taxonomy): Eukaryota > Metazoa > Arthropoda > Insecta > Coleoptera > Chrysomelidae > Chrysolina > Chrysolina americana. The sequence continues at coordinate 73,397,060 of OY293412.1, forward strand.
AAAAGTATGTGATACGCTCTTTTTTGCGTAGAATAGAGCAGGAGTGGGGAAAAGGAAACTCGAAACCAGTAAGAAGTCCGTACTCCAAAAAAGTCTTCCAGAAAGACTGTCACAAGAAGGGGAACACCCCGAAGATCCTGGTGATGATATGAGTTGGATAATGAACAAACTCAATGGGAATGAATTCAACAAAATTCGAGAAATAATAATAATAAAAATACTCCCTCATAAACACTCATTGAGTGTACCCAAAGGCATAGCCTGTGCGGGTAGAGGACGGCTATTATTATTATTTGCCATAGCGCTCCGGGGCGACTGACTGACTGATGTTTTAGGTGATGTATTCACTTTTCAGCTGTAGGAAAAACCAGAAAACCTACAAGTACACAACCTCGGGTGGTCGGTGTGCACTTCAAGCACTAGACGAAATTGGCATCTAGGCAACTCACAATACACTTGCTTTTCAACAAGACATGCGCTCGCCTATCGATCCGATATAAAGTACTTGAGAAAAATTCTCGTACCTACATAGGGCTCGAACCAACTATCGCTATGCTGGAATTTCGAACGGCCTGCGCCTTAGATCGCTGATCCACCGACCACTCTGAATATATCGGAATATAGAAGATGATCTTCTAGAAAATTGGGAGAACTTGAAAAAAATCTTCAAAAAATCGAAGAGTTTGAGAGGAGCTTCTAGAAAACACAACAAAAAGCTCAAATAGAGAATTTTTTAGTGTGGTGACTAGATTGAACCGTACCGTCGAGACAGAGATGGATGCAAATAAATATGAAACCGAGGCAGAAATTGGCAACATGAAGGAAACAATAAGTGATAAAATCTAGCAGGCAAGGTCAAAATGCAGGAAACAATCAGTAAGTTGGAAAAAGTAAACTGAAGCGAAATTACTGTCACCAGGCAAGAGTTGTTGTCAAAGAAGTAGAACACTTCTAAAAACTCGTGTAGGGGAGAAGATTTCTGTTGAGAACTGCACCTCTTAAATGGCTTGTATAGTTCAAACATTCTCAGAGATAAAATATCGATGAGCAGGGTGTAGCTATAACAATATAGATTTGCAGATGGAGGAGAAGTCAGTAGTACCAACAACAGAAGATAGGATTTGCTTAAAGAAATCCATAAAGGAGACACCAGAGAACATCTGGAAGTGACGAAGATCCTTTAGATAGAACGGTTTTACTAGGCCATTTGCTAAGCTAACGTCTAGGACTAGTGAAGGAAGTATGCTGTATGTGCTGCCATTACTAGATCTTGAACACGAATTTAGGACCAAATGCAGATATGATGCCATTGGCGAAATGTCTTAAAGATGGAAGGAATGTAACGAGCTTGGAATCGGACCTGTCAGACGGCATTTTATTTTGAAAGAGTGTTTGAGGTCATCGATGGATTCCGAGGAACCGAGTGTTCTAAATGATTCAAAATTGCTCTGTTTAGATGCGAGCGGAGCAATAAACCTTCTTGGCTATTCTGAGAGAAAGATCACGAACCACCGAGAGCAGTTCACTGTGGATGGAGGCAGAGTGGCCTAGCTGTCGGCCGTTAAAATTTTCAAATAGCATTGGTTGCTGGATCGAGACCATACTAGGGAACATTTTTTCTCATATATATCGGTATCGATAAAAAACAAGTCAGATGTGAGTTATATAGATGCCAAAGCCCGACATCTAATGTTTGCTTGGAATGCACTCAGATCACCTTCTTTTTTTTGCTGAGGTAGAGGAAATCATTTATAGAGAAATATTGAGTCTCCGAGCTCGATAAATACTGTGAGTGAAACTCTCCATATCAGGCATACTCACTGAAACCTCCATCTCTGTGTAGGTCCGGTCAGGTTATTGCCTCCGGTGACACTTAGGCCTATTGGCCCATTGAATCTTACCTATGTTGTTATGTTACAGTACCCAATCCAATACTTTTGTGCCTTGTGCGAGTTTGTACAAGTTTCGTATTGGGAACTGTAGTGTTCTGGGTTGCCAAATGGTTGCCCAAAAATTGCCAGTCTTTTGCAATCTAGAGCTTCGCAATGGCACAGTATGTGTTTCACGGTTTCTGGATTCTTACCGCATAGCCTGCAGGTCAGGTCTCCATCGTATTGTCCATTTTTTTGAGGTGCTCCTTCACTGGTGCATGTCCTGGGATTTTATCCCAGTAGTTTTTGTGCTTGTCCCTAATTCAGTCTTTTACAGACGATCTACTTGAACACTCCGGTACCCCTAGCATTTCCTCGGCTGCTTTCTCATTGCCTGCGATTCCCTGATGACCTGAGACCCATATTAGTTTGACTTGATTCCGGTCTGAAATAGTTCTCAGTTTTTCTTTGCAGTCCTATACCAGTTTGGACGTTACTTCCTTGCTACACAAAGCCTTCAGTGCCGCTTGACTGTCTGATAGGATGTTAATATGCGCGTTTCCAACGTTTTTCCTATTACTTTCCTTCCGCATTGAAGGATGGCGTGCACTTCTGCTTGAAATACAAAGGTATGGGTGCCAGTAAGTAGCTGATGCCAATACTCGGATTCCTGGAAAACACTCCTAAGCCCGCTCCATTCTCAGTCTTGGATCCATCTGTTTACCAGATTTTCCCCTGTAGAATGTCCATTCAGTTCTGTTTGGTACCAGCACTCTTATTTGTTTGTTGAAGGAGTACCGTTTTGGAATGTGGTCCGTTCTTGTTCCTAGCGCGTCCCCGATCACAGTTCTAACGATTCTCATGTGTCCCGTTCGAACGTTCAGGTTGGGTGCGATCTGCAGTCTGGAGGCACCAAGCTTTGCCCCGCCCTGAACCGCAAAGTGGAGAGATGGCAGCCCTGGGAGTGTCTTTATCGCTGCAGTTGGTGTTGATTTAATAGCCCTTGAGATCCCAAGACAAGCAAGTCTTTGCACCTTGCTTAGTCTCGTTGCGTTGTGTCTTGGGCCACCTCACCAAAGAAGCATATGTAATGGAAGGCATGACCACCGTGCTATACAACCAGTGCAGCATATCTGACTATGACTAGTGAAGTCACCGCTTTTTTGGTTATTTTTTCGATATGCTGGTTTCAGGTAAGCTTAGAGTTTAGTCCCCGTCTGGTCCTGGTGATTTGCAGGGTTCAAATGTGCCCATTGCCCATTGAACTTTGTCATAGGTCACGACCTTCTTTGCTATGTCCCAGCGCAGTCTGGAGCCTCTTCTCAAACTCTCCAATACTTTCGGGTTTCCCATAACTTGTATCTGTTCTATCTGTGCTCGAGGAAAGTTAACGCTTCGATCACCTGGGGTGGCTTTGTCATTTTTCCGGGTTATAGATTTAGGGTATGTGAAGAGTGTAAATATGTGGTTCAGTAGAAATTTTACCAGAACTTATTTATTTATACAGATGTTTTTTGATCAAAACTATATATCTTATGAATTTTATTTATTTTTAGGTATGTTCCTCTACACTCGGCAAGAATAGAAATGTGCAAAGAATCCCTGAAAGATACATCCGACGTGGGTACAATCTACCGAGAAATGGTTCACAACATATTGTCTCCGATAATTGCTCAGAAAGAACTGAAATTTGTGCGCTACGATATTCACCATGCCTTACCGAATACTGCCAATGCGTTGATTGGTAGGGCGGCACATATAGCGGTTTTGGATTCAGAACTATTTGTTGAAAAGTTTATGGTCATTGTGGGACTTAAATATTTCCGTTAGATTTTACTGTTTATCAAATTTTATAAATAAATATTTAATAATAATGATGTTTATTATTCAAAATCTACAAGAAAGGTAATACATGCAGTTTTTCTACAATATTTTCAAGAAATTATTGAAGAATTGGTATCGGATAGTCAACTATCATTATAGTTGGTGACTTATTATATATCAATTCAAATTCAGATTGTACCTACAGTCGAAAAATTATGGGCATTATACAATCAATGGGCCGAAATCAATTGATAAAGAAAAACAAATCAATTAAAAGATTCAGCTACAGTCAGAGATTATCTACTGAGTAATAAGGACAATGTTGACCATATAATAACAGATTTCCCAAATGTTCGTGATTATTCTAATATGTTAATTACATTAAAAAATATAGAGAATAAAAGTCTCAATTGTAAAAATTCAACTATCAAGAGAAAGTATAAACATTTTGATGAACTGAAATTCCAATTTGCTTTGATAGATAACAAATGGAATTCATGCACTGTTGATATAGAATGTGTCAATGGCATTAGTGAATAATATTGTTTATAACCTGAATATATTATCCTTTCAAAGAATATAAAATATTTTACAATTTCAAATTGAGTATATGGTTTTCTGAGGATGTTATGGATAAGATTAAAGAAAGAGATGCTTTATATAAAATAGCCAATCATTCTAGATTAGATAATGACCGGGTTGAATATAAGAAAACTAGAAATATTGTAAACAATCTGATGACAATAGAAAAAGGAAAATATTGTGATAAGGTGATTGACGAAAACAAAAATGATAATAATAACATGTGGAAATCATTGAAGAAAGGAAAAAAAACAAAATAATCCTTTGAGTATCAATTTTGACGGTGTGGTGATAGAAAATGGCCTGAATATAGCCAATGCTTTCAACTACTTTTTTGTTGAAACTATTTAATGATTTTAATAATAATAATAATATTTGGTACATTTGAAATGGTCAACAATATTCCGGATTCACTTAAGAATAAAACTCCCGATAGGGATGGAGTTGATCTACATATATTAAGTCAGGATAGCCTTTCAGGCAATCGGAAACTGCTTCTTGGATGTTACTTTTCCAGGTGCCTGAAAGCTATCAACACTAGTACCAATTCAAAAAGTAATCAATACTTCGATCAGTTGTGAATTTTGACCCATAAATACCTCCCAAATTTATGAAAAAATTTTGGAGACGACGGCGACAGTCAAAGATCAGATATTGAAATTTCTTGGAGATAACAATATAATCATCACACAACAATCTGATTTTCGAAAATCTCACTCATGTGAGACTTCCATACAATATTTAACAACCCAATGGAAAACAAGTATTAGCAAAAAATGTGATAGGCGTTGTATTCTTAGATTTTAAACGTGTTTCTGAAACCGTTATTATAAATTAATTGTTATCAAAACTCATATAGATATGGTGTTATAGGTAATGTATTAAAAGTTATTTATAATTACAACATAGAACACAAAAGGTGAACTATAACAATGTTTTTTCCAACTAGAAACTCATCAGCATGGAGTTCCCCAAGGCTCAATACTGGGGCCAATATTATTTATATTGTTTATTAATCAAGCAGGTCAAAAAATGCAAACTTAAATCATTTGCTGATGATACGTTATTATTCTTCGCTGGTGAACCAGATGAAACAGAATCGTCCTTAAATGAGGACTTAATTCGTATTTTCGTATGGCTGTGTGATAATGGGCTAATGCTAAATTTTGAAAAGACAAAATATATGTTAATAGGGAACAGAAGCAAGCTCAAAAAATTGAAAGATAATGATTTTCAAATGGCCTCGATGATCAGTAACAGAAAAATTGAGAATGTAAAACTTTTCAAATACTTAGGAGTAATGATAGACGACGAATTGAATATGAATTCTCACTGTAATTATATAAGACAAGAGATTGCAAAAAAGTCCATTTCTTGTACAGACTCAACTGCAAAGTTTCAACTTTTTCCAAGTTGGCTATAAATCTACAGGGTGTTATTTAAGTACGTGGCCAAACTTGAAGGAGTGATTCTTTGAATGATTCTAAGACTAAAAGTTTATATAAACATAAACCCGGTAATGCTTAGTTTTCAAGATACGGGGTGACAAAATTTTTAAAAGAAATTGTTTTTTTCGTAAATGTCTTAATAATGATTTTATTGAAATTAGGCAGTGTTATGAAGGATCGTAAAGAGCTGATCTAGCCCTAACTATGTCAAAAGTATCATGTCCGATGGCGTCCCGGAAGGCACCGTAACCAATATTTTTTCCAGAAAAAATGTGCGCCACTGATTTTTTTGCAATTTTTGTATTTGTTTCACATTGAGCAACTAAAATTACAACTTTTTTATATCTAGAATTTTTTTGATATCTTGGTTTGTTTTTGAGAAAAAACATAAAAATCACTTTATTGTAAGTCCCTGGGACAACACAATAAAACATTTCACTACTAAACCATCAAAAACTGGGGTGTTCCTGTTTTTTTTTCATATGGTATATTCCAGTCTTAGAATTGTTATCAAAATTGATTCAATAATAATAATAATAATACAAAAACAACGATTTCTTCTGAAAATGTTGACACCCTGTATCTTGAAAACGAAGTATAACCGGACCTATGTTTACATGAACTTTTCGTCTTAGAATCACTGAAAAACTCACCCTTTCAAGTTTGGCCACGTACTTACATGACACTCTGTATAATAGCATCCCATATTGACTGCTGTGGAACACTTTTATTTTTTCTCAATAATGTCCAATTGAAACCGATCCAAAAAACACGAAATCGAGCCATGAGAGCAATATACTTATGTGTAACAAACGTACTCCAGTAAAAAGTATGCTAGAGACATTGTCATTATTGTCATGTCGGTGAAACAAAAAATACGCTTCAATATGTTGGTGTTCATATTCAAATTGTAAAATGATATGTTGCCAAGCTACCTAGCTCTGTGATCAACTTACTTACGAACATATAAGATGTACACACTCATAACACTAGAACGAGAACTGTTAATGACTTTTATGTAAGAAATTATAATATCCTATAACAGTGTTCAATAAGGGTTTAATACTTTTCAATAGTTCAACTTCCCACACAAAAAATGCAGAGACTATGTACTCAACCAATTTTAATACCTGCCAAATAGATTTCATTTTATTGTGCGAGTTTTTAATCTGTTGAAGAAGCTTCGACCTTTTGACTTTTTAGAACTTAATTATTTAAGGTACTTTTAATGTGTTACCTTTTATTGGAGTTTTTCATATATATTTTTGTGGCATTTTATTATATCTGTACTTCTGTAAAGAGCAAATTGTGTGATAATGAAGAGTCATATATACAGATGGATTAAAAAGAACACACCGCTCTACACTAATACAAATTTACAGATCAGAAGAATCACAGAAAGGTTTGACAATATCTGACTGGAAAGAAGCCACTAAAATGTCAGGATACGTGGTCAGCTTCAGCAGCAGAGTGTGCGTACCAGGCAGATTTCAAACCGGTTACTATAGAGTAGACAATGATGAACTGTAACCGTAAAATAAGATATATTATCAGATGGTTAGTGAAAAATTATTTGTATCCGAAATTTAGCAATACGGTTCAATACCCTAATGTTTCTTTTCTTCTTTTAATTTTTGCAAATAGTATTATTTCACTGTCTTTCGGGTGCATCTGGCTTGCTGATTCGCTTTCAAAAGAAATTGCTATAGTGAGTTCACTTTAATAGTGATTGATTGTGCAGAAAATTATGTTATACAAAAACAGAACTTCCAAATTTACTAGATATTCGAAATAGTTCGGTGACTTCTCTACATTTTTACATTTTTGACATTTGATTCTATTTGTGTTACCAGGTAACACCTGTTGATAACTCTCGCCGCTGCAAGTATCAGCACAAACTCCGACAGATCTGGTCATCGGAATTGTCCGAAAAGAACAAAGTTGCTGGAACTAACATGCTTGCTGTTCCGATTCTTCTTTACTCTTTAAAAGTTATGAAATGGACTCGAAAGGAGCTGCGACAACTCGACGTGAAATCTCGCATAATAATACATAACAGAATGGTTCTAGATGGAGAGTTATCAGGAGTTAAAATCCACTTCACCGCTTATCATTTTACCATGTTCTCCTCTGCATGGTCTTCGACCATGAAAAGCCAGTGACTGGAGCATTTCTTTTCAAGGCAATAACTCATGCGACCGACGAACTCGGTCTCGTATTTGACACTAAACGGACAAACCCAAACTCTGTCACCGAGTTGGGACCCGTTTAGCAAAAATCCCCCCTACAACTACATAAGGATAAGCCAATGCATGGGGTCTTCTTCAAAAAACATTGAATTCCTTGGCTCATGCAGAAACCTGATCTCCGCATTTCTCAGCTCAAGTGGGCTAAAGTCGGAAACCGATGGATTCATATAATGGCCTGCCAGGATGGTGTCTTCAATACCTTCGTCTCTACCATAGTAGCATGATGGTTATAGAGGTCCCTGACACTAGATTCAGAGCGTGTTGTGGGGCAGCTGAGACCATAATAGCCTGTCCAGCTTTTACGGTCTCAGCATATATCCACAAGCATAACGCGGTGTTACGAGTGTTGTAATACCATCTTCGACTTTCATATGGTATAGACGAGACAACGGTGAACTCCGGGTGATATTGAGTCAGTTGTAGAGAATAAGATGTGCTGAATCTATTAAAATTTTTCATTTCTTTTCCCCAGGCGTTTAAAAGCCAATAGGCCCGATGTAGTCCTTCTCGACCGTAAAAGGATGATTTTCGTCATAGATTTTTCTGCCCCTAGCGAAACGAATGACAAATCATTTTGTGAAAATGATGGTTCTGAACACAGGGGTATATCTACTTGATGTAATGATGAACAGGCTGTTCTCGAACCTGAAAATTATAGCGGCTTGCTTTGATGCGGCAGAAATATTAGCTGTTGGTTCACTCTGCCTTCTCAGGGCACATGATTCTCGGATCCAATAGTCACTCACCCCATGGATGTGGAGAGTGTTTACTGGGGTTGTCTATTACGTTTCAGTATTCACATTTGTCGTACAGTACGAGTAAAAAAATAGGACAGGAACTATAGACCTATCATAACTTCCCCCTTTGAAATTCCATCTTCTTCAGTTGGTAGGATGCATATCTTCGACACCAGCACTGGGACTCCGATGATTAGAAATGTTTCATAGCATCGAAATGTGTCGAGAATGTGACGTCATATTCGAACGTTAGAAATGGGAAGCATAGTACCGATATTTCGAATATGACGTCACATTTCGATTCTATAAATCATTTCTAATCATCGGAGTACGGGGGCAGACGTTCGATTCTCGAAGCAGCACATTGAATGAATATTGGCCAATCTAATAACACCATCTGCTCTAGGATGAACTTCATCCACAATGCAGCCTATATAAATTTCATTTCAGAAGCGGCAGATTATCATGCTTGACAACTACATAACGCCTGGCTTCAACATTATTGAAGAATTCTCCTTCCATTTTACCCTGTTATTTTCTACAGCCTTCGAGCGAGGCAAAAATCAGTGCTGACGTGACCGTTTCTATTTGCAAAAGAACACTAAGAACAGTGGGAATTCCTCATATGTATGGTGGAATAAATATCCAAAGAATAACCTCCTAACTTAAATAATTTTGGTTCAATTCGGAAGCAAGAAAAGGATGGAGTTCTTTAACCTCTGCTGCAACCCCTACAAATATGGCCATTATCAGAAAGTAAATGTTTTGGTTTACCTCTTCCACTTGAAAATCGACGCAAAGCCGATTGAAAATTATCAGAGGTTAGATCAGTAACAATAACTTCCAAATGATCAGGTGATAATAAAACTGTTTCTGGGAAAGCTCAAGAAGTAATGAAATGGAATATTCCAACTCAAATGTAGTGAACGAACCATATTCCCGTTCATTTACTGACTATGTTGAGTTATTTCTGAACCAGTCTTTGTTGAGTCTGACCAGTAAAATTGTTCATCAATATGAAAGTTCAGTGAGTCCCGTGCCCCTTTGTGATAAATCTCCAACAAATTAGGTGCACAAACTTCCAGTTAGGAAGAGTACCTAATACTAGTTCACTTGAAGACTCACTTCTGTATTACTTTTTGATATTGCATCAATTGATCTCACGTATAAACAAGAACCATATGCTTTCTGGCTCGAGTCGCAGACACCATGAAGCACATTTATATAATGATTCATTAATAAATATATGTCTATTGACTTTTATAAACGATTCAGTTCTGTAAACTGATTTATAAAACTTAACGTTCGAGGCTCCGGTACGCGAGAATCTTTCTTCTCAAGCACATGGGTCTCTTCAGGTAGCCACATGCCTTGTTGTCAGGTGTAATGTGAGTGCCTAAATGCCAATTCCGACGTCTGGTGCTAGCTTGAAGTGCGCACCGACCACCCGGGGTGGTGCTGTAGGTTTTTCGGGTTTTCCTAGAGCTGAAAAGTGAATAATACCCCACCGAAAACATCAGTATGTCGGCCTGGAGCGCCACGGCAAATAATAATAATAGCCGTCCTCTACCCGCACGGGCTATGCCTTTGGGTACATGCTTACGAATGCTATTTAGAGATTGTCCTGTACTCGTTTTCACAGATCCATCGAAAACCACACGAATTCTAGTTGTGAAGCTACTATTTTTGAAAACTGCATGAAGTGGTAAATAGAAAGTTTATAAAAATCAATAAGAAAAGTTTCTTCAATTTTTAACATATGATTGAGATCTTGATATTCTCTCATGAATTGAATATATTCTGATTTGATTTTTTGGTTCTTGTTGATTTTTTTTTTTCATTATTGAAAAATCTATCCAATGCTGTTTGACGTCAATCACCTAGGATGATATTTGACTTGAAAGGTACTTATATAATTAATCTTCCTGTGGAGTTTCGTTTGAATGTTTATTGGAAATGACTATCAAGTTCTTGTTTACCCAAGCACAAACACCTCTGTGTTACCTCGCAACTCGCAAGTTCCCAAAATTTTGAAACTTGTTATTGTAGAGAGTCGATCGACGTTTTATTCTTTGGATAACGGGATATTTTGATATCAGTAAAATAAATTATTGAACATTTCTCCTGTCACGATCCACCCAAATTTTGTTTTCTATAATCTCGGTACTTTTTTGCGAAGAGAAATATTGCCTGTATATAGTAGATTCCAGAAAAAAACTTCCAAAAGGTCAAAATTATCAACTTCATTGAAATAGATGGGTCGGCAAGAAGATTTTAGTTATTTTAGGTTATTGTTTGTTTTGTTATTTCCGTCAACCAGCTGCACACCCTTAAGATTACAACCCTCAAAAGTCTTCGAAAGACTTGTCTGAGCTATGGAAGACGCAGCCCTTACCTTTTAACGTGTGATGCCATGATAAAATTAAACATGGGGTGCTTTTACAGAAAGATGAATGATATTAATAAACTATCACACGAGATCTATGCTTCAAGGTAGATGAACAGTGATTATCTATTGATACCAAAAACTAGGGAATTGATTTCATTTCTAGGTAATCTTGGACGTTTTGCTACAAAATCAGTAATAAAATTAGCCTAAGAACCTGAATCAAGTAAGGCTCTACCTGAATGACGATTGTCATCTACATCAGCAACTTAGGGCATACAGTGGATAGTAATATTTTATTGTTATTCGAAATGTGAACTTGATTATATGATGAAGTGCTTGCTACTAGAAAACAAATAGTGTTTGGTTTTCTGTTGAGCTAGATATTCAATTGGGATTTTCAAAAGAAACATTCATATCGAAATGCAACAACGTATTGTGTTCTTTCTTACATTTTTTTATATTTGGCACAAAGTAGCCCTATATACCGATTGATTCAGCCATGTATTCGCGGCCTTGTAACTTTTTTATTTGTAGAAAAAATCATAACGCCCTTGATTTATTTTTCTAATGGTTTATTGAAAGCCATTAAGTGACTGATTTCAATTATCTACCACCACCAGATTTATTCATTCTTCTATTAGTGGTTACTAATTGCGCTCACGTTATTGCCATGAAAGTTATGTCAAAATTCAAAGTCATGAGTATTATCAATTTACTGTATAAGTATTAATGGCATTATACTTTCTGGCGATATAAATTTTTTCAGATAAAAAAGAGTGTTCAACTAACGATCACGGCTACCGATGCCATTATAAACACCGAAAATAAGAAAATTCTGATAATCGTTAAATGCCATTTATTAAAATAAAATAAATAATATCTTCGAAACATTTAGGTACACTTGATCCTATAAAACATGATCAAAACAAATATTACATCGACTTGAGTATTGAAATTCGACTATGATTTTCGTCAAAAGTATACATCGCCTGGAATGCCTTGGTCATCTATTACCATAGCTGTATTTAACCCTATAATCATACCTTTGGCCTCGACTCGCCACCCCATTTGGTACTACTGTGTCACTATTGTGAGTTAAGCTCGGGCCTGGTTCCTGAAAACAAAAACCAATTGTATTGAAAACATGACGTGATTACACCTACTATAAAAACTCCTAACTTATTAATTCATTTATCGCCATTCAAATCATTGACGGCGATCAGAATCCTCATTCAAGCCATATAAAAATTTTTCATCCGAGTCCTTCCATCTTGGATTAGAGGTCGATGAGCCCGACCGAAGAGGAAACATGGCAAAAAATGCATGTAGTGTGAGAGACACCCAGAAAATGCCGCCTTTTCCGTCCAAAACCTGAGGGATTATGTATCTCATCTTCGGGGTCAAAGCTACGTCAGAGCTCCTTGGCCGATTAACGAAGTGGCAGACATTCCACGAATGGTCTGGCTGCTCACATCATATTCCAATGGAAGGCTACTTAGACCACAACAACTGTCACAGGTGGATGCAGCTATTCACGAAAATATTTTAGTAGTGCCTTCATAATAACACCAAGCCCTTGACAGATGGAAGCGGATATTCATGAGAAAATTTCAGAAGGGGATGACATCTGGCAAATCAACTTTGTCTTGTATGATGCCGCTCAAAATCTGTCCCAAACGCTGAAGAGAGATACCACCCCTATGAAATGGAAGCTAAGATCAAGTCGTTGAGACATCACGCGTCTCGTATTCAATGTGTGGTGGACTACGTGGCGGCCAATAGGGCATGCTAACCGTAACTCAACACGTACTGTCACGACCTTCCTGCACTGCCCACAATTTGTTGTCGGCGAAGCATTCATGGCGTTTCTTGGTTCGTAATTCATTTATATTATATAAATATTAAATTAAGATAATATCTGGACGAAGTTGTTGAGAAAAACTGAAAGAATATCGTCATCTATCCACGACATGAGTTTTTTGGGTATTTTAACATTCCGCAGTCTGAAAATTAAAAAAGTCTAAATTTAAGTGGTAAAGATAAGTTTAGAATTTATTTTTGTTGACACTTTGTCAGGCGCTAATTATCTCAGGTAAAATTCTCTTAACTAGTAGCTACAAGATGACAGAAAAGAATGTTATTTTGCTCTTTCTGAACAAAAAATCCAAAGAAAATTTTCTGCGGTCTCAAGTAATTTCGGAGATGCCGGTATATTTTTGGATAATAACTGGCATTTTCTAGCACACATTCCTACCATGAAAAAACAGTACAAACTCTCAAAATACCTCCTTCTTTTCACCAGCACAGAAAAGTTCAGTAAATTTTTTTCATGTCAGGTTGGTAACTTGGAAATAAGTAAATTAACGCCAACTTTTCGACAACAGTGCATTTAAATAATTACATGTACTTGGTTTATACTCCAGTTCGTAGGCTTTTTCAGTTTAAATGCCAACTTTTTGAAAATAGTATATTTAAATAATATAATGTACTTGGTTTATACGCCAGTTCGTAAGCTTTTTAATTTTTTACTGAAGATTTTTCTCAATTTAACTTATATTCTACCAATGGCGCAATAAAACCAATCGCCGGTGTTATGAAGGAGACATTATTTGACTTTGAAAGATTGGCGGTGACTGGACTCCAAGCTACCAACCTAACATTGATAAAATTCACTAAAATTTTGCTGTCATGGGCTGAAATTAGCTAAAAATTTTGTTGTTTTTAAAATATGGGTGTTTCCTTACTACGGTTCCTAACTGCAGGTGATGATTGGTTAAGTCATTTTAGGAAGAAAAGTTCCTATTTACATATGTCCGGAGTTGCTTCGTTTCTGAGATACAGTGCGTTGAAATTAAAGAAAAAAAAATGGTAATTATAAAATATTGTTACGAGATTGATAAAAGCCCCCTAGCTGCGCCGCTGAGTCCATTCCGCAGGCGCCTCATCGATAAATCAATTCCAAGAAGTGTTTATTTGGATGGATCGTTTTCTGTACTGCATTAATAGTCTAGATAACGGAGCTGCCGCGTCATCGCTCAATTCCTGGAAATGTGTAGAAGTTCTCCGTTTTGAGTATTCTCGAATCATAGCGATTAATCCAGTCTACATGATGAGCACCTCTATAAACGGAGACGTTTGACTGGGATGGAAGTTTTTATGAAGAGAATTATTTAAGAAGATTAGGAAGTGATAATAAGCAGAAGTGTTTGGAATATTTAGCTAGTTGTATTGTTGTATAGATAGATCTAAGTGTTTTATTAGTCAGTGAAGTGTTGTATGTTTGTTTATAGTGAAGTTAGAAAATAAACAGTTTAGTAGTGTGCTCGGCCTATTATTTAGCAAAACGTAACATTGGTGTCCGAAGCGGGATATTAGTGAAAAACAGAAAAAAACCTATTTATAAACTATTTATGGTGAATACGAGGAGTACATCGTACGATACGATGGAGGACATTGTGAAATTTATCCAAAATCAGTTTGCGGATTTGGAAAGAAGGCGCCAGTAGGAAAAACAATAAGAGGAAAAGCGGCGCCAGGAGGAAAAGAAAGAACGAGAAGATGAAAAACGAGAAGAGGAAATGCGACGGTTAGATGAAAAACGAGAAGAGGAAATGCGACGGTTAGATGAAAAACGAGAAGAGGAAATGCGACGGTTAGATGAAAAACAAGAACGAGAAGAAGCACTCCAGAAAATTCTCGAACAACAAAAGAATGAATTGGAACGAATAGAAAAACAAAGGAAATCAGACTTCCAGAAGGTTCTGGAACATCAAGATAAGTTCTTTCAACACGTTCTACAGAAAACCGAAGTACAAATAGAGGAACTGAAAGGAAAAATAGAGGAAGACGTCAAGAAAATCGACGATGAGCTTAGAAAGTGGATACAGTGCGAGAGGAGGTGAAAGGACTCGAAAATCAGATAGCACTCCTCAAGAAGCAAGATCGTCGAGACAGGGTTGCCACATCAGGAATTTCTGTAAAACCACCGACTTTTGATGGACAGTCCTCTTGGTCCATGTATCGCCGGCAATTTGAAGCTGCAGCAGTGGCAAATGGATGGGGTGAAGAAGAAAAAGCTACGGCCCTTATAGTAGCTTTGAGAGGGTCAGCTTTGGGTATGTTACAGACGATACCTATCGAACAGCAAAATTAATATAAAGACCTGATTACTGCATTAGAGTTACGGTATGGCGATCAACATCGAGAACAGCTGTATCGGGCTCAAATGAAAACGCGCACTCAGAAATCAGGTGAGAGTCTGCAGGAATTTGAATCGGATGTGAGACGCCTAATTCAGCTGGCTTACCCAGAAGCACCGGGAGATTTCAAAGAACAGTTAGCGGTGCAGTTATTCATAGATGGACTCAGAGACACCGAAATCCAAAGGACTCTGCGATTGACACACTTTAAGAGTAGTAGCGATGCCTTGGTACGTTCCTTAGAAGTGGAGGCGGCCCTCAACTCCTTGAGTCCGAAAGTACGAGCAGTATCGATAGGAGAACCCGAACAACGATCTAGCGCAGATACTAGTTTATTCGACAAGGTTCTGGATGAGATTAAATCTTTGTATTGTAAGGGATCAACCAGGTGAGATTAATGGTTGACGACAATTGGACCACAGCGAAAATGAGGAAGGACCAAGACAGTAATCCAAACGTTGCAGATTTTCTACGATGGAAGGA
This sequence comes from Chrysolina americana, assembly GCA_958502065.1. Lineage (NCBI taxonomy): Eukaryota > Metazoa > Arthropoda > Insecta > Coleoptera > Chrysomelidae > Chrysolina > Chrysolina americana. The sequence continues at coordinate 73,412,842 of OY293412.1, forward strand.
AAGCGGAGCAAAAAGACCCACCTGGAAGGAAATCTCCTTACGATCACCAGTTTTCAAGGCATTGTGGGCACAATGGGATTCCCTGATTGTTGAGAATGGTCTATTGAAGAGAACCTGGGAATCAGCCGACGGCAGAAAAGTGGTTTCTCAATTGGTTGTGCCTACGTCAAGAATAAGTGATGTCTTGGAGGAGAGTCATGGTAGCAAATCAGGTGGACATTTTGGAGTGAATAAGACCTTGGATAAAATACGGCAGAGATTTTACTGGGTCCAATGTCGTGAAGATGTAGAGAGATGGTGCCGAAGATGTCCGAAGTGTGAAGCAAGCAAAGGTCCCAAGACAAGATCGAGAGGAGAGATGAAATAATACAATGTAGGCGCTACCTTCGAACGAATCGCCATCGATGTAGCAGGACCGTTTCCGATGACGAATGATGGTAACAAATACATCCTCGTTGCCATGGATTACTTTAGCAAATGGGTTGAAGCTTATGCCTTGCCTAATCAAGAAGCCTCCACAGTTGCAAGAGCTCTGGTGGATAACATGTTTTCAAGGTTTGGAGTCCCAATGGAGCTACATTCCGATCAAGGAAGAAATTTTGAATCAAATTTATTCAAGGAAGTGTATGAATTGATGGGAATTAGCAAGACCAGAACAACGGCCCTCCACCCACAGTCTGATGGCATGGTTGAAAGGTTCAACAGGACTATGGAAGAACATCTTTCCAAAGTAGTAGAGGAGCACCAAAAGACCTGGAATCGACATCTTCCACTATTCTTGATGGCTTATAGGGCCTCTGTGCACGATTCCACAAAGCTCACTCCAGCCAGCATCATCTTCGGGAGAGAACTTCTGTTGCCCTGTGACTTGGTGTTCGGATCACCAAGTTCTGAAGAAAAAGAGGTACAGGATTATGCAGACGAACTGCGAGATAGCTTGAATGGGATCCACGAATTTGCAAGAAAAAGATTGAAGATAACTAGTGACAGAATGAAGGCTCGATACGATCTTAAGGCCAATACTGGTGGACTCAAAGAAGGAGATCGAGTGTGGCTGTACAATCCTCGTCATAAGAAAGGATTTTCTTCTAAATTAACACCATCTTGGGAAGGACCATATACGATAGTGAAAAGAATAAACGACGTGGTCTATAGAATTCAACGCAGCCCGAGAGCGAAAATGAAGGTCGTTCACCTAGAGAGACTCAAACGTTATTACTCTGTTAGGATATCATTCTGTCCTGGTAAATTATTCGTGTTTCTCCCGAATTTCCATTTGCTAATCCATAAATAAGGTGCATATGAGCCATTTCATTGTTAGTATAATTATTCATGATGGAATCGCTGCTAATTGACAACTCTGAATTTTACTGCTATATGACAATAATGTTGTCAAAGCGACTTTACCTGCATTTAAGGGCAATTATTCAATATCGTATGCAGGTAAGCCTATCGCAATTAAATTATTACGGATGGTGAACAAATAACAACCAATAATCCAAAACAATGTCAGCTGGTCTGCAATGCAGGTGTTCATGATATGCAATAGAGTGGCTTTAATTTTTTTTTCTCGAAAACGAAGCTGGATATGAAGAAAATACAGGAGACCAAAAAGTTGTATTTTGAGTTGTTCAATCTAACAAAATGAAAATCTACGAAAAAAATGTCAGTGGCGTACTGTTTTTACAATATTGTTGGCTGTGGTGCCCACTGAGACGCCACTGGCCATAATAATTTCAATCTAGTTAGGGCTAAATGAGCGCCTTATTAGTTCAAATAAATGTACCAAATTTCAACCAAATCTGTTCCAGGATATTCGTGATATTTTATAATTACCATTTTTTTTCTTTAATTTCAACGCCCTGTATCTCAGAAACGAAGCAACTCCGGACATATGTTAATAGGAACTTTTCTTCCTAAAATGACCTAACCAATCACCACCTGCAGTAAGGAACCGTAGTTAGGAAATACCCTGTATAAACAGGGGTAACTTTTTTAATAAAAACTGCGGATTTCAATAAAAAGTGTAACATGGGTAAATTATCGCTTTACTACTAGTTAACGGAATTTTACCATCTCATATTTACAATTACAGGTACCAAAACCGAATGTTTTAAACAAAAAATCGAATTTCTTATAATAAAAATACCTACTATTTAAGTGATTTTCATTTTTGCGGTAATTTGGTCACCTGAAATATACGCCGCTAACTATTCGAATTCAAATCTGAGCAAAAACGTCCCCTTCATTCATTTCAATTGTTTAATTTACGTCATTGAAAATACGAATGAAAATAAAGAAAGAGGTTGGATAATGTTTACAAACAAGATTTCACTAGAAGGATTCTTTAAATTTCAACCTTTTATCAATTTTTCTTCTTTAAGTATAATAAAAGTACGTGTGAAACATCACTAGAGGTCTCCTTAACGAATTAAATAAAAAGTGATGAAAATTACTGAAAAATTTGAATAATTTTGTGAACACAATATCTTATCGGGGCAAATAGATTTATTTGCCCTTTTACATTTGTATGTACAGATTTTATTGAATTAGCAGTTTTTTCATTTTCAAACTGTGAAAGGGAAAATACCCAAAAAACAGATTGTGTAGCATAAGGACCATTCATATGACAGCATCAAATTTGGATTTAACAGTTATAATGTCAATACAAATTTCTCGATTTTGATTTTTTAAACTGTTATACCTAAGAGAAAACGAAACACGTCTTCACAGCAACTTTTCGAAAGTTTTTTGGTATGATATCAAAACTACTATCAAACGTTTCCATTCAACACTGTTTTTGAAATTATGTCCCTACTTTCATTCAATGATGTGGCCGTTATGGCGGTTTAATTATGGTTCATATCCTTTTCGAGCATTACTATGATTTGAAAAATGATTTTTAAAAAACATTAAAATATCCAAACTTTCGATTTTCTTTTTAGCTCCAAAATAAGTATTCAGTTTTACAATTTTTGTTTCATTTCAGACCCATACTCAAATATCTTCTGAATAACTCTGGATGATCTGCAACATTATGAAATCGCCGTAGTATACCTACATCATTGAATTTAAAATAAAAATACCTTAAACACTGGATTTAATAAACCAGGTTGGCATTTAAATATATAAGTTGATGGTTGTTCAAAAACGAAACCCAGGACAGTAAAATTTATATCATCAGGAAAAAGCTCGAAAAATCACTCCAGAAAATATTTAATGAAAAATAGAAATATTTATATTTTTTAAAATATCTAGAGAATCCAACATTATTTTGGAAATATTTTACTATCATAAATTACCTTTTGTAAGACAACTTTTTTCCAATAAATTATTCACACCATTTATTTCCAATAATAAAGCCTGTGTCATACAAACACATTCATTAATTAGGGATTATCATCAGCTGTTGCGCGCGCAGGGCAATACGTCAGGGAATATCCGTGATACTTTCTAGGTAGATGGTAGTCTTTCCTATGGTTTGTAGTAGATATGTGGGCGATGTCAGAAGAAGGGTTTTTTCTTGATCTGAGGGTACTTTCAAAAATAGGACAGAGGAAAATGTGAAGTCGTGAATTATGAAACTTGCTGTAATTGGTTTGAGAACTATGTGGGTCAAACTAGAAGAGACATGAAAACACAGTTCAGAGAACACAATGCTAATATCAGGATTTTCTGAACCGGAAAAATTTGAGTACTTATGACCCAGCATGCTTTGGATCACAACAACTGATTTAATGACAGAAATTTAAAATTAGTTAGACTAGACACATGTTTAAGACTTCTCTATGCATTTACGAGTCTGGAAATTGTGAAATATAAAAGTAGTATGATATAGTAATAACAGTATCTTATAATCACTCATAGAGTGTACCTCCAAGACTTATTAGGTTCCATTACTATTCATGGGCCACTTTGTAGCCTTCAGTGCCATCTGATTTTCAAAAATTGCTAATGCACATAAGCTTTACTGTTGAGTCCGAGAGAAAACACTTCAGTAGTGTAGTTTTTTTTTATATTGATGGTATCTCAACAAAAAATATTTTAATTATGTCTCAGGTATGTATTTATAAACACCTATATCATGGAAATGGCCTGCAAAAACTGTTGGTGTCCATACAATACTTTTATGGAAAAGTCAAGATTACAGGTATATACAGCATATACTTACATGTTGTGATCCACTTTTTCATAAATATTGGAACCATTTTGAAAGCTTAGCATTTTATCAGAAAACCATGACAACTTCAATGGAATGTTTTAAAACATATCACAATATTTTGATATTATAAAATAAGAACAGTTCAAAGCTGTCAATTGTTGGTGAATATCTTCAGAGTGAAAATTGTTTATGAGTACGGTGCAATTTGTTTCTAATCAAATGCATCTCTACCGAGAAAAAGATAAAATATGACAACTGAATGTAACAACTCAATGTTTTACGAGGATTATTTATATTTTTTCAAATAGGCATATTGTTTTTGTCATTTTCCCAGTTATGACAGAATTGAATATATGTTTTTGAATCAATTGAATACATGATGTTTTTCAGAATTTCACTATTTTCAATTTTCCAAATGAAAGTTGGAAGCCTTGCTCTGCTCTTTACATTCATTAGAGGGATACGATGTACACAATGTATTTGCTGTTTTTGGTGGTATAACTACAATGCCCTAGCTGAAAATGTATACAAAATTTAAAACTGAACTTACTTCAACACTATCAGACGTTTCTTCACTGGATTCAGTGATAAGTAATAATTTATTTTCTTCGGCCTCAATGTCAATTATACCGCCCTTTTTCTTCTGGTATATGAATAGTTGCCTCATGTTTTCTTGTAGTTCCTTCAGTTCACTGGTAACTTGGAAGTTTTGAGCAGTTTCTAGATCTTTAGGTGGAAGAGCCAATCCAAGCTCTTTAACATCACAGTTTATCAATTCACGGCAAACAGGGCAGGTTGCCTAAATTAGAATTATTAAAAGTTATATTTTATTTACAATAGAGAGAATGAAGTGAATATTACTTAACACATTCACTGCTGATCTAATTCGTATATAAGTAAAAATCGCAGGTGCTGAAGAACTTAATTTCCAAAGTCATTTGCCAGAGTCATATGAGAAGGATAAAATATCCCTTCAGGGTTGAATGGTGAATTCCCCTGAAGGGCGCATATTTTTTAGTTTTATTATGCTTCTGTTAGTGATGTGAATCCAGGTTGGCAGCACTGGGCCAAGAATGCTCGTCATGGATCTGTGATATCAGCAACGAATGTGTTGATGTAGCATTTGTAAAGTTACAATAAATGGATTGGGCTATTTCGATACATACTGATACTAAACTAGAATACAATACCTGGTATTCTTTGGTTGACTTTTGCCAAGTTGGTAACTTGTCTTGTTCTTCTTCAAAATGTCTTTTGGTAGTAACCAGATGATTAGACAAACAATAAGAATGAAAATAATGAAAACACTGGGTTTTAGTAAAGCTATCCCCCTCTGAGAAACCATATAAACATACTGCACACTGACAAGTTGGCAAGTTACTTTCAGTCAGGCTTTCTCTAATCAGCTGAAAACGAATGAGATTATAGACTTTTAAAAAATTTGTAAAATATTTACCTCTATTAACTCATACATTACTGCTTGGCCAATAAATTCAGTGCACTTTTCTTCAATTGATTTATATAAATTATTCACTGTTGAATCGTCCAGACCACGCGGATTCCTTAATTGAACAGTAGGTTCAGTATCGGGGTAATCTTCTGGAAGGTGAATTTCGAGTGTAACACACACATACTGTTTATCTATTTCATTTGCAGTAGAAGGAAATATGGTAGTTTTAACTAGTACGGGGCGACTTCTAAAACAGATATAGGCAATATTGACGTATGTATTGTATATTTGCAATTACTTTTCATCATAATCGATGGAAATATCATCCATGAGAATAGCTTCTAGGGCCTCCAGTTCCTCTTGCACGCTAAAAATTATTACGTTTCTTTCTACCTTAACCATGAATCCAATGAAGATACTTACCGTTCGTTGAGCGACATATTCGTATAGAGCAAGCAGAATGAGATCAATCAATAATAGGTTAAAAAATACAAATAAACATATTGATTATCAAAACAATGCCAACCGTGCTTCTCTGCTTCTCCTCAGCGACTCGCTGTCACTGTCACTGTCACTGACACCAGTGACACTGGCACAGTAAAGCATAAAGAATATACAGTAATCCTATTCCAGCCAAATTCTGGCTTGAATTTTCAATACGCATCGCCAAGAGCTCGTATCCCAGCTCTGCGCAAACGACGAGTTTGAGAATGAGCGCAATTCTTACATGGTTGTAGCATTTCAAAAGTTTTGCCTAATCTAGTACAGTCAAATTTATTGATACTAGGGCTATACAATATATACATATGAATTTTTGTTAGAATAAGATTTATTAAAATTATGATGATTTTATTCTTCTGAATACTAAAATTGACTTTATCACTTATTACATTTCAAATTCATAAGTTTGATTATGTTTAAATGATGAGAAATTTGACATTAAAATAAATACTTTTGAAATTTGAAATGAACTTTTATTCAAATCCACTGAAGAGGAAATAGTTATTATTATTGTTAAAAGGAAAAAAAGTGGCAGATTGACTGTTGAGATTGATAGTTCTTATCCAAGAGTAGCGAGACTAAAAATTCAATCAGTGTATTCAATACGCTCAGGTACCGAGTTGAATTTCCATAATCTCTCTCTCCCTGTCGTGACAAATTCAATAGAAAAATCTATAGAAACTGCAGTTGTTGATTAAAAGGTTGCTTACTATAGAAATGTGTATGTTAATCATGGTATGACATTGTAAAATATAGTAAATGTTATAAAAAAGATGGACAGAGAAGGAAATATACTGTTTAAAAATATTAGCATTTTAACTTTTATTACTTAAAAGGAGTAAATAAAATTATTTTTATAAATTTTTGTTGGAAATATGTAATTGTCGTGTTTAAATACCATTTTCTTATCAGAAAAAGTTAAATGATCGGTTGCCTTAGAGGCCCAAATTAGAATTTTATTGTCGATCAAAGATACAATTTTCTTACAAAAATCAAGACATATTTTTTTCTTTGTGATTTTTGTCATTTCCTACCCCAACCAGTCCTTGTTAACAAAATAGAATTGAAACTGATCACAATAATTGTTCAACATCTTAAATTTTTCATGAAAATTAAGATCTTACCACAAAAACTATGAAGTAACTCAAATAGAGTAATACAGTAATAGAGTATTATTTGGAAACTGTGGTGTGAATACAATTCAAGTAAATTAGATGAAACCCCCTACAAACCAACTACGTCAATTTCACTTAACGCGCGTTGAGTAAAACTGAAACTTTTATCTCCTGACGATGTTAACTTTGTTGGCAAAACGAGTGTTGAGTGAAATTAACGTAGTTTATGTAGTTGCGACCCTGAATTTTGAATATAATCGAATCAGCACCCTCGTTCGCCATCTTAAACTCTCAAATTAACAAACAAATATGCTTTTCCTTTTAAAAGATAATTTGAAGTTGTTATTGGACTGTTATATTTTTGTGATTACCTTACTAGTGAAATTCTTCAACTTCAACTTATATGCACATTTTAATAAGTGTTATCTAAGTGCTCATATTGGTGAAGTGTTGTGTAAGAGGGTTACTTGTGAAATTTATAATTGTGACACCACAGCACATATATCCATTCATCTTGAATTATTTTTGAATAAAATGAACTATTTTTGAGAGATTATATTTTTCATTTCATTTATTACGTATACAAAATAAATGTTAATGTACCCATACCCAATATAATATGTAAATAAATTCGATTAGTGGTCCAGGTTTTCATTATCGAGTATCAGCAAGGTCATCGGTCTCGTGCATGGCATCACATATTTGGGAAGGTAAGAAATACGTTTTTTCCTAGGTTACACAAATCTCTGAAAGATTTCTCTGAGAGTTGCTAATAAAGGGTGCAGTCAGTTGAAAGAACTATGTAACAAAAACTATTTCCATTCGGAGATTTCCTGGAATCTCTTCTGAATTTAAATTAAGAATAATTCAACAGCAAGTTTTCTACAGTTTTCACAATCTTTCTGTTAACACCAGTCACCAGTAAAACATAAACATATTATAGTCAGATTGAAGATTAGCATACTGAGATCGTATAAACAAAATGGTGTGTGAACAGATTTGTACGTTAATTCATCTAATTTATTGGAAAGTTATTCCATGTTACTGCTATACTGCTGTATCTGTTTTGGGACTGAAAGTAATAACCAGCTACATCCAATGAAAAGCAATCTGGAAGTGATATAACATCTCCTGATCCTAAAACCTCTGCACCATCAACAGCGTCTAAAACCTTGGAAAGTATTGAAATCATCAAACAATTACGGATTTTCTCGGTAAACATTTCACTGCCTTGATGTACTAGTTTTTGGAAGTTTTTGAAATTATTATTTCATCAATAAATTTAAACGTTTGGCCTCTTCCTATAGCCTCTAGAAAATAATTGGATAGATTTACGCCCATTATTATAAACAAAACATATATCTTACTTGGTGTGAAATCTTCCAAAATGAAGTTTTCACTGCAAACAAATGGTGGTTACACGATTTTCAGTCGAATTCCCCATGCTTTAGCTAATTTCTGGTTTGTGGGAAAACAGTGCATGGACATTTGCCACAGAACTTAACTGAGTTTAAGTTCTGTGACATTTGCAGATAAATACTTCTTGCATTGCGGCACTGAACAAAATTGTTCTTACTCACTAGTCATATCGAAGGTATGCTTTAGGTATTAAATCAAAAAAATTGAACCAAATATACAACGACAAAGAAATAATCAACAATTCATTAAAACTTATTGCAGAATATTTGTTTTCCCGAATTTTGACGTACACAATTTGAAATATAGATGTCGCCAACTCCGTGGCGAGGTTAGCGGCGATCAAAAGGAAAGTAAAAAAAATGAGGGTGTTTCTTCTTCGTTCTTATTTTGTTTTGTGATTTTAAGGTTGTGTTTTTAATGTTTACCGCGTTTGGCGGTTTTTGCGTTTGACAAGAATGTTTGTTCAGTTAACATTCAACAAGTTAACATCAACAAATTTTTATGGAAATCTATAGTTTTGAAGATTAATGTGGGTTTGGAAGTACAGCGTACAGATAGGATTTATCTTCGGGTATTGATAATGGGGGATTCTGACGTTACTGATGGAAATTGTATTGCTGGATTGCAAATCAAAAGTGATGGTGATGGTAGTGATGAAGATAGTTTTGACGATGGTGGCAGGTAGAATAAATTCTCATTAATACTGAAATAACGATTTCATGCAATTCAAGTTTCAGTGACGTAGGTCCAGGGCCAACAGCATTGATGTCTGCAAGTAAATATAGTTTATATTACAAAATGAACCATAAAAGACGAGGAATTGTTTATATTTTCAATCATCAAAAATTCATTTCCAATTTGTGTAATGATAGACATGGCACAGATGAGGACGTTAAAAAACTTCAAAATTGTTTGAGATATCTTGATTTTGATGTGCACCATTTCAAAGATCTTAAACTGTCTGAAATAGAAAAGCAGATATCAATGGGTGAGTAAATAATCTGTATACAAAACTCAAGGGATTGTTTTCACCTTGCAAGTTATACACATTGGTTCCAGCTGGTTCCTGCATGTCATATTTCCCCTACAAATCATAGCAGTATGGTTTTCATATAGTCACTGTAATTACCAATTGTTGACAAGGAACATCAAATTTGATTCAATCAATTACTTCCCTTGGACAATAATATTATTTCCTTTATTTAGGATACTATACTACAGTATTTAGTGAAACATAATGAAATTTTATTCTAACTTTCAAAAATCATATGTAAGTAATTTTAAAACAAAATTCATTGTGTAAAACAGTATTTTAATGTGACAAAAAAATTCTTTGCACTCATCACCCAATTTTTGCGCAAAAGTCAGCGCTTTTTTGCAATACTGGACACCGATATGGGCAAATTTTCCTTTCTATCTAATGCAATTTTTCTAGACCTATAATTTCTCCCAAAACTGGTTTATCACCAATTTCTGGACTGAACTGTTAAATCCCTGCTTAATTCTTCATAATAATTATGGACCTGTTTTGCCGAATTCCATATAAAAAAAAAGTGACTGGTTATTAGATAAAATACAATCACAGGTTGTTGAAAATACAAACACAAAAATACATAACATATTCAAAGAGATTGTAATATAATCAAGAAAGACTAGGACTATTTGCTATTGAATTGCTAAAGAAATTATACAATTGGAATTAAAAAATTCAGATGAAGAAACAAAAAACATGCACAATATCTGCAATGTCGAGATTAACAAAAGAAAGATTTGTGATACTTACAGGGTGATCTTGAAAAAAATGGCAAAGGGGATCAACTAAAACCCTTTGGAAATTGTACCTGATTAGTTATCAGATACTGTTGAAGAATTGGTCTGTTTTTACATTATTTTTAGCAAGTATTCAACTATTTTTCTTTAGTTCCACTGGTTACGTAATATCTTGTCATACCTTTTATTCATATCTGTGAGCAATTATTATCAAAATATCTTTTTTCATGTTGAGTCACCGGTGACAATAATTGCATTCCATCCATTTATTTTTCAGTTGTTAACACGGACCATACCAATCACGATTGTTTTATAATGATAGTGCTCTCACATGGAGATCAGGACATTATTTATGCAAAGGACACGGCTTATTATGCACATGAAGTTATTTTTGATCAGTTCACTGCTGATAAGTGCCCATCTCTTGCAGGTTGGTATCAAATCAAATAAAAAGTAAATAGTATAGAATAGAAGAGAAAATGCTTTATGTGGCAATATTGAAAATACATTCTACATTAGAACCCCAAGGCTGGCTGAGGAGATGCAGCCAACTTACACCGTACACCGACGACAAAAACACACATGTTCCCCCAACACTTAACACACACCCACTCACACATTACAGAAGAATGCGAGAACTTGAAAATCTGCCTTCAGTGGGAGCTAAGATGAGCCTTCAGATTGGGTGTTGCGGTACTGGTAGCCGGTAATGAATCACCCGCGGCCGCCGCTCCATCCGGTTGAGAACCTACCCTACTAGGGTTTTCACGAGGAGGATCGAAGGAACTTGCTGCGGGAACTGGAAAATCTGGTCCTCGGTGGGAGCCAAGAAGGGGCCTTGAATTGGGTGCTGTGGGACTGGTAGCCGGTGAATTAATTGCCTGGAGAACTAGTCCCCAATGGAAGACAAGGAAGGGCCTCGTATCGGATACTGCGGGTCTGGTAGCCAGTGAATGAAATCGCCCGCGGCCGCCGCACCACCCGATCGAGATCCAGCCCTTTCAGGACTTTCACGAGGAGGCGGATGGAAGGAACTCGCGGTGAGAACTGGAGAACTAGTCCCCAATGGAAGCCAAGGAGGGGCCTCGGATCGGATACTGCGGGTCTGGTAGTCGGTGATGGAATCACCCGCGGCCGCCGCACCGTCCTACTGAGAACCAGCCCTACCAGGACTTCCAGGAATCAGGCAGATTGAAAGAACTCGCTCTCTTGACAAGCACCCACACATACACACGTATAGTATAAGAAATTATTTTGAGGAGAAGGAGGTTGGTTTCAGACCATATCAGATGGGGAGACAAGGGGATGGCAAAAAGGGCCCATGAGGGCTTACTCGCCTGGCTGCAGTAGCGGCCACCCTGCATCTACTACTACTACCTCCGATCAAGTCGATACCCCCAACGAACAAGGCCGTAACTAAAGTTACAGCTATTTTCAGTTATAGGTGTAGGAGTATTCAGCTCAAAAAACTGATGCTGACGATAAAAAAGCCGTATCTCTAGACCAAGCAGTTATGAAGAAATCTACTTGAAAAAAGTTGTATTTTGATTTAAATACTGAAAAAAAAATTCAGTATTTTGGCTCTCCTGAAATATGATGAAAAATTAGTTACGTCTTTGTTCGTTGGGAGTGTCGAAGTAACACAACCTAGATGAGTAATACTCAAATAGAACTGAAGGTTTCATAATGTTATCCCTCAAATCATGACATTGCCATGTCGCAATTTTTTAAGGATACAATAAGCACGTCAGCTAGATTTTGATATCTGTCGGGTATATTCATGGCAACAAAAACCCAAAAATACTGTCTTTGATGAAATATATAGCAATAAGAAGGCAATTGAAACGTTCATTGTAGCTTGTTGGAAGCCTGTAAAACCAATAGTATTTCCATCGCCGAACGGAGATTCTTCGATGTCGATATCGTCTTGTCAGTATGACAACGCTGCATTTCATATTTGACAGAACAATCATTTAAAGCTACCAGTGTCGTAACTATCGAGAAAGGGACACCAAATTGGAAAAGGAAAAAATTAATGAATTATGAAAAAAAACATGTCAATTAGAGCATTGGCTGTTCTCAAAATCCTGTGGAGATTATTTCATCATAATTTCAGATTTCCATCCCATATTGGGTTTCCATTAATTCTATTTTATTTAACCTCAATATTTCTGTTAACAACGCACGACACTGCCGGTGGGGTAAGACGCCTAAAAAAACCCTGGTGTGTCGACTGATTAGATTTTGTTTAGAATTTTTTGAAGGCAAAACAAATGAAATCGTGGTCTGTTTCTGTAATCGGATCCAGAGATGGCACCTGGTTCTCGTGTCAATATTCCAGGGATATAGTGATTGTGATTGTTGTAAATTAAATGTTATGGAATGTCAATAAACTTTTTAAATATCATTCTAAAGTAATATAGTGTCCATACTCGGAGTGGAAGACCAAATTTTTTGGAAAAATAACACCGCACAAATTGTGTTATTTTTCTAAAATGATCTAAATACCGTTTGAATAAGTCAAAATAGTTGTGGAAGAATGAAATATTTCGTAGTGAACTAAAATAGACCATTAATATTAATAGTTTGACCATTATTCGTTTTGAGTGGATAAAATCCTGAAAAACGAATACAATAATTCATTAAAGTGAGTACTTAGAATCTGTAACATACTCTGAAACAAATTTGAAACTTACATTTTATTTCTAAATTCTCCATGATCTAATTAACAATACTTTATGGCAAACATTTTTTCAAGTAAATCAACTGAGTGCGTGTTGTTATACCCTACTCTTTCTTTAAATCTTCCATAAGTTCAAGTTGTGAAAGTCCGTGATAAAGTAAATAAAAATCATCACTCCTACTGAAATCTATCAATTTTGCATATCGTCGGGTGACAGGAAAAACTCACTAAGTACTTTTTTGTTAATAACTTCTAATTTAAAAAAATGTATATAAAAAACTTTAATATTCAGATGTTAAGTAAAATATGTTTCATCATTATGTTCGATTTGGCTAAGAATTGCTTTTCAAATGGATTTATGTTTTAATTGTTCAAATAGTACTTAGTGAGTTCCCAGTAAAAATAAAAACATAACTTAAACATAACTGTTATATCACATTGTGACTTGGTGATGTTATTCAGAGATATGCTTGATGTTACAGATACGTTGCGTCCATATGCCTTTGTTCCTCTTTTAAATATTACAATGTAATGTTAATTACTTAACATTACATAAATGTATATTTTGCGTAACTTTAATGTGACTTTATTACATACATATAATGTTACTCAAAACTTCTATGCAACATTTGTAAAATGTAACATTGTAACATCAGGGTGAAGCATATACTCATGGTTTACCAACACTTTTTTCTATATTTAGGTATATAGGTATATTTCTGGAATTTCAGTAGTCACTTTTCAGTAGATGAATAACAGCAATAGCAATTAACAAAGTTATTCATCTACCAAAGAGTGGCGATTGAAATTCCAGAAACACAACTCTAAGTGTAGAAAAATAAGTGTTGGTAAACAATGAGTATCAGCTCCACCGTGTATACTAAGAAATAAAATATGTATATAAGGGGGTAATGATGTAAAACATACCAATCAATCAACTTTATTGTCAATGATTAAAATCTCATGGATAAAGCGTTTTATAAAACAAGACAGATACATCATTAACAATTAAATTAAAATTAGCAGTATAAAAAATATAATCTTGAATCACTATGAACAGACCAAAGTACCTAATAATATGACTTACCACCTGAATCAGATGAAAAATGTATTGATAGATCTACCAAAGTTAAGTGTTATTAGAAGAATAATATTGAATGAAAACCTATTTCTTTTGAAAAATAAAATTAGATATCACTGAATCAATAATTATATGGTTGTTGTCTCGGTCACTTCTCCTTTCTTTTTAGTTTCTGCCCTGCTAATGTCATCCAATCCATCACTATGTCAAACTTATATTAATCTTTATGATATAAGAAAACGACCATCCAATAATTATTAATAATTCTATGTTGCCTCTAGAGGCAAAAGAAAAATAATTACGTTTCAGCATGTCCATAATTATCATTTGTGTGGTCGGTGGATCAGCGGTCTAATGCACAGGCCGATCGAAACTCCAGCATAGCGATAGTCGGTTCGAATCCGATGTTGGTACGAGAATTTTTCTCAACTTCTTTATATCGGATCGATAGGCGGCCGCATGCCTTGTTGAAAAGCAAGTGTATTGTGAGTTGTCTAGATGCCAATCTCGTCTAGTGCACACCGACCACCCGAGGTGGTGCTGTAGGTTTTCCGGGTTTTCCTACAGCTGAAAAGTGAATAAATCACCTAAAACATCAGTAAGTCGCCCCGGAGCGCCACGGCAAATAATAATAATAGCCGTCCTCTACCCGCACAGGCTATGCCTTTGGGTAGTGTTTATGAGGGAGTATTATTATTATTATTATATTATCAATTCAAAACTTTTTGATTGCCCAGTCCAGATCAGTTCGGAAACAACTGCTATTTAAGTTTTTGTAATCTGATCATTCAATAAGTACCAGTTTGTACATCAAAACTGATAGAGGAATGTGAAAGGACACTACCAAACTGATAAGAAAGAGAAAATGCAGTTAGCTTATTGATAATTTGTATTAAACAATTCAAGTGATTTCCCTACAATCCCAAGAAACGTTAATATTATCATAGATTAATGAAATTAAGAAAGATCAGAACACTCTGTATAAAATATATAATTTTGAGTTTACTTACAAATTAAGCAGCTCCAATATTGTTGTTTTAGCAAGCTAAATTCATTGGTTTCAGTTCCAAAAATTGCTTGATCAATCGGTTCAAAATAATTTGACACAGCTCCAGATGTCAGCAACCATTTCCATACTGTCCAATATCTGATTAGCAGGAACCACAACTGATAGCTTCTCTACTATTCATAGCATCATATGTAGATACTCTCTAATTAATAATAGATATCACTACATTCACTACATAACCTAAATGATAAAATAACAATTAGTGGATGAAGTAGTGGAAAATCATAATCTTATCATGAAAATTATGAGTTTTGCAATCCTATTGATTCCAATCACTTTTAAGTAGTTTGAATTATATTTTAATTCTATAAACTCAAAACTCCTACCATGACCGCCATGATTATTAGGATAAAATAAACGATGGCGTCAGTGATATATTTATTTCATATTTGCTAGGTAATATTGTTTGAACGTGGATATCATTTTTTTTAAGTTACGTAGATTTTGAGTTTTTGTCGACATTTATGATATATGTTGTTATATGGTGAGGAGGTTAGGTTTTAGGTTATGTTGAAATGTCATATGTCATATCAATGACGTCATGACGTGGTCATTACCCAAAAATTACATTTAAGAAACCTTTAAGATGATATTAATTTCAAGGCTCCCTGTACACATGTCAGTAATGTTTTGAGAAGGTTAGACAAAAATATCGAACAAATAACATAACTACTCTGTCTAAGACATATCTGGGCAACATATAATCAACATTATATCGTCGGTCCAATGCTAAAGTCACGAATGTGCATATTTGATGTTTTGAGAAAAATGCGTTTCAAAAATTCAAGACGTTGCTAAAAATAAAAATATCATTATTTAATGTTTTTCAACAGAAAACCTTCCAATAGTGGTTCAGTAACCCAAAATGATATCTTTATTTTTAGCAACCTCTTGAATTTTTGAAACGCATTTTTCTCAAAACATTAAAAATGCACATTTGTGACTTTGGCATTGGATCGACGATATGTCTGGAAAATATTTTTGTTATGTATCATGTTTAGTGGGTTCTTCCTGTCACCAGACGATATATCATCAAGCTTGTTAAGGTTTTCATTATTTTACCTTTCGTTTTCGTAAAATCTTTTCAGTGTTGTTAGATCATCCAAAAAATATTAATTTTCTTTAGAAAAAAATTGCACAAAAAAGAAATATCTTCACTATTAAATAACATTAACAGTTTTCAAAATAGTGCAAGAACATTGTAACACACAACTCATCACACATATATCTTTTGAAAAGCAATTATAAACTCAGAAAAAGCGACAAAATTATTACATAAAGAACCTTTTCAAAAAAAAGGGATACAGTTGCGCAGATACTTGCGAAATGCGTATGCTTGGCAGATATCAGATAGGCACAAGATTGACAGGTTCGAATGGTGAATTTCCATGCAGCTGTAATTTCAATTCTTTTATGTGAAATGTGATATTATTAATTATTCCAGTAAAATGCATTTCAGCAAAACAAAAATAATATAATAAGTTGAAAATGTAACGAATAAAACTGCTTGCAGAAAGTGATTCCGTAAATTTGATTGATTATGTTGTTTCATTCATTTCATGCTCCTGCGCAATACTTGGAACATCAGTACATGAAAATGTACCTTAACAACAAACCCGACGGTGGCGGTTCACGCAAGTATCGCGGGATATTTGGAAAACAGACCACGATTTCATTTGTTTTCTCATAATCAAGCTAGTAGCAGGGGAGCCCAAGCGGGGATTTCGGGATTTACTGAAGCGCGGCAGATTAATATAGTACCTCCACCAAATATGAACCCCCGCGCGTCCAGGATAAAGGACCAGATTAGTAAAATAAAAATGGATCATCAGAAATTCTCGAGCGCGTCAGATTAAGATAGGGTGAGTTAATTACATGCTAAAAAGTGTAATATATTCTACTAATCTGACAATTTGAGAGTGACGTAAAGAAAGGGGAAGGCTACAAAATTGTAAAAATAACGTCATCTCGACATTCTCGAGCGTGGCTAAATTTTTTTCTATTTTGAAGGAAATAATTCAAGGATAATGAAAAATATATAATCTGACGATTTCTACAAGCCGAAATAACAAAAATTCGTCGATAAAGTCTAATGCGTGCAGCTGCGTAATGCCTATAATATTCCCCTCTTCGCGTTACACCATTTCTCTCACTCTTTCTCTATTTTTTTGGATTGGCCAAACTTAGATTTTTAATAAGATTTGAACCGATTCGTACGAGTAGATTTTGAGAAATCTAAAAAAATACCATTTTTTTAATGTGTTTTTTTTTGAAACTTTTAAACGGCTTTATCGATCGATTTCAAATACTAATCAGCTCTTAATATCAAAAAACCACGTCGATCGCCGCCAGTCCGGTCAGATTCGGTTTATTTGTTCGTGAGTTATCGTTGTCGAAAGAAAACCGAAAAAGGTGTTTTTTCGGAATCACTCTGAAATTTCTAGTTCGATCAATTCAAACTTAAAGATTCTTCATGGAGCTTGAAAAACTGCGTCGAATGCCGCCAACCGCGTGACAATCGGGTCATTTATTCAAAAGTTATTGCAGTTTGAAAATTCAAAAAATTGTATAAACTTCTATCAGACTTTTGAGCTCAAAAACAAAATAAGTGAAATGTTGAGCGCTTAGGCATGGAGTTAGCGGGAAGTTGCAGGGATGGCCTTTAGGGTCAACCGTTTTCCTATTTTTTTTTTTGGCAGATCAGGCGAATCCCTCTAGATAATAGTCAGCTTAGGAGACAGCACATCTAGGACATAAAGATGAACCATATATATCTTAATCTGATGCGCTTGAGTATTTCAAAATGGCGATTTTTTTTTCATATTATAATAATGGCCGCGAGTTTGCGTCACATCGACATCGTCAGATTATTGCATGGGAGCTTTTTTAGGTTCACTCAACACCCCCTAAGAAAATCTGACGCGCTCTATTCAATTTTTTTTTTTTCAACCCTTACTTACGACCACCCCCATCATGCAAATGATCAGATATCATTGATGCTATCAATATCTGACGTGCTCGAGTATGTCCATTCAACAGTTTTTTTTTTTTTTAATTTGAAAATGTATAGCCGCTTCCCCCACCGATGAATAGGTATACATTACATAAAATTTTTTTCTTCTTATCACCTAAGCTTTGCTACCCAATAGGTCTCTGACGCTCGAGTAAATCCACGTTTAGCATCGTGGGCTCCCCTACTATAGCGAATGTCCAGCGTTTTTGTCTACAGTTTTACAGGTATGAGTCGGCACACCAGAGTTTTTAGGCATCTCACGTTGGGGAAAGATGTCCCTTACACACAAATCTCAATGCGTGTGCGTCGAGTTACTCATCTAGGTTATGTTATTTGATCGGAGACTACTACTACTACTTCTACATTAGAGGTGTCCTAATACTATCAATAGTTTCAATAGTGGTAGTTGGAAAACATTGATAGTACTATCGGAACTACAACAGGTGTGTAAGATCGAGAGGAACTAGCAGATGAAAATTAGTTTCAAGAGATCACCGAGCTAACTGAGTAAATAATATTTAACAAACGCTGCTTGGGCTAGGTACATCATCTGTCACTCGGCTAAGCTTGGGAACATGATGATATGTCCATCTGTGTCTCTGTCATCTCGATTCTGAGCAAATCAATTTGGATCTGTTAGGTCAGCTGTAATTTACTGAATGCCGAGTAGAGGCGAACGGAGCAAACATCAAATCGAGCTGTCAGATATATGCATAAACCAAATGCGCCTCATGCAGTTGGCAAAATGACATAATACATATGATCCGTGGGCCCTAGCTTACCGTACACCGAGGTCAACACGCATGTTCCCCCGACACTTAACACATACCCACTCACATTTAACAAAGGGATGCGAGAACTTGGAAATCTGCCTTCAGTGGGAGCAAAGGAGGGGCCTCGGATTGGGTGCTGCAAGACTGGTGCCGGTGATGAATCACCCGCGGTCGACTCTCCGCCCATTTTGATTTTTTATATAAATACTTTGATGATTATTTGTACAGTGCCTGTTGACAGTGTACAAATAACGTTTAATTCATTTAATAATCCCTTACAATTTACAGTAGAAAAAGAAAAACACAATAGCGTCCCCTTCCTAGATTCCAGTGGCGCACCCAGGGGGGCACAGCCCCCCCGAACTCCTACGAACAAACCACTATTTCTCTCACAGTTTGTAAGCGAATTGAAAAGAAATAGCTATTCTGAAATACACATAACCTTGACCAGAAAATAATTCGTCTGCGGCGCAATTTTATATCCGTGTGTCCCCCCCCCAAAATATCATTCTGGGTGCGCTACTGATAGATTCCAGACTAATACAAATTGATAACAATCAGACAGTTTTGGACTGTTATCAAAAGAAAAGCGCGTCAGGCAGGTTTTTCAATTTCGCATCCAATCACTCCACAAATCAAAAATACATCACCGTGATTGCCATGAAAAAAAGAATCCCACACATTGATCATGAAACCCTTCTGAAACAAAACCTAAGTAAACTTTTTGATATTTTCACCACCAATGGCTACCCTAAACACATCCTAATTAAATTTATATGCATCTCCAATTTCTTTGATGGTCCAACTGAAGATTGCAAGATACTATTTGAAACACTATTTACAACAATTATTCACTAAACAAGCAAGCAGGTATCGAATTGATCGATTTTATTCCAGTTTATTCTCGGCGATAGGCCAGCAGATATGATGTTGTAGTTGAACGAGGGTGCATAATTAATTAGATCAGGGCCGGTCTCGGGGTCGGTCTCGAAATCGTTACATTGCCCCCTTCTTAAAGACGTTTCGCCCCGAAACGTCATTCTTGGAGTGTGAAGATATCTGCAAGATTCTCCATATCTGCACCTGGACGTTCGATGGAAGTAGCACTCCACAGTCTTTAAGTTGGGTCGAGGAAGATAGTTGCAGCACACCAGAATGTTGATGCCGCTGGATCTGAATATTGTCTCCAACATGCTTCTTATAACTCTCCAGTCCAGCCCATCAAGCCCACAGGCCAATTATGGGATTGCCAGGTCTACAATATTCTGGTCCAGTATCGTGTCTCTCAATCTCGTAAGGCTCTTCCAAACATCTTCATAAGACGGCTTATCTCGAGAACGCTTCTTGGTAACCAGATAGTAGATGTTTCTCTGGCCTTTCCTCAGCTGTAACACCCCTCCAACTTCCGGGTTCTGTTCTCTCAGTTCCTGGATTCGACCGAACTTCTTGGAGAAGACTACTGCACACAGTGAGCTAATGCGTAATTGGCAGGCACCTTGAAAAGATCTCGTGACTCCTCTCGGTTTACCCCATATTGAACTTTCTGTCCGTTCGAGTACAGGGACATGAACCTCTGAAACGTCATTTCGTCCTCCGGTGATCTGACTGTGCGGACTTGATCGTGGTTTCCGGCGTAAGGGGACAACCTATTGAAGTGGACTACCCTAGGTTTTCCTCGTGGTGGCTTATATATGCGGTAGACGAGGTCGTTTATCCTTTTCATGATCTTATATGGACCTTCCCACGAGTTCCGAAGTTTCGGTGATAGTCCACGGCGACGTTTAGGGTTGTATAGCCAGACAAGTTCACCTGTCTGATATCCACCAGCATCCGCCTTGATGTCGTAGGTCTCCTTCATTCTGTCGCTGGCACTCTGGATGTTCAAACGGACCCGTTCTTGGATGTCGTCCATTCTCTGTCGCAGTTTGCTGACGTAGTCATCTCCCGCAGTGTCTTGTCCTGGTGGCGTCCCAAAGTTAAGGTCACATGGAAGTCGCAGCTCTCGGCCCATAATATCACTAGCAGGGGTTTGACTCATGAACTGCGGAACGATACGCCATCAGGAACAGATGGAGGTACTGGTCCCAATCCTTCTGGTGGTCAGAGACTACCTTGGACAGGTAGCGGTTTGTCGTCTTATTCATCCGCTCCACCATTCCATCGGACTGCGGATGTAGAGCTGTGGTCCTCGTTTTCCGGATGTTCAGCATCTGACACATCTCATGGAACAGGTTTGACTCGAAATTCCTGCCTTGATCCGAATGCAGCTGTAACGGGACACCGAATCGACAAATCCACTCCTTCACCAAGACGTCGGCAACGGTGATGGCTTCTTGGTTGGGCAGGGCATAGGCTTCGGCCCACTTGCTGAAGTAATCCATCGCTACAAGGATGTACTTGTTCCCGTGTTCAGATTGTGGGAACGGGCCAGCGATGTCAATGGCGATCCTTTCGAATGGGCTGCCCACACAGCACATTTTCTGCACCAGTCCTTGACGTCAGCTTGCCAATTGGCCCAGTAGAACCGTTGCCTAACTTTATGGAGGGTCTTCGTCACTCCCAGATGTCCTCCGGTGACCCCATCATGGATTTCTCGGAGCACTTCCTGTCTTCTGCTCCTGGGAACTACTACCTGACGTCTTTCTTCCCCGCCATCCTTCGACTCCAACACACGCTTCAAGACTCCATTGTCTAAGGTGAAAGAGTTCCATTGGGCCCAGTAAGTTTTAACGACTGGAGAACAACTGGCTATTTCCTGCCACGAAGGTCTTCGCTCACTTTTCTTCCAGCCGATGACTAAACCAAGATCTGGATCTTTCTCTTGGTCTTTATGGATCTTGTGGTCATTCCAGTTATCATCGACCGCCGTGGTTCTGCAGAGTGTCGACTCCTTTTCCTCTGTTCGTCGGCATTGCGAACAGTCGTCTGGACATGGTCTTCGCGATAGGGCATCCGCATTCTTATGGCTGGTCCCCGCACTATGTTCGATCTCGAAGTCGAATCCCTGGAGCCTCTCAATCCAGCGTGCCACTTGACCCTCGGGATTCTTAAACTGTAGGAGCCATTTGAGAGCTGCATGGTCAGTTCTCAGTAGGAATCTTCGTCCATACACGTACTTGTAGAAGTGCTCAACTCCCTTGACAACAGCCAACAGTTCCCGCCTGGTGACACAGTAATTCCGCTCCGGTTTACTGAGGGTCTTGCTGAAGTAACCGATGACCTTCTCTTGTCCTTCTTGGATCTGAGACAGGACAGCTCCAAGTCCCACGTTACTGGCGTCCGTGTTCAAAATGAATTTCCCGTCTGGAAGGGGGTAGCTCAGGATTGGTGCGTTGATCAAAGCTCCTTTCAACTTCCTGAATGAATCTTGGCATTCATCTGACCACTGGAACTTTGTTTGTCCTTACGTGAGCCTGGTCAGTAGTTTTGCGAAGTTAGCAAATCCCAGCACGTATCGGCGATAGTAAGTGCACAAGCCAAGAAAACTTCGAAGCTGGTGAATGTCTTTCGGAACGGGCCATTCCTTAACAGCTTTGATCTTCTGCTCATCTACTGCCACTCCTTTCCCAGAGACAACGTGGCCGAGATAACGTACTTCTTTTTGAAACAGATGACATTTCTAAGGGCTCAGTTTCAGTCCGGAGCTTCTCAGTCACTGAAATACCTCTACCAAGTTTTTTACATGGTCCTCGAACGATCTGCCAACCACAATAATGTCGTCGAGATACACCAGACACGTCTTCCATGATAGTCCTTTCAAAACCGTCTCCATCAATCTTTCGAACGTGGTTGGAGCATTGCAGAGGCCGAATGGCATAACTGTAAACTGCCATAATCCGGAGCCGATGGTAAAAGCTGTCTTTTCTTGATCTTCCTGGGCCAGTTCTACCTGCCAGTATCCGCTCTTCAAGGTCGAGAAAATCGTAGATCCAGCCAGTGTGTCTAACGTGTCGTCTATCCTTGGGAGAGGGTAGCTGTCTTTTTTCGTCACGTTGTTTAGTTGACGGTAGTCTACGCAAAACCGTGTTGATCCATCTTTCTTCTTCACCAACACGACTGGAGAGGACCAGGGACTGTCGGATGGCTCGATAACTCCGTCTTTCTCCATGTCGCAGACTATTTTGTCAGCCTCCTCCTTTTTGGCGAGAGGAAGTCTTCTGGCTGATTGTCTGATTGGTCGGGCATTTCCAGTATCTATCTTGTGCTGAACCACCTTTGTTCTACCGCCTTTGCCTACTCCGGTATCGAAGATTTCCTGATACTTCCTGACTAGTTCCCTCAGTTTGTCTTTTGTGCTGGCCCCATGTCCTTGGACGAAATAGCAACCAACTTCTCCAATTCTGCTGGCATGTTACTGGCTTGGCTAACAGTGCCGCTCACACTCCTAATCACAGAGGAAATTGACGAGCAGTGCCCCAAAATTGTTCCCTTCTTCAAGGTCACCGGGTAATAATTGACATTCATTATCCTCACTGGCACAAATTTATCAGCACGCAACAAGGTTTTTCCTAGTGCAATTCCTCGTCCAATTTTCTCATCATGTAGCTTGGGCTCGAACATCACCACATTTCCACTGCTCGCACCTCCATCCAGGCGAGCCTCCAAAATGGTTTCAGCCCTCTCCGGTACGCTTACGTCTTCAGCCAGCAGAACTCGAACCATTTCTTCATTTCTCCCAGGAAGTACCAGCTCTTCTCCGTTCACACGAAGGACGCCGTCTTTAAAATTCAGCTCTAATCCTCTAGAATTCATGATGTCCATTGCAATTATTACCTCGTCCTCGATATCCGCTACTAGAGCCCGGTGTTTCACTGTAGAGCTGTCCAAAGTCAGTTCAATTGGAAGTTCTCCATACACAGTTGCCGGCTCTCCTGTTGCTGTGCGTAGCTTCCAATTCGACGATTCGATTCTTGCCGGTGTTTTGGCAAAAGTAGGTCCAAGGATTGTCCTAGTCGTACCCGTATCAAGGAGCAAGGTGCGAGGCTCGTTGTTAATGAGACCGTCTACGAAGACCCCTTTGTCTTGTCTTTGAAGTACAGCGACATATGCATTGTTAACTGGGGCTTGTTGGATGCGGGCCGACGATTGCTCCTTCTTGACCTTCATCGTTGATGTCGATTTTTTCAATGTTGGACATTTGCTACGCACGTGCCCAAGTTCTCTACAATTTCGGCATCGTATCAGTCTTCTCTCAGGCACAACTTCCTTCAGCACTTTTCGCATCACAGCTTCTATATTAGTAGGCTCCTGTCGGTCTTCCTCGATCATCCGGACTCTACTCTGGCTTTTGCAGGATTGCTTTGCTGCTTCGAATTCCAGAGCGCGTGCCAATGCATCCACGAGATGTGCGGGGCGAGCTAGTGTTAAGGCTTGCCGGGTTTTCTGGTCCCGAAGTCCATCCAAAAATGCCTGGACCGCTAGTCGCTCCATTACATTTTCCGGTGTAGCTGGGTACGCAAGACGAACCAAGCGTGCAATATCTGCTTCAAATTCTTGCAACGATTCGCTTGATTTCTGGCATCGGTTCTTCAGCTGTGAGTGATATAAGTGTTCAAGGTGGGCTTGGCCATAGCGAAGATCCAAGTGTTTTACCAGCTGTTTATAGTCTTCCTGTTGTTGGGCGGTGAGCGTTTGTAAAATATTTGTTGCTTCGCCACGCAATGCCAGTGTCAATGCTAAAGCTTTTTCCCCAGCATTCCATCCATTTGCTTTGACAGCAGCTTCGAATTGTCGGTGGTAGTTTGACCATGGAGTATTTCCGTCGAACTGAGGCGGTTTCAATGAGAGCTTTCCTGGTTCTGTACTGACCTTGAAATCTTTGATGTCTTTTTGAACTTCCTCCAAGTTGGTACTCAGATCCGGCATTGGATTTCTGTTGGAAATTTCAAGAATGTGCACAGAATCCATTCGCTTTTCTAGCTCACTAAATATTTCCTTTATTTCATCGTGGAGCGTTTCCTTAATTTTTTTCATTTCTTCTTCCATTTCATCTTTGATTTTCTCCATCTCTGTTTCAACAGTTCCCATTCTTTCTTCCAACCGATTCACCACACTGCAAACTTCTTCTTTCAAGCTTCTCGAATTTTCTAGAAGCTCTTCTCTCAAATTCTCCGAGTTTTTTCTTCTTTCAGGCTGACAGAATTTTCTTGAAGCTTTTCTTCTAGATTTTTCGAATTTTCGTGAATTTCTTCACATTTTCTTGAATTTCTTCACATTTTCTTGAAGTTCCTCTTTTAGACAATTCGAATTTTCTAGAAGTTCCTCTTTCAGGCTGACAGAATTTTGTTAAAGTTCTTTCAGACTTACGGAATTTTGTTGAAGTTCCTCCTTCAAACTATTTGTGGTTTCCTCAAGTTTGTTCATTATAGCACTCAAATCGACTCCAGAAACTTCGAACAAAAATGTTTCGGGGTCTTCTCCTTCTTCAATCAGTCCATCTGAAAGTCTTTTCTGGAGTACGGCCTTCTTTCCAGTTGTTTCTAACTCCCGCTCCTCTAACTCCTGCTTCAATTCACTAACTTTAAGGTCAACCAGGTGAACTCTCCTCGGAAACATTTTTTCTTTAATTGTCTTTGCCGAGATATCAGTCTATTATTTATTTCACACACAGTTTTCAGTTTATTGTCCCGCGACGCGCAAAACTGTCCACTTTGCACTCAAATGTTCAACGGGTCACTAACTGTCTATTAGGCGCGATAAAAGTCTATCAGTTTTTAAACGGTGAACACTTTAACACTTATTTATTTTAAACATCACACTTCTGACGCCAAATGTAGTAAAACTGTACTAACTAATTTTCCTAGTTTATTTGAAACACTATTTACAACAATTATTCACTAAACATTTACTTCACTAATTTATTTCTACGGTGTCAGTCTCTATGCGCTAACTCTGGAACTGTAACTAACTCTGAATTCTGACTGTCCCCCAGCGGTTATATAGTCGCAAGCAGGTTCCATCAACGGCTCTCTCGATTATTCTGGAGTATAGAACATTTCATCTAGATGGCTCTTTGAACAGTATCGAATTGATCGATTTTATTCCAGCTTGTTCTCGGCGATAGGCCAGCAGATATGATGTTGTAGTTGACCGAGGGTGCATAATTAATTAGATCAGGGGTCGGTCTCGAAATCGTTACAATACAGTTCAAGTACAAGTCAATTCCTTTTATAGATAAATTATCCTATCAAATCACTAATATTTTTAAAACGTCTCCACAGATAAAAATAGCCAAATACATCAATGTAAAAATTTCAAATCTCTTTACCCAAGTTGAAGATAAAACGCCAGTCTCACTTAATAGTAACGTCATATATAAAATCCCATATGGAGGATGTGACACAAAATTTATGCCCGCTTGGGATCATGTGCAGCAGTTGACCACTCACGAAAGACCGGCCACCAATTTGATTACTCCAACGTAATTTTTTTTTATCAGGTTAATAATCATAAACCTTAGTTGTTCCTTGAAATGTACCACATCAACTGATACAGTAAATTATATAACAGATACAGGTCAGTTGAGCAACATTTACTGCAATATTTTGAATTCAATTCAATTTTTGTTTTGAATAATATTCTTACTAATTAATAGGCATGTCTTTACATTAATAGCTTCTAGAATAGCTTATTTATTGATTTAACATAGCACCCACTTCTGTTTCGGCAGTATTATAACATAGTTAGTACTATTCATTATAGCCTCTAGCAGGCAGAGAGACATGTCACAAAACAAGCTTAGGTGCTATCTCTTTCCTTCATTTTTGGCATGAACTATTGACAATTTTTTTTTTGTAAAAATATGTGTACGATACCTAAACTGAATAAACTGAAACTGAATCAGAGTCAAAATGTACCTAGATTGTCTAGGAAATTAAAAAGAACCCCTTTAAATGAGTCCGGCTTAATTAACTAATTCAGTTTATTAATAGGTCTTGAAATGATAACCTAGTTTCACATTATACAATTTCCCACGGCAATGATGAAAACAAAAGTAAAACTAATTCTGTGATTGTAAGTAGTTATGTTATTTTTTTGGTTTGATTTTGTCTAATTCTCTCTAATATTTTGTAGATTTATTTCCTGATGAAGCTAATAAAGATTAGCGATGAGATCAAGAACAAATGAGTTTTATTGGTAAACAGACCGCAAACCCCAGAATTCCCAAGTTGAGTTAAAAAATAAATATAAAGTTGCAAATAATAACAGAACCAATTTTTCGACCATCTATTTGGTGACTGACAGATTTATAAACTTTTGATGTGAAGCATGACCTCATCGAGGCAATAACAAAACTATAATAGCGAGCTTTAATTTATAACATCTGATGTGAATGCGCCACTAAAATTTAATAAGAATGACAAATAATAATAGCCATCCCCTACCCTCACAGGCCACGAGTGTTTATGAAGGAGTATTATTATTATTATAGTGGCCCAACTACTGAGCCTTGTGGGACTCCACAGTTTATATTTGCAATTTCACTATTCACTCTAGCCATCCTTCAAATATGGTTTAAATATGTTCGCACTTTTTCTTCTAAGAATTTCTGAAAGGTACAATTTCTATAATATTTCATGATCCACTACATTAAATGCCTTCCGTAAATCGATGAATATAGTTTCTTTCCAAACGATAAAAATATGCAGGGTGTTCCATTTGAAAAAAAAAATTTCCAGCCATTTTCATGAGCCCCCGGAAGGAACTTACCTGAGACTTCTTGTATGCTTTAGATTTTGTAAAAAAATGGATAAATTTTTTTTTGTTGTTAAATCTGCCGTTCCATTCAACAGATACTTTTGATGTTCCGTCCACCGTGAAACACCTTTTTGAATTCAGAATGGAAAACAAATTTGAATAATGAAAAAAACTATATAAATATATAATTAATGTTGGCTTTGTGATATTTTGAATTTGAAATGACACTGTATATTTCTCACTGTATGTAAAACGGTTTTTGCCTGTTTGTATTACATTTTAAATAAATATCTATTTTATTGTATTCAATATTCTTCATTTACAGGAAAACCAAAACTCTTCTTTATTCAAGCTTGTCAAGGAAAAAAGGTAGATTCTGGAATTACCCTAGTTGACAGAAGATTCACTAGAACTGAGACAGATGGACTAAGAAAGTCTTACAGGATTCCAACACTAGCCGATTTTTTGATAATGTATGCTACTTCTAGAGGTAATTCAAAATTTGAATTTAAAAAATTCATTCACTTCTGGTATATATTTTTTTAACCATTACAAGTGCAACATATGGATTAAAAGAGTGGATAAATGAGAAACATCGTACGAGGCAGAATTATCGACCTGTGTGTAAGGGATACAAATAAAAATCAACATCAAACGAATAGTCACTTAGTAGTGAGAAGGTGAATAAAATTAAATAAAATTTTAAAATGTATATAAATCATATAATCACATACGTTTTGGTAGAAATTCAGTTTTTTAGGTTTTCTATCTATATTTATTTCTGCTTCAAAGGCTTTTCTTAGGTCTGTGAAAACAGCAATCGATGGTTTGGATTTATCCAAATTTTAAATTGGCTGTGTCAGTATTTTTGTTGGATCTTGTGTTGTTTATTCTCTCTGAAGCTATATTGTGATTCTGACAACAATTTTTAGTTTTCAAGGAACGTATTCTATCTCTTTTGAATGTCACTTCAGCTTTTTTTTCTCGTCGATTTTTCCAAAAAAGTCTCGTGATAATTCAAATAATCAGATATCTCTAATAATCACATGTAAATTTTAGTTTTTCCAAGTTTCTACAAAAACCTTTTAATTTACAAATAGGGTTGTGAGCTTAAACTCCCCCTATTCTTCAGCGAAGAATCCACTGACGCTACGAAAAAATGGGGTTGCCATTTGAAAAAAATTTATTACACAATTTTCGAGACAGCCAAACTCGTCGCCAATTTCTGAGCACCCCGTAATTTTTTTTAAAAAAGTTTCCAAATATTCAGGAAACTTTAGTTCTTATTCAGGCAAATTCTGGCAAGTTTTGACCTGACTCAATCAATTATTAATTAAATCGAGTTGTGAGTGTGACTATGTCTGACACTACTTGGAGGAAAGCTTTCGTTGTGGACATCTTCTTTCTAAAACGATATTGTCCTGGACACAATCATTTCCATGAAGTTATACAGCTGCTTTTAGACGATGATTTTAATGATCTTACCAATTATCGGAATAATAGAAATAATAGAAAGTTATTGACATCGTCAGTGCTTCCATTCTTCAATACAGGTACAACAACAGAAAATTTCAGAGCATTTGACATGACATGTTATTTACGGTAATATAATACCCCTGATGGTCAGATAAGCACGGCTCTGAGACCCCCAGACCTATAAAGCGCTTTATCTATATTAGTCACTACATTATCAATTCAAGTAGCAGTAGTGGGAATCACACGTGTAAATTTAAATATCGTGGTATGTAAATTGAATGACTAGTAAGTTTTCAAAAGTGAATAAGTTCGGAGACTGGTACTTACAGGAAAGTTCAGATTGAAATCATCAGCTAGTATCACTTAGATTTTTCAACGTTAAGAAATTGTAGTGCATTTTCAAATAAATCTAGAAATGTACCAAAAGTCACCATTGCAAGACCTATACAAACAATTTTCAACCTTTCAGTCAGCCTTATCTGGTACTGTTAGGTTTAGCACTAAAATATTATAGATTGCCAAAGGCAGATAATCCAAATAGTCTTCGAAAATCGACATTAAAAACTAGTGATAGGTTCTCCTTTCAGATATTGTTGATGCTCCAAATTTGTTCGTTATTCCGATTGAATATCGTACAATTCGTGAAAGTACTTTCATCTGGTGAAATATAATTTTCTAAGAAAATTGAAAATCAGGTTTTAATAGCCAATCACAAAATTCTAATCAACTTTCGGGATCACGTGGATGCAATTCCTGAAATATATTTATGAAACTTCAGAGTTCCTTACTCGATCACTAACCCAGGTTTATAAACCGTAACCCAACGCAAAAGGGCGCGTATCTGACCAGTTCGAAAACTAGGAACCCGGGTTAGTGATCTGTGTAATCCGTCACGTGATCTCTTTGGATGGGGTTAGGAATCCGAAAAGCCCCATAGAGTGTACCCAAAGGGCGGGTAGAGGACGGCTATTATTATTTGCCATGGCGCTCCGAGGCGGCTTACTGATTTTTGGTGGTGTATTCACTTTTTAGCTGTAGGAAAAACAGCACCACCCCGGCCCCCTTAAGAGACCGATACACATGAGCTACGGGCTACACTATTTATTCTGTAACATTTGAATTAACTTTTTTGTGTGGTCTGGTTGTCTCCAAGCGCTTATACAGGGTGATTCAAAAGTACTTTGATAAACTTAAAGAGGTGATTCCTCACAATGTTCTGATATAAATTGCCCAAATAAATATGTCTGAAAACGTTTTCAAGATACAGGGTGTTGAAGTTTTATTTTTATTTTCGTTTTTTTTTAAATAACTTTCGGAATACTGACCTTAAATAAACGAAAGTTGGTATTGAGATTCATTACTTTTTTGGTAAAAAAAAAACACCCTCGTTAGAAGTCTTTATAAACAACCGTTTTCTAGATATTTGGACTTCAAAATATTTGATAATCGATGCATGTTGAAGTTATAACCATTATTTTGCATTTTTTACAAGAATGCTTAGGGAATGAAAGTAATTGAATGGGTGGCGACAAAAAAACAAAACTTCTTACTTAAAATTAAAATTCATTGCCTAAGCATTCTTGTGAAAAATGCTAAATAATGAAACTAACTTCGACATGCGTCAATTATTAAATAATCGACTTGAAATATTCAAGTCCAAATATCTAGAAAACGGTTGCTTATAGAGCTTCTAACAATGTTAGCTTTTTAACGAAAACATGATAGAGAAGAATGTTCCAAAAAATATTTAATCTTCAAAAAAAAGACGTGTAGGTGGCGCCCATTACGAGTAAGAGTAATAATAACATGAGGTTCGAATTCGATACCTCAAGAAACCTCTCAATACCAATTATCGTTTAATAACAAAAGTTATTTGAATAAAACGAAAATAAAACTTTAATACCCTGTATCTTTTAAACAAAGCGTTTCCGGACATTTATTTATTTATACAATTCATATTAGAATATTGTGAGGAATCACCTCCTGAAGTTTGTCAAAGTACTTTTAATCACCCTGTATATGACAATCATTTATATCAGGCGAAATTTGACTTGTAGATTTTCCCGGGTTCATATTTATCTACATATTATCAATTTTTTATGAAAAAAGCACAATATCTATTTCACCTCATAACTCGTTTATTAAAAGAAAGTGACAGAGTTTACGAAGTTTTGTCTCCTGGACACGAATCCGAAGGAAAATCAACGGGGTCTCAATACTTTTCGAGTTAGGTATGTCCTTCTAATCTTGGAAATGGCCCTTTTTTAAACCAAAATTTTTCGGTCAAAAAACATCTTTTTTTTATCATTTCGAACAAAACCAAGTTGTCACTTTTTTTAATTTTAAGTTAGTAAACTTACCTTTACCCCGTATTTTTTCATGGGCTATTCAAATCAACCATATCGCATTGCTTTTTGATACCTCGAAGGTCATTGAAAATCCATCGACATTGAGTTGAAGCTTGTATAATAATTGGATTGTTCAAGAATTGTGAGCGATTGACCAGATGATTTTCGTGATCAGAGATGAAATAGTGACTGCGTACTCACATTTCACATATCACACAAGTTTTATTACTGTTGTGGTATTCCTACTACCCTATAGTTTTTGACAAGTTTCAATAGCTGTCTGGTCATTTTTTGCCACTCGTTTTATCTCAGTCTCGAGCCCATTATAGAACAGAACCAAAAATGCTTTATTCTGATATAATGAGATATCATGTTGACAAATCTTGTCTAAATCTAAGTTACATGAAATGTGATGAAATAGAATTCAAAGCAATAAATACACCATACTAGTATAGCAAGGGTTTGAGTTCATATTATATGAAATAAAATGACTGATCACAATAACAATTATAAGAAGACACGAATCACAAAAACTTTAACAATATAGAAAAATTAAGACATACATGTAATATTTTTTTTTTGTATATTTACACTTTTATTTTTAATGTTCACTATTCGCTCTACTTCCCCTCCTCCGTCAGAATCTCATGAAATAACTTGTGCAAAGTGTAACTGACATTTAGTGTATGATAATTACAATTAGAATTCAATGATGGTTTTCCGGGTTCTTATGCCGACGTTTATTGAACGATGTACTCGACGTTTCACCAACACGTGTGGTTGGCATTATAAAGAGAGATATTCATAGTTACTTCGTTTACTCTTTACTGTTTCAAACCGAGTATCTGTAAACATCTCTCTTGCTAATGCCAACCACGCGTGTGGCGAAACGTTGAGAACATCGCTCAATAAACTTTGGCCTAAGAACCCGGAAAACCATCATTCAAGCAATGACGGCCACGAAAGCCTTTCACAACAATTAGAATTATATGTTTCAGAACAGTACGCATTCCGCAACACAACCAATGGTTCCTATTTCATAACAGTTCTATGTGAAGAACTAATATCTAAAGCCCACAAGGAAAATCTTCTTACAATCCTCACCATTGTAATACAAAGAGTAGCCATTGACTTCGTCAGTAATAACTCTAGAAAAGTGGAATATCACAACAAAAAGCAAACGCCATACTTCCAGTCATCATTAACTAGGCTGGTTAAATTTTCTGAGCCAAATGGAAATGAATGATTTTTTTAGGAGGTACATTACATGGCCACTAAAAAGTTCTGAAGGATGAATAGTTAAGACAAAGTTCATTTTGAGATATTGCCATATTCTGTCGGTAGTGGTTTAGTTTAAAAAACATGTTTTTTTATTAATCAACCCAATTGTTTATTCATGATTTTGAATCATATTGTTTAACAAAGATAAACACCAATGTGCCTCTATAGTTATGTAAAGTTATATATTTTAAAATTATACAATAAGGAACAACAATGTAATTAATAGTGCCTTATATATTATTTTTTATAAATCTATTTTAAAATTTTTAGAATTTATGAGCTAAACAATATTTATTGTTATCTATTTATACTTTGTTTATCTATTTTATATAGTTGAATAAACTTTTGATATTTTTAAAATACCTATATTGTATCAATACGAGTGAAACACCGCAGAAAAGTGGGCAAAAGCATCAATCATTACAACCTGAGCAGTTTTATCGAGAACGACCCGACGAGTTTAGTCTTATTCCACTTCTTTGTTTTTTAATTTAATTGTTTTTCCGTTAACCAGCTATCTGTCGTCCCCCTACGAACGACAGCCCTCAAAAGTTGAAACTTGTGCGAGCCAAGGATTAACGAGGTCTTACCTTTCAACGTGCGATTCCTAGCAATTGATCAAACAACAATTCTCAGAACTCCTTTCAGTAAATCCAAAGCTTTAGAATTGTAGTCAGGTACGATTTTATAAGAAGGCTCCTACTTAATCGAGACCAAAATTTCATGATTAGATCAAGCTCTGGTTGTCATCATAGAAATATATATTATGAGGAAGTATATAATATATATTCCCATGGTTGTCATAAGGAAAACCTTGAATAACATGGTCATCAGAAAGAAAGTGTTTTTCATAATATATCGTATTGATCTGATATTTTCTTGTTTTTATTATTGATGAATTCAATTAAATAATTAACAACACATAATTTTTCTTGTGTCTTCATTATTGTGTATATCATCTTCATCTTTAATCCTTTTCACTCTATTTTCACTTTTTGTATTATATGGCAAGCAAGCTCCAAAGTAGGTTCAAGTAACTCCCCTGTCCAAAGTATTTGTTCATGTTGGGTGTGACATAATTTCTGTTAATTTTTTGTTTTAAGTTATGTTTATATTTTACCTCTGTTTTGCCTTGAATTTGTTTGAAAATAAAATACCTTTGCTCTTGCAAAATGTTGATGAGTGGGACACCTATGGTGTTTGATTGTGTTTGTTTCGAAGTTACCTCAAAAATTTGTTTTAAGAAACCTGTGTTGTGTTATAGTGTGTTTTCGAAACCCCTTCTACGATTCTATAATTCAAATGGGTTTTCGCCGAGCTCTGATACATGATTTTTATGAAATTACACTTAACTAATTTCGCTAATTTATTTAAAACTCTTCTATACAATAATTTATTTAAAACAATAATTTCACTACAACTATTTCAATTTATTTTCGCTGTCGCTGTCTATTTGTGAACTCTCGAACTATATCTGCCACGGCAAATAATAATAGATAATAGCCGTCCTCTGCCCGCACATGCTATGCCTATGAGTATTTATGAGGGAGTATTATTATTATTATATCTGCAACTGCAACTCTGCGACTCTACCTGCCATATCATGTTAATTCAAATGGGATTTCGCTGAGCTCTGATGCATGTTTCTTTTTATTTTATTATAACATTAATTCTTTTTGATCTATATGAAAAGCAACTATATTTTCGTATTTAATAGTTCTCATGAGTTTTCCATCTGAAAGAACGATATGTAGTGAAATTACGCTTAACTAATTTCGCCAGTTTATTTTAAACTCTTCTAAACAATAATTTATTTATAACATTAATTTCAATACAACTATTTCAATTTATTTTCACTGTCGCTGTCTATATGTTATCTCTAGAACTATATCCGCAACCTAAACTCTGTGACTCTGTCTGCCATCTCATGTTGAGCGTCTTATTTATACTGGCAAGTAAAATTCTATGGCCCTTTTCGAACAGTCGCGACTCTACGGTAACTCGTTCTGATGGCTGATGGAACAAGCGAAGGGGAGATTATCCAAGCAGGTTTATGCATTTCTAAACAGACATGGTCAGGTCCGGCCTCAAATTCATTACAGATCCAACGTAATTCCCTCTTATTTGATTTCATTTGCTGATCTTATAACAAAATAAATTTGTGTGTTTGGAAGGGCGCCTCAAGGCTACCAAAGGTTGAATAATTCGTATTTTTTTTTCAATTTGATATTCTATAATACAATCATGGTTTTATATTTGCACTGCTTGGTGTAGTAATGAATTTACTGGAATTTATCCCAGCATCAAACCGCTATTTTCATACCTCGACACGTGTTTCAGTCACCAAGTGACCATCCAGATGAAAAACATTTGTCAAAGTGTAAAAATATCGGTTTCGTGTCAGGATGAAACCCCAGTATATTAATGTTTTTGTTCTTACAAATAATCACAGTATCACGGGCGACGCTGGTGATCTGACCCTCTTTCTCCTATAAAAACATGTTCAAGTAAAAAGATGCCTATCAGTGTTGACTATACTTGCTACTCAAAACTACCTGGTATGTGGCAAGTGTACTGATTAGGAACAGAAAGAGTTTCAGACTTGTTTCTTCAATAATTTTTGTTAAATAGTGGGGCTTGAACAGAGGGATGAAATAATTTTGTATTAGGCTTTAAAATATTTATTGGAAAAAGGTTGGGCGCTTCTGAAAATTTTATTCATCTTCAGCGATACTGTTATTCACTTTTGATGAGTTTCGAGGCATCTTAATTTTGTGTAAGCCGCTATTGGCCTGAACAAAGTATCGCTGACAACAGAAATCTGTTATGTAACTGATTTTGATGCGATATTGCCAGAAAAATTTTCAGTTCAGCGGTAGAAGGTTGCCCAAATTCCCTGAGAAGAAATTGTTGAATAATTAACGTCTACCCTGAAAAACCAACGCAAATAACGTCAACATTATGACTCATTAATATGTACATGTTATTTATTCTACTCTCTACTGTCCATATAAATTCGAAACATCTGGTAAATAATGCATTTAGTTCAACCTAACTATAAATAATTTAGTTGTAATAAGTGTTTTGAACTTTCTCGCACTACAGAACAGTAGGTAACAATTTTTCCAATGGTCTGGAAACTACCTGCTTTTTACCATATTCAATTAGTAGATGCCATATATTTGTATATACCTAATCAAACTATACTCTACAAGTCAAGATTAATAACTTTATTGCCATTGCAAAAGTTACAAATACCCAAATAAAAAATAAAAACAGATTTATTGGCTCGTTACATATAGTTCAGAAGAAAATGAACTAATCGTAGCTGCCGAATTTGTACAATGCCACTCATGGTTTTTGATAAGTCACTAACTAAAATGTGAATATTCATAATCTAAACTTAATTTTTATAACAGGTTCGTAACAAATTAAAATTATGTTGCATTATAATAAAATACGATGATCCTGTTTTGATGTATTCCTTGCTTCATGGGTACTGAAATATCGGGCACTAAAATTGAAAATAGGAGTTACAATTCAGAAACATAAACAACTACCCAGTCACGTATGTTAAGCTGGCACAGCCGTTTCAGCAAAATCAAAAAAAAGTTGATGCACTATTTTATAATTTATTGATAGCAATTTTCTGACACAACTTCCTAGAACTCAGTAGTTCTGGAAAAAAAGGGGCTGTGCGAGCTTAACTTTTTTCCTGATGAATATATTACGATCATTGAAACGCTGGAATTTATAACTTTTTAATAACTTCCGAGTGATATGCAGGGATTTTCAGAAGTTCGCGACCTTAGGCACGAACATCATCAAATATTCGAATCAAATTGCAAAATTGAACACTGAGGGTATACTAAGTGATATTTCATTCATATGGCCGATTATGGGGAAGAAAATACCAGTGGAAACTATTTGTTCCGAAACGCAATGAGGCCGAAATCCTAACCAAATCACCTTAATTTCTCTTATATTTTCTAACTCCAGTACTATCATTGGAAGGTCTTGAAAGTATTACATAGTGTATTACACCCTGGTAAACTGGCTAAGATGAAAAATTTCTACGTTGTATGCAAGTAGTGAATTAATCAAACTGTTATTGATATGACCTGAAAGAAAAATCAACCTTATTTTGATTGTATATGTCGAGAATAAGGAATGAAGCCTTCTGAAAGTTTCACGGAACATTTGCACGCGTTTTTGAAGACCAAACAAATGAAATCGCGTTCTGCTTCTGTAATCGGTTCCACAGATGCCGTCCTCGCCCTCGTGTCAATATTCCAGGGACAGTGATTGTGATTGTTGTTAATTTTTACAGCAAACATTTTTTTAAACCTATTCATCAACTGAATGCGTTGATATACCCCACTGTTTCTTAATAAATCTTCCCTAAGTATAAATTAAGAAGGCATAGAAGTCCACGAAAATAAAAAAAAAAACTTCATTCCTACTAAAATCTATCAATTTTGCTTATCACCATTCGTTTATGTTGAAATGGTAAAATCTTTTTAGTGCAGTGGAATGATCAAAAAATTTTGTCGAAAAAAATTGCACAAAAGTAAAAATATTTTCACTATTATATGACATCGAAGTTTTTAAATTGATGGAAGAATAATGGGTAAAATTCCATCGAGTAATAACCACAAGCTATCAACAAAATTTTTTGAAACTTACCTATTTTGGCCTCCTGAACAAAAAATCTAAATAAAATTTTTGGCGGTTTCAAGTAATTCCGGGATATGGGCCTATTTTCGAGTGATAATTGGCACTTCCTATCACTAGCAGAATGTAAACACCCTAATTGACCTGTTTCATACTTTTTCTTTATTGAAAACGGTACTTTTTAGGAAAAAAACTCATCCTTTATGACCACATAACCAACAAATCTAGGAAACATGGTTAATGAATATTATTTATGTCAAGTTGGTGAATGGAAAAAAAGTGAGCGAATAATTTTCTGTTCATGTTAAATTAAACGGCTCGAGAAGTTGGCTGTGCAAATATGCAATTTTCGAAGTTATCAACTTAAAATGAATGAATTCATTGAATATTTTCCATAAATTTGTTGTTTTGATGTTTTTGAAAAAACGATGAATTTTTCGATAAACAATGCCGTTTTAAATAAAAAAAATGTGTAAAACGGGTGTGTACATTGTGTTAGTTTAAAGAAGGATGAATATTTTGAGTGTTTTTTCCGCGGTAGAAATGTGTCCTAAAACATGCCAGTCAACACTCAAAAATAGGCCCATATCTCCGAAATTACTTGAGAGCGCCACAAATTTTATTTGGATTTTTTGCTCAGGAGGCCAAACTTCGTAATTCTGTTGATATTGGCTATTAGCTAACGGAATTTTACCGAACAAGGTAAAGCACAACTCATTACGCATATCACTTCTAGTCAAAGCCACAAAACTATAATTTAAAAAAATTCATAATCAAAATTCAGATACAATTTCGCAGATACATTAACTTCTGATCATGACAATTTACCCCAACAAGAAAATCGACGATGGCGGTTCACGCAATTAGGGATATTTGGAAAACAGAACACGATTTTAATTGTTAATCAAGCTAGCGAATGTGTCCCGTTTCATTCTACACTTTTACAGGTATTAGTCGACACACCAGGGTTTTTAGGCATTTCGAACGTTGAATATTTTTTTATCCATGGAACTGGTCTAGGCTAACTAGATATCAATACATCATCCCTGTATATTATCACAAATAAAAGTAGTTTACTTTTGTACCAACTCCATATTTTTTGATACTTCTCTTATACAACTGACAAATTTTAAGATTTGGTTATTCTAAATTGAGTTCTAGAATATGCAGAACTTTTTATGAAGAATCCATTTTTATCTATAGCGAGAAATAAACAAGTTTTCGCTGTCGCTAACTAAAGTGGACATGAACACTGTCTTCAGTCGACGATGGATGACAAATCATACTTACTGCCTGTTCCTTTTCAGCAATTGATAGACACTTCATATATTCAGATGAAATTTCACATTTACTTTGGGGTTCAGAAGCGCTTTCTGTATCATGATCTGAAAACATTTAATTAGAACATGTATCATAAAGTTTCCATTTGTTGTAGTTGACTCACCCTCAGGAGATTTACCGACATTATCGGCCTTAAAGTAATTTCCTGACACTAAAAAATAAAATTATGATTTTTCATGTATTTTATAACCATAAGAGCGCAGTAATTTTTTTCCTTTGTTTCGACTCGTATCAAATATTTATAGTAGGTACAAGTTGTTTGTAACCCATCTAGGTGGTATATGCCACAGCTATGATTATTTTTTCATACTACAAAATCTTTCCAATTCGCTCAAATATCTAGTATTATTCACAATAAATGAATCTTATTATTGATATTTTTCAAATTTTTTTGAGTTATTGGGTGTGAAATATAATATAAAGGTAATCTGAAAATAATTACACCAGCTACCGATATATGCTACAATAATAATGAAATCAAAACCTGTTTTCCCCAAAAATGTATTTGTGTGTATTTTTATAATTCGAACTACTTTTAACTAGGTTATTTATTATAAAAACACATA
The DNA here is from genome assembly GCA_958502065.1 of Chrysolina americana. NCBI lineage: Eukaryota > Metazoa > Arthropoda > Insecta > Coleoptera > Chrysomelidae > Chrysolina > Chrysolina americana. Next base: position 73,452,261 of record OY293412.1, read on the forward strand.
ATTATTCACTTGTAATTTTATAAAATTATTTACATTTCAATGAGTTATTTTAATACCATTTGAGGGCTAAAATAAACCATATTGCCACTGCAATATTTAATGCGTAAAATAAAGTCATTGTAATCGATATTTCGAGGTCATTTCAGGTTTGTAGTTGTTTTTTTGTAAAAAGGTTTGTTTCACATGTTGAATATTTTGAATATGGCCAAGTATTTTTGTTTAATTAGTTTATTAACCAAAATTTGTAAGTACAAAAGTAAACTAATATAAAATCTATTATTTTCCAAAATCACCTATCTATATTTATTTGACAAACGCAGTAACTTTTCGGGACAAATCAATTTTTTGTGTCCTACACTAGATTTCATTACACCTACGTACTTGAATTTTTTTGAATCAACTAGAAATCTAGCAAAATCTACAATTTGCTTAAAAAAATTACCAGTAAACTCATTTGGAATGTCTACAAAATGCTGGATTCATTAATATAGGGATCATTTTTATGACTATTCATTATTAATGGAAGAAAAATTATTTTCGTTTTCTTATTCCTAGATGCGCGTTTTGATAATCATGTTATCTTCATCAGTTGGATTTCTAAGTATGATCGGTATAGTGTAACGAAATACCCTACGCTACTGCGTGATCATTGTAGCAGCCAGTGAAACCGTTGCAATGCGCCTAGACATTTCCAAGAACTCAGTCGAGGACTCGATGTAACCAAAATGAAAGCTGCCAGCAAGAAATGTAGGTTGACAGCAGGCGATTCCCTACGCTTCCGTATAGTTTGGTGAATCAGGATCTGGATGTTTCTAGACATTCCAGACACCATAGTTTTAGATGATTCGAAGAAACTGTAAAATGACTACCAGTGTTTTTACTTCTAAAACATTCCTGGTGAGATCATAAAAAAACTTCTATCGTGTGGCCGTATAGGCGTTATCAATGAGGGAATAAATTCTCGGCTAGCTGGACTGGACACTCCGCAAGGGTGGCTGATGAGGCGTTGCAGTCAACGGAAGTAGCGACCAGTGGGCTCTAGCTTACCGTACACCGACGTCAAAAACACACATGTTTCCCCTACACTTAACACGCACCCACACACCATTGCTCAATGTACCTTTACCTACATGACTCCCAAATCTTTCATTTTCTCTGTCTCTCATTCATTCGAGTCTCAAAATAAATCGAGAAAAATTGGTTTTATGCATCTATTAATACATAATAATAATAATACAATATGATTAATAATACAATTTGAATAATCTGTGGTAGAAGTCCATTGTGTCTCGAAGTGGAGTGGTATAGATTCACGATGAAGAAAAACTCAAAATCATCTCCACAAATTTAATATAACCACCAAATGTTAGTACTGTTAGAACGATAAATGATTATCGATCAGTTCAATGGATTCATACTAGTACATGTTTCGAACCTATATAGGTTCATCATCAGCTAAGTTTAAAATTATGGAAAGAAAATTATTAAAGAAATAAAATGAGTGTCACCACATGATTCCCCAAGGGGTTATGTGGGCACTGAAAAGTTAAGTGTTTTTAAAACATTAATTAAAAGTAGTAATAAGGGAGGCTACACTACTACACTTAACTTTTCCTTGGGGAATCATGTGGTGACACTAATTTTATTTCTTTAATAATTTTCTACATAATTTCAAACACAGCTGATGATGAACCTATATAGGTTTGAAACATGTACTATTATGAAAACATTGAACTGATCGATAGTCATTTATCGTTTTAACAGCACTAACATTTGGTTATTATTAAATGTGTGGAGATGATTTTGAGTTTTTCTCCATCGTGAATATGAATAATATTTCGATGCGTGATTCGGCTAGACTTGGTGGCTGACGTCATGGATTTGGTGCCGGCGGCGGCGGAGAAACGTGATGGATCGATGATTTCTGCCCCATCCATTTACCATCGTTAATTTGCATATTATGGAAACGTTTAATACACAGCTTGTGCTCATACTCTGCTAAGTGCGCCTTGAGCTCGCGCAAATTTTGCAAGTGCCCATAAGAGTGTCGTCGTCGTCGTTATGGTCGTGGTGCCTCACCATATCAGGTACGACGATATCCATTGCCAGATTTCGAAACGGTGTCTTACGGCACAATGCACTTCTATTTCTCCGGCTGCTATATGATTCAAACAGAGCGGGCTTTGGTTCTCGAGTGTCAGTGGAGGCGTTGTGACGACTGTACTTGTACTAGCCGCAATATCGACGATGTGTGGCCACAGACAGATCGAGCACATACTTCAGCAAAAAATCGAATATTTGATTCCCCTTCACATATACCACATTAGCCTCGATTATGGGGCGCAGCACTTCCTGGATGATGGTCACCTCGTTGAATTCGACAGCCATCAGAGTATGGAATGCCGTTGGATATTCCTCTCCAAATATCGTACTGCCGTTTATCCGCTTCGCTCAGGTTATGGAATGGCAATGGCTTATGACAATACGGCTTTGAATAAGAACAACAAGGAGTGGTTTGTGCAATGCCCGTCGCCGCCCATACGGAAACCCTGAATGTCACATGTTACGAATTTCATCTTGGCTGACTGACTGTGGTTGACAGAGAGACTAGAGAGATTCATTCATTCTTGGTTTAATGGGATTCGTCGTGAGACATATACCCAGGTTCTCCCCATATGTGTTATGCAAGAGAATCCGTCCTGCCCCGGCCTCTAACCGGCGTAAATAACACGGGCTTCGTCGGTGGATGAGGATTGTCTTGCTCGAAGCAATATCCTCACCCGTATTCAATAGTGGACATTCACAACATATAATCTCATTCACACAAGTGTTCTGTGTTATGCAAGAATCCGTCCTGCCCCGGCCTCTAACCGGCGTAAATAACACGGGCTTCGTCGGTGGATGAGGATTGTCTTGCTCGAAGCAATATCCTCACCCGTATTCAATAGTGGACATTCACAACATATAATCTCATTCACACAAGTGTTCTGGTTAGGCTTTGTTACTAACTCCATACGCCACCTTAGGAGCAGCATGTTTATTCGTAGTCCCGTCAAACATGAAACGTGGGAGAGTCATTCTTCAATAAACCAGATATAGTTTCTAAAGAAAAAAGATCTGCCCTATTGGAGAATCGAACCCACGACCCACAGGTCGTGAATCGAGCGCTTGGCCACTGCGTTAACTCGGTCGCCTTAGAGAGAGATTGACCACCGACTTGTGACTAAACTGAACAGGGTTGTTCTCTTGGATAAAAATATTTTACTGAACAAATCTGTCAAAAAGTAATGAATCGTAAAGACAGTTTAAGTTGCCAACCAAGTTTAAAAAATTTTGTTATTTCACTTCCCTGAAGATTGAAAATAGGTGGGTGGACGTTATGAAATAAATGTATTAGAGAAATAAATTTATTTTTCCACAAAACCAAAATGAACTATAAATTACAATATCAAATTCTGTCAGATGTCAACAATCATTGATCACTGACAATTTTCAATAACTGACGCCTCGTAATATTCTTCTTCTTAATTTAGTATCTCATCATTATATGGACAGTGACCAAGGGGTGGGTTTGTAGTATGAATCCGTCTACCATGGAAGTTTACATTTCAATTACAAAATGTAATGATTATCGCTATATTTTAAAATGAAAGTAATGATGTAATGATGGGAGCGAATTGTAATTAAATCATTACAATTGTAATGATTAGCATAACGCTGGAACTGAACGTTTGGATTTGGACTGAACACACTATTTTAGTGTTGACATCAGAGCTGTCAATTTTGTTGAGTTATTTCATATGCATTATCCAAACAAACTTGTCTTGGGTATGATTCCTATATAAGCTGTTGGATTGTTGTGGATATTTGATTCATTAAAGGGTTTCAAAGCGAATAACAGTAAGTATCTTATGTGTAAATAATACTGTAACTATGGTAAAATTTAAACATAATATATTTATATATAACTTTCATTTGTAGGTTGAAAATGGTAGTGGATGCAATGTTTTTGATTATTTCACTTATTTCTCTGCACTAATTTCGACAAAAAATCAAAAAATATACCACATACACATTCTTTCAATGGTAAATACGGTTTGTTTGGATAATGGCCCGTGACACTTAAGCGGCGTGACGTCACACTAAACTGGTCTACTGACGCACACACCACTGAAATGAAATTATAGTATGATGACTGGAATGCTCGTCAGGCTGCTCGAATGGATTTCTCATGGAGGCCGCCATCTTTGTTTTGTGCCTCCTAACAGTGGCGGACGAATGATTATTTGCTGAATTTTGAGTAATTTAACGAGTTGAATATTGTTGCACTGCACTGGTGTGTTTACAAACGCTGGATCGGAAAATACGTCCAAATGAATTTCTCTCTCGCACCCATAACCAATGAAGTATTTCGTTGATGAGTGACATGTGTCTCCTTTCTTCTTCTCCTAGAGTAATCACTTTAAATAGGTGCGCAAAGGAACTAAGGGCATTCCAGTCAATGATATAATTTCATTTCAGTGGCACACACACATACATACGAGACAAAATCAACTCGAACGGAGAACGGAGATGATGAACCAATCAGAACTATCCTGGCCAAGGCGGTATATTTGAATCGATGCTAAGGCGGTACAGTAGTCCCAAGTATTCAACTTGGATTCTTGGATAGCAAGGTTAGTTTGGTTAGGTTAGATCATGTTCCCTTCTTTTTTCATTTTTAAGCCATAAAAGAAGGGAACTTGATCCAATCTAACCAAACTGGACCTTGATATCCAAGTTGATCCTCAACGTAACCTTAAATTACATTGCACACCACGCAGGCGCAACTAAAATAGAGTTTTGATTGGTCCATGCGGATTGCCTATTGGGAAGTGTTGTGGATAGGAACTCTTGCCATCGAGCGTATTTCCCCACCACTCCGTCCCCCACCACCCACACTGGCTTCCTCCATCTTTCGCTCGCTCTCTCTCCGTCCAACTCAAGACAATCGTCGTATTATCTTACTCAGCGGCAAGTGTTCCAGTATACAGTCGTGATCCGACCCGCAATTCTATGTAAAGTTTGACATCGACAGTGGAGGGCTCCTCGTGAACATCTATTACGAACACGGTGGCTCTGTATTTGAATGCTCCGTAATCGAGTTGAGTGCGCTTCTTCGGTCATTTGGCATAGCTCGGATAGAATTCCGTGTAGGCGCGATGGGCTTCGACAAAGTTGTTCCTGTTGTGTTCCAAGTGCATGCGTTCATGCGGGTAAGTATCGCTGTTCATGGTTAGGCATATGTCGCTTATGTCGATGTGATCGAAAAAGGACGCATCTCGAGCCGCATTGCCCATCCGATCCGTTTGGAAGGCGACATTGACGAATCGGGGACTCTTCATGGCCGTGCAAGTTTTCACAGCCCAAATTTTCTTGGTGGAACCCTGAGTGAGTGCAGGCAACTCGTGTATGTCCCACTTGCGATACGAAATCACTACAAGAGCGTCTGTGTTGATGGACTGAAGCAATTTCAGACGAATGTCGTCGTTGGGCACCACATATCTGACTCTGAGTACAACGCTCGTGATCGTCAATGCGGCTGCGGTTGCTTCAACTGGATTCGTCACCTCCTCTATCAGCATGCAATTGTTACCATCTCTACTTCTGACCAAGCGAATTACCTGCCGTCCAATGGTGGCATATCTATAGTCATGGAATATGCCCAACAGATGCTTAAACGGGATCCACATGACGAACAAGCCGTCGGGGGCGTTGTGAACAGCTCCGCCAGAATAGGTTCAGCCGGCTGTGCTCAAGTGTCGCACATCATTTTCCTCGTAACAAGTATAGCCGCGAAGGGTGCTCACTATACCCAGCGATCGAACAGAGTCCACCTCTTTGCTATTGATTTCATAGTAGATGATCTCGAAAAGGTATGCCCGGCATTATTGATAAATCTAACATTGCCGGCTCCTGCGGTACGAGTCAGAGTGCCCTCTATTCGACTTGACGTACGAGTGGTGCGTTCGAGTCTCAACTCTGTGGATTTGTGCGGAGTTTTGTATGCGAAACGCCACGCCACCATATGGGCATGTTTTTATATTCACCAAATTGGTGTGGTGGATTGCAAACTCGCCCTTTGATTTGTCCATTTGAAATTTACAGTGTTACTATTGGTCGAATGGAATCCACCACACCAATTTGGTGAATATAAAAACATGCCCTATAATGAACCGCATTGCGCTCGTCATTAAAGGTCACCACTTTCCTATTAATTTTCACGCGCGCGCGCGCACTCAAAGTGTGCTCTCGTATAGAAAATTCAAACAAAGATGGCCGCAATTAACTTGGTCGAATGTCTGATAGCGATCGTTGTAGAATATTTTCACTTTTTTACCCAGATATCGCGCCAATTCCACCGGTGGCTTCAAATTGCCGAAACTGTCAAAGTATTTCACCACATGTTCGCGTTTCACGTAAGCTACCCGATGCGTTCCGCGATTCTTGCTCAAGTCTAGATTGATGATTGAGCACTCTCTGTACTTGGGAGGCTTGGATTGAAGCAAGTTGTCTCGCATGAAAACACCAATGAAATGAGGTATTTTCAGACGTTTCACATACCTAACCAATTCCTCATCATACAACGCTCTATTGGGCTGCTTCAGCGGGAGTGTACTTGGGAGGCTTGAATTGAAGCAAGTTGTCTCGCATGAAAACACCAATGAAATGAGGTATTTTCAGACGTTTCACATACTTAACCAATTCCTCATCATACAACGCTCTATTGGGCTGCTTCGGCGGGAGTTTTTTTGCAAATTTCTTCTTGAGACACAAACCATAGCCCCCTTAACCGGTATTGCGCAGAAACAAACCGGAACCCTCATGTTTGCCGCCAATGCTTTCCATTGACGCTTGTCTTCCTCCAATTTCTTCTTGGCATTTGCCGAGGAGATGATGGTCCTGGCTATGGTACTGGCACCGCCTGCCAACGAGCCCAGTGCCCCCAGAGCGGCGAATATCGGAAGCAGAGGCAGCACACCCCCGCTCTTTGCTTCGAACGGTATTATTCGGGGTACTTTGATGTTTTTGCGGCCACCGAATTCATTAACTTGAGCACGGGCAGCACGCAGTGCCACCAAGGAGGATTTTTGCAGAGCCTTCACACTCAAATCCTTCAGCTGATCAGGTTTCAGAGTTTTTCGCAGAGTCTTGGTGATTTTCTTGATCACATCTCTGCGGAAGGCTTTGCAGTAGCATCACTTGTTGAGTGTTGTGTTAACGAGTTATTTTTGATAGTATGCTTGATAATTTTCATTTTGTTTTTGGCGGGCAAATTTTTTAATTATTTGGACAGTGACGCGACCTATGTTTTTGAAGTCGATTTGGTGTAAAAAAGAAAAGTAAATCTTTGAAAAATAGACGACAAATTGATTTTATTGAGGTCATAACATTGGTCCTTCGAGTTGAATTATCAGTTCTATAAAAAAGCAGTTATTTCAACAACTTATATCATGGAACAGAATGATGACGGCAAACGAAAAACAGCAGGTAGAAAACATTTAGACACCAGTTTAACCTGGCCACAAGGCTTTGGAATAGGAATGAGTGGAAATAGTATACCACAAAGACATATGGAGACATTTGTAGGAGAAATTAAGCAGACAACTGAAAATCTTCCCGGCATTGGAACTTCTAAAGACCGTATTGATTCAACAGACCATAGAAGCCATTCAGGAAGTGGCAGACAAAATTCAAAGGACTCTACAAAAGGCTCACAGAATTTTAATCATTCCAAAGTAAGTTCTAACCTGCAGAAAAAACGAAATTCATTAGAAATAGAAACCTTCAAACAAGCGAAAGAGCTAAAAAAGATGGAAAATCAATTGAAACTATTAGAGCTCAGAAATGAAGTTCAGGATGCTGAAATTGAAGAAGTTAATTCGCATGATTCTTCTACAAGTTCTAGATCTTTCAATTCGCACATAGATCTTGATCTTCCACAACCAATGGCGAATAGCCGTGTTACGGAATGGGTGAATCATCAGGATCCTGCTGACCCACAGACAAATCCATCTGAAATCAAGATGTTGTGCCAAACCATCGCAGACGCAATCAAGACCGTTGGTTCAAGATCCAAGCACGATAAATTTGTATCCAGACAGATTGTAGAAAAGAATTTTCCCCTATTTGATGGTACCCCGGAAGACTGGCCCACTTTTATATCCCAGGTACGAAGAATATCTTCAATTTGTGACTATTCTCCAGATGAGATGTTGATCAAACTACAGAAGAGTTTACGAGGTGAAGCTAAGTATGCAGTCACGGGAATGATGGTATCTCCAGACAATACCCAGTTGGTGCTGAAAACACTAGAGATGAGGTTTGGTCGTCCAGATTTGGTAATTGAAAGTCTGATTGTCAAGGTAAAATCTTTTCCTATTATGAAAGAACAAAACATGGAAACTTTGATTCATTTTTCGAGTAATGTTAGGTGTTTAGTAGCCACAGTCAAATCAATGAAACAAAATGCACATCTACAGAATCCTCAGCTCTTAAAAAAGTTGGTTCAAAAATTACCGGATTCATTGAAACTTAGATGGGGTGAAGAAATGATGTTGAAAAGTGAAGTTATAGACTTAGAGTATTTTTCTGACTGGATTATGAAACTATAGCTACTGCCGCGAGTTATGTTAGCAATCCTAAAATTCCAAAAAATTATTATCGGTTCAAAAGTCACACCACTGTTACGAAAAAGCCAGGAGTTTCATATATAACATTTGATTCTTCTAATATTTCAGGAATATTTTGTACCTATTGCAGAGCCAAAGGTCATAATATCGATAATTGTTCCAAATTGAAAGAAGATGCTATTGACGAGGGTGGGAATGTGGTAACTAGAAGAAAATTATGTTTTTCCTGTTTAAAAAACAATCACCAAACTACAAGATGCAGGGCACGAAAAATCTGTGACATAATTAATTGTAAGCGATCACACCATACATTCCTGCACAAGGATTCAGACCCACAGAGTTCTTCAACACCCTCAGTGTCTGAGAATATATCCCACATGGCTTCTTCTGGACCTCAGATGCAGACTACCCAAGGATCCGAAAATATACTGGCTATTGGACAAGGACAAAACAATATACATTAACGGATGGTAAGGGTAAAGCTACACGGTGATGATTCCATAGTTGCAACCATTGCATTGTGTGACGAAGCTTCGGCAGTTTCTTTAATTGACCAGTCTATAGTTGAAAAACTTGGATTAACGGGAGAGAAACAAAGCTTATGCATTCAATGGACGAACAATTTGACGATTCAATATGAAGTTTCGTATTTTTTGGATTGTAATATTTCAGGATGCTTTAATGATGCAAAAATCTTCAAAATGAGGGGAATAGGGTCAGTAAAAGATCTGTCTTTACCTCGGCAAGACATTGGACAAAACGACTGGGAGAAATATCAACACCTTAAAGGACTTCCCTTCCACGAAATTCATGAGCGACCCATGTTACTATTGGGGCAAGACAATATTGGGCTAACTGTTGCTAGGAAAGTAGTACAAGGCCCTGAGAACACACCGTTTGGCACCAAAACAAATCTAGGATGGATTCTCCATGGAAAAGACAGAGACGGACGAATGGATCAGTCATATTCTTTCCATATTTGTAACCACCAAACATCAGATTGTCTTCATGATTTGGTGAAGAAATCTTTCACGACAGAGTCATTTGGAGTTTCAATTCCAAATTTAAAATTCAGCAGTGATGAAGAGAGATCAAGAAAGATAATGGAGGAAACAGCAAAACGGGTCGGAGATAGGTACGAGATTGGTTTACTATGGAAATCAGATGATATTGTACTGCCTGAAAGTAAATCAGTTGCTATCAACCGATTGAAATGTGTTGAGAGACAATTGGACCGTGATGAAAACTTTTGACAGCGATACTGTGAAAATATACAAAGCCATCTAGATAAGGGGTATGCTCGGAAACTCACCGAAAAAGAAGCACTCATAGAAAATGCGAGATGTTGGTACCTACCACATTTCGGGGTTATAAATTCAAATAAACCAAATAAGCTACGATTGGTATTTGACGCAGCCTCGAAATCACATGAAGTAAGCCTAAATGACAACTTATTAGCTGGACCTGACTGGTTACAAAATCTGGTGGTTATCTTGTTGAAATTTCGCCAAAGAAAAATTGCATTTTGCGCTTACGTACGGGAAATGTTCCATCAGGTACAAATACAACCTGAAGATCGAAATTCACAACGATTTTTATGGAGGAATGAAAATCAAGATGAGCCCTATAGCGTGTACCAGATGCAGGTAATGACTTTCGGAGCAACATGTTCTCCAGCATGTGCTCAATTTATCAAAAATATGAATGCAACCAAGGAAAGCAACGACAAGGACATCCTGAATGCAATAATTAGAAAACATTATGTCGACGATTATCTCGACTGTGCCGACTCTGAAGAAAATGCCATAAGGATGATAACAGAAGTGAGTCGTATTCAGAAAATTGGTGGGTTTGAGCTTGTTAATTGGATTTCAAATTGAAAACAGGTAATGGAAACCTTATCAAAAGATATTAAATTTAAAAAAGACATGAATTTAAATAATGACTCAACAATTCGGGTTTTAGGATTAACATGGGACGCACTATCAGACAACTTTTGTTTCAACGTTAAACCTATTGATTCATCTTCCTATAAAAACAGGACGACGAAATGAAGTATCCTGAAAATTGTTATGTTAATTTTCGATCCTCTAGGATTTATTTCAAACTTGACGATAAGGGCCCGTATTTTGATACAAGATATATGGCGTTCAGGCATAGGATGGGATGATAGCATCGATGAAGAACTTCATTGTATTTGGATATTATGGATGAGAGACCTTGAAAAAGTAAAAGACCTGAAGATTCCTCGATGCTATTCAGACAAGATTGCCAGAGCTGAAGGGATTGAACTCCATATCTTCTGTGATGCCGGTAAGAAAGCATTTGCAGCAACTGTCTACCTTCGAACATTAAGTGAAGACGAAATAGATGTAAGGCTTATAATGGCAAAGGCTAAAGTTGCTCCAACAAAAACAATAACAATTCCAAGGCTAGAATTACAAGCTGCTTTAATGGGAAGTCGACTGACAAAAATGTTAATGAATACCTTGGAGTTTAAGATCAATAAAATATATTTATGGACGGATTCTACAACAGTTCTTCACTGGATAAAAGGAAATGGAAGTAAATTGAAGCAATTCAAATCTCATAGAGTGGGAGAAATCCAAGAAATAACAGACACACGAGACTGGAATTAGATCCCTTCAAAAATGAATGCAGCAGACTACGCGACACGGACTTATGGAAGTGATGGAAGGTTGGACTTTGAAGGTTGGTTCTCGGGACCTGAATTTTTGAGAATTCGAGATAAAAACAACTGGCCAACTAAGACATTAGATGAGATAGAACTTCGACAAACTGATATCCCCTATGAATCTGAATGTTTGGTTATCGTTGAAACTTCAGAATTACTACCAGATATTCAAATTGGCTTCGTTTAATAAGAAGTACCGCATGGATTCTGCGGTTCAAGGAATTGATGATTTAGAAACTTACAGGAAAAAACTTGAAATTTTCCCAGGTACTCAGTCTGGTTTGAAAAATAATAAAGAAGTTGGTGTTCATAGCCGACGGAAACGACTGTGTCCAATATTGAACTCCGACGGTATTTAAGTATTGAGTGGACGAACTGATCTTGCCGAAAACATGGAGAATACAGCCAAACGTCCGATTATTTTACCACCAAAGAAAAGATTCACAAGACTGTTATTAGGACATTATCATGACAAACTAGCACACCAGGGCATGGAAACTGTACTCAATGAAGTCAGACAAATATTTTGGGTAATAAATGGAAGATCAGAGGTAAATTCAGTATTCGCAAAGTGCCAAAAATGCCGGGTTGCCAAATCAAAACCGATTATACCAATAATGGGACAACTTCCAGCATTCCAAGCGTAAGGCCGTTTACTTACACAGCAATTGATCACTTTGGGCCATTAATGTTAACAGTAGGACGCAGAAAGAAAAAGAGATTGGGGGATATTGTCACCTGCCTTACCATAAGAGCCGCCCATCTAGAAGTAGCCCACTCATTGAACACTGACTCTGTCATCATGGCAGTTCGTCGGATGATTTCTAGACGAGGACAACCGAAAGAAATTCATTCTGATAATGGAACGAATTTCTGAGGCGCAGCAGATGAATCGAAAAAAGCAATCGACGAACTTGATCACAACAGGATAACTGAAACAATGAGTGTGAAAGGAATAGACTGGAAATTTATCCCTCCTGCATCCCCACATAAGATCACATTTCATTCAATTCTTCGAGGCCAGACATTGAGGGACGAATTACTTTTGACATTATTCGCTGAATCTGAATTCATTATTAATTCAAGACCCCTAACAAAAGTTTCAGTAGACCCAGATGATTTCGAATCACTAACACCTAAGCATTTTCCCCTTAATGGTACTTCAACTGAAAACACCATCTTCGGAGATATTTCTCACAATATTCGAAGTGAATGGCGAAAATCCCAACAATCTGTAAACTGGTTCTGGAAAAGATGGACTAAAGAATATTTAGCAACGTTGGCCAAACGATCAAAGTGGACTACAGATGGAAAACCCATTTCTAAAAATGATATCGTAATCATGGTTGATGATAAGACGCCAAGAAGATCTTGGAAATTAGGAAAGGTTGAATCAGTTTTCCCAGGTCCTGATGGAACAGTTCGAGTGGCTGACATTAAGACCTCTACTGGAGTATATCGGCGACCGGTATCGAAGCTGTGTCTCATTGACGAGTGTGAGAGAAGCTGATGAGGTAGCTCCTTCACGGCGGGGGCAATGTTGAGTGATGTGTTAAAGAGTTATTATTGATAGTATGTTTAATAATTTTCATTTTGTTTTTGGCTGGCAAATTTTTGAATTATTAGGACAGTGACGTGACATATGTTTTTGAAGTAGATTTGATGTAAAAAAGAGAAGTAAATCTTTGAAAAATAGACGACAAATTGATTTATTGAGGTCATAACAGCACTCTTCTTCAGGTTCATACCCAAATTACGTTTCGCCTTCATGGTTGTGACTAGCCAAGCTCTAGCTTTTTCACCGAATTTGGCGTCTTTTGATTTGACACGTTCCCAAGCTTGATTTTTCAGCGCCCAGTCAGCCTTGAGTCTCTCTTTCAGATACTTGTTTTACGAGTATGCAATGTCGTAGGACTTACAAGCCGAATCCAAAGGGTTCACACTAGGATCTTCACGTTCCAATCACTTCTTCAATTTGGTACCCGGTCTACAGCACTGGTATCCAGGCAAATGAAGCTCATGATGATGAATCACCGGCGGCCGCTGCTCCGCCCGGTTGAGAACCAGCCCTACCAGGGATTTCACTAGGAGGAGGTTCGAAGGAAGTCGCTGCGGGAACTGGAAAACCTGGTCGTTGGCGGGAGCCAAGGAGGGGCCTCAGAAAAGGTGATGCATAGCTGGTAGCCGGTGAATAAATTGCCCGTGGCAGCTGCACCACCCGATCGTGAACGAGCCCCACCGGGACTTTTCACGAGGAGGCGAATGGAAAAAACTTGCAGTTAGAATTAGAGAATCAGTCTCCAATGGAAGTCGAGGAGAGGCCTTGGATCGGATACTGCGGGTCTGGTAGCCGGTGATAGTATCACACACACAATACTATAAAAATTAATTAAAATATAGGGTTTTGGAATTGTTTAATAATTAATTGTCGAAATTCATTATTGATTGTTAAGTTGTAAATGAACGATTTATAACTGTTCAGTATTTCTGTGAAGACAAACCCCAATATCATACTGATAGTAAACTCAAAAATGAAATTTCCGCACTACTATACAAGCAACCCTTAGAAGTCTTCACGGTTCATTTCTTAGACTGTTTTTGAACTCATTATGCAGGCATAATAAAATGAGCGTTTTATACACGTGTATAAGTGTCTTTGAAGCATTTGCGACGGTAAGGGCATGCTTTGAAATTTCAGTTACACACTTTTATCGTAATAACGTAAAGGTTGCATTTACTCACTTGTTGAATTTGCTAATTCCCCAGTACACATTTTGATTCTGTCGAGTAGAATCAGAGCTTGTTCATATATTACATTTTTCTTCACCCATGTCGATGTTCTGTCGACGCATGGCACATCATATTGTGGATTCAACTGTAAAGAAAATATATGTTTCAAGTTTATAGGTAATCAAGAATGGAAGCTTTATAGTGATGATGTATTTTTCCTACAAGCGTGCGTGATTCACCTCATACCCGCACGCAATTTAGTTTGAGAGGTGTCAATTTTCCCGAACGCTAAAGTCACTTCGAATGAGTTATTCCTGCACTAGTGCGGGAAAAATTCTTCCTGCACGCGAAAGTTCATTCAACATTGCTGTATAAAAAAATTTAATGCGCTTGTAGAAAAAATTTTGATCCTTAAGTTTAGTTCATACCCTCGCGAATTTCGCAATTTTTCTGCGAATAAAAAATTTTCACGATTATATTTTGAACTTCTCTCTATAACTATAATTAATATGGACTCTGATAGCCAAATTCCAGTATTTTATAAACAACATCTATCGTAGAAAAAATAGCATTTCATACTCGAAATGAAATACGTTTTTATTGTTCGTACATGAGATTGCCACACTCATCTCCCGAAAAAAACAGTATTTTCATCTGTTGCTGAAAAATATACTATCACCCTAAATAATTTAATTTACAGGTACCAAAAGTGAGTTGCATAGAAATCGGTACGATATTTTAATCTTAACGTTGAATGTAAATGTTTAAAAATTCGATAATTTCCCAAAAATGTACTGTGAAAACATACTCGCAATATCTTCTGTTTATTTGTATATTTGAATGAAATAAATTAATATACCTACCACGTAAAAGAATAAAATAATTTCTCCTTGCCCCATACAGATTCCCAGGCCGAAAGATTTATCGGGTGAATGAAAAGAAATAATTCCGACTACGGTCGAATTATGAGTACTAATTCTTCAAATTGCCTTGCAGCAAATTGAATATATTGATATAATTTTCGAGAAAACATTAACTGCATGGAGAAACAATATTTCCTATGAGAGTAGTGTGTATCAATGAAATATTCGTTGAATAATCCAGCTACTTCTGAAGCAGTACAATCTCACCATCGAGGTAGCAGCAGTAGTATGATACATAAATTAATCAGCTTTCCCCTTAGTACAGTAAATTTCAATAAAGAAGTAAATATTATAAAGCAAGTTTCAGTTAACAACGGTCAGAGAAAATGTTCTTTAATAGACAGAATTAATAGATCCTTTCATCTGCTACGAGGTGTAGTGTAATTTACACCACATTTTGAATCGAGTGTAGTTGATTGCACTTACACAAAGAAATGTGTGAATAATAATACAATCAACAAACGAATTTTTAAATCGAGTGTAATTTAAGAGTGTAGGAAAGTGCTACACTTCTATCCAAACGAATGGACCATATTGTATCTCAAAAATTATATAAAAAAAGCAATTCAAAAAGTTTATCTTACTGAGAACAATAGAAGTTTAAAGCAATAAAATATATTGGAAAATCTACTTACATATATAACTGGGAAATTGTTTAAGAGCAAGGTTTTAATACTGCTTCGCTTACAACAATGTTGCACAATTTGACATATTTTACCTCTTCTCGAAGAAGCCATTCTGTGGCAAAACAATTGTTTCGGTTTGGTAAACCAAAAATTTGTGTAGAAACATCGAAAGTAGGTACTCACCAGTTTCATCTCTCTGAATATGCAGTAATAGTAATTACACTGAAAAAAATATGTGGTATGAATATTTTTGTATGTTTCTCTTTTTGCGAAGGCATATAGTTATAACCCATTCATCAAAAACTCAAATTCAAATTACTTTTTGCGGTTCATTTGGCTCATCGACGTCCATGCCTAATTTCCTCTTGGCAAAATCCACAACTTTTTTTTCGGCATGCTGTATTCGTTCACCAACTTCCACTTCTTTAGACCAGCAATAATCTTCAACACCTCTAACTTCTAAGGGTCGTTCGCAACAGGTGACCACCTAATGAGAAAATCATTAATAATTTTTCTATATAAAAAAATTTGATAATAACCTGAATGAGTAAAGTTGCTGAAACAATGAAAATTGTGGGAAACATTTGAAACTGATTTTTCATGTATTTATTTCACTATGAATCTACTATGAATTGAATAAACGGATGAAATGACTTGAGCTCATATATAGGTACATATTATATATCATATGGGTTTCGTCCTTCACAATTAGCTAATAATGACTTATTTTCAATAAAAATTATTTTATAATTCAGCACAGATCATTATTAGATATCCTGTACATATTCTCTGTTCTATATGGCAATTAATTTGTTATTGTGTACGCATATAATACCAAACAATATCTGAATTATACGTATTCACCGTTTGTGGCTATTAAAATAATTTCGCAAATTTGATATAACTTATAATCTGTTTTGTTTACATATTGTCATTGTATTATCAATTATAGTTTCAGTAGAGATGCATTTAAATCTGAGCTAATATTAATTTTTTGTGTCCTTATTATAATAGTCAGTCAGTATATTGACAAAAAAAACAGTTAAAAAAATTTAACTTTCAACTAGGTATAGACATGTTTATTTTCTTAGCTGTGAAACTTTCTGAAGCAAACGCTTTCTACTACTACAATACGAAAATACGGAGAGGAAAGTTTTACTGACAGCAAAATCTGCATATTGATCGATGAATGATCCTCCATACCAAAAATAAGAATCTCAATTATGTTAACTGGTACCAAACAAAATTTGATGGACGTGATCGATTCGTTCCAATCGTTCGTTACCCAACAAACAGTACTGAACTGGACAAACTTTGAGAGAAATGGGCGATAATAAATGAATTACGAGGTAAAGGAAGCATATCAATAACAGCGGAGATTATAAACATCAACCCGAATACCCTGATCGAACGACTACTAATGTTTGATTGCAAAAATTTAACGGCCAATCTAGAATATCAACAGGATTATTTGAGCTACATTGACAATACTCAATGCTCACAAACATAAAACAAACACTATGGAAAGAAAAGACGATAAGTACGCTAGATTGGATGGATTAACTAGAAGACTCCTACAAAACTTACCATTCAAAATGCCATCGGTACTAGCAGAGGTATAATCAATAAATCCTTCGAAACTGGAATATTTCCTGCAGGATTGAAGAGGGCATTTCTTATGCCTCTTCATAAAAGTGGTGACACCACTAATCATTCAAACTTTAGACTAATGTCTTAGTTATCCACAATATCAAAGATAATAGAAAAAATAGAAGAGAAAAGATTGTTGAAGTTTTTATCATTAACGGAAATGTAATAAATTAATGTCATTCTACTTCCAAAAACACTAATGACGCAATTTTTTCATTTCTGGAAAAAGTATACATTAGTTTAAATGATGGTGAAAGCTATTGCAGCGTACTCAGTGATTTTTCAAACAATGTAGTCAAGAACTCCTCATTCAGGTACCTATTTGTACTGCAAAAGAGATCTGTCAGATATTTGTGCAGAACTAACTATAGAGATATTTGTAGACATCTTTTTGTACAACAGAAAATTTTAACTGTAGTGAGCATTTTTATTCTGGAAGTGGTATGCCTGATTCACAAGAGATATGTTACTGATACTCTTGAAGATAGATAACATAATACCAGACAGAGCGGTAATAATAATATGCTTCAGGCAATACCTATACTGAATTTAACAGAACACTCTCATATGTATGAAGGAAAAAAATCAATCACCTACCACAGCCAACCAAGAAAATATTAATTCATATTTTCAAAAGATCGGTTAAAAATTTGCTTATTACAATATCATTCTAGAGCCTGCAGGAATATTATGTTGACATATCCGACAGCAAGTGCTTTATGGTCTCAGCTGCCCCACGACACGCTCTGCATCTAGTACCAGGGACCTCTATACCCATTACGTGACTACGATAGTCGACGTTATTGAAGACACCATCTTGGCAGGCCATTATGGATACCTCGGTTTCCAACAACTCCACTTGACCTGAGAAATGCGAAAAATAGGTTTCTGGATAAACTAAGGTCTTCAATGGTCTTGGAGAAGACCATTGGCATTGGCTTATCCTTATAAAGCTGTAGGACTCTTACTCTCCGCAGCTTTGACGTGGGCTCCAACTCGGTGACAGAGTTTAGGTTCGTCCGTTCAGTGTCGAATACGAGACTGAGTTCATTGCCTACACGGGTTGCTATCTTGAGAAGAAATGCCCCAATCCCCGATTTTTCATGATCGCAGACTAAGCAGAGAAGGGGATCTGAACTCCTGATGACTTTACAGGCTCCAGCCAATACCATTCAGTTATGTAGACACTCCAAGCTCATAAGTACACGGTATTCCACGGCCTCCCGTTGTCTGGAAAAGTATAACCGTGCAACAGACGATTTAGGATGCAAGCTCCTATGAAGATGCATCATTTTACAATTTTTTACATGTTGTCGCATCTTTTCCTGATTCCATTTCATCACTCCAAAGGTGTACAGCAGAATCGGAATAGTTAGTTGCTGCAATTTTGTTCTTTCCCGACGGTGATACTTGCCGCTGAGAGAGTTTTTAACAGTTTTTAACAGTACCTCTTGGTCGCGGCGTTCTTCCACCCCTAGGTAAATGTACGTCTTTCCGGCATCAAGATGATGTAAACGCAGGCCTCAGTGAAAAGCATAAGCAAAACCTTTCGATGACCTGAATCGAATACCGTATGGCTTTTGATAAATCATATGAGTTCATTATGGATTTGCTCACATGCCTTGCGGTGCCCGATCAAATATTGAGAAGCATTGAACAACTGAGGACTCGCTTTACCAAACATACCAGGAAGGGTGTGTTTTAATGAGGCTTCTTTAGCACCCTTCCTTTCTGTATCTCCCTATTGACATTGTCCATTGCACTTATGACGGAAGAGGTCACCTATTTAATATTCAAAGTACATGAGAGAAAATGGTCTACATCAGTCCTTAAGGGCATGCTATCGGAATGGAGTTCGAGATATCGACAAATGTGTCACGGTTCATCTCAAAAGAAGACAATGCGAAGAGTACGGAGATGATGTCCAGCTCGTGAATATTGATGTCGGAGAGACGTAAGAGACGTACTCACTTAGGGGTGGAACAACACCACTCTCAAGAGGTAACCATTGTTGAAAACTCTCTCCGCACCAAGTATCAGCACAAACTTAGACAGATCTGGTCATCAGAACTGTCGGGTGAGAACAAATCTGCTGAAAGTAATATGCTGGTCGATCCTACTCTATTCCTTTGGAGTGATAAAATAGACTCAAGAGGAGCTATCTACAACTCGACATAAAAACTCGTGAAATGATGCATATTTATAGCATCTTGCATCCTAAATCGTCCGTCCCAAGGTTATACTTTCCCAGACAACGGAGTGGCCGTGGATATTCGAGTTTTGAGACAGAATGGTAGTGGATTGATCATATAAAGTCACCAGAAGTTGAAATCCCCTTCACCGCATATTCTTCGACCAAGGGAAAGCAGGGATCGAAGCATTTTTTTTTGAGGCAGCAGCCCGTGCAGCCGATGACCTTGTTTTGGTATTCGGCACTGAACGAGGTGCCCCAAATTCTATCACCAGCGCTTCCCATGGATCGTTCTATTCTATTGCGGTCAAGAATCAAGACTCTGTTATCACTTATCATCCTTCACGTATTATCTGGTCATTAGGCTATCATCCGTGCTCAAGAGATATAGATATTAGAGACAATTCGAGAGACGATGGTTCCGTTATGTTTACCTGCTTGTTCTTTTCAACCAATAAATCGTCCTTAGAGTTCGTCATACGTAATATAATATTTTCAACCAAAACAAAACCTTTTACCTCAAGCCAGAACAAAATAAGAAGTGTCAATATGACAACGACCACGCTAAGGGCCTCGGTTTTAAGACCACTTCCATCATAGACAGTATTGTGAAGAGGTTTGTGAGTTTTCTAAGGTTCATTGAGCAATAAACTAATTAGTACAATTTATTATCACATCATTACAATTCTAAAAATAAATTATTTTCTACCCAAAAATCCAACCTGCCACAGTTTCGGTCACTCTAGCCAACAAAAATTTCATAACGAATCTAATCGCTTTTTTTAAAAATCCTTCATCTGGTTCATTGTTCTCGCCCTGTGTTTGCCTTTTACTTATAATTTTATCAGAATTTGGATCATCAACTGAAATACATTGAGCTTTTCAATTCATTATTCATATAGAAGGAACATTTGCCAAGAAAGGAAATATTGCCAAGTATCTAACAGGTATCTATTCAAATTATACCCAGAGAGAAAAGAATATTTTGAAAAATTCGACAAAAAAAATGTTTCAATTGTTTGGATCAAAATAGTTGTTTTGAAAATCATTATAATCTCATTATTTGATTCAAATAAATTTAGCTTGATCCAAATAAGGGATTTGATTAGACCTATTGATGTAGCAATTTATTTGACCCAATAATATGTTCTCTCTGTGTAGTACAAAATTGCGAAGGAACAGGAAATACTCTGCAGAGGCGGTGTTTTTCTTAAGTTAACAAACTTTCAAAAATAATCATACAGTTTTATCAGCCATTCCACTAGAAATCATAAAAAACTATTAAACCAAAACATTTTACCGCCTTTTCGAGTATTTCCGTTATATTATTATAATGAAAGTTTGGCCATTTTTATTAAAATTGCAAACATTTTAATTTCTTTGGAGTCTTTGATGACTTCATATTCGTAATTTAATTGCTGTCTGAGTTGATCCACTTCAGGAATCGTTGTAAGAGATCCACTACAAACTTAGCAGCTCTATCAAAAAATCCCTCGCTCTTTTCACCTTGATCGTTTTCCTCGATTCCCATTTCATCCACTTCAGATTGTCTTTTTTGTCTCACCAAACCATTAACTGGACCAGTAACTGAAATTAGGTTTGAATTGAATTGTGGATAGGTTCGAGTTTTTTCGTAAAAAAATTACTAGAAACGAATATCTGCTAAGCATTGGAGAAGATATGTATGACAATTAGACAGCAATTTTCCTAGCATACATACGGAAAATGTGTGAAATAAATATATTAGAGTAAGCTAACAGTGTTGCCTACTTCATTCGCTAAATCAAATGGTTTGTAGAGTGTCTAAGATTTTACTGTTGAATGATTTAATATGACAATATACCGTTGTAATATTATTGATATCATCGATGCTTCTCGCCAAACGGTACGGCTAGAGCAAAAGAATATGATTGGATTTCGCGTGTCGTTATTTATTCGGCGGGGGTTGGTCAATGAATAATTGATTTTTTTTTTCGTGTTCGATTCATCGTGAGAATATATGTATGACGAAAGAGCTCAACTCCATGAATTTCATAAGTAATAGGTAATCCTCGATTCAAAAATGTTATTCATAAAAAAATAAACCTTTTCTTGTTCAAAGCCTGCCAACTGGCCTGCCTAATCCGTGCGATAATTTTGTAGAAATAATTGAAATCGGTTGGAATAGAGGATGTCCCACAAATATTGGATCATACTTCGGGAACTTTTAATGTGATTACAAATAAATATTTTCTTTCTTATATCAAGTCTATGATAATAATAATAATACTAATATGCACCGGGGGATATTGAGTCCGTTGTGGAGAATGAAAAATGCCGAATCTATTGGAACTACTCATTTCCCACCCTCAGGCAAATACAAGCCAATAAGCCTGATGTAGTCCTCCTCGACTATCAAAGTAGGACAATTTTCGTCATAAAGTCTTCAGCTTCTGGCGAAACGAACATCGTCCAAAAAAAGGAGGAAAGACGGACTAAATATCGAGATCTACTCTTTGAACTCCGCAGGCTTCACCCAAATCGTTCTGTCAGGATGGTGGTCCTGATAATAGGGGTCCCTGGTGGAATGATGGACTCCCAATAAACATTTTCAATTATATAATAGTAACCGTAAAGTTATCAGCACTATTTTATGAAACCGTAATTTATATAAGCTAAGCATCGTAATATTTCTGTAACTCTTATACACCCGTTACAACACTTAAATGGAGCAATTTGTAAGAGTTGCGAATACCTTTCTTAAGTATCGTTATAAAACCTATAGGTCTATAACTAATAATACCAGAAACATTTCCGGTACCTTTATAAAACTGTCTGTAAAACTTCTTCTAGGAAGAGGATGGAATGATATTTAGTTTTATTACTGACTTGGTTACTCTTATAAACTTTTCCCATAGAGTTGTTGGTAACCTTACCATTACTAAATTATTTCTCTGTCAAGCAGTCATCTGTCACATTTCCAATATGTGTTTTCTCTTTTTAGCATACATTGGTTATCATATTACGTTTCTTTTTGTTAATTCCACAATTTTAAACATCAGACAGTATAGTAATTCATTTTTGTCTCCATGTTTTGCGCACTTTAATACTTGTCACATCATGTCCACACATACGGTCAGACCAAAATTATATTGCCAATCATTTTTTACTGTAAATGCGAGCAAGGCACTTCTAAAAAGTCATTGGCCTTTCAAATATGTATGATTAAGAAAATTAGTATTGAATTTAAAAAAATAATTATATTGATTTTTTGAGCCATGAAACCAAAGAAGTCAACGTCCCAAAATAGAGAGGAAGCTCAAACAGTCGCGCGCGCTTATCTACCGTACATCCCTAAGGTTACGGACAGAATAGGAAAACTCCTTGGAAAGCACAATATTAAAACAGTATTTAGGCCCACCAGGAAAATACAACAAAGCCTTAGATCAGGAAAAGATAAGAGGGACCCGCTGTCAGCTGCTGGGGTATATCGTATACCGTGCACTTGCGGGAAAGTCTATATCGGAACCACGAAAAGATCCATGGGAACAAGACTACATGAACACAGGAGAAACTGTAGATTAGGTCAGACGGACAAGTCAGCTGTTGCAGAACACGCGCTGAGTGAAGGGGACCACAAGATACTGTTTGAAGACGTTAAACTTCTTGCTCCTGACCAGGGATATCACAATCGGCTTATACGAGAAGCAATTGAAATCCATAAACATACGGATAATTTCAATAGAAAAGAAGAGACACTGACCCTCAACCGAATTTGGAATCCATTACTTAGTCAAGCTAGGAAAAGAACAGCCGAAAGGAATATACCTGCAATCCCAATACTGAGAGATAATTTAATTCCAGGAACGGACGATAAGAACGTAATAATTGCAGGTACCAGCCGGACATATAAATATGCGCTTAGATCCCGAACCAACCAGTCATCGGAAATCTTTCAAGATGGAACCTCAGAAGAAGCCAGCCACTCGTGCGGGCGAAACGTTAGGAAGCAATTCCATATCACGACGGCCAACAAACCCGAAGAAGAGTAACATTATATTTTTAAAATTTGTTTATAAAACGGAATCAATCACATGTTCTTATAATATAATGTAAAATAAGAGTCCAATATGAAGTCAGTTTTCCAAAATTATGTTGAATATTTAATTTTTTATTCCTGTTTATATCTGCGTTTTAGAAAATTATCATGGCGGATAGAACAAACACCCTTATAAAAATTAGTCAAAGTTACACTATATATCCAGAAGTGGGGATTCTATAAAACTTTATAACTACTATAAATCCTTAAGTGTTAGTTGAGTGTCACAGCATACCACAAGTGATGGTTAGAGAACTATTGGTGGTCTTATGGAAACTCCTAAACCCTGGTGCCAATACTGGCCTTCGCCCATTTGTTGAAGTGTAATTTCAGTCGGTGTTCTTAACAATGTTCTGGGATCTAGTGGTAAATTGTTGTTTGGCACATACTTATTGAAAATCTTCATTAGTTCCTTTAAAGATCGCTGTGAAATATTATAGTTAATTGCCCATTTTCTAAAATGATTTATAAATATTTAATTTTCTTCTAATTCTACATGTTCTGAATCAAGAATACGTTCTTGTTCTGCATCTTCACATTTTGTTAACCACTTTATTCTATAGTCATCATGATTGTCATTAGTATTCTCATTATTTTCAGAAAACACTGATGAGTTTGCAGTGGTCTCAATTTCATTAGCAAAACTTTTCTTTACTGTGTCATTGTTTGATAAAGTGGAACTGAAAGATACCTGTCGATTAACGAAAGTGGTACTTTTTAATTTTACAGAATATGCTGGCACTATTTTTGTTATTCTGGAAAACGCCTAGAAACTTTCCGGCAAAATGTACTTCTGTACTTGATTTTTTTCCAGCTATTAATCATAGTTATATTCACAATTATGTACCTATATACACAGAGTTGATTCAGACCACTCCTATTTGAGGTTAACTTATTACTGAAAAGTGAGAACACAAAGAGAAAACATCAGTTACCCAAAGTTTCATAACGTATTTATAAAAGAACTTGTAACTAAAAGTTTCATAACGTATTTATAAAAGAACCTTAGTATCTGAAGTTTTAAAAAGGCAAACAACGATGCTATTATAAAACTCAGAAACCATTAGTTTTATTACGGAAGTAACGGCAAACCTTATATAAATTTGTTATATAAATTGAGGTAACTATTACTTCAAGTTTTATAACACAGTGATATAAATAGTTACAACAATTCATTATAAATCTAGAACTTACAGTAATGGCATAAAACCCTAATAAACCTAATTTACTATAAGTGTTGCAATAAAACTTCAAAGCATTTCCTTATATAATTGTGTAACCTTTATAAATACTTTATAAAAATATCAGTTACTATAAGTCACGAAAATTGTTTATTGGGCACACTTCTTTCAAACTTGAAAATCATACCGGCTTGCCATGATGCGACAGAAAACTCAGCTGAAAGGATGCAGAAGGCCGTAATTCTTGGTTCACTCTGCCTTCTCAGGGCACATGACTCTCAGATCCAGTAATCACTCACCCCACGGACGTGGGGAGTGTTTACTGGGGATAATGACACACCAGCGCGCCCTCCGGTTGTATTGGAGCTCCGGCTACAGGGCCTGATTGGTATATTTGTCTGATCCGAAGAACTACAGACAGATAACATGCTTGAACGCATGTTTACACGCATCTCATACATGCGAATACTCTCCGCAGTTGAGCGGGTGTGTGAACGGATATATGAGCAAAGAGGATCAAAGAAGGGGGTCGCTGGCTGCAAGGAGAACTTGCTGATCGACAGATGCATCACGCAGGACTCCGTGCAGTATAAGCGTTACCTCAGATACCTTTCAGTACACGATCAAATAGTGAGATGCATTGAACAGCTGATGCTGCTCTGGAGGACTCGATTTACCATAACATCTGGTCAAGTCAGAGTACAAACAGAGCAGGTTATCTTCAGAAGGGGCGTGTTTCAGGGACACTCCCTCAGCCCTCTTCTCCTCTGCATCTCACTACTGCCATTGTCTGTTGCACTACGGAAAACCCGCGGATACAACTGCGGCACCCCCAGTACCGGAGGCATAAGGTCACCCATCTGTTTTACATGGATGACTAAACTCCGGAGAAAAGGATCTTCATCAGTCCTTAAGGGTGGTGCAAGAGTACACGCATGCTATCGGAATGGAGTTTGGGATCGACAAATGTGCCAAGGTTCATCTCAAAAGAGGACGATGCGAGGAATACGGAGAGAACGTTCAGCTCGTAGATGGAAGCATCCTACATCATCTGAATGCCGGAGAGACGTATACCTACCTAGGGGTGGAACAAAGCCACACCCAAGAGGTCGCTACTGCTAAAAACTCTCTCCACAGCAAGTATGAGCACAAACTCCGACAGATCTGGTCATCAGAACGTCGGGGAAGAACAAAGTTGCTGCAACTAATATGCTTGCCGTTCCGATTCAACTTCACTACTGTGGAGAAATGATATGGACTCAAGAAAAGCTGCAACAACCCGACGTAAAACTGTGGAGAAATGATATGGACTCAAGAAAAGCTGCAACAACCCGACGTAAAAACCCGCAAAATGATGCATCTTCATAGGAGCTTGAATTCTAAATCGTCTGTTCCACGGTTATACTTCCCCAGACAACGGGGAGGCCGTGGACTTTTGAGTTTGGAGTGTCTTCACAGCAGAATGGTACTGAATGGAGCAAGCAAAAGTCCACGGCCTCCCTGCACAGCTTATTCGAGGTAATGGTATATGGTTATGCCCATGAGCAGATTAAATGCTGGCAATATGAGGCCCTGCTTCGCAACCTGGAAAAAATAATCAGAAAAACCTTCTGCCGCATTAGTACAAAGTGCTATCAAATGATAGTAAGTAAATATATGCATCGAAACGGTCCTGGCAAAGATCCAAGTTCTGATGTAGGAACCCGTATTTACTAAACTTGTTGTAATCTGACCTGAAGTTGCTTCTATTCTTCTCTCGGACGTGAAATACTTGTAGAAATTGGTTGAAAGTTTGTCTACATATTCCCGGATTATGGGGACCTCAGCTCGCTCCAGCAACACATCCAGCTTAGTGTATCTGTTATTATATGTGACGATTCTGCCCGACACATAGACCTTTCGGCGAACCGGCTACACACATCAATTGAGTAGCTATCAGTAATATTTTTACAGTTTGTTGACAATTCTATCGTAGAAAATGTGGTATTGGACGTCTGTGTTGTCACTCAATGAGAACAAAAGTAGTTTAGTAATCCTACTGATGAATTACTAATTTCAACAGTTTAGTTATCATACTAATGAAGTCAACTTGGTTAACGAAATGCGTATATAGGAATGAAATTACTAGTGTGGTGAAGGGGGGAACTTCTTTTGTTCTCAACAATGTTATCGATAGAAAGTTCGATGACGAAAAGTGTTTTCAACAGATAAATGTTTTACGGATACATAAATATCAGCTCATTCGCCATATTTTGAACACCAGATCAGTTTCATCGTTCACTTCCAATACTTCCAAGTCACATACAAAATCGCAGAAGTATGCCAACAATAACTTGCACCTTTTGAAAAACAGTCATAAAAGAAAAATGACTAATCGACACAATTGTCTTTCACCTTTTAAAAAACTAGACGAAGTATCGTTAAAAATGTGAGTTTTTTAATCAACATATAGACTATCAATGATCTAATACGTTCCACATATCAACTAATGTTTTTGTGAAATATGCAGATATGGTTTCTATGAATGGACTGAGTAATGATAACAGTAGATAAGCCACTCGTCTATATCACGAACATTTTCCGAATCGAATGCTTCCACAGAGAAGAACTTTTGTACTGGTCCATAGCTGTTTACGGAACAAATGAAATGAACACCAGAACTTTTGTACTGGTCCATAGCTGTTTACGGAACAAATGAAACGAACACCAGAACACCTCTGAAGTTCAAATACAAGAAAATATAATTTATGTTTAGGCAGCGTGAAGAAACCAGAAAGCAGTATTCCGATAAGCTTGTGCACACCTTCATTGTTGGAAACAGCTCGACCCTATGGAACAGTTTTTCAAAAAAGATCCGACAGATTTGTGGTAGGTACCTAATTGTCTGATTCAGATATAATATACAAAATCTGATACATTTCCAATTTAATGTTTGTTCTTGTAATGAAATGAAGATAATCATAATGCAATCTCCAGATAGAAAGCAGAGTAATTCAAAAAAATCGCCAGTACTCCCAGGCTTAAGACCTTCTGAAGTGATCCATCACATATATTTGGACAGCATAAACATTTGCATATTTTAACCCTTCTCCAAGAGTGGATGAAGTTGATCATATCCCCAGCATGAGAGCATAATAAATATGGTCTATTAGATGATATTGATGTTTGTAGCCAGCTTGATGGCCGGCATGGATACCAATATTGCTGAACAATACGACAGCAGTATCTGCAAGTTTGTTGGAGGTAAATGAGTAAACTTTTCGCATGAATGCCAAGTTGTTAGAAAACGACGAGTTCTATTTTATACAATGAGATTTAAAGAAAATATAAAAATGAGACGTGAAATTCAGACGATCTTATGACAAAAGAATGATGGACCTTTCACAAAAATCTAGGAAGAAACATGCTCTGCCAGATAAGGATTATGGTCCAGATGTTATCGTTGATCCTGCTTCACCTACGGATCCATTCGAACCGATGAAAGAAGATGTTCTCAATTAATAAAAAAAAAAAATCCGAAGATACGAAAATCATTGAACTTAAACAGGAGATCAATCTGATCATCCTTTTTTGGCAAACAGGAGAGTATTCGGTTAACAGCTTCACACTTTGGTGACATTTGCAAGATGCGAAAAACAAAATCTAATTAAGGTGAAACGTTTACTTTATTCCAAGTTTGGAGGAAACGCTAGCACTAGGTATGGAACCGAGCATGAACCATTTGCAATTCGACAACTGGAGAATGAGTTTCATGTTAAAACACTGTTATGATACACCTATGTCATTGATTTTTTTGTCACAGATTGAACCTTGCAGAATGTTCGTTGATGAACACGATTTTATTTTTGGAACCAGTCCTGATGGGCTAATAGGAAATGACGCGAATGTTGTTATGAAGTGCCCCAAAACTGCGTCGAAAATGCATACCATGGAAGCAGTTCAGCAAAAAAATAATAAAACTCTGTACTCTAGATGAGAATCTACAAATGCTGCTGAAACATAATAATCATAATTATTACAGTCAAGTACAAGACATACGTAACTCAGCGTTTCTTGTGTAATTTTTTATTTTGGACTTCGTTGGGAAAATTACTCGAAAAAGTGAGCTTCAGTAACATCTCACAATTATATTTTGTTTGCCTTCAACAAAAATTGATTCATCCTCATTATTAAATGTTTATTTCTCATTATGAATAGTGTAATTTTGATATGTACAGGTTATGAATTAATCCTGTTTCATATCCCATAATATGTAACAACACTATTATGCATTTTTTTCTAGATTATTCGGTACGATTTATTTTCGACGTACGATATGAAAACGCAATTAGGAATGTTTGACAATAGTTGCCTCTTGCCCGAACTATTAGGTTCTAGATATCCGAGGAAATTGAAAATCCGCAATCCACCTCTACAGGGTAATTCAAATTCGACCCCTACCATTGGGATCTCCTAAACTACAGGAGATACGCCGAAGCTTAAATGGGGGCAGAGTTGCGTTTTTTGTGCTCAATAAAGTACTGTTTGAAAATTGGAAAATTCCGAGTATTTCCGGAAATAATCCGGAAAAAACTAAACCTTTTTTTTTCTAGCGTTATTTGACAACATTTGAAACTTGGAAAATACCGAGTATTTCCGGAAATATCCGGAAAAAACTAAACATTTTTTTTCTAGCGTTATTTGACAAAATAGCTCAAAACCGAGAATACAATTTCCTTGCCATTTTTAGAGGTGAAAAGGTAATTTCAATGTATATCTAGAAATGCATCCCCTTCTGAGGTACAGGGTGTCGAAAGTCCGAAAAAGATTAAGATTACATTTTCTTCAAAACTTCAAAAGGAAAAAAATTTAAACTTAGTGCACTAATCTAGTTTCATCAACATGATGATATATTATTCAATGTTCGTAAAACAGTGGCGTAGTTACGTTGGTATTTTGCCATATTTTCCGTCATATTTTCTTTCTCTCTACTGAATTGATAAATGACAAATTTTGTGGTTAATGCAGTTTCACAACAAGAGTTCACGTGTGCAATATTCTTAATTTACATTTTTTATATCTTTAATACCTATGCATGGTTTCCAATCATTTAGATCTCAGTTCTTGAACATTTATTATAACTTCTGCTATCAAACATTTGCAACATTTTTACACATTAACACCATATTTTATTCTCGGAATTAATTTTTATTATCTGCTATTTACTGGAACGTGATTGATGAAACTGCTCTAAATCCTTCGCCATAGTAGAATATGGCGAAGGATCCGATGTGTATGAATATTTCTTGAAAACGGTTGGTTTTTTCGTCATTGAACGAGACGTAAGCCGAGTGCGGCAATCACACGAGGGTGAAAAATCACTTTCGCATGAGTAATGTACACTATTTTTCCTACGACCACATAATAATTTTACCAAATAATGTATAAAAATATTTTGAAGTTTCACACAAAATTTTCAAAGCCTGACTCTTATATTCAATATATAACTAACAAGACGATTACAAGATTGCCTGACTAAATTGATATATGAAACTATTTAACGAAAATAAACATGAATTTTAAAAATTCCTTGCTTCATTTAGATGATTCAGAATGCTTTGAAGTGGATATTTATTTAAATCAAACTCCAAGAAATATAGATGATATTGACATGTATCCAAGAAAATCGAATGAATAGTCCGACTGAGAACCATTCTGACTTCATTTATTTTTAATAATTACTATTAACTACAAAATATTTGAAGCAATCTATTTGAAAAGTGTAATGAAAAAAAAGTATACGTGGGCGAGAATCGAACCTGCGTACTCTTCGTCAGAAATCAATATGTCCCGCTGCTTTATGATCTGAGGTAACGGAGCGTGCGGAAAGTTACTTTTCCTACAAGCGTGCGTGTTCCGTCCTATTCCCGCACGCAATTTGGTTTGAGAGGTGTCATTTTCCCGCACTAGTGCGGGAAAAATTTTCCCGCACGCTACTGTCACTTTAAGTGAGTTTTTCCCGCACTAGTGCGGGAATAATTTTTCCCGCACGCAAAAGTTTGTTCAAGAGAGCAACATAAGATGTTTCAATGCGCTTGTAGAAAAAATATTGATCCTAACTCATACGGAAAGGTACTCTCCCGCACTCGACTGCTTACCCGAACTCCGCTTTGCGTTGTTCGGGTAACGGCAGTCTCATGCGGGAATGGTACTCTTTCCGTACTTGTTAGGATAATAACTATTTTCTACAAGCGTGCGTGTTCCGCCCTATTCCCGCACGCAATTTAGTTTGAGAGATGTCATATTCCCGCACTAGTGCGGGAAAAATTTTCCCGCACGCTAATGTCACTTCAAGTAAGTTTTTCCCGTACTAGTGCGGGAAAAAGTTTTCCCGCACGCGAAAGTTTGTACAAGAGCGTTACATAATTTTTTTTTAAGCGCTTGTAGAAAAAATCTTGATCCTAACTCATACGGAAAGGTACTCTCCCGCACTCGACTGCTTACCCGAACTCCGCTTTGCGTCGTTCGGGTAACGGCAGTCTCATGCAGGAATAGTACTCTTTCCGTACTTGTTAGGATAATAACTATTCCGCGCCTGTGCGGAAAATATTTCGCACGCTTGTGATATAAGCCTCTTTCTGTTCAACTATACAGTGCGATATACGTTACTTTCCCATGTGGTCGTAGGAAAATAATAGAACGTGATTGATGAAACTGCTCTAAATCCTTCGCCATAGTAGAATATGGCGAAGGATCCGATGTGTATGAATATTTCTTGAAAACGGTTGGTTTTTTTCGTCATTGAACAAGGGTATGTTCTTTGACATAAAATTGTTCACAACACGTTAGAGTTTTACTGAAATGTGTATTTTACCGTAGGGGTAGTCCAACCCTAGTTCCTTAGGTGGGAAAACTTCTGGCGGTGTTTAAATGACTACTCGATCGTACACCATTATACTTTTTTTGTTGGACTGAAGACCAACCGAACTTTTCTCTGTCAGGACTCTCCCTTTTCTCTAAATAACATTTTCTTTTTGCATTAAACTATAGTTTAAGAAATTCTTTCACCAAAGCATGTGTCATGCTTAGCCTAATGCAGAAGATTACGGGGGTATACTTATAAGGCCAGGTTCATGTAAACGTAAGGTTAGGTAACATAAGAACGGAAAAAATTCAAACTATTGGAATCGTGTAGAAATATTCATGAAAAAACGCAAGATAAGGTATGAAATGTAAAGTAATGCAAAAGTTGACCAACTTTTAACTTTCTGCGGTGGGTTACCTTACGTTTCATACCTTAATTTGCGTTTTATCATGAACGTGTCTACAGAATTCCAAAAGTTCAACTTTCTTACGTTCTTGCATTGCCTTGCCTTACGTTTACATGAACTAGACCTAACTGATATATTTTAACCGAAACAAATGCCGATTGATGTCAGTTGTGACAGAGGGTGTTTCAACAAATTTATCAGAAAAGTTGATATTTTTTATGAAAATCCTGGAGGTAAAACGTTTATATTCCATGTAGATGTTCGGAAATATTCTTCATTTTTGTACTGTAAGGAAATGAAATGATAAATATTGCGTCAAGTTTGTCGGTTCAAAATTCAAATGCGTGATATCTTTCGACAATTTCTGCATTATTTTTGGAAAAATAGCATGTATACTACGTATAACATGTTATTCATGCTATTTTTTCACAAATCAATCAGAAATTGTCGGAAGATGTCATGATATAGAATTAAGTGTCATTTTATTTCTTTACAAGGTACAAAATTGACGAATAATTCTTAACAGTTGCTTTTCATTTTTCGGCAAAGACTAGATACATGGAATATAGCCTCTTACTTCAAAAAATTTGATTAGAAATGTCATTAGTTCCTAACAATTTGCGGAAAAAGCACTTCGTTGGCTTGTATTCGGCTTGCGCCTTGACATGCCATCTTCACGTCGTCCAAGAATATCAGCTTTTTTTTCTAGGTATACAATATACCATTGTGAGAATTATAACATCTGCAGACTCTTCTCCAAATTCAATACTCAGCAGTCTTAACATGAGTTCATTGTCACGCCACTTCATTACATACTATTCAGACGAAGACAGCAATAATGAACGCAGTATAAACTTCATCATCATCAGGCAAAAAGAAAATAGTTCTATCAACACGTTCTCAATGGTCTATAAAGTATTGGTAATACTTTCTTTATGAAAAGTGTTATCCATCGTTTATTGAAAGGAGCTTCAATCAAATATTTTGCGAAGGTGATCAAAAAACTATGGTCAGAACATTCATCAGATCGAGTGGTTAATTCTGCCTCACTAAAAAGTCAAATTGAAAAATTTGCATACTGTTTGATCGGATACCCCCAGCAAGATGCTCAGGAATGTTCAAGGTGCCTGCTGGAAGGACTACATGGAGATGTAAAGAGAATCCAGGAGAAACCAGTGGACAAGTGACAATGAGAAAGCTGAAGAGGCTAGGATGAAATTCTTGAGGATGTACAACTCCAAACTTGTAGATTACTTGTTGGGTAACTGAAAAATCTACATTAAAATATATATAGTGTGGCCATTCTCGTCAATCTCTTTCGATCCGCAAAGAACAGGACAACTAAGACTGACGCAGTCTTTGGATTCTTTTAAATGGGAACAAACTTTGGATGGTGACAAGAAACCATTTCTTGTTTAAAATGCCAAGAGAGTCGCAAGTTTCAAGAATTTATTGAAATTTTGGTAATCCATTTCAAATGTTTTTCTCTAACAGAGATGAAACTGATGTTACCATTGAATTTCCTGTAGACAATTTGGATATGAGCAACTATCCAATAACAGCGAAACTATGTATCTAAAGCGGACAATTATCGCCGACATACAGTAGACAGCATTGAGCAGATACGTGTCACAAGTACAATGATTCTCTTGTGATGCCAATTTCATCATCATTACTCGTAAGAAGAGAGGCATATGAGACTTGTTCAGAGTAATCTGAATTATACCATTTATTATTGTTATTGGATGCTATATCCCGTATTTTTCATATTCAATATGGCATTGAATGTTTATGCTATATCCCGTATTTTTTATATTCAATATGGCACTGAATGTTTAATTCCAAGCGAAATTTAAACCATATATATAGTTTGTTTGGAAAAAAGAAACTTTGAATAATATTCTGAAATGATCTTCAGCATAGATATGAAATATACAAATTTTCGTTAGTTAGTATTTGTAACTCTGCAGAATATTAGTCCTTCACAAGGGCGCCCAAATGAAGGTACTAGGAAAGGAGTTGCTCACTGTTTCTTTCATCAAACATTAAGTACTTGAATGGGACTGATCCAAAATACAACTATTAAAAAACATGAATTGGCTGCAAGTATCAGCAGAAAAAATGATTTCCTGATGTTATTTCTATGAATCACTGAATATCCGAGAATGGGCGCCCTTGTCCCTTCTCCATATGATGAATGATTTATTTTACTAATTACCTAATTCATTTGCCTTCTCCAATGTTGTCAAAAACTCTTTGTCCTGAGCAAGAAATTCCACTACACTTCTCCTTAAATCCTGCTCTGAATATATTGCTCTTGGGGCCTACAAAAATTTCAAACATTTTACAAATTTACAAGAGGTTTCGAACATTTGCTAGCTTGAAATTAGCATTTCTGTCTCGTTGTTCTAGTTCTAAAGATATGAAGAAAAAATCTCTGACTATATATAAATTTGTCTAATTAATATTTTGTTCCACACCGAAAGTCATTACACTTTCCATTAAAACTAAACCTTTGAGATTATTTTTCACCTTATGAATTCAAGAAACATTATTCATTTTTAAAAACGTCGAATGACACTTTTCATTCCTGAGATCGTATAATACGGTATTCTATTTTCAATTAGAAATGGTTCAGAACCAACTGTTCAATTTCTATTGGTATCTGATGAACACCTGTTCATGAATTTATATCAATGTCGGAGATATATTTCTGGTAAATTTTTTCATTTAATCATCAATCCACATTCTTACCCCTATAACCATTCCAATAGAGATCACTCCCAAAGATATCACTAACAACCATTTTAAAATCATTTTGTTTTCTGATGTATGACGGATTTTCATCACCTAAAGGTTTGTGGCAAGAGGCTTTCAAATAACTGATCCCGATTGAAACCTTTCGTTATATAGCACAAAGTGTTGATCTGCAGTGGCGTAGTGTTCGATTCATCAAAATAACAATTGAACTAAAAGTGGTTCAGTACGTGCTTTAATAGATTCAGATAAATTGGTATAGCCTTTCAGGAAGGACTTTTTCGAAAGAAAGCTGATCACTGTGTAAGCGTCAACTCATTGGTTCCTTCAACCCTTTCATTTGAAGAGAATTACAAATTCATCTGGCAGTTGGACATCAAACCCCTTTTATTTTTACAAATTTTAAAATTGTATGTATGCACATATTTTCTTTTTCATATCCTCGTAGTCGTTTTCAATGATCATTCACCAGTTACCCAGCTAAACTGCCTTGAAAGTATCAACTTGTACCTATTCAACTTTTCGAGTCAATTGGCCCCAGTAGTTTTATTCAAATGTCGATTTTTTTTGAGAAAATGGTATATAATTCTTGAAAAGTCGTGTTTCGGTCATCTGGGTTTTTTCAAAATATCCGGAAAAAGAGAGCATCTACAGCCCAGTTATCTACCTGTTATACTTTAGAGATGTATCGAAAAAGATCCGGAGGAGCGGAAATTAATACAACAGAGCTTTTTCATCTAGACAAAAAAAAAAGATTAACAGACAACCATACTGTATTAACGAGGTCTTATCACATCGAAGAGACCATTATCTGTGAGAATAATTAAACACAAACAGTGGACCCAGAATGAGAAAATGTCAAAATTAGGAATAACTTATCACGCCTGTTCTAAGCACCATAAACTTCTGCGGGAAGAGAGGAATTGGGTTAAAGGATTAAATGGAAAATCAAGGAGCGTTTGATGTAGATGCCTGGAACTACAGGCAACACTGCACCAAGACAAAAATTGAGACTCAAAATAACAGGTAAGTTCTATTTACCGGGATAAAAATGAAATGAAAACTCCAAAATTTTAAGGAGCAATTGATAAAACCTAGGCCTTTGTCGTTACTATTGAATAATCTGCAGTCACATATTGGATTCTGTCGTGAAATGATTTCTGTCCTGGCTCCCAGTCAGTTTTTGTTCAGATGAATTGTTTTTATTTTTTTTTGCTCTTTACCAGCTGTTGTCTCCCCTACGAACGACAGCCCTCAGGAGTCTAAACTTGTTCGATCCAAGAATTGACGAGGTCTTACCTATGAACGTGCGATTCCCAGCACTATATCTCAGGCTATCAGAAAAATAAACTGCAGTCGCTGGGCTTTGAACCCAGAATGATTGAGAAGCGGTGATTCTAACCACTCGGCTACCTGGCCTGGCTACGAGTATATAGTTGATAAAACAAAGTAAACGTATTTCTACAAATTTCTCTAATATTATTATCTATATCTCTGATATTTCTGTATTGAACATTCTCCTCTATCACCATCAAGTACTTGATGCAGTTGCGGAACATCGTGTGTAGCTAATTATCTATCAAGAGGAAGTCACATAGAAATCACCAGTATTTTTCTGTGACCTTACCTCCCATTTAATGTAAATGTTCAACTCTAATTCGTTTATCTTTGCGCGAAAACTTGATCTCGATACACATAGATTTTGGTTAACTTCATTCCGCAGCTCGGTGACAATTTGGAAAAGAAACAATTTAAATTCTCTAAATAAGTGCTATTCAATCCGCACCCCCATTATATTTCACTTCTTCAGTGGCCTCTTCACTGCGTTCTGTTTGTTTTATAAGTTATAGTAAGGTTTCAATTTATTCCTATAACAGTTGGTAATTCGTATCTGAATGAATTTAGAGCTTTAAGAGCTGCCTGACTGTCAAATCATTTGATGTAAGCATGTTGGACAATTATAGAGGTATGAGTTTGAAATTGTTGTCTATAGAGCCCCTCGTTTTGGACTCACCCATTCATACGTATACGGAATAATCTTCTTCAAAGCCAGTGTTATTACATATAAATTATATTGGTTACTCTTTACGAGTTTTTATGAGGGAGTATTATCATTGCTATAAGTATTTGTTTTTTTTTTAAATAATGTGCGTTACAGTGAATTTTAATTTTCTTGTTCGGTTGCTTTCAGATTAAAATATTTCTGTAGGTATAATTTATTGATGTGCCGTTCACAAAAGTCAAGTTAAATACGCCGGGTGAACGATTTAAGAATATATGATTCAGCTCAGGTTAGCATTATGTTTGTCTTCAAGAATCATCATTGCGAATTAGCTCAAGAAAGTCCTGCCGACCAATTATAATAATCTGTTCGAGCAATAATCGTCCAACTCTCCCAGAATATATGGAAATTGAGGAAATCATCGTTTTTCGTCTTCAGTCTCATCATTCAGAATACACATATAAGCTAAATATGAAGAGATTCAAAATGATATTGTTTTGGTTTCTTCTGTAAATATATTGAGAATGACTTATCTGGTTGCATTGCATTGAATGATTTACTGTGGAAACTAAATGCGACGTATGAGGATTAAAAATCTAATGGAAAGTTCAATATTAAATCTAAACTAATACAACAGATAATTTATTATAATTTACGGGCAAGTAAGTGTGAAGTGTGCTCGATCGATTTAGTGTTTATAGAATGCAATAGAATAGAATAGAACTTTATTAATCCATAAAAACCACATACATGGTGTTGGACAGGTCCAAGAGTTAAAAACTAGCGTTTGAAACCAGTATAGAAGATATAAAAACAAATATTCTAAGGATATATACACACATACACACATAGGTATATACATAAACATAGCAATAGCTTTCGTATTGATATTTTGAATGTAAATGGTTACTGTTAGTCAACCTCGCAGTAGGTAGACATATGCAATAGCGGATTTTTCCCTAGGCTTTTTAAAGAACTTTTATTCTTTCTCAGCGTTAACCAAGTAAGTGAGTGCCCGAAAATCCATTGTATTGTATCTAACATTCCGTAAACATTATTTCAATAACAGTGAAACCCGTATTAAAATCCGTTGCGAGATTTGAAAGAAGTGAGCGGAGAACAGAAATTATGGGGAAAGGAACAGATAGCGACTTTTTTTATATTTCTATAATATTCTTGGCGATACCATGACTGTCGTTGAATGTCATCCAGGCAATGATATCACCAATAATTATTATAAATGCCTATGAAATAAACAATTTCTTTGTTTGACAGGGTCATTCAGTTGTAGTGGTTTTGTGACATATGAGTACGAGCTCATTAGTCAAATCGGAGAGCTATTTTCAAATATGTACAAGACGTCGCACATTCTCTAAACATAAAGAAAATTAGTAGGTACCTATCTCTCAACTTCGCTATTATCGTATCCCGGAAACTTTTATTTTTCAAACCTAGCAACTAAGGAAGTAGTCCTGTTCCAACGCCAATGGCTTTCGCATGTTACCATGACCGTGAAGAATTACATAATAAAATGGAATTATATCACACATTATTTGATTTACTTGGAATTGAATACTGGGTATGTACCAGCTCTTTCCGGTGTATTGAAGTCGTCCCTAAATTGACATTGAATTAGTGGCAGTCACTTATTCACGTCAAAATGAGTAATAAACTGCTAATTATCGGATTTTTCTGTTGTCCCATTTCCGGAAAATAATTACATATATACCCAGGTACATGATGTTTACTGCTTGGAGGAGTGCATTAGCTTTTAATGCTCAGGAAATGACGAAATGAATGACAGAACTGTCATATTGTCTTGGAATAAACGCTACTTATATTCTAATAAGGTGGTAATAGCCTGCAGGATATCTTTATAATCACGTCAAAGTAACAATTTTCTTTCTTTCTTTTATACTGAGGCAGAACGCTCCTACGATACAAGATATGTAAATAATTCATTGCGTCCTGGGTGTTACCACAGATTATAGTAAGTTATTATAATCTGTGGTGTTACTTTCTTATACTTCTGTTAGTTCTGTTTGAATCTATGTAAAGGGGGAATATTTATATTGAAGGGGTAACAAGATAAGCAACCTTATGAAATTTCGATTGGAATCAATTGGTGACGACATGTAGATGGCGATAGCGCTCTGGTATCCAAGTCATGGCGGAACATGTGAAGAATTGTGAATAATGTAGGTAGATGGTACTGAAAGTAAAAATTTTCATTCTATTTTCAGTTTATTAGACACGTTACAATTCGTATTCGATTTTGATAGTTGTAAATCGGATGGATGTCTATTATGAGAAATATAACATCTCCGCGATGAGCGTTTACATAATTTTGAATTGTCATTCTAATGATCTGATGTTTTTTTTGGTAATTTGCCTGAAAATAAAGAAATACATTCAAGAAAATCTTCTTTTACAAAATTATTTTATTTTGTCAAGAATCAATAAATAAAAGTATCAATCACTCAAGAATATAAAAATCTATGGACTCATTGTTGAATTTTGAATTATTGAAAGGGGCTAGTCAGTATCAATAGATTTTTTAATTTTAAATGATTTCATACTTTTATAAATTGACCCTTTCTATCATATTTCCGAATTGCATATTTAAAAAAATAAGTTGCAAATAACTGGAAAATGCTTTATGTTTTCAAAGAAGTTGACGTTTCAGAGACTACATATTTTTAAATTATTTTAAGAAACATTTATCACATAGGAAAATTCATTAATTGAATAAGTTACTGATGCGTTAAAAGAATCAGTACTGGTGAAGTGGACAGAGTATACTGTTACATTTCTTATATGAAATAGACTGATATCTCGGTTAAAGGTACTGAAAGACAAAATGATTTGGAGGAAAGTGCGCCAGATTTGAAGGTCGTGAAATTGAAGCAAGAATTGAAGGAACGTGAACTAGGAACAACTGACAAGAAAGCCGTACTCTCAGAAGGAGTGGTTCAATAGAACCCCGAAACCTTTTCTTTCGAAGTCTCTGGAAATGGTTTGAGTCGATAATGAATAAACTCGACGAAACTACCAACTCCTTGGAAAATAAACTTCCACAGAATTTGGTGAGCTTGAAATAAGAACTTCAACAAAATACGCTGACCTTGAGAGAGATATAATTTATTTAGCTAAGAGCTAACAAAAACAATAAATACAAGAATTAGTACAAATAGCACACAGTATAAATAAAAAATTAACAATCACAAATTTAAAAACACAACGATCACTAAAAAAGTCATAATGAGTAACGTCAAGTATTTAAAAATATTAACAAATGCTCTTTCAATCTATCAATGAATATACTAATGTTTTTTGATGCTGTGATAAATTCAGGTAAGTTATTATATTCAGTCATTCCTTCATCGTATATATTCCGCTTGGTTTTCATCAATGAAGTAGGCAATATTTGTACGTGATTTTTTTGTCTGGTATTATAATTGTGGATATCTCTCCTGAATCGAATATCTTCACTCAAATAAGTTGGACGCAAATTATTTAAAAGCTTATATATCAAAACAAATGTTCTAAATTTAATGTATTCCGTAACTGGAAGCCAATTTAATGTCCTTTGCGTCAATAGAATGTTTGTAAATTTGGTACTTCTCAGAATAAATCTCATACAGCGATTTTGTAGTATAGTTTTTTTAAATCTGTTCTATCACACATGTACATAATTGTGGCACAATAATCAAAATGCGGTTTTATGATTGTGTTATATATAACTTGTCTAGCATATGAGGTCAAATCCCCACTCACACGATACGCAAAACCAATCTTTTTAGAAATCTTTTTACAAACATAGTCGATGTGTGGTGAAAATGACAATTTTTGATCGAGGATGATTCCCAAATACTTAGTTTCTTCAATTCTACACCTTCAAATTTTAACGTGGATTTATGTTGCTCTACCAGATATTTGTTTTTTCTTGTTATCATATATGCTGATTCATTTGGATTTACAAGCATCTTGTTCGCTTTCATTCAGTTTTCAATATTTAATAATACGTTGTTTAACTTTTTAATTGCAACATCAACGCATGTACCAGAAACATATAAAATTGTGTCGTCAGCAAATAGGTGCATTTTGCAGTTACCCAACTCAATCATGAAAATATTAAT
Organism: Chrysolina americana; assembly: GCA_958502065.1. Classification (NCBI taxonomy): domain Eukaryota; kingdom Metazoa; phylum Arthropoda; class Insecta; order Coleoptera; family Chrysomelidae; genus Chrysolina; species Chrysolina americana. The sequence goes on from OY293412.1 coordinate 73,493,155, forward strand.
TCTGAACATTATGAAGAGCAGAGGCCCCAATACACTACCTTGAGGTACTCCACTGCTCACCTCTATTTTGAATGAATAATCATCGCCAATTTTGGTCTTTTGGTTTCTATTCCTCAAATACGATTGAAACCACTCGTGCGTTGATTTGTCAAAGCCATAGTAGTGTTTTAATTTCAATAGTAAAATGTTTCTATCAACCACTTCAAAGGCTCTTTTTAAGTCTAGAAATACTATTACGGTGACAAGATCTTTATCCATTGAATACTTCAATTCATTAATAATTATTTGAAGAGCTGTTTCACATGAATGTCCTTCTCTGAAACCAGACTGATTTATTGATAATAGGTCATTTTCAATAATAAATTGACCTAATTGTTGATGAACCACTAACTCCAATATTTTTTCAAGACAAGGTAATGTATTGATGGGCCTATGCTCCTCAAGTAACCTCGTCTTTCCAACTTTTGGTATAGGTATTATCAACGATGTTTTCAGAACATCTGGAAATTGAGATTTTGTCAATGATGTGTTGATTTTTAATCAGTTTGTAGTTGATTTCATCTTCAGAAGGTTTATTTTTTTTGGCCAAATTTAATTTCACGTAAGTTTGACAGTTCTATATTCCTCAACGTAAATAGTTCTTTTTCATTTGCATTCGCATTGCCAGGATTTAAATAAAGTGCTTCTGTATTCAATATAAATGTGCTCGAATGAAATTTGTTTGTAAGATCCTCTATACTGTTGACAAAATATTCATTGAAAATGTTTGGCAAGTTCTCATCAATCATGATATCGTTAACCTTAACTGATTGAATTGTATTGTCACATTGTAGATTAACTAATTTTTTCAAAGTCTCCCACATAAGTCGAGAATCATGTCTAACTTCATCTATTTTTTGTTGGAAGTAATTCAGTTTGGTATGTTTCAACAGAGTAACGACTGCATTTCTTTTGCATTTGAATTGTTGCCAATCTTCATCAGACTGAGTTATTTTGGATCTATTGAATGCCGAATTACGCTCAAATATTGCATTTTTAACATCTGCATTGAACCATTCCTTTGATGGGTGTATAACTTTTGATTGTAGAGGACACTCTTCATTCAGTATATTCGTTAAATTGTTCGAATGAAAGAAGAACTTCAACAAAATCCAAAGAGTCTGAAAGATAAATTTCTAGAAAATTCGAATAGTCTGAAAGAGGAATTTCAAGAAAAACTTCAAAGAATCGTAAGTCAAACTTACGAAAATTGGATTAGTTTGAAAGAAAAACTTCAAGAAAATACAAAGAGTTTGAGGGAATAGCTTCTAGAATATTCGAAGAGCTCAAAAGAAGATCTTAGTGGTATAGTGAACCGGTTAGAAGAACGAATAGGAACCGTCAAAACATATATTGATAAAATTAAAGATGAAATCAAGGCAGAAACAAACAAAATGAAGAAAACGATCAGTTGGAAATCCGAATTGACAGAAGACAGCCTAGACACGTTGGCCGTTTCTACAATTTTCTCGATACTTGATTTGAAAAGTGGATACTGGCTTATAAAGATAAAGAAATGATAGCTTTCACCGTGGCGTTGGCTCAGGACTGTGGCAATTCACAGTTATCTCATTTGGGCTCTGCAACGCTCCAACCAGATTTGAAGGGTTGATGGTGACGGTTCTCAAGGGACCCTGATGGAAGACTGGTGTATCAAGACGACATAATTGTGGTTGGCAGATCGTTCGAGGGCAACGTGAAAAACCTGGAGATGATATTCCTGCGACTGCAAAGCTCCGGATTGAAACTGCAATGCAATCTGTCACAAAACGAAGTACGGTATCCCGGCCACATTGTTTCTGTGTAAGGAGTACATGAGTAGAAGACCAGAGCTGTTAAAGAATGCCCAATGCACCTACTATTGCCGATACGTGCTGGGGTTTGCTAACATTGCTAAACCACTGTTTGGGAAACTGGAAATAGCCTTGACAACGTACCAGTTCTGAGCTAGCCCTTCCCAGTGGGTTTGTTTTGGTTCTGAAAATTATCAGTCCTGGAGGATGAGATAACGTTCCAGAAGTTCATGTCCTTATACTCAATCGGGCAGAAAGTTCTGTAAGGTGCCTACCGATTATGCGCTAGCTCACAGTATGGCAGAAGATCTTCAAATGTCCAGAGACATTGCAGTGGTATTCTCCAAAAAGTTTGATCGACTCCAGGCTCTACAGGAGCAGAACCCAGAAGTTGAAGTGGTGTTATAACTGAAAAAGGCTCAGAGAATCATCTTCCACCTGGTCACCAAGAAGCATTCTCGAGATGAATCGTTCTATGAAGATGTCTGAAAGAGCCACACTCGATTTCGAGATACGATACTGGACCAGAATCCTGTGAACCTGGTATTCTCAAAATTGTCCTGCGGGATTGATGGGCTGGAATGAAGAGTTATGAGAAGTATATCAGAGAAAATATTCAGATCCAGCGATGTTAAGATTTTGGTGTGCTGTAACCATCTCCCACGACCGAACATGAAGACTGTGGAGTGTTACTTCCATCGAACTTCGTGTGGAAAAATAGCGAACTGTTTAGATTGGTCCGACTGGCGATCGGTGGTGATATTCAATGTGTCTCACTTTTCATGGAAGCACTCTCGGAACTTCCATAATTATCGAGATAGAATAATGAAATTCTCAGGACTGAAGAAAATTATGAAAAGGCGCCTGTATCTCTAATGAATTGGGGTCCTGATCACGAATCTGAAGGCATTTCGAGTCTATTTTGCCATTTGATATGATTTACCGTAAAATGAATTGTTCCTTAGCAACTGAACTCACTTTAGTTTATCTGTTGGTGAACTTGTTTTGTACAACCCGGGTTTTAGACCAACGTCATTGACCCAACAGGTGAATTTTCATTGTACAATGATGTAGGTCCTGAAAGCTTCATTATTTTACCCCGATAAATACGGAAGTGACGGGGGTGCTTCTTTGAAAAGTGAGACAAATTCGAATTTTTCAGGAAAAAGGTCTACCTGTATTCAAGTCTATTTTGCCTCCATATATGATTTACCGTAATAATGGGTTGTTCCATCGCGACTGACAGGCGTTGTATATCACATAGGCCTACACCATTGAACCGGTATCATCATTTCCTTCAGTCCTGAGAGTTTCATTATTGTACCTCAATACACAACTATATAAGGGAACCCAAATAATTGAACGGGCAGACAACACAGAGTCGGTTCAGCAGTAGTGAAATAATTTACTATATTTGGTTAAAATAAATAAGACTAGTTACATTTCACAAGTCTAAATGAAATAGTGGATTATAGATAAGGTGTTTTATCATTACAATATTTTTTAAATGTTTATTATTTTTTAATGCAAGAGCGTGAAGCGGATGAGTCTTTACCACCACCCCATATTGTATATATTGTGTCGTAGGGTTCAAGAAAATGAATAAGGGCGAGTTGTACAAGACAAGTTCACCAAAATTGTTAGTAAACTCGCGTTAGTTGCTAGGGATTAGCCAATGAAATTTATATTTCTTTAGCAACTGAACTCAGTTTAGTTGAACTCCTGGTGAAATTGATTCGTACAACCCGCCCTAAGTCGATTGAAATACCTATAGGTTTTCATTCTTCCAGACTAATATAATAGACGATATAAAAGTAATAAAAATTTAGCAATGTTGACAACTAGTCACTGAAACAATCATACACCGCTTTATAAAGAGCTAAACAAATTCATTTCTATGCAATGGGATCTCGGGAACGGTAAAAGATACAGGGGTGGTTATGTGATCTAGCTTCTCATGTTCTTTTAATTTTGTTAAATTTGTTTGAAACTTTCGGCACTTTGCCACAGCAACTTTTTGTAGACTACCAAATATGTAAATAAAAATTATACACCCAAAGTATTGAAGAAATTGGGCCGCCCTCAACTATTTATTTTCAATAACATACCTTTATCTTTTAATGCATTTTTTTAAATACGACGAGTTTTTCCATCTAAACTACATAGTGTTTTAGGAATATTGAACGCTTAGCCACAGCAACTTTTTGTAGACTATTCAAATATGTGAGTAAAAATTATATACAAAGTATTGTACAAATTGGGCCACTCTCAACTTCTTATTTTCAATAACAGACCTGTATCATTTAATACATTTTTTTAAATACGATGCGTTTTTTCATCTGAACTACATAGTGTTTTGGGAATATTGAACTATTACAAGTATTGTGTATTGAGAATAAATTAACTCTATGACAGCCGTGATTGAAAAATATCAGAGAATAACGTGTGAACCAATGACAACTTGAAATTTTGACATACATTCAAAACGATAGCTTCCACAGGGTAAACGCGGATAAATGACAGCGAAGGGACCTACTAACAATGCCAGTGAAAACAAAAATTACTGTCCTACGTTGCACATGCATATGCGGAAAGAATAACACGTTAGCTACTTCTTTTAGTTCAGAACTGAACATCTAACTGGTGACAATCAAAATAGTGTTACCGAATATGCGCCAAACTATCGGACTCGGGACTGTTATATGAAAACAAAGTGGTTGAAGTACCTATTCATTTTGTATTATCAGTAGTAACAAACACCACGAGTCCGCAGGGCGAGTGGTGTTTTCTTGAATCAATTCAGTTGAGTTCAGAAATGAAAGACAGGCTTATGAGATGATTTCAATCACGAGTGGAATTTTAGAAGACTACTTCACAAAGTAAAAGATAAAAAATCAGAAATTCGGCGGAATTAGAGGAAATTAGCAAAGAAGTTGATCTGAAAAATTATTTATACACGGAAAATATTGACATCGAACGAAATACCTATTTAATTAAACCACTATTTTGATCATTTTCAAATGCGTGCATAGCGTGATTACTTATATTTGACGTTTACTTGTTACATAAACAAATCTGAAAACCATCCCCGGATCCTGAATTTCTTCGAGGCGGGGTAAAAACTAAAAAGTGCTGCCCCCGCCCGTCCAAAGTATACGTCTTCCAAGCGTGAATTTTCCGCCTCCTGAATTTGCCGCCCGGGGCATGGGTCCTGGCTTGCCCCCCCCCCCATCGATGCGGGGCTGCTGAAAACACCTAACTTGACAAGCCAATCAGAGTCAAGAATCAAGTTTGGTATTATCAATAATCCGAACTTGACTAGAGCTCCTGATTGGTTCATTTGACAAGTGCGTGAAATAGACACTGTAACTCTTCAGGTATCACCTAAGCTCTGACCGAAGCACTCCTGAAAAGAATCAAATATCCATTGTTAAGCCCTGGTTCAGAAGTTGATTTGTACCATTTATTTTCGCTTTGGCCAAAGACAGAACGGATTGGTTAAAATTTACTGATGTCGTGTGACGAGACTCCATCAGATGTCTTGGAATCTTCTGGAAACACCCTGAAGGTATCAACTCGAACAAAGTTCGAAAATAGGTGCTGGACAGTATCACGATAATGAAATGTTTTGTTGCTAAGCATGTTATTTACCTAACAAGTGCGGAAAGTAGTACTTTTCCGCACGCGACGGCAGTTGCACGAACGTTGCGGAGAGGAGTTCGGGCAAGCCGTCAAAAGTGCAAAAGACATTTTCCGGACGAGTTAGGTACAATTTTTTTCCTACGAGTGGTTTTGTCCATCTTATTTATGAAAAAAAAAGGTTTTCAATATACAAGATTTTGTAATAATGCTACAAAATGACACATAAGACAGAATAGTTACATAGATCATTTAGTTAGTCCTAAATATACTCATTGTCAACAATACAAAAATCGTGCGGAAGTAACTTTTCCGCTCTCTCGTACGAAAAATACATTTTCTTCAATTTTAAGACCTAAGACGGATCCAGATATTATATTATTATTGGATCAAATACTCAGCCAACACAGATACATCTCTAAGACATTGCTGCGAAATCACTTCGTGACCTGCGACTCGCATCGTTACGTCTCATAGACGTCCCAGCGACTCACTTTTGTCACACTCATGATGCATGCTGGCGACCTCTATGCGATGTAGTTCTGAGACGCCTCAAAGATGCCTCCTAATAACGTATCAGGGATGTAACAGAGCGACATAGCAGTGATTTCTTCACTGTTATGTTCAAGAGACGTCTATGCGATATTTCAGACAGAAACAACAAATAGAAACAGAAAAGATATTTCCAATACAAAAAAAAATAAAAAATATAACAAAAAATATAATTAAAAAAAATTCTTCAAAAAATTAAAATATTCTGGCACAACATTAACAAATAACAAAATTAAAAATTAACAAAGTAAAAAATGAAACTAAATCAATTTAAAAACTATAATTGCTTTGGTTCCTTTTCCTGTCGAGCCTTTGTTTGGCATACCTGAACCGCTTCCACATTTTTTTCGTTCTCTCCGTGAAGGCTCATCACCACATCTGGAAATCAATGAAACAATATGAGACCACTGAAAGCTACAATGCCAGATAGTAAAGAAAGAAATAATGGAATCTCACTTTGTTGATACTGATCAACGATGCTCACTTTCAGTTTATGGACACTAAAATTCGCAAATGTGATCAGAACATGAACAGTATAGAAAGCATTCAAAGCAACAAAGCTTCGATCTTCGATCAAAAACAAAGAACTAGAACTAAATATGGTTACACAATAAATACAATACGGTATCAGCCAGTCACGAAGGCGCCTCCCGCTTTCAGGTTGGCCAACATTGAATGCGATCTGTGTAACTGTGTTGCCAACTTACCTCGTTACTTCAAAATAAACATTTAACACAAATTGAGGATTCACCTTTCGACCGTGGTGGAGGACAGATGGCGTCCTTGTGGTTGGCAGTCAAGTGAATGTGTGTGAAAGTCCTATTATCAACTGATCTGGAGATAACTCAATAAAAATATAGTTGCAGAGATATCTAAATAGATTTTAATTTCTAAATGATGTCGCAGTATGACGTCTATGGCAAGTAACAATTTGACATCTTAGGGACATCTAAATCCAGCTATCATTAATTTATCACAGGGATGTCGCAGTGTGTTATCGCAGTAATGACAACAATAATCACAGGGGTGTCGCAGTGTGATATCGCAGAGATATCTATATTTGGCTATTATTGATTTTGATATCTAATGGATGTCGCGGTGTAATATCGTAGGAATGTCAACGATATGATATCACAAGGACATCTAAATCCCATTTTTGACGATATTGACATCCCTGAGATGTGGATGTTTGCCCAGTGTTGACTGGGTACCTAACTTGTATCTGACAAGGGCATGACAGATTGAAAAAATTCAACTATGAATTTGATTTAGACTGTTGATTAACATTTTTCTAATGGAACCGCCTTGTTGATAAATTGCATTGAACACAAAACAATTATATACTTATATATAAATTATAAATAAATATATATAATATTCGAAAAAATTGATTAATACATATTCTGTATATCGGCCGTATAAAAAGAAGTCAATCGGTATGAGGTTTACTGGTATCAGATAATAGGTATTGGAGATTTCGTTGCGATCAGTCTCCAAACATTTTCATCAACCAGTATCCCAGCTATTCTTGCCGTTTTAGAAAGTAACAAGTGGCAAACATTATTTTATCTGAATAACTCTAAAACATAAATGATCAAAAATTTGTTTAACAACTTTCTCATGCCTGTTGCTTGTAAGTAACATGCTTTCGATATCTGTATTTTTTTTCAAATTGTTTTCAAGTTACTAGAACTCAAAAAGTGGTAACTTAAAAAATTAACTTTGATTTTTTTTACTGACATCCTGAATTTTTTTCAACTTGCAAAATATCTTTCTCTCAGTTCAAAGACAGTTCCTTCAAAAAAATATTGTTCAAAATTAAAAAAATTCCAGCACAAAATAGCAATCAATTAAACCCGCTTTTCAGTGTGTAAAAATTGGTTTGTAAAGTTAGAGAATTATTCAACGAATAGTCGATATTTTACCAGATTTATCTATTACTAATATATGAAAAAAAATGCCTTTAAACATGGTTTTCTTTATATTGAAATCTTACCAAAAAAAATAAATCAGAAATGTAGCCTGATAGTCGTCATTCAATAAACAGAAACATGTTTAGAAGCACTGACTGGCTGACGCTTGCGCCATTCTTTTGCTTGGTTAATAATCCACGACCGACGTTTTTTCGATTTCATAGAACGTCACCAACGGAAACACCGCTTGTATAGTATGTTGTGTATTGAATCGGGTCAACAACGGTGAAGAGCGGCAAATGTTCCATTCGGTTATTCTACATTCGTAAGTTGCTTCTTGGGAGGAGGGTGTACGAACGAAAGCGGTTTGAATTATTGTCGAAAATAAGTGCAAATTGTGATGAAATGATATAGGAATATCAATGTGGTAAAAAGTAAATTTTTGTGAATTGTGATTCGTTTTCAGTGTTTCGACGTAATTGTTTAATCAGTGATGGCCCTAGGCAACGGGAGCACCCCGAATGGGGGTGTTACCCAAGAAAAAGCCCCAGTTGTCAATGGAACAAACATGGAAACATTACCTAGATCGACAAAACAGGTAATAATTGAACATCTGTTCAAACTATATTAAATTCGCATTGACATAAACAATTCCCTAGTAATTTTCAACTTTACGACTTACGCGAAGCCTTGATTATAACCTTAAAAGGAATATTATGTAAACTGGTAGGTATGGTATGGGTTGTGTTTTGAATCAAACCGGTTGAGCCATTGAATTTGTTACATGTGTATGAGCAAACCTGATATTAATAATACAGGATTCTAAATATAGCAAATTCAGATGAAGTAGACTCTCTGTGACACAAGGTGGAATAACCAAGCTATGTTTATATGTTTTTTGTACTTGGCATTACGCTGATGCGATTATTTTCTTTTACTGGAACTGAAATAGGATGAATGTGTGATTTTGAACCAGGAAGTTTGGAGCGTAAACACTTCTCTTCTTTTTGCGTTGTGAAAATAGATTTACATGTCCGTATAGGTATTCAACGTTTCCAGCGATTTTTGAACAGTTTGCTATGGCTGATTATCAACTTTAAATGCCACAGCAATTAATAAATGATTATGTTGATTATGCATTGAATCCAAGGTTGTGACAGAATTAATTATTGTAGAAGGTCCTTCGGTGGTTCACCAGTTCTCATCTCTTCTAAAATAAAACAGTTAAACTGTGAAATGAAGGACTTTTTTGAATCGAATTAAGTTGCGGTGACATCATGCATACAATCATAACTCATTTGGCAAACAGAGAGCAAACTGTATTTGCATTTTCAATATTTGCCGACATTAACATTCAGAAACCACTGAAATAACATTTTTATAACCAGTTGTACTTGACGATGAGATATTTCATTGTTTCGCTCGTCTGAAGGTTCCCCAGTACCAAAAACTAGTAAAATGGCAAGAGGGACATTTCATGACACATAAAGCAGTAACTAGATAGTACCTAAGTAGACACTTTCAGAATTGTAGAAAGGTATCACTGTCGTCCCCGCTAACACAAAAACTGAATGGGTGGCAATAATTTTGTTATAATTTTTTTATGGAGTGAATCAATACCATCAGTTTGGTCCATAGTGCAAGTCTGCAGAACGTACGTTACAGTTTTAATGTTAATTTTGTTAATTTACATATCATTTATTCATGAACCGTACAATGCGTTCTGCAGACTTGTATTACTTACTACATATCCAAAATATTTGGTATCAAACCTCTTCATAACAGTGAAGTAACGAAATAAGTGTCACTCTCAAATTTTTTTATCAGAGAGGTCGAAAATTAATAAGTCAGGTGTACTTATTTCGTCATTAATTTCCGATGGAGTGGATCAATACCAACAATTTGGTCCGCAGTGCAAATACTGACAGGGTGATACTGTCGCCTCCCGCTACCATAAAAACTGAAAGGGTGGCAATCAATCCGTTAAACATTTTTCATAGAATAAATCAATACCGTCAGTTTGGTTCTTAGTGCAAATCTGCAGAACGTACGGTACAGTTTTTATGGTTTTTGTTAATTGACATATCCTTTATCCGCAAAAATTTGGACAAAGTACTATACAAGCCGTACCATGATTTCTTCAGACTTACACTACTACACCCTACACCCAAAATGTTTTTATTTCAGAGGGATCGAAAATTGATAAGTCAAGTGTATTTCGTTATCAATTCCTCATGATGTGGATCAATACCAACAAATTGGTTCGTAGTGTAAGTCTGCAGAACGTACGGTACAGTTCTCATGGTAATTTGTTTGTATAAATTTTGGTAGATACATCGATTTTTTAATTTTCGTCCCAGTGAACAAAATACTGACAGGGTGGAAATCATTTTGTTATCACTCTCTCATAGAATGAGAATTATTGAACAATTTGACATATCACGCATCGAGGACTTGGTGTCACAGAAGCGTAACTACAGATTATTAATTTCGAGAAAAACAGAAATAAGTAAATGAATTTTATATACTAATTCATCTATAACAACCATAATGTTCGGTATAGGACAATATATTTCCAGATGAATAACTACTTGATATTGAGGGACCTCGTCGAATATTTGAAAAACTTGATAATGATGAAAAATATCTTAAAATGAACGTTATGTTTCCAAAAAAAGGTAGTTACGCCTTTGTGACACTAAGGCCTCGGCATGTCTGCAGAACATTATGATACCGGTGATACGATAGAAATATTCGTTGATGTACTTTCCTCATCCAAACGAATAATAATAACTGTTAAAACTGTCACTTCCATAACTAGCAAGCATTTTCCACTAGCGTACGATTTCGCTATGAGGTACAGTTACTTCATCCCTCTTGAAATTTTCGATCTGTTGTTTTAAACTTCACACCGATTATTAATTCAGGTACATTAAAAATCACCTTTAGCACTTACTTGTCAATGATAAATCCTATGAAAACGCCATTTCTAAAACCAATTGCATTTCTTTTATATAAAAAAACTAAAAAATCTATCGGTCGATAAGTACACCAGAGTTTTCTGACATGTTAGGAAGAATCAACAAACAATTCAAAAGGGCGGTGTCAGAAATAGAATACTTCAACTTAGTATTATTGTTTTTCAAATTACTTACCCATTAAATTGAAAAACTTGCAATGTCAGCTCGTTGACTACCAACCCATCTGGCATCTCCGAGGGCATCTCCACTATTATCTCTCTCACCCAATGAGTAACAAAATATTAATTAGTTTTTTCTTACAGAACAAAAAATGGTTCTATAATATCTTTATGTAGGTAAATATAAAACAGTATATTACATTACGAGTGGGAAATATAGTAGCACGAGGCGCACGCCCAGTGTGAAAAATCACTTTTCCACAAGTAAGTATAATGTAAATACGATATTTTTTCTACGACCACGCAGTATTTAAAAAAAAATTGTTTTTTCCGTTAACCAGCTGTCATCCCCCTACGAACGACAGCCCTCAGAAGTCTAAACTTGTGCGAGCTAAGGATTAACGAGGTCTTACCTTTTAACGTGCGATACCTACTTATATCGACGTTATCGACATGTGTGCAAGAAAATCGAGCAAAAGGGCTGGCAGAATCGTTTAATCCACTTCGAATAGTTATTTTTAAATGCAAAACTTTATTTTTGACATTATACCTATAATCTATCTTGAATGAATTTTACAATGTTGCCATCAGTTGTTTTCGAATTTATCCTTAGAACATAAAAGTTGTTAGGACTAATTTCCACGTTGATTTTACCTTGGTGAAATGGCAAAAAATTTGCAATGAAATAACCGGAAACAAAACTTGAATTTGGCCTGAACTTTTTCAGTATTAGAATTGAATTAGACTCCACAAAATTGTATTATTTCTTGGTTTCAACTTCAGATTCGTTTTCAGAAGCACCGAGAGTTTTAACTGCCAAACAAAATATTCCCGAAAACCATTCATATACTTATCCATAAGTTGACGTCAACACCTACTCTGTTCTTTTTGTATGCTCTCCTTTTAACATCACCTGGTCTCATTTGTACTTGAATGGGGTCAATTCTGTTCATTACTTAATGTGGTTTAAACAAACCCCCAAACGAACCCAAAAGGGTGTGTTGTCCATTTTAATCAACTGTGGAAGTGACTCACACAGAGGCCACTGATGTGGTTTTCACATGCCATTGTGTCTATTACTCCAATGAAAAAAGGAATACGTACCACATCTGCTGCTATGTCTTGTATTACAAATAATTAAAACACCGTTATAACAAGAAGTCGCCAACTTGACACATTCTATTCTTACTTACTAAGCTGTATACATGGTGGTTAATCGGAAAGGAAACATTTGAGATTTATTTGCGAGATTTTTTCCAATGTCAAGCTTAGCGTTTCTAAATTTTTCGATGATTTTCATCAAAGATTTTTTATAAATTGAGCATTTTCTCTCCATCGGAATTGAAGACGGATGCAGGAAATGCATGAATAAGTAACGTGAAACTTTAAAATATATATGAAAATCGACTATTTTGAAACACGAATTTCTTTATTAAAAATTTCGCAAAATTCACCTTTCACAATTACTGTCACCGAAAACAACCTCCTTCTTTTTAGTAAATTTCATTCTCGCGGTAAGTTGGCCACTTGGAATCTGCGCTGTCGACTATTAAATTTCAAATGTGAACGAATAACCCCTTCATTTAGATGTTCAATTGTTTAATTTTTGCTCCAATTAAGTAACAAAAATTTTTCAAATTAATTTTTAAAATATAATTTAAAAAACTTATGAGCCTGCCTATAATCCAGAAACAAAGCTCGCTTAGCTCGCTATCTCATGGCTTGAGCGAGAAAAAAGGAGGAGAAAATTACCTTACCTGAAAGCTCACCTTGCAATTCAAGTTGAATGTAGTTCTTTTACACCGATTGCAGTCGTTTTACAGTACGATCGGTCATCTAACCTGACTAATAATATAAATGAAAACAAGCTCGTTTCCCTTGCTTTACGCTTCCTTATTAAGAAATTGATAAGTGCAGAAAATTTCTTCTGTAATTCATATAACACAGACAAAAACAAGAAAATGTAAGTGTTTGTTGCCGTTAAAATTGGTTTCAGGATTATCTAGGGGGTGGAAGGACGCAAAGCATACGCCTCAGGCGCTTCGAAAGTTTTTTTTTCTGGGAGGGGGTACTTAGTAGCGGAATATGGATTATAAATTGATTATACCAACTAACCCAGAGTTCTCAACTGAGAATAAAGAAATTTACTAATTCCAGACGTCAGTGAAAGTTTAAAATGATAATACTTAAGTATTTGGACTGCGCATTTCTCAAAAAAAAATGTTGAGTTGCGTGGTAGTGGGATTAAGTAAGGTAAAGTGAAGTTTATTCATACAGGGTGTCCCGAAACTATGGTGCCAAATTGAAACAGAAGATTCACCTCAAAAACTAAATATGACTTTCCTAATATTTTTTTTCTCAAATGTCGTTCATTGCAGAGATACAGGATGTTGAATATGAAAAATTACAAGTAATTTTTATTCATAACTTCCACAGTTAAGAAAATTTTTCAAAAAAAATTGAAGTAATGTTTGTGTTCAACAGGTGCTTCTTTTGAAAAAGAAACCACATTTTCAGTTGTTACCAGTGGCGTACAAGAAGGGCATCATGGTCCCTTTTCTCCCCTATTTTTTACGCCACTGGTGAAATCAGAAAATTTAATAATTTTTTGCATTCCTCTTTCAATTTTGAGTAATAAATGTATACTTGTTGGATTCTAGAAAAATCAACCGTATTCAAGATAATTGCGCTTTTATGAATACACACATAACTATAGTAATGAAAAAAATGTTCGGCTGAAGTGAATTTTACAATCCTAATTACTGGTTTAACTTAAAACTGGATATTTTACCAAAAAAATCAATGACATTTCAACATGCATTTCTCTTGCAGAGGTACAGGGTGTTGAAACTGAAAAATAAAAAGGCATTTTTCTCGCCACATTCATAGTTACAAAAAAAAAACAATTAAATTTGAAAGTTGGTTGAATATCAAGATGTTATTAAGACCAGTAATTGAGATTGTAAAATTAATTTCTGCGTAACAAATTTTTCATTACTAGTATGTTTGTATTCATAAAAGCGCAATTATCTTGAAAACGATTAGTTTTTCCGGATTCAAACAAGTATACATTTTTAACTGAAAATAGAATGAGGAATGCAAAAAATGCATAATTTTTCTGATTTTACCAGTGGCGTAAAAAATAGGGGAGAAAAGGTACCCTGATGCCCTTATTGTACGCCACTGGTAACAACTGAAAATGCGTTTTCTTTTTCAAAATGAAGTACCTATTGAACACAAACATTCTGTCAAATTTTATTGAAACATTTTAGAAAGTGAGGAAGTTATGAATAAAAATTATTTTTAATTTTTCATATTCAACACCCTGTATCTTTGCAACGAACGACATTTGAGAAAAGAAATATTAGGAAAGTCCCATTTATTTTTCAAGGGGAATCTTCTGTTTCAATTTGGCACCATAGTTTCGGGACACCCTGTATAGATTAGATAACATTTTGACAAAAATGTTGAACAAAGTTGAAAATATTTCATATTGCCAATGTTGATATTATTGAAGCTCAGATGAAAGCTGATACCGATAGTATGATATCTATGCCCATTTATCCTAGATTTTCTCTTCATGTTAATTTTTCTGAAACTCTCAAAATACGCACAAGTAATAGAACCTTCCTGATTTTTGCGGTTTTCTTCCACATACATTATATTCTTAACGGTAGGTGTAGGTGACAGTAGATAGTTGGTATTGTCGCATGATAAAAAATACAAAATTAACAACTAGGTGGAGGTGGATTTATAAACTCAACTAAACTGAAAATTTAATTAACAACTAAGAATTAGGGAAGATCAATACAAGTAAACCCCATCAGTGTTTTATATGTATACTTTCAGCTGTGATAAATTCAGAATCAGCAACTAAGAAGATGATTCATCTTTTCATCTTTTCTCCAACTGAAGTAACGGGTGGTATGAATAAACTTTGAGCAAATGCTTCTACTCTGATTTTTTGAAAAAGACTTATTCATTGTGTTTAGTCAAGAAAAGGACAAACCTATAGTAGAAGCATTTGCTAGCTTTTATTCATACTACCCATTGTCTTAAATAAATGTAGTAAAACTGCACTTACTAATTTTCCCAATTTATTTGAAACACTATTTACAACAATTATTCCCTAAACATTTACTTCACTAATTTATTTCTACGGTGTCAGTCTCTATCCGCTAACTCTGGAACTGTAACTAACTCTGAATTCTGACTGTCCTCCAGCGGTTATATAGTCGCAAGCAGATTCCATCAACGACTCTCTCGATTATTTTGGAGTATAGAACATTTCATCTAGATGGCTCTTCGAACAGTATCGAATTGATCGATATTATTCCAGCTTGTTCTTGGCGATAGGCCAGCAGATATGATGTTGTAGTTGAACGAGGGTGCATAATTAATTAGATCAGGGCCGGTCTCGGGGTCGGTCTCGAAATCGTTACATTGCCCCCTTCTTAAAGACTTTTCGTCCCGAAATGTTAATTTTGGAGTATGGAGATATTTGCATGATTATCCATATCTGCACCTTGCTGTTTGATGGAAGTAGCACTCTACGGTCTTCAGGTTTGGTTGTGGACAATAATTACAGCATACCAAGATCTTGACGCCGGTGGATTGGAATATCGTCTCCAACATGCTCCTTATGACTCTCCAGTCCAGTCCGTCGAGCCCGCAGGACAATTTTGGGATTGCCAGGTCCACGAGATTCTGCTCCACCATCATGTCCCTTAATTTCTCAAGGCTGTTCCATACGTCTTCATAGGACGGTTTGTCTCGAGACTGCTTCTTGTTGACTAGATAGAAGATGCTTCTCTGGCCTTTCCGCAACTGTAGCACCCCTCCAACTTCCGGGTTTTGTTGCCGTAGTTCATGGAGACGACCGTACTTCTTGGAGAACACCACAGCGATGCCTCTGGACATTTGAAGGTCTTCTGCTACACAGTGGGCTAGCGCTTAATCCGCAGGCACCTTAAAAAGGTCTCGTGGTTCTTCTCGAGTCACCCCATGTCGAACTTTCTGTCCGTTTGAGTACAAGGACATGAATTTCTGGAACTTCATCGCATCCTCCGGTGGTCTGAGGGTGCGGACTTGGTCGTGGTTTCCATCGTAAGGGGCCAACCTATTGAAATGGACGACTCTGGGTTTTCCTATAGGTGGTTTTTTAATTCGGTAGACCACGTCATTTATCCTCTTCAAGATCTCATAAGGGCCTTCCCATGAGTTCCGCAACTTTGGGGATAGGCCTCGACGACGTTTGGGGTTGTACAGCCAAAGCAGGTCACCAACCTTAAATCCTCCGGCATCGGCCTTGATGTCATAGGTCTCCTTCATTCGGTCGCTGGCACTCTGGATGTTCAAACGGACTCTTTCGTGGATGTCTTCCATTCTCTGCCGAAGTTTGCTGACATAGTCCTCTCCCGCAGTGTCTTGTCCTGGTGGCGTCCCAAACGTCAGGTCACATGGTAGTCGCAGCTCTCGGCCCATAATAATACTAGCAGGGGTTTGGCCGGTCGACTCGTGTACTGCAGAACGATAGGCCATCAGGAACAAATGGAGATACTGGTCCCAGTCTCTTTGGTGGTCAGAGACTACCTTGGATAAGTGGCGGTTCATTGTCCTGTTCATCCGCTCCACCATTCCATTAGACTGCGGATGTAAAGCCGTAGTTCCCGTCTTCCGGATGTTCAGCATTCGACACAATTCCTGGAACAAGTTGGACTCGAAATTTCTGCCTTGGTCTGAATGCAGTTCAAGTGGGACACCAAATCCACAAATCCACTCCTTTAGCAGGACGTCGGCGACGGTTATGGCTTCCTGGTTGGGCAGGGCATAGGCTTCAGCCCACTTGCTGAAGTAGTCCATTGCCACGAGGATGTATTTGTTCCCGTGGTCAAATTGTGGAAACGGTCCAGCAATATCGATGGCGATTCTTTCAAATCGGGTGCCAACGTTGTACTGACGCATTGGTGCCTTAGGTCGCGTTCGAGGTCCATTACTTGCAGCGCATACAGCGCACTTTCTGCACCAGTCTTGAACGTCTGCCTGACAATTGGCCCAGTGAAACCGTTGCCTCACTTTCTGGAGAGTCTTCGTTATTCTCAGATGTCCTCCGGCGACCCCATCATGAATTTCTTGAAGCTTTTCTTGAAGTTTCACTTCTAGACTTTTCGAATTTTCTTCAAGTTTTTCTTCCAGATTTTTCGAATTCTCGTAAAGCTTATCTTCTAGATTTTTCGAGTTTTCGAGAAGTTCTTCTTTCAAGCTAACAGAATTTTCTAGAAGTTTCTCCTCCAGACTCAATTTCAAACATCCCACTTCTGACGCCAATTGTAGTAAAACTGCACTTACTAATTTTCCTAATTTATTTGAAACACTATTTACAACAATTATTCACTAAACATTTACTTCACTAATTTATATCTACGCTGTCAGTCTCTATCTGCTAACTCTGGAACTGTAACTAACTCTGAATTCTGACTGTCCTCCAGCGGTTATATAGTCGCAAGCAGATTCCATCAACGACTCTCTCGATTATTCTGGAGTATAGAACATTTCATCTAGATGGCTCTTCGAACAGTATCGAATTGATCGATTTTATTCCAGCTTGTTCTTGGCGATAGGCCAGCAGATATGATGTTGTAGTTGAACGAGGGTACATAATTAATTAGATCAGGGCTGGTCTCGGGGTCGGTCTCGAAATCGTTACATAAATATGGAACTAGGGATGCGCTAAAACAGCAAAATAAAATGTCATTTGTCACTGAATATCAATATTTGTTTATTCTGTTTCGAAATGATTACAATTTTGAGCCAAAGAATGATAAATGTAAATGTAAATATTTCGTTACAATTACAGTATAGTGGATCGCAAGATATGTTGACCATTATGAGCGTTCTTCTTTAAGGTGTGACCACCTTCGTTACAGCTGGTATATTAAAAAAATCTTGACGTGGATTCAAAACAAGACCATGAACCGAAATAAAAATAACGTCAAAGGCCAAAATAGAGGACGGCTATTATTATTATTTGCCGTGGCGCTCTGGGGCGACTTACTGATTTTTGGTAGCGTATTCACTTCTCAGCTGTAGGAAAACCCGGAAAACCTACAGCACTACCCCGGGTGGCTGGCGCGCACTCTAAGGAAGCACCAGACGTTGGGAGTGGCATCTAGACAATTCACATCACTTATCGACTTCGATGAAATCGTGAACATTTATCTCATATCCAGGATTCAAACCTTACCAAGTGCTTGCAGAAATTTCAATGGCTGATATCTAACCACTTCGCTACCGACCACTCTAATATTTATAAACTCCTTCTTGATTGCTAATTGTTATTAATTCTCAACTCAACCCAGTTTATAAATCCACCATTAGTCAACCACACATAAACATTCTTGAAAAAACAACAATCATTCAATTTAAGTATCAGATATTATTGTAGGTCAAATAACTCAAAAAGCAAAACTTTTGATTGAATCTAAATAACAAAATTTCAGCTATATTATTATAACAAAGACAATTATTCTTTTTCTTTGCTTTGAGAACCTATCAATAATTGCATCGATATTTATTTCAATATCTCTGTGTAATAGATAATTGTGAATACTTTTTATTTTACTTTTCGATTTCGAAATATGTTGTTATGGTGAATTATTTTCAATTTAAAAAAAAACATATTGATTGATCTGTTAAAAATCTGTAACACGAATATTGTCATTATTATTAAAAAATCTTCGAAAACTACAAACGACTCGTCTCTTTACACTCTGAGTATATTCAATAAAATCAAACCAATTAGTCTTTCCTGACCCATCGTAGACCTAAATCACAATTTCAGTCTCTGAAGTGTGGAAAACGATCTTTCAGCACTTGCCACACTTACTGGCATAACAGGAATCATCTATATTATATGGTGGAAAATATTTGGATACTGCAAAGCTGTAATCTTACGCTGTTTCTGGCAATTTAGGGCCAATTTATGCAACTTGTCATTATCACAGTAACAATCTTCACAGTCCTAGTCTCAATTGTTGTTGTTTGAGACTAAAACTAAGGAAATTGCATAAATGCTCCTACTGAAATATACAGTTTCAATTTTATTTTATGATTAATACAGTGACTCTGATTAGGACTATGATAATGACAAAGTTGCATACATTGGCCCTTACTCGTTTAATTTTTTGGCAATACTTCTTCTAGGGAGACTGTTCCCAGTAACCCCCCTTATCTACGCTGGTGATACACCTACTCAACATAACAAATACCTATAGCTAGAGCACCTGCAAATCTGATCCTAACTCAGTCAGAAGCTCTCCAGTTATGAGCAAGCACCTCACACAAGTACTAAACTTTTACAACATATCAAGCTTCTTTCATCTTGGATCCTTCGAAGCCCCCGAAGGCACTCCACATCCTCTTTTACCGAAGAGCAGATATTCATAGTTCCAAGTTAACGAGCAATATAAAAATTCGTCTGCATGCTAATAGAGGATCGGTTTATCGATCGTATAATGAATGCACTGCAATACGCAAAGAAACAATTACTTTGAGCAGTCGTTTCGGTGAGGGTTCGTTATAAAAATACAGCGTTCTCGTTCGTTTCAATACTTATCGTGATCATAAAGCTCGGTTTCAGTAGGTAGAGAGTAATATTTTTCAATTATTGCTTCCTTAAATTACCTCTCTCAGACAGGGTGATTCAAATGCTGTGATCTGCAAGGGCATCAGAAAAATCATCGAAAAGAGACGGTAAGGTAATGGCCAAATTACGCCATTAGGAATCCATGAAGGAGAATCGAATAACTTGAGTCATTCTCGACATAATCGAAAAAAAAATTGGAATTTTCTGGTCTTTTATATTGGAAATAGAATGATGCAACAATAGGTACTTCCTCACACAAACTTTTAGATTTGAACGACATATATGTTATACCGGGTGGCTACGGAAGTATTGCCTACGGAATATCTCAGTTATTGTATGAAGTAGGTTTGTGAAATTTGGAGCGTCGATATAATGACATAAGAGCTAGAATTTGAGCATATTGACATGTCGAAGTTAACTTCCGGTCTGACCGGAAGTAACATCAACTTTCTTATTTTAAATGGAAACCCTATTTTTTTTTCTTTTCGCTTTATTCAGCATTCAATTCCCTTTCTAATAACATATCACAAGTTGGTATCTAACTAGAAACTAGATCAGAAAAAATTATTATTGAAATTCACCGAGTAGGCCGTGGAAGCAAAATGAAAACCAAAAATTGAAAAGTTGGCTATGGAAACCATACGTCATCTTATAACAGTTGCTACTACTGTGATATTTTATTTTCATTCGTCGGCGTTATAAAAAGCCGCCAAAAAAATATTGGAAAAATTGGGAAAAAAACAATACTCTGTAGGTCCATAACTTAAATAGGAACATACAACTTTTTCTTGCCTGTACTATTCAGCATAACCATTCCTTTCTAATGATATAATAGAAAGTAATTTTTTGAAATGAAATACCAAAAAATCCAATTATTATTCTTCAAATAACCAAAAAACAGATTTATCGAAAAAAAATAATTTAAATTGATAGGATGACTGACATGGTCAGGGCGTGGACAGTAATCAAGTGTATACTTTCAGAAAATTCTTTGAAAAGACAAGACATTAATAACGAAAAAAGAACCTAAGGGTGTAACAACGCCGTTTCGATTCTACTCTATTTCTTTGAAGTGATGAAATGGAGTCAGGAAGAGCTGCCGACGTAAAAACTCGCAAAATGATCGTCTAAATCGTCTGTTCCACGGTCATTTTTCCCCAAACAACGAGGAAGCCGTGAACATTCGAGCTTGGAGTGTCTACATAACAGAATGATACTGGATATAGCCTAGTTAAGTTCAGTTCAGTTTAGAAAATGCACGAATTGGAGCATTTCTTTTCAATGCAGCAACCTCGGCAGCCGATGAACTCGCTCTCATATTCGACACTGAACGGACGAACCCAAACTCTGTTACCGAGTTGGAACCCGTTCAGAAAAAAGTTCACGTCAAAGCTGCTGAGAGTGAGAGTCTCACGAACATTGAAAAACTTCGCTTATCCAGAGACCTGACCTTCACATTTCTCAGATCTGCCAAGATGGTGTCTTCAACACCCTCGTCTACCATAGTCGCGTAAAGGGTATATAGATCCCCGGCGGCGCACTAGATGTAGAGCGTGTCGTGGGGCAGAGAGTGAGAAGTGCTGAATCTGTCGGAACTACTCATTTCCCACCCTCGGGCAAATACAAGCCGATAAGCCTGGGACGATTTTTGTCCCTGAGTTTTCGGTTCCTGGCCAAGTTTCGTACAACAGAACTATATGATCCAGTAAATTTTGCCAAGGTGCTTCTAAAATTGATTCAGTAGGTAATAACCAACTTGCTAGGATAAAACTTCTTCCTAGCTGTTGGAATACTGACGTATTGGGATAAATATTATTATTGTTATCTTTGATTGCATTTTTTAAATTCGCTCCAACGACTATTGATAATGCTTCATCAGAAGAATGAAAAACGGTCTGATTAGTTTTGGAGTTGGCTTCTGCTGCAGAAACTACTTTTCCTTCTACTTTGAGTTGCATTTGAACCGCGTTGCTCAATACTTGACGACCACTGTATTGTGATCGCAGGGCCTCAGTTTTTCTTCTTTTTGCTCTTTCACTTCTTCCAGAAGAAACAGCTGGTCGTCTTCCACTTCCTCGCGAGTGGTACTGGATCACAAGGAATATCAATCCTGATCTCTAACCACGTTTTTTTTATCCTGGAAGGTCTGGATGGTTTTAGATGGCGCATTACATCTGTGGAATCCAATACTGATAAGTCGTAAAATCCATCCTTTTTTTACCTCTATTGATATTTGTTTTATGCTTGGTTCTCAAGTATTCATCTAACGGTAGGTACCAATAGGTGCGTGAAAATGTAAAGGTATGGAGAAGAATACTTAATAGTACGAGTAAGGAGTTGGCTTCGAAACAGACATTATCCAAAAAATGTCTTTATACTTATAAAGAAACAATATAATAGTATCCAATTTGTAAACATCATTTTCATCATCTGTATGCACTGAGGTTTCTTCAATTCATTCTAGCGAAACATTTGACTCCTCTACCATAAGAGTTACGATAGAATCATATCCGTACTTATTAGCCGCTCTATACGTTAGGAATGCATACGAATCAAGTTGAAGTGTGACGAAAATATTGCACATTGAATTAACTTGATGGTGTTGGCGAATGTGAACTAAACCGCCCCATTTGTTCAATTGAAAAATCATATTTAACAACATCCTTCCTTATTAGGTATTTCATTCGAGCGTCTGTACAATAAATAGTACGAATGAAATATGATGCGTGCTCGAAAATAAAATTTGCACGTAATTCTGGGCGAAAAATGCTTGCGCGGATCACACGTTCTACCCGTGGTGGTGCTGTAGACTTTTTCAAGTTTCGTTACAACCGAAAATCTGTAAATCTCTCCGGAGTGCAACAGCAAATAGCATTAAAAGCCTTCTTGAACCTGCACAGGATATTGCTTTGAGTATACTCATATGTGTGTTCAAGAGGTAGATTTATTTTTTCTTCATTGAGGAATTTACCAGTCAGGCCCTGTCTCCGGAGCCCCAACACATTCGGAGGACGCGCTGGTGTGTCATCAACCACAGTAAACACTCCCCACGTCCGTGGGGTGAGTGATTACTGGGTTCGAGAATCATGTGACCTACTTAGTCCGCGTGAAGCAAGAATTACGACCTTCTGTATTCGTCAAGCTAAGATTTCTGCCATATTACGGCAAGCTGGTATGATTTTTAAGTTTGAGAGCAGTGTGTCCATCATTCCACCAAGGAAGCCTATAATCCTGCGGAGTAAGTCTCGATATTTAGTCCGTTTCTTTTTTTCTGTTTTCGAACGAAGTTCGTTTCTCCAGGTGCTTAGAACTCAAATGACGAAAATCGTCCTACTATGAAACTACATCAGGCGTATTGGTTTGTATTTGCCTGAAGGCGGGGAATGCGTAGTTCCAATAGATTTGGTACTTCTCATTCTCCACAACCGACTCAATATCAGGGATTTCTATACCCATCACACGGCTACGGGAGACGAGGGTGTTGAAGACACCATCCTGGCAGGCCATTATGAATCCCTCAGTTTCTGACTTGAAGAAGACCAGCTTATCCTTATGTAGCTGCAGAAGACTCTCACTTTCCGCAGTTATTTCGTGGGGTTTTTACCTAGAGTTGTCGCAGCCTTTCCCGAGTCTATTTCATTACTCCAAAGGAGTAAAGTAGGATCGGAAAGGCAAGCATATTAGTTGCAGCAATTTTGTTCTTCCCCGACAGTTCTGATGACCTGATCTGTCGGAGTTTGTGCTGATTCTTGCCGCTGAGAGTACAGTAGTAATGTGGTAGATTATTATTATTATATTATAATACCTACTACTACTACTACTAGAACGGGTAGGACGGAAATTATTAATAATGAGGTGGTGGTTCAAGTCTGTAATCGAATGTGAATCGAAAATAAGTTTATGAGATAGCAGAGAGGAAAATGAAAAATATACTTCAATGAAAAAATGCGAATTAACCAATATTCGAACCCGGCATCTCACGATTTCGACTCGAATGCATTACCAACTATACTATTGATCTTATTTCGGAAGGCTATGATTCACACATTTTAAAATCAGCCAGTGATTGTATGTGAGGATAATGAGGTTAAATGTGATGATGGAAATATTTTCGTATTGGTGTAGCGGCTGGTGTCAATTCGAGTGTCAATCACTAACAGGATTATCGATCGATTTCACATGTGAAATTTTCAGGTGTGCGTGACTCAGGTAAATGAATATAAATAATGAAGTGGGGGTTCACGTCTGTAATGAGATATTAATATTCCCAATGAATATATTGGGAATTATATTGGAGTATGATTTTTTTCTTTGAAATCTTGAAAAAAGATTAGTGAGTAGTTCAAGCTTTATAAATCAGATATAGGCAGCAACAGGAATATCAGAAAAGTGTAGAGCCAACTGAAGAGTTGGTCCCGAAAGCCCAACAAAACCCTACTAGAGTATGGGGCCGGGATGGGGCGACCGAGTAGTGATTCCTACCCACAATCACCGAAGCAGTTCATGAACCAAGCATAGTGCAGAGCTTCATCGACTCACAATGCATTGTTGTTGCTTTCTATTTAATTCATTTGAGAATATATTGAATTGGGTGGAGTATGAATAATTGTGTGAATTCAGAATTGATAGAATTGGTTCAAGAATATGAACTATTTGATTGTAGAATTTGAGTTACCCAAATGAAAAAAATATTTATTTTAGTTAAGGAAACATAGGTACTGTTTCGTAAAAAGACATTTTTTTGAATATTTATTTCATT
This sequence comes from Chrysolina americana, assembly GCA_958502065.1. Lineage (NCBI taxonomy): Eukaryota > Metazoa > Arthropoda > Insecta > Coleoptera > Chrysomelidae > Chrysolina > Chrysolina americana. Next base: position 73,517,633 of record OY293412.1, read on the forward strand.
TCAGTGTATATAGTATTGGATTTAGAGTATTGTTATCTGAAATTTAATAAATAATTACGTGTTTTCAGAATTGGCAAAACTAGTTCAAGAATGCAAAATACTTGTAAGAAACAAATATTTTCTAGAAGGAAATGAATATTGATAAGAATTTCTAATATTTTGTTGGGACGGGTATATGGTTAAGTACATAACATTGATATATTCAAAGTCTTCAATCCTCAAAATAGTTTTAGGAACAGGAAGCATGGAAAAACGAACATTTATTAAATAGTAATCAATTCAAAACATACAGCTATATAGGTGATGTTCAGAAAGAGGTAGATACAAATACTTTTTTCTGTTTTATTGTTCCAAGTTAAACCAACTAACACTACGGAAGATTGTAACTTCAAAAATTTGCCACAGTTGAAATTTATTCTTATCCTTTTTGCATCCTTGAAATCTCCTGCTGATTTGATGTGGATGAAAGGGTTCCCACTTCCTGGAATATATCGTTTCCAATGGATTTTTGTTAGTTCGCAACACCCAGTGAAGTAGTCACATGAAATCATGCACGTTAGTGAAAATGAGTAAACATAATTTTTGGAATCTGAAAACAAAATGAAAAATATATTGAACTGTTAGAAACAATTCTCAAACCTAATGAATAATAATGTGAAAATCAGTGTCTGCTAGAAATCTTTTGTGATATGATAAAATGTTATAATTTTCTTAAATTTTGTTTTCACACAAAAATGTAACGCCTAGAAAATAAAAAGCTGTTTTTTATTTGACGATATTCAATGTAATAGAAAATGCTAAAATATATTTTTTGTTGATGAATTAACGGCAACTGTATAATACAATAAATCAAATCAAACAAATTACTATATCGAAACAAATGAAATACTGAGTCGAAACAAATGAAATATTGAAACGAAATAAGTAAAATACTGAAGCGAAACAAAAAAAAATACTGTATCGAAATAAGTGAAATACTGAATCCAAACAACATAAATACTTGACTAACTCAAATGAAATAACTTGGGAATATTCAATATATTGAATCAGACATAACAGACATGTAGGTATATGTAAGTATCGAGTATTCAGGTTAATAAAACTCGAATGAAAGTACCTATAGATCTAATTGACAAACAACTTACCTTCAAAAAAACTTCTGCATTTTCACACAACACTGGGGAAATAACTCAATAACCGATTGAGTGCATGTATAACTATCAACAATATGTTTAAATCTTGATTAAAATCAATTGTAGGTACTTTCATAGAATAGAACGCTACAAACCAACACTGAGATAAATCTGTTACTGATTCGCGACTATTCGCGAGAGAGGCGAGAATGCGAAACTCACATTGACCACGTGACATTGACGCATGCGTGATATCCACATTACAAACAAATCTGACAAAATGATTAACCAAATATTTTACAAGATCAAGTTATTCAAATTCTTCTTCATCACAGATGATACACGTTTGACTTCATCAAATAATTGCATTGATTTGAGTAATTTTCAAGAAGAAATTGAAACAAACCTATTATTCAAGTGAAATAAACCGATTTACTACATCCAAAACATTAATGTTTGAGCGAATTGAATAATACTCAAACCAAGTATTCATATTTCAAATAAATCGAAATACTACATTCAAACATTCCTTTTTTTTCTGTGTAGGTAGTGAAGGTTCATCCCGAGTAGTACATGGGCATATAACAGCAACTAGTGCTGAGAGCCTGACATGTAATGCTCTAGACACTTTAGAAAAAATTACGGAACTAGTGCTGGGAGGAAGCCTCATTCCAAAAAGCTGCTGTTTATTCCGAAAGAAAGTTTATCTCGGCCAAAGGAATGAACACAGATCATACAAAAATCGAGGCTGTTGGTTCCTCCATCGCGTGAATGAAAATAACTTCGGTTTGATTGAAGCTCTGATTGGCAAGAGTCAGTCACTGAATTGAAGGAAAATTTAACTGTATCTATTTTAGCTTATTCACGAGAGAAAGGAACTTTCTTTTTGGGCTATCATCCGTCTCAGCAAGAAATTGGATCTGTTTATTGCAAACTCTGGAAATGCGAAAATAATCTTTTGTGTTACGAGATATTAGGAGCCTTTATCGGTAATCAAAGCCATTGAACATGTCCACACCTACATCTATGGCAGACGTTTTCTGGTAAAGTCTGATCACAGTCTTTTCAGTGGATATTTATCAGAAGATTAGACATATTCTAACAATATGACCTTTGAATTATGCATCGCCATGGCATAAGACACGAAATACAAACACATTATCAAAACGTCACTGCTTGTAGTAGCAATGCCGATATTGTTAGAAATTTGATACCAAAGAAGTAAACTTTTACAGTAACATGCATTGGAACTTGATTCCGAAGAATAAGATTTATGGACCATAGGAGGAATGAGATAAGAAGAATAAAATTGATCCGAAGCAGGCTTGAGTGGAGTTTGATCTCTTCAAAAGAATGACAATAGCTTTAAGTTTATTTGAAAATGTTATTCCATACCCGAGAAAGTATTGAACGGCATCTCGCCGTATACTTACTTCCAGAATGTTTTAGCAAATCGATCAAAGTATAGGTAGAAAGTACCAAGTTATATTCACCCGAGATAATCACACTATTATAAGTACTCAATTTGAAAAAAGCTGTAGACCTTGACCCGTATTTATATCGGTTTTGTAATTATGCAGAATGTGCGATTATTGATATAAAAGCGTTGTGATGCAGTGTTTTCAACAGCGTTATAAATCAAAGCGATAGTGAGGGACATTCAACCAATTTTCATTGGTTGGTATAGAAGAAAAACAAGTTTTGCAATCTGTCAGTAAATATTATTATTTTAAAGGCGTGCTCAATTTGTACTTGGTTTCCGATATCGGTTTTTCCGTAACTAATGAATACTGCAATGCCAAGAAAACATTCGCCATTATTTACATGTGAATAAAGTTTGTTTTTGTGTCATTCAATAGGTTGCGAATTTAATTTTATCTGCTTAGATACAGCATTTGTTATGTTATATACTAACAGGGTGAGTCAGATGAGACCGAGAAACTTCGTACACAGATTCCTCACTTCATTTCGAGGTGAAAAGTTCCTCTCGATGTATATCCCAATTTATTGTTTTTTCTTCAAAACTTCTGAAGGAAAATAATTAAAAATTGGTATATACATTAATCTAGGTTTACCAATGTGATAATTTAATGTTAAAGTGTTGAATTTTCGTAAAACAGTGGCGTAGTTACGGTGGTACGTTGCCATATTTTCCTCTATATTTTCTTTAGACAAGTGAATTGACAAATTAGTGTTTCATGTGTCTAAATGTAGAAATTTCTGAGACATTAACGAAAAACTGAAAGTATATGTCCTGAGGAGGCATCTGGTACAGATATCATTTCCCATATGCCATAATCACAGAATCCTATTTTGTTATAACACATATCGGAGTATTTTTCATGCTTTTGAATATTTATGAATGTTGGAAAAATTAAAAACATGGCAAAGGTGAGTCTGAATTGCACCTTCGAACTCCTTTTCTTCATTCCACACATTATTTCAAAGAGCACTTAGTTTTTCAAGGTGAGACTTGCAAGTCCAACTTATTTGAGACAAGATGTTGAGTCTGACATTATGGCAAACGGGAAATTATATTTTTACTAGATGCTTCGTAAATATCTCAAAACCTTCCACATTCAGGTTCATGGAATGTTATGACTTTCAGGTCAAGTATCGATGTCAAACACTATTTTGTCAACTTACTCTAACTAAAGAAAATATGAAGAAAAATATGGCAACATACCACCGTAAATACACCACTGTTTCACGAAAATTGAACACTATAACATAAAATTATCACATTGATAAGCCTAGATCAGTGTACCAAGTTTAAATGTTTTTCCTTCATAAGTTTTGAACCCTGTATCTCAGAGGGGATACTAGCCCCTTTAATGAAACTGGCTACGTCACTGTTTCCAGCGTTCAATAGCAGAAAGCAGAAAAGGATTATTTCTGATATCTATTCTAGTGTAGGTTAACATTAGGGTTAGTTGAAAAGTTGCCTAAAAATAAAGCTTGAGCTTGGTAGTGGTTCGCACGAGACCAACGAGACGAGATTTCCATAAAGTCTCGCCTCACAGCCTCCATTCTCGTGTCGTCTCGCTTCTCGTACGAGAGTCTCGTAAAAGTATTAAAATCTCGTCATGCCTTATCTCATTTTTTCAGTGCAAAAATGAATGCTTAATACTTGCTCTAATGTAAGAGTCGGAAAAGAAGATTACAATTGTTGAAAGATAACATCATGTATTTGAGAGTAATACATCTAAACAAAATAAAAACTCAACATTATTTTATCATTTTAGCAATGAGAAAGATCGAAAATACGACCTTTTTTTTCTTCCAAAGCTTGAAAATGTTGTTGGGCTTGGCTCGATTTTTTTGAGCTTGCCTCTCTTGATTTTTAACGAACACTCGTCTAATGAACAAATGTTAAAAAGGGATTTGGATTGTTCATTATTTTTTCACTCATTCCGAAAATAGCCGGCAGTCATAATCAGTTTTATTCGATGCTTGAACTCATTGATTTTATCCTTTTTATTGAGTACTGCGTTTTACAACTGACATTTTCCTCGATCCTAATATAGAATTCATCGCTACCTACTTCACCGAGTACAGTTATTTCTAATGCACTATTCGTTACAGGTGGTAAAATATTCCGTTTTTTATTCGTCACAGAACCAGTTTCCCGAAATTTGTCCTCTAACTATAAAACTTCTGTCTCTCATGTCTCAATGAAAGGTCACCACTTCTCTTGCTGTCATTACTTCCTGAATACAATTAAATCAATTCTTCTCTTTTCTCAATAGAATAAAAATTATTCTGGAACTTGGATCGAACAAACAACTATTGATCAGTATAGTATACAAATATATTGAAATTACTTCATTTCAAACAATTTTCATGCCAACACTCGTCTTTGTGGGCATATGTTCATCAGGTCTAGTCTAGTCTGAGATTTGAATGCCCTTCAAAATGATGTGTCACAACACACATACACAAGCTAAATCGATTTCAGACAAACAACAACAGATCATTTCCCACTACAAAACGTACAAACGCAATTTGTAAAAGTTTGAATACCTATCCTTATATCTACGTGGTTATTTATTCGAATTGCATATCATCAGCATTCATTATCTTTACAACATGATGCCCTCATATGAGGACGACTGAAAAAGTAACTCTTACCTCTTATTGTGAACAATTTTGTTGGTTTCCACACTCAAATATGCACTTTTCTAACTATCACGACAAAATCGACAAAAATATCAATAAATTTGGTCAACCCCATATAAAATATCAACTTATCCTAGTAGCGCTCTCTGTTGATACGCATAAGAAGCTTATTCAATGATTCAACAATTCTCAAACAGCTATCGCTTTCTATGTCAAATACAAACTGCACGTGTGATCATATGAGGACAGCGTTGAAAAATTGTAATAAACAAAGGAATTTTGGTTTATGAACCATGATATTGGATGTCCTCATATGAGGACGCCACGACCGAAAGGGTTAATCCGTTACGTTTGGATCGCACTTTTATCGTATGATTTATAGAACTGTATATACATCATATAAGTACTTATAGAATAGACGTTCATTCAAACAAAATTGGTCGACAATGTTTCATCTGAGTAAAATTGTTTTGGACTTCCATTTCCTGAATACCTAAGAAAAATCGTGACTCAAACCATAGAGAATCAATTTCTCTCTTTTTCAAAATAACATTCATTGTTGCAGGGGCGCCTTTTATATTGAAATCAGCACGTATTTCACTTACCTTCGCAGATTACAAATTTAATTTCTCGACTTTCTTGAATTTTCTTGCACTATTTGTCATTATTCAGTTTTTGAGACTTGACCCTTTAATTCTACTCTCGCTAACTTAGTGCACTAGAAGATGAAAGATATGGATATGGATAGGCCGAGCAGGACCTCAACCTCGGCATCCCAGATCTCTATACTTGAACCCCTTGAATTTTTGCACCTTTAGTTTTTGGTTTACACAGCCCCATATGAAAATGTTAATTGCAGGCTGCGAGACAACCCAAAACACACCCAGAATATTGCAACATTTGCGCCAATCTATGAGACAAGACTTGATCCCTGGCTAATGATTTGAGCAGTTTACATATCTCTGTTCTGTTTGATCTCGTTGTCCTTCTCTTTATTGTAATACACATAATCTTGTTTTGCTTGTATTTTTAATTTAATAGGTAGTATAATAAAACAAAACTGGTCTGAATTAAATAAACGAAATAATTTCAAAATACTACGATTGAAATCATAATTTGTGCAAACAAAACGTGACAGCCACCTACTAAATTTTTTCGATTTCATTCACATGCTCGATGCGTACAAGAATTAAAAAAGTTCTGCAATAAATATTTATTTCCAACACATACTTTTGAATTGAGAAATTTTGTTTCGTTGAAATTTTTTGGTAAAAAAATGTAATGGGAGTTGTATGTGTAACCCCTTTAAGAGATAAGAACAAAATTTTAAAAACTTTCATATGTAGCCTTTTTATTAGTAGAACAACACGCCGACAAAATTCCATTTTGTTAGTCGTTTCACAAATCCAAACAAATTTTTTTACCCCATTTTTGGAAGCGTGTAACTTTTTGAGGGCATTCCTAAAAGCTTTTGTTTATATGAAAGACCTCCTTCAATTTTCGACAAGAAATCACCCCTTAGAAACACTTATTTGGAAACACCCTGAATATGCTAGTTGATTTGTGTCAATTGTGAACTGCTTTATATGAATTGAAACTAATTGAACGAACAAATTTTACAACCCATGAAAATTTATTTGTTGAAAAAAAATCCTTTAACAAGGTGTTATTATCCAGACTTTACCTTCCCCATCCACCCTTATCGAAAACACGTCAAAGGATAGCCCTCCCCCGAGCTAAATCTCCGGTAAAGCATCCACTAATCTAGTATCGTCTATCCCATGTCACGTTTTCGCTTCGTCGTTCATTTCCAACGGTCTTCAAGGTGTGTTGAAAATGTAAATGAGTTCCGTGCCTGTCCATTATTGGAGTCTGTTTGCACCTTGCATACAATACGCATTTTGATTTGGAATAGCCATCAATGGTGTTCCAGAAGCACTCGCATAATGCGAGAATGAAATAATGTGAAACGCAATTTGCCGCTATTAATTTATAGCTTATGTGGCTACCGTGATGAACTATAAAACTATGGGAAAGTTGGTGAACTGGGAAACGAAGATGAGATAAAAAATGGTCGTTTCTAATTTGTTAATCGATGGTTGAAGTGCAATACCTCGTAAGTCGATTTTGTATTGTTTGTGCATTTCAGAAAGGAAAGTTTGCAGAAGCGGATTCCTTGAACTGCAGTCTTGTAAACCAATTCTCAGTTTTCAATTGACAATATTCCACAGGCTATCGGTGATCCTTTTTTTGTTGTCAGGTTGGTAATTTTTTTTCCTTAATATTGGAAACACTGATTAAAACCAATTTTGTCATCTGTCAGATTCAAGGGCTTGGCTGGGGATTGGTTATAATAATTTGACATTCGTGATTGCTGACACATGGCACATGTCAGTGTATCAAAATACAGTGTTTCAAATATTAAAAACCAAAATTCATTACCAACCTGACAGCAAAAAAACGATCACAGATAGCCTGTGGAATATTGTCAATTGAAAACGTCACTGAGTCTAATTACGTGCCGCATATGTATTCCAAATTCTTAGGTAAAGAAAGAAGCACAGATGAGTTCTACACCTTTCTGTGGATGACTACCGCTCCACTTTCAACTAATCTCGTTCGTGTTCCGAGAGGAGCTTTTTTTTCTAAATAAAATATGCTTCTTCAATTGTTCCCATCTGGTTATTTTACCCTGTCTCCATTTTTTTTTGTTAACTTGTGTTTTTTGTACTCTCATTTTCGAATTGTTTTAAATAAACTCGAACATTTTTCAACATGTGCTGCATCAATTTGTACAGTCTGTCCTTGAAATAATCCCGTATTAACTTTCGAAAGGACTGATTTTTTTCTCCAAATGGTAGTTTATAAACTGATCGTTCACAATAATAAAAAATACTCATATGTTCATCAAAATGGCGCAATCGCAATCGAAAGCCATCGTGAAACATTTTTTTAAATGGAAAAATGGTTCGAGTATGGCCGGAGTCTCATGCATCCGTTTATCCGACGGTACGATGATACGAAAGTGTTCATATTGGTCGAAGGGTTGAATGGAAGCTCTGAATACGTGTCTCTGACAACGTATTCAGAAATTGAATTTCCTTTTGATAGGTACAAGTGTGTGATTCTGACCGGATAATTTACTCTGTAAACGTGATACTTATCAATAAAAGCATTTATTATTATTATTATTATTATTATTATTATTATTATTATTATTATTATTAAATTCCAATTTTATCCTTCCATGTTTGAATTTGAATTAAACGGATGCATGAGACTCCGGCCTGATACCTCATTGAATCGTTTTCATATTCTTTATAGCACATTCAAATTTCAAACAAAAATATGCATGCGATACAAAATGGCGGTTTATAATATTGGAGGGACACAGACTGTCTATTTTATCCGTATAATAATATAATAATAATAATATGATATATTAATTCATTCATTAAGACCTACATGGTATTGTAAAAATCTGAAAAACCGTTGATTTGGCAACATTGCCGATATCACCATTGAATCGGGCATCATCAAAAACCATCTTGTTTTAAATTCCCAGACTTTTGAACGAAAATGCCATGTTGTCATATTTCGAAAACTGCATTAGTTTAAAATCTGATATTTGGAGACATAAGTAATAAGGCGTCGCTGAATTGATTGCAATAATAATATAATAATATTCCCTCATAAACACTCGTAGAGTGTACCCAAAGGCGCCTGTGCGGGTAGAGGACGGCTATTATTATTATTTGCCGTGTCGCTCCGGGGCGACTTACTGATGTTTTTCGGTGGTGTATTCACTTTTCAGCTGTAGGAAAACCTACAGCAATGAAAACAAATACGGTATTTAATTTGAAAAAGTTGAATTACCCTCAATATCTGGAAAACTGTTGAATCGGGCATCATCAAAAACCGTCCTGCCAAAAATTTTCGTAAATTTTCTTAGGGCCGTTTCTGAAATATGAGGCCGTTCCGATACTTTTGAAAGACACTGTATAATACCATTCATGTATTCGCTAATAATTTTTATTTGTTATTATACAGGTAATATTATGAACTGTTTTTGTTGTAAACTGTTTGTCTTTTCTTAAGTTTAATTTATGAATAATTATTTACGTTGGACTAATGAATATTTTTGATGATTTCACACTTAAAAACTTAGTTTTAAATAAACGATCTTTCTTTTTTGAAATTCGGCGAACTGTTTTTACAGTAATTTCTAATTCGATTCAAATCACGATTAAGATTGAAAAAATTTGTTGATTTAAATCATGATTTAAATAATTTGATTGTTGCAACCCTGCCATTTGTCGAATTTGTCATTCGTTATAATGGAAATTTTTCTGTTCTTTGGGTAGAACATAAACCATGATAGTATATTTCCCCTAATATATTAATAAGACTCGATATTGAGAAAAAATCAAAATTAATAGGATGATTGCTTTGCGAAATTGCGAGTTGTAACCGTATTTTTTTGATGATCAATCCATCCGTCCGTCCATCCACCATCAACATCGCCTAGAAAATTATTTGCGTTAAGTACCTACCGGAACAATATACTTTTTTGTTTTTGTTAATAGTCTTAAAATCTCGACTGGAATGATAGATATGCAATTCAACAAAAACATCCCAAGCTTCGCTTTCACATTTTGTCGCTCACATTCCATTTCCTATCAATTATAGTTCCGGACACTCTTGATATGTCAGCTCATTTCCGGACAGTGCTGTTTTTGCCCGAATTCAAAATGGAAGTGACTGCATTTTATGTAAATATACACAATTTTATCTATGAATATTTATGAAGGTGTGCTCGTTATTTACGAATAACTAACGAACAAAAAGGGGACATCCTCTGATAGTGTCAATATTTTAGTTGGGCGGATTGATAAAAACTGTAAATGGCTGAGATAATTGTACAATTGGACGAGACATGTGTAACATTGTCACAGCCAGGAATCCTAGCCGGACGAATGCAAAAGGTTCATGATTCACAGACTTAACCATTCAGCCCGCGGACATGGGGAGTGGAATTGTTTAGATGAATGATAGATACCAGCACACTCTCCGAATGAACAACATAATTTTCTTGATGGCCATAGATGACAAGTATTCGGTGGATCAGTGGCTAAGGTATGAAGCAGTGAAACTTCTGGCTCACATCAGACAAACGTTCGAGGTTCCGGTACGCGAGAATCTTTTTTCTCAAGTACATGGGTCCCTTTAGGTGGCCACATGCAAAAGTGATGTGAGTTGCCTATAGTCTAGTTCCTAAATTGTAGATAGTGACTCATCGTACATTTTCTTGTTTTTACGGGATTTGAAAGTGCGGAGGGGATGTACGAAAGTGGCAAAGTTAAACTTGATTTGAAGCCAAAGTATCTAGCTTATTTCTGTTTTATTTTTTGACCTGCTTTATATGAATTATGAACCGTACAACCGATGAATCACTATCTACATTTTAGGAACTAGACTATAGATGCCAATCCAGACGTCTGGTGCTAGCTTAAAGTGCGCACCGACCACCTGGGTTTTCCTACAGGTGAAAAGTGAATACAACACCAAAAACATCAATAAGTCGCCCGGAGCGCCACGGCAAATAATAATAATAGCCGTCCTCTACCCGCACAGGCTATGCCTTTGGGTACACTCTATGAGTGTTTATGAGGGAGTATTATTATTATTATTAACCCCTTTAGACCCGATTCATTATTGTTGGAAAAAAAAAGAGTCTATATGAAGTTGTCCCAAATAGTCAAAAATTAATCTCTAAAAAAAATTTTTTATTCCTGAAGGGAAGTTATGACCATAATAATTCACAATTCTATTCTATTGACATTGGATAAGACAAAAAAAATAAATCAAACAACATTTGAGTTCTCTTCCCATTACAAAAAATAAAAGTATTCGAGACAGTAACACTTGAGAAATCTTCGATCCGCAATGGTGACTCAACCAGTGCCAAGTGCTAGCTGAAACTCGAACGTCTCGAACGCTATAACCTACGGACCCTGGATTTTAAATTTTGAAAATGTTTTCAGATTATTATTGAAAACACCTAAAACACTACGACTATATAATGAATTTATGGAATTATACATAATTGTACTTGGGTAATCAGACCTAGATGGGATCTACAAAAAAGGTCTGTATACAAAAGAGGCTAGGTTGAGGGTTTTGTAATCTTCGAGGCAAGCGATCCAGCATTCGTTCATACTTTCAGATTTCATAAGGTGAAAATATGGCGGATGATACAGTAGTGATGAGTGCAGCATTTGTTATTCAATACAGGAAAAGATATGCTGTGTGCAGCTAGATGATATGGAATAGAATCGGATAATATATGATGTAATTTGTCTACCATCTTGTAGCCACCGTATTTTTTTGATCACACAAGAATAACATACTCAATGCGTTGTCATGCGAAAGATGAACTGATAACAAATTCCAAGTCTATTGAATGAGGTAGAGCTTCAAAATTTACTTGAAATGAAATATTAACCAATCCAACATAAGGAACCTACATGCTTTTTTTCTGCGTACAAATACATAATACCTAGGTTTGTTCTGGTTTCAAAAAATATAAGTCCTGGGACTTCAGGATTATGCGCAGTTGAATGAAAGTGAACGAATTTGAACCTTAAAGTACCTACTTCTGATCAACTGCGCATGATCCTGACGTCCCAGAACCACTACAGAACCAGAACAAAGCTAGAGATATAGGAAAATCAACACCTGTTGGCAACGTTGCAAAGAATTAAGTCATTATAATAACTTTCCGTATCTCATAATAATGATATAATTTAACTCATTATAATGACTTGAGTTTTTCTCATAATAATGAGATAATTTAAGTCTTTATTATAATGAGTTAACCATCTCATTATAATGAGATGATGAGACCGGTGGTCGGTGAATCAGCGGTCTAGTGCACAGGCCGTTCGTAACTCCAGCATAGCGATAGTCGGTTCGAGCCCGATGTAGGTACAAGAGAATTTTTCTCAACTACTTTATATCGAAGCAATAGGCGACCGCATGCCTTGTTGAAAAGCGCATGCCTTGTTGAAAAGCAAGTGTATTGTGAGTTGTCTAGATGCCAATCTCGTCTAGTGCTAGCTTAGAGTGCACACCGACCACCCGAGGTGGTGCTGTAGGTTTTCCGGGTTTTCCTGCAGCTGAAAAGTGAATACTTCATCTGAAAGATCAGTAAGTCGCCCGGAGCGCCACGGCCAATAATAATAATAGCCGTCCTCTACCCGCACAGGCTATGCCTTTGGGTATTATTATTATTATTTTTTCCATATGGAATGTACCAGTCAGGCCCTGTCTCCGGAGCTCCGATACTACCGGAGGGCGCGCTGGTGTATCATTAACCCCAGCAAACACTCCCCACGTCCGTGGGGTGAGTGATTACTGGGTCCGAGAATCATGTGCCCTGAGTAAACGGAGTGAACCAACAATAACGGCCTTCTGCATTCTTCCCGGCTAGGTTTTCTGCCGCATCACGGCATGCCGGTATGGTTTTCAGATTTGAGAGCAGCGTGTCCATCATTCCACCAAGGACCCCTATTATCAGAACCACCATCTTGACAGAATGGTTTGGATAAAGCCTGCGGAGTTCAAAGAGAAGATCTCGATATTTAGTCCGTTTTTCCTCCTCTTTTCGGACGATGTTCGTTTCGCCAGGAGCTGAAAACTCAATGACGAAAATCGTCCTACTTTGATGGTCGAGGAGGACTACATCAGGCTTATTGGCTTGTATTTGCCTGAGGGTGGGGAAAGAGTAGTTCCAATAGATTCGGCACTTGTCATTCTCCACAACGGACTCAATATCCCCCGGAGCATAAGGCAACACCGGTGTCTGGTCTACACCGTACGAGTGTCGTAGATAGTAGTACAACACTCGTAGGGCCGCGTTATGCCTGTGGATATAGGCTGAGACCGCATAAGCTGGACAAGCTAACAGCAAATGCATTATGGTATCAGCTGCCCCACGACACGCTCTGCATCTAGTGTCAGGGACCTCTATACCCATCACGCGACTACGGTAGACGACGGTGTTGAAGACACCATCCTGGCAGGCCATTATGAATCCCTCGGTTTCCGACTTCAGCCCACTTGACCTGAGAAAAGCGAAGGTCAGGTTTCTGGATAAGCCAAGGTCTTCAATGTTCTTGTATAAGACCCCATGCATTGGCGTATCTCTATGTAGCTGTAGGAGCCTGTCACACTCCGCAGCTTTCACGTGGGCTTTTTGCTGAACGGGTTCCAACTCGGTGACAGAGTTTGGGTTCGTCCGTTCAGTGTCGAATATGAGACCGAGTTCATCGGCTGCACGGGTTGCTGCCTTGAAAAGAAATGCTCCAATTCCTGCTTTTTCATGATGAACATACCAAGCAGAGAAGGGGATCTGAACTCCTGATGACTTTACAGGCTCCATCCAGTGCCGCTCTGTTATGTAGACACTCCAAACTCAAAAGTCCACGGCCTCCCCGTTGTCTGGGGAAGTATAACCGTGGAACAGACGATTTAGGATGCAAGCTTCTATGAAGATGCATCATTTTGCGAGTTTTTACGTCGAGTTGTCGCAGCTCTTCCTGAGTCCATTTTATTACTCCAAAGGAGTAAAGTAGAATCGGAACGGCAAGCATATTAGTCGCAGCAACTTCGTTCGTCAGCGACAGTTCTGAAGACCAGATCTGTCGGAGTTTGTGCTGATACTTGCCGCGGAGAGAGTTTTCAACGGTAGCTACCTCTTGGGTATGGCGTTGTTCCACCCCTAGGTAGGTATACGTCTCTCCGGCATCCAGATGATGTAGGATGCTTCCGTCTACGAGCTGAACGTCCTCTCCGTATTCCTCGCATCGTCCTCTTATGAGATGAACCGTGGCACATTTGTCGATCCCAACTCCAAACTCCATTCCGATAGCATGCGTGTACTCTTGTACCACCCTTAAGGACTGATGAAGGTCCTTCTCTCCGGAGGCATAAAGTTTAAGGTCATCCGTGTAAAACAGATGGGTGACCTTATGCCTCCGGTTGCTGGGGGTGCCGCAGTTGTATCCGCGGGTTTTCCGTAGTGCAACGGACAATGGCAGTAGTGAGATGCAGAAGGGAAGAGGACTGAGGGAGTCTCCCTGAAACACGCCCTTTCTAAAGATAACCTGCTCTGTTTGGACTCTGACTTGACCAGATGTTATGGTAAAGCGAGTCCTCCAGAGCGGCATCAGATGTTCAATGCATCTCACTATTTGATCGGGTACCGCAAGGCATCTAGGCAAATGCATGATAAGCTCATGCGATGTTGTATCAAATGCCTTGCGATAGTCGATCCAGGCCATTGAAAGATTACGCTTATACTGCACGGAGTCCTGCGTGATGCATCTGTCGATCAGCAGGTTCTCCTTGCAGCCAGTGACCCCCTTCTTTGACCCTCTTTGCTCATATATCCGTTCATACACCGGCTCAACTGCGGAGAGTATTCGCATGTATAAGATGCGTGTAAACATCCTATAACATGCGTTCAAGCATGTTATCGGTCTGTAGTTTTTCGGATCGGACAAATCTCCGTTTTTGGGGATTAGCACAGTTCGCCCCTCGACAAACCAATCCGGAATCTGCTGCCCCCCATCTAGCCATGAGTTGAAAACTCTTGCTAGATGGTGGTGGGTACATGGAAACTTTTTCCACCAATAGTTATTTAGGCCATCGGGGCCTGGAGCAGCAAAGTTCTTAGATCCTTTTAGGGCCCGTCGAACTTCTTCCGAGGTTATCGGATTGCGCAGTTCATTGATCTCAGGCTGACGAAGCCTCCTGCAGAAGGCTTCGAACTGCGCTAGGGCTGGAGTGTCTACGTTGAGTGGTTGCGGAAACTCATAAATGTTCTTCCAGAAGGTTTTTACCCGATCAGCCGCCGGCGGGTTATCCACAACACGTGGAGGCTCTTAGAATAGGCGAGAGGTTTTATCGCGGAACTTCATGTTTTCCGCGATGCTCCTCGCCCGCCTCACCAGTGACTTTTTTTAAGCCACCAGCATTCGTATCCTATCAGGACAGTGCTGTTTGATGGTCAACAGCACGCCCTGATTTAGTGTGTGGTGAGCTCGTCTTAGATTTGCAGCAATTCGCCGCACTGCTGGTGTGAAGGGCCTATTGGCCGCCACGTAGTCCGCCACACACTGGATACGAGACGCGTGTTGTCTCGCCGACTTGATCTTAGCTTCCATCTTGTGAATGCGTCGCTCATGCCTCCCAATCAGAGGGGTGGTATCCCTCCTCTCCTCTTGGGACAGGGCCTGATCGGCGTCATACACGGCAGAGTTGATCTGCCAGATGTCAGCCTCTTCTGAAAGGATATCGTGAATCTCCGCATCCACTCGTGCCAGTTGTTGTGGCTTCAGGGGCTTGGTGTGATGAAGCGCCCTCCGGGTTCTGATGCCTTCCGTAGGTATAATGTTGCGTGCGTCCTCTACAGCCAGATCGACACGTGGCATATCTGTCACTTCTGCCACTTCGTCAACCGGCTGAGGAGGAGCTCTGACATAGCCCCGTGCCCGAAGATGAGATACATAATCCCTCAGGTTTTGGGCGGAAAAAGCGGCATGCTCAGGGTGTATCTCACACCACAGAGCATGCATTCTTGCCATGTATCCTCTTCGGGCGGGCTCACTGCTCTCATAGCAATGCAGAAGACCGTCCCTTAATTCATACGTCCACTCAAAGCGTCCGTTGTCATTGCGGTCGTCGTCATGTGGCAATCCATCGTTTTGGGCCTCACCACCTTGCCTATGACCCCTCATCCGAAGGGGTCGGTTGTGGGGGCCTCTTCCTCGTTCATTTGGAACCGAGTATTCGGGTATACCGGGGGTTAGCCTAGTATACCCACGGCCGACATCAGAAGGAATGAGCATTCCCTTCAGGGTGCGCCTTGGCTGCCGGTCCGATTTTGCACTGGTTGCTCAGGAAAGTGGTGTCGCAACTTACCAAAGCCTTGGATAGTGGTTGGCCCTCCCTGCCTTATTATTAGTATTATTATTATTATATATCAACTAAATCATAATAATTATTAGATTTAAAAAATTTACCATGTCCCTTCAGAGCCATCGTACTAAGTAATATATCAGTGTTTGGATAATTCAATAACGGAAATTGAAAATTAAAAAAACTGCTTCAAAACTGTAATGATGAAGTGAATGTCAAAATGTAGTCCAACTTCCTTTTTTGCAAACAAAAATTTTTTGTTATTTATGTTGGATATCTGCTTTATTTGGAATTAATAACATACCTATATTCCGAGAATAATCGTAGCCAGCCCGATGATCAGACCTAATACAAATGGATTTTAAGCATTGAGGGTGGGGGGATTTCGAATAAAAATCACAACCACAAATGTCTCAATCGGAGATCGGTTTTTTGCAGTAACCAATGATTTCATGAAAAACTCATATTTTATATTGGTGGTCCAATAAATATTCGGAAATCTCTCAATTTTTCCTATTCGTGAATACATATCAATTTTTTTTCTTGAAGAATCATCATCACCGGAGTTCCCGAATTTACATAAATGCGTTGAATAATTTTACCAAAAAAAGAAATACTGAAGGCATGAGATTGATTCCCGTTTCATCGATGTTTATATTCTTAGCCTAGTCAAATTGAATCCTGAGTAGAATTTAGGATAAAAATTTGAGTAACATTTTTTAACAGTTTCTCAACAGTTACCAAAAATCTCTCAACTGAATTCGATAGCAAACTTATTGAGGAGCATTTCTTTAAAAAAATCAACATTTGAGGACACAGTGTGTTTAAAAGTGGGTTACAAATTTATCAGATTTACGCATGTCTCAAAAATTCAAAAACTGTGAGGTTTGTACCAAGGTCATATTTTTTGTTATTTTATGTTGCCATCCACCATCCAAAATATCGCCAAAGTTTTTTTGATACCCTGTACATGAATATATTCAATGACTATTAGAAAACGTACTGTCGGCCATATCACGACCCCTATTGTTACAAAAAATTTGCTCTAGTGATGAATGTACTTTGTGTTTGAATGCTAAATATTAATAAACAAAGATGTAGGATACAGGAGTGATGAGAACCCGCATGTATTTAGAGGTCATATAAACATCCAGAGGAAGTTATAATTGGACTCTTGTTCGTATTTAAAAATTTTATTGGACCAATGTATTTCGGCATACTGGACAGTCCGTCAAATTGCATGAACGTAGAATCCAATAACCTGGCTTTACACGATTATTTATGATTTGCTGTATTTTCAAGGGAATGGTGCTCCTCCATCCACACTTAGTAACAGTTCGACAATGATCATGAAAACAAATGAATTGGAAGAGTAGCCTTCTAGTCCATCAGACTCAGTGACTCCACACTTTTTTTTTCAGTGTCATTTTCGAATTAATAGTGACTTAGGTACCGAGAGGTATTGTCGCTACCGTTACAAATAGTTTAAATCAATATTTGACCGAACGCAAAAAAAATTCTGGTGAAAGCTGCTACATACACCCAATGTAGATGATAGTACTCCTGCAGTATTCCTCAATTAGTACACTATTGCAAATACTCTATGTAACACCAATAATTTGTTGGATTCGGACGATCCCCGACGGTTTCAAACAAGTGTAATTGGAATCTACTGAAATTTCATCAAACAACCAAACAGGTTAGAGAATAGTGGACGACCCCAAAAATTTGTAGTTATTCCAGAAGTTATTTTTGTGTGATGTTATTACAAATTTTCAATAAACATCAATTATAAATTTTTTTCATTACACTGTTTTTGAGACCTACTAACCTCATTTGCGAAATATATTTATTTGCATAATATACAAATCATTCGTTCCTGCACTCTGTAAGAATTACTATCGACCATATTATCATATGCTATTCGGTCTATTTATAACTTATTACGTATTTTATGTTTACCCAACATAATTAACTTAATGATTCGCATATTTGACTTTTGTATTGATATCCCAATGTTAATTATACCTCATTTCATATCGCAGTCTTCGATAAAGTCCATAGTTAGCTACAACCACTAAATATGTTGTTTTTTTTTTCAGGTAATTCAACAACCTCAGGCTTTTGGTTTGTGTGACCGCAAAGGTGTGTTTCTCAGTGGAAGGAAATTAATGTTTCGTTTACAGGACGAGTGATCATGTTATTGAATAATTTTATTTTCCTACCTTGCGAAAGATTCTCAGGAATATTAGGTAAGGCAGATTTTTTTCCTTACCACAAAGTTTCTGTATTTCCTACAGACAGCTAGACCTAGACCCCGTTTCAACAGCGCAAGATCAGAGTAACCAAATAGTCATAGTGTTGGGATGATTCGAAAGGAGAACAGTTGATCTCAAAATCAGGCCCAGATTACCTATTAAGGGCCGGTTTTACAATGTCCAGTTAAGGGTCTCGGTTAGCTGGCTGACGGCTAATAGTCCCCGAGCCCATTACCTGGAGGAAGTTAGTGATTACCCAACCTTTGAGACTCAGTATACCTGCTTTCAATATCGACTTGGACTACTTACTATCGGTAAGTTTTGCATATAGCGTGTGCACCAACTTGAATTGAAGAACAGATTAACGAAGTCTCAACGGTTAGTGAATAGATTTTTTCCTCCAGGTTATGGGCCCGGGGACTATTAGCCGTCAGCCAGCTAATCGAGACCCTTATCTGGACATTGAAAAACCGGCCCTAAGCGAGTTAAGCAGTCGCTTATAGCGGCAAATTGCAATTATGGAATTCAAATACCCCACGATCCCAAGCGCTAGCGCCGCGCTTTCGAGATTTGTCGCTATGAGCGGCAAATTCTGTTTATGGAATTCGAATACCTTACAATCCCCACTAGAAATTATTTTACAGCCCCAGCGCTCGTAGAAAAATGCTTTTGAGATTTGCCACTATGAGCGGCAAATACCCTACTATCCAAACTAGAAATTATTTTCCCAGTGCCACCCCCTGCGCTAAGAAAAAGGCGCTTTCGAAATTTGCCGCTATAAGGAGCAAATTTCAGGGAGCAGCAAATTTTGATTATGGAATTTAAATACCCTACACAATCCCCACTAGAAATTGATTTGAGATTTTCCGCGGCAAATCTCAGGAAGTGACAAATTTTGATTATGGAATTCAAATTGACTACAATCCCCACTACAAATAATTTTCTTAGCGCCAGCGCTAATAGAAAAAAGTGCTGGAGATTTGCCGCTTGAAGCGGCAAATATCAGAGAGCGGCCAATTCTGAGTATCTACTTGAAGCGGCAAAATATGTGCTGCGGAAAAATTCCTAATCCGGGCCTTCTCTAATATGTCTGTATTGACCTACTCATGCACTGATGCAAACCTCTAAACTAGTCTAAAACTAAACTATAGGAGGTTCCCCGGTCCGAATCAAAACAAAATTCTAGTGTTATAAGGAGCACTCGTAACGAGAAACATTGCACAAGTATCTATATACCTATATGTGGTATTAGCCAGGAGAATAATTGGTTTCTAAACAGTATTTGCCATACACTGTAGTAGGATTGGAGTGAATAGACTAGAATATCGGTCGACAACGTCTATCGTTACTTTTTGTACTTCCTTCATAAAATTATACAACAGAAAAAAAGTCGTATCGTGAGGACTCAATATACTGGGACGTATGTGGTCATATTGTTAGGGCAATGAGTTCTAAGATTTGCCGTTCGCTTAAAGGAAGACTGACAGATGAATGAAGACACACAGGAGAGAGACAGAGGCGGAGATAAGGGCACACAAGAGAGAGAGCGATGGAGACAAAAAAGAAAGAGGAGACAAAGAAAAAAACGAGAGAGAGGCGATAATACAGAGAAAGATGAAGACACACGAGAGAGAGGAAGTTATCGTGTATAGGGGAAGACGGAATCTTTTGTTGTTCGTTTGGTGAGTGCGGCTGCTCCGTTCAAAAACACAGTATCCAAAATTTTTTCAGAAAATGAAGTTTCAATAATTTTGGATATACTGTGTTTAGGCGCATCTTTCAACCCGACCTGATTGTTGATAGCTGTACTAATTTCAGAGATATGACATACCCCTAACCTATAGTCTGATCCACATTGAGAAGTCAGTTAACGTGACATACGTCAATGCATTTCATATGGGACATTTCACGCCAATGTTGCCTACGTCGCTGACAGGTCCGGCCGAGCAATAAAGTGTGTCCCTTAGCTGAATTGTTGAAAAGTTTTGAAGAATAACTTTCGTTTTTTAGGAATGTTCAAAATGTACAAAGTTGTATAATATGATTGGTATCATTAATAAAATTGTTCAAACAATAAATGAGGGTATTACTACCATTGTGAACTCAACCCCATTGAACTGAAGTGTAGTGAAGAGGAACGTTTTGTGGTTTCTCATAATATCACTATCGGATCAGACGAGGTGAAAAAGCTATACACGATAATAAAAAAAGTATAATTATAAAACAACAATCATGGAATAAACACAATGAATATGCAATACTTATTCTTGAAGATAATATTTGGGCATTGATCAATTAGCGAAGTGATATTCCATGCATTATAATTAATTTCACTGCAAAATGATTTTGATGCAAATCTCAATGATGAATGTTTTTCAATGGTCTATTGAAGTAGTTTCTATTGCTATTTTCTGTTATGGTATATACTAGGGAAAATTTTTATTTTTTCATAAACAAAACAACAAAGTTGTCAGAACAGGATATATGCACGTAAAACATGCATAATACATCAAACAGGGTTTTATGAAATTTTTGCCACAACTTTTCGAGAAAGATACACACAATGTTCCCTTGTTGAGTAATGTTGAGGTTTTATTATTGTCTATATGAGGAAAGTGAATTAAAAAGATAGCTTATTCAAAAGTATAATCAACAGAAGTCGGAATATTTACTCATATCTTTAGAAAAAAATTATATCAGGAAATGAAAATGGGCTCATTGAAGGTACTCATAAGACATTCTTGACTAAAAAAGGTAGTGAAAATCATCATCAAGAAATTGAAGGGAACATATTTGACTTCAATTTATTACCGAAAATAAATAAAAATTTAAAAAAGTTTCTGAGAAAGCGATGAACAATATATCGTATTATTATTCACCTTGAAAACATCATAAAGGCGCTAAAATTTTGACAAGTGTCACATTGACGTTCACGCGGTGGCTGGAATAAAGTTCAATATCATTCGTGAAAATGAAAGAATCCGTAGTGGATAACTAGGCAGCGAATAATTTGATTCGTTTTAAATAGGGCAAAATATTGAATTCAAACTGTAAAAAAATAGTTGTGAATGTATTCAATTTCCTGAAAAATAACAATGATGGTACGAATATATCGGAAATGTTCAGTGAAGTTTCTGATATAACTGGAGTTTGTGAGCGATCTGTGTATCAATGTCGGAAAACGAACATGTTCTTGGCCCCATTCGTAAACCCATGAAAAAAAAATTATCCAGTCATTCCAATAGCCATGTGAAAACATATGATGATAGTACATGTTCACAAATACGGAAAATTGGGAATGCCTTTCAACAATATCCTGGAAAGGGGTGAATGAAGTGGAACATCTCCCAAGTTTCAGCAAGAGTACTTCAAGAAGGCTACTATACGATATGGGTTTCATTTCTTCAATGAGAAAACTATTTTCTGTTGTAGTATAAAAGTTACTAAACTATAAGGATATAAAACAAACCTTTTTTTTATGATTTTTTAATGTAATTTTTTTGGAGCAACTTTATGAAACATTATCTTTAATCATACGATTGCATTTTTTCTCAAATCATCAAAATTCACCTTTTTTGGAACAATCAATTGCAATTTTTTTTTCGTAACTATGGAATATTCCAATTTTCGATACATATAATCAACATTTTGACTTTTGTCGAATATAGATACTTTCAAATGAGCGTTTCTTTCAAGTCACTTTCCTCGTATAGGCAATAAAAAAATCTGTAGAAATTAAGCCATAACGTCCACTCATTAAGCTTCAAGGCACAATGACATATTAGTGTTTATTCTTTCCGTAAATAATGCACCTTCTCGTTGTGGCGCAATTGTAAGAATACTCTGTTTAATTCATACTTTGCATGATTTACGTGCATATAACTTCCTCAAATTGTTCAAAGTTAACGCTACTGTCAGTTTAAAATATATTCACAATTAGTGACATTTCTACCGTCTAGCGTACCTGCGTACGGCCCTGCTATGTATATGTCATTAATGCCTCTTTCTGATGTATGAACTCTGGCAATAGCGTTATCTTATTTTACATTACTGACTTCTCAATGAGGATCCGACTATAGTATGTGCAACTCCTTCATCGCCAAACAAAAACACTAGAACTCGTTTTTCTCCCAATTTTGTTTTTTTCACATACTGGGTTTTGGAATGGAGCAGCCGAGTGCTTCAAACAATCGGATAGACCGAACTTTCGGGGGTGTTACCACGAGTGCTCGCAATACTATCGATAGTAATTCTGTCGGAAATCAACAATATCAAATTGCTTGGTAACACCACGTGTCCGCTAGGACGAGTGGTGTCACCTCAAAGCAAGTTGATCGAGTTTAAGATTTCTGACAGAATTAACGATAGTATTGTGAGCACGAGTTGTATTTATTGAGATAATTTCACGAGTCAAGGAAGTTAGGAAAACGTATATTCTTGTTCATTTTAGTTCAGTGAATAAAAGCTGTCAGACTTGCTAGCATTGTTGTTTGCATGCGTGGTTGTCCATGACGACGTGGTATTACCGGCTCAAAAGGAAGGAACTGTGTACTATCAGTGAAGCTCCGTTTTTATTGGTTCTCATATCGCAGGAGATGCAAGTTTCATATAGCGAGTGAAATTATCTGAGGGGGATGACGCTGTAGCCTTTTTGACCTAGTTACCTTAGAGGGTACTTTTGTCGTGAACATTACGTGAACAAACCATACATTTTGTATTTTTTATATAGCAAAAAAATGGTTGCCTTTTATGAACGGGACGAAGAAAACAATTTTAGGAACTGCAATGAGAAATATTATTCCGAAACAGAGTTCAAAAGACATTTCCTTCAAAAAAAATTCAAACAAAGTTCAAATGTTTTCAACCAACGCTTCCTGAATCGAGTGGTATTTGTTTATTCTGTGTCTCAATGATACCTTTTCATTTGCAATTGAATACAAATGTTTATTACCCGACAACACTTTCAAATATTTACATTTAATTTAACCAAAAGCTGTAAAAATCTTATATTATCGTACATTTCGCTGTATATTTGTCTGCAGTATCCATTTGTGCTCACGCGTGAAAAAAAGTGAAAGGTTTATTTTGGCCATGCCATCATCCATGACTCAATATCGTGAGTTCATTGGCCTGCGCTCTTTCGCAATGTAATAAATTTCGAATATAGCTGAACTTCATCATTGTTTGGCATGGACTGATTTCCAGCAGCGGTTTTGGAAAACAAACGAGGTCAGGAGATCACATTATACAAGGTGGACCCCGCATATTATACCTTATATCATCATTCGCTACCGTATAAGCAGACGCTATAAAACCAGCTGATGTTTTTTGCCAATCCCCAAAACGTGCAGCTTTTGAGTAACACCTTTTCTTTGCAATATCTTCAAACTCGTCAGTACTCTTGAATTTTTTATTGTATAACCAATATACTTTGTTGATTCTGATAGAGTATGGAGTGAACAAAATTAAGAAAAAAATGGCCGCCGTAGTATTAGACAGGGAAGTAGTTGTTTTCTGACAGATGTTTTCCTCATTTTTCCACTTGGAAATGTGTGGAGAGAAAAGGGACTTCGATTTTATTCATTCATTTTTGTGATACTCTCCATCATATATTTTCGAACTTCGTTCGAAATGATACAATTAACTCTTTCTGTAGACCGTGCTTTTCTAGGAGTGTAGTTCTTGATTTACCATGCAGATAGTTGTGGGTCGCAGCCTCATTCGTGAGTAAATATTGGTTAAACAGTTGATTATTATTCATTTGACAGGGACAGGACAATTATAATGTTGTCCGACCTACCCTGGCACTGATGAGAGGCGAAACCTCGAAACATGCATATCTGCGGTCATTTCCAGCCAAATGAAGGATAATTTCCTGTTTAATTACAAGATACGCACTTGCAATTGGGTCTTCTTGGAAGAACATCACACACATATCTGTCAGATGTAGTTCAATGTCCTTTGTGGTATAAGCCAGGAGAGTAGTGTTTTCTGACAGATGTTTGCCTCATTTTTCCACTTGGTGAAAACGTGAGGAGAAAAAAGGTACTTCGACTTTGTCGATTTTATGACGTCATGTTAACAATGAATTACTCGCGTTACCAACCCATTTGAAAAATGAAATGAAAATTGGGGTTATTTTGTTGGATATTCGACAGTTGAACCGAATGTTCAATTTCAACTAAGGAAACCCAAATGGAATGACAAATATCGTTGTCACTCGGTATATCGATCGGGTTGTAGAACTTATACTAACAAGATTGCTGTTCCCTTAAACACGTGGTTGCATTTCGATGTTCGTCAGCTACTAGCTCACATTCTGTTTTTCTGAGAGCTTCTCATGCGATGAATTAATCAGTCTAGAATATTAGAGACGAGCGATTCTTCCGAGACAGTTGCAGATGTTTAAAGTAAAGAAGTATGTCTGGTGTTACTTTATTCAGTCGATAGGAGATGAAGGGAAGATTATTGGAGTGTGAAAGAAGGCTTTGGAATTAACTCCGATCCGATCAGATTATATAAATCTGTCCTCAGCACAGTTACAAGCATCGTGTGAATCGACCGGTGCACGATTGATAAAAAATCTTATCGCGGAAAAATGGCAGGCGGTTATTGTATATAATGATGAACCGAGATCGAAGCAGTTTTCGACTATAGATTTGTCACGGTATTATTTTTTCTAGTGAAGGGTTGAACAATTTGTAAAACTCCCGCTCTTGTTAGTTTCAAGTACAAGAAAGCTCACTCTGATCTTTGATAAAGGTTTACGAACGCTCTAATAACTTCTTTGCTCACATGGATCAATCACACCATTTACCCTGGGTGGAGCTGTACGTTTTTCCAGGTTTCTCTAGAGCTGAAAACGGCGAAACGGCAAATAATAATATTAGCTGTCCTCTTTCAGCAAAGGTAATGCCTTTCGATACACTCGTATGACTTATTCCCCCAAGTCCCTATACATCCTCTCCCCCAATAAGAGAATCATGTTCTATAAGTGAACCAAAGATAACGGCCTTCTGTATTCGTCCTGCGAATATTTCTGCTGTCTTACGGCAAGCCGGTATTATTTTCAGATCCAAAAGCAGCGTGTTGGACATTTCATCAAGTAACTCTATGATGGGAACCACCATTTTGAGAGAATGGTTTGGGTAGAGCCTGGCGAAGCTGATACGAGTACATCTCGATATTATGTTCGTATTTCCACCTCAATTTTTTTTTCAATCGGACTGGAGCAATCCAAGAAAAAATCGACCCACTTCGGTGATTGAGAAGGACTACATCATGTTTATTGTCTTGTAATTCTCATTCTCCACAACAAACTCAATATCTCCAGGAGCATAAGTAAGACAAGTAGCCTGGTGTATACCGAGTATCGGATATGGTAAAAAATATCGTTGGCAAGCTTTGAAAACAAAAATTAGGATGATATGAAATAATTTACAATATAATTCTCTATGTATGCAAATTTCTACGGAGGCGTTTTACGGCCTTGTATGATTTAGAACTTTTTCAAGCAATTCTTCAGTCCATAGGAATGTACTTAGTCAGCCTTTGAATGACTTCCACGGAATTTTCATCGAAAGTGACCGAGCAAACGTTCAATTGACTTCATTGATATTTCGTAAGCATGAAGTTTTTGTTTATTTTGAATCGGTTTCATCACTTTTCGATTGATGGTTTACGTAACAAGTGAAGATAGCAGAAGGTAACTGTGATTGAAGGTAATATTTTGATGAACTCTGCGATAAGCAATTCAAGCGATTCGGATTTATTCACAAAGACGAAGCCTACATGAAAAATACGTGATGTAATTTGAAGTCACCTGGAATATTGTATGATAAGCCATGGCAAAAAAACACGGCCAAGAATAAATCACTGATTCAACTCTGTACAATTTTTCAATTCACCAATTTATCTCATTTCTTTACACTTAACTCGACTTCGACACGATAAAATATTCATTCGAAAGAGTACAGGTTCGTATTTGTCGTCGATTTTAGGTCTACTTGAGAAAATTATAGAAAAAAAAAACGTTTATCTCCATAAACAAAATTCAAACACAGTTTTATAAGGGTATGTATGTCAAGAATTCATGATGATGATGCCATTGTGTCTTGTATTAACTAATTATTGAGATATGAAAGTTCTGTTCCAACATTTCAGAGTTGGAACTTTTCCATTACGAGAATATGGATCGATCTTTTCACCTGTATTGAATGAACCAAAAAGTGAATTGGCCGTTGCAATTGTTTGTTGCATTCTATATACGATTTCATTTTTGGGCCATCAAGTTCGAGCTGCGCTCAGTTGATAACGCAGCGATGCATACCAAATTACCTTTTCTTAGGCTACGGTTCCTTTACAAGCGTTTGCACGTAATCGCGTAACCACGCTTTCTTGCCTTAAAAAAGTCTGGTTTCGGGTTTTTCTAAACTCATGCGATTCACAACAATAATTGTATCATTTTATCAAAGCACTGGACGATAAAAATTAGGCATGGTATTGAAGTACAATTTTGATAAGCTTCAAAATTCAGTATTAAAACAAATTGCGTAAAAAAAGTTTTTGGTAAACAACATATACTTTTCTAATTTTCCATCTTCTGATTCTCACAAATAATAATACTATAATGTCCGTGCAGTGAATGTCGTTAATACCAAGGAAAAAGAGGTAGGAATTGGTGTCCTAACTTCATCACACAATTTTTAAATTTATCATGGTGATTACTGACCTATACCACAAACGAATATACTAGATGTCCAGTGGACATCTGTTATGGATACTGTGGATGTCCAATTTTAAATGGCGAATATCTTATGGACGTTCCGTGAACCAGGACTCGAATATCCAAAAAGTATCCATCGTGGACATCCAAAAGATATCAACACTTATGCACTCAATTCACAATATACAGAATTTATTAATAATCACGATACGTGTTTTTCAGAAAATCAAAAGAAAATCATAGGTGTACACCCACTCCTCTATCGGCTGTTCGACGAGTGACAGCTGACGTTACTTACATTTCTGTTAACGTTAATCACGATGTTTATGAAATATCCATGAAGGATATCCATGAGATATTCGTCGCGGATATCTCATGGATATCCAAAATACTTCCAAGGATATCTTGGATTGATATGGACATGAATTGATATGACAACGGTGTTGTCTGGCCAGCAGATAAGATTTCGTTATACATTAAACAAAACATCTACCAAAACCCATGGGTTTCCGTTCGCTCGAAGAAAACAATTATACAGTAATCCTAACACGTCTCTAACCGCGTGCATTTTATAGATATACAGTGTGGCTTTTGATAGTCCTCCTGTTAACTTTTGAACGGTTTGACGTACAGACATAAAAAAAAACATTTTGGAGGGTTTCACCGATACTACTTTTTGAAAATCACATTGTGATTGCTCGATAGATGGCGCGGGGGACACATTAACTAAACAAATGTAAATGGCTTGGGGGGTCATGTGTCACATCGCTGAAAAGATAATTCAATTCTCTTTTCAATCATCTAACTTTTTTAGATTTTCGTTCTTATGTTTTTTTCACAATATGCATTTGAAATGTCAGAATAAATGCGGATCTGGCGGATTTGAATCCCATTTCTTACCTGACCACGATAAGTTTTGAACGGAATCCTAAATATTTTTAGTTGGTGTTAGTTGGTTGGAAAAAAATTGAATTATCTTTTCAACGATGTGACGCGTGACCCCCCATGCCATTTAAATTTTTTTAGTATATGTGCCCCCCTGCGCCATCTATTGAGCAATCACAATGAGTTTTAATTCAAAAAGTAGTATCGGTGAAACCCTCCAAAAATTTTTTTATGTTTGTACGTCAAACCGTTCAAAAGTTAAAAAAGTTAACAGGGGGGGACTATTAAAATCCGCACTGTATAGATAATTCCCGCGACGACTCTTGCTCTGTAGCTGTATCATTACAGCTTACAGTGATATTACCGATACGAATAACCTCTTCCCGATTACATTTGATTTACTCGCATTCCGATACTTCTGTCGGCTGTTAACGTTATGAAATCATTATCGGCTTGTAATTTGAAAATTCATGGTTTATATTCCCGTCGGCAGCTCGTCAGTTATTCAAATGTTCCATGTGTTGCGATGATGCAAATACCAGAAATACCGTCTCTTCTTGATTTTATTATGTGTTCCATCACTGTTTCAATAAGTTAGCAATGAGAAATATTCCGAGATATCTACCTCATAGCTAATGCATTTATTGAAAAATCGTTCTTTCTGTTCATACATATTGAAGCTGTTGATTGGATTATAAAGTATAGTAATATTTCAACTTTGACTCGATATGGGTGTGGTGTGGGAGTGGGAATCCGAGGAAGTGGTAAAACAAATAAAACAATAAAGTAATAAAACACCGGTTGAAATTTTTGTTATGAATGATTAACATCATACTAAATTAGAAAAAAATTAGGGATTAGGCGTCAGCTACTCACATGATCTTGTTTAAAAAAAAACATTTAAAAAAGTAATAGAAGGCCGGATGAAAATTCACTAGATGATTGTTTAGCGGTGGAAAAGCCGTCAGCTGACGCGGTGAAGTTTAAAATTATTCGACCAATGCATCTATATCTTTCCAAGTCCATCTGCAGTTGACTGATAATTTCTGTAAACGTGATTATTAAACTATCCTATTGTCAAGTTGCAACCGGCTTAGTCAACTGAATGATAATTTCGGGAAGAATAATATGTGTAAAACTATTTTGTACGAAAACATTTATGTGATGTGTTTTCCCCTGTTTTTTATTGTTTTTTACATACATATATGGGCTGAAGGCATAATAAAAGTAATGTCGAGTATAAAATAAAAGTAATTGAAACTAATTTAAAGGTAATCCAAAAGAAAGGACCAGGAATAGAAATATAAAAATTGAAAATTTTGTAGGTAGTTCGAAGGGTACGGTATAGGCTCGGGTATACAGGGACATTCAAAAAGTATGCAACAAATGGAAAAAATCGTATTTGTAATTTTTCAAAAAAAAAAATATATTTAGTGAGTTTTTTCAAGAAACCAAAAATCACTCAGTATATCTGATAAAAGCTAAGTAGGTTTCAAGACGAGCCTAAGTTGACGAAATATTTTTTTTTTGAAAAATCACATGAAGATTTTTTCCATTTGTTGCGTGCTTTTGAATTTTGAAACTTAATTTTTTCAAATGCAAACCCCCCCAATTTTACAATCTCATTTAACTTTCAATACGAATATGGCTTACGAAATATTGGCGAATTAACCTCTCCGTTCCAGAAAATCACGAAGTATACTTGTTTAATTTTTTTAACGTGGCCATGGCATCCGCGGATGCGTTTGAAGCATTGAACTGCCATGGAAATATTATTGCAGTAAGCAACAAACTTGCTGACCAGGTATGGTATTAACGTGGAAACAGGGAGGTGTAAAAAAAGTTGATTATAATAATATATTATATATATAATTGGCGAAGGCAATTGATTTTCATATTGGCGAAGGCACATTATTTTGGGATCTATTTACAAAAGTTGTTTCGGGGATTTGTAGTTCAAAAATTGGATTATGTACTAGGTTACTCGTATCTACTAAGGATAGGTAACAATACTTTATTAGACCAACGCTAACTATTAAAAAACAAAAGTTATTCTTAGAAGTATGTGGATGGTCGAAAAAAATTTTTGAGTAAATTATTAGTGAACTGAGACAAATTAAGACGACTCCGTAAAAGTTCCTGATGGGAGCTGAGGGTAGGTAAATTACGTAGATAATGGTTTTTACAATTTGTAGCTGAAATACCTATGCGCCCTATCCGAAAAAAAATCCATACAGAACTTGTAAACATTTAAAACTTCATCAATAATTTTTCAACTATAAGTATCTAAAAATTAAATGACTCACCCATTTTTTTTAAATGGGCTATAATTTTTTCGAAGCAAAATATTCATTTTTCGATTGTATACGAAATGAAATTTTAAAAAAATTACAATCTAAAGAGTTGGTTAATGAATTTTCAATTTTTGTACTTTTTCATTATGTAATTTTCTTCGTTGAATTATCGACTTTAAGATGGTATGAAAAAATATATTGTTCGTATGGAAAAATGTCGTTAAAATGCATGAAACTAAAAAAGATATTGTTACGAGATTGATGAAAATTCCCCTATCTACGCCGCTGAGAGATCCATAAAAACAAATAGCATACAAATGTGTTGACGAAGCGCCGCAGGTATTTAGGTAATCGAGCAGTTCTAAGAAGTGATTATTTGGACGGCCTTCTCTCCCGAGTATTCTAGAAAATTTCGCGAAAGATCCAATCGGCATAAATGGACTATATAAAGGGATTTCACAGGGATTAAGATGATGAAGAAGATTAAGAAGTTTTTATGAAGAAGTGATTTGAAGTTTTTGTACAAGTAAATAAGTGTTTGGAATATTTAGTTAGTTGTATTGTTGTATAGATCTAAAGTGTTTAATTAGTCAGTGACGTTATTGTATTTTTTTAGTGAAGTTAGAAAATAAATAGTTTAATAGTGTGCTCGGCTCATTATTTAGCAGAAAAAAATGTTATTTACATTCAATGGGAGATGCCTGGCATTATTTGCGCCTGGCCACATCCTTAAAAAGTTCAGCAGTACATCTATTCGGACATAACTGATCCATATTATTGATTTATAGATATCAGCTAAAACTATCCAGAGACTTTCAGATTCAAACTTGGCTTGATAATCAATTGAAGCTACGGATTGGAGATGGAAACAATCTTGTTAACGGTATCATGCTTGCATTCACAGATAAAGAATTAATTCCCAAAAAAGTGTTGAGAATTATCTGCTGTATTGCTGCGAAACAGGATGCAGTAAAATATGTGACTGTCGTAAGCTTGGCTTACTGAAATCTGTTTAAATGCTGATTTTTTTTATTATTATATTGATTGATGAGACGAAGACAGCACACACTATCCAATAAATTCAAATCATGATGATACTGAACTCGAATCTAGAACTAAAAGATATCGAAGAGTTCGAAGATGAATCTGAAGAAAACGGAAGCTGCCTTAGTTCTGACGATGAAGAGCGACCTGCAAAAAAAGTTAAATCAAAATATTTCCATGTATTTTTTATATTTAATTGTATTGAAACAATTTTATATTTCATATTTTAACAAGTGACGTGTTCATTATTTATAGTATAGGTTAAGGAATAATGAAGTTTTTAAGTATTCGATTATTATTTAATGAATGATTTCGGTAATTTCAAAGCCATTAACTTATAATTGAACCTGAATGACATTATATCACACAAAAATCAATCTTTTTCATCAACTTCAACGCATATTTACTATAAAAATTAAGAAAAAATTTTTTTTTTGTTTTTTTGCATTTGTAACGATATTTTTCCATACAAACCATATATTTGCTTCTTGTCATCTTGAAGTCGGGGTTTCAACGAAGAATGCGAGTATTTACTGGAAGAGTTCAAAAAGTTAAAATTTGGTTACCAACGATTGAAAATTAGGCTTTTTTAATTTAAATTGGTACCTATACAATCGAAAAATTAATATTTTGGTATAAAAAATTACAATCTGCCCATTCGAAACGCAAAAAACAATGTTTTCAACAAGTTTCATAATAAATTTTTAAAAAATTTGGAAGATAAACATTAAAAACAAAAAAAATTCCAGAGTTAATCTCGTTATTGTCGAGGTATTGTTGAAAAATAATTAATAGGTACACACACAAAAAAAAATTATCTCAGATTGACAAAACGCATTTCTTTGAAAATTCAAGTAAAACTCTTTTTTCAATTGAGCATATTTCTTTGAATCGAAACATCTGTTATTTTCAAGCCAAGGATATAATTTTATTGAAATATTTGCTCAATCCAAGAACACCATTATAAAATTAAAAATGTAATTTCTTCAGCTTGATATGGTTGATTTTTCGGAATGAATAAACCTAATTTATTGATTTAATGCTTCCTCTTTTTGATTTAAGAATATAAATATACATTTCTTCAAATTAAAAAACGGAAATACTTAAAGTTGATATTACTGACTCTTTTCAATTGAAAAAATATAAAATTTTATTTCAGTACTTCATTTTCTCAATAATAGTATATACATTTTGATTTCTTTCAATGAAAAAATTAAATGTCTTCAACTTCATACATTACATTTGAAGCTGAGATACTATTAAAATTGGATGGTAAAACCACAGTAAGTATTGCTAAATTGTGATTAAATTGTTGTAAAAAATTTCTCGAATTACCCTTATAGACGTCTAAAGGGCCATTATTCCGATAGTATGCTGAAGTGCAGGGTTTTGTTTCCATAGCCTTGTTCAGCAGTTAAAAACATGTTGAGTCCCACAAAAATTATAGAGATCTGAGGTGGATCCCAGATAGGTGCAGCAAATGTTCAATACATTTCTAACATTGTTGACTGACATCATTCTTCTAGGACCGGCCCTGACGGATTCCATAGGCTGTTGTGCAATTGGTGAGGGGGGTGAGGGGTGTAATGTCTGCTTTAGTATTGTAGTTAGAAGTGTTTTTCGGATCTCGCCGTTCGCAGGTTACAGGTCTCGTTGAGGTTAATGTGCTTATTGTGCCATTGTGCGTTTACATACATTCGGACTGGAGTTGGTATATTTCATATTAATTGTGAGAAACAGTTATGAAAACAAAAACATGGATATCCAAAAACTTCTGAAACTGTGCAACCTTGATGGAAGGATTAAGTACTTGTATCAAACTTCCTTGGTAGGTGAGTATTAAAAGATGACCGGCACAACCCCATGGATACTGGATTACAAAAGGTGGTAGGCTGTTTTACAGTTTTATAGAAAAGTTAATGGGTAAATAATTCATAGTACTTCGGCATTATACCTAACCAACAAATGTGAAGAAATAACTTTGCATCGATAGGTATAAAAAGTAGAGGAAAGTGTAGGTATGTACCTACATGGGAATAAGACGCACTTGCGTCAGTGTATTTTGATACTTCTATATTCTTGATTCAAAACTATAAATATGTATTTCTTTGAACACAAACATATTATTGAAAAGAAAATAAAATGTATTATGGGGATAATGAAGCCATTCTGTATAGAATCAAAATTATTCAGTGGTTAAAGAATTATTTTCATTTCTTGAGAAACTGTTGAAGTTAGAAAGCTAGAAAAATACCTCTTTTGAATCCTTAATTATTTAGATGAGCTCTACGTTTGAGAATTTAGGTATTCAAACTTTCATGAAGAACAAACATTTCTGAGAAACTATTGATGATTTCATTTGAATTTTGAATTTATTAAATAAGCATTATTTCAGATAACAAAGTAACTATCGAAGATTTGCCTTTCCTGAATGAGGAATATTTGAAGAAGTTAGCTAGTTTCCTCTCATAGGACAACGTAACAGGATCCTTCTACGGGATGAATAAGTGAAATAAAAATTGGTATCGATAGAATTGTTGTTACTTCTTCAAAACTGTTTCATCTTCATTAACTTGTCTATCATTTTAGATAGACATGGACTTTGAGAGGCTCTACCCTGCATCGATTATGAACTTTTATGTAAAATAGGCACCATTTTACAACCCCATTATGCAATATAAGAAAATAACTGCAAGAGAAAAAGTGTTGGGAGTCTGATCGAAAAAATTGATTCCACCGAAAATACAGGTAATTTTATGTGTATTATTTATTCAGAGAAATTCACGCTCTATTGAAAGACATGATTTAGAGAACAATAGTGCATTTCTTCGTTTTATTTCAAAAGAAACAGTGTACCAGAAAATATTTTTAAATTATTTTTTCCGTGAACTTAATTGAACTAAACTTAATCAATTTTTCGGTTTGGAATTTTTGGGTTTTCAATTATTTCTAATTCCTTGTAATGTCAAGTTTGTCAATAGTAGGTAATAGGTGCAAATTTTTTTTAGACGTCAACTTCATCGAACAGATTTTGCTGCTGCCTCAACGATTCCACCTAGGGGCAAAGTGAAGCTGAATAATGAAACAGAAATTTTCTACTGTAGAATGCCAAGAAGCATTCTTGTACATGTTACGGTATATATACAGAGCAAGGAGGAAACATCTAGCTAAAATATATACAAGACTCGAGATATTTGAAAGACTAGAGACTCGAAAGTGGGACTGAAAAGACTCATAATCAAATCCAAGTGACTCAAAGACTCAATCAAGCCTAAGACTGAAAGACTGAGCCGATGACTGAAATACTGAGGTGGAGATTTATGGACAGAAAATTCTGTTTTTATTGAAGATCTTGATGTTTTTCTCATATTTTTGATCACATATCGATGCCCTAACTCGCAAACCAGTTGCTCCATTGATAAAACGTGGAGTTAGCGGGTTTGCGAATTAAGGCATCGATATGTAGAAAATTTTATTTGTGTTTATTTTTTTTTCTGGTGAAATAAGGTTTTTTTATTTTTTCTCAGTTCATATCCAAAGTTACTGATAATAAGGATTTTTGAATCATATGTTAGAATATTGTTAACCAAAGAATTGTTTTGATTCATGTAAGAATGATAATTATGTTGAATAAAACTTTTTTCATTGACCTTTTTGTTTCAATTATTTTCGTACGATGGAATTCATTATTTATAATTCATTGAATTAATTCATTGAATGTTTTTGTTGAAGGGAATGAACGAAAGATTCATTCTGATTAGTTAATATATTTGATTCCACAATATTACTCTATATATTCAAAGTTTTATAATAAATAATTCATATTTTCGGATCAATACCAATATTTAACATAATCTAAGTAATAGATATGTTGCCTCAAACGAGTAATTTTGTTAAAGAAAACGAACCTAAGTTTCATTCTGATCAATGTATATATTCAGATCAATAATATCCTTTCATCAAGTCGAAGTAACCATTGTGTAACTAAATAAACCGTTCCTCTTGAAGTGAATGAATGTAATCTTCATTACGAGAAATTCATAGTTTCAAATCAAGAAAATATCCATCTTCAATGGATATTTTTTGTTTCTACTTCAAAACAATTGTTTTATTGAAGTAAGTAAATAATTTTCTTACTATGAATTAATTATATTTTCCACTCGAGATATAAAATGTTTTCATATAAGCATATATTTGTTTTCAATTGAGAAATTTGTTGAGAAAATTAATTCTTTGAAACAAAACAACCATCTCTTTCGTTATATACAAACAAATTATTTACTTGAGTCAATGCAGTCATGCTTATTCCAAGAAATTATTTTTTTGTGTGCAGAAGTTTCAGATATTTACAACTCATGTATCAAACGTTTTTTACCATCCAACTCTCAAAACATATATTTAGCTACCCTCCGCCCCCTTCCGGAACTTTTACTGAGTCTTCTTGATTTTTCTCAATACATTTATAATTTACACTAAACTTTCTTACCATCCACATAGGTACTCCCAAGAATCTTTCATGAATTCGCGTATTTAAAATCTATGACTGTGGTTAGTCTTCATTACAGATAGGAGTTCGACACATTTTCGAGTGTTACTCAAGAAAATCCACATGTTTCTGAAAACTTTAAATTGCCATGTAAAATAAAAATAGTTTAATTTGAGTGTCCGCGTAACCACATTCAGGATTATGGTGGCCGTATTCTCAAGGCCAAATTAAATTTTTATAGCTAATGGACGTTTCGTAATTGGTTGCGTCATTTTGTTGTTATTCATACAAGTTCGTCATTTTCCTAAACCAATTGCAAGGGAACTGAGTGAAGGCTGACCGACCACCGAGCGTTCAGGTTTGTTTAAAACTTGGCCAACACTTGCTGAAATACTTACCTTAGTTTAATATATAAAAATGAGTCTGGTCAAGATGAGCTGATGCTCTTGTTGGAGACACTTTCTTGCATGAATATTATTGGCATTGAACTCAAATCAAGAAATATCATTCATTTAATTGATATTTTCGAGAACTGATGAGACAGATCAGTTCTATCAGTTGAAGATTTGAAATAACTTCACTTACTGCATGATTTCGAGTTTAAAGCTTCGTAAACATTCGTTTCATCATCTACTCAAAAATGGTTGCTCTTTAGAGCCGGCAACTTTATATTATTTTTTTTTGTACTTGATCCAAAACATACTTTATTCCATTGGAAAACGCAGAAACTTTCAATTTGTAACAAAGTGATTTACTCTTGAAGACGTTTGTTTCTATAGAAGTAGTACCAGTTTCATTTGATCCAGAAAAACTAAGTTTTAAAAATTTTCTAAATTGAAATCATTGAATATAATGACCCTGTCATCTTGTTTTTTTATCGACAAAAAAATCATAATTTCCTACCCTGAAAATCCCAACATACTAATTTTGATTCGAATCGGACCATAATTACAAATTTCGTCCGCTATCTTGGAGCCACCATCTTGTTTTTTTTGCACTGACAAACTATGTATAATTTCCGACCCTGAAAACCCCCACTTATCAAGTTTGAATCAAATTGGACCATAATTTTAAATCTTGTCCGCCATTTTGGAGCCGCCATTTTGTTTTTTCTTAGGTAAATTCCATAATGCATTGCCACCGAATTTATGTCAAATTAGCTTGCAAATGAAGTATCATAATTTGGAATACGGATCAGTTGTTTTCCCGCAAGAGGGCGCCAAAATAGAAACTTAGCGAAAATTGACATGACTGAATTCC
Source organism: Chrysolina americana (assembly GCA_958502065.1). Taxonomy (NCBI): domain Eukaryota; kingdom Metazoa; phylum Arthropoda; class Insecta; order Coleoptera; family Chrysomelidae; genus Chrysolina; species Chrysolina americana. Next base: position 73,554,820 of record OY293412.1, read on the forward strand.
TTATGAAATTCCCTTTTTAATGATGTCACATTTACTCTTTTCCTTATTCAAATTGTTTGGGTGATAGTGACGAAGGGGTAGGGGGAGAGGTATGACAGTTGAGGTTATGATAGGCAGATGTCCCCCTTGGATTAAAAATCGACGTGTTTTTGCATTTTCTTCACAACATATGTGTTTTGAAGATATTCGATCTGTTTCGATTTCGGTGCTCCACCCTGTATATGAGTGCTTAATGTTTCTATTCAGGAATCACAATAAATTTGGAACTCATAGAATACAACATAATTTAAACACAAGAAACCGAAATTATCCATTCCATATACTGTCATCAACAGAAAAGACTTCAGAGTTTGCATGTATTAGGTTCTTCAATACATTGCCAACAGATGCCAAACGAGAAGTTGACATAAAAGTACTATAGTGGACCTGGAGCCTTATTCTATTCAAAGGTAATATAACAAGACCTTGATAAATAGTCGACTTTTTCTATTGCATCTGAATTTCGTCGACTCTATTTTATAATAATTTAACGAGGTATTATTTTAGCATTAATAATATGATGAAAACCCGAAAGCGAAGCTTGAGGGCTTTCATCTCTGATTATTAATGCAAAATAACTTCGAGTAAAATTAATATATACAAGAAATATTTAGCAGCAATAAAATAGTCGACAATTAATCAAGGTCGTGTTATATTTATGAAGATTATTTTTCGAATCCAATTCTGTATTTATTTAGAGTACTGTCAAATGCACAGGTTCCTTGATATATAGGTATCATGCTGAATAGTCATTGACTGTTATGTACCATGCAAATAGTCGCTAATAGAGCGTGTTGATTGGTCCTGTCAAATAGGAAACAAACGTATGATTTGGTTGATGACTGATATTTAATAGACGAAAGAAATAATCAAGAATATCTATGGCTAATCTTACGAAATGATCTTGCAGTGAAAATGGGACATACCTATATATCTAAAAAAAAAAACAAGCAATTGAACTGTATCAATGTTAGTTACTGTGATAGAGTATGTCTTATATGTACTGTTGCTGTGATTGTCATTTTTCAAAATAAAGCTCTATTCTATTCTAATAGTCTGTTACCTAAAAAGACACCAAGAGTTTTCTTAGAGTGTAATGAAAATTTTTCAAAGAATTAATATGAATTAAACAAGAATAATAATTTAAAAAATACAAAAATAGTGAAGTTTATCTGTTCATTCAGAACAAATGATCGAAGCTTGAGTATATTCTAGACACATTTTTCGAAAAGCGTAGTTAGATCGTTACAACTTGTAAGGCATCGAACATCTGAGAGTTTCGTAGAAAAATATATTGGACAGTCGACGAAAAAATGTTGCAATGTTTCGGGTTCATTTTAATTACACATGGTAAATAGTTCGTTTGGGGTTATACGATAGGTACTACTATTGTATGTTAGTATTATGAAATACTCGCCATCCTCATTTGAGCAAGAGTTCATCATTTTTATAGGTACTTTCAGAAGTACTCTTGGGGCGACGGTGATAGTTGGAAATTGCGATACAATGTTGGAGATGTGGTACGAGCAGCTAGAGATAAGTCAGACTAACACAGCTTTTTCTTATACCTAGTATGTAGAGAAAATGGCTTTCCTATTTTGTCTGAGAGTATTGCTTTTGAGCTCTGCATTGATAGAGAATTTAAAACCAACAAAATTTGAAGTACATTTTTTTGAGGATTGTGTATGACATAACCTGTATAAAGGATACATCCAAATACGGGTTATGCTTGGTAAAAGGAGACGTTAATTTGAGCTGAACTCTTTCTAATACGTCAGAATATCGGAGTCCCCAAACTCACTCACCACCAGAGAATCAAATAATTTTACTCGGGAATACCAAGTGTTCATTTTGGAGTCAGCTATTAACGGAAGTACTGCTCCTATTGCTTGTTTAGCTTTTTCCGCTGCCGAAGAGGCCATTTCTCGGAAGAATGACGATGACGGAGAGCTACAGTAGTTATTTCAAAAGGCCTTGTATACCCATCCGATGATTTAACTCTTATATTTGCACTTTCATACATGTTTTTTTTTTTATAGTTATGAATCGTGAACTAACCCCCATGCTGTAAGGTTTATGCCAAAGATTATGGTCGATAGAATCGAATGCACGTTTGGAGTCGACGAAGAGTGTAAACACATTCTTCAAGCGACGATGTAGCTGAATAGTGGAACTCAAAATAAAAACATCATCTGCTTATCCCTGCTTGCTTCTGAACCCTGATTGGCATTCTGGTACCTATTATTTTGAAATTTGCAATCCAATTTTCAAGACGATTACGTAATATATGATTGAATAATTTCGCAGAGCAGCTAAGTTCCTGTAATTGGAAAGATTTTCACGTGGACATTTTTTGTGTAATATTGTTAGACTAATATCATGCCAGCCGGCGGCATTATTTTTTGAGACTCGACAATCTTATTGAACATACAAGATAAAGTATCCAGTTATGGGGCAAGTTTTTGATAAACTCGTAAGAAATATTGTCAAAACCAGCCAACTTATAATTTTTGCATCCGTTGATTGCAAAATACAGGTCGTTGGTATTTATGGGAATAACGAGATACGGATTGAGTGTGTCGAAAAAAAGGAAATTTTCAAATAATTTAGGTGGAAGAAAATTAGTATATAATTCCTCCCATACAGCACTGTGATTTTGTTTTGGGGAATTTTTTCAAAGTCATCAATAATATTCTAGTCTTTCCCATCAACTGATTTTGATATTAGTTCACTTTCATATATGTTTGTTTCAAAAATGTTGTACATATACGATCGTTTAGAATCTTGATAATTTTTTTTGTGTTCTCAACCAATCAAAACATTAGATTCCGGGAATAATTCTGTAAATGACACTAGCCCATTCTCAGATGTTCTATACATAATATATACCGCTTCCCCAGAAGTAACGAATGACAATCCCAATGGAAATCGATAAGCAGTCTGGCAGAAGTGACACGCAAACTTCGGCAAATCCATAGTGTGTAATCATTTGATTCAGTTCTGGATATTATGCTTCGTGAACTCGAAATATCAGCCATGAGATTCCTCTCGCATGAAATTGTATCTACTGAATATTTGTAAGAGCCAAACGATCTTTCACATAAATCATTCAGATTGATTTTTCATTTGAGTATATCCGTAAATAAAATAATTAGATTCTTGAACGGATTTGTTACTTCCAACACTATATACCTACGAATTTTAAAATGAAATTTCGTAACGTCTCTGAGCGACCTAGCTTGCTATGTGCATTAGATTTGTCAAATGCATGCAAGAATTATTTATGAATAAGAATAGTTTGTACATTCATTATACAAGGGACAGAATTGCAAGATTTTTCCTGAGGTGCGATTTGTAGGTCGAAAACAGCTTCTAAAATTATTAATGGTGATGGAACAAAAAATCGAGGAGAACCTCAAGAAATTGTTGGTAATGCTTCTATAATGATTCTTAACTTGCTACAAGTGAAATCTGTATATGATTCCGCTCATAATCGCTTCAGAGAATAGTGTTCCGAAAAGAAAGCGAAGAGCTGTATCAAAAATGTAATGTTGGTCTACTTTAATGAAGTTTCTAAAAAATACAAATCGTCTACTTTATGGGCGCAGTACTCCTACTCCATGATACGATTCTGTTGACTATTGTATGATAACACCGTACCCCAAATTATTGCAGTTTTTGAAAAGGAATTCGCAAGGATACCAGGCAAAAAAAAAGTCTTAACAAGAGACCAAATTGAAACTTGCTTGTCAACAGCAGAAAATAACGAGTATTTGATGATTAAAGTAAGATAACAACAGCTACTAATTTGCAATTTACACTGAAAATTTTTAATTTTCTAGGATGTTCTTATCTTTGCTTTGTTTAGATGAATTGACAAAAGTCACACTTGATGATATTGAAGACGTAAATGCATCTCTCATTGTCAAGGTGCCGTATACAAAGACAAAAATAACGAGAAATTTTGTAATTACTCATAGTGAAGAAACAATAAATGTTATTGAATTATATCTGAAGTATGTAAAACTTTACCCTTCCAATATCAACCATTGACGGTTGTTCACTTCTCAACCAGTAGACAAAATAACTTTTGGAAAAATATCAAGCGTAGTTGCAACCAACTTGGGATTATCAGATCCGCTGAGGTATATACACTGGTCATTCTCTACACAGATCTTCTGCGACTTTACTCGCAGACTCTGGATACATTCAAGATTCAGTTCAAAATAAAACAGATGTTGCAGCCGGGTCCTTCAAGGTGTAAGTTTCAGCACGTGTATCGATCAAAAGACTATAAATGTCACATCCGACGAAAAAGTATTGTGTGATTTTTCAGCTAATAATAATTTTAGTAATTGTGCTACTGTTTCATTTATCGTAAATGTAAATAAATAAGATATTGAGTTTGCATTCATTCTATTGCTTTTATAATTGTCAAATAATAATAAAAACTTCGTAGGGAGAAAATATGTCACACTATCTCCCTAAGGAATAATAGGCCACTTCTGCCCCTCTTTTGTTACCGGATAAACTAATTTCTTCCGCTAGCGTAAAAACGGAGATTTTGTGTTTCTAATATGTCTCTGGCGCTTGCAGAATACATTTTTGAGGAGAGGGGTACCCATGAAGAGAAATTATTTTACGGGTTTAAAAATTAGTGCAGCATTTGTTTTTTTAAGAGTCAAGAGTCCTGAGATAACCATAGAAATCTCGACTTTTTTTATTGTTGCTTGTTGAATTATTGCTTCGCAAGAATAGTTTTACACTCTTTTCAATCATCGGCCAGTATACTGTAGGTTTGAAAAAGATTTGAAGAAACTTGGTATTTGTGGAAATTGACTTCTCAAACTATGAAAACATTTATTTTCAAAGCGTAAGGGGGAACTTTTCGTTCACAAGTGTTCTCCTATTTTAAATTCACAAGTACCGGGAAAGAGTTCAAAATTACGGTATTATTATTGATTCGGTGAACAAATTGAAAATTATTAATATTTATAACAGCTCAGTACGGACTTGGACATTGAGTTTGGTGTTTTCCTCACATCCCTCTCACCTCCTTCTTATACAAACTTATTCACCTTTCAACACCAAGAAATCAAAGAAAACGAACTAGGACTGCAATAAAGGAAGATTATACGTTAATTATTATGTCCTAGAAAACAAAAACTTAACATTTTTGGTCCATTCGAGTTCGGATTTTGCAGAAAATAGTTCGTGTGATTTGTTTTGAATCAGTGCTGAATTTCTCTTAAGTGTGTTGAAAACTGAAAGTTCATAATTTTGTATGCCGGTAGTGTTGTTAGTTAAATATTTATTGAAATATCGGTCTATTTTGAATAACATACCACGAGTTTTGACATAATACGGACATATCGGACACATGATAGAAACTGTTAGTGAATCAACAAATTTGAGCTGGGATACCCGTACACAACGTGTGGTCGACATATCTAGATAAACAGAGGATGTTTCAACATCAGAACTGGTTGAATTCCTTCCTAATTTCCGAGCTAATGACAAGCATGCATTATGAAATAGAGAGGAAGTTTTAATATTCCGAAAATAAAGCACATTATTGATGTTTGAGATTTGAAAATTTTCATAGATCATGTTTTTAACGTATGTGCTTTATGAGTTTTGAGCTGGGAATAATCAAATTATTTATGCGTCTGAGCTATTTTTAATCCAAGGTATTCAAAGAAATTATTACGGAACTTTGCGCTGAAAGGTCTCCACTGGATTTCCGTGATATCAAATTACAAAATTTTGTAAAGAACAATTTACATTCTTGATATTACCGTATACAACAGTGTTTCATAAAAAAATGAACAGTAAACCGTGTTCAAATACATTTACGAATAGAAGTTTTCTATGACTACACTGATAGTTTGATAGTACTGAACCAGAAAAAAAATATTGCTCTATTTGAGTGGAAAAATTAAATCTTTGAAAAACAATTTTACACCAACGACAATAAAGTTGTATACGTATAATGCATATTAATAACTTAACATTTCCTGCTGGATGTTGATGTCATTTTATATGCATAAACGTAAATAACCATGTCAAAGCAGTTGATTCATTGAAACAGAAACACAAATGTGACTCACAGTGATTTAATTTATCTAGTTTTTACATAATAGTGAGTAACAGAAATAGAATTGTTTCTGATCAAAGCGAATACTTTCAATTTCATTATTTTTCATTAAATTGTGTTCTCACGGAAGGTTGGTTGAATCTGAAAATTTGTTTTGGATAGCAATAATATGGAAAAAAAATATTTTAGAAAACGTAGTAAATTTCTCTTGTCGCCTACAACTACGTTCAATCATCGAGTGGGCCAGGTTTCAAAACAAACAAGTTATTCAAACAACAGGAATAAGTTCACTAGAACACTAGAATTAAAGAAGTTTCATGGTAATGGTATCTGGACATGGTTTAGTAAACTATACTAGATAATGAAGATATCGATCCAGAAGATAAGGACCACGCACACTTCCTATGCAAAAAGTATTTCGGTCAAATTGTCCAAAATTTCAATATGTTGTTGAACTCGGGCTTCTGAACAGAAGTTACGTGGGCACACAAAAATTCTATTTATGATTTACGAGATACAGAGAATTGAAGTTGTAAAATGTCACTTTCAGGTCATTATTAACCGAGCTTTATTGATGGTATTATCACAAAGTTGTTGGTGCATGGTTTTTTTATCAACACCACAGTATCACACTTCGCCAGCGCAGCAGTATATTTTCTAAGCATTTTTTTAACAATGTACTGGATAAATCATGACTTTTTCCGATTTACGGAAAATGAAAATGATTTCAGAACAAGCAAAATTATTTTGTATCTTCATTTTTCGAGACCAAATTTACTTTCTGTTGATTTTGCCTCCATACCAAAGCCTGCTGATAATGTAATATTTTTTAATAAACATAAAAATTTCTGTTATACGAAAATAATATTTCAGATACAGGCATCTTATTACAAGTTCCCTTATATTTCAGTGTAGAATCAATCCACTAGTGAAAGAAAAAGAGGGGTTGAGTTTGCGGGGCTCCTAAAAGAAAATGCTTTCCCCCCGTGACTTATCGCGAATGAAAAAGGTGTTCGACCCGACATAAATAACAGATACCTATACAAAGTCTCAATGGTTAAGTTTTCATAATTTTTTGTAAGCCTGGGTCCGAGAACTCATTCTGTACTTGAACTCATCAAATTCCAAATCAGTTGAAACGAATCAAAGAATCGGATCTGTGTATAGTTTGCTACTGGAAAAAATTACATGGCATTTGAACTATTTGGTTTAATATCGAACAATAATGAAGCAACGGTTACTAAATTCGGAAAGAATGATAATAAAATCAAATGCATCTATACATTTAATGCTTCGCTGCGGCATTTGGAAGAGCAATAAAAATCTAATGTCGGTAAAGTGTTGTAACTTTATTATCGTATATTAATATAAGTAGGTCACATACTTTGTTGTTCTATATTTTCTTCAAATAAGGTTCAAACCTGAAAATGTCAGTGACATCCAAGTTGGTGAGAAAGTATATCTGCCATAGGCATTTTCACTGTGATTTGGCAGTAGGGTGTGGTAGAAGTTGCCTTGAATGGAGCTAAAGTCGTGGATGGGTTTCCTCAATAAATTGAACCAAAAGGAAAGCATCAATAATTTGAATTAAATAAATAGTGTCATTATACAGTGTCCACCAGAAAGTTGGAAAACCATGGAAAAAACATTTTGATAATGGAATTTATGAATAACTGTCGTTTTTGCACATCTAAAAACTAAAAAATCCGTTGCGACTTATATAACGTGAACTCTGATTAGACGGGAATTGAAAAAAACGTTGACTGGTTCAAAAAATTAGTCCGATTGAAAATATATCATCGAAAAATTGTATCAAGAAATTGAGTTTGGCATCCAGCGAGGACCTCATATACCAATTTACAACCAGAATTATTTTTCTCTACCCTTACAGCCTAATTCTCATACGTTTGGTCAAACCTATTCAAATATTTGTGACAGACATTATGCTGCAGATAAATTTAAAAAACATGATATAAACTTGTCAAGTGCATGTAATCCCTGCGTATTAATACACATGAGCTTATTCAATATTCTCAACCCTTTGAAAAAAGATCTGCTTTTGTTGAAGCAGTAACAAATGTCACATTTTGTTAGACTTGTCACTCTTTTTCAGTTTTTGTGTTCTTAAATTTATCAGAAATAGCTCCAATAGGTACAAGAAAAATAGAAATAGTATTGCTAAGTGGCAAAAACTATCCTAGTGGCTGATATTTTCAATGGAAGGCATCCAGACACGAAAAATAATAAAAATAATGTAATATTCCGAACGTATTCAAAATGATGTGCTGGAGAGTATCAACATAGTGAAATGAATACGAAGTACCTTTATCTCCAAGCGTTTCCACCAAGTCACAGAACAATTATAATGTTGTCCGACCTACCCTGTCACTGATGAGAGGCAATAAACCTCGAAACATGCATGTCTGCAGGTGGTCATTTCCAGCCAAATGAAGGATAATCTTCTGTTTGATTACAAGACAAGCACTTGCAATTAGGTCTTCTTGGAAGAACGTTGCATAAATATCTGTCAGATATAGTTCAATGTCCGTCGTCGTATTAGCCAGGGAAGTAGTTGTTTTCTAACAGATGTTTGCCTTTATTTTTCCACTTGGTGGAAACGCTTGGAGAGAAGGGTACTTCGTATTCATTTCAATAAAAATAATGTTTACATGACAATTATCGTCACCTAGAATTTCGACAAAAAGGTGGCAGAAAATGCAGAAATATCTCGAGCCTGTTAGACAAATTTTAAAGAAATGTTATTTTCACCAATACAAACCAAAATGTGTGTAAACACTAGTGTTCTATGTAGCCTGTAGTATTTTCAATTAGAGAGATAAAAATTTGAGGTTCACAGAAGTTACGTGCATAATAATAGAGCTTTCTTCAAACCTAACACATTTTTACAATGCTTGATAGGCTTCGAAATCCAAAGATCATTAGTTACCCCATATTGTTCGCATAATCCGAAGCGAATATAACAGACACATATACTTTCAATCCCCTCAGTATATAATATGATTTTTCATCTAAGTATTATGAGTTCAGCCGTTTTTATCAAATATATCCAACACTAAAAACATAAATTTTGATACGGACTGGTAATATTTCAACAGATTCAAATAAAGTTTATTGGTATTTGAAACAAATTGGAAGGTAATAATATTAGTTTTTATATGTTAAACGATAACTAGACATAAAAAAATTCTGTATTTCTCACAAAAGTTTATATGATATATCCTCTGTGAAATGAGAACAAATAAGAAAAATTTACCGATCCGTTTTCTTTATACAGGGTATTTCTGTAATTTTTCTTAATATCAGTCTTGTGTATACTTAAGTCACACTGTATAATATTCATAATTTACGTTCGGTCAAGTGTCCACATGGCACATATAACTGGTGCACTGAATTGATCTATTCACGCGTAATCCAAAGATTATATAACAGATAAACGTTAACTTTCAATCTCCTCTCTATACCTATATGAAAAAAATGCATATTTTTTTAAATTCAGCCGATCTTTTCGTATAATGCAACACAAAAACTTCAATTTTCGTATACTCCGACTCATGACGTTGATGTTTCATTCTGAAATAATTTACATTTTCCGTAACTCGGAAAAAGTCATGATTTACCCTGTATATTGTTTAAAAAATGCTCAGGAAACATACTGTTGCACTGGCCAAGTGTAATACTGTGGTGTAGATAAAAAACCTAATAATAATTTTGTGACATTACCACCCATAAAGTTCAGTGAATAATGGCCTGAAAGCGAAATTTCACAAATTTAACACTCTGTACATAGACTTTTTGTGTGCCCATAGTAACTTGTTCAGAAGCCCGAGTTTAACAACATATTGAAATTTTGAACAATTTGACCGAAAGACTTTTTGCATAAGAAGTGTGCGTGGTCCTTTGAGAAGAGAATTATTCTTTGAAAGATTTCAAGGCGAAAAGTTCATATAAACATGTTCCAAATGGCTTGGATTTCGTGATACATACGGTGATCAAAATACATTTTTTAAGAGGTTTTGGAGTTTACTTCGAAATTTTTGACAATAATCGACCCAAATTAGTTCAAATTAGGCAAGTACAACCCATTAAATAGTGCGCACGATACAAAATAATTCATTTCACAAAGGGTGATTGCCGCTCTCTAAAGATTAGCGTGTGACCATGCATCACTTTGTGCTCCCATTACACAAATAGCTATTTTCTGCTCGTGTTAATCCTTGGCTCGCACAAGTTTCGACTTCTGAAGGCTGTCGATCGTAGGGGGACGACAGCTGGTTAACGGAAAAAACAATTTCTAACAACAAACAACAATTTTTAACGTTTTAAATAGTGAATAACTTCCGCGGATACAAAATAGGTAATCTTGCGCAGAAAAAGTTGTAATCTATTACTCACAGAATAACCTATATCAAACAATGAAATAAATTATTTTTTCATTTTCAGTACATTTGTATGAAAGCTTGTCTTTCTATTTATTTCAAATAATATAATTTTATTCATCGTAGATTATTCTAATTCTGAAAAACTATTTCTTATTTCAATTTACAATTGAGAATGTTTTATTTTCAAATTTTCTTGTTATGCTACACTGGAAAGTGTGCATTAATATTAATATTACAATCGCGAGTTACCTTTAAGAATTTGGACTTTCATTTGCAGCAGGAGTGCCTTTTTGATAAATTTGTCGTATAACATTAATCGCCCTCGAGGAATTATTCAAAATCAACAAATTTTCCTCCAATATTTTACCCTTGGAACTTTCTTTCTACATTTATTGAAAATGCCTTGGGGCTATGTAGAAATCCTTTCAAAGTGATTCAACAAGTAACTCTTATTTGATTCGAATAGATTCAAAAGCTACTCAACCGCATAGCCTTAAAGTGAGTTAAAGGGAAGAAACAGGTCAGGCCGTGAACTTCATGAGGACGAATGGTATCGATCGATCTCATCCTGTTATATTCCATGATTTTCCGACACTCTCCAGAAATGAATGCACTCCTAGGAAGGTGTTAGAGAGAAGCGTGAAGTTCATCATTGTCGGTTGTTTTTCAACTCCCACTTAACTTAATTATACAAGATCTGCGGTCGGTCATATAAAGGTTTATTGAACTTGCAGATGATCGCGACAAAAAAATGTGTTAAAGAGTTCTTTAACTGCCAGCAAAGCTCATAAGAAAACATCCACTTTCCGTGCTTTGATGAATAAACGAATAAAGAATTACATTCTGATCGACGCCGAAGAAATGTCCTGACTGGTGTTTCCGGAAAATCATAGGCAACAGAAATATACCGATCCACTAAGATGAGGGCATCAACAAGGATTACTGGAGGAGAATAGAAATAAACCAAAACATTAAACTATGAATCATTGGGTTTTAACTCAAATCCAATTTTTAGTTCATACATAATGAAGCAAATGACCATTCCCTGTCCCATCGGACATATTGTTAGTATTATTAGTCCCGGATATTTCTTGGACCCTTGGGAGGGACAGCTTGGCTCTTGAGATTCGGATCGTCCCTTTCGCCAAGACTTATAGTCCCTCTGTTTATCATTGTTTGTATGCTCTGCTGTTTTAGCTTTACTTGTTATTTATTTGTAACGCCAATGGTTTTCCTATCCAAAAGTAATTTATCTGATTAATTGAGCAAGCACCACTTGCGTTTAGTGCTTTGAATGAAGCTTAAATTTGACTTGCATACCATTCAACATATTCCATCGGCTTCTTGATTTCAAGTGTTACTTGAAGCGTTGAGTGTAACTTGTGGAATTGGCACTAAGAATAATTTCGACGTGATGAAACAATTATGTTCCTGACGAACCTCAACTATATCTGGCAGACATATCTTGGTGTTCTCTCTTTTACGTCTAAATTGGCATATATGATAATAAATATGAATATATGATGAATAAACACATTTTTTGAGAACTTCAGATGCCAATTATCGGTGTTCTAAGTATTCATCGAAATATTGTCTTCGCATCAGACATTTTATGGGCCATTTGAAAAAGCAGCGCGTGACTCTATTCGGCATAATTTCTAATAATTAACTTGAATACAATGACAAAAACGTCCTATCGACGATCTGATTCTATACTTGATTGCTCTTGGTTAGCTTTACCTGTTTTTCCAAAGCCTATACAAATCGATGCTTTCTCTCGTCAATTCTATTTTGGTCACGGAGCTGCAGGTAATCGTTATAGTAGATAATTATTATTTGCTAAAGAAACTACAAAAGAATAGTACCCAAAATAGGATACTAATTGTTTTCAATGCTAATTCCAATTGCTATTTAAGCTAGTTCTGAATTGTAATGTCATCAGTGGTGGAAATGTTGAAGTATTTAACAACAGTGTTTGATTTAAATATAGGAAACTTGTTTGATTGATGAACTATTTATTTCGTGAAAATTCCTGTTGAAATGCTGGATGAAGAAAAACAGTTTCAGCTTTTACACCAGTAGTAGTTACTTAAGGGTGTGTAAAAGCCGAAACTGGTCGTAAAAAATAAAACTCGTTGGAGATAAGAAAAAAGCAATTTTTCTATACCTATACAGTACACAAAACTTGCTGTTACTCTAATTTTAAAAAAGAATCAAGAAATGAATCAGTAATTGTTGGTAACTGAGCACTGTTGAGTTCTTCAGGAAGTCAGATATACTGAAAATGCAATCTACCGCAGTGAACCAAAATACAACTACGAAATACAAAGAGCTTTATTTTCATCAAATTGGGAATATAGAATAGCATGTACATGAATAATAAAGAAGGCTGATGTTGAAGACATTCTGGGTGCCGAATACTGGTGTTGAATTTAGATGATACTGGTTATCTGCTAACATATTTCATGGAGCCAAGATTTCCAGGTCCTCCTCAGATAAAGAATTTGTTCTACTGGACAATCCGTTTTCGCAAAGAAATAGGCAGTACATCGAGAGTGGACATATTATCACCTCTTTCCTACTTTGAAACAACATTAATAACGTTTTTTGTAGTACATGAGGATGATATTCAATACCTTCAATTATATATATTGGGATTTTTTTTTATTATAGTCTAAAATCCCAGTATAAAACGACCTTCACCAAGCTGGTTAATGGATGAAAAGTATTTTATATAAAAATAAATATGTCAATGGGTTGACTAAAAAATTTCTGTCCAGAATATGATTACCTAATTAATATTATAAAAATATTTTTTTTTTACATTTCACTGGTTTGGTTAATACCCAGATTGCATACCAATCGAAAGTATGAAGCCTATAGAATATGCAAACGTTTTGTTGACTATTTTTTTCCGTCACAACTCTTGGGCAGGCAGGTATAAACAGGTAAATTTTGCACTGGTCTGATTAATGAATTATAGTTAAGTTAAAATGCAGATTATTTCATTACGAACACGGTGGTATAGGGTTGTCTGTGAAAAATCACTCCTGAATTCCGGTTGTAGAGTTTTAATTAGTAAAATAATGCTGCAAGTGAATATCGATATTGAAATCCCAGCGAACCATCCCATGCCATAGAAGAGGACACAGCATTGCAGCTGTGTGTTGTTCATCCATAGAACGAAAAAGAGTGCGCATGCTAGTTGTCCGTGAAAATGAAAAAAATAGCGATAGACTCATAAATGCTGTGCATCATTTTGGAGTAGCTAGTATGTGTGGCATCAAAGTGAATGATGCGAGATATCACATTTTTCTGAAAAATTACTCTGCTAAAGAAGACAGCGAACAATTTGAAAACTGAAATAAAAGTCTTTGACTCAAACACTATACCACCTTGCTGGATATCACTGACAAATCAAATTTTACGAACTATTTTCGTAAATGTGGCTTATTGCAATGGATCCGGTATGCAAGAAAAATCAAACATCTTTAAGAATAGAAGGATAGAAGACATTTTAGAAACAACTGAAACATAAAGTGATGAATAATGTTCTGAAGTTGGAGATCACAATGTTATATGACTCGGTTGCCGAATAATTTGTAAATTTAAAAACTTTTTTTTTATTTTATGATAGATTTGCAAGATCAGTATTATATATGTAGGATCACTACTTCTATTTCATATACTAAAAATGTAAGTATACAAGTACTTTAATGTCACATAAAATGTATACACACATATATAGTTAATTTATTAAAAAAAGTATTGAAAATTATTCTTCTATATCAGTATTATGTTTTCTATTTTAATATTAGGCTACTCTCCATTTTTCAATGGCAGCAATATTTCACTTTTTAAAACTCGACAACCTCAATTCAGGACTGAATTTTTACAGACAAAACACTATTATTTTAACTTAACTTTAATCCATTAACCAGACCAGTGCAAGATTTACCTGTTTATACTTGTCTACCCAAGAGTTTTGACGAGGAAAAATAGTCAACATAACGTTTGCATTTTCTCTAAGCTTCATACTTTCGATTGGTATGCACTCTGTCTATTAACCAAACCAGTGAATCGTTAAAAAAAAATCACATTGTTAATTGATCATATTCTTGACTGAAATTTTTTAGTCAACCTATTTGCTATATATATTTATTGACATATTCAATTTCATATAAATACTATTCATATCCATATTAACCAGCTCGGTGAAGGTCGATTTACACTGGAATCCTATACTATTAGTTATCTTGATATCTAAATAAACCCCTCGTTAAACTCGGAGACCAAGCCACCAAGAATTCAAAATTCATTCCGATAAATCAGTCAGTGCCTATTCGAGATGGCTACCAGTTCCAACAGGTTCGATCTATATCCACTACCATTCCTTGGGTAGCCGTGACTGTAGAGCGCATGCCTCTCAATCACAGGGGCGTGGGTTCGATTTCCAGCATAGTCATTCTTCTCGTGCATGGCATCACACGTTGAAAGGTAACGTCTTTCCTAACTCGCACAAGTCTCTGACTTCTGAGGGTTGCTCGTAAGAGTGCAGCCAGTTGGCGGATATAACAAAAACAATTCAAAACATAACTAATTTATTGGCGCTTATAGGCCAGTAAGCAGGCTGCTTTCTTGGTGTGCTGTGCGTAACTTAGGTTTCTATGGGTATGTTTAGGCATTGCACTGTTCTCTCGGATTTTCCTGGAAAATATCCAGAGCTTGGTTTATGAGGCCACCATATTTACGAGGCTCATTATAATGGTCTCCACTGTCTGTGATGTTCCACGTCAACAGGCTACCCCAGATGAAGAATCAAGAAGTGTCTTTAAATGTTCCTCAATAGTTTCAATATCGGCCAGCTCAAGCAGTGTATCTAGCCGAATGTAGCAATGAACCAGTAGACCTAACCTTGATCTCAATTGTAACATGCAGTTGTTTACTCTTGTATAACTGCCGGTTATTCACTTGTTATAGCAGCAGGGTAATTGATCATGGGCGGGCAGGAAGAAATGCCATAACCTCCACTCCTACTTCAAATGAGAGCATTGATAAAAGCTCCGATTGCTTAACGGTAATATTCATGTTAGCATTAAATTGATGAATCTTCAGCTTGAATGGTTTTCATAGATTATTAGTTTACAAAACCATGACAATAGTTTTCCAATGCAATAGCTTTTTCAAGTGGAAGTATAATAGGTAATCACAATTTGATGAAAACAATTTTAACAATGGATTATCAAATTCTCAGAACATGTATTCATAGTTTTTGGTAATCGAAAAGTTGAATGAGCCCGCTTCAAGTTTTCTTTTTTTCCGTGTTTTTCCAATACATAATGGACGTAATATTAAGCTCGCAACGTAATTGTCGTTATGTAGTTGTTCACGAAAAAAAAAAAAGGATGGTACATTTAATGGAATAATGTTAACCACCGCAAAATACGTTGAATGTTGGATATAGGTAAAACTATTGTTTGTGGTTGAAAATATCTTACTTATTTGAAGAATTGATTGTATGTTACTGGACGTGGGGTTATATCGGAACCGAAATGAACGTGATAACGTAACATCGGTTATGATTTACCACTGGCAAAATAAGAGTTAACGAGATTGGGAGAATTCACTGCAATCTCATGAGCAAACTTTAAAAGAAAACTTGTATTTACAAATACACGAATCATGCAGTTCTCTTCAACCTACTGACCTATTCAATGAATTTCAACATTAAATTTGAAGTAAATTCAATTGATATTATTTATTTGAATTTCACTTACGCTTTCCATATTTTTACTACTTAAGTAACATTATTCAGTGTCGTTTTTTGAGGTACATTGAATTTTTGAGGAATATGTGAGAATAAATATTCAAAACTGTTTATTTCATTCTTCTATAAATATTAAAGAACTTTCACATTCAAAGATTGTACATAAAAATATAATCAAATTATAATTCACCCTGATATAAATATCTTGAAAAAAAATTATCTTGAGTAGTAATCCCAAATCATACTGGTTTTTTCATATTCGAATCTCAACAGGACCACTTAGGACTTTACAGGATATTCTGCATTATATATCTGAAAGCATTTTAATCCTCCTCAGCTCACAATGGTGAGTGAGCCCACTTCCTATTAAACGTCGTGATAACTGATAATTTTTTTAACTTCCAAAAAATTCCAACCAAATCTGGAAGAGGTAGCATTATTACATTTAAAATTTTGCCTCCATTTCTCCTGTACGTTAAATTTAGTTGAATATCAGCTACTCTCTGAGATAGATAATTTTTAAACAATTGACGGAAACAACCCAAAATTGATGAGTGTAAAAATTCAACATATTGTTTATTATTATTGCATTGCCACCCAATATTAACTAACCTTTCAACCCGTACAAATCCTTCTTGAACAGTCCCTTTCTCTACATTCATGACATGCTTTTGCTCAATACATTTCGCTTCAAATATTGTGCCTCTCTGTAATCTGACAATAAATATGGTAAAAAAATTGTGATCAACTGATGAGAAAGTAATAATAAAAAACTGGTTCGTGCTATCCTGAGTAATTAGGTGATGTTGTAAAAAAACCTGGCAAATTAGATTGAATGAACTACCAGGTTGACATATCCTTGGTTATTTGGTGCACACTGCACACTGCACACGATATTCAAATAAAAGCTACATTGACAAGCCTGTCTTATGTTTGCTGATTGAAAGACAGAAAAAAAATTACCTTCCCACTTCTTCGACTTGTCACATTTACGGAAAAACAACTGTTAAAATGCAGAAGACTTGTTTGCTTATCTCATTCTACTGTCCCTTTCTTTGAAGACTTCCTGACCTGGTTCAATATTTAGAGCATATTCTGTGACCTGGATTAAATTTTATTGATTTCTCGTTGCTCCATTTCTGAAATGGACGAGGGATGATTTGAATGGCCCTCGAAAATTTAATCTAAATGAAGGCGTGACCACGCCGCAAGTTCACCTCGACCTATTCATTCGTTGGAGAAAATAAGTAGATTAGCAAAATTAGGTGTGGCTTTATCGTGGATGAACCACATGTGAATGTTAACATTTCATGCGCTTATTCAGGAGTGGGATTGGCAAATGTTTTTGATGAGTGACCTGTCTGGTTCGCTTCATTAGCAATGTTTGAAATATTTTCCTCAATGTTCCTCAAATTTGCAAAAGTGTCCTTGTTGAAGAACATTGCAGATATATATTTTTCAGATATATTTCGATGTCCATCGTGGTATTAGCCAGGGAAGAAGTTGTTTCTGTCAAGATATTTGTCTCATATCCTAACGTGTGGGATTATTAGAAAAAGAAGTATCTTAACGTTGTCGAAATTACTCGAGTATTTGTCTCCTTACAATGTTATTATTTTTCCGTTTAAAAACAATTCTTGCATTAGATAACACAAAAAATTCTTTCGTCCTTGGTTCACCCCTGAAATCAAGCGTAAGCTCAAAGAAAAGGAACTGTTCAGAAAAAAAATATATCAATGTTCTATGACTATATTCTTGCTAGATAACAGAAAAAATTCTTTCGTCCTTGGTTCACCCCTGAAATCAAACGTAAGCTCAAAGAAAAGGAAATGTTCAGAAAAAAAAGAATATATCGGTCTTCTATATGAGTAACTATAAAAGGTTGCGTTCGGAGTTTAAAATTGATATGAAAAATTCACATACAGAATTCATAGCCAATGTTGAAGATAATGTCCACGCTGACCCCAATGTATTTTGGAGTTACGTAAAAAGTAAGAGAAAAGGCAGGCAACAGAGTTCTGATTTCGAAGTTGACGGTGAAGTCACACCTGATCCTGCATGTAATACTCAGGGTTTTGCCAACTTTTTCAGTTCAGTATATGAAGTATTTCTAACAATCAACCTCAACGAAGTATTGAGACTCTGATTTTTACAAAAATATCGGTTTGTGACATGGAAAAAGCATTTCAAAAACTGAAACCGAAAGAGTCTGCAGGTTTGGATGGCGTACCATGCCATATATATTCAAGGGCCGTAGTGAATATCTAGTATATCCTCTGATGATGATTTTTCAAAAATATATCGAGAGTGGTATTTTTCCCGATACTTTCAAATGCACTAAATTGACGCCCATCCATAAAAAAGGCAAAACAAATATTGTTTCATACTACAGACCTATCGCTATTCTGGATTGTACGGCAAAATTATTCGAATATATCATTTATGACAAAATTTAAGGTCATATAAAAAATCTCTTGTCTCCATCTCAGCATGAGTTTTGTAAAAACAAATCTACTGAAACTAATTTGAGTAAGTTTGTGAACAAAGTTGATGAATACCTTAATATGGGGAACCAGGTGGACGTGGTGTATACAGACTTTGCCAAGGCGTTTGACAAAGTAGACCATGCTCATCTCATATGGCTTGAACGATATGCTCGTAATTTTTTTATTATCTTACCTGTCCAATAAGGTTCAATTTGTTTCTTTCCAAGGAAATGAGTCACTGTTGCCTCAGGGTTCAAACTTGGGTCCTCTTCTATTTTTGATTTTTATCAGTATCTACCTGATACCGTATCTTCAAATTATCTCCTTTAAGCAGATGATGAAAGACATCAATGATTATTTCGTATTACAACAAGATATTGACCTCATTCACGAAAGGTCAGTCTCGAACAAGCTATTGTTCAATATGGACAAGTGCATCGTTATTACCTACAATAGACGTAATAATCCAAACAATTTTGTTTATACAATGGTATGGTCATTCCCAGAGTCAAGAGCATTGAAGATTTGGGTGTGAATTTTCAAAGCAATGTCAAATTCAATGATCATATCAATGAAATCGATGAATCAATGAAGATGCTGGGTTTTCTCGAAAGATGTACTACTGACTTCACCAACATTACTCAAATATCTCTATTTTACCCTGGTTCAGAGTCGTATGGAATACGCTTCAATCATTTGGGACCCCTTGGAAAAAAATACGAAGAAGATCTTAGAAACTGTTCAAAACAAATTCTTCAAATGGATCTATCATAAGAAATATAAAATTAATTTCAGTTCAACCAATCCGTGATGAGTTCGATGTTCGGCTGGAACATCGAACATTGTTCATAAGCTCCTCAACAACTATATTGAATGTGAATATCTCTTGTCCCAAATAAAATTACATATCCCTGCTCCTGGACTTCGCCCTAAATCAACTGTTTTCCATACTACCATGAAACTTCTCTGCTTGGAAACATCCCATTTTTGTGTAACAAATATGCTGGAAGCACTAAACTAGTTTTTTTTGTTATTTCCCTCCATAAATTCAGAAATGAAGTGTCTATATATTAATTATTGATCAAACATAAATTATTGTAATCAATCCTTTTACTCTCGCCAAATCCCTGCGCTCTCTAGTATATTCGTAGTCGTAGTCAGATCACAAAATAAATGTCAATATGATCATTCTTCTTGCTGTATATCATGGTTTTGATATATCATACTTTATTATTATTCTCCTTTTTTCATTATCCTTTATTTTCTTTTATTGAATCTATGTTTACAATTCCTTGAATGAAAACACTTAGGATTCAGTTAGAAACATGTAATTAGGTTAGTCCTGTATGTTTTCTGTAAATAAATAAATAAACACAATTTTTTATTTCAATACAGCTCAATTCTTGCATCAGTGAATATTTTTTAAATACAACCCTGTACTTTACATGTGAAGAGCTTTTGAATAATCCATTGACTGCTCTGAAAAGGATTAATCAGAGGATTTCATATTGCTTCATCCCCCTTTGAGAAATAGATAGTTTACTGCCGTTGGGACGTGTTGCTCCAACGAGGAGTCGTGACTGGGTATC
Organism: Chrysolina americana; assembly: GCA_958502065.1. Classification (NCBI taxonomy): domain Eukaryota; kingdom Metazoa; phylum Arthropoda; class Insecta; order Coleoptera; family Chrysomelidae; genus Chrysolina; species Chrysolina americana. The sequence continues at coordinate 73,575,198 of OY293412.1, forward strand.
GTGTTTACTTTGCGGAATGAGCTCATTTGAATTTCATGAGACTCGTGTGCGTTTTTCTATTCGAGGAATGCTTTCAAGGTGGCGGAAGAGGTACTCCGTGATACTTGATCACCCATCTTCACTGACGCTTATGTTTTAACAATCATAATTTGACTCGATGACAAATGCAATGAATTATATAGTAATCTTTCCGAAAAAAATATGATTAGAAGTTGTATGTAATTCAGGGTGTTCAATTTTTCCACCCGTTAAGATGCCATTGCGATATCATTTTCACTGAAATGCTGGAATAGGTCGCTTTTGTTGGCATAGAACGTATTCACGTGATTGTTCTTATATTGAATCAACCAATGCCATTGAGATAATGCAAGACAAAATTATTTCACACAATATCACTTTTTTATATCAGAACTTTTGGTGTGAATACATTTCAGAAAACAACCCGAACAACTAGAAATCTTGCAAGTGAATTTTGGTCCACTTCTAGTCTGAATAACTTGAAATTTGGCGGAGGATCATCATTCATTATCAGGATCATCATATCATTATCATCAATCCATTATGAAATTTCCATTAGAAAAAATGGTGTATCCCAGATGACGTAAGAGTTTTGTGATTGTGGTCCGGTCCGATTCTTTTCAAAATTGATACATACGTGAAGATTCTTGGGATCGCAGATCATGATTTGTTTGTCGATATCCATAAAATCAGAATGGCGACATCAACATGGAGAACAAGTTTTGTGAAAATTTCCCGTATTCATCAAAAATTGATATGTGGAATTTTTTTGGGGTAGGAGATCGTGAACTTTGGGAAAGTGCTCTGAAACTTAGATCCATATACAGAAATCCGACCACAATGTTATAATTTCATGACAGACTAATCAACAAATTCAAAAGTTTTCTGCGCTAAATTATCATTTTGTATATACGTTTTTGAACCTGTTACACAAAATAACCCTACGGCACACAAAATCGGAGGCTAGAATAATTTCAATTGTTGTTTCTTCTATAATGATATGTGGAAATATTGTTTGTGGCAAATTCAGTTTTTCGTCAACCCCTGTGAGAATTATTGTGTTGAAGGAGACAAGACCTTACTTCCAAACGTATATAGTTCTAGTGCTACAGTAGGTACCAGTTTTCAACAGTCTTTGTTTTGTACCATCATGATTTGATTCTATTCATGCATCCATATTTCCAAACATTGCTAAGGTTATTATTTTTTCCAACCAGTTTTAATTACTTGTGTCTTACATGTATCCCAAAAAACAGATAAGCATGATATGATAAGAATGATATTCCCTCATAATAATAATAATAATAATAACAAAAAACTGATAAGTATGATATAATAAGAATGATATTCCCTCATAATAATAATAATAATAATAATAATGATACTTCTTCATAAACACTCACAGAGCTTGTGCGGGTAGAGGACGGCAATTATTATTATTTGTCGTGGCGCTCCAGGGCGACTTACTAATGTTTGGTAGTGCATTCACTTTTCAGCTGTAGGAAATCCCGGAAAACCTACAGCACCACCCCGGGTGGTCCGGGCGCACTCCAAGCTAGCACCAGACGTAATAATTTGTTTTTACCAAAAATTCACTCGCCCTCGTCAGTTACAATACACCTGCATCCAATTCGAATTGTTTCAAATCTGAATTTGTTACAGAAAACGATCAATATCCTGGAAAAAAAATCGGCGACTATTGAATAAACCCCTCATGATTATTTTACAAGTGTTTCAATCAATGAAATAGAATTCGTTTAACTATTAGATGTTATCGAAGAGTCGTAGGGATAATATAAATAAAAAAAATGTTTCCCAAACTACAAAAAATTGTATAAGGAATATGTTTTGCAATAAATTGTCACCATTATGATTTTTATTTGGTTTCGCTGTTTATATGTTCATGTTTCGGACGTAGCTTTATGTATTCAGCAGTATATTAATTCCACTTTCAAACATTAATTAGCTGTGCATTTTTAATCGGCTTCAATTCGATAGAAACTCGAACAGACATGTTGTCCTTTGCAAAGTTACTTAAAATGATACACGATTAGGCAGACAGCATACTGAGCAACCATGACCGACCGTCCGCGATCGTCCAACTACGACAAAAATTTCCAATAAGTGTATTCCCATAACTCACACTGAATAATCGTCCTCGACCGGTTTTCAAAGAACCTGTTTGAAATTCCAATCTGCTGAAAATTTTGGTCGATCAGTGTGAGTTTGAAAGTTTTCATTGATCCCTTTCAATTTTTGTCGTTGCTGGACGGTCAGTGTATTTTTTAGCTTAACCGTCGTGGTGCGCTATTTACTAAAAATCACAGGATTTGACACTATCACTATTACTAGCTCAATGGTGAATATATGATATCTGAGTATGTCCTTCGAGGCAAATAACAATTTAATGTTCATTGACGTTTGTCGAATCATACTTAAAGGATCGGAGGCAAGCAGTTTACATTAACAACTGCCATGCTGAAATTGAGTTTATCAAGTCTGGGGTTCCCCAGGGCTCAGTTCTAGGACCACCTTCTTTTATCATCTATATCAACGATATTTTTCACCACATGTTACCTATACCAAATGTATCTGCGTGGTATGCTAATGATTGCACTTTTTATGTTTTTGACAAAGAAATTACTCTTTGGTGAATTTTCCTCAAGATTGAATTTGAATGAGAATAATGCTTTTGCCATCTATTTAGAAGTTGAACTACTTGGATTGTTATGGATGATAAATAGAAGGCAGCTTTTATTGAACAACTGAGCAAAACATTAAACTCAAATATTTCAAATATTTATTCGTTACGGAAATTAAGTGGATCCGCTTGCCCATGCAGCAATATTGAGAACACCTTTTTTTGGTTTATTTCATTCCCACAGTAAATATGGAACAACTCTTTGGGAAAGCAATGTTGGTTCAATAACAATAAAGCCAGCTTTGAGAATTATATTGACTATTTCACTCATCTTAAAATTCTCACATAATCTGACCAATCGCTAACCAAAGATAACTCGTGTTATCGCGATAACACCAGTTGTCTTTCAATTCTGATTGAAGGACCAGCTTCGGAATTTTCAACGACGTAACCATGGCAACACAAAGTTTGGCAGTTCTATCAATATTAATTGTACCTGATTGTGTCAAAATGAGTCGATTCGTTGCAAATTCAAATGAAATTATGAAACGAAACATTATAATATTGACGATTTTAATAATTTGTTTATGACTGTTATAGACTAATAAAATTCAACTCGTGATTGAATTAATCTCATAAGTCTGTCTTTTACTTCTGAACTTAACTGAATTGTTTTGAGAAAACACCATTCGTCCTGCGGACTGGTGGTGTTTTCACGAAGCAATTCAGTTTCGTTCAGAAATAAATCGACAGACTTATCGCGAAAATTCAATCACTCGTGGTATTACTCCTGAAAATACAGATATAGATAGTCGTCTATTATTTAAAAAATATTAAATACGTCTTACCTCCGATCAAGTAACACAATCTAGATGAGTAATACTCAAATAGAACTGAGGATAACGTCTTCTCATTATGTTATCCCTCAAATCATGACATTATTGCCATGTCGAAATTTTTTAAGGAAACAATAAGCACGTCAGTTAGATTTTCATATCTGTCGGGTATATTCATGGCAACGAAAACCCAAAAATATATCTTGGATGAAATATATAGCAATAAGAAGGCAATTGAAACGTTCATTGTAGCTTGTTGGGAGCATGTAAAAACGATTGTATTTTCATCACCGAACGGAGATTCTTCGTTGTCGATATAGTCTGGTCGGTACGGCAATACTGCATTTGAAATATCGAATGTCAAATATGACAGAACAACAAAACATCTCTGATCTGTTCATCTTTGGCTTATTGTAGTGTTTTTTCGTGAATAAAGGGCAAATTCTGAGTAAATTTGTGTTAAGCTATCGTTAGTTTTTATTATTAGGCAATGGTTGGAGCATTGTGAAATGTGTAAAAGACTATTCAAAGCTGGAAATTAAATTATGTCATTTCATAGGTAAGCTACCAGTGTCGTTACTATCGAGAAAGGGAAACCGAATTGGAAAAGAGTAAAATGAATGAATTATGAAAAATCATGTCAATTAGAGCATCGGCTGTTCTCAAAATCCTGTGGAAATTATTCCATCTTAATTTCAGGTTTCCATTCCATATTGGGTTTCCATTATTTCTATTTTATTGAACCTCAATATTTCTGTTGACAACGCACGACACTGCCGTTGGGAGAAGATGTTCCTTACGCACATTTTAATGCGTGTGCGGCGAGTTACTCATCTAGGTTGTGTTATTTGATCGGAGCGTCTTACCGTATATTTTCGTTCTCAATATTTTGCTAAAATTCATAGAGACATTTATCAAAACATTATGGATATCATGATTATAATACAAGAATTTGTAACTTATTACGACCAACTGCTAGACATTGGCTTAATACTCCTGACTGTAGAGTGTGAATCTATACAATGAGCTGCTTTCAATAATGTTACAAGAAATTCTTATATTGTGTTTAATTAATCATTTATACCACATCAAAGTCATTGTGACAATTCTCTACTTTCACCCACCAATAATTCACTTCACTCGTATTTATTATTTACTATTTTTTGTACCATTGTATTTACTACTGTTTTGACTTTGAACTCTTTACTTTCGTAACATAATATGATCAAACTAACTGATCCAATATATACATCATTCGCATATTTATCTTAACATTTGAAATCAGTCCTAATTCATAAAATAATCGTTTTAATAGTTATTTGTTTGACACGGTATACTAGGTAGCAAAATATTGAATAAGACTGCAGAGGCTGGTTTAGTTTCAAGGTACATACTCTTTTTCGCCTACTGTTCAAGTATATTTTCTAAAATTTCTTTATGTTCACTGTCGTGGCAAAATCAATAGAAACTCTATACAAATCGCAGTTGTTGGCTGAAAATGTGTATTAATTCGAACAAAGTTCGAAAATACGTGCTGAAGATTATCACGATAATAAAATCGAGAAAACCGTGTGGAGAAAAAGGGTACTTCGACTTTGTCGGTTTTATTCGTTTTATTGACTGAAAATGTGTTTTAAATTTTTGTTGGAAATGTTCTGAACCATTAGTATGAGTGTAATTAAATTATCTCATAAAACTGTCCCTCAATACATTTTTCTCGTCAAAGAAAATGTCACATACTTTTTTGTCAATTTTTAGCTGCCTAGACAGCAAAGTGTCACTGTTACCTAGGCTGAAAAAGTAATACTTTGGTAATAAAAATTTTTCTGCAGAATTAGTGTTTTGCTGACAATCGAGGAAAAGAAGCTGATTTTTTCAACACATTTCGGATTGTGGATTTTTTTTCAAATAAGACTTCCGCTTATTATAATTTCAAGAAAAATGTATGTGTTTGTATGAGATGCATTTTGTAACTGGGCCATTATACTTCTAGTTATAACGATTTTTTTCGTTATGAGTGCTCTCTTAAACAAGTAACTAAATGATGGCAATTAAGTCAGTTAAATGTAAACATACATCACGTGTGATGCAGAACTAGTAAATTCCATGACGGTTTCACGAGATAAACAATAACATTTTACTGTTATGTAAACATGTTCTTCATGCAATTACTCTTCGTGCAGATGGTGAATCGTGAATAACCTCACTAAAAATATGCGACGTGGTCGTTCTTCAAATTTGTATGATGCTTGTGAAATATTGTTGGCAATGTACGAAGCCCTGGAAGTACGAAGCCCTGGAAGGGACACCTGAAATTAAGAAAATATTTTTCTTCAAAATTCTGACTTATAACTCGGAATTTTAAACTTCCGAGTTATAACTCGGAATTTTGAATTGTAAATTCCGAGTTATAACTCGGAATTTTAAAATTCCGACATATAAGTCGGAATTTTGAATCGAAAATTTCGAGTTGTAACTCGGAATTTTAAAATTCTGAGATACAACTCGGAATTTTGAAGTAAAATTCCGAGATATAAGTCAGAATTTTAAATATCAAAATTCCGAGTTTTATCTCGGAATTTTAAAATTCCGAGTTACAACTCGTAACTTTCGATTCAAAATTCCGACTTATATCTCGGAATTTTAAAATTCCGAGTTATAACTCGGAATTTACAATTCAACATTCCGAGTTATAAGTCGGAAGTTTAAACTTCCGAGTTATAACTCAGAATTTTGAAGAAAAATATTTTCTTAATTTTAGGTGTCCCTTCCAGGGCTTCGTAGTAATGAACTTAATTTTTTTACTAGCAGTGCAATCAGTCGGATGAATACGACTTCAAAGCGGAATTTTTGTTTTAAGAAACGTTTTAAAAAAATGTAGAAGTTAGCAGCATCTATCCAAAAATACCAAAAAAAAATTAAATAATCATCCTAAACCATAAAACAATCATACGATCAAACAATTGGTATTTTTTTCATATAATTTAAGTCAATGGAGAAAATAATAGACTTTTAGGTCAGAAGCGAACTGCTCGAGTTAAGACCGCTCCACAAGAAATAGTTTGCTTACCAAGCAGGTAAATACATGATTAATGCTTTACAATGCCTGATGGCTCTATGTGCCTTCATCGACATAGAGGGGGCATTCGATAACACCTCACATGCCTCCATAACCAGATAACTAGAGGAAAGGAATATCAATGCCTCATTGATCAATGCTGAAAAGCAGAATCATTGTAGCGCCTCTGGGGAGAGACAGTCAGGATGACAGCGGAAAAAGTTGCCCACAAGGGGGAGTTCGATCGCCTTTACTGTGGTCACTGGCTGTCGACGACCTGCTAGTAAAGCTACAAGAATCTGAGTTCACACCGATGACCTGGTCATCACCGAGGGACAGACATGACGGTGTAATCTCCGACCACATGCAAGTAGCCCTAAACACAATCAGAAGCTGGTGCGCGAAGGAGGAACTCAATGTCAATCCTAGCAAAACAGTGCTCGTCCCACTCATCAAGAGGCGAAAGTATGAACTCCAAAGCCCCAACCCTGAATGGGACCCAGCTAACAGTTTTCAAAGAAGTAAAATACCTAGGCGTTATAATCGACCAAAATTTGACATGGAACAGCCAAATCAACCACATTCTTTCCAGGGCTATAGCGGCAAGCTGGGCATGCCGCAGAGTTTTGGTCTGAAACGGAAAATCATTTATTTGTCATACCAAACGATCATTGAACCTATGGTCACCTAGAGGAAGTGGATTTTCTTAAGAGCTATGACGTTGAATATATCTCTCACTCACACTCATTGCCAATACGTAAATTTGCCCTCTGCTACGGTATGAGTCATAGCTCTTGAGAAAATCCACTACCTCTACCCACTGGTATAATGGCCAAATATTCAACAAATTTCAGCAGAAGTCAAGCTGCAGAAAGTGCAGCGGCTAGCCTGCCTGGGAACCACAGGAGCAATATTTACATGCTCGACTGCAGCTCTAGAGGTAATGCTAAACCTTCTGCATTGCACCTACAAATGAAAAAAGCAGCAAATAGCGCCTTCAGACTGTAACAGACAAAAAACTTACAAGCAGGAAATCTAATCTGACATCTAAAAATTTTCCTAGAAGCCGTGTCTAAACCAACAGATATGCCGATCGGGTACGACTTCGAAGTGCAGTTTGAAATGGTCATAAATAACCACTAGATTTACACAGATAACGGTCCTCAATTGGCAACGGATGTCTCAGTGTGGTACACAGATGGATCCAAGATGGACAAAGGGGTTGGAGTGAGCGTTACAGGGTAAAATTTTAGGCTTTCAGAACCCCTTGGTAGGAACCCAACCATATTCCAAGCAGAAGTACATGCCGTAGATATATGTGCCCAGGAATGCCCTGAAGGGCAGAAATCTATATACTATCAGATAGCCAAGCAGCACTAAAAGCGCTGAAGTCACACACTTGTTATTCTAAGCTGACTAGTGACTGTAAACAAACCCTGAGATAACTGGCAGCAAACAATCAGGTAACTCTGATGTGGGTGCCAGGTCACAGGGGCATCAAAGGTAACGAGGAAGCAGACTACCTTGCAAAAGAAGGAGCAAAAACACCACTTTCGGACAAGAAACCTACTGTGGACTCTCCAAAGCCCGCTTGAAAGAATAGTTTTGATGCTAGGAATTCGGTGAAATGAAATCTCTGGAATAAAGTGCCAGGACAAAGACAAGCGAAAAGGCTAGTGAGCCTATCGCCAAGGAAAGCTAAACAGCTTTTCGAGTTGGACAAAAAAGACTTGAAATTGGTAACGGAACTACTCACTGAGCATTGCCCTCTAGGGTATTACCCCAAAAAGATGGGCAAGTCACAGAGTGATAGTTGCCGCATCTGCTTTGCGAATGCCCAGCGCTCAAATGCCTAGAAAGGGCATTCGTAACGTCCTCCAACATCAGGAACTTAGCTCCTAGGAAACTAATAAACTTCGCACGGGTCTTGCAGGTTAAGGTGCTCCATGACCCCCCCACGATCTAAATTATAATTTATGTGATATGAAACATAAGGATATGACAAGTTAACTCCATTGAAGGATTTCCAATTTAATTATTGTCAGTCTCTGACTTTTGAGGGTTACTTGTAAGGGTGCAGCCGGTTGACAGATATAACATTTTTAACACAAATAAAAAAATACAGATGGATCAATTAACCTATATGCCAAAGCCGATTAGGCTTTGAAGTTACACTTTGCAGGCCTGAAGTTTTATCTACTTACAACGTTTTAAATCTGTAAACACAAAACTTCAAAATCTAGTAATATCCTTTTTTGTTGCAGACTGATCCGAATACAGCATTTCTGAGAGCAGCTAGAGCTGGACAGCTGGATAAAATACAAGAGTATCTAGATTCAGGAACTGTAAGGGATATAAACACTTCAAACGCTGTAAGTACCTACCTACCAATTATTCAATACATTGTATTTATTTCCCAAATCAGTTTGAACTAATTTTTCAGAATGTTTCTTCACATTACATCAAAGTATTCTTGCAAAAATACACAGTTCACTGGTGATTGATGTATTTAGTTTTTATAATGCCCAGCTTTTCAAAATTGCCGAAGTTACAGTCTTTATTTTCACGTCTCTTCGAAGGCATAAAATAAATAATTACCTGATTTTCTCCATAACTAACGTATATATTTGGATTCAATTCTAGTGCAGTATAAAATATAGAGCAGGGGATATTATATGGAATTCATTCAGCTATCAACTTCCCTCGCCCAACCTGCTGTACTACCATGTAAATTGAAATACCGAATATTATACAGTGTGAAAACCCCACCAATAGAAGTTGTCTGTACCTAGTACGATTAGGGTTCTCAGTACAATTATCTGGAGGACACTGGTTATGTCGTAAAAGGATTTTTTTCATCTACTCACGCGGTGAGTAGGTATTCATTCATTGTGCAATGGGTGTACAACCAAGGCAAATAAAAAAACTTCTACAATCATAATTGATTCTCTTCCATTCTGCAGTCGGCGATCGTAACATTAGAAAAAATTTGCATCTCAATTAGTTAGTACCCACTCCAGGTACGTCTAATCGCGAATAATCCTGTATAACCTGATATTTGATAACGTTATTTCGAAGTGAAATATAATAACGGACCGACTTGTTTGGTTGGAAAAATGGCAACATTCATTTTCAGTTCAATTCATGGAAATATTAGCATTCAAGGTTTTCTGTTACGTTCTTTTTATTATCACTGATGTTCATTACCTGTGACAAAACAGTTGGTGCCGATCTGAATTTTTTGACAAATATTCCGGATTCACCGTAAGTGAATTTCGATTTTCAAATGGGACACCTGGTATATTATCATTTGTTACTTTTTGTGACCTTTTTTTATTCATTTATTTTTTCATTCTAGAGGGCTTAAATACGTTCTATTAACTAATTTCAGTCCTAAAATGTTCGAAAAAATACATCTTTACCGATTTCGAATAAAATGGTTCAGCTAATGTGAAGTTAAATTTAAAAATTTTTATTACAGTTTTTGTTAAATCCTGATAGAAAACTGAAAATATAACGTTTTAACTTTCGTAAAATGAATTAATCTTATTGAGATTAAAATAAGATTCAAAATCATCGAGTGGCCTGTGACCAACACAACTGAAACAAAATCATTAAATTGTTGCGGTTAAAATTGACGTGTCGAAAATATACCAGGTGTCCCATTTAAAAATTGAAAGTTTAAGTCTCTTCCGGTGCTTCCAGAATGTGCATGAAGTTAAGTTACTTGTCAAAAAATGCAGTTTTATGTTTTAAACAGGTCCCCCAAATTTCATTCTATTATATCAGAAAAGAAAAAGTTATAGGGGCGAGCCACCTTCCGTGGACACCCGGTTTAAAAATTAGTCTTGCTGATCATAGGCTAAAAATTTGGATTTACACGACATTCTTTGTACTTTTCGATCACTAATAAAATATTTTCAGAATTGAACTATTTACCAAAAAGGAAGTAATAAAATATACTGTCAGAAATGGTGTTTTGCAGTGTAAAATTGAAATCAATTTATACTGTTTTTATTTCACATGAAAACCAAATTATTGCATTATTCTGAAGCATGAAATTATAATCTTTATAGCATAATTGAGGATGAAAGTTGTTATGGATGGAGATATCGTTTTAACGTTCATGTGAAAACAAAACATCGTTCTGAGTCAGAAATTTAATAAATGATTATAATCGGAAACAATAACGGTATATTTTGGAGTAACTGAAAGTGACTGTCTCGAGGTGAATATTAGTAGGTGACCAGCAGTGAGGAAGTTCACCAACAAGAGCAGAAAAAATTATTCCACTTTTATACTTCGAATATCACATTTCCTTCTCAATAATCAACTTAGCATTCTGATGGATTCATTGAATTCACATGAAGGAAAATGATACTATAATAATAATATCCTCCTTCACTATACCCTTAAAGTGTACCCAAAGTCATGGACTGTGGGTTAGAGGACGGTTATTGTTATTATTTGGCGTAGCTCTCTAGGGCTACTTACTGATGTTTGGTTGTGTTGTCACTTTTCAGCTGTTTCTTTACAGCTGACACAACGATGGAGATAATGAAACTTCAATAAATTGTCCTCGAGAGTAACCCTCAGTGTTTCATGAATCAAATTGTAAACACATTATTGAGTTATTTTGAAAGTTAACCTCATAAACAACAAATTCAGTTCCAAGCATGGAATTTGTTTCTTACTTCATCATTCATCGGCACACTGTATATATCTTCGACTCGAACAAAGTTAATAATCTCCTTTAACAAACAAATTTGCGTTCTAAATCGACAGCACATATAGTGCACTAATTGAATTTAAATATTGAAATGTCGAGCGTAAAGCAGTCATATTGCCTTTTATGTTCCAAATCCAATTAGGTTTATTCAATGAAAAATATTAACTGGGTATAATACAGTCATTACCGAAAGTAACTGGGAAGTGAAACGACTTCTGCCACCACCTCTACCTGACCTAAATTGAAAACCTATTTTGTATAGTACTTATAAGTAACTTGCAATTACAAATGATTGTAAATTATGAACATAATAGCTGACCTGTCCTTCTCCCTTTTATCTCCTAGTAGGAGAGAAAAATTATAATTATTGAAAATAGTGACATAAAAGAATATGTAGAATGAATGAACAATTTTTCGTGGATTTGTCCTGCTTCCCTAGGAATTTCATCAGTGCAAACAATATCTTCATCGCTACTTGCCATTTTTAAAATTCACAGTGCAATTGACCTAAAGAAGAGTCAATTTAATTAGGTGAATTTTCATTCATTTGTTTTCACAGACTACTTCTATTCAATTGCATCCTTTCAAATACAAAAGGAATCGAAAAATTATCATTGTGAAAATGATTAAATGTTCTAGTAAACACTAGTAGCGGAAAAAAATAGTATATCCATCATGATAGAGAAGATTTTTTTCTGATTCGCAACTTATTATATCTCTCGATACTTCGCATCTTCAGATAATAATAAGGCTCGGCTGAGAACTGATCTCTTACTTTTTTTTTCGGAGGTGGAGAAAACCCTTTATGAGAAGGTTATGAGCCTGACATCTCAAGTTCTACTGTGAGTGTCTCCTTATGCTCACGCACTAAATAACTTCACCCCCATTGAGGCCCAACTGACTGTTGCCTCCGGTGACACTTAGGCCTGCTGACCCATTATAGCTGCCCTGTGTTGAGTGATCACATTACCGTCTTAAGTACTTTTGAGCCTTGCATAAGTTTGTTCAAGTCCTTTGCTTGGTGAGAACTGTATAACTCTGGACTGCCACATGGCTGTCCGAAAATTGCCTGTCTTCTGAGGTCTACTGCCTGGCAGCAGCACAGTATGTATTTTACTGTTTCTCAATCCTTACCGCACAGTCTGCAGGTCAGGTCTCCATTATACAGTCCCATCTTGTTATGGTGTTCCTTCACCGCTGCGTGACCAGTCAGGAGCCCCGTAACGATTTTTAGGTGACTCCTGCTTATCACTAACAGGTCTACTGTTTTTATTGTGACACGGTCCTTTAATTTATCCTTTTCCATGTTTGTTTCCTGAAATATGAAAGATGTTCTTCCACAATCCTGTTGAACCTTTCAACCATGCCATCAGACTGTGGGTGGAGGGACGTTGTTCTGGTCTTGCTAATTCCCATCAATTCACAAACTTCCATGCATAAATTTGATTCGAAATTTCTTCCTTGATCGGAATGTAGCTCCATTGGGACTCCAAACCTTGAAAACATGTTATCCACCAGAGCTCTTGCAACTGTGGATGCTTCTTGATTAGGCAAGGCATAAGCTTCAACCCATTTGCCAAAGTAATCCATGGCAACGAGGATGTATTTCTTGCCATCATTCGTCATTGGAAACGGTCCGTCACCATCTTTCTACATCTTCACGACATTGGACCCATTAAAATCTCTGCCGTATTTTATCCAAGGTCTTATTCACTTCAAAATGTCCACCTGATTTGCTGCCATGACCCTCCTAATGGGCAGGTTCGACCCCAATAAACAATACAACAAAGGCACTTAATTATTCTTTTACAGGTATCAAGTGCCTTTGTTGTATTGTTTATTGGGGTTGTACCTTCCCATTAGGAGGTTCACTTCCTAGTACACAGATTAACCCATGGTAATTAATTATTTGATATAAATAAGACTGGTATGCCGATTTACAGTTAGTTTAGTAATTCCTACTGATGAAGATAAGTTTGTTATCGAAATGAAGGGGTTAAATACTTTTTGTTCTCATTGAGTGACACCACAGGCGTCCAATATCCCATTTTCGATGATTTTTATTGCTCTGTCATCTTCAGCATTCATCGTTTTCTTGAATGGAAGAACGCCAAAACACTCAGTTGTGAATGTCTCCTTGACTAGATCGTGAAGTTGTTGGTCATCGGTTTTGTTGCAGATGTGAGCTAGTGCAAAACTCGTTTCATCACTATGGCAGGACCCATCCCAACTTACACTTTGTTGCAATTGGAAGTTTACTGTGAAGGCTTCTTGTCTTGGAACAATAATTGCAGTATTATCTTGCCCTATGAGAATTAAAGGTTTTTCATTACTGAAATTATCAATCGGTAAACTATTCAAATGGCGTTGATTTTGCCATTTGTCCATATCTACTGTTTGAGAAGGTAAGTCTAAATTATCTATTGTTCTTGCATCTATAATTTGAAAAGATTTTGCTTCCTTACGTACTCCTGAGTTACCAAAATCGACCTTTTGAGAACTGTTCAAATTTGAAACAATACCTCCTGTCCATTTTATACAGAGTGATTCCTGGGTTCCTTGTAGTCCTAGCAGTTCCGCAATGGATTGATCCACTAATGTTGCTGTGGAACCTTCGTCGCATAATGCCAGAGTTTTGAAACTGCCATTCGGTCCGTAGAGCATCACAGGAATCATGCGAAGAAGAACATCTTTTCTTGTCTGGAGTGTACAAACAATTTCATCTGACTTTTTGTTTTCATCTTCGATGATAGGCTCATCTTTCCCTTCCCTGTTGAAATTATTATGTAAAAGCTTGTGATGTTTCAATTTGCATCCTCCAACACCACAATCTTTCTTTTTCTTACATCTGAACTTCGAATGTCCAGGTAAAAGGCATATAAAACAAAGTTTTTTACTTACTACTAATTGTACTCCAGCGGCTATCAACATCATCATTTTTCAATTTGAGACAAATGTCGAGCTTGTGGTCGTCTACTTCACAATAATCACATGATTTGCCCATTTCTCGAGTAGTCAAGATTGTTTCAGGTTTCCTGTATGTTGGTATTATCAGAAAGAGGGTTTTCAGTGTGTTTATTATTATCAAAATTATTATTAATGACATTGCTAACATTATCAACGATAAACCTATATTTGCAGCACCTGACTCGGCTTTCGTCTGACGTGGTTGTCCATTATTATTAACCCATTCACGTGTGGCTTCCCTGAAGTTCGTGATATCATCTTCGCTGGCATGAGCTCCTTCTCGCTCCTGATGTTGGAACTCTTCTTGAGCTTCTATCTCTGCTTCCTGTAGTTCTTTTTCGATTTCTAGTAGACGCATCTGGTTTTCTAGCTCTTATTTCATTTCGAGTTCTTGCATGTTCTTCTCTTCCTTAAGTTAAAACTGACCTGGGATCGTCGGCTCTTATAAGATGTTGTGGACTGGGTATCCTGGTGAAGATCTATCTCGTGGACGAACTGATTCCTCTTCTTATCCGTAAGTTGTTCAGCTCTGTCCTTATCTCCATACCAGAGGAAATCCGCTGACAATTGTCTGTTGATTCCTGCACCTTTTCTTGCGCTATGCATTAGTTCATCCACTTCTTGATTCATATCCGGTACAAGGACCAAAAATGTTTCGTTTTCTTTCAATAAAAGTGTATTCTGTTTCAAAAATGTTTTATTTTTTCCAAAAATCTTTGACAAGAATCAAATCTACACTCGTAACTACGATCCTAAATTAACATACAGGATGTAATATTAACAATTGTAAAAATATAACAGGAAAAGGAAGATTCTCTGGTCTGGACTTCTGGCCACTTCGGTAAGGAGGGCAATGAAACGGCGGACCTTCTTGCAAGAGAAGTTGCCACAAGTAAGTTTATTGAACCAGAATCTGCCATTGGCATCTCACAAAGTGTTGCCAAATATACACTGAACACCTGGACAGCAAGAAGAGTATTAAACTTTTGGCAAAACCTACGAGGATTGGCTCATACCAAGGCATTCATACATTCCTCGAAGAATTTGACCAAAACACGTTTGAATCATCACATGACAAGACTGTAACTGTCGGTGTGCCCGACATGTCTCTGTCTTGAAGATGACAGGCACATACTTTGTGCCTGCCCCGCCGTGGACCGAATCAGGTTTTCGATGTTTGGAAGAGTTTCACTCTCTCCCTCGGACCTGACAGATCATACACCTAATAAACTAATCGGCTTCGTCAAGAAGCGTTCATTTGGTGAAATATGAATTGGTATGAGCCACAATGGACCCTTACGGGTCGCAGTGGGCCAAGCTGACTCGCTTATTTTAAACCTAACCTAACTTCCCCTCAGTCTTCTATAGTCACTTTTATATGATGCGACGCGCACCTACTTGTATCCGAAACATCAATATTTTTTAAAACTCTTTGCACATACAGTGTGTGCGATTTAGTAGACAAAGATGTTGACAGATATGAATTATTCTTATTTCCAAGACCTACTTACTATGCTCTGCTAAATGGATCAATAAGGAGTGTTAGTTATATGATGAAAAATTTCCAAATTCGTTCTTTTTCGACTGACCCTGTATGAAAAACTGATCATTTTAAAGAAAAGGTGAAGTCGCCATTCAAATAAAAAATATCGAGTATTCAAATAAGAAGTTCTATCATCGTATCCTGTACAGATAGATGTCTCTAGTTCAACCAAAAATCAATAGTTGAAAAAGTATTATCAATATCGTTTAATTTTTTATTATAATACATATTTAATAAACAATTGTAAACATACCTCTTTGAGTTCTATGCTTTTTTTTTAAACATTTTTCTCAACATCGAAAGAAATTTTGGAAAAATTCTCATGATTTCATTTCATACTGTTACGTTTTTGCTAAATAATAGGCCGAGCACACTACTGAACTGTTAACTTCACTATAAACAAACATACAACACTTCACTGACTAATAAAACACTTAGATCCATACAACAATACAACTAGCTAAATATTCCCAACACTTCTGCTTATTATCACTTTCTAATCTTCTTAAATAATTCTCTTCATAAA
This sequence comes from Chrysolina americana, assembly GCA_958502065.1. NCBI lineage: Eukaryota > Metazoa > Arthropoda > Insecta > Coleoptera > Chrysomelidae > Chrysolina > Chrysolina americana. Next base: position 73,591,516 of record OY293412.1, read on the forward strand.
AACTCCTTTTCCAGTCAAATGTCTCGCGTTTATACAGGTACTCAAGTGTAACCAGAATCTACTCGATGCGACGGTTCGGTTATCCCGAATATTCATTACCGGTAGCTATCTGCCTTTTTCTCGGAAACCATATCGACGATACGCGTGCATTATGGGGTATAGTTCAGCAAATAAGTAAGGCAAAAAAAATAAAGGTATTATTGAAAACATTGAAAGTGCAGATACATGAGAATAACTAGTGAAAATAATTGATATTGCCAACGAATAAAATTGTAAGAGATGATAACTATAGAATGGAAAGTGAATCTACACTAAAATCCTTTATGTTTGCACCCATCACGGCAAATGAAGTGCACAGAACAATATCTAAACTGAAAAACGACAAAGCTGCCGGATTGGATAATATAAAAGCTGAAACCTTAAAACTAATCAGTCCTTACATTATGCTCATTTATTCAATAATTGTATAGAGCATGGAATTTACCCAACTGTCTTCAAGAGCTCTATCGTCACTCCTATATTCAAAAAAGGCAATGTAAACAATGTTAACAATTATCGACCCATATCACTTATCACACATATATCAAAGATTTTCGAAAAACTTGTAAAACAACGGCTCGTTAGTTATCTGAATAAGTTTAAAATTTTATCGCAACACCAGTATGGTTTCAGAGAAAAAACATCAACGCAGGATGCTGTAATTGCCCTTACTACAAAAATAAATCAAAGTCTTAATGACAGCAAGCCGTGTTTGTGTTTATTCGTCGATTTATCCAAAGCCTTCGATACAGTTAGTCACCAGCTGCTCTTAAACTGCCTAGAAGATATTGGAATACGCAATAATGACTTATTATTTTTCGAAAGCTATCTTACTAACAGACATCAAGTAGAGAGGATTGAGGATACACTCAGCAATGAGATGCTTGTTGAATATGGAGTTCCGCAAGGGACTGTCCTCGGTCCTACTCTCTTCAATATATCACGAGGTGAGGTACGCCCCCTAATTTTTCTATAGTTTTGAAGATGCAGGTGTCAAATTTGGTATGTCAATATATTACTCTAATACGCATATTTTGACGCCATTGCCGAAAATTCATCACTTCCGGTTTAACCGGAAGTGATCCCAAACTTTTTTATACAAATGACACCCTGTACAATTTTTTTCATTATCCGGAAGAACACGCATTTTGTGATAACACTGTTTTTCAAAATTGAAAATCGATTGAAAAATGGCGGAGATCCAATTGATTTTTCAAACGAACAAAGTTGGCCATGAACATCTAACTCAAATCATCACAACTGACGAACGGCGTCAACATTTACGAGAGGAAGGTTCGAGGTAAGATACAGCTGGAAATTGGGCTTCTCATGTAACTGCAGAAACCATATTTTCCAACAAATATCAAAAATTTCCTCAAAACGAAGTAGTTCCCATAGAGAAATGCTCACAACTGCCATTTCTCAAATGGCAATATAATCTTTTCATATTGTCGTATTGAAAAGTTATGAATTATCTAAATAATCGTGATAAAAGATTCGGAGAATTCTGAAAGGAATCGAAAAAGAGGTTTCATTCTGAGTGTTCTCAAAATTGAATATTCTTAAACAGAGGCGGCTTGAACCTACGAAAGCTAAGCAAAAAATCAAGTCTTTTCATTCGAGCAATCTGATAATTCATCATTTTTTAATACGACAATGTGAAAAGAGTATATAATTTTGAGGAAATTTTTGATACTTGTTGGAAAATATGGTTGTTGCAATTACATGAGGAGCTCAATTTTCAGCTTTTCTCACCTCGAACCTTCCTCTCGTAAATGTTGACGTCGTTCGTCAGTTGTGATGATTTGAGTTTAATGTTCATGGCCAACTTTGTTCGATTGAACAATCAACTGCATCTCCGCCATTTTTTAATCGATTTTCAATATTGAAGAACAGTGTTATCACAAATTGCGTGTTCTTCCGGATAATGAACAAAATTGTACAGGGTGTCATTTGAAAAAAGTTTGGTGTCACTTCCGGTTAAACCGGAAGTGGTGAATTTTCGGTAATGGGAGTCAAAATATGCGTATTTGAGTAATATATCGACGTACCAAATTTGAAATCTGTATCTTCAAAACTATAGAAAAATTAGGGGGCGTACCTCAACTCGTGGTCACCCGGTATATATATATATATATATATATATATATATATATATATATATATATATATATATATATATATATATATATATATATATATATATATATATATATATATATATATATATATATATATATATATATATATATATATATATATATATATATATATATAGAAAAGGGTAGTCTTGTTTGCTGACTAGTTAGGAAATGAGTTTTTTAATATTTGGGATATGCAGCAGGCCAATAAGGGTACTCTTATACACTTGTTCCAAGCTTTCAATAACTTTTTATTATCATCTTCAGGGAAACTACAAATATGTAAAGACAACTATGAGAATTAAGCCAACGAAAAACGTGGAATAACTTACACTGTTTCGAGGTTACATGGCGTATATGTTAAAAATAATCATGAAATATGGACAGCACTGGGAGTAAAACATCATTGATAACAACCAAGAGTAACGTGGATGCACACTCATTACTGATGATACATTATGACATGGATTTTAAAAATTGTTAAAATTCTATAAAAGCACGTGTTGTCCTTGAAGAGGCAAACAACCGCGGCGAGTAATTTTATTCGACTGACTAGCCAAGACCACTGACAAATGACATGAGACAATTGATACATGATATATGACAGGTGACATGAGCCACACGAATCTTAATCATGGGGAGTGACAGATGACACTACAACCTAATGATACAGATCTGTGATGGAGCTGCATGGAACAATAATTATGAATTGTGAAATTTGGAATATGAGAACAATATATTTTATATTAATGGTGTAGGTGCCAATTGAGCTGAACCAACAAAGGAAACATATCCTGAAAACATGAACACTCGACCTAATGCTAACAATAATACATTACTGAAAAATATGGAACAAAGATTGTATGAACAGTATTTTGATGGGGGAATTGAATTATATTGAATTAATTTGTGAAGTCAATATTCATTGAAGTAATCCGTTGATTGTCTCCAAACTTTGTATTGTCTGCAAAAATTAAATAAGAGTAAATTTCACTCAAGTGATTTACGTCTGTTTTTTTATTCAGCGCATTGTCCGCTTGTGCAATGTGAACCATTTCTAAAAAAAGCCTTTTGGCTGTGTTTTTTTCTGTAGATAAAATTTTTACCGAATTATAATCCATACAGTGTCCTTCCTTAGCAACATGTTCACTCAGTGCACATCTCTCCGGGTGTAGTCTACTGTCGCTCTTGTGTGACACAATGCGGTCCTTAAGTGGTCTGGACGTTTGTCCAATGTATTGTTTTTCACAATTTTGACACTGTATACAATAAACTACATCCGAACAGTTTATGCACGGAGTCTTGTCTTTTAATTTGGAAAAAATTCTCTTGATAGGCAAAACATTTTTATTGGATATTTTTTTATTTTCTGAAAAAGATTTGAAAATTCTGGATAGTCCAGGGGTGATGTCTTTAATGAACGGTAAAGAAGCATAAAAGGAAAGAGTCCCAGTGACTTCAGCAACTTGCGTATTGACTGGAGATGGAGAAAGTGTATTATTAATATTATTACTATGTAAGTTTATGTCATCCATGGATGAGGTATTATACACGATCTTTTTTACAAAGGAAGCAGGATATGAATTTTGGAGAAAAAGATTGTAAATTATGTCTAAATTTTTTTTGAGAAAGGAAGTGTCAGATATTTTGATGACCCTTGATTTCATTTGTTTAATCAGATTGACCTTCATGCTCTGTTTATGATAAGACCAGTAGCTCATATATCTTCCAGAGCTCATTGGTTTCCTGTACCAATCTATAAGTACGGTGTTCTCTGGTGTTCTGATAAACATGGTATCAAGGAACGGAACGCTGTTATGTTCGTTTTCTCTCTCAATGGTGAACTGTATGTGGGGATCGTAGCTGTTGAAAATGAACAAGGTGTCATCTATGGTATCTGACGGAATTGCAATGATAATGTCATCTACATATTTCTTAAGGAAAGGTGGATTGAAAGGGAGAACATAAGTGACCATGTCTAACAAATCATCCATCACGTATGAAGACACTTTTTTGAATTTAATATCTTTCCTTTTTGAAAATACTTATTTTGCATTCAATGATAAATTTTATAAACAGACTTTTGGTACCCCAATGGGTGCAAAAATTAGCCCTATATTGGCAGCATACGTGATGGATGATTTGTTAGACATGGCTATTTTCTACCAGGCATATATATATATATATATATATATATATATATATATATATATATATATATATATATATATATATATATATATATAATAGCCGTGTCATCGGCAAAACCTATGATGTTATCATTATGTTCCAGTGAGAATAATATATATATATATATATATATATATATATATATATATATATATATATATATATATATATATATATATATATATATATATATATATATTATTCTCACTGGAACATAATGATAACATCATAGGTTTTGCCGATGACACGGCTATTTTCTACCAGGCAGACAACTGGAATGATTTAAAAGTTACCGCGGAAATTGGATTCTCACGAATTAAACAGTGGCTAGATGCAAAACTACTAACAGTGAATACGGAGAAAACCAATTACTTATACTTCACCTGTAACTCCTCTAGTATACCGACCTTCAACCAGCTTGACGTAAATACTCATTTGGAAACTTTCACCATCTATCCTGAAACAAAAATTAAGTACTTAGGCATAATTATCGATACTCACATGAAATGGGACCTACATATAGCATATCTGTTGAAAAAATTAAGAGCCAAACTGTATAAATTCAGAAAACTTAAAGAACTCTTACCTGAAAACTATCTTAAAACATTGTATTATTCCCTAGTCGAAAGCCACCTTCGTTATGGGATACTCGTTTGGGGCTCAGCTCCAAAAACTTACCTCCATACTCTAGAAGTCATGCAGAGAAGATTTCTGAAATTGATTTTTTCAAAGATCTCCCGGTATCCAACAAGTACCTTATACAATGAAACGAAAATATTTGATATCAGGCAATTGTATTATCACTGCTCTTGTGTGCGACATCATATCCATAAGCAACATTCCCAAATACCGGAACATGATCACAATACTCGAAAAAAAACACTATATCATACCATTAATGTCGAAAACTGCTACTCAAAGGTCTTACTCTTACCTCGCACCGAAATTATACAACACTCTTCCAGAAAACATAAAATCACTGATTAATATAAATCAATTCAAATGTCAGTTAAAGAAACATATATCTGAAACTGGTAGATCTGTGCATCATTATTTTGATAAAACTCAATAACGAAAAATCTTCACTTCTCCTCGTCTCAAATACCTACCTTTTTACATTTTACATCTTGCTGTCTTCTAAACATATACTCTTTTATTTTTATCAATAATATATATTACGTATTACATTTTATACATCCTTATTATTATTGTTATTATCATTATTAAACAAACATTTTTTATTCCTATGTCTCATACCGAAACAAGTGTGTATACACTTATCGGATTTTGCTTTGTTACACATACGTGAAAACTTTTTGTATTTTGTATTCATCTATTTATGTGAATAAAGTCTATTATTATTATTATTATAAGTCTATCCAGCGGCGTAGCTAGGGGATTTTTATCAATCTCGTAACAATACGGTCAATTAATAAGCCAGACACTATAATACGTTGTCTGTTTTTTCTTCGTTATTATTTTGACAGTTGTCCTCAAAACACTTTCCACGAGTATTTGGTGAAGTAAGTTATAAACAGATTTTGCGAGTTTTCAACATGGTACTTAAATATCAATTTTGTCTAGAGAATTGAGATTGTGCGTTTAGTTGGTGATAATGCTCGTTCAATAAGGAAAGCCGCTGAAGAAATTCAACACAAGACATCCAGATCGTGGACCAATTCACCATACCACCGTCTTCAAAATTAATACATTATTCAATAGAACCGAGAGAGTTAATGAAAAACATGTACCGAGGCAAAGAGAAAATCTATAGATAGACGGATACATTATACAGTATGTTCAAAAAATCGCTTGAGACAACTTTCTAGGCAATATTCTCTTCACCGATAAAGCTATATTTATCACTAACGGTACAGTTTCCACTCAGAATTTCAGGTACTGGGTAATGGAGGATAATTCTCACTGGGTGATATTCGAAAACTGCAAAGTACGTCAAGTGTTTTTTGAACAAACACTAAATGGTGAGAGATTTTACAATTTTTTGACTACGACTTTCTTGGATCGTAGAAATCGCAGTGTGGTGAAATAACACCGGACCAATTAAGGAAGACCATCTAAAATTTGAGAAGTCGTATTGAAAACACCTATATCTGAGGAAACTGTTCCATTTATTCCAGTTGTTAGTTATTGTTCTGAAATTAAATACGCATTTTCAACTTTATTTGTTGATTTTGGTTGAACTAGAGGCAACTCTATTAAACAATTTTTCGTGTTACTTCGTACCTGAGAAAGCGAAGTATTCTTTCATTGAATGGCTACTTAATCTTTTCTGTAAAGTTAATAGACTTTCATACAGATTCAGTCAAAAAAACATGAATTTGTAAATTTGTCGTCATATAACTACACCCTATATGGGATATTGGTCTGTAACATGGTATATATGTATTCAAAATATGCCCAAATTGAATTGGCTATCCACTTCTTCACAGTTTCGACCTTATAGCAGAGTATAGTTAGTAGGCCCTGAAAACAGAATAGTTCAACATATCTGAATGCTCGTCGAGTACTATAAGTTAAAAGTTTCAATTTTCAAAGTTCCAAAATAACAGGGTGTTGCGGTTTCAAGTTATATAAAATGTATATGTTGCATATGTGTTTCATGTTTCTACCTACTCATCACCTCAATCAGGGCAATTTTTTTTAAATTCGTGAAAATTAAGATTTTCTGATAATTATTCATCAGCAATATTCTTGTTTATATCAATTCGAGGTCTTCATCACACCATCGCCATTTGGTAGAGTGCTGAAGTAAAATTCCAGATCACATCCCCCACTTTATTTACGCTTGGATACTTCACCAACGAATTGTTGAATCGTCAGTCGTCCACCGACACTTAATTTTTTTCTGGCATTACAAATAATCCACTCATGAATAAGGTACCGGCACCACATAACACATAAGCATTTTTCAGAACGGACAGCATAAACATTTCTGTATCAAGCCCCATTCAAACTTGATAAAGTTGGAATGGACTTGTTTTAAAATTGATAAGAATTAGTCATATGCTGCATTTTGTGTCGTATTCAAGTACGAGGGACCACGAATATTTTGATTTGTTTGAATTAAAAACAAATGTATTCTTTTAAATCATCCGAGTAAAAACAACTGGCTTGAGTTTGAAAAATTCTCTTATATGAGCTTATAGATACATACGAAGATCTTGGAAGTGAGAGAAAAATACCAAGAAGATTGTTTTTTAATATTTTTCTCATACTTAATACACAGAAAGCAGCAGACGCAGTTGATTCTACCACCAGCACACCCAGGAATTTTTCTTGAGGGCTCAAACATATAACATGTAAAACGTGTATTATAACAAATCTCAAAAACACGTCATTTGTGAAAAAATTTCTTTGACACGTCTCAGAAGAGGGAAGGCTCGAGCCCCAAACCCCAACACCTGCGGTCGCACAGAGAGGTTATGATTATTATTTTATGATTTCTTCAACATCAAAAAGTTCAAGTTAATTCTGCATTATATCGTCTCGAAAAATAAGTTCTGGCTAACATTTGGGTTCCTTTGTTTTTCTAGTCTGTTTCTGTATTACCTTGAAAAATGTTTAAGTAATCTTCGACGATCGATTCCGTTTTATTTTACTGTAATACATACCACTTAATAAAATAAACAGAAACTGTGAATGAGTATTTTATTCACGCTTATAACAGTCTGCTTTGGGTCATATTCATGTCTCGCAAAATCTCATTTCGCACGAACCAGCAGGTAATCACTCATCCGCAAAGACATAACTTCAAAGAACTTAAAACGATCATATTCACGAAAGTTGAAAGACTATGGTTATCTAAAGACTGAGAAAGGTTAAAATACCCAGAAAACAAAGTAAAAAAACGAACTTCTTGCACGTAATCAAACATTCAATCAATGAATATAAATTGATATCTTCAAGGTGTAACTAGACACAAGGAAGAAACATAAGAATAGTAAATCACAGTGTTCTAGTACAAAAGTTGCTTGGAGAGAAACCTGCTGATATATGAATATAATGGTCCCTAAAGTCCATGTTTAATTACGTTTAATTAAAAATTTATCATTACGTAGTTCTAGTACATTTTGAATACAATAAAACTTTCCTCTTTAATTTTTTTATATTTTCTGAAATAACCATTCTATTCGTAAAAAACCGAAAACAGCATTTTCAGTTTTCCCTGTATAAGTAAGGAAGGGCGAGAATCCCCGTAAATTTTCTATGACCAATTTACTGCTCACCACAATAGTTACCTTTTTTCCCATTTAATCGTCTTTGTATCTATTACGGTTTAGAATATAGCAATGTTACCACAAGATAAATGAAACGGCCTGTATAGAATGAGAAGGGAAGAAAAATTAGTGTTTTGCAATTTTTTTGTGGAAATAAATCAGGTGGATTAGTTAAGTTTTACCAGTAAAAATAAATTAGTAAAACTGAGTAAATGGCATTTTTATTAGGTACATTGTCATCACTTCAGAAAACATGTCTGTCAATTTTGCAATTTGTTGATTGAAGACACCGAATCTAACAGCTGCCCAGTACCAAAAGATTAGTAATCAAATAATTGGAATATTGAATCAATTTATTAAGTTTTTGTGCTTGATGTTATTATGGCGCAGGACTTATCACAATAGGGTAATATCTGCCTCAAAGGTTCTTCTCTACCTAAATGTAAATCGAAGTGAGGTAATGTAATTAACTGTGGTTGAGATAAATAATTTTGCAAGTTATAGGTGGATGAATTACTTCATATTCGTCATTAATTTAAAACGTTTTTATTATTTTCGATGAAAGTATAAATTGAATCTCAAATTGACATTGAAAGAGTTTGTATTCAGATACAAATTGAGCTGCGCTTTATTGGTTACATTCCGGTACCAGTTTAGGAATAAATTAACACAATCCAGTCATTTATCTGTCATGACATTTTTATTCGTTATTTGTATGTCATATGTCAATTCATTCCACTAAACCTGTATGTGAATATATCAAATAAAACGCAACCTTTAATAGTACATGTACTTTTCGGACCTCCCTCGTCAAAACCATGTTACGACGTGGTGCATAAAAATATCATATACTCTCGATGTAGTTGTAGTAGTAGTCTTAACAGTGACAATGATTCGTGTCATGTCTTCCGAAGAAGTAACTTTGATTTTTTACAAATTTCAGAATGGTCTGAACGCTCTCCATCTGGCATCGAAAGATGGCCACCTCGAAATCGTGAGGGAACTTTTGAAAAGGGGTGCTATCGTCGATTCGGCAACAAAAAAAGGCAATACTTCGTTGCATATCGCTTCTCTTGGTGAGTAAACTATTAAATATTTCCTAATTTATTCAAAGTACTAATAAGGTTTCTGATTGGGTGTTCCAACTGTTATGTTTTTTTTTCTGGCAACTTTTCATTGCAACATTCACTTTCTTGTAAAAAACCATTAAGGGATTGCGTTTTAAACCTTATTTTAAATATTTTGAGAGAGCCCATAGTTTGATTCTCGATGATAACTTATCGAATTCCATTAAGCCTTCAATGAAAATTGAATTTTGAGTATATTTTTCCGAACTTGTGGAGCATGCAAATTATTTCCGGATCTAGTTAAAGTTAACCCATAATCGACTAAGTATACCAAGATATTTAATTTTTTTATCAACAAATCAATTCTTTCTTTACCTATCTTGACTTCCAAGTTACGTTTGAGAAAATATTTATAATTTTCTTCATTCGCAATGATCATGAATTTTGTTTTACTTCGATTAGTTTTTAACAAATTTGCACAGCACCATTCTTGTATTTGGTTTTTGTATTATTTATAGTTTCTACGAAAACTTCCGGGTCTGGGGAGAAAAAAATATATCATAGTGTCATCGGCAAACAAATGGTTTTTACAGTTTTTTACTACTTCAACTATATCAGTGTACATCAAGAACAAAAGTGGTCCGAGAACACTACCCTGCGGAACCCCATATCCATCCTCAATTTCCTGAAATAATACATTATTAACTCCTAGTTTTTGTTTTCTTTTATCCAAATTATTGATCAACAATTTCAATGCACTACCCTCAACACCAATTCATCTTAATTTTCGGATTGATCTAACCCGTTCACCAGTTTGGAAAGCTCTTTGGAGCAAAGAAAAACTTCCCATGTCATTTAATTCCTATCCAAACTCATCTGCCAGTAATCCTATACCGGGTGGCTACGGAAGTATTGCCTACGGAATATCTCAGTTATTGTATGAAGTAGGTTTGTGAAATTTGGAGCGTCGATATAAGAGCTAGAATTTGAGCATATTGACATGTCGAAGTTAACTTCCGGTCTGACCGGAAGTAACATCAACTTTCTTATTTTAAATGGAAACCCTATTTTTTTTTCTTTTCGCTTTATTCAGCATTCAATTCCCTTTCTAATGACATATCACAAGTTGGTATCTAACCAGAAACTAGATCAGAAAAAAATTATTATTGAAATTCACCGAGTAGGCCGTGGAAGCAAAATGAAAGCCAAAAATTGAAAAGTTGGCTATGGAAACCATACGTCACTTGATAACAGTTGCTACTACTGTGATATTTTATTTTCATTCGTCGGCGTTATAAAAAGCCGCCAAAAAAAATATTGGAAAAATTGGGAAAAAACAATACTCTGTAGGTCCATAACTTAAATAGGAACATACAACTTTTTCTTGCCTGTACTATTCAGCATAACCATTCCTTTCTAATGATATAATAGAAAGTAATTTTTTGAAATGAAATACCAAAAAATCCAATTATTATTATTCAAATAACAAAAAAACAGATTTATCGAAAAAAAAAAATTCAAATTGATAGGATTAAAGATAAAATAAATTGAAAACAAATGTTCGAAATGCATTCCCTCAGCGTCAATACATTTATTGACTCTGGTGATATTTTCATGTAAAACGTTTCTCAACATTTGGGGCGTGATATCTTGGAAAGCTCTACGAATTTTTACTTCTAGCTCATGTAGAGTTGTAGGCTGTGTGGAATACACCCTATTTTTAAGATGCCCCCATAGAAAAAAGTCGCACGGAGTAAGATCAGGTGACCTTGGTGGCCACCTGACTGGACCATGGGTTGTTATAAGTCTCTCTTGAAAGCGATTTTGAAGATAATTTTTCGCTATTCTTGAATTATGCGGAGGGGCGCCATCTTGCTAGAAGTACATTCTCTCAGTTATTTCCGCTGGTAGGTTGTTAATGAATTCCGAAATTTCATTCGTTAAAAAATTAAAGTATCTCTCTCCGGTTAGTTGGCCTTGAAAAAGAATGGGGCCAACAATATGAGTTCCAACTATTCCTGCCCAAACATTCACACCAAATCTCTCCTGGAAGCCACCTTGTCGAAACCGGTGCTCGTTTTCTATCGCCCAGTACCTGAAACAAAAGACCGTTCACACTTTTAGCACTTTACACTTCGACTATCGACAATAATCCAAATCCAAAGTACAGTACCTACCTTGTATTATTCCTGTTAAATAATCCATTGTTGGTAAATCTTGACTCGTCCGTAAACAAGATATAATAGTTAAATAGGTGATTCTCAGCATTTTGTCGAAGAAACCAATTACAATATTCCAGGCGCCTTTCACCGTCATTTTCATACAAATGTTGATGCCACTGATACTTGAAGGATTTAAATCGATGTTTTTTCAAAATTTTCGTAGCAGAGTCCTTACTTATAGCTAATTCTGCGCCAATCTGCCTTGAGGAAATTGTGCTATCATATTGTACTAAAGCTAATACATTAATTTCAGTTTCCTCATTAATAACAAATGCTTCTTGGTCTTCGTGAACATCAGGCTCAGTTCTTAATTTTTCTTCAAGCCACTGGAAATACCTTCTTGACGGTTGCTGCCTCCCTGGATATCGCTCTAAATACAATCGTTCAGCGGCATAAGAATTTTTTAAACATTCACCATAAATGAGAAGCATGTCAATTTGTTCGGTTCGTGAATAACGGGGCATTTTTTGAATATTCCACTAACTGATTTCGATTTCCAAACCCTTTTAAAATGGCAGAATCAAAAACACTACTTCGAACGTCAAAATAATATGGATAGCAGCGTTTGTGAGAGCTCTCGTTTCTTTTTTGTTTCATTCCAAAATACATCTTAATCAGCCTACTTGTTAATATTTTGGTTCGAATGATTATTGCACTGGAATGATTATTCTGAATAGCACAAACATCGTCCATAGGTAGATATTAGAATATCTATGGACGATGGCACAGACCAAGTACGTTTATGTTCCTATTTAACCTAGAACCTACAGGATATAATTTATCATTCCACATTATTTTTAATGTTATTTTTGCGTATGGCGATAATCTGTTTTGATATTTGAAGAATAATAATTGGATTTTTTGGTATTTCATTTCAAAAAATTACTTTCTATTATATCATTAGAAAGGAATGGTTATGCTGAATAGTACAGGCAAGAAAAAGTTGTATGTTCCTATTTAAGTTATGGACCTACAGAGTATTGTTTTTTTCCCAATTTTTCCAATATTTTTTTTGGCGGCTTTTTATAACGCCGACGAATGAAAATAAAATATCACAGTAGTAGCAACTGTTATCAAGTGACGTATGGTTTCCATAGCCAACTTTTCAATTTTTGACTTTCATTTTGCTTCCACGGCCTACTCGGTGAATTTCAATAATAATTTTTTTCTGATCTAGTTTCTGGGTAGATACCAACTTGTGATATGTCATTAGAAAGTTAATTGAATGCTGAATAAAGCGAAAAGAAAAAAATAGGGTTTCCATTTAAAATAAGAAAGTTGATGTTACTTCCGGTCAGACCGGAAGTTAACTTCGACATGTCAATATGCTCAAATTCTAGCTCTTATGTCATTATATCGAAGCTCCAAATTTCACAAACCTACTTCATACAATAACTGAGATATTCCGTAGGCAATACTTCCGTAGCCACCCGGTATACATTGAAAGGCTGTTTCACGGCTATGCTTGTTACTAAACGTGATTTGACAGTGTTTTATATTTTATTTCTCTCTACCATCAAACACTACTTATTTATTCTGTGATTGCTTCTATAGAGCTCAGCATGTTCGAAGTTTTGTTTGAGTTACCTTAGGTTACTGGGGTGATGGTAGAAATGTTCAAGTCAATGGGAAATGTGCTCAGCTCTAGAAATATTTGTCATCAGATAATTCAGAACAAATGTTTCCCACAAACAAATTGGAACTGATCAAAAGCAAAATCAGGTCAGGACTGTAATCTGTATTGTAGGATCTCTTCTTTTTTGTAAGTTATGTAAAATATCTGATGAATGATATTTGCAGAAGGTTGTCTTTTGCATCCATATTTGTTTATTATTCATTCAATGCTCTTCTGTAAAATAATGCCAATACTTTTTACTGTATTTCATATCAGAGTTGGCAAAACTCGAAATGAGTTCTTCCTAGTACAGTACCTACCTAAATATGACAGCTGACAGCTGCGCTCATATTATTTGTTTTCGAATATTTATCCTACGAAACTTTAACGGATACATGCTTGTTATATCAGAACCGCATATCAATTCCTGATTCCAATTCGGAAATGCAAGTGATATTGATAACAGTCAAATCGCCATCAAAGCGGTAAGTAGTCTGCTTTCCGTTTTGAAATAGACTGAAATGATGCTATCCGTATATAGGATATCAATTTAAAAACTTTCCACCCTTAATATCTCTCTTCCTCTAAGGAATTTGAAAAATCAGAAGACCCGTTATTTTTATTTTTGAGGGATACGCTTTTTAAAAATATTTGCAGCTTCAAAATCAGTTGGCGTTGTCAAGTTATGAGTTATATCCTTATATTTATCACTATTTATAAGGGCTATTAATAAGGCATGGTTCCTTTATTTGATTTAATTGTGGGAAAGTTACCTGCCACAAGACAATAGAGTATATTACGTATCAAGAGTTGTAAGTAACCCATTACGCACGAAATGAAAAAGTTTATGCACGAAGCCGCGTGATAGGCTTACAACTCGTGTAACGTACTATACTTTTTCTACGCCCATTCATTTCACTTTCACTACTATCAGACATATTCGTAGATAAAGTTGAGAAAATGTTCGGATAAAATTATATTTTGTTCAAGAAATTGAAAATATAAATGACATGACATTTATTTTCCTAGCATGCTACTTAAGAAAACATGTCCTATTTTTAAAGAAATTGTATAACGTGCTGCCTACATTTAGGGGCATTACTCTTTCAATCCTAAATATATCTCGCTAATGCTAAAAGTTTTTATATTTTTTAATTGACTAAATTTGTGTAAATAGACCAAATAAAGTCTTACGTAAATAAAAATTTGATTGTAATTTAATTAAACCAAGAAGTTTAAGTTTTCTTCTCAAAACGCACGTGTATGTTATGAGATCTCATTACGTGCATGTTATTGTTAAATGTCATTTACAAGGAATGTTAACAGTGCGATTTTTGACGTTTACAGACATGGGCGTAGAAAAACAAGGTTATGTATTCAGCTATTTTTGCCATATGAGCATTGTCCAAATTTGAAATATTCCGTAATCTTGTTACCTTTGTTACCTTTGTTACCTTTTATTATTATTATTATTGTTTATTATTGTTTATTATTATTATTATTATTACTATGTTATTGTTTTTTAACTATTTTATCATTATTGTACAATGTATGTAGCATTATTTTCTCCTATGATAGGTATGCTTTTACATCATACTATTATATTTTATGATGATTCTATGATGAACCTGATCTTCCTTCTTTTGACGACTCATGTTTTTATCAACACATATTTACGCTTACCATTTTTATATTTCTTTACGTCTTTATTTTTATATGTATAAAAGCTTTGTCAATAAGAATTCATTCTTCGGACAATAAAGTATATTTTGATTTGATTTGATAATCTATCATAAGCATGTGAATCAAATAGATCAACAGTAATGTTTGCTTCGAGAACAGTGATCTGAAGGCCTTCAAAACAGTGGTCTAGAGGCAGATTTATCCACTTACCCTGCTCAAACATTAGAACCTAATTCAAAGTGTTTCTATTTCAATTACATTCTTTAGTTCTGAGCGAAAACCTTTTATTTATTATCAAGTCTAAATAACCTACTGAAACACAATTATGCACTGAAAAATACCTCTTAATCCATACACACATGTTTCATAAAGATAATGTTTGGTAAATTGGTCTCATTATCCGTAGTTGCGCAGAAATCTTCAAAATTGTTCGCTATAAGTATCTCTACTCGTCCTATCTTCTCAGTTATCCATGAAAATAAAAAGAAATGTATGGTGTACCTGCACACTATCATAGAGAAGTTCGCGACCATCTTGAATTATATTTTCATCAAAAATGGATAGGTCGGGGAGGACCAATTCAATGGCCAGCGACATCTCCCGACTTCACCAGATTGGACTCTTTTATGGGATCACGTGAAATCTGTGGTTTATCGTATACCTGCTATCACCATTGATGACATGAGAAACAGAATTCGGGATGCATTTCGAAGTATAACACTGATCATGTTGTTCAGCGTGAGGGAAAATTTTAGAATACTGAAGCTTGTATAAATTGGAATGGCAGAAATTTCGAACAACTTTTGTAATATAGTTTTTCATTTGCTTTTATTCGTCCATTATTTATTTTTTTTTTATCTCACCATTATTATTTGAAATACTTCGAATAAAAACATCTCAACACAATATATGGATTATTGGCAACTTTTACAATACAAACAATATTCCATTCCATTAGGAATATTTCATTGTGGCGATGTTTGACCGGCCCTTACACGAATAATGGAACATTTCATTGTACAAATCAACATGACCCTTCAATAGTGGAAAAAATAGGTTTATCAATTATTACTTGGCAACGCCGCAACTGTTTAAAATATTTTACATCGATGTAAAGGTAAAACATGATAAAATTCGAATAAAAAATACAGGGTGTTCTATTCAAAAACTCGTCTCTGAGTCATACCGCTTTAATAATACATCCAGTAAGTAATGTTGAAATTTTTTTGAAACGGGCCATTTCAGTAACTGAAGAAGTTTGTTTTTTTCTAGTGGAAATGGCTTTTGAAATATCGAAGAATTCTACTTCAAATGGACAGATACACTGTATAATACCTTTTTTGTTAGAAAAAAATGGGACAATTTTAGTAGTCGACCCTGAAGCTTTATATGTAACTAGGACATGATCAGTATGTACTCGTTACATAAATAGCTCTTTTAGGATACTGATTGTGATAATTTTGTAATATCTCAGTATTTCCATTTTTTTTTATTGTAGGCTGCTTTGATTTTGAGAATAAGGTATGCGTGTTGCTGTGATCAATTATTAGATATAACTGTTGTTGGGTCTAGATTTCTTTCTTTTCTTTCTTCTTCTTTTTTATATTGTACAAATATTCCATGTTTAATAAACAATCTGGATATGAGTTTCAGTAGAGCACATGGTTATTTCAAACCAGAGTTTCAGCAACTGTTTCACGTATTTGCCGGAAATGCAAACGAACAATTAATGCCCATGTAACATTTATAACAAAAGCAGTTTGACTACGAAAAGTGCATAGAATTTTTATTAGATCCGGTAATTATAAACGAAGCAGAGCATAGCATGACTTCCGCCTTTGGAGTTTCTCTTTACTTCGTCATAAATGTAATTCCCTAACCAGAGGTTCGCTTTGTTTCAACGTAATTATAATGTTTCACGAAAAGCCTGTAACATATTTGCAATTTTATTCTTGAAAATTTAATTGTTTCGAAAATGGTCGTGACGATTTTTTTTTTTTTTCTAACCTGATTTCTCATTACAAATTATCGATTTTTTTATTTTCCGTTAATTATGTTCATTCGTAACTATTTTCACTTGAATGATTTCAAACCAGTTCCATCAGTCACCCCTAAACTTTAAAATACTTCATCATTTCTCCATGAATTGATTTATTATAAAAGCCTCAAAGTTATTTGCAGTAAATTGCATCATCACTAACTGCCAAAATGAATATATTGGATCTGGCAGCTCATGATTGTTCGGTGTTGATTGGATATTATTTATGTTTAATATGTGCTACACTTTTTGAACCACTTCAATATTATCAGTTCTAATTCTAACCACTGCCTTCAAATTCATTAAACCATTCAGAAATGCAAAAGCTGCTTGCATATAAAATTCTTGCCTATAAACATAACGAACTAGTTTTAAGTGTCTCTTATTTATTTGTAAGTACCTACTGATAATTTGTGAAATTCGTTGTCAAAAGTGCCTCTCAAAAATTTGTTTTTTATTTTGTGACAAGAACCATTCCACTTCCTATCAAACAAAATGAAGTTTGTCTCTTTAGTCATACCTCGCTCACAATCTTCCTTACTTCTCTCAAACCCCGCAAGAAAGGTGGCCATCAGTCTCTTTTTTGAAGATATTTCTGGAACATCACCAATATTTTAATCAGTAACAGTTTCATCGAGATTGACCCGTCCAGTTCGATCTTCACACCGCTTTATCTTCACTTTGGCAACTTGCCGAATATTTCTTTGGCGGAGCTCGTTCTGTCAACAAACGTCAAAGATTTGAAATTCGCTGACTAAGGAAGTGTTCTCAGAGTGTAAGCAAACCACCAATTCCTACCTAGTGTCTCTTGGTTCTCAGGATGTTCTTTGAACATTAAAATCTTTTGAGAAACAATCAGAATCAGGACATAATAAAAAACGAACTAACATAAAAACAATGACTTCAAAACGCAAGATACTGAATTTTCCATATCCGAACCAACTGGATCAAAGAAATAGAAAAGAGGTCAATTTACAACCTGACGTGTGTATTCAGTCGAACCGATTTGAGGCATTTTTGTTATCAATTGCATCCCTTCGACTAGCCCACTTTCATTTTCTCATATAATCGTTCAATTTTCAGCTGGCCAAGAGGAAGTCGTACGAATACTCATTCAACATGGTGCTACTTTAAACGTCCAATCTCAAAATGGATTCACTCCACTTTATATGGCAGCTCAGGAAAATCACGATGGCTGTGTCCGCTACTTGTTATCAAAAGGAGCGAATCAGACGCTCGCGACCGAGGTATGAATGAAATTGAAATCGTGTCTCGAGATATTTTTATTGTTTCCATCGTTTCATTATATTTAATTTAAACAGCAGCTTTTGTTTCGGAGCGATTGTTCGGTGTCGGCACTTTTATAACAAATGTGCTTGAAATGTTCAGAAAACAACATAGGTATAGATTGTGTTCGTTATCATCTAATTGAAAATAAGGGTGTTGTTCAATAATGAAATTTCAGTATACCTACCACTTCCAGTTTTACGAAATGAAGGGATAAGAACAAATTAAGGTCAGCTGCCTTTGCCGTCATCATAAATGTGTTAATCCTATTAAAGAAAATGCATGAAAATTTAAATATGACACATATCGTTGGCAGGTGATATTTGTAAAATGCAAATTCAATAATTATATTATAATTCACACTCGGCAGAACCCGGAAAAGAACCAAAACATTGACGCCAGCCGTGAAAGCCTACATTCCTACAATAGCATCGTTACTGAGAAATCAATTTACAATTATAAAAAAAAATCAAATCAAATGAGCGGTTCGCGAGGAAGCCAACTTTGAAATTGGGGCCAGTTTTTAGTGGTAGTTTTTTTTTGCCGGGGCGTTTGCGTCTCATCCAGTCGACCCGGATTCGATCCCCACCGCCTACTACGAAAATAAAGTGCTTCGGAAGTGTAGGTCCTGAATCTCTCTCACTCGCACAAGCTCTACGTTTAAGGGGTTTTCTCTGAAAACCTGGTTGATTCGTAAAAAAATGTACAAGTGATAAGTGATGATATCCTAATGAATAGTTGTATCTCTTTCACCAAATATAATATATTGTATTATGTATTGTATTCTTCTAAAATATTCAAATGCCAATCATATTCGGCCTTCTATCTTCGTCTTGCCGCCTGGCTTGCCTTTTTTCCATTTAAATCGGCCATCGATTTGATACTCTCCATGTTGTCCGTCCGTTTTCCTGTATTAATAATCATGAAAGTCCTGACAAATGGACAATGCCACTATATTTCGATTTCTTCATGAATGTATAGCTTTTCCAAAAATAAGGGATATATTTTTTTCATGATCTTTGTTAAAAAAAGCGAAAAATCAAATTGTGACATCATATGTAGTAAAACCACATTTGGCAACGACGCATGCCGAAAAGATGGATTCCATCAGTTTTGACATCATAATTCTTGCTCCATGGTCGCTGACGAGTGACACTAACACACGTGTCTGTGTTACTTCACTCTGACAGCTTTCCAAATCAAAAGATTAATTATGTTATACGCTTGCGCGAACGAACCCGAACTGCAAATTCAGTAGGCATCGTTGCCATATTGACTTTGTGATCAAATGACGTCACATGCAGTAAAAATTGTTTATTGTATATAATGAAGCATCGCCTGAAGAAAATAATTCAGTGGTGTCATTATTTTAATGTATTCTTCCAATATATTCAATTTCCAAAAAACTTTTATCAAACGTGGCATTCCCCATTTCAGTGTAAGTGAAATTGTTTGGAAGTCCAAAACAATTTAACTCAAACAATCATTTCTTCATTTTATGTTTCAAATTGAATTTATCTGAATGTATATTATATAATATTAGTTATTTTAGCTCTTTATAATCATGAACTTTTTGGTCCGTTACTATTATCTGTTCATATTTTCTCACATTTCCACAGGATGGCTTTACACCACTTGCGGTGGCGATGCAACAGGGTCATGATAAAGTAGTGGCAGTTTTATTGGAAAATGACACTCGCGGAAAAGTTCGACTACCTGCCTTACACATAGCTGCCAAAAAAGATGATGTGAAAGCTGCCGCTCTTCTTCTCCAAAACGAACACAATCCAGATGTTACTTCAAAAAGCGGATTCACCCCTTTGCATATAGCCGCTCACTACGGAAACGATAAAGTTGCTTCTCTACTGTACGAAAAAGGTGCTGATGTTAATTACACTGCGAAACATAATATAACTCCACTTCATGTCGCTAGCAAGTGGGGGAAGATAAACATGGTTACTTTATTAGTTGCGAAGGGAGCAGACATTCAAGCAAAAACTAGAGATGGATTGACACCTCTGCACTGTGCAGCAAGAAGTGGTCATGATCAAGTAGTTGATATGTTGTTAGAAAATGGGGCACCTATGCATGCCAAAACAAAAGTAAGTATGACTGTTATTCATTAAATAGTTATATTAAATTCTAGTCTACTCTATTCTATTCTACCAAATTCTATTTATATAAAACGAAAGTATTCCTATAATTCAACCTGAAACTATAATATAATGTGCCGAGTATTAAGTCCAATATCTTGACGAAAGGGAGACGTTTTCTAGCATTACTACCATATTACCAAATGCAGAAAAATTCTGGTCACTGCATGTACATGATTATGTTTGGATTTTTTGTGCAGTGGTCAATTGATAAACCTACTTCAATTCTGCTGAGTTCTAGTTGTTTGTCAACATTTTCGAAAAGGTTCTATCGTCGATTGCTACCTTAGAGTAGCTCTGAATTATTTTGTTTCCTTAAAGGCAGACTCTTGTATCTGCATGAAATCCGCACACCCCAGCTTTTTACAGCTGTGATCTCCTTCCATCTCCTTTGAAAGTTGGTCCTTTGGACTTTGGAGGCTTCTGATCATTTGCCATAAGGCATTGTCTCCAACGCTCAGGTTCTCCAGCTTCTTCCAGATCTCATCCTTGTAGTCTTTGATTAGTGTATTGCTTTCCCGACCTAGGTTTAGCATATTTTCTTCGTGTATTGGACTTCGAGTATCCTGACATTTCTTTCTTTCTTTATTGTTATTAGGTTGCATAAGTTCATGATCTGGAGGGGGTCTGTGTATTCACTTACCTTCTCTTTTCTGTTGGTGATATCTTAGGCTTTTTGTATATTTTCGCTCAGCCTCTCCAGATTCATGTTTTGTTCTTCTATGTGGTCCTGAACTCCTTTTGATCAGTGGTAGATTAGTACAGTGTGCTCTTTTACCCATTGGGGGTTGCCCTCCTGAAAAGATCACAGGGTCGTGATCTGAGATTCACTCAGAAACTACGTAGTTCAGAAGATGTCTATCACGTTTTTGTAGACTACCAGATCGAGGGTGGTAGGCTTATGACTGTTCAAGGGAAAATATGAAGACGCATCGGGAAACACTATGACGACAATTTTGAATTATTTATGAATTATTTTGAATGGGCTAAGCCTGATAGACCCCAGTACTTGAGAGTCTTTTATCACCTTTGAAGTGATGTATGCTGATCTTATAGCGGTTATAGCCTAGAGAACATTAATTCAGTTCATATCGTTTTTTTCTCAGCTAGTTTTACCTGGTGTACAGACAAGGGTAAATTGCGTTAGGCCAGTTGGTTCAAGGTTTCTCAACAGTTCCATATTTACAGCAATTGGATTTAATCGCTTTTAGGTTCGCCTGACTGTCTGAAAATATGTTCATGTAAGATTTTTCATATTCCTTGCAAAAATTTCAGTGTTATATACCGCTGTCTGAAATATTGTGGCTAAGTAACCAATGCCCATTACTAGATTCTTCCCGTTTATTCCGACTCCTTCCGACGTTTTAGAGCCATCAGTAAACCAACAGTCATTGTCCGACACCTTTCAGATTCATTTCAAGCTCAGTCTTCTCCTTAATAAAAGATACGTGATAATTGATTGGTTTTGGCATGTCTGATGCCCTCCTGCTTGTAAACTGAGAGCTGCTTGATACAGTATGTTTGATGTCAATCTTGTCCCTTTGTCTAGAACTACAATGGAGATTAAGTAATCCCAGAAGGGCTTCTATTGATGCTGTTCCCATAATGCGATTAGCTCCTGTTATCGCCAGACACCCTCGTCTCTGTGGTCCATAGAGTTTAGCCTGGGCCATTAGATGCTCCTTCTGTGTCTAACAACACTGCAACTGCAACCTTTTTTCATTCAAGAGAATTATTTTATGTTCGATTCTTTCCGTCGGAACTCCTGTAGAATAGGAATCTTGCCAAAGGCTGTATTTTTAATAATCCATTTTTATTTGATGAAATTATATTCCTTCTCCAAGTATGCCCAATTCTTCATGATGAAATATGTATTTGTTGGATTCGGCTAGAATTTCGGGCCCAGAAGGAATGCGTTCTATGGTTCATATAAGTGACTCTGTTCCTTCTTTCTTAGTGAGTACCCAAGTTATTGTGGAAATGTTTGACAAAGGCAAATGGAAATCAATTGGAGGATGACGAGTGGAGTATTAGCTCTCCGTCCTGACCAGCATTGATGATCATCAGAACCATAAAACTAGTCTGCAGATAGTCACCTGTTTTGATTCATATTTGCTAGTTGTTACATGGAGTGTAGCAAAGTGTGTTCTTGTAGAAAGTTTTCCATGTGTTGGGTAGAGGTGACGCAGCAGTCATAAGTGGCTGTTGGGTGTATCGTACATTGATTTTTTTCAACTGTACCTTTCAACCTAAGAATTGAATGTTATTTTATTAACTGGATCACAGGTTGTCAGATTTCAATGAAAAATTTGAGAATATATGTGATATATGACTCAAACAGGTTTTTTGGGGTATAATTTTTCAAGGAAAAAATTTTGACTTATCCTGTTTGGATAACTCAAATAAATAATACAAATAATTTCAGAACGGTTTGGCTCCCTTGCATATGGCAGCACAAGGAGAACATGTCGATGCAGCTAGGATTCTACTTTACCATGGTGCTCCAGTTGATGAAGTGACGGTCGACTACCTAACAGCACTTCATGTAGCTGCACACTGTGGCCATGTCAGAGTTGCCAAATTGTTATTAGACAGAGGAGCAGACCCAAATGCCAGGGCGTTAAACGGTTTCACTCCACTGCATATAGCTTGCAAGAAGAACAGATTGAAAATGGTTGAGTTGCTTCTGAAACATGGGGCAAGTAAGTATATAAACAGTTATTAAACCTTCTCAATATGTTGTGAAATATTCTTGATTACTAGGTATTAGTGCAACGACTGAAAGCGGTTTGACACCCCTGCATGTGGCCAGCTTTATGGGATGTATGAACATTGTTATTTATTTACTTCAACACGATGCTAGTCCAGATATACCGACGATAAGAGGTGAAACTCCTTTACATTTGGCTGCTCGAGCAAATCAGGTAAGAATTCCTGATAATATTTCTTATAGTTGTTATTCTTTCCTTTGTTCATTTAGTAGGATAATATTTTGTTGTGTTATTTCTACAAATAATATCATTTGAAAATATTGTGACGAAGGATGATCCTGAAAATAAAAATGTAACTACACACATATTACACATACAATGTCACAAGCAATACCTGAATCATTTATTTTAATAAATGCAAAGTTTTACTTGGGGACCACCGTTGACGTTGAAAATAAAACAAGATTCAGTGAATAGAAATGTTCAAGAAGGCCATGAAATGTCTCAAATATGATATTTTTCTAAAAATGAAGAAAATGTGAAATGAGAAATTTTATTCTGTTAATTTTATGTCCTTATCAAATTTGAAAATTTTTGGTAAATCTCAATTTTCTCTATTTTCTCTATTTTTTTTTTCAGTGCCACCGTTTTTTACAGAATCAATTTCAACTGAATCCTAATGACTTTGTTCATTTACCAAAATTCAAAGATGTAAACATATTGTTTTGAAATTTCAACATTTTAAATGTCTTTTCATAAGTAAAATTTAAAAAAATCATTTACTAACTTTGTCACACCTGATGCCAAGTTCATCTATTTTCAACAGTTAAAAAAAACTATTAGATTTTGTAGTGGTTTTGAACTATTTTCCAAAACACTTCCTGGAATGAGAACAGGAAACGCTATACACGCAAAGGAGAAATAATATAGCATTACAAACACTCTGGGGATAAACGCCTGCTTTCTTTCAGAAATATTCCCTTTACGTTTTCAAAGTGTTGTTTAAGGAACTATCATTTGAACAATAACATCATGTCCCAACTCCTCAAGAACTTCTATATGTTAGTAATATTAGCTTATTTTATAAATAATACTTTTGTCCTTATTTTGAATCTACCCACAACATGACATATTGCCTATGTATTTATATTTTTACATAACATGCAACAGAAAAAATTTTAGGTAGTTTTCCAAACTTTGGAACACTGTTGAAAGATGTTTTATTTTAGATGCAGGAATTTTAAACTTGAATAAATCCAAATGCAACCAAATTTCTTTTTAACTCATATACACGGATAATATTTTGCAATTTTTTTTTATAGGTATATGAATATGATAATTTTTTAACCGGATAGCCTACATGAAAGTGATAGTTTTTCACTCTAGAGATGAAAATGAAAGAAACGAACATTATAATGCGACCCGATGGGAATATACTAAAAACATTTGATGGATTTTTGACATTAGTGACAGTTAATCTCACTACTTGGCACTCGATTCAGCAAACGAACGTCACTTCGTTTGACAGTTTATGAACATTTTCACGATTATATTTGAACTTAGGAGTGGTTACAGTAAATTGATTTTCTGATTAGTACCACATTTTTTTTGCAGACAGATATAATAAGAATACTTTTACGAAATGGTGCTACTGTTGATGCAAAAGCAAGAGAAGAACAGACTCCTTTACATGTTGCTTCTAGGCTTGGAAATGTTGACATTGTTATGTTGTTATTGCAACATGGTGCCCAGCCTCAAGCAACCACCAAGGATCTCTACACTCCTCTTCATATAGCAGCCAAGGAAGGGCAGGAAGAAGTAAGAATTTGTAATAATTTTCGGTATTGATGGTAGTTACTTTACCAGAAATGCTAGATTTCTAGTCTAGTAATTTTTCCATCGTTTGTACCCTAAGTCTTCTGTAGTTTTGAAATTTCTAAAATGAGAATTTTCGTCATACCTTGATTCATTTTCAGGTAGCTTCTGTTCTTCTAGACAATGGTGCTGACCTAACAGCTACCACCAAAAAAGGCTTCACTCCTCTCCATCTAGCAGCCAAGTATGGTCATCTTAATGTGGCAAGACTTTTGCTTCAAAGAGATGCTCCAGCCGATGCCCAAGGCAAAAATGGCGTGACGCCTCTACATGTTGCTGCACACTATGACCACCAACCTGTTGCACTCCTATTGCTAGATAAAGGTGCTTCGCCTCATGCCACTGCCAAGAATGGACATACTCCATTGCATATAGCCGCTAGAAAAAATCAGGTGCTTAATTTAATTGTTCATCATTCGAATCAATACTTTCATCTGAAAATATAGGTCAGGTATCGTGAATTTAAAAAGTTAGTAATGAAAAGATATTCTCGATAAGTATTTCCCTTTCAATTTATGTACATTTATGCAACTGATCTTTGTCATTTCAAAAATAAAATCGAAGCACTTTTACTTCAGAAGCTGTAACAATTATTTATTTATTTCAATTATTTTTTCCATCTTTATTTACTTGTAAGAAATTGCAACTTGGATGATTATATTTATACATCGTCTTGACATTCATTGGGTTTATTCCTATTAGACAGTATTCATTTTTCAAATTAAAATTCTGTGTTATTTTTGTTTCACAGTCATTCGAAGAGGGTTTTTTTTGTTTGAAGTTTGGGTTTTCATTCGTTTTAGATGGACATAGCAACGACCCTTATGGAATATGGTGCTCAGGCAGATGCCGAATCGAAGGCAGGTTTCACCCCGCTACATTTGAGCTCACAAGAAGGTCATTCTGATATGTCTTCCTTATTATTGGAACACCAGGCCAATCCCAATCATGCTGCCAAGGTAAGTGATTGATATATAAACAGAATTATATTTAATGAAATATCTTTTCTTCAATTTTGATAGCACTGCACCTATCAGCTATAATTTGTTAAAATTGTTATATCCGTCAACCGGTTGCACCCCTACGTGCAACCCTCAGAAGTCAGAGACTTGTGCGAGCTAGGGGAAGACGTAGCCCTTACCTTTCAATACGTGTGATGCCATGCACGAGACCGGTGGCAATACTGAGATTCGAACTCACGCTCTCTGGCTTATGAGGCGAGGACTCAACCCGCACACCACCGCGGCCCATAATATTCCAAAGACTTTAATTAAACGAAATAATTTTATCACAGGTTTCGAAAGCACGTTATTTGGTTACAGACCGACGTCGAAGGCGGAGGGCTGTTACCTAAAATAACGTGCTTGAGGAAGTTGTGATAAAATTATGAGTTATTTATCAATGTTCGACGAATATTCGGTGAGAAAATTTTCTGCAATTCAATGAAAATAGTTTATTGAACAGACAGTGTAATGATGGTTTCACGTAAAAACTCGCAAAATGATGCATCTTCAAAGGAACTTGCATCCTAAATCGTCTGTTTCACGGTTATACTTTTCCTGACAACGGGGAGGCCGTGGACTTTTAAGTTTGGAGTGTCTACATAACATAATGGTATTGGATGGAGCCTGTAAAGTCATCAGGAGTTCAGATCCCCTTCTCTGCTTAGTATGCGATCATGAAAAAGCAGGGATTGGAGCATTTCTTTTCAAGGCAGCAACCCGTGCAGCCGATGAACTCGGTCTCGTATTATTCGACTCTGAACGGACAAACCCAAACTCTGTCACGAACCCGTTCAGCAAAAAGCCCAGTTTAAAGCTGCCTAGAGGAGTGAGAGGCTCCTACAACTACATAAGGATAAGCCAATTCATGGAGTCTTCTTCAAGAACTTTGAAAACGGCTTATCCAGAAACCTGACATTTGCTTCTCTCAGAGACTCAGATGAAGAAGGGAAACCGAGGATTCATAATGGCCTGCCAAGATGGTGTCTTCAACACCATCATCTACCGTAGTAGCGTGATGGGTATAGGGATCCCTGACACTAGATACAGAGCGTGTCGTATTGGGCAGCTGAGACCATAATGCATTTGCTGTCAACTTGTCCAGCTTATGTGGTCTCAGCCTATATCTACAGGTATAACGCGGCGCTACGAGTGTTGTACTACCACCTACGACCATCGTACGGTATTGACGAGACATTGATATTTAGTCTCGTGGAGAATGAGAAATGCCAAATATATTGGAACTCTCATTGCCCACCCTCAGGCAAATACCAGCCAATAAGCCTGATGTAGGACCATCAAAGTAGGATGATTTTCGTCATAGAGTTTTCGGCTCCCGGCGAAACGAACATCGTCCGAAAAGAAAAGGAAAAACGGACTTAATATCGTGATCTACTTTACTCCTCAGGTTTTACCCAAACTGTTGTGGTTCTGATAATAGAGGTTCTTGGTGGAATGGTGGACACACACTGCTGGCAACCTTAAAAATCAAACCGGCAGAAATCTCGGCCAGACGAATGCAGAAAGCCGTAATTCTTGGTTCACTCCGCCTACTCAAGGTCACATGTTTCTCGGACCCAGTAGTCACTCACCACACGGACGTGGGGAGTAGTTACTGGGGTTAATGACACGCCAGCGCGCCCTCCGGTTGTATCGGGGCTCCGGAGACAGGGTCTGACTGGAATATTGCTGAAGGGGAAATAATAATAATAATACTCCCTCATAAACACTTGTATGAGTGTATCCAAAGGCATAGCTTATGAGTATAGAGAACAACTATTATCATTTGATTGTCACTCAAGGGCGACGAATTGATTTTTGATGGAACATTCTCTTACTATGGGGTTTTGTGAAGTTGAATTAGGTAATGCTTCATATTATCTGGGATGATGATGTGTAGATGGGGGGGACTATGAACTTTATAATTTGTAATGTAATTCTAATAGTTATGTCTAGTTGATAAAGCTGACTATAAGTTTAAAAATTTCTAAAACACTAAAACATAATATTTTGTCTAAGACTTTCAAACCATATTTTAAAAAAAATCTGAAAAGATCTAAGTAAGTACTTTTAATGCAATCTGATGCCACTATAATGAGTTATTTAGCAATAAGCGTTTTATATTGGCGTTATACAAACTATGAATAATGTGTATTTATATGTTCTACATTACTGAAACATGAGTTAAAAATTGTGTCCCTTTCAGAACGGACTTACCGCCCTCCATCTCTGCGCTCAAGAAGACAGAGCACCTGTAGCTCAACTACTATTAAGAGCTGGTGCACAAAAAGATGCACAAACCAAGCAGGGCTATACACCCCTCCACGTTGCTTGCCATCACGGGCATGTCAATATGGTACGACTGCTCATTGAACAAGGTGCTGAAGTGAATACCATTACTTCTGCTGGATATACACCTTTGCACCAAGCAGCTCAGCAAGGACACGTTCTCGTTATAAGTTTGTTATTGAAAAATAAAGCAGACCCTAATGCAGTAACAAATGTGAGTACAAGAGGATGAAACAATTGAATATTTAGCTATTATTAATATATTTGAAATAAAAATATTAATACCTAGGAAAAAAAAGTTATCAATTATTCCTGGAGGAATATAAGTAAATATGATCTAAAATTTAAAGTTTCCCACACTATGTGAGACGGCGTCTGTAGCAACTTTCGTTTGAATCTTTGGAAAAACAAATACAGTTTTGAGATTCCCATCTACTTTTTGCTTAGTGTTAGTGTTGAGTTTTGCTTCCACACAAATTTTACCAAAAAGTTTTTGTTTTCCTTTATCCTTCATATTGTTCCTAGCTATGTTATACTTCTAGGTATAAGTAGACTGAAAGACTTGAAAATTGATTAACTGATATTTTTTATAGTAAAGAAAAATCAATCCATGCACCTTAGCTGCAATGAGTGGAAGGCGAAAGCTTCTGTTACTAAGCCCTATTACAGTTGATACTACAAATCTTCATAATTTTTTATATAAATTTTTCATTGTCACGAGACGTTTGCATATTTACAATTAACTGTATTTCCATAATATGTAAAAGGACTAATCAATTCCTCTAATCCCTATTTCATTGGAGTCCCAATACGTGTTTTCAATTACAGATTGATACAGATTGTGAATATTTAGTACATATCTATACAAAACAATCTAATATTACTTGCTTTCTTAGTTTTTACATTATAAACATCGGCCACGATTATCAATTTGCAAAGTTGATATTATAAAATCAAAAAATTGCATCAAACTTACATGAAATCTAAACAAAACTAGAACATATTTTATTCATTTTGTGAAACTTTTTTGTATATTGCCTGCAGGAGTAGGCATGTGTATGCCTAAGTTGCACCCTGAAAAGCGGTCATAAAAGCAATGTTGCCAATGTTGTGATTTTTCAGAATGGTCAAACAGCTTTGGGCATCGCTAACAAACTCGGTTACATCAGTGTTGTGGAAGAACTGAAAGTTGTTACAGAAACTAACATAACAACAACCACCACAGTGAACATAGAGGAAAAGTACAAAGTTGTCGCTCCCGAAGCCATGCAAGAAACTTTCATGTCTGACTCTGAAGATGAAGGAGGTTTGTATTATTTTATTTACTATATTTAGCTGGGAATTGTAAAGTTGTCTGTGCTGCTTTTAGATAAAGATTTAACAAGTACATACATCCATAACGATTCATGGACTTTTCTTTGTTTTGTTTAGATTTTGTTTACTTTGTTTCCTGTGCAATTAAATGGACACTAATATTCTCGTTGATACCAATGTATTTCCTGGATCTTAATAACAATTTTGTGTATATTTTGATAATTGTAGTTAGTGAGAGTTTATACCTATTTTGCAGAGTAAGCTATTTTCACAATAAAATATAAGCAATTACAAGAATATATTTAAATAATTTGTAATGGGTTATGTCTCGAATAATACAACCCAGTATTTTTTCAAGGTAGGCATTTTAGAAATGTCAGTCACAAGAGAATCATGCATTGTCAAATTTGACAAACTTTGATTGAAAAAAATACATATTTCTGTTTGTGGATAAACTACTTGGCAAAGAAAAAATTCACAAATTTGCTTGCACCCATCAGTGAATATCATTAATTGGTATACTAGAAGCAATATTGTTATAAGAAGTATCTTCATATATTCTTATTAACATAAACCAACTAATTTTCTTTGAAAAGCACTACATTTATTTCATTCAATTATGTTTTTCAAAATATACATATGTATTTTTTTACAATAACACTCCTTCATCAACAAAAAAGTTAATTATATTATTTGTAGTGATTTTGAAGAAATAGAAAAGCAAATAAATGTAAATACACTTGCCTATATAGAAGTCTTCATATATTCATTTCAGGAAGAATACACTGAATACGGATTTTTGATTGCTGAATCTTATAGCAATGGTTTAACAAAATGACCCTGTAGATATAAATATTGGTCGATTTTTTTTTTGTTTTTGTCCTTTCCATCGATTAGCTGTAACCTTACAAGCAACCCTCTGGAATCTTCAAAACAGTTGTGTGAACTAGGGAAGATAATAATAAGCAAGTCAAATTCTGACATAGACGAGTCAAATTTCCATTTTTTGTGGAAAATCGTTTACATGTGTTAAATGAAAATGTGGGGTATGATAAATAAGTTCATTTGACTATTGAGCCCCTGCCTAATGAATAACAGCAAAATTCAATAACATTCCGCCATTGAGATGAATCATCGACGATTATCCAGGGAACAATCTTAATTATACTAGAATTCTAAAAATTTTACATTAGATAAACAAATTAAATTTGAAAGTGCAAAATTTGCACAAAATAGTAATAGTGTAGTAAAACTGCACTAACTAATTTTCCTAATTTATTTAAAACACTATTTACAACAATTATTCACTAAAACATTTACTTCAATAACTATTTCAATTTATTTCTACTGTGGCTATCTATCAGCGAACTCTGGAACTGTAACTAACTCTCTGAATTCTGACTGTCCCGCTTATATACTCCCAAGCAGTTTCCATTCACGACTCTCGATTATTCAGGAGTATAGAACATTTCATCTAGATGGCTCTTCGAATAGTATCGAATTGATCGATTTATTCCAGCTTGTTCTCGGCGATCCGTACGCCATCAGATATGCTGTTGTAGTTGAACGAGGGTGCATAATTAATTAGATCAGGGCTGGACTCGAAATCGTTACATTGCCCCCTTCTTAAAGACGTTTCGCCCCGAAACGTCATTCTTGGAGTGTGAAGATATCTGCAAGATTCTCCATATCTGCACCTGGACCTTCGATGGAAGTAGCACTCCACAGTCTTCAATTTGGGTCGAGGAAGATGGTTGCAGCACACCAGAATGTTGATGCCGCTGGATCTGAATATTGTCTCCAACATGCTTCTTATAACTCTCCAGTCCAGCCCATCAAGCCCACAGGCCAATTTTGGGATTGCCAGGTCTACAATATTCTGGTCCAGCATCGTGTCTCTCAATCTCGTAAGACTCTTCCAAACATCTTCATAAGACGGCTTATCTCAAGAACGCTTCTTGGTGACCAGATAGTAGATGTTTCTCTGGCCTTTCCTCAGCTGTAACACCCCTCCAACTTCCGGGTTCTGTTCTCTCAGTTCCTGGATTCGACCGAACTTCTTGGAGAAAACTACTGCAATGCCTCTGGACATTTGGAGATCTTCTGCCACACAGTGAGCTAACACGTAATCAGCAGGCACCTTGAAAAGATCTCGTGACTCCTCTCGGGTTACCCCATATTGAACTTTCTGTCCGTTCGAGTACAGGGACATGAACCTCTGAAACGTCATTTCGTCCTCCGGTGATCTGACGGTGCGGACTTGATCGTGGTTTCCGGCGTAAGGGGTCAACCTTTTGAAGTGGACTACCCTAGGTTTTCCTCGTGGTGGCTTATATATGCGGTAGACGAGGTCGTTTATCCTTTTCATGATCTTATATGGACCATCCCACGAGTTCCGAAATTTCGGTGATAGTCCACGGCGACGTTTAGGGTTGTATAGCCAGACAAGGTCACCTGTCTGATATCCACCAGCATCCGCCTTGATGTCGTAGGTCTCCTTCATTCTGTCGCTGGCACTCTGGATGTTCAAACGGACCCGTTCATGGATGTCGTCCATTCTCTGTCGCAGTTTGCTGACGTAGTCATCTCCCGCAGTGTCTTGTCCTGGTGGCGTCCCAAACTTCAGGTCACATGGAAGTCGCAGCTCTCGGCCCATAATAACACTAGCAGGGGTTTGGCCGGTTGACTCATGAACTGCGGAACGATACGCCATCAGGAACAGATGGAGGTACTGGTCCCAATCCTTCTGGTGGTCAGAGACTACCTTGGACAGATGGCGGTTTATCGTCTTATTCATCCGCTCCACCATTCCATCGGACTGCGGATGTAGAGCTGTGGTCCTCGTTTCCCGGATGTTCAGCATCAGACATATCTCCTGGAACAGGTTTGACTCGAAATTCCTGCCTTGATCCGAATGCAGCTCTAACGGGACACCGAATCGACAAATCCACTCCTTCACCAAGACGTCGGCAACGGTGATGGCTTCTTGATTGGGCAGGGCATAGGCTTCGACCCACTTGCTGAAGTAATCCATCGCTACAAGGATGTACTTGTTCCCGTGTTCAGATTGTGGGAACGGGCCAGCGATGTCAATGGCGATCCTTTCGAATAGGCTGCCCACATTGTACTGGCGCATCGGGGCCTTAGGTCTTGTTCGAGGCCCATTACTGGCAGCGCATACAGCACATTTTCTGCACCAGTCCTTGACGTCAGCTTGACAATTGGCCCAGTAGAACCGTTGCCTAACTTTTTGGAGGGTCTTCGTCACTCCCAGATGTCCTCCGGTGACCCCATCATGGATTTCTTGGAGCACTTCCTGTCTTCTGCTCCTGGGAACTACTACCTGACGTCTTTCTTCCCCGCCATCCTCCGACTCCAACACACGCTTCAAGACTCCATTGTCTAAGGTGAAAGAGTTCCATTGGGCCCAGTAAGTTTTAACGACTGGAAAACAACTGGCTATTTCCTGCCACGACGGTCTTCGCTCACTCTTCTTCCAGCCGATGACTAAACCAAGATTTGGATCTTCTTCTTGGTCTTTATCGTTGATGTCGATTTTTTCAATGTTGGACATTTGCTACGCACGTGCCCAAGTTCTCTACAATTTCGGCATCGTATCAGTCTTCTCTCAGGCACAACTTCCTTCAGCACTTTTCGCATCACAGCTTCGATATTAGCGGACTCCTGTAGCTGTGGATCTTCCTCAATCATCCGGACTCTACTCTGGCTTTTGCAGGATTGCTTTGCTGCTTCGAATTCCAGAGCGCGTGCCAATGCATCCACGAGATGTGCGGGGCGAGCTAGTGTTAGGGCTTGCCGGGTTTCCTGGTCACGAAGTCCATCCAAAAATGCCTGGACCGCTAGTCGCTCCATTACATTTTCCGGTGTAGCTGGGTACGCAAGACGAACCAAGCGTGCAATATCTGCTTCAAATTCTTGCAACGATTCGCTTGATTTCTGCCATCGACATCTGGCCATAGCGAAGTTCCAAGTGTTTTACCAGCTGTTCATAGTCTTCCTGTTGTTGGGCGGTGAGCGTTTGTAAAATATTTGTTGCTTCGCCACGCAATGCCAGTGTCAATGCTAAAACTTTTTCCCCAGCATTCCATCCATTTGCTTTGGCAGCAGCTTCGAATTGTCGGTGGTAGTTTGACCATGGAGTATTTCCGTCAAACCGAGGCGGTTTCAATGAGAGCTTTCCTGGTTCCGTACTGACCTTGAAATCTTTGATGTCTTTCTGAACTTCCTCCTGGTTGATACTCAGGTCCAGCATTGGGTTTTTGTTGTAAGTTTCTGGGGTATGCGCAGAATCCATTCTTTTCTAACTCACGCTCCTCTAGCTCTTGCTTTAATTCACTAACTTTATGGTCAACTAAGTGAACTCTCCTCGGAAACATTTTGTCTCTTATTGTCTTTACCGAGTTATCAGTCATTTATTTATTTCACACACAGTTTTCAGTTTATTGTCCCGCGACGCGCAAAACTGTCCACTTCGCACTCAAATGTTCAACGGGTCACTATAACTGTCTATTAGGCGCGATTAACGTCTCAGTTTTTAACAGGTGAACACTTTAACACTTATTTATTTTAAACATCACACTTCTGACGCCAAATGTAGTAAAACTGCACTAACTAATTTTCCTAATTTATTTAAAATACTATTTACAACAATTATTCACTAAAACATTTACTTCAATAACTATTTCAATTCATTTCTACTGTGGCTATCTATCAGCGAACTCTGGAACTGTAACTTACTCTCTGAATTCTGACTGTCCCGCTTATATACTCCCAAGCAGTTTCCATTCACGACTCTCGATTATTCAGGAGTATAGACCATTTCATCTAGATGGCTCTTTGAATAGTATCGAATTGATCGATTTATTCCAGCTTGTTCTCGGCGATCCGTATGCTATCAGATATGCTGTTGTAGTTGAACGAGGGTGCATAATTAATTAGATCAGGGCCGGTCTCGGGGCCGAACTCGAAATCGTTACAGTAGTTTAAAAATCAAAATTGCATGACTATAATATCAGAAATGCAAATCCATTCGAATAACATTCATTCAAATAAAGACAAAAACAATCCTGTTTCTCGTTCAATAGAAACATACAACAAACAATCAATATAAAAAAAATCAAAGTCAGTTATTATTTTTTTTTTAAAACTCGTACAAAATTTGCTCTCATACTGATGTTCATCAATCCACAAAGATGCAAAGTTGTTGAATTTGTTTGTTTTTATTCATTTTGAAATCCTTCAAACTTATGTTCATATTCAATATATTATCTTCCTTACACCAGAACTTGTTGTGATTGGAAGGTGTATTTTCAATGAAGATAAATAAAAATAAAGTTATCGCCATATAACGAATAACAACAGGAGAGTTCAAAACTATTTACTCTCATAATCTGTACACTTTCCACAAACTAGCTAATTTTGGCCTTGTAAAGTAGACAACAGTGTCGGATCATCGCCGGACAATTGTCAATCACTCTAGTGTTTGTATTTTTCCTATTTTTGTAGTGCTGTGAGAACTTCTGTATGTTATATAGATTTCTGTTCATCCAAAAAATTCAATTGTCCTTCCCATTTGCATTTTTTATTTTTGCCTCTCAAACAATTTCTCGTTGATTATGATTCAGAATTAAAAATCCGTAAATTTTTTTACTTTTTGTATGATTTAAGTTTACACCAATTTTATTTGCCAAATTTTTTTGGAATTAATCTGCTCATTAGTTACAATATCATCAATTACTTTTAATAATATTCATATAATCAACATAACCGCCTTGGTTTTGAACTGATTATCAGTTTTACTCTGCTAAAATTGTGTACTTTCCCAGGATGATTGAAATATAATGCGAATACTGGTAGATAAAAATGAACTGATTGTGGTTTTTACGCTTTGTTATGAATAAAAATCATCAGTAGTTCCAAGATAATTTGTTCAATTGTGGTATTTGACTTGTTCCACTTGTAATAGAGCGACTCATCTGGATTTTTCATTTTGAAAATTTTGATCTCTAAACATGAATTATTATCATATATTCTATCCAGTTGGAGGTGTAATTATCAATTTATAAATTTGATTGAAAAATTCTCAGTGAAAACAAACCACAAACAATGTTTGTTTGCCATACAGCAAAAATTTTCTGATAATCGGAATATTCTAAAATACTTTATACAAATTATAAAACTGTTTTTGGAAACCATCCCCAAAATCAGAATTGACTAGAAGGACAGTTCAAAATTTGTAAGGGGAATTTTTGAAGAATGTGAAGTGTTCAGTAGCCTTCATGATGATCAGAGTGGATATGTATATGGGATACTACCTGCTGCAACTAATTTTCTGGAAATTTCTGTACGAGAGTTTTAAAAAAAGCATGTTTGATTAAAAAAAATTAATGTAGGAATGTAGGCTTTCACGGCTGGCGTCAATGTTTTGGTTGGTTTCCGGGTTTTGCCGTGGTCTTCTTTGGTTTAAATCTCCAAACGTTTCGACTGCAACTGCGGCAGTCATCTTCAATGGCGTGGTCGAAGTACTCTTCTATGTAACTGTGGGAAGGTCTATATCGGACAAACGAAGAGGAGCATTGGTACCCGGCTAGTCGAGCACAAGCGGAGTTGTCGTTTGGGACATACCGAGAAGTCCGCAGTCGCTGAGCACACATTGTCTGACGGAGAACACAAGATCCTTTTCGAAAATACCGAGATACTAGCAACGTCGAATCATTATTCAACAAGAATGTATTTAGAAGCAATAGCAATACACAAACACCAAGAGAACTTCAACAGAAAAGAAGAGAGAACATATTTACCAAAGATCTGGCACACAGCATTGAAAGGGGCCAAAACGAAGCCATGTCACACCCGAATTGCGCGGAAAGTGCGCGATAAAACATCACTATAATTAACATGGGAAACTCGAAAGCTTCAGTTTCAGTTGATACGTCTAGAAGAGTACTTCGACCACGTCACTGAAGATGACTGCCGCAGTTGCAGTCGAAACGTTTGGAGATTTAAACCAAAGAAGACCACGGCAGAACCCGGAAACCAACCAAAACATAAAAAAATATGTTTTTTGTTATGTTGTTAATTTTTCAACTTTATCTGTTTCTTGCATTACTATGTACCAACTCTAAACATCGTTCAATAATAACATTATCGGTGAGTTTGGATAGTTTTGCCATTTAACATAGAGCCGTAAAGTTAATTGATCTCTGAGTTGCACTATAGTTTTTTGCGTTCTTTGAATTTTACAAAAATCCTGTTTTTGATGGAAAATCTTTATGGGTATTTTGCAACACTCGGTTATACCGGAAATGGACCACAAATAATCATTTTATATGGAGCGTTGAAACTGTTTATTGCATTTTTGGAAACTAGGCGGAATTGCAATATAAATTTATACAAGACATTTTTTTATTCATTTATTTCTGTTTTTTACAAATATTGGTCACATAAATAATGTATCCAAGCAAGTCAGCCCAATAACAACACCCCTTTTTCTCTTCACCACTGGATTCAATTTCTGCAGTTGTTCAATTTATTGAATTTGAATTCACTTCATAAATTGAGATTTATTCATCTTGGCAGTATTAAGAAAAATATACCACTTTTAATTTTTCATAACATTGTATTTCATAATCACGGAATATGAGATGTCCATGAACTGCAAACTAATATAATCAAAACTGAATTTGGAAAAGAAGTGTAATGCACGATGGTAATAAAAACTACCAAGCACATTGAAGAATATCCAATTCTCTTCAAAATTCAAGTTCAAATTGAAACAAAGACATGTAACGAGGGCCTTTGTTGAATCACTCTAGTATTTTCAAATATTGTATATATTTTATAATTTCAAAGTGCAGCACTTTAATATGATGTCATATATTGAGTTAGTATACTGCAATTTCAATAAATCTTATGAGAATTTATTTAAAATAACGAAGTTGGTATCCATTTCCAGTACACATATTTCCAGAATTCCAGAAAGTTAGTCCCAGTAATTTCCCAAATACACATGAACTCTGCTAGTCGTGAAGGATCCTGTATTATTGAAACATTATGAAAATTTCTCATTTTAAAGCCTGTGGCTCATGGTTAAGTAATTTGATCGAAGTGACATAATTTTTAATAGAAATTACATCATCTCAGGGCAGTTTGATCAAAATATTCGACCCAGATTTGAAGATACTCTGTAATCAACTTTTGATCCATCGTCAGTATGAGTAGCTAAGTTTAAAGATGCGCGCAACACTTTTATTGCAGACGAAGCAGAACAACTTTTGTTTCTTTTTAACAGCTCCCTCGATATTTTATTCTTTTGTGATCATACTCACGGACTCAGATTTTATGTGGGTAGATGTAGCTGCCTCCGTGCGTGACGTTAGTTCATGTTTTGGCATACAGATGAACGGCTGGCGTCTTTATACTACGTTTTTATCAACTCGCTTTCTTGTCTCCGTGTTTGTCTGTTCGGTACAAATTTTGAAATAAATTTGAAACTGATTTGAATGATGAACTTTTGAAAGTTTGAACATTAATCATTACAGGATGACAATGCAATATTATGACATAAAATGACATTGAGTGGATCAAGTGTACCATCGCAGGCATTTTAAATTAAAGCTAGAAATAAGAGTAAATGGGTTATATGAACGGTGGTTTGTGATAAAATACTAGTACAATTAGCAAGTTTAAACAACATATAAGGAGATAAATTTAAATAAAACCCAAAACAAAATACTATGAAACTCTCAAGGATTTTCAAGGATTTGTTAGGTGTAGATACCAATGAATGGCCAAATTGTAACATGGCGGTAATTTTAAAATTTAAGCAATAAATAAGAGAAAATAGGTGATTAGCAGGGCTTTTTGTAATAATATACAAGTTTAATTAATTAGTTTAAACAGCGTTCAAGGAAGTTTAATGTAATAAAATTCAAAACAAGATATAAAATAAATAATATGAAACTCTTTTTATAACATAACCCCAAAATTGAATTGCCAAATTGTAACAGCAGGTATTCTAAAATTAAAGGAAGAGGTAAGAGTAAATAGTAAGTGAAGAGGTCCCCCTCTAACCTCCATCAGTTTAAGAAAAAAATAAAAGAGTGGTGAATTTAAATAATTTATAAGTATAAAAAATATTTTTTTGTTTTAGTTCGTTTTTAAAACTAAAGAGAATAAATTAATTTATTCGCACAGATTCCTAACCTCATACAGATTGTTCTGTTTCCGATTGTGATGCATCAATCATCTATTGCAAGCGCCCCACGTTTTTTTTTTTTTTTTCATTGCTATCATAAAGTCACAATTACAAATTTCAGAACACCCTGTATCAATTTAGGAACCTGTATTGCTTATAAATCTATGCATGGGGTGCGGAGAAATTATGTTCATTCTTATTAACAATTAACATTTTTTTTATATTTTTTATGTAAATCATTTTTTGACTCCTTTTGTTGATTGTTCAGCTTGCAACCAAGTGTTGCACATCTTTGCACTCGTCTACCCCGTACTGACGAGGGTCAACTACTGTTTGAACTCTTTTCTGACAGCTGTGTTAGATGATGTTTTCTGATTTTGCTAAAAACTGATATTTGATCACCATAATCAGTTGAAGCAACTTTATAATAAGTACTTACTTTCCTGAAAAAGTTGATTTTGATGCAGTATATTTTTTCACAATAATTCGAATTACCAACAAAATCAACCTCTGTCCCAGATTATTAGAGATTTTTTACAACTGTATGTAGCGGGGTTGAAAAAGTAAAATAGGGTGAAATAGAAAAAATTGGCATGTGTGCCGCTAAGGGTGGTGGTTGGTTGCATGCAGGCGGAGTGGACGAGCCTCCTGTTTCATATGGTCGACCGACGCATGCACAGCACATCTATCTTCCCTTCTACCAGGGACACATGACCTATACACGTAAGTCCCGTATACCTGTCGTATAAAAACTTTCTAATACCCCTCCCTCAGTAGGTAGCTTCTTTTAGCTTGTATCCTAACCTTTGTTGTATCATAGAGATAAATAATTAGATTTGTAGAAACAATTCAAATATTAACGATAGTCGATACCGGTAGAGGTTTAACTTTTAGTAACGACTATCGTTACTCAACGATTTCCGAAAAGAATTATGAGCTCCGATGTCAGACTAATTTATATATTAAATATTTTTGTTCAGGATAAAAGTATTTTTTTGGTACTGAAGTTCATGACATCATGTAAGTAATAAAGTTTATGGTTGAAACACTTCTGTATACCCTTTTTTTCCTCCAAGTATTTCAAAATGATTAATCTAAATCTCCAGGTTGACAATAAAAGGATGAGAAGTCTGATCTTGAAGGAAAGGTGTCAATAAAACTGCTAAATATCGAACAAGAGACTGTATTCTTATAGAAACATTGAACTTGAAAATATTCTTGAAGTAGGGACAGAATGCCAACTTTTTATTTTACAAAATTAAACGAGTTCTGTAAAAGATCTGCTTTATTTTAAGGGATTGAAAGCACAATTTTTGCTGCTGATCAGGCAAACATATTTATTTCAACAACTCTTAGTGACTTGCATAGCTCACAATCATATTTTATATTGATCCGATTGGTCAAATAAAATTTGCTTTTTCAAATTTGCAAACATTTTGGGAATCGCTGTTCGCCGACCACACCTGACTGGATCAAAGCCGTAAGAAAACACTGACTGACTTTGATCAAACTACCTTAAAGTAATGTCATTTGTTGTAGTTTGTTTCAAGTTTTGTGAAACAAATCAATAGAAATTACGTCTCCTCTAAGCAGTTCAATTAAACTATTTGACAGTAAGCCACGGGCTTTACGGCTCTGATCCAGTCAGCTGAGATTTGACCGACAGCGGTACCAAAATGTCGCAAAATTTAATTTTTCGAAATTTTGAAACACGTTGATGGAAATTTCTGCTGTAGCAGTAGTATTTTCCTAACCTGATGGGGCACTTGATTCTGCTAGAGCAGTAGTAATTTGGACCTCATTGAAAGTCACTTCTGCTAATGCAGTATTATTTTTCATATAAGGAAATGTAATTGATAGTTATTAGAATATTGAGCACTGTCATTCTAGGCCATTCGTGTGTTTTTGTGTGACGTGGCTCATTTCTTAGGAGAGGGACTTTTTCCAACACACGTACTGCTATAGCAGTAAATTGTGTACTTAGGTAAACGGGTTTAGCCTGACGTGACCAGCAGAGAAACTTTTGAGACTATACTATGATAATTTGACTGACTTTTTTAGTAATGAATCGCAAAATTCTGATCCATATAAGGACGTAGGCAGAGAGTGAATATTTTAGATCCAACATAGCCGAGTAGAGTGATCATTCTAGTGAAAGCTTTTTTTTTGTCGTAAATTTGCTATTTTATTGTAAGTAAAAGTTGTGCGGATGTTCATAAATAAAATAAAGTTAACATAATTATTGGTAAAAACTTTTCACTATTTAAATTATTTACAGCTACGCTTCACTGCTCAATACTGCCAAAGCAGTATTTTTTGTAAGTTTCTTATAAAAACATTCTAAGAACACCCTAAAAATATTTTTGAATTCTGACAAGTAATTTGTGAGATACAAATATGCTGCTCTGAAACAACCCCAATAGTGTACTTTGTCCATCTATGTGTTAACCATTGTAATTATACATATATAAAATGGCAGTATACATCCGTCATTCACGGATTGAGATTGAATTACACCCTGTATTTATCCACGGGGGTGTTTCCTAGTAGATTATTAAATGAAAAAATAACGAATTAGGTTAAAATCAGTAGAATTTTTTTATTACTGTATTCTGGCAGAAATTTCAATAGCAAACATTTTTTTTCTGCCTATCTTGTTTCATATATACTTGCAACAAACATACCACTCATAATTTCATAAAAAAATATCAACTTGCCAATTAGCTTTCTAAAGAAATACTCGTAAATTCTTACTGATTGCAAATATGGCATTACAAAAATAAGATAAAAGTAGTATCCTCAGTTTAAATTCATAATTATGTTATAGTGCACAATGTCATGGTAAATGAACTTCGGTGCCAAAAAATTTATTTTCTGATACTTTTTTTCCAGGTGTAAGAAGTATTGAAGAGAGTGTTCATTTAAAAACTTCAGTTATGCACGCAAATTTTCACGCACATTGCCGAACATATTTTATTGAGATAAAAACTATATACTTGAATATTTGTGTTTCAGTTCTGTTGAATCACTGACGCAGCATGAACCAATTTTCTTTATTAATTCTTTATCACTTTGTTTACATTGAAAGATTATTGGAGTATTTTTATCAGGTGGAGGTGTTCATTGATATCTTATCAGGTTACAGTCATTTTCAATATCAAGTGTGTTTTCTACAACTTATATAAGCATCCCTCTGTCATATTGAGATATTAAGATTCAGATTGTGTATGTCCAGGTGAAGATCCGCTTTTGGGAGATCAACAACAATACAAATACATGACCGTAGACGATATGAAGTCTCTTGCCGACGATTCGATGCGACTAGATGTGACAAATGACGAGAAAAGTGAATACAACAGAAATTCAATCGGTAAGTGAAGGTCACTCCTTTTCAGTTCATCTGCCCTACTACTAGAAGCTCTATATTCGGTATTTTCTGATAAGGGTCAGACTTGTCGAGGAGTAGCTTAAAAATTACTCTTCATATTCAGTAATTATTATAATATATACTCTTCCTTGAATTTGAACAACCTATGCATTGATTATTCTATATTATTTTAATTCATACTGAAATCAATTTCGTTCATACGTTTTCTTTTAATTCATAAAGAGTTATCAATTTTGAGGAACATCAATATTTACCTTGAAATTAAGATTTCAGAAGCAGGCTTATTTTATTTACTTTCAGTAAATTTTTTCTTCCATATTCATTCATTCAGTTCATATACACTTTCATGGCCATAATAATATTATGAATTTGTAAAATTCAACTGACAATCTACCAAGAACGACAACAATAATGCTGTTAATGAATAACATTTGATTAAAAATATTTAATCAAATTATGTCAATATATCAAGCCAGATGCAAGACCAACTAGAAATAAGACATCAAATGGTTCAATAAAAAATGAGTTTTGTTCTTATTATTTATTGTACACATTCGGCAAAAATTTCAAACTTCATGTAGCCAGTCGACCAGTACAAAATATAACAAACACACACGATGGAGATTTAAGTATTCAACTGGACCACTCGACAATGATTTGACCCATTGAATGATTGAACTCTATGGTATG
Organism: Chrysolina americana; assembly: GCA_958502065.1. Lineage (NCBI taxonomy): Eukaryota > Metazoa > Arthropoda > Insecta > Coleoptera > Chrysomelidae > Chrysolina > Chrysolina americana. The sequence continues at coordinate 73,634,674 of OY293412.1, forward strand.
TAATATAGAGTTCACTGGGTTTGTCCCCACTTCTAGCTACCTAGGGCGACATTATTCGCAAGAATTCCTTTCCACAACACTAGGCAATCCGCATGAACCAATCAGAATTATACCGGTCAAGGAGGTATATTTGAATCGATGCTAAGGCGGTATAGTAGTCCCAAGTATTCAACTTGGATAGCAAGGTAAGTTTGGTTAGGTTGGATCATGTTCCCTTCTTTTTTCATTTTTAAGCCATAAAAGAAGGGGACATGATCTAATCTAACCAAACTGGACCTTGATATCCAAGTTGATCCTCAACGTAACCTAAAATTACATTGCACACCACGCAGGCGCAACTAAAATAGAGTTTTGATGGTCCATGCGGATTGCCTATTGGGAAGTGTTGTGGATAGGAATTCTTGCACATTATTCTACCACTCAATGAGCACCGTACAGAAGTAAGTTCACTCGCCGCCATATTTTTGTCGACATCTCCATTCCGAGTTTTTTTATCGGTTTAGCCGATGTATTCTGTGCTATCGCGCAACCAAAATGAATCCGAGATAGAATGCCGTACGACCAAGTGAGACAGGACAACTCCAAGCTTACAACACCGCATGCCAGAAAAAAATTAAATCTGAACCGGATACATCGAAGGCGCTGACTGGGAGTGAATCTACTTCAGTTTACTTCTGTACAGTGCTATGAGTCTCAGCCTCAGCTCAGCCTGCTCTCTGCTGTGATGAAGACAGTATCAAAATGTTTGAGAGGAGGGGTACGTCTGGCTTCTCAGGAAAGGAATTTCATTTACGACTGCGAGAAATTATTTGCTGCAAGAAATGTAACAAATAATTTCTAGTCTGAAAAAAGGAGCTGTGAGCCCTTGTTTGCCATAACGGCATTGAGAATAAAATACAATCTACAAAAAAAAAATCTCAACTCCTGAAAAATTATACTGATATGTAACACAAAACAAACAGGAATCTAATGTAATAAAGGTTCAAATAAACCAATTTGTTGTGCCAAACAATAGCCGCATCTGCGATACGGAGATAATCTCATATCGCGGAGTAAGTTTGGCGTAATGTTGGCACAAAGTTGGATAACTTTCCCCCTTAATTCATCCAGATTTGTTGCTCTCTGAAGTTCATGTCGATACGCGGATTCTTCCAGATATCCCCAAAGAAAGAAATCATTTTGAGATGAATCTGGTAATCTGGGAGGCCACATGATCGTACCACGTGCAGATATTAATCGATCAGGAAAAGTATTTGAAAGAAATTGTGTCACTGGTCATGCATTGTGACTCGATCAACCATCCTGTTGAAACCAAATGTCCCTAAAATTAATAGGAAGTAGCTGAACTGTTGGAATAATTTGATTTCGCAGAAGCTGTAGATATTTTACAGCGTTTAGGTTACCATCGATAAAAAAGGGACCTATGATGAAATCTCCTAACATTCCGCGTTAAGCGCATCAACAGCTAAAATGACTCAATGATAAAATTCCACTTGAGATATGGTATAGCCTTCTGGGTAATTGTAGCCAGCAACTCCTCCATTCAGTGTTAGTTCTACAAAAAAGAGTAGTAAGGTATATAGGAAAAGTGGGTCCACGAGAGTCCTGCAAACCATTATTTTTGAGTAAGGAAATTCTTTACACAGACTTGCTGGTTCATATTGGAAACGGCAGGCTTGATACACAAAAAATATATAACAGAGACTACAACGCAAACTTACCATGCGAACCGACCAACAGCAGAAAGGAAAGTAGCTCTACCCATTCCAAGGTCCACTTTAACTAGACATTCTCTGTTTTATGAAAGTAAGAAAATATCCACTGAACTAAGGTCAATCCAAGATCATAAAATATTTAGAAAACTCTTGAAAAAGGCTCTTTTGAAAAAGCATATGACAATATTGAAGAATTCTTTAATGAAACCCTGACATGAGCTTATTTAGTTGTCATAGCATATAACATATACTAATATGTTATATGCTATGACAATTGTTCACCTCTATATTTAAGCTGAACTGTTAAAGATATGTACCATATCTTTTCTTTTTCCTATCACATTTTTAATAAACTTATTCTGGACCTGTCAGTTCTCTCTCTCTCTTCTGTCCACACATGTATACTTAGATGCTGATTTTCCCGAGACCAATATCGTTCAACTGATGTAAAGAAAACGATGACTCGTCTGTAAATAAATAAAACGTTTTGTAAAAACAAATCATTCGTCGACTATGGTCATCCGGAAAAATTTCTTGAGTTGTCTGTACTTTTTTGCTTTTCAAAATATTCCGAACAGTTCTGACCTTCATATCAACTTGATCAGCAATTTATTTGTCTGCTCCTACAAGGTTCACTGGCTTCAACACGTATTTCTTCATTTTGACGCTCTTCATTAATTAGCTTCACGCGTGATTCATCCACATGTTGACACTTCCGACAGTTCTGAACACATCCACCTTCCTCAAACTTTTTAATAATTCGAACAATGGTGGACTGTGACGGAATCGACCTATTTTCAGTACAACACTAAATGAATTTATTGTATCATGAATCGAGTGACCCCCAAAATACCACTTTGCAATTTGTATATTTATTTTCTTTCTGAATGTGAGCATTGTAAGAATTCGCAAGAACATCTTTCACGTTCAATCGTTATGGTCTTACTAAATTTGTGACTGCGAATTTTGCGATTGATAGACTTCAATATCAACAGGAAGGGGAACAGTGGTCCAGCTGAATACTTGAATCTTCATTGCCTGTATTTGTTATATTTTGTTCTGGTTGACCGGCTACATGAAGTTTGAACGAAATGCATTGAAAATTGTATATGCCGGTAAATTTTTGCCGAATGTGTTTATCTCCGTTATTCCCCTATATAAAGTAGGTGTTTCCCAAAGTTTTATTTGCAATGTAATAAATTCATTTAATGAACAGTTCTCATTTAGTGATAATGTATATTCATTATAAAAGTACCATTCTTTTCGCTTAAAGTGGACTACTTACATATTGTAACATAAAGAAATATGGTAATATTTTCTGAATCGACCTCATGAACCGTACTGGATCACATCTTTGGATGAAGAAATTCGAACCATCACCGTTGTAAATACGGATATTGAAATTTTTTGATAAATACATTTCAAAAGACTGAGGTCCTTTAGCCAAATTATTAAAATTTGTTTAAAATTCAAATACATAAGTATATTCATATAAAGCAAAAATTTGTAGTCGAAAAAATTATTCAGCTATCTGTGATACTGTTTCCCATATTATCTTTTCTCAATATTTTGAGTTTGATTATTATCATGCTTTGTTAGAAGTATGTATGCCTATAGATCTGATGTAGCTTTTTCAGATTTTTTCTATCAATGAAAATCAATGTTACTGTTGTGCACTCAGTGTTCATGAGGGAAGTTTTTTAAAACAACCACATCCCTCTCCACCTCCACATCCAAAGTATGAGTGGTTAGTGGGATTGACTCCGTCATGTGGTCAGCCGGATTTTGAAGGTTTGAGAATGTGAATGCATCATTCCATCTGTGACTCTTAATAATCAGAATCACCATTTCAATACAGTGATTTGGGTAAAACCTGATGGATTCAGAGAGTTAATCTCGATGTTTTCTCGGAAACTGCTATACAGTAGCGGTAGAGAAGAATTACGTCAAGCTTATTTACCTGAGGGTAGGAAATGAGAACTTTCAATGAATTTTTCACTTCTCAACAATACACTCACTCACTCGGGTACTACTGATACTCGAGCCGTGTCATTGTCTACAACTAAATTTCAATTGAGTCTATTTCAATGAAATATTCACATCTATTCTAATGACCGAAAATCATATTTTTGTATTTAGCTATTGAAAGAATGAATTCGAAACTGAGAATGGGATATTCTTATTTTCAGCTCCATCTCATATCAGTAATGAGCTCATCATAACTCCTCATCATGTGAAACAGTATTATGCAACAAATACTTATTCGTCTTCAGACAATGTCGATATCAACCGTCAACCAATCACAGCTGGGTAAGTGAGATTTGTCAGTGATACCTATATTTTCATTTATGTTGAGTTTAGATCATGTGCTTCTTCACCCCTTCAAACCGTAATACTCAATAATATATATGGATTAGCAGTCCCGCTTAAATGAATTTTAACAACCAAACCTACTATTTATCCCGTTTTATTTGTGTTTATGTGTGATGTCTGATAACAATATTTATTGTTTGATATGTTTAAGTTCAAACAATAGTATTACTCCACATAGTTTTAGGTAAATGTTGTAAATAGAATAAATAAACAGAAATGGATTGCTTTAGCATTACCCCTTTTTACAATTGTTGATTCAAAGTGAGTCAGTATCATATTATTAAAGTGGAGGATTCACAACCACAAGTTTAGGAATAAGTAAATAGATTTGACAGACTTTGTATAAACTATGGTTGTCACAAAAAAAAATTCATTGTCAAAATCGCCGATGTTAAACAGTTTTTATTTAAATATATTTATGGTATTTTACTGTGGCTGTGAATTTCCATATCCCGTAAAAATAATATAAGAATGGTGAGCTACTGATTTAGTTGTAATCTATAGGTAACTTTCTATCCTTTAACAATTTATTCTCTTGTCTGATATGTGAATAAACAATTGTCTACGAGATTTATCTATTTCAAATAAACCCCTTGCTACCAACTTTCCTATGCTAAGTAGTTAGTGTGTATGTATTTAAGCTTATGCAGAGGAGCTTGGACAAGACTAGAATACTCGTTGAATCAGTTGGGCCCCAAAAGCCAAGGGACTGGTCTGTGCAGAGAAAGGTACTTGTTAAGTGGTACCATTTTGGTACCATAAACATATGCACTGAATGCTGCACTGAATTAACACGTGTGATATTTATATCGCCACCGTTCCTTCCTATGGATTTCACTTGTAAAAATTGTTGTCATTTGTCTTTTTATGGTGGTATAACAAGCAACATGCACTCCAGTAGTAAATATGTACATAGATTGTTGTTTTAATCTACTTTTGGTAGTATCAGGTACTAAAAATTGGTACAATGTATCGTGAATATAAATGTAAATAAACTGGTTATTGTTTTAATATGATATTGTTTTTATCTGAATCATGCATGTTCAGATTTTTTCATCTACTCGCTAGTCATAATACTTTAATTCAAAGTCGAATTTGTATTCCTTGAGCAGTATTTTTACTTGATATGTTTGATGGGTAATAATAACTATAAATCTCGTAAATTCATTTCACATGGTGGTCTTATAAAAACCATACAAATTATTTATGTGCTCATCAGATTCCTGAGAAAAGATCTTCACAATTTCATTCTCAAGAAGATAAATACTTGTGCTATTCCTGTTCAACCTTATTCGAAACCTAAAATTGCTGTATCCTTCAAAATTCACAAGACGTGTTTCAGGATTCTTTTGACAACAGTGTTCAAATTTTTATTTCTTACCGTAACTTCCAGACTAGTTAACGCAGGAGACATTATGTACATTCTAACGAATTTGTGAAAACTTTATTTGAATTTTTGTTCATGTTTATTTTTAATCCACCCATAGGCATTCATTTCACACTTTGAATGACTTCTCAGACCAATATTCGAGGGTTAATTTACGGGTTTGAAAATGTGCGAGTTGATTGTAGCTCTGTTGTAGCAGTGTCAAATTCCTCTTTTTGTAACAGGGTAATTTGGGTTCAAATCCTAACACCAACAATCAGTCGTCTTGGCACATACTAATTTTCAATGAAAATTCCAATGGTTGTTAATCCAAAAAAGTTGGCGGTCGAAGAAAGCTCTTTTGTTACCATTTTTTTAAACCAAAAGACATCAAAAGATCCATCAGCATTAATTAAATGAAATAGGTACCAGGATATGAAGAAATTGATGAAGTTGCTATGGAGGGAACATTACTACAACAATTGTAATAAAAATTCAATTGTTCATTGCAGACTTGTGTAGGAGATAAACTCAATAGCTGCTAGTCCTTTAAAATAGTTGGAGGTCATTATGGAGCTAGTCACAGGGATCCTCGAAACCACCTATAAAGGAAACCGAAGTAGTGACTTCTGAGACCCATTCGAGGGGAGCCAAGCCAACCGATCCGAGGAACCCAAAGGGTGTCTATAAGGTGCAACCCTCGATGCGGAGGCAGGCACACGAGAAAAGGGAACCAGATGAACCGGAGGTACGCCCAAAACACACGTTAGCAGGCGAACTTCCCAAGAGACTCCTGAAACTACGGCTGGAGGAACCACCACAGGTGCTTCCATCTAAGGCCAAACATAGGTGCACAAATGGTCCAGAGTAGGAAACCTACGGGCAAGGGCTTCAAAACTCGCCCATCCGTGCCATAAGAAGAAGAGTTACTGAACATACTCTCCTAAAGGAACACCTGTCAAATGAGAACCATTAAAAAGCAACTTACACTGCTTACTCTGCTTACAATTGTTAGGATCAGTACCTATACATGTGTTTTTTCAAAGGAGCTCGTCAACTGGCTCGTGCTTAGAGAAATAATCTCTTAAGCTTTTCGCACGGTTCTGCAATGAATGATTTACCGTGTATTTGTGCGTGACATTTTCACAGAATTGTTATTCCTTTTGGCTTTTGGATCTATTTGTTCTATAATCTCACCGCTCATTTTAATCAAGTTACTTTTTGGCACATCAGAGCCTTCAGTACCTCCTGACGTTCATAAACGATGCGAATCTATTCAAATGAGCTATCATTTTATTTTCTGTTAGTACTGGTAGTACTGTATAATTTCTCTCCTAATATGATGACTAAAACGTCAGCATATACTAGGGCGGTAAATCCAGGGAACTAGACTTGTATGAGTTTTTCCATGGTCTCCTTCTCTGTCTCCAAGAAAATAGCCGGTTCTATTTATAGAGAGCTGATATTCATTTCAATAATTTTTTAACTGAATTTTCTGTAGTCTGGTTTATATTTTCTGCAGTCTGGTTCATTCAGAGACACTCTCTACATCCTCACAGTTCATCATGGACTCTCTCTGTATAGATATTGTGGTATTTTTTTAAAGACCGCATTAGAACAAACATACTTATTGTTGCTTCAAAAATTAACAATTTTTTTTTGTTTGCTGTTTATGTTGCCAACAGAATACCAAGTTGGAAGAAGTAAGTTTAATGTACAGTGTAGTATAGTGTAGAACGTCTAGAAAATCAAGGCGGGTGTTTTTAACAATTTACTTAACATTATTTTTTCTTTTCTGCAAATGAAATGATATACCTATATAAAATATATCAGTGCATTCAGTTCAGTTTCGAAGGACATCATAAAGCCATGCTGATGAATAGGAAACTACGAAACAGCTGTCCACGGATGATGATCTCTCGGAATTTAATCGAAAACACTTTGTTCACTTAACTATTTTGAATGTACATATTTAACATTCAGTGAGAATATTTAAAGCATTATTTGATTGAATTTCAAGTTATTCTCATTAAATAGACTACGTACTATTTTTTTATTTATACTGATTTAGGAAATGTTTTATATTCTTAATAAATTATTTTATATTAATACATTAAGATCTTCTATATTTTTAACTATCTTTTCAAAAATATTTGTCAACTACTCAAAAGGTTTCATAACAATTCAGTTGAAACCATTTTTTGTACTTCTTTGTAATGGAATATGACAAAAATTAATGAAGTTCAAATTTGAAACTGATTTGCTTCAAGTAACATTTGGCGATAAATTGAAATCCATTTTGTGCCAAAGACATAACACAAGTATATTTTGTACATTCCCAATTATAATTTCAACGGTGTAATTCTAAACAAAGACTGGACGACTATAAATTTGAGGATGCCAGTTTGATGTTAGTCCCTGACAAAGCTCATAGCAAAAAAGACGGGTTTTGAAATTGATCTTGCATTCTATTGATTGCCCTTTACGGGCCAACATTCCAGGAAAAATTCCATTGCTTGATAAATACCCCTTGCATACAGGGGGCATTGTCATATTCCGTAATGCGAATGAAAATACTTATAGAACCTAACTGTCTTATGTACGTGGAAACCGAGTCGACGCCACAGATCTCTCAACTAGCAAAATGTTATTCCACTCTAGTATGGTTAGTTGAAATGATTTGAATTCATTGTCACTATTCTAAATCATGCAAGAATAGGTTGGTATTGAAAAAAAACGAGGTTTTTTAACATTCCTGCTCTAGAGCGGCTGTACTATTATTTAATGACATTTCTCAGAAAATGTCGAAGCGGCAAAGGCTACTTTGGTAGGCGGTTGTCTAAAAACAAATTTCAATTGCTTTATTGAAACAGGTTTAGTTTATAGAACTGGAAACTTTTCATTCAAAGATTATATTTGCATCTCTCTTTGCTATTTATTACACTAATGAGTTATGAACAACAGCTTAATGTATATTTTTAGGGATGTATTATAAATGAATTGTGATGTGTCACTGGTGGATATTTACAAAGATTTTGTCACTTGATATGTATAATTTTGATCCTGGCTCTCACGGAAATTGACTTAAAATGTCCATTTACCTTCCTTCTACCACTAAAATATTCTTGTCTTTTTTATTAGTTTTTTGGTGTCATTCATTGTCGATGCAAGAGGAGGAGCTATGAGAGGATGTCGTCACTCAGGTGTCAGAGTCATTGTACCACCTCAATGTGCTTCCAGTCCCACCAGAATTACTTGTCGGTACGTCAGACCTCAAAGAACACCCCATCCTCCCCCTCTTATGGAAGGAGAAGCTCTTGCCAGTAGGCTTCTGGAACTGGGCCCTGTAGGAAGCAAATTTTTGGGGTGAGACAGGAAGATTTCCTTGAACAAAAACGGTATTTTGTTGAATGTAATAATTTTCCAGGCCGGTCATCATTGAAGTGCCCCATTTTGCCTCACTGAGAGGAAAACAGCGTGAAATCATTGTATTGAGATCTGACAACGGTGAGACTTGGAAGGAACACACTTTGGAGTCTAATGAAGAAGCAATACAAGATGTGTTAAATCACAGTTTCGATGGCGAAGGTAATATTGCAAATCAATGTGAAATGAACATTTTTTTAATTTGATTTTTATTGCAGAATTGAGCCAAATCGAAGATTTGCATACAAATCGCATAACACGAATTTTAACGAACGACTTCCCACATTATTTTGCGGTTGTTTCTCGTATTAGACAAGAGGTACACGCAATTGGTCCTGACGGGGGCACTGTTTCTAGTGCTGCTGTTCCATTGGTACAAGCAGTATTCCCACCTAATGCCCTAACAAAAAAAATTAGAGTTGGCCTTCAGGTTAGTGTTATGAAAATTATTTCATTAAAAATATCATATTCTAAATCGTTAAAAAACCAGATCAATTTTATCTACTGATTGAACATTGAAATCCATAATACTTCAAACTTTGAACATTTTTGCAAATATTTATCCTTAGCCTTAACAAGTTTCTGGTAAGAAAAAAATATGAAAAATTCAAAATTATTTGGGTAATACAATAAAAAAATATCTCTGGCAGAGGATTGTGCGTTTTCAGGTTTTTCTAAATATACTCGAAATTCTCACAAGAAGATGTCTGGTTAACGAAAAGGAGAAAAGTGGACAAAAAAAATGTGTGTTATTTTTCAGTTCAGTTTTGAAAAACGATTATAAAAATTAAACAGCATTACAAGTACCTTTGGGTGAAATACTTGTTTTTTTTATATACTACAACAAAAATATAATTAGCAGATGTTACTAATTCAATGCTTAATAATTAAGAGTATAATTAACTGAATGAGTACAACTTATGGTAGAATTATGGATCAGTTATAGTGATAATACTTTTATTGAAATTGAATTCTTCTGCACTTGGTCAAACTCACGAAAAATATTCTTCAGGCGCAAGCAATAGAACCTGAACTTGTTTCAAAATTACTTGGCCATGGTGTTGCTGTTTCTCCCATAGTCACTGTGGAACCTAGAAGGCGCAAATTCCATAAAGCAATTACATTGAGTATGCCAGCTCCAAAAGCCCACTCACAAGGTATGATCAATCAGTATCAAGGAACTACAAATACCACACTTCGATTGCTGTGTTCGATAACTGGTAAGTTTCATAACAAAATTGAATTCTCTTCACTTCAATTTAGCTATAGTATTTTTGTCAAATATTAACTTAGAATAGACACTAGTTGATTATAGGAGTTGCTTTCTTCACTGCTCTCAAGACAACCATCTGATGAAAAAGTTCACTTATATATTGAATTCAATAAGATTATTTGACTGATCAAATGACAATGATTAATCTCTTTCCAAATACTCAATAACATATGTGAATGTGAAACCTATTTTACAAGTACCTGGGATCATCGGTAAATAACTGAGGCTCCGATCTCCCTAGCTCTTACAACTTTTTCAGATACTTCTGTGGGTTCCTTTGAGGGTGAAGCTGGTTGACGGCAAGAATAAATAATGAACTGAACAAAAATTATTGTTATTTTCCATGCGAAATATTCAATTATTACTTTCAAAGTGGAAATTACGAAAGCGTAGAAGGGCCACTAAGAATAAAAAAATATAAGCAGCCGAATTCCGACTTTACAACTCTTAAGAATTTCAACTTCACAACTCAGAATTATCATAAATCCTACTTCACAACCCAGAATTAGTATAATTCCGACTTCAAAACTCGGAATGAGTGTAATTTCTACTTTACAACTCGGAATTAGTATAATTCCGACTTTACAACTAGGAATTTATATAATTTTGACTTTACGACTCGGAATTAGTGTAATTCCGATTTTACAACTCGGAATTAAAATAATTTCGACTACAACTCGGAATTAGTATAATTCTGATTTTACAAATCGGAAATATTATAATTCCGACTTCAAAACTCGGAATGAGTATAATTTCTACTTTACAACTCGGAATTAGTGTTATTCCGATTTTACAACTCGGAATTAGTATAATTCCGACTTCACAACTCGAAATTAGTCGGTACCTAACAAAGAAGAAGTCGAGTGGCCAAAAAGGAAAATGCAGTGCACGTAAATCTAGTAAACTCTCGATCATTTGGCACATAAATTCATGACGTATGTAAAGCTCTTGGCTCATGAAATTGCTTCAAAGTGACGCCATTTTCATTGGTTTGCTTCTCACAATCTGAAAAAAAAACGATAAAAATTATGTCACTTTATGGCAGTTTATTGAAACAATTTGATCGTGTGCCACGGGTTTAACAGATAGCACTTTAGCCACTTATTTAAATTAGCAGTGATAAAGTTTGCAAAGTTTGTGCCAGCTGAAAGCTCTTAAACTTTCCATTACATTTGACTACTTAGGATTTTAAATTAAGCTTTGAATAAGAAATGATTAGAACTAACGAAAATTTGGTTTTCCTTATATCAAGATTTTGTTAATTGAATACTGAAACTACAGTATATTCAAATTGGTATATTTTGGAATAGTAGTGAATTTCCTTTTTCTAAATTGATTCAATCTTCTCAGCCGTCTTTTTTTTTTCACTGGGATTCCAATGCCAACATGTGGAATCGCGATGATTGCACTAATTTCAAGTTGCGAAGTCTGGCTAATTCAAATTCCGAATTGTTAAGTCCGAATTATACTAATTCCGAGTTGTAAAGTCAGAATTAGCCTAATAATTCCTAGTTGTTAATTCAGAGTTATACTAATTCTGAGTTGTAAAGTTTGCAAAGTCAGAATTTAGCTAATTCCGAGTTGCGGAGTCGGAATTATATTTTTTTATTGTTTGTGGCCCTTTTAGGCTTTCCTAAAAAATTAATAGTTCTTTGATAATAATTATTGTACTGCAGTAGAAGATGGCTTAGAACTTTGACGTCTCGTTTGAAGTTGAAATGCACGTCAGTGGTTCGATATGAAAGTGTAATTAGATGTTTGTATACATTATACAGATTATTGAAAAGTATTATAATAGTACTAATAGTAATCAAATATTAGTTTAAACAATCATAATATCTACATTTTCGTGTTGAATGTTGTAAATCTGGCAGCACTTACTAATTCTTTTTTGTTGCTATATTACATGTCACTGTTAAATTTTTCACCTGACTATTTTTCTCTGTCGTCAGTTAAATGGAACTTATGAATAATCTCATTTCATAAATATTAATGATATGAAGTATGTCTTTTCGCTTGCTCAGTATTTTGTACATTCTTATGTAGGTTTTCTGTCGTCTGAAGTTTGGCTAAGTATGGATTTCTGCCAAAAAAGAAATAATCGATAAAAATAAAACTCACTCTATTTCAAATGGTTGCCTAAGCTTTTGAAAGTTCTGCTTATGTCAGTCCATTTTGAATGCATACTTCGGCCCATATAGTGCATACAAATAAAATAGTATCACCAATAGATTAGTGTAGTCATACTGTAAATAGGTGTGTCACATTGTATCCCAACCAATCAAATCTTCTGCTCCAAGGAAACAAAATATGTTTGCTGTGTCAACCCGTATGCTTTCAAAAAATGATTTTTTTCTTATCTAAAAACTGTTTTTGTTACTTGATGAGCTTCCAGCTTGAAACAGTGATCTACATATCTGAAATTTTGGCATGTTAGATGTAACCATAATCAATGTTGTCTTTACTGTTGCAAACTATTATTATTCATGCTTCAATAGGAACTAAATCAGGTAAAATTTAGTTCCCATATTTGTATTTGTGATGGAATGGAATTGCTTGTTTTGTCTTTTTGTTGTCTTTCAATTCTATAACTGTTTTGCATTTCGTGAATGTTTTTAATGTGAAGAAAATGAATAAGAATAGTAAACTGTAACTTTATAAATTTTAAAAATGTACTTTCATGTGCCATATGAGTTAATTTTTATTAGGTACTTTCATTAACAGATACTTCCTTGTTTTGTCGTGAATATGGACTTGAAATTTTTTACTCTTTTTTTTGGTGGATGTCAAAGTGTTTCATTGCGGTGAAATGATTGTGGTGCACGAGCATTTGCTTTTCAGTCAGTCGACACAGGTTATTGTTCGGAATCCACTCCCACCTAAGTTGTGTCTCCCCGAATTCACTCTGTTCATAGGGGTGTCTCCGGAAACCAGAGGGATTCATAAAAAAAATCTCTTTTGGAACTGTAGAAATGATTGAAAGACAATTTTCAAATACGAAAAGTTTCGAAAGCCTCCTTAAAACAATAACTCTTCTGGTTATATGCATTGAAAATGTTACTTCTTTGTTGTTCAATAGTGTGGCAGATAATCAGAGTAATAGTTGTTTGGATATACCGTTCTTGTTTGAAACAGCTGTGTATTCAGTAAAAAGTTTGTTTATGTGGGAGCATGATTTTTTCGTTTTAATTAATTTAAAGCCCAAAATGTATTCAGTTGATTTTAAAATTGATATAAAACAGGTTTTGATAATTTATTGCAATTATTGAACAGTAAATATAAATTTCAAAATTAACAACTCTACTGTGTTTGATGTTGTGAATGGTATGTTAATTTTATATTTACAGTTTTTCTAATGTTCACAAATGGACCGAATCTTGGACGATAGAATATATTAACTAATAATATATATTTCTCAGTCCTAGTTGCAATCAATCATAAATCATTTATTTCAATACCAAGGTATTTTTATATATTCTTTTCATTTAAATTAGTTATGTAACTAGTAATAATTACATCCTCGTTACATGCTAAGGGTTATGTTCGACTCCTAAATTAGTCTCATACCTAACCTAACAAAAACGGTATTGTATATTATTCTGTGAATTCAATACCTCGAAAAATAAATCGGCTACAGTGCTTGGGCCATACACGTTTCCAAGAGCGTATGTTGGATGAACGCGTGTTGCTAGATTGTTAGACGGCCGGCAATTATTTTAAATATGATTGTAGAATAAAAATGATATTTCAAACTTTGCATAACAGTGGTTGAAGATGGATAGTACTACATAAAGAGATTTACTTTCTGCCTAGTGAACTGCTTAAAATCTAGTTCACACCCTCGCAAATTTCGCAATTTTTCTGCGAATAAAATGGCTCCCAGTCATGCCGGACCAATCGTTGATGCAGAACCATGTCGGCAGCCATTTTATTTGCAGAAAAATTGCGAAGTTCGCGAGGGTATGAACTAAACTTGAGTCGTATATGAGTATGTTTTACTTTATCATCATCAGACCACTACTTTCAAGTTTCTGTTTATAGATTTTCAACAGTGTCGAACATCGAGCAATTATGGTTAAGCTTCTAAGCAATTCCAAAAATAACGATGACCTTCATACACAGAAATAGTTCAAATTTTGGCCGCGAAAGCCTCACTGAATTTATCATAGAGGTTTTAATCTCAGTTTCATTGGGGAGCATCTTTTAGGAATATTACTGAGTGCACATGGTATCAGAGAATTTTTGTTTTTATGGAACACTGAAATTAGCAATTTTATAATGACTATCATAATCAGTTTATGAATAAGCGGCACATTCGTTCTTTGAACCACAGAAAAAACCTAACATAGCTTAGGAAAACCCTAAAAAATTGATCTTGAATCAGTACTTGACGAACCAGGTATCATTCAGCACAGAAGATTTTGGGAAAAAATATCTGGCATGTTCAACCAATTTAACTATGTTTCTATGAAAAGAAATAGTATAGGTTCAAGTAAAATTTCGAATTATTAAAGATACATATTAAACACAAATAAAAAAGAAGATATTGCTTCTTGATTCGTCCAAGAAGTTATGGCTGGGCACGTTATTTCAGTATATAATAATCAGTTTTGAATACTATAAAAAAAATTCCATTGAAGAATTCGAAAATACTTTCCTTTAATTTGCTAAAATTTCGAAAAATGTTACCTAGAAAATTCAATATATTTTTGCTAGCCGTTTTTATATTAAGGAATAACAATTACGATTAGGTGGTCAGAATAAAGCTGTATGGGAAGATGTTACTGGATCTACTCCTTTAACGTTTGTTAAGGATTGTGTGTCCTTCACGACTACCGTGTCAGCAAGATTTTGGCTAATGGACTGTAGGAATGTTGCTGATGCAGCTCGAATGGCTACCGAACTTTACACGCAGGTATTGTCTTCTTCCAACATATTCACTTTGATACACAAAGAAAATATTGAATATAAAATGGACGTAAGTAATACACTATTTCTTAATCATTGTTTGTTTAGGCAGCACATGTTCCATTCATGGCTAAATTCGTGGTTTTTGCAAAGAAAGTATCTCTTCTAGAATCGAGATTGAGAGTATTCTGCATGACGGACGATAAAGAGGATAAGACATTGGAGCACCAGGAGCATTTCACAGAGATAGCCAAGAGTAGGGATATTGAGGTAATAAAATATTTATGTAACAAACGTGCACATAATTTGAAAATATAACAATAAAATTATATGTGTCCATACAATTTCGTGGATCTTTCAAACACAACAACTTGTGAATTCATCATTACCTTTAACGGTAAATTTTTTTGGGTAAATTATGCATACTTTTGACAACAATCAATAATTAATAATTAGGTAAAACTCATCTTAGGTTATGAATAAACTAGTGAGCGATGAACAACTTAATTGGTTTCATACTGGGCTAATAGATATTTTGCAAGAGATGTTTTAAACTGTCGTACAGTGTTGCATTATTTGATTTCATTTGGAATATTATTATAGTTCGAAAGCCCTCTGTGAAATAAAGAGTTTGTGATCCTTACAAAGATGGTTCATCAGTTACAGTTTTTACTACCTCTTGTAGGTGTCATATAATATCTCTTTTCCACATTATTGATTATTTTAGATCATTTTGAACTTCCTATAATTATATAATATTACATTCGATTTTCTATGCATATGTTTAGCAATAGTTATTTAATAAACATACTCTCGTTTGCCAGCTTTGTGGTCTTAGGAGCATTCGACTTTTTGCACAGTAATAAATTCCCTGCATATTCAGGACGTGTCAACGGATTGCAAAATGTGTACAATATTGGATATGATTATAAACTGACAAATTTGAAATTTAAGTTTTTTGGACAACGGCTGGACGTCGAAGGATATTTCCAAAATAAAGTATTCTGAGCAACTAACAAACATCTCAACAAAACTTCGAAGGTGAAAAATCGGTTCAAGCGTATGCTGCTACCGATTAAAAATTATGTTTCAATGAGTACTGTTGTAACTTCACCTATCTTTAAACAATTTTTAATTAATACATTCTTGCAGATCAGTCAAATAAAAACTCGTGGGCTCTCAGTCTATAATTTCTTCGCCAAGGGACTTAAAACAACACTTTCCAAGACGTTTCGTCGTTTTCAATTGGAAACATATCTTTGGAATTGCTTGCAACTTTTATGGTCCTACAGAATTTCATGATATTTTTATTAGCAAGCAATTGGTGTTCTCGCCTATTGAGTTTAAATATAAATGACATTGATTATCTTGTTTTTCAGGTTCTTGAAGGTAAAGATATCTTCATGGAATTTGCTGGCAATCTTGTACCAGTTCTGCAGTCAGGAGATCAACCCAGGTTAGGATTCAAAGCTTTCAAAGAGAATCGATTAGCTTTCAACATGCGAATGAGAGATCAGGTAATTAGTTGAGGTTTTTTGTGGATTTGATTTTGAGACAAAATTTCTTGCCCAAGGATGAAGAAGCAACAGGGCGCATCGTATTCATGAGTGAGGCCAAAGTAGCAAGAGGGGAACCAAACCAAATTCCTTTATGCACGCTGAATCTTGTGATGCCAAAAGATGTACTTCCAGACAGAGACTCTCAATCAGATCTTCTTTCAATTGATAAGGATCACAGTTTCCTTCAACATGGAGGAATAAGTAAGTTATTGAAATTCAAAATATATTGATTTTATTTCCCAATAGCAAATTTTACAAAGTATGTAGGTACCTAAAATAGACGCAATGGATAATCAAGTATTCAGCTGGGCTACTCTGGTGTACAGTAGTTCAGTCAAATACTTGATCATCCATCTGGACTGATATGCCCACAATTTTATTTCTTATATTCGGATGACAAACAAACATTATTATTGTCTTATTAGAATATAAGTGGAAAATTTGGGATTACATTTATGAAGCTAATGAATATAAATTATTTCAGGCAAACCAGATATGATTCATAGAGCAGATTTCAGACTTTCTGATATTTGCAACTTGTTAGACGAGGATTGGGAAAAACTCGCAATGGAATTAGATATTCCACCATCAGATATTGAACTAATCAAAGAAGAGTATCCAGAAAACCATCCCCAACAAGCCATGATCATGTTCAGGTTATGGTTGAGGCAGAAGGCAAACAAAGCAACTGGTAAGAGGAATAGTTTATACAAGTATTATGGATAACCTCAATTATTATGTTTTATAATTTAAATTTATACATTATCCGCTGTAAATATTCCTCATTATTGAACTTCTGATGGTTTTTGAGTTTGGTTAGTCGTGGTCTCGAGGTAATTCTTCCTGGCGTTTCGTCCACATCTGCGGTAGACATTTTCAAAGACGGTGGTGTAACAGACGAAACGTTCCTTAAGCCTAACTGATTCGGTGTCTGTGCTGATTTATTCTTTTATTGTGCTCACCTAATAGGGAGCGTGACTTCATTGAGTCTTGATTCCTTTTGTTCACTGAATTCCGATACCTGGTTTTGTTTTTGAACATTATTGCTTGTTCCAGAAAAGGGTTTTGTTTTGATCTCTCTTCCCCTGCCTCCACGTTTCACTCAGATTGAGGCCTTCTCCCTTTTGGTTGAAATTATTCGGGTGTTTTAGAATTGCAATGGACTTTCTGAAAATTTGCGGTTTATACTGAGGTCATATCCAGTACCTGAGTTTCGCTAAACATAATTGTGTAGTTGTCCTCAGCTAATTGAGCATGCTCTGCAACCGCGGATTTCTTGGAATGTCCATATCTGTAGTTCCTCCTGTGTTCGGTTTAGAGGGTGTTTATGTTCCTTTTTGTTGTACCAATATATACGTCACCACAGCTGCAAGGGGTGCAGTAAACACTTGGAGTAGAGAGGGGGTCACTCGGGTCTTTTGGTCTTTTGCGGATCTCAGACTTGGTCCAATGGACTTCGATGATTTGAATATCGTTTTTTCTTCATGTTTTTCCAGAATCTAGCCAATCCTGTCTGTGACATTCTTAATGTATGCTCTACCGTCTGGTGTGCGTTGTTATGTGTCCTCTCTTCTGTTTTTGTTTCTTTCTTGTACGGCCAGCTTCATTTCTTGCGGGGTACACCCATTATTACCCAAAGCACTTTCCAAGTGATTCAGTTCTTCTTTGAGATATTCTGGTCCACATATTCGTATGTCCTGATTGTTCACTCCTCGTTTTTGCATTGGATAGTGATTTG
Organism: Chrysolina americana; assembly: GCA_958502065.1. Classification (NCBI taxonomy): domain Eukaryota; kingdom Metazoa; phylum Arthropoda; class Insecta; order Coleoptera; family Chrysomelidae; genus Chrysolina; species Chrysolina americana. Next base: position 73,653,032 of record OY293412.1, read on the forward strand.
ACTCTTTGTTCAATTATCGGTCGGTGTGGGTTGGTTTTCTGTCAACTCTTTGTCCTAGTTTTCCATTGGACTTCGTTTCAATAAGTACATCTAGGAAAGCAATCTGGTTGTTCTTTTCTGTTTCCATTGTGAATTGGATCTTCGGATCTATGGAGCTGACATTTCACTGCGAAATGCATATAATTTTAATTGGTTTTTGATTCATTGGATCCTCTTTTGGGTGAATCGTGCTAGGAATCGCACGTTAAAAGGTAAGACCTAGTTAATCCTTGGCTCTGAGGGCTGTCATTCGTAGGAGGATGACAGCTGGTTAACGAAAAAAACAATTTCAAACAAAAAACAACAAAAAAATCATGATCTCAGTTTCACTTGTATTATTTATTATGACTTCATACGAATTTATAATTTTAGCTCTTGATGAAAATGACATTTTATTTTTGTTATTGTATGTATATTTTATATTTTCATATGAGTACAGTATCTTATAATGAACTAAAATAAAAATTAACTATTGGAAGTTTGTTGTATCCTTAGATGATCTTACCGCAATAAATAGTTCATTATCATATTTTTTGTAGGGAATACTTTGGAGCTGGCACTCAATAAAATAGGAAGGCAAGATATTGTGGACAAATGCATCTGTAATGTTGAATTAGTAACTGACGACATGGAAAAGGCTCTGGCAAAAATTCATCTTGACCAATCAGGTTTTGATAATCTGAAGGACGAATTAGGTCCATCTAGAGATACTTCTTTGAGAAGGGATACTCATATCGATAAATCTTTCCAAGATGATGTTGATAAAAGCGAAAAAAGTGGTAAGTTTTAAACATGAGCATTGATACTTCACAAGCTGCGACACTATAATGAAATCATATTCATTATTATATTTCACACAGTTAGGTTTCTAAAACTAAAAAAGGAGCTTTGCATATTGTTTCAGAAGATGCTCAGAATCAGAATTCATCAGGAAGGGACTTTACTGATACGACAAGTGATCACTTGAACAGAAACGGATTTTATGAAACTGAAAATTTAGATAATCGACCTACGACTCCTCAGAATGCCAGTGCAGAAGTTCTTGAAGAGATTACCCAGCAGTTGAATTTCTTACACTCAACGCCCAAAGTCATGGGTGACCCTAATGCAAATACACCTCCTTCCAGTCCTGCTGAATTTGGTTTTGACAAAGAACCTGATTCAGTCGAGCAATATATTACCGAAAACAAAGCTGTCTTAGGTAAGTCAAAAACGTTTGTGAAACGTAATCAAAAATAAATGTGCTTTTTTATTTTATTTGCAATTCGGAGTAAATAGGGAAAACATGGGATATCAATTTATGATTGTATGAGGGATTTCAAAAATAGTGGGCTAAACTTTAACCATGCATCTTTTGGAAAGATGTAATGGAATAATAAATATATAGGTATAATTTTTAAATAACTTAGGGTAACAATAATTGTTTAATAAAAATTGTTCACATTCAAATTCAATAATATTTTTTTCTAAAAGCAATATCCAATCCAAGGTGGTGGTCGGTAGCGCACTGGTTCGATGTCGGCCGTTGAAACTTCTGCTACCGCAGGGCCAGGTTTGATCCCTGAGCCTGAGATAATTTGTCTCAAGTTTCTCAGAATCGATAGGAGACCACATGCCTTGTTGAAAAGCGAGTTGCCTAGATGCTAATCCTGACATCTGTGGATTTTCTTACAGCTGAAAAGTGAATACGCCACCAAAAATCAGTAAGTTGCCCCGTAGCGCCACGGCAAATAATAATAATAGCCATCGTCTACCCACACAGGCCTATGCCTTTGGGTACACTCCATGAGTGTTGTGGGAGTATTATTATTATTATAATTGAAGTTTAGTTATTATTTTTGCAATCCTTCTATAGCTTGTGGTGAAAAAAAATTCTTGAAATCTCATCGATAAATTCTCAACAAGGCTTTGGAAAACACCAGTGATGATGAATGATAAATGGAAAACTTTGTGTTTTTTAATATTTTTGTCTATCTAAATTTATCGATAAGTGTTCAGTGAACTGCAGGCACCTATTCAAAACATTTACTTTTTATTTTATTTTGGTAAATTGAAATTAATTATTATAACATTTATTAATATGTAGGTCATGCCCATTTTAATATTATGCTTTTCAATACTTTTGTTGGTAGAGGGTTTTACTTTTTTCCTTAGCACATGGTGTGGTGCTTGTGCCTAATTTATTTTCTTATAATTTGCACATCTCATTTACTAACAGTGCATGCCAGGTAATATTCTTGCATTCTTAATCAGTAGAATGTATTATTTGATATTTTCAAAAGGAACACCGAAACATGAAGAAATTATTTCGTCCACGCCCATCAAACAGACATTAATGGAAACTTCTGTAGATCCACTTGTTATTCTCAAGAAAAATGTCTGTGATACATTAACATTTTTACATCAAGAAAGAAATGACTTCCTTTCTGAAGATGATATAATCATTCCAACTAGAAAAGATGATCATATTTCAAATGAAATTGATTTGAACAGCATTTGTCTAAGGACTCCCAAGAGGTCTACCAGTGATAATGATGATAATCTTCGGGATATTGTAAAAAGTGAAGTTAATGAAGTTATCAAACAAGCGGAGGATGTAGTAAATGATAAGTTCAATGCATTAGATAGCATTCAAGAGAGTCGATCACCCAAAGTATTAAGATTCAAAGATGAGATAAGCGAAGAAATTGCTAATGTCAGAGATTTTAGTGAAGAAAAAGATGACAATATTTTTGAGGATATGAAGACCACAACTGAAGACTCCTTGAATAATTTAGAGAGTCTCAAAGATGACTCTATATTAGCAATCCAAGAAAAGAGTGAAGAAGCGTTCCGATTTTTAGAAAATGAAGTATCGAGTTCTTTAACTAATAGGCTTGATGACAGTAAAAAGTTTTTGGAACAAGAATTAGAAGCAGCACTAGTTGATGACCAAGCACCAAAAAGTCCTAGAAGTTCAATTCCAATTGCCAAACCTAGAAAAAGTGTGGAAAAAGATAAAGATATAGACTTTTTGTTCAATGAAGATAGAGCCTTGTCACCAACGGATGGTGAATTATTAACTAAAATCCCTATATCCATGAAAGGAAGTAAGGTAAAGACAATTAAGAAACACTCCAAAGATCCATTAAAAGAGTTTGTGAATCTCTCGAAAGATGTTAATTGGGATGATGACGAGGAAACAAATAAAATAATCAGTACAGTTACAATTAACGATCCTCTCATCCAAACAACAATTACGAGAACGGTAATTGAAGGTACTCCCGAGAACATCAAAAGCAAAATACCTTTGTTACAGTCGGAACCGTTCCCTGATGTATCTGAGAAGCATGATTTTGAACTTACACCTAAAAGTAAAATTCCTGTATTAAGAACGGAAAGTACAAGAATAACCTCCCCAGAAACGATACAAGTAGAAAGAACGATCATTTCGCCAGATTCCACCAAAGTTGTGGAAACAACTACAACAATAATGTCTCCAGGTAGTAAATTATCTACCAAGAGTAGCACAAATGATTCCGAGTCCGATGATGATAGCAGGAGGAGTCCACCATTGAGGGGAATTTTGAAAAAAACTGCAATGAGAACAGTCGGGAGTTCCAGTGGGTCTGACATTGCTCTGCATGAAGAAGGTGCTGAACTGAGTGATGATGAATCAGGTAATAGTTTTTTTCATTCCTTTGAATAAGCAAATTTAGAATTTAGATAATCTTTCTGCTTTTGCCAATTTGCTTTATCTTATAATTCATCAGCCAAACAACCTTTTTTTTTCTAAAAGCCCTTATATCAATATTTTGAACTACCAATTATTTTACAATTTATTTTCAAGTGTTCTGCAACAGTGATAGCTCTCAACATATATTTCATAATCAACATCTTTTATGATTCTTTCTCTTACATTTTGAATTACAGTGTTTTGAATTTAATTCACCTATAATTTTACTTGTTACAGCTTCTCTTCTTGCTTAACTAGAGTGGTTTCATAAGAAAAACCACTTTTTTCATTTCTTGTAGTCTTTACATATAAACCACAATTGAATTTCTGACATCATTGCATTATATTATATTAAATGAAATTTATAAAACCTCTTCAAGATTTGGTCAAATAGTAAAGAAATCCTTCACTTTTAAAATATCTCAGTGAATTTTTTGAGAAATTTTGTATACCTCATCAATTTTTTCTGTATAAATTATGATGAATAACATATTCGAATCTGAAAAAACCACACAAATTTTTTTCACATCCAAGAAGTCATGCAGGACATGCAATGGGTAGGTTCTGACTAACAAAAGGTCAAGGAAACCTCTAATTTGGTAAATTTGTACAGTTTGGTACCAAAAACCAGTTTTTTAAGAATACCTTCTCTGCAGTGCCACCTAGGTAAAAATAGCTATTATAAAAATTATAGAACATAGAACACATTTTCTGCAACTTTTGTAGAAAATGTTTTCCAATCAGATGAATAGTTCACGAGTTACAGCGGAGCAAAGTTCTACAATTCTACAAATCGACACATTTTTTTCTCGAATTTTCAGTAAATATCGATTATTCAATACGTACTACCATATTTTCACAGTAAAATTGGCTACAGAAGATACTGACACATTGATCGTTAACACAGCTATCAGTATGTCCGCATTGTTTAATTCCGTATTTATAGTAGAAGATATAGATCTTCCCATTCTGCTAACAGCACAGGCGGGTTCTCATCCAAACGTTTATGTTCGCAAACCAGGCAGAGGAAAAATTGTTGATAAAATTTACTCTCCTCGTAGTTTATAGTATGTAGCTGTTATGGCGGACAACCTATTTTTCGTGCATGCATTCAGCAAGTCATTGCCACTGCTGGGGAAAGCTTTTTCATCGATCTTTACGGCCTTTCCAAAAGAAACACCATTATTTTGGGATTCTACTTTATTAAAATTTTGCAATTTCTGTAATGAAGAGTAAGTTCAATCTTGCTACATTACTCCGTATAAGAAAAACTGCACGGAAACATTCCCTTCGGACCTACCACCAAGTTCAGGCTTGGTATGATGTATACGAGAGTCCAGAGCAATGTGGTTGGGAAAGAAGCAAGATTGGGCTTACTTCAGTAAAAACAACAAAAGACCCGGCACCCGAAGCACTCCTGAAATTCATTTCGTGCAAGTGCATGAAGGGGTATAGCCGAGCCTATGGGTGTAGGAAAACAGACTTAAGTGTTCTACTATCTGCATATGCTGCCATGGAGACATAGTGTGAAAACAGCGCAGAAATTTTTGCGGGCACTGTTAAAGAAGAAGAAGATGACAACGACAAGGATGAAGACCTAACCATTACAAAATTATATTGGCACACGAGATCGAGGAAGATGAAAACTTAGAACAGGAAATGAATTTGCAAGAAGATAGTGATATCAGTGAATCTGGACCATCTCGAGCATCGAAACGGAAGAAATAAATTGGTAAATAACAAATCGTGGATTATGCCTACTGAAAAAAAAACGCGCACTCTACCTCATGGTGGAACGGTAATGAGTAAAAAACAGTAGTTTGTTTAAAATAATCGGTCTTTACAGAAATTTCGAGAAAAATGTAGTGATTTTGCGAATTACAGAAATTTGCTGAGCTTAACTCTACTGTAACTCGTGAATTATTTGTCTGATTAAAAAATGTTTTTCAACATGCTTTATAATTTTTGTTTTGACTCTTTTTAACCTAGGTGGCGCTGTAGATAAGATATTCCCAAAAACTGATTTTCGGTAATATTTTTCCAATATGGCGGCGGTCGCTCAAGGTCGCAAACTCGGAAAATTAATAAAATTAGAACTTTCCTTGAGCTTATGTTGCGAAACCCCCTTTTACGTCTTCATTGCCTGGATTACTGGTTGGTTTCAAAATATTGTTTAAAAAATAAAACTTATTTGTTATGAAAATAGTTTCTTCAGTAAATTCAGAAGATTCTTATGACAAAATCAATAAAAAGCGTCAAAAAGGTAAACAATATTTAATTCTATTGTTCATCATGCATCTGATAAAAAGCTGCCGTTAAAAGCACCAAGCTTTATTTTTTGTTATTTATACTTACCTGTACATTGTTTTGAACTGACGATGGTTCGCTACCAACAAAATATTTTCTTTTATTAATACAGAAGCAGACTGGCTCCATAAATAACGTAATTAATATACAGATAATCTCACGATGAAGGGAACATAGAAGAGAATAGGATCAAATAACTGTTGCCCAGCCCCCTCCCAATGAATATCGATAAGTGGTATGAATACCACAAATAGTTTCAAATTGTTTAACGGTTCAGAAAAAAACATCACCGATTGTCGATGAAACGCTGCTACGATATTGTCAAATTATGACATTGTCTACAACTCTTTCTGCTTGTATCCGCACACTTCTCGCACAACAGCTAATTTTCCAAATAAATGTGTCAACGTTGTTTGCCACCATGGTCTCATGGTCGGACAATTATTATCAATTGCCCTAATTCTATCTATGTTCCGGGCGCTGTGAGAAGTACTTTATGATTGAAAAACAAATGGAATTTGCCTTATAACATGTTAGAAAAAGTCATACAGATAAACTTACCTGTTATTGCATGTTATATGTTTTTTTGTGGAATATTCCAACGTTTAAAGTGAGAAACATTTAATGTCGTTTGACGTTATGAAAAAATGAAGAATGATAAAAATATTATTGATTATTATAACTATCATACAGAATGAAAAAAAAAACTGAATGACCTAAACCAACTGTTTCAGTGTCCAAGTAATTGGTGATTGAAACATTTCTATGGTATTTTTTCTTCGTGAATGATCAGTAAACCAATAATGAATATTTTCTTCTTCAGAAAGTTTGTCACTTTGACAAAACTGATATAAAAATACAACCAGAGTTGTTGAAATAATAAAGACGAAATAATAATAATAGCCGTCCTCTACCCGCACAGGCTATGCCTTTGGGTACACTCCACGAGTATTTATGAGGGAGTATTATTATTATTATTATTATTGAAATGAATATTTCAACAGCAATGCAGTTTTAAAGCTTGTATTTTTTGGAGCATATTATAATGTTGTGACGTATCTAAACATAATAGTTGTGTGCATTTATTGCATTATTACTAATTTTGTAATTTTTAGAGGTGAATAAATCTGTCTATCTAATAAAGGTATTATTATTCAATACGATTTAGTTATCATCAATTGGTGTAACTAAATTTGTCGGATCTAATATGGGTTACATTGAATCTAAATATTCAAGAGATTCAAATACATTAGAAAGGAGTTGTCTCCAATCTTTGGTTAAAATAATCTAGGCAATCATTTGAAATTTTATAAATATCATACCATCAAATCTGGTGCTTGATAGGAGTGCGTACCAATCACCTGGTGTGGTGCTGTAGGTTTACCGGGATCTCCTACAGCTGAAAACTAAATACTCCACCAAACAAGCCGCCCCAGAGCGGGTCGTCAAATAACAATAATCTACACGTTATTTTTGTATCTTATTGATTTTAATTTATTTTTTCAATCCATTTACAAACTGAACTGATCTTTTTGAAATAGTTTGATCAATTTATCAACTGTCTTTTTATGATTTCACCTAAAATAATCTGTCAACACAAGTTTTTTTAAATTGTTTAAAGATGCGTGCTCACTGAGCGAACGAAGGACGAACGAACTCCGAACAACGAAGCTTCCGAATTCGTTCGGCCGCAAGTTGTCGATTTACTTTTGATGAAGTGATCTCAGAAACGAATACAGTATTTTAAAAGTTCGCTGTTCGCTTGGCATTTGGCTTCGTTTCAAGTACTCCAGTTATCGCAAATATGTGTGACAAAATGATCGCGTCATCGTCTTTCATAATAATCATAATTCGAAGTTCGGACTGAAATTACATATCTACAACGGTTCTCGTCAACACCGAATAGCGAATCTCTTTGATGTACCGCCCTCGGAGCGAACGGCAGCGAAGGCGAACCGAAAGTAAAAAGTCCATTCTGGCCATTCGATTCGCCTTCGCTTCAACGTACACATTGACCGAACTCAAATTCGGAGATAGGAGTTCATTGTTCGTTCGGCCTTCGTTCGCTCAGTGAGTATGCACCGTAAGGAATTGCTGATAAACGGGAGGTTTATTTGTATGAAAATAATTAATATTCCCTACTTGACAGCGTTTTCTATGGGATATATCCCTCGTTTCCAAATGGCCAGTCTGCTCTTGGCAATAAAAAAAATTAGTGCATGTTGAAACTGATATTTAATATTTGAAGATTATTTATTCTTTTAATTTTTTTTTCCATTAGATATTAACCATTCAAGTTAACATTATCTTACCCTATTTACAAGAAAACTAACAAAAACTAAACATTTCTGTTGTACTGTTGTTGTGTTCGTCTTTCAGAATGATCTGGCCTCATTTTATAGAGAAATTTTCAAATTAGTGCTACATGATTTGTAATTTAATGTTAATTTTGGTGGTTCCCAATACTACTGAACATGCATTTTGACTGAGTCTTATTACCTAGCATCAAAAAACCCAAAAACCTTAGAGACATGGCATGTTCTTTACCCTCTGTTGTGGTCGTTAATCGCATTGGCAACAAGCATGATCGTGTTGGCACTGCTCGCACAAACTGACTAATGGTATGCAAGAATTTTTTTGGACTTTTTTCATCTATTATACTGAGAATAGTTTTATACATAGTGACTGAATTATTATTTTTTTTTTGTGAAGATGTAGCAAACATAACTTATAACTATTACGGCTTCTCGCATCATTCCTGAATGAGCAAATAGGAAATTGAGCAAATTTTTATAGAAATATTTTATATTTGCTACTTCTTCGGATTACACATTTTCAGTTGTTTTATTTCACAACTACATTTTTACATGTACCGACATACATCAGTATATTGTATTTATATAAACACAAGCAAAATTAATGAGATATATATATTTTTTTGCATGATGTGAATGATATTAAAATGAGGCATGTGATGATTTAATTTAAAGAATCTCTACACTGAACACTATACACGCTGCTTGCGCATATTGATCTGTATGCAAAGAACTGCTTTTAACATTGCTTTCTAATATCTCTAATTCTTTTGCTTGCGACTATCTCCGAAGCTTATCTGCCTCATTTAGAAGAACTATTCCCTACTCTCTGGATTCGTTCTTTTTTTGTTCTTTTCATACAGATTGAAGGTTTGTCTTACTTTCTATAAGGAAGTCGAATCTCAACTTATTCGCTTGACACATAATATTTTCCAGATCTCTATGAAATAATATTATACTAGCAATATCAGGGAAGGACTAATCAATTAATGGAAGGACTAATTAATTAACGGAAAGAATGAAGTTATTGTTATTCATTAAACTATTCATCACTGGGGCATAATTTGGACAACAATTTTCAGTCTCCTATTGTAGTCACTTCTTGAAACATTTTTCGTACGTTACAGGCTTTGGAATTTTGTTTAATCTCATATTGGTAATAATAATAACAGTAAGGAGCAACCACTTGAAGACTGGCTGAACTAGGGGCTTGAGATTCTTGGGAACAAAGTATCTAGGGCCGATTGAACAGTCTCCAAAAAGATGGGTACTCACCTAAGACTCAAATGAGCCGGTGACTAGTTTAAATCCTTCAATTTTCTGAGGCAAGCTTCAATAGTACCGGAAATGATCAAGCAGTACAAAGACCTTTTGTTCAGAAAACTTCGGATGGTTCTCAGGGCAGATTAGCCCTGGGGACCTTATCAAGGTAGTTTTGGGAGTAATTCTCAACATTGAGGGTACCTGCGACAATAAATCCTTGAGGTTGATCATCAAAGATTCTTGAGGGCCTGGATTCGATTCATCTTGGGAGCTTATGTTGTTCAAGGATTGCCCTCAAGATTGTGAAACTTAGTGGGAAATGAGGCAGAATACAAAAGAACGATTCTTTCCAATTACAAACTTACGATGCAAGTATCAAGGATTTGCATAGGCTCTATGCTTACCTGTAAACATCATATTTTAAGGGTCAGATGGACATTATTCTAGCTACATTGAGACAAATGAAACGCAAGGCTTGGCAACTCGGACTGGTATGGTAAATTGGATTTGCCGTCAGTAACATCAACACACGATTTATTCACTATAGTTGCCTTCTCTAGTCATGATAATTTCTCGATTTTTACTCGGATTTAGGTATTCATTCATTTATGTATTTGGTATAAACGGTAAAACCCCTATAATTACAAAAGTGGTAATGAAATAGATGAAAAATAGTTAGAAACATACATCTAAAGAGAAAATGGGTAATTGATTGAAGATATTTTAATTGCTTCTATTCATTCAGTGAAATCATCAAGTTCTGATGCATTAGCTCCCCTTAACATTATTGACATTGAACTATTAAATCCATAATTAGTAAAATGTGAGTTTTCCATGAGAACACTTTTATCGTCCCTTGTTACTCTTTGCTTGACTCTTACCGACTAAATCCGCCTGATAGTAATTTGAATTAGGTCAGTTTGACTGTGTGGCTCAGTCTCATGCAACGTCATGTCATTAAGACATTCAGAAAAGCTAAATGCTGGTCTCGTTCCGCGGTAAACTTGATATTAGGGTGAAGGATTTGGGTGGTTCATGCACTGTTCCAAACTATTTCTTCCATTTGTCCCCAATATAGTACCAATTAACTCGACCCCAATACCTAAACATCAATACAACTTATGATCAGCACCAAGTTAGTTCACTACCAATTTTGGAGATGGAAGAAACTCCTTTGGAGAAGCTAGTCAATCGAGCTGGTAAAACGATAGAATGAAATTCCAACTTCTGATGGCATCAAAATTTTATGAGGAATAGTTTATTGTTGTTCAATTTCTGATTATTGTGTGACAAAATTTTTTCTATATTTTAAAAATTATGCTTTCATCTAACAAAAACCAAATTTCAAGATGGCTATGGTAAGATCAGTCACCATTCAGTGTTTCGTTAAATGAGCAAAATGAACTGTTGTCATATTTTGAAAATGATTTTCCAAAATTGTTCATCCCTGCTATTGTGCATGAAATATAATTTTTTATTCATTTCAATCATTGTTACTCGAAAACACTCAAACACAAAATAGGTATAATTTCGTTGTTAGTTTTTATAATGAGATCAATAAGTAGGATATAGTACTAATGGTCAGAAATATAAAAAAGTCGAAAAACATTATTATTGCTGAATTTTTCTTGTCCCTAGAGACAGATAAACATTATTTGGAAATGATGTATACAATATCATCTTCAATTCTTGGAAAAATTGTACATTTTTTACTATCAATATAAAGATGAGTCTTTATAAAATAATATCAATATCAAAACTAGTATGAAGTGAGTATAGAATAAAATGCTTCCAAACACCAAGTAAAAAAAAACTTTGGTACAATTTTTTAATTGTGAATGTATGTATACTAATTTACTAGGTTTGGGAGTCATTATGAAATGCTTCCTTTCTGAAAAACAGCTGGCGAAAAAGGCTCAGGTAAAAACTATTTTACAAGAAATTCTGCACATGATATCACCTTAAAAATACCTTAATGAGAGTTTATTGATATAGAATAGAATATAAGAAGTTGATATTTCCATTTGAGCGGCTTATCAATGCCCATAACTTTTCTTTCCTGTAGCTAAAATTTGAGTGTGAAGAAATCTCACTTGGGAGCAAATTAGGATTGTACCCATCAAACACATATGACAATTTTTAGGACTCTTTCTGTAACTGGCAGATGCGAGCTTGAAACAATAGTATATTCTGTAACAAGGTTAGAATGAAAATTCGATGCGAGTGGAAAGTTCCGAGCGCGAGCCGAAAGCGAGCGGGAGGAACCACGAGCATCACGAATTTTTATTCTAACCGAGTAGCAGACTATACTTTCTCCACGATCAAACATTTTAAAATATTTTTAAATGGAAACTAACAAAAGATAATTTCCACACGAAATAATAACTATTATTTCAAAACACTGTTTATCAGAAAGGACTAATCCTGAACTAATTTTTCAATCGCAAAGATGCATTAAGATTAAACTATTGAAAAAAAAATTGCATTGTGGGTAGCTTGAACCCACGACCTCTCGTTTACTATGCCAATGCTATACCATACCATCTGAGCCATCCAACCTCTCCCTAAAATATTTTTGATAAATATTATATTAATACTAGGAGTCTCAAGTATTCGGGTCTTTTAGTAGTTTTCCAGTATATTATTTGTACTCTTTGTAATTTCAGGTGGTGTATTTTCACACTCTGATTCTGAATCACTGGATAAATTCATGATACCTTTTATATTTTCGAATGAAAACGTGACAGCAATAATTTTGACACTACTGAAATTTGCCACTACGTGACAATCAACTGCGTCAAGGCTAATGTAATTGTTGCTAACCAGTGTGAGAATATTATTCTTATACAAGAGAGATAATGTAAATACATTTGAATTGCATAGGGGCAGAGGTGTTGCAGAATATTTCTTCAATTTCAAGAGAGAGAATTCCAGCAGTCTGTAATCAAATTTCATTTCAGAATTAGCAAATTCTGTGATGATCGTGGAGAAAATCAATTTCTATGCAAATTCACGGAATACTCCCAGGCATGTACTGTTTTATACAGTGTGTCCCATTTCTCACTTCTGTAATTTTTGACGCAGAATTGTAAAATTTTCTGAATCAAAAATTAACAAAATGACCTAGAAGGGGTCATTAGTAACTGTCACTCAAGATTTATAATCTCTTACTGTGAAATGGTTAGAAGAAAATCAACTGAGCCTAAATATTGAAAAGACTGTATTGATGAAATTTAGTATCAAACTGAGCAATGAAAACAAACTCTGATGTGGGAAGCCTATATAAATTACCTCTCCAAGAATTGTTGGGCGTTGAAATTTATTTCTTGCCATTTTCGTAAAAATATACTCTCAACCTTGTACTATGCGAGTTTCAACTTTCGTATTTGATTTGGCTTTCTATGTTGGGGAACAAGTCCTCATGCAAACATTTTCACTCTCCAGATGCAATTAGATAATACAAAAAATGAAATGTTCTGAATCCTGTAGACTAGCTTCACGAGACTATGAAATATTAACATCTGTAAGCCTATATATTCATGAAATTTCTATATGTTTATAAAAACAATTAATATTTCTTAAATAATGGAACGGCTCATATCTCTCTGACCCGATCTAAACAATTATTAATTCCAGCCCAACTTCAAACTTCTTTTCATAAAAAAAATCTTATTATATGGGATGGATGGTCTTTAATTAATTATAAATTGAGCTTTGTGCTCCTAATATTGGTATTTTTGAAACCAACTGAAACGCTATTCGCTTGAAAAAACTTGTACTATCGAGGAGTTTTTCAGTTGAAATACAATAAAATATGGGTAATTTTTCAAAACCGCCTTGTTGAAACCAAAATTATATAAAATAACAGTTTTTCGACTTTTGTTTATTTTTTGATCATTCGTTCTGAATATGTTGTTTTTATTTCATCTACAACCTACTGACTTGAACATTGAATCTAAATGAATTTTCAGAAGACTTTTACCAGCAAGAACCTCAATTTACACTAACAACTACAGAAGAGATTGACCCAGTCACTGGAGCAAAGTAAGTTTTACGACTTATTCAATTTTCATAATTCTATAAGTTTTTCAGATTGATTCAGACCAACTCTTTGGGATGATTCCTTATGACAGTATTACGAATTTTTTTATAATCAACAAATGCCTTAAACCAGTCGTAATTGAGATATAGAGTTTTCAAAATAATTTTTCTTGATATGTTCCTCATTACCAATTAGAAAAATCTATAATTCGGGATCTAGGATATCGTGAATGATCTTTGTGATGTTTCAAGAGGATTTTGAAATTGGAAATAAAATGTGTTTGTTTCCAGGACTTTTTTATGCCCCGAAAATGAATATATGCATTATATGACACACAGCAATCAACTAGCTGTTCCCACTGAAAAACACTTATCACTAAAAAATAATATAAATGAAATGTAATCACTTAACAATATAGATAAGAGGGATTTTGTGTTTCATTGTGGCTTTGTTACAGAAATCTAACAAAATGTTATTGGTCATATTATTTCATTAGCTGCTCCGCTAGCAAAATTAAATATTTGGTCAGATAAGCCCATCATTGCCTAAATAATGTTCTTATTTCACCTAGCTCATATTTCATGTTTTGTGGATATTTCTAAAAACATGGTCCACAACAGCCGAGGTCACTTTTCATCTACAGAAAAAAATATATTAGAGAAATAATAATATATAAAATTGTTTAAAAATTGAACAATAATATTACTAGAGAAAGTATTCCTCATAAAAATAATAATTCTTCAGTTCTTCTGTTTTTCTGATAAAAATTAAATTTTAAAAGTAATAAATATATTGATGGATGTAGCTATGAAGAAGTAGAAATAAAATTTCATCTTTTTATGCCACACTAATGTTGATATATAACTTTATTCTGTATAGATATGTTCAAACAAATACTTGTCTTGTGTTACAATATTATGAGTCAGAATGTCTCGAAAATTTGCTCACATTTTGATGTATTTAGAAACAGAAACAAGAAATTTCATGTTAGTTCTTATGCAGATTCAGGCACTTTCAAACGGAATATAGGTAACTCAGCACAAGTGGAAAAGAAATGGAAGTGAGGTGAATATATTCACTTTTTAAGAAGCTATTTTGTTAGCGAAATAATGTCGTGGAATTTAAAATAAAGTTGGTGGAGATCGAAATAACTATTATGGTAACATTCCTGATATGATAAAAGGGAATTATCCATCAAAGATAATCGAATCTCAGATTGTACAATTAATATGTGAATCTTCATTAAGTAATGGCCAAGAAATATAAATTTTAATGTAATGAACCATAACCAGCTAATGTGGGTTATATGCTAATACAGAGTAACAACTTTTGAGCTACAAAACTGTATTTTTTTATGTAGGCAGTAATAGTATCAGACGGATACTCCTATTTAATCGTGAATTTCTCTGTTTTGTATTTTGGACCCTTTATTTCCATTTTGAATGAATTGAAGAAATTCTAGTATTCACATAACTCATATCTCAATAACGCTTTTACAACAGTAATCTGAGAGATATCCATTATGTGATTGATGACTTATTTTTCTTTCATTTGGTCACTCCATTTACCTATTTATTACCTAACCATCCTTTACAGGATCACACGAACGATTAGGACAGCAAGCCAAATGATAACATCACCAACAGGTCAAAGTGAGTCTGAATTTCGACATTCAATGCAAACCACTATGGATCAGTTCATGTCTGAGGAACGAAATCCCCAATAAACTAAGGAACATTTATGGATTCTAGGGGCAATACAATTGCTACTTAAATCAAATTGGAAAGGCTATTTTTATTGACTTTTTTTAACAGTATTGTCCCAGTGATTTTATTTATACACTTTTCAGATATATTTATTATTACTCATATTTTGCTTATCTGATTGTTGAATAATTCTTATTTAATTGACAACTGAAAATATTCCAGTTGTATTTTTAAATCAATTTATGAAATGATTTTCAACGACCAATTATGACAGTTGTGAGATTTTAAATATTTATTAATGTATAGCAAGTTATAAATCAAAGAGGTATTTCTAAAATTAATGTAAATTTTACTACTTACAAAATATTTTCAAGTTTTCAAAGAAAAATTATACATAAATTAATATATAAATGCATTTTCAGCTTAACTAGAAAAAAGTTGTTCAATTCCAGTTGATTAAGTGATTAATAGCTGTTATGTATAGTGCCTAGACTATGGTTTTTACTTAAAAGAATATTTTTATTAAGAATTGCTGATTTCATTCAAATTCATTGTGGTGCAAGAGATTCATTCATTCAAGGGTACTAAAAGTTTCCATATAGTTGATTGTGAAAGTTTTATTATAAATATATAGATTTTAATATATTCAATAAATGCTTTACATTTCAAAATAGAATTATTATATTCTAGAAAACGATTTGTTCTATAATGATTTTTTTTAATAAATGTGTGATGTACATTTTTCCTTTATAGTGTATTTAATTTCATTAATTTTTCGTGATGATTGATGAATGAATTATATTAAAAATCTCAATTCAGGAAGTTTTCTTCTCATATGGGGATGGTAGAGATGGTAGAGCTTTCGCTTCTCAACCATTAAGGAGTGGGTTCCATGCATGGCATAACACAAAAGGTAAAGGCCTCGTATTCCCCATCTCGCACAATTTTCTCGAAGATTTCTGAGGATTGCTCGTGGGCGTAAATAACAAATTTTTTAACTTGATTACAGAGTCAGGTAATTTAGGATGTAGTAATTCATAAGATGACTGACAGCTTTTAGGAATATTAGAATACACAGACCATATTCCTTTATTATCATGGTTGATATAATTTCTTATAAATTATCAGCATAAAATCCATCTTAAATTCTTCATCTTAATTATTTTTGTATCACCAACACTGAAATAAGTATCTCACTTCCCAATTTTGGTAACTGAAGTTTCAGTTTTAACCTTTTCCCTCCACGCACCTTATACATATGTACGTTTTACCAAACTGCGACGAGTGCCGTGCTGTATTTCTTTCAAAATATGAAAGTTGTACGGATACGGTAATAATAGTTATTTAAGTAACAAGGAAAGTAAAGACGTGTTAACATTCGAGGTGTGCGAGTACGAGCCGAGGCAAATTCGAGGCTTGCCGTATGCCGAAGATGTTAACGGTCGATACATTCCGTGTTACTTATTACGTTTTTACCGCTGCTTGTTGACATTTCTAAAAATTTGCCTGGATTGAAGTTTGTTTTCTTCATGATTATTCGTTCCGTGTGGAAGAACCTCAAGGGGATGTTTGATGATGCAGGCTTCACAAGAAAAGTTGGATTACTACGAACGCTTATTTCTCTGAGGCGGGAAAACTGCGACAAAATGGCGTCGTATGTAAATCAGGTGGTGGAAACTTCTCAAAGATTGAGAGGCACGGGTTTCAAAATCGATGATGAGTGGGTAGGATCGTTGCTGTTGGCTGGATTACCAGATAAATACAACCCAATGATAATGGCAATCGATCATTCTGGTATTAAAATCACGACGGACTCCATTAAAACAAAATTGTTGGATATGGAAGTTGATGCCGACAAGACAGGTAACGCATTTATCGCCAAATATTCGAAACGAAGATATTGGGGTGGTAACACTGGGGACATGAGAAAATCTGAGAGACAAAGAATTTGTCAGTAGATGTCATAATCAATCTATCAAAAGCGATCATATTACATGTTACCGGTGTAAAAGTAAGGTCATTATAAAAGGAATTGCCCACAGAAAGTATCAAAAGAAAACCAGGTGACTACAAATGTTTTTAGTGCTGTATTTTTAAGTTCCCAGTTTAATAATCAAGACTGGTATGTTGATTCAGGCGCGAGTGCGCATTTGACTCCTAACACTAAATGGCTGAGCGATGTTATTAAACAACCAGAAGATATTCAGGAAATTATGATTACAAATAATTTGAAACTTTCTGTTGAGTGTTCAGGCACTGTAGACATTGTGACAATGGTGAAAGACCTCGCATATGACATCAAAGTGAAAGATGTTTATGTATGCCACAGATAACCACTAACTTACTGTCAGTTAGTCAACTGATAAAAAATGGAAATCAAGTTGTTTTTGATATGTCAGGCTGTACAATTTACAACAAAGAAAATCAACTGATTGGAGTGGCAGATCTTGAAAACGGTGTTCACAAACTGAAAACGAAGGCTTCGCTGCAGTGTATGCTTGCAGGTACTGATTTGGCTACTGGAGTAGAAGATTGGGTCACATGAATAGCACTGACCTTTTAAAAATGAGAAATGGTGCTGTTGAGGGATTGTCATGTTCTGGGGACATCAGAATTGACAGGTATAACTGTGTGACTTGCAACGAAGGGAAGCAGACACGACTTCCTTTTCCGAAGAAGGGCTCAAGGGCAAGTAAGGTGTTAGAAATAGTTCATGCCGACATATGTGGGCCCATGGAGGTAAAATCCATTGGCGGAGCCAAATATTTCTTAGTCTTAGAAGATGACTTCAACAGAATGGCCTTTGTTTACTTCTTGAAATCTAAGGACGAGGTATTTGACTGCTTTAAAGAATTTAAAAGTATGGCAGAGAATCAAACTGAAATGAAAATTTAAACACTTCGATCAGATAACGGAGGGGAATTTTGTAGTGGAAACTTTGAATGTTTTTTGAAGAGTCATGGAATATTACATCAAACGACCACTCCCTACACTCCTCAGCAGAACGGTTCTGCTGAACGCATGAATCGAACTCTGGTTGAACGTGCAAAGTGTTTATTGTTTGATGCCAACTTGGACAAAACATTCTGGGCTGAAGCCATCAACTCAGCCGTACATCTGAGAAACCGAAGTACTGCTTCTGGTTTGGACAATAAGACTCCGATAGAAATATGGTCAGGTAAAAAACCAAATATTCGTTATCTGAGAATTTTTGGTAGCAAGGCAATGGTGCATGTTCCAAAAGAAAAGCGACAAAAATGGGACAGAAAATCCAAACAAATAATTTTAGTGGGATACAGTAACACAACCAAAGCATATAGATTATATGATCCGAACACGAAAGATGTGGTTATTAGCAGAGACGTTGTGATCACTGAGGAAACAAGTATGAGCATGTACAAGTTGAGATTCCTGTTAACAAAAAGAATGGAAATGAATGTGCAGACTCGGAGGGGGATCACAATAAAGTTGCCGATTCGTCACTTGTAGATGAAACATTTTTTGAAACAATCGGTAGCTGTGCCAGTTCAGAAATAGACACAAGTGATGAAGAATATATTGCTCCTTGACAGATTTTGGACCAAGAAACTGTAAGGTCAGAAAGGAAGCCAAAGTCCAAACAGTTCGACGATTATGTAACGTACATGTGTGTTGATCAGTCAGGCTTCAGTGATGAACCAATAACAGTGGAAGAAGCTTTGCGTAGCACAGATGCATAGCAGTGGAGATGTGCAATTGCAGAAGAACTGGAATCTTTCGAAGAGAATAATGCCTGGGAGCTACAGGATTTACCAGAAGGTGCAACGTTAGTACAGTGTAAGTGGGTGTTCAAAAGAAAGCAAAATACTGAAGGTGAAGTAAAACATAGGGCTCGGTTAGTAGCAAAAGCTTTCACGCAATGACTAGGTATAGATTATGATGAAACGTTTTCTCCTGTAATTAGACATTCTACACTTAGAATGCTTATGGCATTATCTGTTAAAATAGATTCGGAAATATATCATCTTGACGTAAAAACTGCTTTTCTCAATGGTTTTCTTAAAGAACAGATTTATATGAAAATCCCAGAAGGTTTTGTATGTCCAAAATCAGAAGGGTGTAAAGTTCTCAAACTGAAAAGAGCTATTTATGGTCTCGAGCAGGCCTCAAGAGCCTGGAATAAAAGGGTTAATGATATTTTGTTGAATTTAGGTTATTCCAAATCTAATTTAGAACCATGTTTGTTTATAAAAAAATCATAGTAATGACTTGATCACAATTATTGCACTATATATGTGGATGATTTTTTTATTTTTTCGAACTATCCAGTTGAAACCGAATTTGTGAAAAAACAGTTAAGCTCTAATTTCAAAGTAAAAGATTTAGGCAGGGCTAATGAATGTTTGGGTATGCAAATTTTTTATGATAGTGAGAAACGAACTATAAGTTTGAGCCAAGAAACATATGTTGACAAATTGTTGAATCGTTTCAATATGACTAATTGTAATCCTGTCAAGACTCCTTTAGAAACCAAGTTAGGTTTTTGCTCAAGTGACAGTAAACAGTAAACATTTAGATGTTCCGTACCAACAATTGATTGGAAGTTTAATGTATTTGGCGGTGCTGACTAGGCAAGATATTGCTTTCAGTGTTAGCTATCTTAGTCAATTTAATTCTTGTTATAATGAAACTCATTGGAAATGGGCTAAAAGAGTCTTGAGATATCTCAAAGGTACAAAACATTTTTGTATTTGTTTTTCGAATGACGATAATGAGTTACTGGGTTATGTAGATGCCGATTGGGCTAATAGTTCAGTAGATAGAAAATCTTATACTGGCTATGTTTTAATTTTTTGTGGTTCAGTCATTTCATATAATAGTGTCAAGCAAAAAACAGTATCGCTTTCGAGCACCGAAGATGCAAAAAAGGCTGTGTATTTGCGTAATCTATTGTATGAGCTGACAGGTGCAATAAATTGTATTTTTCTACACAATGATAATCAAAGTGCTTTGAATTTGTCAGTTGATCCAATGTACCATAAAAGGTCAAAGCACATTGATATCAGACATCATTATATTAGGGAAGTTATTGCTAATAATTTGCTGAAGGTTAGATATTTGTCTACAGATCAGATGTTAGCTGATATCTTTACGAAAAGTTTAGGTTTTGAGAAACATAATTATTTTATGAAGGCTCTGGGTATTGTTTAAAGTTGTTGAGTGGGGGTGTTGATAAAGTTCAACAACCTTTCTATACTGCGCCTTCTTATATGCCCATGCAACAATGACAACAATGTATTACTGTCTTGCTTTGCTCCATGACTTGCTTGTTTTGTGATGAATAAACGAATAGAGTCAGTCGTATGCTGATTACATTAGAATACACGTTGTTTCATTTATTAATGCGCGTAACTAAGTTACCGAATAAAGAGACAACAATGATATTCAGAAAGTCTCATAACCTAAAAATTGATATAAATGAAGCTGAAGGTATTACTTGTCAAAGTCATTATCACCCTAAGTGACACACACTATTTACATTCCGTTGTCAAGATGAATTAGTAAACGAATGATATAGGCCAGTTACCTGTTTTGTTGCTAAGCAAGTATGGGTTATTTACAGTGTCTGCAGCGGGAAATAGTTATTTAATCAACTAGGGTATTGATGAAGGCGATTAATGATCGAGATATTTTATCGCGTGAGCGAAGCGAGCGCGTTAATGTTCGAGATTATATATTTACATATTTACCTTCGTCATTAAAAAGAGGTTGTCAGGAGCAATAGCGATAAATTTTTGTATGTGTGTTTTCTCCAGAACTTTAGATTTCTTCGGCACAAATCCAACTCTTTGCTTCTTTAGAAACATGATCAGTTTACTGTACTTGCTAATATCAATGTTTTCTTGCACGATTAGTGTTGATTTCAGCATTGAATATTTTGGCCACAAACTTGCAATGAGGCCTTTTTCTGTATTATCCGTGAAATATGCCAACAGCACTGATTCGGAATAGCGTGGTATGTTCTTCTCACTGCACCAGGATGTGAAATCTGTATAGGTTTTTTCATAGATTTTTCTGCTTTTATCATACAATAAACTTAAAACTGCCACTTTAGCGGTTTCCGCAACATCTGGCGGTGTCAATGTAAAATTATCTTCAATATTCATTATTTAAATTGGAAAAGTATGTGTCAAAGTTTAACAGCGCACATAAAATCTGAATCCGTTGATGTCTGGTTGCCATGCAACGCGCAAAATCATGCATTTACAGAGAAATCGATCATTAATGACAAATTGAGCATTAATAATAGTTATTTGATTTATTAGGCATAAAAGTACAAGATTTAATGCTGCGGCTGGTGTTTCATAGCCGAGCGTAGCGAGGCTATGAAACCAGCCAAGGCATTGAATCTGCTTTCCTGCCGTGTGAAACATAATTTTTTCTTCAAATTTGTTCCAATTCCACGCAAAATCGACTTTTTCATATTTTAATTGCGTTTCATTATCAATATCCAAATAACTAAATTATTTCATCAAAGGTAACTGGGCCCTGCGTTACTATGTTTACCGCTGATGACGTTTGTTGAATTTGTTTGTTTACTGTTTACTTTGTCATTGTCAATTTTAATAACCAGTTTGATTTAAATTATTACTTGGAAGGTTGCCTAGCAACGAACTTTTTCTGCCTAGGCAGTAAAAGTGGATTTTTTCTGCCTAGGCATTAAAAGTACAACTTCTAAGCCTGCCAAGTGTCATTAAAAGGCCGCTTTTAATGTCATTTGGAGAAAAAGGTCATTAATCGTCGATTTCGTTTGCATTGAAGCATATTAAATAGACATGTTATTACGAGGTCAGCGGAAAAATTTATTATTCCTCGAGTATCTTTCTGTGCAGTTTTTGTCTGGTGTGGTTGAATTAAAAGTGTGGATAGGGTACAGGAATCCAATTCCATGAACATGACAGGAGAAATTACTAACGTATTAAATTATTTTCAATAGAAGTAATTTTCAATCAAGACAATGTCTTGTTTAATCTGATAAATTAATAAATTACTGCACCTTTTTCAGTTGTCATTCAGAAAGTATAATTTGTAATGCAGAATAATAAATTCAGAAAACATTAAATGAAAATCAGATTGGTGAAATGAAATTCAGAAACTGTAACTTGTAATTCGGATTATTAAATTGTATTTCAGAATGTATAATTTGTAATTCAGATAGTGAATTGTTAATCAGAAAATGTAACTTTTAATTCAGAAAGCATAATTTGTTATTCTGAGAGTATCAGCTGTAATTCAGAAACCAAAGACATTTTCTATACATTATAAATAATTTATAGTTCTCACATTTTCCTTATTCTTACTTATCAATTCCTTGACAGTGTCTGAATTACAAGTGATGGTTTTTGACTTACAACTGACGCTTTCCGAATAACAATTAACTAATATGAAATTGAAGTTACACTTTCGGAAATACAATTTACTAATCTGAATTACATGTTATGGTTTCTGAAATCCAATTAATACATCTGAATTACAAATTTTACTTTTTAAATTAGAATAGACAATTCTGAATGACAAGTTATATTTTCTGAATTACATTTTACTAATCTGGATTTCAAGTTAAACTTTGTGAATAACATTTGGAAAAGGTGTAGTCATAATTTTGTCATCTTGAATTTTGACAGGAAATACATGCACACAGTCCTCAATAACGTCACAACTCAAAATAAGCCGATTAAGACATAATCAGCCCTATGCTGTAACACTTCTGTTAAAAATATCGTCACCGTTATTAGCCATTTCCGTTATTTTGCTATTACCAATCAATAGCAAAATAACGGAAATGGACAATAACGGGGACGTTATTTTTAACGAAAGGGGTACAGCATAGGGCTGAATATCGTACCTGACACCATATCTCCATTAGTCACATGTATTTTGAAGAGAAATATAAACATGATAATAATGGACATTTTATATTATGTATTTCACCGATCAACTGCAATTTTTAGTAATTTGAAATTTGTATTTGCACTTTCTGAAAAATCTTCATTTTTGAGTTGTGGTGTTTTTGAAGACAGTGTGCGATAATTCTATTTGAAGTTTAGACTAGACTATAGAAATTCCCTCATATTCATGCACATCAACAACTTATTGGAATTCAATGTGAACAAAACCCATGCATGTCTTTTCTCATCACAGTGTAATTATGTCAGGAGTATCCATGCCAATGAAGTCATCCATGGTATTACTATCAGCAGTAATATTTCATTTAAAAAAACATTAAAGTCCATTTCCGGAAGTATCTTTCAAAAACGTAGTTTTCTAACACTAATTCTTACCTACTTTCATATGAGAGTTGGGAATATTGTTCAGACCGTACTTGATCATCTGTAACGGTTTTCTCATTCAGTTAGTAAACCTACTGCCGTCAACACAGAGTTTTCCAAATGTCAAATTAAAGGCTGCTCATATATTTTCAATAAGAATATTACGGAGGAAACTCCACTTTTTTTATTTGTATTATTACGATTTGTAATATACTTATACTATATTAGGTTCAGATTGAATTAATAACGGTGTCTGCTTTTGGTCTAACTAAACCTCTTAAAGCCAATAGTTGACATCCGGTGTTAGGCATAACATTATTCTTTTTCACGATCACGAAAATAAATTTTGTTATAGAGATACTGGGAACCAAGATGAGAGTGGTATTAACTATTAATTGGTGCGTCAGCAATTGGATTTTATATTGTTCATACTTTGGATTGAAAAGTCTTAGGTTTTGTATTTAGTTTCCAAATTACCACAGAAAAATTCTGAAATACTCTAAGAATATGCTAGAAGCCACAGATGAAGTGCGAAGTCTTAAAAATGCGAAATTCACTAAATGAAATTTCCATAACAAAAGAATGGAAAGCTGTCAATAGTATTGAACAATAAAATATTCGTGTTAGGCGGAGCACTTTCATATTCAGGGCCAGTTTTGTAGCAACAAAAAATACTTTCATGATCACTGTCGCGAGGCTAGCGAGAGTTGGGTTTGAAAAAATGGTACAAGTTGCTTCGCGCCCGCATCGATGAAATCGAAGACATAATTTATCAAGCAGGGACTCATACAGGATACGTTTCAGGAGGGGGGTTGGTGGGCGCAAGTTGTATGAGTTCAAAGTAGTTTATTTTCTTTTCAGCTGTAGAACCTACCTGAGTTTTATAGTCTAGTTTTAAGTACAGATAAAAAATGCTGGTTGGGGTGATGCTGAATCAGACAAATTCAAACTTGAGTTTAGTGTAAATAATGTAGAAATTCGTACTGTAATAAATGTCCAATGAGCCCAAGGCACTATAGTGTATTCATATTTCAAATACGCTCGATGTAAACAGTGATCAATGCATGCTTGTAGCGTGTCCACCTCGTGATCGCCAATTCTCGCAACGCTATTGGTCGATAGAACATCAACCTGATACAACACCAAACGAAATATTTTTGCAGAGATATGTATTCAGCTTGGCTGCGTTACAATTATTGAAGCTGCTATTTGTTCGAAGTTGCAGCAGTGATTTATTTTTGTGTTTTTAATTACATTATTATAATAATACTAAAAAAAAAGTTGGCACCGGGGGAGTTCGATCCCGCGTACAACCGACTGCAAGTCACTTCCCTTTACCAACTGAGCTGATTGTTCATTTCCTTCGTGTGGACCTAATAATAATTATACTCCCTCATAAACACTCATAGAGTGTACCCAAAGGCATAGCCTGTGCGGGCAGAGGACGGCTATTATTATTATTTGCCGTGGCGCTCCGGGACGACTTACTCATATTGTCGGTGGTGTATTCACTTTTCAGCTGTAGGAAAACCTACAGCTCCACCCAGGTTGGTCGGTGCGCACTTCAAGCTAGCAACAGACGTCGGGATTGGCATCTAGGCATGTGGCCACCTAAAGACACCCGTATACTTGAGAAAAAAGATTCCGTACCCGAGCCTCGAACGTCTGCCTGATGCGAGCTAGAAGTTCCACTGCCAGAGACCTTAGCCACTGAGCCACCGACCGACCCGGTGATTATTTTTTCGAATATTTGTTTTGGTGTAAAGTTCTGGGTTGGTTTTGGATAATGTTACATTTTCAAATTCATTTCATTGGATAAACAAGCTTAATGCGTCTCTGTTCTAGTTTGGTGTTCACGTGCTTTTGTTGACATCGTCCGTATTTGAAATATGAATGCACTATAGCTGAAAAAGTGTTACAAATGTTACCAAAAAAACTTCATAACAAAAAATTATTCAGGGAGTACACTTTCATAAAATCATTGAATAAACAACAAAAAGAATTGGAGATAAACCTCCAATATTCTGTTCCGAAATCATGTTAAACAACAATGAAGAAGTCAAGAGAGACCCAAGAAGTACATATGTGGATTTTGTAAAGGTGAGTTTATCGGGCTCCGCCTTAGAAAAAAAAACTATATAACTTACACAGCTTTATCTCCTGAACACGAATCCGAAAAAAATTGAGGGTTAAATTCCCTTCTGAATCTTGACAATCGACAAATATGAATTGTTTGAAAGTCTCCTTCTTTTTGTCGACCCTTTTTCAGAAGCTAATTCACCTAATTTCATAATCACTAGCACCCAAAAACAACCGTTTTACATGAAAATTTGACATTATAACTACAAACATAAGGTCCACTTTTTAGTATCTTTATTTCTCCACGATCATCACAGAATTTGCTAATTCTGAAATGAAATTTGATTACAGAATGCTGTAATTCTCTCTCTTGAGATTGAAGAAATATTCTGCAACACCTCTGCCCCCATGCAATTCAAATTTATTTACATTCTCCCTCTCTTGTATAAGAATAATATTCTCACACTGGTTAGCAATAATAACATTAGCCTTGACGCAGTTGATTGTCACCGTAGTGGCAAATTTCAGTAGTGTCAAAATTATTACTGTCACGTTTTCATTCGAAAATATAAAAAGTATCATAAATTTATCCAGTGATTCAGAATCAGTGTGAAAATACATCACCTGAAATTACGAAGAGTACAAATAATATACTGGAAAGTTTATTACCAAAACACCAGAATAATTGTTTCTGGTTAGTCCAGGATTAGTCCTTTCTGATAACAGTGTTTTTAAATAATAGTTACTATTTCGTGTGGAAATTATCTTTTGTTCGTTTCCATTTGAAAATATTTTAAAATGTTTGGTCGTGGAGAAAGTATAGTCTGCTTCTCGGTTAGAATGAAAATTCGTGATGCTCGTGGATCCTCCCGCTCGCCTTCGGCTCGCCCTCGGAACTTTCCACTCGCATCGAATTTTCATTCTAATCTTGTTACAGAATATACTATTCCTCCATCCAAGGGAATCCTGGAGGATATAAGTTGTTATCATCATTGGATTTATATTCATGGGTACTTATACCGAGTGACAAAGGAGACATGTGAGTAGCAGCCTGTAGTTTTTTTATTTGAACAGTTGAATATTTGAGATTCAGAGGAGGTACGTCATCAATGACCTTTTTTTCCAAGCAGTTGTTCAACTAGAAGTAACCCCGACTTTTTTTTTAAATTATCTGATATATTTCTCTAGCCCTATCTATTGAATCAGAAATTGGTATTTATCAGCTGTTGAATTGCATTATTTTTAAACATCTCGATGGCTCGGACCCGGATTCGATGACACTTCGAGGCGGTAGGCTTTGAAATCTAAAGTAATTATATAGCCATTATTATTTAAAAATTTTCTATACCTTTGATCAATCAATCCCTACAGAAAATAAGTCAGAATAAAACCGAGAAAGGAACATATTTTCAAAAATTAGCTACTTTTGAAGAAAATCTGTCTTGCATTTTTGCCATGTAGTCATAGTCTGTTTGAACATGTACAATTAAAATTGGTACCTTAATACGTCTATTCTCGCTATTTTCAGTAGATAAGTAAATTATTTTGCTTTGTAGTTGGGGTACACAGAATGTTTTATGTTTTACAGTAAAATAACAACTTCTGTTCTTCCGCTTATTAACATTAAATTACATCTGACATCTATTCGATGCATGTTCATTCCCATATCGGGAAACGACACATTTTAGTTCGAGAATTTATAGCCACGTAACAGTTCATAGTGATCTATTAATATTACTGGTCAGTGGAAATATCTTAACTGCCGTAGGTACAGGAAATTTTGCTCTTCTTATATCCTCAGAAAATGTCTCTAAGACGGATCCATACCGAAAGTTTTGTCTGAGAGTTTCAGTTAATACTTCAGTTTAAATGAAATATTGCCTAAATGAGAAGAGAAACCACATCCCTATGGTTCCAAGTCACGGAGTTTCCATTGTTGGATATCTACAATCGTTTTAAAGTGATTCCGACAAGATAGAAATATTGAGGCGGAAATTTGTTAGACAACTACTTCCCCTTACGAACATTGAATTACATCTGATATCTATTTAATGCATGTTCATTCCCAGATGAGGTAATGACATATCTCAGGAAGTTTAAATACAACTTTTTTCGATGTTGAAAGATGTGATTATTTGATATATTATCATGTATATATAAATAAAAAAGAAGGGAA
Source organism: Chrysolina americana (assembly GCA_958502065.1). Taxonomy (NCBI): domain Eukaryota; kingdom Metazoa; phylum Arthropoda; class Insecta; order Coleoptera; family Chrysomelidae; genus Chrysolina; species Chrysolina americana. Next base: position 73,680,983 of record OY293412.1, read on the forward strand.
AATTGTATTCATCATGAAGAGGGGCGACACTACTTGACGGAAGAACATTAAACGAATTATGAAAAATGGTGGATTACATAATCCAATCATCCGCAAAAAAACCTATACGAGGTATGGTCGTCGGCAAGTATTCAACAGAAAACATCTACTGCCCCCTACGACCGTTATATCTGTTTAATATTTGGAAAAGTTTTCTACAAGAACTACTTTGCAATGCATTTTAAATATCAAAGCTGAAATAATTTTTCGACTTAATTGGGGGAATACCTCCGTACCGGTGATGATGTTTTTGGCTTCATATTGAAGTCGACACGTAGTCGCGGAGTGCATTGTAATGAGAGAGATGGCGCTGAATTCATACTTCAGTGTTTGTCTCAGGGATTTCCAATGTGGGTGATGATTGTCAAAGACCATGAGACCGGTACGTTCCTCCAATCAAAAGAAAACGTTGCCAAGTATTAAACAGATATAATTCAACGATCGTAGGGGGCAGTAGTTGTTTTCTGTTCAATATTTGCCGACGACTATGCCTATTGCATAGTTTTTTTTGCAGAAGATTGGATTACGTAATCCACCATTTTCCATAATAATTCGAAAATTGTATTGATAAAAAATAACTATATTTATGAGTATATTATAGAACCCTTGATCCATTTCCAATTTATAATTATAAATATGTATAAAAACTAGTACGACGCGGTCCATTTGATAGCTCTAAAGACTAACATCTCAATTTGATTCCATTTCATTACTACATGATTAGCAAGAATTCCTATCCACAACACTTCCCAATAGGCAATACGCATGGACCAATCAAAACTCTATTTTAGTTGCGCCTGCGTAGTGTGCAATGTAATTTTAGGTTATGTTGAGGATCAACTTGGATATCAAGGTCCAGTTTGATTAGATTAGATCATGTTTCCTTCTTTTATGACTAAAAATGAAAAAATAAGGGAACATGATCTAACCTGACCAAACTAACGTTGCTATCAATGTTGAATACTTTGGACTACTATACCGCCTTAGCATCGATTTAAATATACCGCCTTGGCCAGGAGAGTTCTGATTGGTTCATGCGGATTGTCTATTGGGAAGTGTTGTGGATAGGAATTCTTGCATATAATTATTTAGGTAATAATTATTAGGTACAGACTCAAAAACGACCTAGAGAACGATTTTCAGTAATTCAAGTGTACCTGAGCTGTCATTTCTTTCGTTAAAGATATGAAATGTCTCGGTCTGAATTTCGACCAACACAAAAAAATTGTTGTGACGTACCTAACTAAAAAAAATCTATTCCTTCAAACAATATCTTGACTCAGAGACTAAAAAGATGTGCAACTAGCTTGTCATATCACACACCTACACACATACAGTTTATGAACCATGTATTACAAAGATAGATCATGACAAGTTCCAAAAAAATCAAAACCACTGCGTACATTTTAAAACTATTGTTCATCTCCTAGGGCATATTTTCCATATGCAGGGAATTGCGGTTATTAAGATTGAATTCATTGTATGCATCACCACTGTTAGCAACAAAATTCTGCCAAACAGATTTACTATACCTTCACATCACACCTCACTCTTTCAATCTTCTCTGTTACCCCTATTTAATGGTGGTTTTTCCTGCAGTTGGAAGAGCAAATGCACCGTTTTTAAATTGCCCCGGAGCTCATATGGTGTTAGTGCTCCTTTCAACTGAGCTGATGTGTATGTAGATGGGATAGATTATATTTATTTATACTGAATACAAATAGATGAATATAGAACATGTGTACAATTTGGATATATCAATCAATAGTGTGAATAATACAAATAAAATCAATATTGAAAAATCAGATAAACAAATTCAACTGAATATCACGAAATCTTATAATTTCTAACTTAAATAAATTTTATATATCAACTTAATGAAGAGTTGTAGAACTTCCAACATTCAAGCAAATTTTGACTTTGCATAACAATTTGCCTTTTATCAACATTACCCTGAATGTGCATTTGCTGTATATTTTTGAAAAGTGAATTTTCCAAATATACTCGCTCATTAAATAACAAAATTTGGTATGAGCCAACCCTTGTGGAACCCTACACTGTACATTGGCACTTGACACATTGATGTTGTTCCAACTCATTATCCGAGTTAGTTAACGAAGGTCTAAGCATTCAACTTAGCTTTCAGCACCACTAGAACTGGGCTTACATGACAAAGGATAGTCTAAATCAAAATAATTTTATTTGTCAGAATTTTTTAAATTTCATAGACAAAGCTTCATCAACTTAAAGATACCATTATGATTAATTGATTTACATTCTGGAAATACAATAGGGAATGAAAACCTGGTTATTCAGTAAAAAATTAAACTAAAATAGGAAAAAAATACATCTCTTGGAAAATGCGTGAATAGGCTAAAAAAACATTTTAATTTGCGGTTTCTCAAATATGTGATTTCTGAATCATTCTTTAAAACTAAGATGTCAATATATAAAAAATATCATGTTTGGATAATCCATTTATTCAATAGTATATATAAAAATTCGGTCTAGCAGAAGGAAAAAACAAAGATATATTAACAGATGGAATTAAAAAAAATCATGAATGAAATAACAAAAATTGAATTGAAATATATATTATTTACCACCAAAACCACTCATTAGATTTCCTAAACCACCCATACCTCCTGTTGCACCCGCTTGAAGATTTCTCATTAGGTGTTGTAAGCCTGACATGCCTCCCATTTGGTGCAAAACTCGGGGGTCCATCATCTTGGCCATTTGTTGATTGAGTTTTGCCATTTGGTTATGATTGACATTTTTAGCCATATCACCACCCTTGAAGAGTCCTTTGATTCCGCCCATTTTCTTCACCACCGCAGCGAATTTTGTATATTGAGTAATCAGCTCTTTCACCTCTCTTTCTACAATAACAAATAAAAATATACCAGGCTCGTATTGGCAAATTGGCTTCACATCCAACATTATTGATTACTTAATTGAGATGACTTTGGTATCTCGGCTACGTTTTCATTATTCCTAATACCCCAAACTCAGTCCTAGAGATGGAAAAAATGTTGAACAAGCTTTTCAAAAAGAAATGAATAGGGAGTACCTTTCTCTACAAGCGTTTCCACCAAGTGAAAAAATAAAGGCAAAAATCTGTCAGAAAACAACTACTTCCCTGGCTAATACCACGACGGACATTGAACTACATCTGACATATATTTGTCTGTAATTGAACAGATGATTATCCTTCATTTGGCTGGGAATGACCACCTGCAGACATGCATGATCCGAGGTCTTGCCTCTCTTTAGTGACAGGGTAGATCGAACAACATTATAATTGTCCTGTCCCTGCCAAATGAATAAAAAATCAACTGTTCAAATAATATTTCCCCATGGATGAAACTACTACCCACAACTAAGTTAATAATTTACTGAAATCTATTTTCCATTCATTTATTCAAATTGGCCTTTTTATAGACAAAATAACAAACATTATTACAGAACAAAATTCTATAAAATTAAAAAAACTCAGATATCAAATTCTTGGCACTCTCTGAGCTTCTCAATCTGAGGCACATAGTATTGCTACCAAAAATTTTGTGTGAAGCCAAAAAGAAAGCTTTGTTTGGATAGTCAAATAGAAAGTTTAAAAGAATGGATTTTTTTTTAATTTTTGCGTTTCTTGAAGTTTGAAGGAGATCTATTGAAAAAGACAACGTTTTGTTGTTGTTATCTGAATAAAATAAAATGAAAACGTGACAATTATTATATGTTACAACCGCACAGTCAGACCTGGAATATCCCTGTGGTTCCGGTTCTTTCTTGATTTTACAGGGATGCCAAGATCTAGTCCTAATAAATATGAAACAGAAGAATTAGAAGCAAATGAAATTAAATGAAATGGAGTCATTTAAACCACTTCTAACAAATAATTAATAAACCTTGATAGTAATCTACGCTAATCTTCGAAATTCTAAAAATCTTTTACCAGACACCTAGTTTCATTTTTTATTTTTTTACCTGTTACTCCTGACCCTTGTGCTACCCTTGTAACCCTGCCACCCTGTTTAGTGAATAACTTGGCACCATCCCTATTATCCAATTCTCCATCATTCATACTATCCATTATTGTCATAAGCCTCTTCAATCTATTCATTGATTCCTGTTCACTACCTTTGGACATAAAATCTTGACTGAAACCTGGAATCATGCCCTGGAAGATGAAGAAATTTAGAGATGGTTTTTTAATGTATCTTTTTTTACTCACCATTATTTGTGAAAAGGGGCCCATTTTCATAATATTTTGAAACTGTTCATACATATCTCTCAATGTGAATTGTCCATGCTTGATTTTCTCCAATAGCTCTTCATTATCTTCTAGTTTCAACTCATTGACTTTATCAATGAGTCCTTCTATATCACCCATTCCCAACAGTTTACTGATAAAAGGTTTTGTTTTAAACACTTCCAAGTCATCTATGTGTTCTCCTGTACCAATAAATATAATAGGACTACTTGTAGCTGCAACACTAAAAGGGAGTATATATCAATGTATTTTGAACCATCTGTATGATTTTATATAAAGCATTTTCTCTCTCTCTCTATATATAAGAGAAAAAAAACAAAATGTATCCACGAGGAATTATGGGTCACAGTGGTTAAGCCAATTATGTGCTAGAGCCCAAAGATTTCAAGTCAGTGTGTGAACTCTGAGTTTCAACTTAACAAGCAAGTTTTTTTTCTTTACTTACATTACTAGTGTAATGTGTATTTACTTAATATTAAGTATATGGTTAGTCTACGTATTCATTTAAAGGACACGATTATTTTATATATTTTAAGCTTGACTTATAATTAGTCAATTACTACAATAAAGGATTTATATTTAAAAACTTATATTCGTCTGTTTCCAGTGGAGGAATCCTTATTCAAAAACTGAATTATTTCACCAGAATTGAAGAATATTCTCAATTCACTTTGATAATAATAATAATAATAATAATACCATGACTTACGCACTGAGAGCTCCTCCACCTTTAGCATGTCCATCTAATTTTGTAATGATCACTGAGCCAACGTCAACTTTTTGTTTGAAAGCTTTAGCTTGAGACTCACATGCTTGACCAATAGTGGCATCCATAACAAAGACGATATTGTCTGGTTTCTAACAAAAAAAATAAATCTCATTCTAATGTAGGATATCAAACAATCCAATAACAAAAAAAAAATCTATACATAACTCACCACAGCATTAGAAACTGCCAACATTTCTTCAAATAACGATTCTTCTTGTTTATGTCTACCACTTGTATCAACAATTATTATTTCAAAACCTTCTTTTTTAAACATATCTACACCATCTTGAGCTATGACAACAGGGTCAACTTCTGTATAACTAAAAGTACAAAGTATTAGAAGTCATGTAATTCAACAGCATTGTATTTATTGAAGCCTATCTAATATTTAAACCTGATTCTAAAATCTTATATGCACGAAACCTCTAAAGTACAAACAACTGATTCCAGATTGGAAAGTCATAATTTGAGTGTTTTTTAGCAAACAATACAATATGAAAATAATCCTCACTGAATATTGAAGTGAAATAACCTAAAACTTGAAAATGATAAAAATGTTACAATAACATTATAAAAAGAAAAAAATTGGATTGAATTGAGGCCACATTAGCTAGAGCTCGTTAATAGACATCTATTCCAAAGAATACCTCATATGACAGTTCTAACTTTGTTTCGGCCGAATATTTTTGTCTGACATTTTGCTGTTGTATAGATCAAGACCTTTTGAATAAGGTATCATTGAACCCAATGCCATCTGAAGAAACCCTTCTCACCTCCCATAAAATGGTATTCTAGCCTTGGTACAATTCTGTTTAACTTGATCATAAGCTCCAGCTCTAAACGTATCTGCACATACAAGACAAGATTTCCAGTTTTTCTTTTGATAATGATATGCTAATTTTGTACAAGTCGTTGTTTTTCCAGAACCTTGTAATCCAACGAACATAATAACATTGGGCTTTCCCTTGATTGGCTGGTAAGGTTTCACATTGGGATCTACAAGCTATAAATTGGATAAGCACTTGAAGAACATTATTTAGAGAGTGTATTACTTTCACAAGTTCCTTGAAAACGGCACTTTGTATCATTCGTCGCTTATTGAGCCCTCCAGCCATCTCATCAAAATCAATCACAGATTTCACATTTTCTCGAAGTGATTTGACCAATCTAATATTTACATCAGCTTCTATGAGAGCCATACAAATGTCTTTCAGCATACCATTTAGGACCTAAAATAATGAAGTTTTATATTTGAATCACTACCAATTACACATATGTTGTTTCATACTTCTTCATTGATGATTGTTGCCTTGCTAAGGGACTGCAAAGCAGTCGTAATTTTACGACCCAAATCAGCTAAAACCATTTTGTTGTTTTAAAAGTATATGGTTTATCTATAATTTCCTTTTCTGCTGTTTATTCCATGTTCTGTCACGTTGAACCTCTTCAACTCACAGCTCACAGATTTTCGAGCCTCATCACAAAACAATCAAAACACGTAAATAAAGTATTCTTCTTCTTTTTTTGAAATTGAATTTCTTCCTTTATAGCGCATTTTACCAGTCTTCTTTTATAAAATAGGGAACACCTAATGCATCATAATGTACATAAAATATGGCTCCGCCTTACGACAATCTAGCTTTTCTTTTCGGAAACAAGAGGCCTATTCTGTAACGCATAACTCAATCAATCAATCAAAGTATACTTTATTGTCTGAAGAAAATGATTCTTATTGACAAAGCGTTACAAAGTACAATATGAACATAATGAGAGGATAGAGTCTCAAGGTGTATAAATAAGAAGAAACTCTGAAAAAAATAATTAACAATAATTAAAAATAATTTAAATCTGTTATCCTAATTAGAAAAAAGAAGGTAATTATAATTAACTGAATAATTTTGTAAATTCATACACAACACATTTAAATATTAGTAAATACTAGGTATAACAGCCACAATCGTATAAAACTGTGAGTAAACAATAGAATGAGTAAATAAAATATAAAAAGTAGAAATGTAAATAAATGTATATAAAGTGGATAAAAACACTTAAAATATAACATAAGATTGCATGTTTAAATTAAAACGTTGTCAATTAAAGTAAGTTAAAAACGAGTAAGTAAAATGTCACAGTGTCAAATCACATTGTCAAGTTACATTGTCAAATTAATTTACATAGGAACTATATCATCATAATATTCCTGCAGATCATAAAATAAGCCTTCTGCAATAGAGCATCTTTTACCTTCTTCCGAAAAATCTTCAGAGTAGTGATGTTTCTATAATTAGCTGGCAGATGGTTATAGATTTTTTTACTTTCATATATGATGGAGTTCTTTGTCAGGCTAAATTTAGGTAAGGGTTAAGCCGTAAACACAATGTAAGTTTTATGTAATAAGTTTTAAGTTTTGGGATTTTGGATATCAATTCCACAAATAAAACAAGATGCAAAACAGAATTGAGAAATGAAGCTTGAATTTTACCAACAAAATTGTTTATGAGGCATTATCAGAATAATAATAGCAATGATCGTTTCGCCTAAAAAAATATCCAAAATTATGAAAATTAAAACCAAAATCATAAAACTTCCATTGTGTTTCAGCCTTAAGGGAACACAGTCTTCATTCCTTGTTTTATGGTTTTTTAATTCAGTAGGTATGTTGACCCATATTTTGTGTGGACAAGGCATACAATTTCCAAGATAAATAAACAAGAGAGTGATAGGATTTGCTGGCTAATTATCTGGTTATCTAAGTACAAATTATCAAACTCAAACTTGAAGGTGGCTAGGTTAGTTTTTTTTTTAAATTGAAGCAGAGTAGATTGGAGTCGCACCATTGCTTAATTTTTTGTAGATCGAAAGTAATTGATTCCTTAAAGTGATTTTCGTCTTTGCTGTGTCATAGAATGGTGGTATCATCTGCAAAGAAAGTGAATTTTCCTTGGATGCGTATGGCGGCTAGGTTATTAAAATACAATAAAAATGGAATAGGACCAAGAACCGACCCTTGTGGAACGCCCATTGCGACTTTACCACTGTTAGAGTAGGTGTCTTGTATTTTTACTAGATTCCTTTTCTGACAAATACGTGCGGAACCAGTGAGATTTCGGAAACCGTAAAATTGTAGTTTTTGCAGTAGTATCTCATATGGCTAACACAATCAAGTGCCTTTAGAGAAGTCGCAGAATACTATCAAAGTGATATATATGTATTTTCTAGTAGCGAGAAAATATAGCATCATTGGTGCTTTTTGAGTTTTGAAATCCAAATTGAGCATGGCTTAATATGTCATTACTGGAGAGATGTACCATCATCCTTCTTTTGACTAGTTTTTCTATTATTTTGGATAAAGTTGATAATAATGAAATTGGGCAAAAATTCGAGGGATCATCTATTTCTCCACCTTTATACAAGGGTATTACAACTGCTTGTTTCAAGCAGGAAGGGAACTCTACCATTCTGAAGGAACTGTTATAATTGCCTCAACTAGGGTAAGACATCGTCAGGTAAATTTTTACAGATAAGCCATCCATACATGATGAGCTCTTGTTTCTTATTTCATTTGTATCATCTTTCAGCTCAATTATGTTTGTGTCTTCAAGGTGAAAGTTTTGTGCAATGCTAACATACTCTAGATAGTCTATAGGGTCTACCTGTGGATTAAAACTAGATGAGAGCTTAATAAGGCCTATTGAGCAGTAGAAGTTATTCAGAATATCAGGGTTAATATCAATATTAAGTGTTTGTGATTTATTTTTTCCTCGTAATTCATTTATTATTTTCCAATTCTCTCTTGTTTTGTTTTTAGATTTTTTAAACGATTTTCGTAATATTTTTTTTGCATTATTGATAACTTGCTTATATATACGTTTGTAAGTATTGAAATAACTTATAAAAAAATCATTTGGTGCCTGTTTACTTATGGTATGTATAGTGCAGATATTTTGATGCCTTTTGTTATCCATGGTTTTTTTTCTTTCATCTTGAGCTTTTGCAATGGAAAACAGTTCTCAAATAATGTTGTTAAATATGTATGAAATATATTGATAGGTTCCTCGGAATATTTGAGAGTGTTCCATGGTATTTGTTGACAGTGCTCTTGTAAATTTGTGAAATACCAGGAATCATAGGATGTATAGATTGCACCCATATAAAAATTGTTCCAACTAGTTTTCAGAATTATTAGTTCCCATTTTGTTGAGAAATGCCTCAAATTGACCATATTCCACAGGCTATCGGTGATCGTTTTTTTGCTGTAAGGTTGGTAATGAATTTTGGTTTTTGATATTTGTAACACTGTAGTATTTTGACACACTGACATGTGCCATGTGTCAGCAACGACAAATGTCAAATTATTATAATCAATCCCCAGTCAATCCCTTGAATCTGACAGATGTCAGTGTATCGAAATACAGTGTTTCAAATATTAAAAACCAAAATTCATCACCAACCTGACAGCAAAAAAACGTTTTATCGTCGACGTCGATGGAGGTGTCTTTATATTGTCGTTGGTGGATATCAAACATGAAACATGATATAATTCACAAAACATATATTTATAGGTGATTATTTGAAATTTGAATTAGAATCTAAATATTTGGAAATAGGAAAGATAGAGTGGTTAGCACAAATTTTGGGATATTTAAAAGTGGTGCGATTGTTCAATAAAAATGGAATAACCAGATACAACTAGTATAGCTAGTTAGAGAAAATATATTGCGCAGGTGGGATACATGAATTCTACGATATTCTCAGCACTTTATTATATGAACTTTCAAAAATTATCTGTAAAACTATTTTAGACAACATAGACAGCGACTCAGAATACTCTGAGGGACACAAGCAACCCGTTTGAGTTACCAGATATTCTTTTCGGCAAATGTATAAGATCGAATAAAGAGGCATCAGCACAATAATTATTCAATGAAGTTGTGGTGTTCATGTTGCCAGCACAAAGAAACACAGGAACAGCTCCTGTTATCAGGGTGAAATGAAAATAGTTGCCATATTTCGAGTGTGTCATTTGTATGTTCAGGGTTTTTTAGCACATTATCCTTTCTGGCGCATATAGCAGCTACCAGAAGCCTGTAGGATCAGACAGACACAACAGTTCATCTCAACCGAATGTCAGCAGATCTGTTCATGAAGTTGTTGATAAAGCTTCATAACAAGTAGTACTTGCAATTATGTGTCCGTGAGGAACGTTGCACAAATAGAAGACGGATATAATTTAATATCCGTAGGGGGAAGTAGTTGTTTTCTGTCAGATATTAGTCTTAATTTCCATTGTGTGGAATTATGTGGAGAGACAGGAATTTTTCGGTTTTACGAAATATTTGATTGATAAAATTGAACTCTCTTATATACACACTCGAACTTTGTTTCGTTTTATTATAGAGTAAATAATCTTGCACAGAGATATGTGAAATTTCCACAGACCGCTGATGAAATATTTCACACAAAACATGAGTATGTAGCAGATGTTTAATAATAACAAATAATTGATGAATTTACAGAGTTTATTTATGAAACATGTGATACTAGGAATCATAGGGTGTATAGATTACACCTATACAAAAATTGTTTCATCTAGTTTTCAGAATCATTAGTTCTCATTTCGATGAGAAATGCCTCAAATTGGCTCTTATAGTCGTCTTTAATTCATTCCCCGCTGCTTCCTTTGTTATCGGTTTGGCTGTAGTCATAGTCAAAGTCTGGATGGAAACAATATTTATTACAGATGATATTAAAGTGTTTGTTATTTATGTATGTATATTCAAACTGTAACCAAATTTCATTCTGACAGCCGACAACTCCGTTCAAACGCGCACACAAGTATCGACAAACGTTTTTGGTCACAAGACATTAAAGATCAAGTACCAACATTTACCAAATCCATAAAACTATGTTAACAGATTTTGTTTTAACGACATCGATACTGAATGTATTTTAAGAATTTATCGTTAGGAATGTCGTTGGTGAAAATGTCGTTAGCGCAACGATATCGTATTCTAACGACAATTTACTGAATAGACCTCTAAGCCTCTTTTCTCTAGAAGTGGATTTTCTCATGAGCTATGACTCATACCGTCGCAGAGAACAAAATTACGTTTTGGCAGTCGTCTATTGAACGTAGGCTGTTATAGGCTAGGCTAGGCTAGGCTATTATAGTGAAGTAGTTGAGTCAATGTTTTCGGTTTCCATTTCCATAATTTTGTAAGCTGTTGCCTGTAAGTGACGCGCAGATTTATTTAAGGTCATAGCTCTTAAGAAAATCCACTAAATTCTACTAACCTGATCCAAAGAAATCATGTGACGGACCACGCACAGATCACCAACCCGGGTTCTATATAGTTTACTAACGGGTCTGATACGTGCCTGCTTTTTCGTTAAGTTACGATTTATGAACCTACGTTAGGGATCAATTAAAGAAACATGAAGTTTCCGAATGCAGGTTGGTAACTCAGGTTAGTGATCTTACCAACCCGAGCAGGTTTACGAAAAGCCCTAATGATATCACCAAACTCAATTTGTTGTCCAGAAATCGATTAATATTGAGAAAACAGTTAATTTAGATACTCTATCACTTATGACAAGAAAGACATGTTTCACTTTATATCAGTTCAACCAAATAATTATAGATGTCGCCCTTCAAAGAGAAAAACTCGCAATTTTCTTATTATTCTCAACTGGCTGCCGCGTCGCCAAGAAATGAGTTACACGGTTGAACAATAATAACATGTCAAAGAGTATTCTATTTCTACTTTTTAGTATAAATAGGTAATAAGTACTTTTTAGAATAACTTTTTTTTCAAATGATTTTATTTATACAACTCTTTTATTGAAAGTATTTTTTTGATACAATATAATTTTATACATAAGAACGATGAATCCATATATCAGAGAGTACGAAAATGAACTTATTTATGCAAACAAAATCTATAATATTTATAGCTTCAAACCTCTAACTCACCAAAATCAGTTCAAAATATTCCATATGAACATTCGTAGCGTGACAAAAAATATAGGTTCATTGTTTCTATTACTCGATCAACTTTCCGTTGAGTTTGAAATTATAATTTTAACTGAAACTCACCAACTCCAGGACCTTAACTTATTTTATATCCAAGGGTATGATATAGTCTATAATCAAGGATCACTGAATAAAAATGATGGCATAATAATATTTATAAAACAACATTTAAAATATGCTTCCAAAAATGTTCAAATAGGTGATGTCAATGCATTAAATATTTCAATTCAAAATGAAGGCCAAAATACTAATAGCTATCGTTCCCAGAGTATTTGTCCAAGGGTTTTCAATAGAGAACTCTTGAACTATCTAAACAAAACTCAAAAAGCAGTTGTTAATGTAATAACAGGAGACATTAACATAAACTTATTAGAAGATGCTGACTATGTCGAAGCATATAAAAACATTTTGAGCTATTTTGGATATATATCGTATATAAAATGAATATACAAGACTACCGAGTCACACTTGTCTAGACCACATTTTTATAAATGAAAGAAAAAAATCGAAACAATTAAATTTCAAATCATATATTTTTCGATACGATATCACAGACCATAATCCCATTGCAATCACATTTCAAAAGTACAGTAGTGAAGCAAAGGATCAAATGATAAATTCAAACTATACACTAACTAGTTATAAAGAAATGAGATCTGAATTGGAAGCAGAAACATGGAACGACGTTTATCAGGGTTATTAATGTGGATGATATATCATGTAAAATCATAAATAAAATAAAATTCTATATGGAAAAGCATACAAAAAAATTTAAAATGATTACAGAAGTCAATTAGCGAAAAAAATAAATTATATAGAATTTCTTTAAAATATCAAAGGAATGAACAAATCAAAGACCGTTACAATCTTGATAACTAACAAAACGAGCAAAAAAGGAATACTTTGCAAAGCGGATTGAAGAAAATAAAAACTGTTCAAAAGCCATGTGGGAGACTGTAAATGGCTTGTGTGGGAAAAAAATCAGAAACAAAAATTGAGATTATTGAGATGTCAGATGGTACCAATATATAACAAAAAAAGAAGACATCGCTAATGAATTCAATGAATATTTCAGTAACCTTGGAGCAACATATGCCGAGAAAATTCCAAATGTTGGAAATTTTACAGATAATATAGACATTCTGAATAATACCATGTATCTGCATCCAACAGATGAAAGTGAAGTGATATCAGTCATAAAACAGTTGAAACCAAAAAAATCAGACCGGAAACGCTGAAAGAAATAGCTCAAGAAATATCAAAGCCAATAACTTTTTTGGTGAACAAATGTTTCATGACGGGGCGTTTTCCAAAAAAATTTAAAAGTGGAATAATGAAACCACTTCATAAAAGCGGAAACAAATTGAACATAGATAATTACAGACCAATCACACTTATATCAAATATATCTAAAATAATTGAGATATTACTGAAAATAAGGCTCTGTAATTTTCTAAAAAAGTTCAATATTCTCTCAGATCGTCAATATGGTTTTAGAGAAGGTAGATCTACAGAGAGTGCTATATATAGGATGACCTCTATCATCTATGAATCTTTATATGAAAAATTCCTATAATCAGCATATTTCTCGATCTTTCCAAAGCCTTCGACACGGTATGCCATAAGAACCTCCTTGGAAAACTACAGAAATACGGAATTAGAGGAAATACTTATGAACTTCTCGAAAGCTACCTGTCCGATAGGAAACAGAGAGTAGAGATCAAGGGAACTCTCAGTACACCTAGAACAGTTACTTTTGGAGTACCCCAAGGAACTGTCCTAGGTTCACTCCTGTTTATCATATACATGAACGGTATGCTTTTTCTGAATACTTCCGGGGAAATAATCAGTTTTGCCGACGATACAACTCTAATATATTCAGCACCAACTTGTCAAAAATTAAGAGAAAAAATAGAAACTGACTTTCCAAATATATCGAACTGGTTACAAGCAAATAAATTAACACTGAATTGTAAGAAATCAAATTACTCACCTTTCACGTCCTATTCAAATGGTCTACCTAATTTAGGGCCTATAAATGTCGGATTAAACTCGCAAATTCCCGAAGCTGAAAAAACCAAATATCTTGGTATAACAGTAGACCGCCACATGAGGTGGGGCCTACACTAAAGAAATCGTCAGAAAACTTAGAGGCTCTTATCAAAATTTGAATACCTACGTGATTTCCTGAATATAGAAAATTTGAAAACACTTTACTTTTCACTTATAGAATCTATACTGTCTTATGGAATATTGGGCTGGGGTGGAGTGAATTACTGTTTCTTGAATGAAGTACATGTATTACAAAAATGGATATTAAAAATAATATACGTTAGGAAGATCTCTTATTCCACAAATTCTTTATACCAGGAATCTCAAATAGAAGATGTACGACGATTCTAGATCAACACTTAAAATGGACGGAACATATTAGTTTTGTTACAAAACGTCTTCGGGTATTAATGCACACCTTTTATGAACTACGGGACATACTTTCAAAAAAAAATTTAATTATACTGTATACGTCACTAGCCGAATCTGTAATAAAATACTGTATTCCTGCTTGGGGTGCAACTTTCAAAACAGTCCATTACTAACCGCTCAAAACATTCTTATATTCAAAAAAAATAGACTTTTCTCCACAAAAGAGTTGTATGAAGAAACGAACATGTTCAATATTCACTCACTGTACACTTACCATTGCTTGATAAGAATGTTCCAGACACGAACAAATTTCACACAGAAGCAATCGAGAGAAACTCGGTCAAAAATGAACCTGGATGTACAAACTGAATTTTTCAATAAAACAGTTACACAAAATTCTTTTATGTTCTATGGTCCAAAAATGTTCAACATTCTACCCAAAAATTTGAAAGATTCAAAATCCCTTAAAATATTCAAGAAAGAGGTAAAAAAGTACTTGGAACAGCACCCAGACAAATTTAAAATTTCTTGCTGAAATGTGCATTTTACCTGTTGTGTATAGTACATTAAACCCTCCATACCGATTATGTGTTAGAAGTTATAGCTCAAATGTGTTTCAAATTGTCCAATCTCTTTTGAACCTTAATCTTGGTTTCTATAATTTTATTTAATTTTCTCATTCATTTATTATTAAAATATAACTCAACTCCGCTTGCTATATGAATGCCATTATTAAAGATATACACTAGTACAAATGCCTTGCTGATTTAGACATCATAACACAGGCTTCAGAGCCTAGCATGAGTCTACTTCAGCGAGGCATTTCAATTTCTGTAATTATATCCACTCGTCTATAAAGTTATCTATTTAAAGATTAACCTCACTAACAAATTTAAGAATGGTAACAATGATAATTACTGTATTCCATCTAAACTGAATAAATCTGAATCTGACAGATTTTCTGCCAAAAAATACTTCTCTTTATAAAATTAGGCAAAATTGAACTCACTGTTCATGAACACCCGTATAATACTCGGAGAACTAATGAAATTCTATTTCCACCTTGCGAAAAAACTATTGGTTAACGAAATACAAATTATCTAGCATCCAGAATATATGCTTTGTTACCACAAGATCTAAAACATATTCATAGTTATCAAGCTTTCAAAAAGGAATTAAAAAAACGGATCATCAAAGATAGGGTAATATGTACGGATATTGTAAACCAGAGACCATCATGAGTGATTATGTATATACAATATATATCTATGTATTTTAAGGCAATTTTATGTTGATTTCAAAAAAAAAGACTGCAACCCTCGAATTCATGTAACACTTGATAAGACTTTTATTCAACCTCATTTTTTATATTAATTCACCCTTTAAATTTAAGTATCATAAATTATATGTCTTTATTCAATCATATTTAACTGTTGAACCCCATCCTATAATTATTTTATTGTAGAAATCACAAACACAAGTAGTTAAAACTACTTCTGTGCAATTTATATATGTATAATTTTAGTATTAATAATTACTGTGTATTATCTATGATGTCTTTGTATATGGAAATATGGCGAATAAACATTATTATTATTATTATTATGCAATTAAACAAAGTCAATGACGATATTCTTATATGTGAATGTTCGCTAAAATAAAAATATTCGATCGGTTTCAGTACATAGTGATGACAACAAATATAATCTCTTACCCAGACAGCCTGGGTTCGATTCCCACAGTCTATCCTATTAAGGAACTAAAGTGGTTTGGAATCCACTTGTACGTTATAAGCTGAGGGTGTTGTATCTCCCTTGCTCGCACGCATGCTCTACTTTTGAGGGGTTTTCTCCGAAAACATTCGTAAAAACATATTTCACAAATTCAACTATTTTTGACACTGACGGCGCCTCAGTCAATGTCATAGAATAACTTTTAAATCGACATAATTCTAATTTTCGAACAGGACTTCGGTCGATAGCGTTTTTGAATTGAATGTTATTCGGATTCAATAATCAATTATTAATATTATAATTTTTTTCCTGTAGAATATATATCTTTCTATCATTAGTACATACTTAGGTAATATAAGGATGTTATTGATTCATATTCATTATCTTTAAGAAGATACTAATATATAGTTATTCATTTCAATCATTTCCACTTAAGATATCGTCTGTGAAGTACTAATACCTCGTATGCCACAAAATATCAAATATTCGATTATTGCACTCACGAATACTGTATGCCAATACCTAATGATGTTCTGACAACTTCTGACAAATTATTTCAGTAGAAATTGAGAATTTCTAGTAGCTCGTATAAGAATATCAATATTTTGTGCAAGCAATAGCTCCTAACCCGATAGCCCTCCTGTAAAAAAACGTATTTGGGCATACGAGGTATTAGTACTTCACAGACGATATATTATGTATAACAAATTTTCATTTGAAGCTGACAGATTAGACAAATGTCAGATGAGCAAAGTGCGATGTGTCCAACTTTTATGAACACCATTCAATTGTGAAACACCCTGTATATGCATGAATGAATATTTTTGAATGATTTTAAAAAGGTTGTTAATTAAAAGTATACAATAACTGTGATTAGGCAAATAAATATGTACTATGACTCTAATGCTGTACCGATGATAGCAAGAAACATGGAAAGATAATATTCAGTTGTTTTATTACAATTAGCACTTGCAATGTCCTCGAGCAAAATTACCCAAATGGATAACGGATGTAATTCGTATGGGAAAGCAGTTTTTTTTGTTACTTAGATGTTTTCCTTACATTTTTCACTTTGTATGATATGCTATCCATTCAATTGAAACTCTTTGAATTTTGTTCAATTTAATGTAGAAAAAACAAATAGTTGAATGATTGGAAGTTTTACTGGTAGGGTAAAAAATACATCCTTTAGTTCAACATAATTTATTGTAGCAAAACGTAAAGTTAGTTATATTTTGATATACTTAAAAGTACAAATAATACAACATTAAGACAAAACTGCCATTTTTCATTAATCACAATATAAATCACAATCCTATATGATATATACAATAAAATTGCACATGATTGGATAACAATTTAAAAAGAATCGTAGCCATAAATTATCTCAATAAAATTTAAAATAAATATGTTCATAAAAAACAACTCATGTGAATAAAATACAATATAGGGACAGTTTTTCATCATGTATACTTTCACATCAGGAGCTTGAAAAAGAAGTCACTGAGAATGTTATCTAAAGGAGCACTAATTTAAAAAATGATACATTCAGAATGCATAACATTTATAACAAATAATGTATTTATATTGAATGGCAGGCACATTCTGTTATAAAATGGATTATCAATCAGTTTAAGTTTCCTAATGATATCAAAAAGAAGTTTACCTGTAAAAATTTAACAAAGTTTTTTCATTGGAAAGGACCCCGCACTTTTTATAGGTAAAATGGTTCTCGGTGAAATTTTCTGAATTTTTAATATATTGTATTATTCGACGTGCAGAATCGCTAAGTTCGTTGATGGGTAGATTTTGAAATGCAGGTTCAAGTTAATAATCAGTAATTTTTATTTAATTATTTTCTCGTGATTCCAAAGTGCCAACTGCATTTTTTCCCGCTCTTATCATCAACTTACCTTCATATTACTGAATATCATTCAGATGGTGCAGATTATATTATCATGTACAGAGTGAAAAATTTTAACATTTTAGTAATGTCTGAAAATTCGATGTAATAATGCAATATTGATAAAATTATTTTGGCATGCAATATACTAATCTTATTCCATCATTAATCACAATTCATATATTTCGTACAGGGTGATTTGAAAAATTGGTGAAATATAATTCTGCGTATAGGGGGAAAAAGCACATAAGTCAAAATGAGCCACTTATACGACTTATATTATTATTACCCACCGTATATCGTAGCATTTCGACCAATGTGTATATATACACATTCATTTTAACCTACTTACGTTTCGTTATTGACTTATGTGATTTTACACAGTTATAAATTCAGTCGTTTTCGACGAATATGACTTAATACAAAAATGCGATATTTTGACTTATGTGCTTATTTCCACTATACGCAGATTATATGGCTGGTTCTTTCGTACACATCCTGTATATTCAAGTGAATAATCATCCTCCGAAGATAACTGATACCGTATAAACATGATTTCGTTAAGATTTATAGGGTGATCATGAAAATTTTCAATTATAAAATTGACAAAATATCAACGTTTCAGAAATCACCCTGTTATTCACAATTAACTAGGAGAAATTCCCTAATTATTATTTAATATATTCATCATTCTCTCCTCAACACTGTCCCAAAAATTCAGTTTTCTACTATGACTAGATTCATAGTTATTAATTGAGAAATTGAGAATTGGGAAATATTGAATTTTGCCTGGAATTGATGTAAACCATCGATTAGAGGTAAACAACGAAACGAAAGCATTTGCTTTCGACGAGGTCAAAAGCACCAGGAATACCAAATACTTTTACAATGTTGCCGGACGTTCAATAGGTAATTGTTTGAAGATGTGGTAGAGTGAGCATACATTTTAAAAAATGTAAAAAAAAACTTGCGTTCCATACAACACCACCAACATATTTATCGCTCCAATTTCGGAAACACCCAGTATAATATGATTATTTCTATTCACGCCTCCCTTAGTACTTATATTTAGTTTAATTAGTTCCATCAGTGATAATTATTATTACCTTTATGTATTGAATTTCCTATATTGATTAAATATAATAGATATCTACGTTTCTATTGATAGCCAGCAAATATGAAAATTATGGAAGGAAACCTCCATCCGAGTGGAACATAAATTAGAAAAAATCCGTCGCTGCCCAGATTCAAATTCTTGTATTAGAAATGAAAGCGTTCTATCAATCATTTTTACTTTTCCCATATAGTGCGTTTTTTATTCCGACAAAGCTTAAACCAACAAAATTCACTCAACTATCGGTACCTTTTATTATTAAATTCATATATCTGATGTGATTGTTATCTCTAATTTTCACCCTCTTTAACATTCTCACGTTTCACTATTTGTGAAAAATCTTGGACACTAGTAGAATGTACGTGTGAACAAGTTCCTTCAACTCTTCATGCAAATGCTAATAAGTTTCTCAACTAATAACTATGAAACTGGTCATAGTAGGAAACTGATTTTTGGGGACAGTGTTGTGGAGAGAATGATGAATATATTGAATAATAATAAAGGAATTTCACCGAGGTAATCGTGAATTACAGGGTGATTTCTGAAACGTTGATATTTTGTCAAAGCCAAAATATACTTTATTGTCGGAAGTTATAAAAAACTCATAGACAAAGCATTTTGGTTTTGGATTAATATTGAAATATTTCATGATCACCCGATATATCCCAACGAAATCATGTTTATACGGTATCAGTTCAGAGGATGATTGTGTGAAAAAGAACTGGCATTATATTTCACCAATTTTTCAAATCACCCTGTACAAAATGTATGAATTGTGATTAATGATGGAATATTGCATGCCAAAATAATTTTATCAAAATTTCATTATTACATCGAATTTTCAGACATTACTAAAATGTTTTTATTTTTCACTCTGTACATAATGATATAATCTGCACCATCTGAATGATATTCAGTAATTTGAAGCTAAGTTGATGATAAGAGCGGAAAAAATGCAGTTGGCACTTTCAAGAAAATAATTAAATAAAAATTAAAAATTAAAATCCTGAAAATTTTGTGAAGAAAATTGGATTAGATAATTTGGAAAACACGCTACATTATTCATGATGAAGAATTTCAAGAGACTTTGAAAATGAACGAGAACGTTTCCTACTTATTCACCAATCTAAAATCCCTGTTTATGAAATTGTAGTTTTGCAAGAATTCAGCATCTTTCCCAACAATCGATTTCCTGGAGTCTTTGAAGTCTACTAGATACTCGTTAGGACAACAAGAGGATTGTTCCGAATTCGTAAGAATCTTATTGAATACTCTTCTTGAGCAGGAATATAAAAAAATCAATAGTCTTGACCGTTCTGGATCAATAATTCCGTACAGCTTATCTCGTCTTGTGTTTCTAGATCTTTCGCTGGAAAAACCGTCACTAGTTATGTTGTAGTACATGTTTGAGAGGCAGTAAAAAAGTATGTGACTTTCTGGAACTTCAACTAGCATTTCCTGAAATGTCTGATAACCAGTCCGTGCAAAGCTTACTATTTCATCATCTGAAAATAGAAATTTTAACTGGTGATGATCAACTGTATTGTCCAATATGCGCCAATCTAACTAATAATTATAAGACAATGAGTATAGCCGAGGCATCAGTCAATCTAATAATAACACTGATGCTCTTCAAACATGACTCAACCTCTGGCGGAAGCACCAAACTCATACGAAGATTCGAAATAAATGAACACCTCAATCTAGCAGACCACAATTATAATCTTTATGCGGTTATTGTTCACTGTGGTTCCGGCGTTGAATGTGGCCATTATTTCGCATTGGCAAAAGATAAAACGGACTGGTTCAAGTTTGACGAAAGTTGTATTACCAAATACTCAGACGATATCTTGGGTTTATTGGATCCTCTGGAGACACCCTACATTTTATTTTATGATAGGACATTGGCAGATCAAGATCTTCAGATGATGTGGTGCTGTAGGTTTTTCCGGGTTTTCCTGCAGCTGATAAAGCTAATGAGCCACTGGAATCAATCAAGTCGCCCCGGAGCGCCAATTAATTTTTGTTGTTTTACATTTATTGATTACTTTTCTGTTACTTATAACTATTAATTCTTAAAAAAAAATATTATTCTTGAAAAAAAAAATAATGATTTTTAACTTAAACGCCCTGTATTTCAAAATCTATCCATCAACAAACTTTGCGATTCTGCACGTCTGCACGTTCAATCAGTACATTGAATACTACAATGTACAAAAAATTCAGACAATTTCACCGGGAACCATTTTACCTATAAAAAGTGCGGGGTCCTTTGTAAGAAAAGAAGAAATCAGGATAATGAAAATAAACGGTCATCAGATAACGAGAAATGCTCAAGATATTGAATCTTATTATAACGTTTGAATATACTACAAAAAACTATTTCATAACCAGCATTCTTTGTTCCATTATAAAAAGTTTGTCAAATGTAATTATTCGAAACAATATTAATCTGAATGAAGTATAAGATCAAACTAGAACAATATTTCCAGTTTTAGTATAATTTCTATAAAAACTAGTTTTACCTTTTTCGATTTATCAATTTTCGAACAAATATGGGCAAGATTTTGTTTTATTATCCACTGAAATTAGGTTGAGAATATTCTAGAATAAAAAAAACTTCAAAATATTCGTCAAAGACATCTAAAAGCGACTGTCTATTTTGCGAAAAGATTACATTATGTTCATATACATATAATTTATTGCATGTAAACATACCTAACCCATTGTGATACGATAATTGATTTACTAAGAATAGAATAGAATAACTAACTGGTGATATTCAGCAGACAAGTGAATTTCGTCATAATTATTGATTTGCTAAGATAATCTGCAGTGTGCTCAAAATTAAAAACGTTATATTACGAATTGCAACTTTGGTTGCTCATTCTTACTAATGATATACAAATTTAAATTTTTTTTATAAAAACTAAGTGGTTAGTTTTTGTGTCATATGATATAAAAATTAAATATGAGGTTTCGTAATTCTTAGTTACACATTTTTGAAAATTCAATGATTTTCTCTATTACAAATTCAATTTAATTACGCATTTCTGAACTATGATCCGCCGAATAAAAATCTAATAGAAGATGGATTGGAATTCAATTATAATCATTAGTTTTCTCCTAAAGACAATTGCTGACACACAGTCGGTTTTTATTACAAAAATTATGCAACCCTCAATCACAGAAAAATTATAAAGTAACACAACTCATAGAGTTTCGTAGGGGCATATATGTTTACATAACTCAGATTGATATGAAATTTAAATAGAAAAATTAAAGAGTTCAACCAAATTTGAGTAAGTATGAGATACATGACGAGAAATCTAGAACCAATCAGAAAACACAAAATTCTCACAACCTTCTAACATCAAAAATGCACCGCATTTAATACTGATTCTTTGGAGAAAATATAGAATTTCTTCAAAATATGATTTTTACATATATACACGGAAATATACTAGAATATAATATTATAAACACACACATACAAATAAAACTTCATCCCCTTCATCTAGGAATTCTATCGAGAAAATCCATTTCAACCACCCTATCGACCTTTTCTAATATTGTATCCATCTGTTTGTCATGTTGCTTCTCAGAATAAACATAATCACTAGGAGTGAGTCTACTGCATTCTGTTCTATGTCTGTCTGAACAACTGCTGAGTGTTTTGAAGAAGCTGTGCAAGTCTTTCAGCTGTGTAATGCTATTTGCTGTCAAAAGTAGTTCATTTCTTTTCATAGGCAATACATCAATATTGGTTTCAGGATACTTTTTGTCCATTAGATTAGCAATCCGAACAACATGAGGAAGAAACGAGGCTTGGCTAAAAGGGTCATCTCGCCTCAGTAGGTCATCGCCGACAAAGGCCCATCGATACCTATGACACATAAACTTTTATTGAAAAAAATATAATTATCATAGATTTAGAAATGTAAAGCGATATGCAGATTCGGACATTTCAAAACGGAATATAATCTTCATATAAGTGGAAGAAGAAACTACGAAGTGGATAAAGATAGGTAAAGCGATCGCTTTATGTTGCAGTGTTCACACTCCTCCATGACGGAACTGTATCTAGGCGCGCGTTAGATGAGGAGTTAGCACGGATAAATTCAATTCGTTACTCCCTCTCACTACTTGCTGTTTCTTTTCCACTTGTATTGAGTTCCCTATATTCCTTACGGAAAATTTTCAAAATCTGCAATTTTCAAAAATGAACGAAATTGTTTACGGTCCAATATAAAATTGTATCTGATAGCAGTTTTACGTATTTGACCTTTATAGATTCTATCTCTTCATAGTTTGTTGGAAACCACTCTATTTTAATATATTTCAACTGTGAATTCTGTCATTGTCAGGACTCTGTCGATATCAAATAATGTATAAGTAGAAATAAAATATTGTAGATAAACACACTTACTTACATAAAATCAGGGCCGGATTAAGACCACTTGGCGCCCAGGGCACAACATATTTTTTCGCCCCCACACATTACAAAGATGTTCACAAAATAAAAATTAAATAGCCATATCTTCATAAAGCCATCTTTTTATTCAAAAACTAACAGTCAATCGATTTCAGAATTTAGTTACTAACTTTATGATATTTATTTTTAGATTATGTCGGTCGGTGGCTCAGTGGCTAAGGTCTCTAGCAGTGGAACTTCAAGCTCGCATCAGACAAACGTTCGAGGCTCGGGTACGGGATATTTTTTCTCAAGTACACGGGTCTCTTTAGGTGGCCACATGCCTTGTTGTGAATTAAGTGTGATGTGAGTTGCCTAGATGCCAATCCCGACGTCTGGTGCTAGCTTGAAGTGTGCACCGACCAACCGGGGTGGTGCTGTACTGCCGTCCTAAGCAAAAAAGCCGTATCTACAAAAAATGTGAATATGGAGTTATTGGTTTCTGTAGTCTTGAAACACAATAAATTTACCTTTTTTCAAAGAAAAAATTACGTAAACTAGTTTTAAATAGCCAAAGTTAATCAATCATTTTGCCTTTAGTAGACAAGTTCAAGACTTTTCGTACTTAAGATGGTCGAAACTACAGATTCTCAGCTTCAGAGTTTTTGCAGATACGGCTTTTTTGCTTAGGACGGCAGTGTAGGTTTTCCGGGTTTTCCTATAGCTGAAAAGTGAATACACCACCGACAATATCGGTAAGTCGCCCCGGAGCGCCACGGCAAATAATAATAATAGCCGTCCTCTACCCGCACAGGTTATGCCTTTGGGTACACTCTACGAGTGTTTATGAGGGAGTATTATTATTATTATTATTGGCAAAATTTTCGCCCCCATGCTGAATTTCCCTCTTGCCCTGTGGTTAATCCGGTCCTGAGGTGCTGAATAGTGGAGAGTTTTTCTAGAGAGTTGTTGAGCGCTATCACAAACACACCTCATGCCTTCTCGAGATTCGATTTCTGCCCCTCATGGCCGATGAGGTCTTTTTTTCGGTTGCACCTTTCGCGCGCGCATAAGTTCCGCAACGACAAAAAGGAAAGCACAGCAATATCGCGCAAAAATATATAAATATTAATACTAATAAAGAAAAATAATAACAAATTCAGACAAAAGAAAAGAGAAAAGTGAAGACGGAACAAACCGCCTACCTAAAATGCAAGTGCATTTTATTATTATTAATTATTTTGTGTTAGTCAGGGGTAAAGGACATACTTTCACCACTGACCTCTTAAACAACCATTGAGCAGTTCGCACAGTAACAAGGCGCACAATCCCATCTCGACCGGGGTGCGTTTCAACAACCCTTTCAAGTAGCCATCGTGATGAAGGAATTAATCTATTATTAAAGAGGACAATAGTCCCAACAACAATGTTTTCAGTACACTTTCCTTTTTGGAAAAGCGTATGGCATCTCGACCAAACATCGTTATTTAATCTCTGGATTAATTGTAGACGTGAAAGAGAATTTAATTTGAGAGAGGAAAAATTTTCATCTGGAAATGTACAGTTCGATTATTATATCGTTACCCGTGCGTCATCATCACAATACCATAATTCTTAGCTTAGCAGACAAATGTAAACGAATTTTGAATCGCTCATAGCGATTGTTAGAAAGAGATGTTCGATAGAGGATGCGTGATTTCTTCGATCATAAATTGATGACGCATGGGTAAAATACAATAATCGAACTGTATGCAAGGGCTCTAAGATCAAAAAATGACCCGGAGTCAGAGCAGATAAATCGTTTGGATCATTACTAGCTGGACAGAGTGGCATTGAATTTCTAAATAGCTTCAACAAGAAAAGTGTTAAATTCTTCGTAGGTAAGTACCTGATCACCGATGACTCTAGAAATGTGATACTTCACTGACTTCATTCCAGCCTCCCACAATCCACCGAAGTGGGGACTTGTGGGGGGAATGAAATTCCACTCAATATGCTCTTCTTAAGCAGCGTTTTGCATGAGATTGAGTAATTGTAGAGAGGCACCTACAGAGTTTGTTGCGTTATCGCTGGGTATTATATTCACTCTACCGCGACGAGAGATCAGACGTCTAAGAGCAGCTGAAAATGTGTCTGTTGATAAATCTGTAGCCAACTCTAAATGTAGGGCTTTGGTTGCAAAACAAACAAAAAGACAGATGTATGCCTTGTGAGTTCTGGAACCCCGAAATTTGCCTAAAGAGATGGTGAAGGGACCTCCAAAATCAACTCCAACACAAGAAAAGGGTTCGACTTGGGACACTCTTAGAGAGGGAAGATTTCCCATTAAAGGTTGGGTATTCGTTGGGTTTTGTTTCCAACAAGTGAAGCATAGAGCCAAAATTTTACGAATTACCCGTTTTGCAGATAATATCCAGAATCGTTGTAGTAATAAAAAATGCAAATTTTGGTGGCCTGGATGGAGATATTGTTTGTGAGTACTATCCACTATGAGATCGGCGAGTCTATGCTGGCTAGGAAGTAAAAATGGATGACGTTTATCGTAAGAGAGACCAGAATACGTGAGCCTTCCGCCTACCCTCAAAAAACCGTCTCTATCGAGAAAAATGGATAGCTTTCGAAAAGCCTTGCAGAGGGGTTTGTCATTGAGGAGACATGAAATTTCCGTCGGGAATATCGGGATTGAACATGTTTGACAAGAAGGAGAAGAGATTTGTCAAGTTCATTTCTAGTGAGATAGGAGAAGTTTCTCTCAGATCGTTTTGAACGACAATTTTGTATAAAGCGTATTGTATAAGAAACAATTTGCTGAATTTTCAAAAAGGAAGACAACCTGTATCTAACACATTGATATCATTCTGAATCAGAAGTATAATTTTCTTCTCTTCGCGAAGATAATCAGGGTTTGTTTTTATGGGATCTTTGGAAATGGGCCATAAAGAGGGTGTTTCCGAAAGCCAACTGGGCTCCGCCCACCATTGAGAATAGCGAATAAGTTCAGATGGAAACATACCTCTCGAGGCAGGGTCAGCGGGATTTTCTTTGGAAGTTACATGATTCCAAACTTCGGGCGGTAAGTTTTTCTGGATGTGGCTCACACGATTGGTGACGAACGTTTTCCATTTGTGAGGTGAAGAACGTATCCAAGAGAGAGTGGTAGAAGAATCAGACCATGCAAAGATGGCATCAATAGAAATTTGTTCTTTTAAAACCCGCAGAACAAACGAAAATAGATCTGATAAAAGAGTCGCACCACAAAGCTCGAGTCGAGGTATTGAAATAGTTTTGAGAGAGGAAACTCTTGATTTCGCACACAACAACGTTACTTGGGGTGTTGTATCTACAACGTACCTACAATATATAACCGCTGAGTAACCCTTTTCGCTTTCATCTGAGAATCCATGGAGTGAGCAGTTTTTCATGGAAATGTGAAAAGAGTATCGAGGAATTTTTATATCAGAGAGAAGTGAAAGTTCTGCTTTGAACCTGTTCCAATTGGAAATGACTTCAAGGGGTGGTTTATCGTCCCATCCGACACCTATTGTCCAGAAGTGTTGACTAAGTCGTTTTGCAAATAGAGTAGGAGGGGATCGAAAATACGTGCGAGTTCAGAGAGAATGTTTCTCTTCGTACATGGCACGTCATTCGATAAAATACTAAACGAAAAAATGTCTGAAGGTACGTTCCACTGTAATCCTAAAACTCTTAAACTTGTGATATTATCTAAATCAACAGATTTTGAAGATGAAGACTCATCAGAAATGAGAGAGGCGTGGTTGCTATTCCACTTATGTAATTTGAACCTGCCCAAACGCATTAGGGATATGAGTTGGGCTTTGAGAGTTTTTGCCATTTCCAAAGAAGCACAGCTTGTAACAATATCATCTACGTAACAAGAAGTCTTCAAAGCAATAGAGGCTAGCGGAAAATGTTCACCATTTTCCTCCACTACTTGGGAAATGGTTCTAATGGCCAAAAAAGGAGCGGGGGAAAGACCATAAGTCACAGTTCTGAGTACGAACTCTTTTATAGGTTCTTCACGAGAAAAATATTTGACGAAACATTTGGCAAAAATCTACCATTAAGGCGATAGGGTGAATTCTAAAATTCAAAAGGATAGTGACAAGATCTTGTTGAAGTTTGGGACCGGCCAAAAGGGTATCGTTCAGTAATTTTCCATCGGAGCATTTTGCCGAAGCTTCAAAAACAACTCTAAGTTTTGTACTTAAACTCTCAGGGCGGATAACACAATGATGAGGGATGTAGTAAGAATAAGGTGTGGAATCTGGGTTATCGAGAAGTGTCATATGGCCTTGTTTCCAATAGTCGTCCATAAATTCACGATATTGTTCGTAAACTGAAGGATTTC
This sequence comes from Chrysolina americana, assembly GCA_958502065.1. Taxonomy (NCBI): domain Eukaryota; kingdom Metazoa; phylum Arthropoda; class Insecta; order Coleoptera; family Chrysomelidae; genus Chrysolina; species Chrysolina americana. The sequence goes on from OY293412.1 coordinate 73,709,054, forward strand.
TTTGTAACCGGCGTTCGAGTGACAATAATCTTCTGAGAGCAACCTGTCGGGAATCCAAGAATCTTGGAGGACATGATCGAAAAGGGAGAGTAACTATAAATCGGCCTGAAGAATTTCTAGACACGGAGGTTTTAAATAATTCTTCGCAAATATATTTTCCGGTTTTGTGCATTTATTTTGAGGTATTTCCTCAATTTCCCAAAACCGTTGAAATGCAGAGTCTAAGGGTGGTTCACAAGTACAGTTTAATGTATTTGCAACACGCGGGGAGTGAGATTCAACTGAACCCATGAGAATCCAGCCAAATACAGTGTTAATTGCTGTCGGCTCATGAAAGTTTCCGGAGATACGGCCATTTTCTAAAATAATAGAAAATATATCGGCTCCAAGAATGAGATCAATTTCACTGGAAACATGAAAGGTAGGATCAGCAAGACTTAATTCGGAGATGTGATTCCAAGACTGAAGAATATCAATGGTGCAATTGGGCATGTTATTGCAAACCTTGGAGAGAACAATGGCATTTTCAGTGAGAGTTGGTTTAGGATTATTGCAAGGACGAATTTGAAGACAAACTCCTCTAGAGGCGGAGGAATTCATTTGACTGACAGCTCGAATTGACAAAGAGAGTGGCGAAGATTTCAAACCAAGGCGGTTCAAGCATTTTTGGCTGAGAATACTTATCTGGGAGCCACTATCGAGTAAAGCACGGGCCTTTCGAAAGGAACCATAGACGTCGCGGATTTCAACGAGAGCTGTCGAAAGGAGAACAGTCGAGTTTGATGGCAATGAGTTGAAATGTGAACCTGCGTAGTTGGAAATGGGATGATTATCCCCCACTAGAGGATTATGGATATTGGGGACACTTGAAACATGGTTATTCAGAACAGTATTATTGACTGTCGGTATATTCGCATGATTCGAGCTTGACGAAGAAAAACCGGGATTTTGACGTTCTTGATTTGTTTGAGAATTTGTCAGACAGGAATCACTGAAATGTAATAAGGTGTGATGTGATTGTCCACATTTTAAACAATATGATTGAGAAGTACAATCTTTGAAAACGTGCATGGAACCCAAACAGTTTATACAACATTTATGAGTCTTAATTATATTATATCGTTCACGGGTTAGCACCGAAAGGGACTGAGGGCATTTATAAATGGGATGTTCACCCTTACACAAAGAACAAGAGTTTGTTCGAGTTTGAGTATGGAAAGAAGAGGAAATATGGTTGAAGCCTGTGGTTGATGAATACGAATTTTGTTTGATTGGCCCTGTCGAGTATGATCTACAGCTCTTTCGAGACTTCCATAACGCTTCAGAACAAATTCAACTAGAGAGTCAAAAGTAGGAATGGTATCGGAGTTATTTTCAGATTCAAAAAGAGACACAGTATGGGAATCAAGACGTCTCAAAAGCATGTTGAATAGTAAAAAGCTCCACTGATCCACTGGAAATTTCAAGTTTTTTAAAGCAGCTAAATTTTCAGTGAAGGTGTCTACCAACATTCGGAGATTATGGGAAGTTGCATTATTATCGGAAATTTTTTGATAATTTTCAATTTTATTTACATGGGCAGTAGCCAAATCCCGTTGATTATCATATCTTTTCAATAATGAGTCATATGCAATAATATAATTCGCATCTGTGAGATTATTTCTTTTTACAAGAGCCAAAGGTGGCCCAGGAAGTGAGGAAATGAGGTAGTTGAATGATTTTCAAAGAATTGTTTTCATGTACTAGACAGTTAAACATTTCAATGAAAGTTTTCCATTGCTTCAAATTCCCAGTAAATTTTGTTAACTCTATTTCAGGGAGCTTAACATGAGCTTGCAAGTTTTGTGAAGGAGTTGTGCTACTTGTGCTAGAAAAGATTTGGGCATAGGTAGATTTGGCAGTATAATAATTTTGATAGAAAGATTTGGATAATCATCATTATTGTAGGCGTCGGTAGCTATGAGTAGCGGAACGAGAGATTCATTATCAGATTCAAATTCTTCATATATTTTTTCAATGTGAGAATAACGAGATTTGAAGTTTTCATGAAGGTCTGACGAGGTTTTTGCAGAAGTCGCTAAAGTGCAAAGATCACTTATGCGATCCATGCAGAGCTCTTGCATTGCCGTATAATATTTAATTTTGTTTGCATTCGACATAATTGACTAGTTTGGGTAAATAGTTATTGAACGTACCTGGTACAAATTCAAATTAATATCGAGTAAGCAAGTGCGAATGGTCAACAACGACCCTAGAGGTATAAAAAAGTCGACAAAAAATGCTAATGGCGACTATCGAAAATTGAATTGAATCGTCATTAAAGAAATATATGAATGTAATAATTTATTTTTATTCAAACTATGTTTCAAGCAATTCATTCGATTTCACAAAAGAACTTGCAATAAAAAAACATAGGAATTTAATTCAATAAAAAGTATCTGTCCAGCAAAGTATGAGTTTTTTGCCCAAAAAAATGTAATACCTTTCACGCCACTTGATCAATTGATTTTAGCAATGAATTCGATAATTTTTAACTATCTTAATCGAGATGAGACGCTGAAAAATGTCACTGCGAGAACTGAGATGAGAATTTAAAACAAAAATTGCCTGAATGAGTGAAACAAACTTTTGGCTATCAATTGACAATTTCCAAACTCAATTTCAAAAAAATATCCCGGTAGAAGGACCAAAATTATGTTGAGTTTTCGATAAAAAGCGGACTGTTCTGGAGATTCAGGAGTTTGAAAATTGTCTGGTTCTAGTCGAGGGGCTTTCCGCAAGTTCCGGAACAACAAAAAGGAAAGCACAGCAATATCGCGCAAAAATATATAAATAGTAATACTAATAATGAAAAATAAAAACAAATTCAGACAAAACAAAACACAGAAAAAAGTGAAGACGGAACAAGTATCTTCTTATTTTGTTGGGGTTTTTTGAAACTTGCGGCACTTTTTGTAAACTATCCAAACATGTGAGTTAAAATTATATCCTAAGTATCGTACAAATTGGACCACCCTCAACTTTGTATTTTTAAAGACGGACATTATATTTTATTGCATTTTTTTAAATGCAAAGAATCATTGAACTAGGTATTAACAGTAAAATTGAAATTTTTGAATTTCATTATATTATCTTTCATTGAAAAATATTAAAGAATAAAAAGTGAACTAATGACAAGCTGACATTTTTCGATTACAGCTGTTATAGAATTTTTTTTTTAATATTACTGGTAATAGTTCAATATTTCCAAAACACTGTAGTTCAGATAAAAACAATACAACTCAGCATTTAAATGAAATGCAATAATTAAATGAAATGCAATAAAAAATACAGGTCCGTATTCAAAAATAAGAAGTTGAGGGTAGCCAGATTGTAAGATACTTTGTATTTGATTTTTATTCACAAATTAGGATAATCAAAAAGTTTAAAACTATTTGTAAAACAATAAGATGTAGGCCAAAGAAGAACTTCGAAATTTTAGATTTTTCCTGTACAACTCCAGAACTTAATGAGCTAGATGATAAGCAAAGGCTAGTTCAACCCAATTAATAATAACAATAATACTCCCTCTTAGACACTCATAGAGTGTACCCAAAGGCATAGCCTGTGCGGGTAGAGGACGGCTATTATTATTATTTACCGTGACGCTCCGGGACGACTTACTGATGTTTTCGGTGGTGTATTCACTTTTCAGCTGTAGGAAAAACCGGAAAACCTACAGCACCACCCCGGGTGGTCGGTGCGCACTTCAAGCTAACACCAGACGTCGGGATTGGCATCTATAGTGAATTCATATTTCAAATACGCTCAATGTAAACAGTGATCAATGTATGCTTGCAGCGTGTCCACCTCGTGATCGCCAATTCTCGCAACGCTATTGGTCGATAGAACATCAACCTGACACAACACCAAACGAAATGTTTTTGCAGAGATGTATTCAGCTTGGCTGCGTTACAATTATTGAAACTGCTATTTGTTCGAAGTTGCAGCGTTGATTTATTTTTGTGTTTATAATTACATCATTGATTATTTATTTCGAATATTTGTTTTGGTGTAAAGTTCTGGGTTGGTTTTGGATTATGTTAAATTTTCAAATTAATTTCATTGGGTAAACAAGCTTAATGCGGCTCTGTTCTAGTTTGGTGTTCACGTGCTTTTGTTGACATCGTCCGTATTGGAAATATGAATGCACTATAGGCAACTCACATCTTGATTCACAGCAAGGCGTGTGGCCACCTAAAGAGACCCGGGTACTTGAGAAAAAAGATTCCGTACCGGAGCCTCGAACGTCTGTCTGAGGCGAGCCAGAAGTTCCTCTGCTAGATACCTCAGCCACTGGACCAACGACTACCGTAATTGATTCGAAAAATCCTGTCAGCTTGATTGGGAATCCATAAGACAAATACTGACATATGTATTCAGCGCCATCTCTGGGTTCCATCTGCGTGTCGACTTCAATATGAAGCCAAGAACTATGATTCAATGGTCGTAGGGGGCAGTAGTTGTTTTCTGTTGGATAGTTTCCGACGACAATTCTTATTGTATAAGTTTCGGAAGATTGAATTACGTAATCCACAATTTTTCATAATTCGTTCAATGGTCTTCCGTCAAGCAGTGTCGTCCCTACTTCATGAATAGTTCTTGGCTTTATATTGAAGTCGACACGCAGTCGGAGTGTTTTTCTGGAACCCAGAGATGGCTCTGAATACATATTTCAGTGTTTGTCTTAGGGGCTCCCAATTGGGTTGAACTAGCTTTCGCTAATGATTGTCAAGAAACATGAAACCGGTACGGAGGTGTTCCCCTGACTAATATTTTAAAAGCATTGCAAACGTTTTTGTACAAAACTTTGCCGAGTATTAACAGATATAATTCAACGGTCGTAGGAGTGCAGTAGTTGTTTTGTGTTGGATACTTGCAGACGACAATACCTACTGTATAAGTTTTTGCGGAAGATTGAATTACGTAATCCACCATTTTTCATAATTCGTTTAATAGTCTTCCGTCAAGTCGTGTCGTCCCCTCTTCTTGAATAGATAATATATAGAATGTTCTGAAATGAATCAATGATTTGTAATTTTGATAAAAGAGAAAAGTCTATGAAACCGTGGAATAAACTAGACCAGAGACCCCGAACAAGACACTGAAATGAAATTCTACAAAGTACCGCCACTAGTGAGTTGGCGTGGTGGGTAGAAATTTGTAGAATATTGGATAGAAATGTCTAGATTGTTCTAGATTCACACTCAAGTGACTGAAGGCGTAGTTCGAATTTCCGCTGGATTTGTTATTATTACGTCCTGTTCGCCTCAATTTGATTAGGTATTTTCTTTGTGATAGATGAGGATGGGGCAGTTTTTCTTTTCACACGTGCACAATGTCTCTTGGTTTTTGCACTTGTGCTTTTCTTTCTCACATTAGTCCTTCCATGCAATTGTTCGAGACTATTTGGTAAGGGGCCAGTTTCATTTGTATTCATGCTTTCTGTACGTTTTCAGTTTTGTTCTAATGTTCCGGTGCTGAAGGAATGCTATTGTTCGTTGCAGCTGCAACTCCAAGGTTAGCAGTGTTCTCGGGGATTTTTGAGTGACCCCCTTTTACTGGTTTTCTATACAGAATAGTTGAATGGTTCATAGCATTATCCAGATTTGCAGCATCTCCGGTTTTTATGGGTGGGACCTCGGGAACCTCGTTATCAGTGTTTAGTCGATTCCAGTCTGTATATTCCATGGTTTTTGCAAAACCTCAAATTTTTTGTTGGGTGGAGACTGCAAGGACCATGTTAATCGTGATCATAGGCCTCTGCTGAGTACTGTCTGTAAATTAGGTGGAGTTTAAAGTCCTACAGTTGTTTGTTTGGTGAAGACTACGGGTACCTCGTTGTTAGAAATCAGTAGCATCGGCTGAGTAGTCTCTGTATTTGGTCGAATATGCAGTGCCTCCAGTTTTTTTAGGTGGAGACCGCGGGGATCACGTTAATTGCGATCTGCGGCCTCTACTGAGTAGGTACTGTCTGTAAATTTGGTGGAATTTGCAGTGTCTTCAGTTTTTTGTATAGAGGAGACCTCAGGGATCTCGTGGCATCTGATGAGTACTGTCTGTAAATTTGGTGGAATTTACAGTGTCTCCAGTTTTTTGTTGAGTGGAGTGGAGAATTTTTTCTTTAAATTTAATATTTAATTTTTTTAAATATTCCGATTTGCTGTAGATTTGGTATTCCTTGTGTTCTGTGTCACTAATAATTATAGAATTATATTGCTCTTATCATCAATTTTTATTTCAATTTAACAATATTTTGCTTTGAAACCACTCTACTCTCAATGACTGATGACTGAAATAAAACCCTTCAATTCTAGTAACGTCTATTTCAGAACCCTCATATTTCCTCACACATACACATATGATGTGACGAAATCCTTAAAGTGAATAGTGAATGCGAATAAATCATTTTGAACATCTGGGGTTATTACTAACTACCCAATGCATGTACTACTGTCATCAAACCCTCATTCCGTTTTGACTTAAACTGTGGTGTGAGCCGTGGTGACGTGCGGGTTAAGCGCTAGCTTCTCAATCCAATCATCCGTAGGTTCATCGGTTCGAATCTCAGCATGGTCACCGGTCTCGTGCACACGTTTAAAAAGGTACGGACAAGTTTCTCGGAGATTTCTGACCCCTTACGGTTGCTCGGAAGGGTGCAGCCGGTTGACGGATATAAGAAATTCAACAAAAAAAAAATATATTCAGAAAGCGCTGAACTGACACGACCTGCAATATTTTATGAATTTTCTGGATAATGCCGCCAAATGCATATAATCGTTTTATGTTACATCCTCAACTATTTCCATTGGTGGAATAATAAGCTTTTTGATCAGCGACTACCAATTAAAACAGCTATAGCAGATGGTGATCCTGTCTGACAAGACCTGATGAAATTTCTTAGTGAATTTGTTAATGATGTTAGTTATCTGGAATCACCAAGTTTAAATAAATGATAAAATATTTTTTATCATCTTCATTTCAGTTAATAAAAATGGATACTTATATACATCAAGATTAATATTGTTCACGTTTTATCAGTAAATGATATAAGAGTACTTTATATGAAGATTGCTATTAGTGAAAACCATAATCTGATGAGTTTCCATTTGCGACTATGAAGGCCATTCACTATCTATCGATATCATTTATCATCAACTTCAACTTGTTTTTTCATTATTTGATTTTGTTTCAGTGAATATGTCAAAACATATTGCAAACCATGTGGAAAGAGTGACGAAAATCAGAAATGTTACGTTTCAGTATTCACCAGCAGAAGTTGAGCTGGCTTTGTTGCCTGGCCAACAAAATATTCAACTTTTATTGAACAACATTGCCTAATGAAATATCAGCGAAATCCAGACATTGTGCATTTGGGTTACGGAATTGAAAATAGCGGAATGGATCCTGTGCAAAAACGGGCTTTCCAATTGTTAAAGATGGACTTTTGTGTTCAGTATAGAAACTCGTGCAAGGAGCAAATATTCGAAACACATTTGTTAATGATAGTACTTAAATGGTTTGAAGTTTAAGATAATTTCAGAAAAAATAACGCAGTAAATAAATAAATCAGAGGAACCGTGTAGATATTTAAATTGGATGAAATGTGCTCCCACTTAGCTCCAAAGAATGGTCTTGTCATTGATCCTAGAAGAAAACATCTGCGATCAACGAAGTTTAGCAGACGAAGAAAATGTTACAACCCACAGTGATTTTATAGAATCGAAAATGTGTTTTTCACTATAAATGGAAGTGATGTATTAGGAAAACTACCAGGTCCCACCGTAGAAAAAGGTAGAAGAAGAATGAAATTGGTATTTCCTAGATCTGATCATCTGATCTTTTCAAGAAAATGTTGTTACTCCTTGGAATACATGTGTTTTAGTTTAAAGCGAGAAAGGTTCATGGCCAAAAGTGGTGAATTTTGTAATTCAAGATATTAAAATTAAAATTTTTTTGATGAACATGTTGATCTAGTGGGCACTGCTTTATTCAAAGTATCAACAGCAAAAACACAATAAATTTCGTTCTTCAGCGAAATAATTTTGCAAATCAGTAATTTCACGAGATGAACTGACATGAAAAAATTGGGAGACCGTAGGTCGAGCAATTTTGTCAAATGTCAGTTTTTTGAGTGACATTACTGATGGAAAAAGTTTGAGTTGAAAGAAATGTATCAAATATAAAAAAAGTGTGAGTGTTTTTTGGCAAGAAATAACGACAATATATCAATGTACAACAATACTTGTATACTTGTATACTTAATAACGAATAATAAGATGTAATTGAAACTGAAACGAGATATAAACATTTTGAAAGTCTCAAAGATAATTTATAGTCATTTAAAGCTGGGAGTATGCGTCAAAAAAATATTAACATATAATGCTATAATGCATATCTTTTGAAAACCCATGTACACCACTTACATTCATTTTCATTAAAATAAGACATAATAGATACTGAAAGGAATTAAAATTGTCTCAATATCTTCGGCTATTTGGATGGAGTAAGAGTACAAACGTCTTCATGATTCTTGACCAACTTGAGCCCTCCAAAGAATTTACATCCATATTTTAAATTAGTACAGTTGACTTTGATGGTTTCAGCCAATTCTTCCAAAAGAAAATTTCGTTTGTCACCAATATGATTCTGACAGTATGGGCATGTTGACAATTTTCTTTTACAATCTCCACAAACACTATGGCCCGTATCACAGATATAAATCGGAGATACCATATACCTTGTACAAATAGGACATTCCATTTTCTTTGATAATTCATTGTTATCCGCATTCTCTTTCTTTTCCTCACTGTGTTTAATATCTATTTGATAAGATACATTTGTACAGTTTTTTATATCAACTCTATTAAAATCAACAGGCAGGAAATTTTTACCTTTTTTGTGGTAGTAGGTAGCAATGCAAATAGTTCTACCATCTATACATTTGAAGCAGTAATTTCTTTTATTAAAAGGTAATATATTCTGGTTATTCTGGGTATAAGAAACCAACTGCGAATTCGTAAATGCTTCAAGAGTCACTTCAAATTTCATGTTATTATTGAAATCGGAATTAAGTGCGAAAACACCAAAGTAATATCGTAATGGATAACTGCGATAATTGTCCAGAACTCCATAAGCAAAGACCAGAAGAAGCTGCTCACCGTCAATCAGGAAGACTTGTTTATTCGGTGTACTATCATTTGTTGGGTTTATTTTAAGTGGACCCTCATGGAATTGCAAATTCTTGTGGTACTTCGAAAAATGGCTGCTTATTAAACTTATTTCATATACTGCAGTACAAACTGGTACAGGACACATAAATGTTTTATGTAAGCACTTTCTTTCGTGTTCTTCAACTTTTCCCCAAGCAATTTTTTCATTACAGTTCGAGTATATACATGGAAACAGAACATACTGAGCTATTTCTTCATATTCCACACAGCCCACCTTACTTGTATTGCATCGACCGCACACTTTATGAGTTAGATCAACAGGTGGTACTGACAAATAGTCATTGCAAAGGGAACATCTTAATTTATCCATGCTTCTCATCGGAAGAGTTATCAATTGGTTTGCTTTTGGCATGTTTCTTCAATTTATATAACGTTTGTTACCGTACTGCCCTAAATTTGACAAATCGCTAAATTCATTATAATCTCACTCAGTTTATTATAATTGGAGGAAGTAATTAGTGATTAGATTAGATTAGATTAATTTGATTTTGATATTACATTGATTACTCTGAACTCTTTTTTCTGCGAATTTTGCGATTATCCGATTCGATTAGCAAGAATTCCAATCGACTAGACTTTCCTATGAGCGATCGGCATAGACCAATCAGCACTATCCTGGACATGACGGTATATTCGAATCATAAGCCCCAAACAAGTATTTTTTAGTGAATCATTTTTCCAACCGCACAACATAGTCTAGTCAACAAGTGCCATTTAGACCAACTTTTTTCAGCAGTCTCCGAAAATTATGATTGAGGTGTCATTCGATTCGGAATGACATCCAGATGATTTTTGAAAAAAATGAAGTTCCGCATGAAAAAATTGTAAAAGTTATTAACAATTAACTAAAAAAAAAAGATGGCTTTAGTATTTTGTAAATATCTCAAAAACTAATTAAAATTTTTTAAATCTAAAAAAAGATTCAAAAAGAGGAGGAAATTTCCTAAAAAAAAGCTTAATTCCCGGAATTGTAGCATCAATATTTATAATTTTCCCAGAGGGATGAAAATACGGCCGAAAACGGGTACTCTGGCTCGGGCAAGCCACACCCACTTTGGACACTTTAACAATAAAAATTATTTTAAAATACTAAATATGAAAATAAAAAATTGGAAAAATTCAGGCACTAACTGAATAGATTAATGAACAATAATCCGCTTGAAAAAAATTTTTATCAAAATTTTTCAATTAGTTAATCAATAGTTAATTAATAATTTTTTTCTGCTTGAACATGAACATTGCAAGTGTGATAATTGTTAAACTATAAATTTAAGATTTTTTTCCTCTTTTGGAGCAATTCTTAAAAGGCTTCAGAATAGAACCCCGTTGGAAAAATTAAAAAGTTTTTATTTTTCAGTTTTTTATTAACAATTTTCGTTGTTGCAAAATTAAATACTTAAATTAATCATTGAAAAAATTTTTTTTTTTAAATATTATCAATAATCCGTTTTTATGTTATCAGGAACTACATAGAAATAATTTTTTTAAATTTTTATCTCTAATTGTTTAAAAAATTGTTATAAACAAATGCGTTGTTTATAAGATAATTGAAAATTTTTTTATGGAATTTCAATCTTTGATACAAATAATGATTTTTAAAAGAAAAATTGTTCCTTAAAAAAATTTTTTTATTGCTTGAAAACGCATTTGTTAATTAACAATTATTTTCTCCCGCTTCTAATTAATATTAAGGAACCATTTTTTTTTTTAAATCATTATTTGTCTTTCTTTCTGATATAAAAAAAAAATTCCATTTTATTTAATTTTTCATTGTTTATGCAATAAACAATTTGTTATAAACAAATAAATTTTTACCTTATATTTTTTTTTCTATTCTAATTTCTGTCACAAAAACAGACATGATTTTTTTTCTTTTTTAAATTTTTTTTTATTATTTTTTATTTAATTTTTAAATATAAGTTCTCTCTAACTTCGTCATTCTTACCTGGTCTTCATCCTTAAAATTATTATAATTTACAAACTAATGGAGATACGATGAAAATACTTAAGACTTATTTATTCTCCATTACATAAAAAACAAATTTAGCAGAAAAGTTTAGTTGTTATTTATTTGATAGAGAAAAAAGACGTCTTCTTATCCAATGTCAAGAATAAATCTCGTTTTATAACTAAATTGAAAAGTACTCTTATAGCGGAAACTAACTTATCAATTAAACAGGCGAAAGAAGACGCCGACACCTTCATCATTAAAACGGCAATAGATCTTGCTGAAAAACACCCAGATGAAAAAATAGTTGTGGTTGGAACCGACATTGATCTAGCCGCATTAATGATTGCATTGACACCTAGTCACTTAAATATTGTCATGTGGAAGCCACGTGCTTCTTCTAAACAACTAGATGCAATCTATGAAAGCACGAAAAATCAACATCTAAAAGATATTATACTCTTCGTTCATGCTTTTACGGGTTGTGATACAGTGAGCTCAATTTTTGGCAAAGGGAAGAAGGAATTATTGGATTTGATTCTAAAAAATGATGGAATGAAGCAGCATGTGGAAAAATTTTATGATCCTGGTGCATCTACTGAAGAAATTAAGGAAGCTGGAGAAAGATTGATGCTGTCTTTGTATGGAGAATTTAAAACCAACGTAACTGCGAGTCAATGCCGTGTTTCCAAGTTTATGGAACTTTTGAAAAAGTCTAAAAAAGCCATCAATTTAGCGACTCTACCACCTACGTCAACAGCATTGAGTTATCATTCATACCGAGTGTTTCACCAAGTTCAATATTGGCTCGGTAACAACGATCTCAATCCGGAAAATTGGGGCTGGATAAAGACAGAAACAATTTTTTTGCCCGTTCGAACAACCGATAAATTAGCTCCTGATGAACTCTTAAAATTAGTTCACTGTAATTGCCTCAAAAATTGTTCAAAAAGATGCGGATGCAGGAAGGCTGGTCTTCCATGTTCGTCTCTCTGCAAGCATTGCAAAGGAGAGAGTTGCGATAATTGCAAAAAGATAGCGATGGAAGATGATAATGACGAACTCGGCGATGTTGATGAAGAAAACGCATTACAAAATGATAATGAAGACGATAGTGCCTGTGCTGATTATGACATCTCTATTGGACAATTTGTGGAAACTTTGCTGGAGAACGAAGAGAACGATGAAAACATGAGACAAGAAGAAACTGTAGACTATGAGCCACCATCAAAGAAACGTTTCAAAAAATAAACAGAATGTACAATAAAATGAAAAAAAAAAAAATATTGTAAATGTTAATCACTACTTATTAATAAATTTTGTTAAATGAAAATCAATTTAAAGATCATTCTTCCTTTCAAAAACACTTAGGCTAATGAACTCTGCAAAAATTTTTTGTTTACATGGTAATATTCAGAATTTGAAGTATAATAAAGTGATATTAATATATAAAAGGTAAAAATGTTGAGTAATGAACAATAATTGATAAGATACTTGAATGAAGTAGTCATATTTTTAATAGTTGATAAGATTTTTAAGCATTAAAACAAAAAAAAAATTTTTTCCCTAAGTATTTTTCAACAACAATTGCTATAAATTCAATAAATAAATAAGTAACAACTAAACTTTTCTGCTAAATTTGTTTTTTATGTAATGGAGAATAAATAAGTCTTAAGTATTTTCATCGTATCTCCATTAGTTTGTAAATTATAATAATTTTAAGGATGAAGACCAGGTAAGAATGACGAAGTTAGAGAGAACTTATATTTAAAAATTAAATAAAAAATAATAAAAAAAATTTTAAAAAAGAAAAAAAATCAAGTCTGTTTTTGTGACAGAAATTAGAATAGAAAAAAAAAATATAAGGTAAAAATTTATTTGTTTATAACAAATTGTTTATTGCATAAACAATGAAAAATTAAATAAAATGGATTTTTTTTTTATATATCAGAAAGAAAGACAAATAATGATTTAAAAAAAAAATGGTTCCTTAATATTAATTAGAAGCGGGAGAAAATAATTGTTAATTAACAAATGCGTTTTCAAGCAATAAAAAAATTTTTTTAAGGAACAATTTTTCTTTTAAAAATCATTATTTGTATCAAATATTGAAATTCCATAAAAAAAATTTCAATTATCTTATAAACAACGCATTTGTTTATAACAATTTTTTAAACAATTAGAGATAAAAATTTAAAAAAATTATTTCTATGTAGTTCCTGATAACATAAAAACGGATTATTGATAATATTTAAAAAAAATTTTTTTTTCAATGATTAATTTAAGTATTTAATTTTGCAACAACGAAAATTGTTAATAAAAAACTGAAAAATAAAAACTTTTTAATTTTTCCAACGGGGTTCTATTCTGAAGCCTTTCAAGAATTGCTCCAAAAGAGGAAAAAAATCTTAAATTTATAGTTTAACAATTATCACACTTGCAATGTTCATGTTCAAGCAGAAAAAAATTATTAATTAACTATTGATTAACTAATTGAAAAATTGTGATAAAAATTTTTTTCAAGCGGATTATTGTTCATTAATCTATTCAGTTAGTGCCTGAATTTTTCCAATTTTTTATTTTCATATTTAGTATTTTAAAATAATTTTTATTGTTAAAGTGTCCAAAGTGGGTGTGGCTTGCCCGAGCCAGAGTACCCGTTTTCGGCCGTATTTTCATCCCTCTGGGAAAATTATAAATATTGATGCTACAATTCCGGGAATTGAGCTTTTTTTTAGGAAATTTCCTCCTCTTTTTGAATCTTTTTTTAGATTTAAAAAATTTTAATTAGTTTTTGAGATATTTACAAAATACTAAAGCCATCTTTTTTTTTTTAGTTAATTGTTAATAACTTTTACAATTTTTTCATGCGGAACTTCATTTTTTTCAAAAATCATCTGGATGTCATTCCGAATCGAATGACACCTCAATCATAATTTTCGGAGACTGCTGAAAAAAGTTGGTCTAAATGGCACTTGTTGACTAGACTAACAATTCATTTTAGGAACTGGGTGTTTCGACATTTTTTATGTTTTTGCGTTACAACACAAATAGGGAAGTAGGACTTTTTTGTATGAGCGTGAAGTTCGTTGAATGAAGCGCAGCCGGGTTCAACAAAACACGCGAGTAACAAAACGCTTTTGACGGAAATGTATCATACAAAACTTACTGCACCCGCAGTCTTATGCTTGTACTACAAAACTGTATACAGAGTGGTCCAACGAAAAGTAGGCACCAAACTTTTCTCTTTTTTCTAGAATTTAAAGCAACAATGCTCGGACACGTGGGGTTTGCTTTCAAGAGGGACACATTATAGACATATTTTTCAACCTGTGCCTTCAACCCTCCACCAAGGAGTCCCAAAAAAAAAATACTTTTCGTAGGCCACTCTGCATATCTACTATAGGGAAATGTAATTAAGTAATTTCATGCTCAGTGTACAATATACTAATTCTATTTAGTTCATGGTTCAGTTCAAACGATCGGAATAATAACCTCTTCCCGTGTTTTATCGTTTTTAAGTACCTATCAATAATGATTAAAGTGATTTCATTTTAGTTAGGAAACGAGAATGCAACTATTATTTACCGTGGCGCTACTTTTCAATGCTATTATAATCATGGGGATACTAGATGAATATAATATAACATTATACAGTGCCGGCGGCGCACATTGCAAGTGACCAACTTACCACAACAATAAGGTTTCTCAAAACTCAACGTCATCCTTTAAGGGTTGATGTGCCAGTTCGTGATCGAACAGAATATCAATATATTGCTTTTGTAAAATATTGATATTGATGAACAATGAGAAATAAAACTTCCCATGTTTTTGAACCACTTGTATTTGCCTTACAAATACAAGCAGTACAAGGATGAGACTGCAGTAACATTATCAATTCTATGCTAAAGTATCTGCCAGTGGAGCTTCTGGCTCGCATCTGACAGACGTTCGGGGTTTCACTACGCGAGAATCTTTTTTCCAAAGTACATGGGTCTCTTAAGGCGGCCTCATGCCTTGTTGTATTCTAAAGCAAGTGTGAGGTGAGTTGCCTGAATGACAATCCCGACGTCTGGTGCTAACTTGAAGTGCGCACCAACCACCCGGGGTGGTGCTGTAGGTTATCCGGGTTTTCCTATAGATGAAAAGTGGATACATCACCAAAAACATCAGTTAGTCGCCCAGGAGCGCCATAGCAAATAATAATAATAATAATAGCCATCCTCTACCCGCACAGGCTATGCCTCTGAGTACAGTAGAGTGTTTATGAGGGAGTATTATTATTATTATATTATTATTATTAGTGTTACAAATACAAGTGGAACAAAAAAATACGAAGTTTTATTTCTCATTTTTCATGATGATCTTCTACCACGTAGTAACGCCTACATCCATCAATTTATTGATATTGAGATATTGGCACTTTAATGGATTTATGAAGGTCATATTTCGATTTTCTGATTATTCATGAGCTCGTTATGACACCCTGTATAAATCGGAAAGGAATTGAATCAATGAATATTGAAAACTTTTCAGAAACAATACTTATGCATATGCAAAAAACAACTCTTAGATACCAACAAATGGGGATTGGTATATTCAAAATACAGTCAAGTTCAAAAAATTATTCTTACTTTTTAGTGGTGGACTAGATTATCATTTTTGAAGTCAGCATAATTTTTTCTAAAAAGTTTTCATATATTTCAGTTTTCCATAACTGACGTGGCTGCATAATGAACAAAAATGCTTCTACTCACATCTGGAACTGTGGAAGAGTGGTAGCTGGTAGAAGCAGCGACAGATCCAGAAATTTGGCCGTTGCTAACTGAAGTCGTAACCAGTGCGGATGCCCTAAGGCATGTAGACCGTTGTTGCTATTAGTAGCCCAGCTTGCATCAAGAGATGACATTAGTTTTATGTGAGAACTATTCGAAAAAAATTAAAATTAAAAATCAAACAGAAACGATGAAATAGATAACTATAAAATAAATGATATTCTATTCTGAAGCAGACCTAAGGAATTCACTGAAGCACCTACATAAATCCTCATAAGAATATCACTTGTTTATCTGCCAAATGACAAATGATATTAATATAATTTGTAACATATGCCGAAACTTTTTTAATATAATTGTTTTATTGAGTTTCGGGCCTCAATAGAGAGCAAACGTTTACGATAGCGCGATGATAAGTACACCCGTGTACACCGTATATAAGTGAA
Source organism: Chrysolina americana (assembly GCA_958502065.1). Taxonomy (NCBI): domain Eukaryota; kingdom Metazoa; phylum Arthropoda; class Insecta; order Coleoptera; family Chrysomelidae; genus Chrysolina; species Chrysolina americana. Next base: position 73,725,495 of record OY293412.1, read on the forward strand.
CAGAAGTAAGTTCACTCCCAGTAAGCGCCTTTGATGTATCTGGATTATATTTTATTTTATTATTTTTTCTGGCATGTGGTGGGGTAAGAGGGGTCAGCTGAAAGTTGTCCTGTCTCACTTGGTCTCACGTACTGCGTTTGATCTCAGATTAATTTTGGTTGCGAGATATGGCGGCTAAACGCAAAATTAAAGTTGAGGATGTCGACACAAATATGGCGGCGAGCGAATTTAGTTCTGTTTACTTATCTACGGTGCCGTGTATAACAACTTGCCCTCTGTGATGGGTAAACAATAAACAGAGGGAGTTACCATGGGATAAATATCGACCGTCGTTCTCCATCAGAAACAAAGAAAGGTTTGGTCTAGTGCACATCCAAATCGCAGAACATAGACACATAGGCAGAACAGTCGGGTTATTGTCATGAAAAGTAATCAAAGATTGAAAATAAGAATTTTAAAGGAAATAAAGCTTGTTATAAGAACCAAGTAAGACAAACCCTCCACAAAAAGTAAAACTGGGGAACGTCTTTGAAGAGTCAAGAATGGGTAGTGACGAATACATCTCAGGTGATGAAATGAAAGAACAAATTGAAGAAATATTTGAAGAATAAGAAGAAATATTCCTTCAAATAGATTTCCCTAAGAAGAAAGAAGGGGAAGAGAGAACTTGAACAACATCAGAAAAAATCTAAACGATATCAAAAAAAATTAAATCAGTGGTTAAATTGACATGGGTAGAAGAAACTGAGGAAAGAAAAAAACAAAAATATACAATCAAAAATATCATTATGTTCTATTATTAGAGATGAGATATGCCCTGAAATATGATTAAGAAAATTTTATTGAGAGATATATGAGGACAGGTAGGAAATCCTCAAAAGCTGAGCTGAAAATCGCACTGACTAAAAAAAAGGAATAATGAAAAACATAAGTTAGCTAGAACAATGACATAGGAAATAGGATATAAAAAATTCACAATAGATGGAAAGAAATATAAATAAAAATGTAAACAGAAAAAATAAAGTTAACTATTGGCCACATGCCAAAAATGGTAGAAGAGAAAACAGAAAGTACCAAGACAGTAAAAAAAATACAAAGGAACGTAAAACCACTTATAGAAAAGAACATTTAAATTATAACATTTGCATCTAGGCACATCAAAAGTATAAATAAAAAATAACGCGAGTTGACTGACTATTATTATTATTTCTGACTATTGCTATTTTAAAAAAAATTGCAATGTCAAGGTAATCCTAATGAATTATCAATCAGACCAGTTTGTTGTCTGCTTTGTGGAACCCTTTGAGTTAATTTACAAGCTGTTATTCAAAAGTCATACTACTGGTATAGGGATTTAAATTAATTAAAGATGGGTCAGCAATGCAGAAGCAAACTAGGTTAGGAATAAGGAATAACGGAATTACCTGTTGTTCGTCCTGTGTCATCCAGCCACCATAGCAAATTACAAACAAATAATACTGTTAATAACATAAAATACAAAATAAGTTCAGTAACTTGATATACCCCAATAAAAAAAATGTGTAAGGCGCTAATTTGACATTTTCATTACCTATTATATTTAGCGCAAAAAAGTTAAAAACTACAAGGTTTTATAGGGATATATCAATTATTTATAGGCATCCAGGAGGTACTCAACTATGCTACAGTCTACATTACATCAAAATACAAGTTATGTTAGTGACAAAATATTACATTTTGAGTAGTCTTTTTTATTAGCACAATGCACAGCATAGCATGATGCAGTTGTTGTCATATCATTTCTACATTATTGATAATAGTATGCAATGGTATTCTGTTCTAGCTAGAATTCAGACGAATTCGAGACGTATGCCGAAGAGTGGCACATCAGTGAGAATAATTTTGATGAGGCACACAAGGGAATTTTCAAGGTATTGTGGTCAAAAACATAAAATAAAAATATTGGGTTTTCTCGGAATTATTTTATGTAATTCATTCAATAATTATTACCTGCTTACACTAACTGATCCTGATATATTATCAGTTGGAACTATTTTTGTAGAAGGTGGATGTTGATTGTAATGTGCTTTGTTAATAATTTTTGTGTGTAATCGATTTTTTTATTTATGTGGTGAAGTAAATAACTAAAATGATAAGGAACCTTTTGACATATGATTGAACATCTGGGGTTGTTATTGTTATCAAACCCATTTTTATTCATTATTTTGAAGAAGTATTTCTATTGTCATGAATGCATTTTACTGTGGCGCAACTGTGGCAAACTGCTAAACTGACTCAATCGGTAAACATCGACAATTTCTTATGACTGCTGGTTTTTGGTAAATTACCGCCAAATTTTCAGTTCCAGTTGTTCTTCTCAACAGCAAGAATTATGTGTACATATACATAGACTTGTATCCTGTTAGTTGTTCTCAAAAACAACAAATATGTGTATAGACTTGCTTTAGGTTAGATTATTAACTATTTCAATAGGTCTTTTTGTTGAAATAACAGAGAAATGTTCATTTTATTGATTTTTTTACATATATTTGCCAAATTTAAGTTCTTTTATTGTCTCTGATTCGCGGTACAACTGAAATTAAGAATGCTTGCTATTAAACGACCACCTTAAATTATAACTAAGAAATTTCCCATTTGTTTTCCCCGCAAAAAGTTGAACATATAGTTAGATGAAGAGGTAAATTATAGTTTAAAAATTACTTTACGGTCCAAGGATTCAGTTTCTGAAAAACGCTTGCGATAATTTGCCTTTGTCACATTTTCTGTACAATAATGAACTGTAGGAAGAAGAGCAAGTGGAAGTACACTTGATTATCAGCAAATATGAAATAAAAAAGTTCGCAGTACAAAAGCAAATGGAATGATGAGTCATCTAGAAATTATCAGGCCTTTCAAGATAAAAAACATTCGTGGTTAGAAATCACGATTGTAGTTCCAAGTAATCCAGTATCATTTGCTTTTCGCAAAAGAAGTGGAAGACCACCAGTTATTTTTCTGGGAGAAATGAAAAAGAAGAAAAACTGAGCCCCTGCGATCACAATACATTCCTCAAGAATTGAGCAACGCTGCTCAAATGGAACTTCGAGCATTAGAAAAAGTAGATTCTGCAGCTGTTATAAAATACATCATTATCTACGACCAACTGTCCGACTAAATACAAAGAAGCCTTCGCCAAACCAGACCATATTTCCAGGTGGTCGGTGGACCAGTGGCTAAGGTATCTAGCAGTGGAACTTCTGGCTCGCATCAGACAGACGTTCGAGGCTCCGGTACTCGAGAATCTTTTTTCTCAAGTGCTCGGGGTCTCTTTAGGTGGCCACATGCCTTGTTGTGAAACAATTATGATGTGAGTTGTCTAGATGCCAATCCCGATGTCTGGTGCTAGCTTGAAGTGCGCACCGACTACCCGGGGTGGTACTGTAGGTTTCAATAGTTGTTGAAGCAAAGTTAACAAAATTCCAGTATAATATCATTAGAAATTCAGCCAAAGATAACAATCGTAATATTTATCCCAACTAGGGAAATATTTCAGCAACTAAAAAGAAGTGTTATCCTGACAATTACTGAATCAATTGAAGAAGCACTTAAGATGACACTTCACCATTTGATTGAAGGTTGTAGTCGATGTACCTAGGTTTCGGACGTCCATCGTCTTAGTAGGTTGAAAGATATTTGACTTCTTTCACTTTTTCATAGAAACCGAGTACATCGAAGCCAATGGCGCTTTCAGTCAGCCGAGCGTAGAAATTAAAAATACCGCCATAATTACACCACGTCAACAAACCTATAAAGAGCTCCAACGATTTATATCTAATAGAAATGACATAAGGGACAATATCAGGTTCACAATGGAGACGGAAGTCAACAACTCACTAACCTTCTTGGGCGTAAAAGTTGAGAGAAGAAGCGATTCCATCCATACATCGGTTTATAGAAAGAACATTTGACAGTATTTGGCCTCTGCCTCTAACCACCCGAATTCAACAAAGAAAGACATCATAAGAACACTCATCAAGAGAACGGAGACAATATGCAGTGATCAAGAAGAACTCCAAGCTGAATTGACTAATACAAGGAGCAATTTGAGCCAAAACGGATATACGGGGAAACTTTTGGAGGATATCAGAAGACGAGCTACTACCTACAAACCAACCGAGGAAGAACAACCGGGGCTTCACCTATCGTACATCAAAAGAATATTAAAAGCTCTTCCAAATCCGCAAACACGTCAAGGGGTTTTTTTACGAAAATCAAACCGGAAAATCTTACCACCTTCACCAAGAATTGTATTCATGAGGTCCCATGCGAATGCGGTTTTTCGTACATCGGTGAGATAAGAGACCCCTGGCGGTGAGATTAGATGAACACAAACGCTTTACGCAGCGAGGTGACACGTCAAAATCCGGTATCACAGACATGTATGTAAAGAACATTACCAAATTCAGTGGAAGAATGCCGGATTAATATCTAAGAACAACACTGGTTTAGAAGAAAATTTAAAGAGGCTGTTTATAGCGAAGCCAACAGAGCCTTCAGTCAGCCCAGTGTAGAAATCAAGAACGAAGACACTTATTCATGGTTTTGGCGTGAACCGAAGAGAAGATCACTTTGATTATAATGGGCAGGTAGCAGGTAGAAAAATTAGAAACGAGTAATTGAGCTAACCCAATAATAATTAACTGATATTACCAGCTATCAAAAACAAAATATCAATTAATCAAGATTACCAGTTATAATATAAACTCTGGCAAGCCCTTGGAAACTTGTCTATATTCTCCAGAAGACGACTGCGGATAGAAGCAGTTGAAACGTTGTGATTACACGATAGATGATAGAAGGTCGAAATGAATGTACTCAAATTACATCATCGTCTACAACCTTCAAACAAACTAATATTTTGTTAACAATTTCTTTGAAATTCGCCCAAGTGCGTCGTCAAAATAATTTTCTCTGCCAAAAATGCTTCCAGGTAGGATTTGAAGAAGATATCTAACTGGCTTCTAGATTCCTAGATTCTCATCACTGACATAGTAGCTCAGATGACATTGGAGCTGTCCAAGTCCTTATTAAGTCAATCTCCCATTGTCCCAAGCTGAAGCTCCGACTTTCAATATGTTAGTCACCACTTCCCCCTTGGGAGCAAAGCAGAAGCACTCATCAAAGGCAAATTTACTAAAAATAGTAAATGTGACGATTCGAGAATTATGCCAAAGAATAACAAATAATTCTAACTTACTGTCCACATTTCAACTTTTCAAATCAAAATATAACACATGTAAACATGTATAAAACATATGAAAAGTTTTCAATGTCAAATACCTGAATTCCTCAGTGTCAGTTGATAACTCCTGTTCGATTTGTAAAAACACCTGCAGCATTTCACTTATGATTATTGGCCATAAGGAGGTAACATGTAATGGACTCATTCGCAACAATATTACCCGGAAACAGAAGAACACTTGTGCTTGAACACCAGGTGCATTCAACCTCAAACTACTTGTCAGTTGTTCTGAAAAATAAAGATTTAAAATAATGTAACCCAATGGGTATCGGTATGATTACCTTGAATGTCAGGCATGTACTTGGCATATTGATCCATTTCACTGCAAAATATTACATAGGCTAGTCTTTTCAATAACTGTGCCTTCTGCTCATACTCCTGTTCCCTAGATGAAAATATGCTCAAACTCGCACTTTGGTTCAACGAGACTCGATCTAGAAATACATAAAAAGCGTTCACTTATACACAAAGAATAATAAAGTCAATATTTGAGTGAATTACAATACTAACAGTTCGTCATAAAAACAAACAAAACATTTTTTACTTATGCCTTCCATGTGATTGTGAAAGTAATTTTATGCATAAATTTTATATTTTATTTGTACTATTTTTGTATCAAATCAAGCACCAATAAAATTTCTGATTCTGACACTGGCACTACCAAGTAGAAAGAAAAAAATATGGAAATAATTTTTGTCTGACTGCTCATCTTATAGCACGCCCGCTCATCAAAAAGCCATAGATGGTTAAATGATCACCAGTGTCCAGGCAAGTAGGTGCCTTCGACATTCGCTTCTTCAGGAAACACTTGGTAGGTCGAAAACAGCACTATTGCAAATTATATTGAAGTTTTTCTTACCCCACGCTATTCTAGGTAATGAGTGTCAAAGTTCATTTAAATAAAACGAGCTCTGTGAAAAAAGGTTCGGCAAGTTTCCAGAATAACGACAGAGTTGCGTGAAAACAGAACTTTGGTAAGTCAGTAGTCGCCCCGTAGCGCCACAGCAAGTCTTTGGGTTCACTCTTCGAGTGTTTATGAGGGAGTATTATTATTCAGATATGTGTCTTACACAGCTGGCAGGATATGAACTAACTCTTGGCATAAGAGTTAACAAAATTTTTTAGATGCATGTATTACATCAGCATCACGAGATTTTCTCAAGATAAGGTATTGCGGATGGTATATCAAAAGTTGAAGTCTTTATTGGTATGGTAATTACTGACAAAATTAAGGTATGCCTTGTGACATGGATATTTCCAAGGAAAGACACACTTGAGTTTTTTTAGTAATTGGATCCTCATTTGACAATTTTGGACAGGTCTATATTAATATATATATATTTTGATAGTAGGACAAAAGTAGTCAATAAAGTTTCAATAAGCAGAATTACAATTGGGGCAAATTTTATGTGACCCTTTTTGAAAAAATTCACCTAAAAACTAAAATATTGAGATGACAAACTGATTTATAAAATATCAATTGTGACTGCAAAAAGGTGAAAACTGACTTACTCATTAAATCTCTGAATGTTGTATTGTCATGGGTCATCAAATTGTCTACAATCACTCTCCAGAATTTCAGACATGAATAGTCCATCTGAAAAAGTGTGTTATCCAATAATAAGTCAAAAACATCCTTTCTCCAGGCTTTTCTTGTGTACTGATAGCTACTTAGACTTGCCAGTAATTTGGAGCAAGCACTGAAACTTGGCATGTTTCGTACAGTATGAGTTTTCAAATAAGGAACTATGTTGCACATTAAGGAAGTCAGGATTCCATTCACTTTATCCTTTTCAGAAGATCCAAAACAAATATCTAAAATTGGAGCTAGAATTTCTGATAACACCTAAAAGGAACTATTAGTACGTTTGAAGTACAGAGATTGCGTCATCAACTTACCAATTGTGCCTGTACACTATGACTAGAATTCAAAATTATTTCATTGCTACTTCCACTTAAAATACTGGCTTCAGGAGTACTATCTTCATCTTGTTCTTTCACAGCAAAATTCCTTCTTAACCAAGTGGTTTGTTCCAAGCATGAGCCACAAACTTGTGAAACACAATCGATCAACTGAAAAACAATTTCACATCACATCATAATAACAGTTCAGGACGAGAACTCAAAGAGTTTACAGGATCAACTAATTGAATACAAAAGAACCAAGTTCGCAAAAGGATATGGGTTCAATGGGGGTTTCCAGTATCGTAAAATATGCACTTTTTTCACCTGACCTAATGGAAAGCAGTTTATAACATAGTCCTAACCATTTATTCACTCTAAATTTTGCAAAACTGATATACTATTCAATATTAAGTATGTGATTTCAGTATGCATTAATTCAAACGCTCCTCAGCTGTGACAACATTGTCTTCATCATGTAATATGATTGGCTGAAGTTTGAGATTGAGCGGACAAAGCCGAGAGTGACTGACGGACGCCGCAGATGCCAAGTCTTTGTAAAATCTAGAAAGTAATTACGTGTAATGACAAATTTAACTTAGTTGTAAGTAATTTATTAATGGCTATTCTCAAGTTACCGTGAATATGAAAATATTCGAAGATTAGGAAAGATCATATAGGTATGCTGTCATGTTCCAGTCGAACAGATACAACCACATAGTCTGTCAGAGAATATAGCAGCTATTTTCAGTAACATCATAATAAATTCAGTAATCGTTCTGAAAATATAAATGCAGCAGACGTGGCGATATGGCAACGCTGTCAGGCACATTATTTATTTTATCTGCAAGGCGAACATCACGAGTATAACCAATCAAAATCTCTCGCGTAAGTACGTCACGTTCCCGCCTCTTCTGGCAGTTTAAATTCGGTGGTTAATTGTGACGTTTTCAATAATTTTTATCTCGAAAAATTGATGAAAAAAAATCGTAAACTGAACACAAGGTACTTATGAATGCACTATATCGAAATATATTTTTTCTGATGACTGGAATCCCCATTTCAACGAGATATTATGAATGTCAAAGCTCAAATTAATGTATTGGTCTAAAATCTCATCCAATGAATTCAAAATAATAATTATGATCGTCACAGAAAACTCACAGTATCAAACATTGACACTGAACTTACTTTTGTTGTAACATCTTGCAAATCTTTTTGGTCTTTCCTTTCTTCTATTGGACAACACTTGATCATTATTTCATGTAGGAGAGCGGCAAGTAAAAACTGGGCAGGGGGGGACAAAGAACAACCTTCTCTAATCAGTGTAAGTAGTGAGCCCCATGCCTCAAATAACTGAGTAGAGGAAGCATTTCGCATATAACTGAAATTGTAAACAAAAATTAATTCTTTGTTCATATCAAACATTTACTTGTCTAAATGAAGCTATTATAGTTGACAGTGGAAATACATTAATCACAAAAAAAATATATAGATCAACAAAATTCCAAAAACCTATTTATTAAGAATACCCTTTTATTAACACACTAGCGATCCGGTTCGACTTGGTAAATGTGCAATTTACATGTGTGGTGTCATTAATGTTTGAAAAGCACTGTTCCATCGATTTTGAATCTGTGATATTTTCTAATGTATTCAAAGGACAATTTCAATCTTATCAAATACCTGAAGTAACTAACTTATTCATTTAGATAAGTATATTTTTATACTAATATTTCAAAGATAAACATGGTTACCTTAGGAGAAATATATACGACATCGCGGTCGCGGACTTCTCTCTAGGCTTTTTGACGAACTACAATTACATTACATACATTATTTTGACGCATCTTTCAAGATTTAGCGTGCATAAGCCGTGTAAGCTCACGGGAACCGGAAAAATTTGTTGCCGAATTTATTTCAAAACATAGAATTTTCTCTACTATTCAAAAACTTAATTGTAATTAATTGTAAATAGTATCCTTCCGTAAAACATTATCTAAATGACAGTGAAAACTATATCAAAATCCGTTGCGTGGTTTAGAAGAAGTGAGAGGAGAAAAAGAAATGATGAGGACGCAGATAGCTACTATTTTTTACTATGTATAGAGATTCCACAAAAGTGTTTTTTTAATGTGCGTGCCTGAAGTGTGTGATCAGTAAATGTCATAATACTAACATATAACCGCGAAAGTAGGAACAAAATTATTCTACCCGTTAAAAATACCACTTTCATCAACTGATACATAAATAACTACTATAACTGAATCTTAAACACAAAAAAACTTTCTGAACTTCATTATTCTAAATTTCATATTGGTTCATGAACCATTACCATTAAGGAACGACAGTGTCACCAGTAAAGTTCTCATGTGTTTTTTATTTGATAAAATTTTGTAGAATTCGTAATCTGGGGTAATGCAGCTTACAAAATAGTACACAATGATACAAAAATAATCACGTGATGTGTTTTATCTGTTGAATTTAACGTATCTTTCGAAAAAATAGCAACATATTTCCTGATTAAATTGTATGTGCACATTGTTATATTCCATAGTGAATGCTTCATTTTTCTCTTGAACTTATCAACTCGATACTTTTTTTATTTTGATATTAATAGTCAGTTGCTGAACTCAGTTGATCAAATTAAAGATCTTTGTGAGATCATCGACTCTTCCCTCGGCTTCAGTCCTCATATTTCAATTACAAATATAGTGTAGAAACTGCCATATAAGCTCTCTGTTGCCCCTTTTAAACTTAATCTTGATTACTGTTCAACACTCTGGTCTCCATATTATGAAAGCAAAATAACTAAATTAATTGATAGAATTCATAAACTTCTTGAGTTACGTTGCTTTCAGGTCAGGTCAACTGTGAATATTAAAAGCATCATTGCGATAAATGTTCCTTCAAATGTAATTTGAATCGATTTTTTTCTATGATATTTTTCAAATTATTGGATATTTCATTAAATATCAAAATTCTATTATATAACATTGATGAAACTGTACTCTTCACTATTTTAAGTGGCAGATACGATTGCCCCTCAATCTCCTCTAAAAAATCCTTGGTACTTTCTAGGGTCAACAAGACAAGTTCAAACATTCCGCATTTACCTTTTCACGCGTCCAACTATACTTTCAACGAGCTCCCATTATTTGGTACCTCATTTCGTAGTTTGAACACTCATCTTCATCAAATCAACTTGTAAATAAACTCCGATCAAGTAACACAACCTATATATAATAATAATCTTTACTGACCCAAGAAACATAAATGTTTATAATAGGGTTCTTATTCTCTAATTAAAATAATAAATAATAAAATTCAAAGAAATGATTGCAACAAAAAAAAGAAGGGTTGTCAAAAGCATCATGGTAATAAATGTTTCTTCAAATGTTTTTTGAAAAGATTTTTTTCTATATCTTTCAAATTTTTGGGTATTATTTCATTGAATATCAAAATTCCATTACATAAAATTGATTATTTTCCAAAGGTTGTATTTATTCTGTGTGTGATGAGACTATTGGATTGCCTAATGAATTGTATTGATTGAATGAAATTGCAGGGATGAATGTTTCCTGTTATTTATAACAGAATGTATGAATATACATATTTTCAATTTGTACAAAGAATTGATGTCTAAAAGATTGTTTGGAACATATAAATGGGATGTTGATTATACTCTAATATAACTCAAAATGTTATTCCTCAAATTATGACATTATTGCCATATCGCAATTTTTTAAGGATACAATAAGCACGTCAGCTAGATTTTGATACCTGCCGGGTATATTCATGGCAACGAAAACTCAAAAATACTGTCTTGGATGAAATATATAGCAATAAGAAAGCAATTGAAACGTTCATTGCAGCTTGTTGGGAGCATGTAAGAACGATAGTACTTCCATCGCCGAACGGAGATTATTCGTTGTCGATATAGTCTGGTCAGTACGGCACCGCTGCATCTGAAATATCAAATGTCAAATATGACAGAACAACAACAAAAACATCTGTTTGTTTTCGTCTTTGGTTTATTGGAGTGTTTTTTCGTGAATAAAGGGCAAATTCTGAGTTAATTTGTGTTAAACTATCGTTAGTTTTTATTATTAAGCAATGGTAAAGCATCTTGAAATGTATAAAAGACCATTTGAGGCTGGAAATCAAAATATGTCATTTCATAGGTAAGCTACCAGTGTCGTAACTATCGAGAAAAAGAAACCAAATTGGAAAAGAGAAAAATGAATGAATTATGAAAAAACATGTGAATTACAGCATCGGCTGTTCTCAAAATCCTGTGGAGATTATTTCATCATAATTTCAGGTTTAAATTCCATATTGGGTTTCCATTATTTCTATTTTATTGAACCTCAATATATCTGTTAACAACGCACGACACTGCCGTTGGTGGAAGAAATTTTAATGCGTGTGCGGCGAGTTACTCATCTAGGTTGTATTATTTGATCGGAGTAAATAAATATTTTATATTTATTCAGAAAAATGTGAAGCTTTCATATTAGGTCATATTACCACTGGACTGTATATTTTATTCGTTTATACAATGTATTTTCCTTAAATGGGCTTGCCCATAAACAAACAAACAAATAAATAAATAAATGAATAACTGTATGTTCGCTGAGAAAATATCATCCTCACTTTGAATAATTTTTCTTTCTGATTTCACTAGCATACTTTCAACTGACGATGAAGTCCGGAGAAGTCAGGCTGCAGTGACAGAAATGAAGAGGTCTTTGGTGTGATGATTGATGTACATGTATTTGTATTGTTGCATCTCCGCATTCACCAAGGACTCTATGGTGGTACTGTGGGTTTTTTCTGCAGTTGAAATATATAGTCAATACTTCATTTATATTATCAAGTAGGCCCGTGCATACAGTGGTGTTGTTCCCTCTCATCTGGATTGATGTGTAGATGTAGATGGAAGGGCGTATCACAATTTTAGTTTATAATTATCAATCAGTTCAATTGATTTTAACCTTATTATCTACAAGTCCTTACAACTTCTGACAATACAGTATATTCTGACTATAACTCACCAATAAAATAGCTCGAGAACAGATACATCCAAACAAATATCTGCACTGAGACCTTCAGTGGGAGGAGGGTTTTTTATCACAGCGGTTACAGTTTGTACTAAATTATCTAGTGGAATGACTCTAATGGCCAAAATCAATTGTACCAAATTGACTTGACCAGCATTCGGTTCAGGAAGCACCTATCAACAAAAATAAATTGTTTTCTAGAATGTATGAAAGTGAAAAGTACTCACAGTTTTCACACTACTGAAAGGATTCCTCCTCTCATACCATGCAACAGAGATGGCAGCTATAAAGCTGGCACTATGATGAACAGAAATTGGACTCAGGAACTCCAGCAATTGTTGCTCGACAACTTTGGAGTTGCCATAGATGCCACTGTAGTCACTTTCTAGAGTAACGATTGTTTGCCATAGCTTGGCCACACTAGAAATTATTCTAGGCATATGGCTTAATATGGTTTTTCTGGCGTTTTGATAGTTATCTGAATTGTGCTTTGATGAAAAGTTCATATCAACACTTAATGGTAGAAAAAATACATTGAAGAGATTGTTAATAATTTCTCCTGGATTAGAAACTGGAGTGCTGGGATTTACAGGAAAATTTTGTCTAATGGTCTGCGACGAATCCAACAAACAATAATGACAAAGAATTGTCAAAGCTTCTAGTTGGATCACTGCATAATCAGAACATAACTCATCTTCCAGTTCTGTACATTTATAGTTTACTGATATTTCTTCGATATTATTGCAAATTTGATGGATAACACTAATAGTTATTTGTTTGAGGCTGTCTCCAAAGAAAGGGAGGCACGAAGTAACCAAGTGTAGCCATTTCTCATGTATATGCTTCATATTTTGTTGACGCAGAGCACTCATTATGGCAGACAAAAAAATTTGCTGCTGCGGTATTACAACAATTGGTGAATTCAACTGATCGCCATTACTAGAGGTAGATTCTGAAGATTTTGCTGGGAAGACATTGTACTCCAGGATGATTAGTGAATGAATTAATCTCAAAATCTGTATTTGAAAAGCTTCCACATGCTCCCCCACTTTATTTCTACTATCACAAAGCTGGAAGTTATTGAATGCTAAAACTTCTTCAGCAAATGTCATATCTTCATCGAAGTTCCTCACAGATGTTAGCAAACAATTTAATAGAATTTTCTGAAGTTTGCACTTCACTAACAAATCGGCTATATAGCTGGAAAAGCCTTTTGAGTTTTCTTTCACCATTGTCACTAAATTTTTCATAATTATATCGAGAATCTCCAAGCTTTCTAGCTGTATCCTTAAATTATTATTCATTTCTTCAAATACCAGTGAGGAATCCTCTATAAAGGGATAGAATGTTCTTGAATAATTCAAGCAAATGGATATAATCACATCAAGAAACATATATCCCCGATAATAATTTAAATAGTCACTGCCTATTTCACCAGAAAATCCATAACCAAGTAAGGACTTCCTATGTCTTGCCAAGAAGTACAGAATTTCGTTATTTTGTAAATTGTTTATGCCACTTGTTGCTAAACACTTAATGAATATCTGAGGCTCTGCAGAAATACAGTTCTTCAGGGTTTGAAGAGCATAAATAACTTGGTTCGAGTCAAAAATTTCATAATACAGACAGATATGAGAATGAATTGGATATAACACAATGTTCTTTGGAGGCTGCGAAGTCATTTTCGGTTTCAAATCTAAATCTGTAGGCCTCTGAGGAGTGTAGTCTATTTCGTCTAGTGAACATACTTTATCAATAATAGTGTTCAGAATTTCATTAACAACTGCCCTTTCTTCGTTTTTACCTTTGAAAAAGTCTTCAGCACTTTTGCTTAGTTCTAACTCGCAAGTTGCATTTAAACTTGCTGAATCTGAAATACAATAAGACCAACTTTGCACTAATGAATTCTCAATATCAGTTGATTTTGAAATGCCTATTTTTTCATCAAAGCTTTGAGACTTAGGAATTTTCGATACATTCATGGTGCCATTGATTGCTTCAGCCTTTATTCCATCAGAAATCGGTTCCATGCTTTCCAATAGATACGTTGGTGTGAAATCTTTTCCGTTCGTTATATTTGAGAGTTCTGGATGACTTTTATTCTTAAGGCTATCAAATCCTGAATCTCTGTCACCAACGACACGTTCTTGGGGAATCGAAAAATCGTCATTACTAAGTTGTGTATACTCATTGTAGGAGGAGAGACTTTCCAATGAAGAATGAGATTCACGTTTAGCATAAGAACCATCTAGTCCAATAGGGTAAACCTCTTTAGAACTCAAAGGATTGATGAACAATTTGACATTTTTATTGGTTTTTTCTAACCTGGGAGACATATTCACACCTTTGAAGTCTACATTCTTTTTTGTAACAACATTTGAATCCTCCGTTATGCTTGTTGTCATGTTAATAACTGAGGATGAATATTTTTTGCCAGTCTTCGAGAAGGTGAACCATTTTTTCTTCACAGGCTTTGGACTTGGACTGTCAGTTACGTGATACATGACATTACCATCAACATTGCTAATTGCATACACGTTTTTAGAGTGCACATTTTCTATTCTGATATCTTGAGAAACTGTATCACTTTGTGAATCATTGTCCTGAATATTTACATGTACTATAGAAACTCGGGCAGTATTAGATGCTAATAACTTCATCAAAATTGGGTTGATTATCCTAGGAATGTCATTGTGAAGAAGACTATGTGCCAGAAAAGATTCTGACAAAAGTTGAAGATTTGGTTTATCCTTGTTTTGCAAATTATCCAGAATTTTCAGTAGGCATCTAGGAAAACAGAATGATGAATTTTGAAGTTTATTATTCAATGTATTTCTTACCTATCAAAATTCCTGATATTAGATCTGTTAGGTGGCAACTTGATGTTGAGATCTCTCCCTAAATGCCACAGTAGGAAAAATTGTTTGATATACTGAACATTAATATTTTCTAAGGTGAGAAAATGACAGATGATATTTTCCACAAAAAGTCTGGTGTCGAATATATTGTGTATTTGATACAATAATGAAATGCATAAAATCAGTTGATTCTGGTTATTGAGTATTCCAAGTAATTTCCATAAAATCTGACACATTTCCTAGAAAAATAATATACCATTTTAATATTATATTGTGAAAAAATAAATTGTGAGACACGATAGGCATTTTTTAATGCATGATTTGAAGTATTCTTTATTAAAAACCCTCAGAAGCTACCTGGAAATCGAAATTATTTTAGCTATCATCTGTCAGTTACAGCTAGGCCTGACGAAACAAGAGGGCTACTGATGATAGCAGAATAAAAAAAAATACTATTTATGGAGCAGTAAACTAGAATCTAATTATGTTGAAGGTACAAGCATGTTTATTATGACCTAGTTAACACAGGAAGAATTAGCCTGAAGTTTTTTTGAAAGAAATACAATTTTATAATAGATAACAAAACGAGTAAAAATAGTGATATGAAATATTCAGCATTAGTTTTCAAGGATATGGCATTCAAAAAATAATAACTTCAGCCTTTATTCCATTACTGCATTCGCAGTATAATTGAATGTGTTTGAGGATTTTTACATTAAACTACAGGAGCCATGTATGTGAAAAATGCTACTATTCAGTTGTTTCATTTCAATAAGGTACCCACGATGGTATGATAGAAGTGCATGTTTCTGTATCATACAAGGGAAAATTCATCAACTTTATAAACATAGAAACATGTCGTAAGTTTTTTTTTTACAAAGAATGGATATAATGAAATACATAAATATTATCTTTGACTCAAATGAGGCATTAACTGTATTAGCTTCGTCTCTAATGTACCATACTCTAACATAAGCCCAATAATTCCCAAAAATATACTCACCTCTAAAACAATAGTATTTTCTTCAATGTACTTCACATTCGACAAAGCCAAAATGCCAGTAATGACAATACTTGAGACTCGTTCTTCCTTATTCAAAATCTGGTTCTTAGCCAAGCAGAACATTTCTAAAAGAGTGCTCATTGCAGTCATTTGAATTTCTCTTGGAGAATCTTTACAACATGCAACCACAGTAAGAGATTCCACCCAGTCAGGTACATAATTTTCAGCTTGATTCCCCAACAAATTTGGAAAAGCCGAAAATTCTAGAAGTATATTCGAAGCGACGCTCATAGATTTCTGATGAAGGCTTTTAACACTGTTTGAAGCTATATTGAAAACTGATAAAATTTCATTTTTGATTAAGATATTAGCATAATCAACTGGTGAAAACTCAGTTGCAGAACCATCTCGCAATCGGGAATCTAGCATTTTCTTCAATACATTGATTCTTTCACTTGTATCATATATCAATGAGTGGAAGAAAGCTTTTATATCAGTACTAGGCAGCAGCTTAATTTTAATAAAGCTTACGTAGAACTTTTTGTATTCTTCTAGACATTTGATGAAGTATTTATTTTCAACTTTGGTTATTTTGTTAGTCGTTTCATTGACCTCAGGAACAGTTAGTTCACGTTTATCAGGAGAAGCATTTTCAGAACTGGTAGATTCGATATTCTCATTTTTTGAGTCGTTTAGTTTTGGAGTGGACTTCGACTTCTTATTTTTCGTTTTCTTCTCTATTCTCGGACTCATCTTTTCTTTTTTCTTTAACATTTGATTACTATAAGATCTTTCTCTGCTGTTTTCGTCTATAGTCAGCTCATTTTTCTCTAAATTGTTGAAATTTTCGTTTATTCTCGAGTCAGACTTACTTTTTTCCAGTGTTCTTTGCTCCTCATTTTCCACTTTGTCTTCTGATATATGAAAATTTTCTTGAGGTTTTTCAATCGATTCATTGAAGGAATCAGTCTCCAATTCGTTATCAGTTCTTTGAATTTGTGTCAATGTAATTGGCTGAATTTTAGTTAAAATTCTACTGCATAGTCGTAAACTCTCAGTTATTTCATGATGATTTAGATCTGGTAAATTTATTTTCAATGTGGTAACCATATTCGAAAATAAATTCGGCAAGATATTGGACGTACTTTCAGCATATGATTCAATTGGTATAATGTCTAGTAAAAAGTCGGTCAAAATACAAATTTCCAAAACATGTGGAGCTCCACTTCCGATTTCATTAACTTGGCATCTATCTCGATACTTATAATCTTTTATAGTTTTAACTGATTCAATGTATAACTTTTCAATATAAGACCAGATGTAGTAACTCTGTAGAGTATTGAATAGAAGATTAGCATTTTTAACCAGTTCTTGGCAGTTTTTAGTAACAAACTGTTTGTTCAGGGAATTATCATCATTTTTCAAACTAGTTATATCACCATTGAATGAAACGCATCTGACGACGTTATTTTTATGTTTTTGTTGATGAAGACAAGATAGATATAATGTTCTGAAAACATCATAAAGAATACTATCCAAAATAACAGGTCCTATCTGAGGTTTATCAAAGAGCGATGTGAGCAGTCTATATGGCTTTATATCAATAGGAGTTTTGGTGCTGCATCTTTTCAAAATTATTCGCAGTGCGTCGTTTAATAAGTCATAAGCTATTGAATGTTGTTGATAAGTTGAAGTTTCGATGAGTTCACCTTCTATTTGGAGCAACTGTGGATTATTGACATCAGTTTCCAAGAGCCAAGAGTATAAGCGCCTGCAATTAAAGATAATTAGCAATTTTTATTTGAAATCCGAGACATTGCTGAATTATGTTTACTGAGATGACATATTTGATTAAATTTGACAATCTGAAAAGTTTTAAAATGTGCATTAATAGCAAGAGCGTAGGAAAACACATAACTTATGTTATTCCCAAACCAAAATTAAAATTTGATGAATAATTTCAAAAATAGGATCATCAATTATTATAAAATTAAATTAAATTAAAAATAAATATTCTGATAGAGTATTTTGGCTCAATATTGAAAGCCAAATGGAATAAAACCTTTCCCGATCTTCTTGGGGTAAATCTACCTAACTTTTCCTAAATAATACATGATATTATCAATACTTTGGATTATAAGTAGACACCAATCAAATGTAGGATTTGGAAGGAGTATTTTAACGAAAACCACAACAGAGGCAGGTTACTAATGAAATAATTTGTTATATGCTTAGTGTTGTTATATTAACTAGATATTCCTCGTATTTAGCAAAAAATCTAATTATTGGGGGTATAGCCACAGGGTTATATGAGTCAGGATACTATTAAAGATATATTGAGCCATATCCTTTGTGTTCGTAAAAAAATATCCTTATTTACTCTAAAGAATTCTTCAAATCTCGTATCTTCAATTAAAAATTGATCTGAGTCTTCTCTCAATATGGTCTGAACGAATGTCTTCTATCCTTTCTTCTTCCTCCAGAGTTAATAAATGTAATCCGTTTATAGACAACATAATACAATATTATCACAATGTATTCAAAATGAACTGAGAAGCGCATAAATCTTCCAGCCGTTGAAAGCGTGACAATGACAGTAATTTTGTACACAAAAATATGAAATGTCACTAAAATATCACCAAATTTTGGCAAATGCTTTTGAATCGGATAGTACGTTGTCAAAGAAACCCGATATGTAGGCGACTGAAGTACAGACTACAGAGTGCCAAATAATGTGATCGTCGGTTGCGATAGTAGTAATCGACTGTAGAAAAGGATAGGTAGAATTCTATATGACACAGAGTCCCATTGCAGAGGACACAAAACAACAGACACAAAGACAAAGAAAGAGCATTTCATACCGTACATCAAGAATGTAACAGGCAGGATTAGCAAGATTCTGGAAAAACATGAAGTCAAAACGATATTCAAACCATCGGAGACCATTGGACAAAGTCTGAGATCTACTCTAGGTGTTTACCGCATCCCTTGCAGCTGTGGTGAAGTACATATCGGTACGACAAAAAGGAGCATAAACACCAGCTTGACCGATTACAAGAGGAGCTACAGGTATTGGTACTCCAAAAAATCCATGGTTGCAGAGCATGCTCTACTAGGACAATCACATAATTATGTTTAGCAAAACTCAGGTACTGGATAGGACTGCAGGATAGTACTCGCGAATTTTCAGAGAGGCCATTGAAATTCAAAAACATCCGAATAATTTCAACCGAAAGGAAAGTCTCAATCTGAGTAAAACGTGGAGGAAGATAATCAGAGAGATCCGAACAAAACCATCTCCAGGTACAAGCAATAATAACCTAAAACAAAACAGGTTTTGGAATTTACCGAACTAATAACGGAATCAAGGCTAGTTGAACCTATTACAATAAAAAAGAAATGAACACAGACACCGAATCAGTTAAGCTAAACGAACGTTTCGTCCGTGACCGCACCGCCTTTGAAAGTGTCTACCTTAAATGTAAACGAAACGTCAGGAAAAATTACCTCGAGACGATGACGAACAAACCCGAAAACCACTGGAAGCTCAGAGATAATCCGCAGTGAAAGTTCACCTTCTCAGATAATACTTTTTTGTTAATAATGCCCTATACCTATCTCTATCAATTTTCGAGAGAAAACATAATTTGTGTTAAGTAAATATGGTCCAAAACCAGTCTTAACTGAACTTAGGTTAATTAGTAGGTACTCATGAAAAGTTGATATTCTGATGGTATAGTATAGCCTAACTCGACGTATTTAATTTACACCGAGAAATCAGCTCCAAAATTTTCAGGATATGCTGAAATTACTATTATTTCCGTTATGTATAAAAGTGGCATAAATAATTCCAGAAGAAATTCGTTTGAATAATCAATATTTGCATTCAATTGGGGAAATTTTCAACATTGTTAACAATTATTGATGAAAGTAAACAAACTGTATAACCTCGATATTTCCACGGCTACCTAATTAAATTTTTGAAAATTAATGTTTTCCAAAAAGGCGGCTTTAATAATAATTAATATAGATAAGAAATTTAAGTTTAGGGACATGATGATATAGCATGTCATCTTGAAGCATTTTTTTCATCTTTCAATTTATTGAGTCAACAGGTGGTTTCGTTTGAAATAACGAACTTTTGACCACTTTTATACCCCTGTATCAAAGGATCCACCACCCTCGTATGCCCAATGTCTCACACTAGACCCCAGGTTCAACAAATCTTAATGTCGTAGAAGTTCAAGAAGAGTCAGTTTCTTTGCATTTCTCCACCTGGGGAGTGCTTATCAGCTGAGATACTTAGGTCAAGGAAATAATTAAGTTTTACTGAAAACATAAACGGGTTGAGTCTATTGTACCTATTGAGCGACATGTCCCTTCTCAAAATTGTTGTAAGCGCCGCTGTCACCAATCTCACCATATCAGCATATAACAGCTGTTTATTTTGCATTGGGAAACAAACCATCAACAGGTCAAGCGCAGATCTCTGAACTAGTACACTGTAATCCTGCACTGCAGCACAAAGACCAGACACCTGAAAAAATGGATCAGATTTATAAAAATAAAATAGCATGAAAGTTATTATCTACCATTAGTCCTATATTGTTTCCCATCAAATACAACTGATCCTCCATTGAAACTTTTCTGCTGTAGTGCGCTAATATATAACTTATTGCAGGTAATCTTACAGGACTATTATTCGCAACACACTGCCATATACACGTATAAAAATATGCTGGTTCCACTCCATCACAAACATTTTCAAGTAAAAGATTAGTCCTGGTAATGCATAAAAAGTTAGAAATGATTCTGATACATTTTAAGGTCATTTACCTGTCAAAATGGTCAGTTCCAGTATCTAGTCCCGGTAGAATTCCACTTAAGAATCCACTCAAGGCTGGACGAAGCCTATCTCCTAATGGTACAAAATGTGTCTCATATATAGTCAATAAGGTTGGTCTTATGTTCATGGCAGCATGTCCCATGAGTGGAAAAATACCTTAAAAGAGCAATTAAAAAATGAGTTTTTGAGTTATCTCGAAGTTTTATAAAAACTGAATGTTCCAATTGAGTACATTTTTTATATTCATAACCATAACTGTTATATATTGTTACGTTTTGCTAAATAATAATGCCGAGCACACTACTAAACTGTTTATTTTCTAACTTCACTATAAACAAACATACAACACTTCACTGACTAATTAAAACACTTACAACAATACAACTAGCTAAATATTCCAAACACTTCTGCTTATTATCACTTTCTGATCTTCTTAATAAATTCTCTTCATAAAAACTTCTCCTCCCAGTCAAATGTCTCGCGTTAAGTGCAACTAGAACCTTCGCGATGCGACGGTTCGGTTATCCCGAATGTTCATTACTGGCAGTTATCTGCCTTTTTCTCGGAAACCATATCGACGATACGCGTGCAAGTCTATCCAGCGGCGTAGCTTGGGGATTTTTTATCAATCTCGTAACATTATCCCCCTCTCAATTTTGATCGTCCCGATCAAACAATGTGTCGTTGTCTTCATTATAACGGTTAAGTCTCTCTAGATGAACGACCTTCATTTTCGCTCTCGGGCTGCGTTGAATTCTATAGACCACGTCGTTTATTCTTTTCACTATCGTATATGGTCCTTCCCAAGATGGTGTTAATTTGGGAGAAAATCCTTTCTTACGACGAGGATTGTACAGCCACACTCGATCTCCTTCTTTGAATCCACCAGTATTGGCCTTAAGATCGTATCGAGCCTTCATTCTGTCACTAGTTATCTTCAATCTTTTTCTTGCAAATTCGTGGATCCCATTCAAGCTATCTCGCAGTTCGTCTGCATAATCCTGTACCTCTTTTTCTCCAGAACTTGGTGATCCGAACACCAAGTCACAGGGCAACCGCAGTTCTCTCCCGAAGATGATGCTGGCAGGAGTGAGATTTGTGGAATCGTGCACAGAGGCCCTGTAAGCCATCAAGAATAGTGGAAGATGTCGATCCCAGGTCTTTTGGTGCTCCTCTACTACTTTGGAAAGATGTTCTTCCATAGTCCTGTTGAACCTTTCAACCATGCCATCAGACTGTGGGTGGAGGGCCGTTGTTCTGGTCTTGCTAATTCCCATCAATTCACAAACTTCCTTGAATAAATTTGATTCAAAATTTCTTCCTTGATCGGAATGTAGCTCCATTGGGACTCCAAACCTTGAAAACTTGTTATCCACCAGAGCTCTTGCAACTGTGGATGCTTCTTGATTAGGCAAGGCATAAGCTTTAACCCATTTGCTAAAGTAATCCATGGCAACGAGGATATATTTGTTGCCATCATTCGTCATCGGAAACGGTCCTGCTACATCGATGGCGATTCGTTCAAAGGGAGCACCTACATTGTATTGTTTCATCTCTCCTCTCGATCTTGTCTTGGGACCTTTGCTTGCTTCACACTTCAGACATCTTCGGCACCATCTCTCTACATCTTCACGACATCGGACCCAGTAAAATCTCTGCCGTATTTTATACAAGGTCTTATTCACTCCAAAATGTCCACCTGATTTGCTGCCATGGATCTCCTCCAAGACTTCACTTATCCTCGACCTAGGCACAACCAATCGAGAAATCACTTTTCTGCCGTCGGCTGATTCCCAAGTTCTCTTCAATAGACCATTCTCGACAATCAGGGAATCCCATTGTTCCCACAATGCCTTGAAAACTGTTAATCGTAAGGAGATTTCCTTCCAGGTGGGTCTTTTCGCTCCGCTTTCCTTCCATCGTAGAAAATCTGCAACGTTTGGATCACTTTCTTGGTCCTTCCTCATTTTTGCTGTGGTCCAATTGTCGTCAACCATTAATCTCACTTGGTTGATTCCTTCGCGACGTTCAATTCGCTCACAATGCTCGCAGGTATCCGAACAAGGTCTTCTGAACAAGGCATCTGCGTTGTTGTGCAATCGTCCTGGTCGATATTTTATCTTAAAGTGATACTGGTTCAACTTCTCGATCCACCTTGCTACTTGTCCTTCA
Source organism: Chrysolina americana (assembly GCA_958502065.1). NCBI lineage: Eukaryota > Metazoa > Arthropoda > Insecta > Coleoptera > Chrysomelidae > Chrysolina > Chrysolina americana. The sequence continues at coordinate 73,748,620 of OY293412.1, forward strand.
GGAGTCTTCATCTCGAGTAGCCACTTCAAAGCTGCATGATCTGTTCTAATGAGGAACTATCTTCCATATAGATATTTGTGGAAGTGGTCTACAGCCTTGATTATTGCCAATAGTTCATTCCTTGTTACGCAATAATTTTTCTGGTTTGGTAAGTGCCTTGCTGTAAAACTCAATTACTTTTACTTGGCCATCTTGCTCTTGTGATAGTACGGCTCCAATCCCATTGTTACTGGCATCTGTGTCCAAAACGAAAAGGCCTCTTTGACGAGGAAAACTCAAAATCGGACTGGAACATAGAGCAACTTTCAGTTTTCCAAATGCTCATTCACTTTCGTTGGTCCAGACGAATTTGACTTGGTCTTTTGTCAACTTATGTAGGGGTGCCGCAATATCAGCAAATCCTTCTACAAACCGACGGTAGTAGGTGCAGAGACCTAGGAAGATCCTCACTTCATGTTTGTCTTTAGGTCGCGGCCAGTCTCGGATCGCCTGTATCTTCCTTCCATCTGTTCGAATGCCGTATGATGACACTGTATGGCCCAGAAAATCGACTTCTTTCTGGAACAATGAGCATTCCTGAATCGTTGGAGTACTTCTCGCAAGTTTTGTAGATGTTCTTCAAATGTCTTTCCCATGACTAAAACGTCGTCGAGGTATACTAGGCAAGTCTTCCAAGTGAGCCCACGCAGGACTAGCTCCATAAGTCTTTCGAATATTGCTGGAGCATTGCACAATCCAAAAGGCATAACAGTAAACTGATAAAGTCCGCTTCCAGTCGAAAATGCTGTCTTCTCCTTATCTTCTTCATGTATGCCCACTTGCCAATACCCGCTCTTCAGATCTAGGGTTGAGAACCAACGTGAACCTGCCAAAGTTGTTAATGTGTCGTCAATCCTTGGTAAAGGGTAGCTATCCTTCTTCGTAACATCATTCAATTTTCTATAATCCACCGTGGATCCATCCTTCTTAGAAACTAACACAACAGGTGCAGACCGAGGGCTCGATGATTCTTCAATCACACCATCTTTCATCATCTTGTCAACAAGCTCTTCCACCTCTTGTTGTTTGGCAAATGGAACTCTTCTTGGTGGTTGCCGAATCGGATGGGCTTGGCCAGTATCGATCCTGTGTTTGACCAGGTTAGTTCTTCCTGTTGTTGTTGAATCAAAGATGTCGCTTTCACTTCTGATGAAATTTTTAGCAGCTCTCAATTTTTCTGTTGACAAGTGTTCAAATGATTTTTCAAGAACTGTCATAACACTCTTTGAGGCTTCCTTTCTTTCCTCGTGGTCACTTGAATCATAGTTCGCTACCCATGAAATAGGTTCACATTTTCCAATGATATCGCCTTCTTTAGTTGTTATTTCTTCGGGATACACGTTGGCAACTCTCACAGGAATAGCATGTTTTGTCTTTACTAGGGCTCGTGCAAGATCCAAATCGCTAGGTGATTCAACACATGGCTGTACTATTCCAACGCAGCACCCAGGGTCTCCATCTAATGTAGCATAAACTACTTTCTTCGAAAATCCAGGAATTTTCACGGTTTTCACTAATCGCAGTTTCACAGACATCGTCCTCTCTGTTGGAGTTGTGAGGACAAATTCTTCTCCTCCAAACTTCATGATCCTCTCTTCATTGTCAAACGAAAACCCGTGACTGTTCGAAGCACAAGGTTTGAAGAGATAGGTTTCACGCTTTCTGGCCGAAGAATGTCACTGAGTACCAAAGAAACTTCAGCACCGGTGTCTATGGTGCATACGACGTTTTATTCGTTCAATTTTCCTGAAATGGTAAGGCTATCGGTTGTTCTTCTTAGCCTGTTAATAGGGATGACCCTGGGGGCTCCATTATTGCTAGCCAGCATGCGCCCCGATATGCCGGCTAAGTTTAGTTTTCCTGCCGCACACTTGAGGACTCGCTGGATGACCTTGTCCTCATGGGTGATTGCGAACGTGGTGGCATTCTTACTCTGCAGTCTCTAATAAGATGGCCCAATTTCCCACATCTACAGCACGCCCTGTTCTTCTGGGTGCTCATTCCGCTTATCAAAGATTTAATCTCTTCCAGAACCTTCTCGAATGAACTAGTAGCTGCGCTTGATCGTTGTTCGGGTTCTTCTATCGATACCGCTCGTACTTTCGGCCTCGATGTGTTGAAGGCCGCCTCCACTTCTAAGGAACGTACCAAGGCATCGCTACTCCTCTTAAAGTGTGTCAATCGCAGAGTCCTTTGGATTTCGGTGTCTCTGAGTCCATCTATAAATAACTGCACCGCTAACTGTTCTTTGAAATCTCCCGGTGCTTCTGGGTAAGCCAGCTGAATTAGGCGTCTCACATCCGATTCAAATTCCTGCAGCCTCTCACCTGATTTCTGAGTGCGCGTTTTCATTTGAGCCCAATACAGTTGTTCTCGATGTTGATCGCCATACCGCAACTCTAATGCAGTAATCAGGTCTTTATATTTATTTTGCTGTTCGATAGGTATCGTCTGTAACATACCCAAAGCTGGCCCTCTCAAAGCTACTATAAGGGCCGTAGCTTTTTCTTCTTCGCCCGATTCATTAGCCATTGCTGCAGCTTCAAATTGTCGGCGATACATGGACCAAGAGGACTGTCCTTCAAAAGTCGGTGGTTTTACGGAAATTCCTGATGTGGCAACCCTGTCTCGACGATCTTGCTTCTTGAGGAGTGCTATCTGATTTTCTAGTCCTTTCATCTCTTCTCGCACCGTATCAAATTTCTTATTAACCTCATCGTCGATTTTCTTGACATCTTCCTTTAGTTCTTCTTTCAGTTCCTCCATTTGTACTTCGGTTTTCTGTAATACATGTTGGAAGACTTTTTCTTGATGTTCTAGAACCTTCTGGAAGTCTGTTTTCCTCTGTTCTTCTACTCGTTCTGATTCGGTCTTTTGCTGTTCGAGAATTTTCTGTAGTGCTTCTTCTCGTTCTTTTTTTTTTTCTTTTTCTCGTTCTTTCTTTTCATCCAACAGTCTCATTCCCTCTTCTTGTTTTTCATTTTATCGCTCTTTTCTCTGTTCTTCGAGAATTTTCCGGAGTGCTTCTTCTCGTTATTGTTTTTCTTTTTCTCGTTCTTTCTTTTCATCCAACCGTCTCATTTCCTTTTCTTGTTTCTCATTTTCTCGCTCTTTTCTCTGTTCTTCGAGAATTTTCTGGAGTGCCTCTTCTCGTTCTTTCTTTTCCTCCAACCGACGCGTTTCTTCTTTTTGTTTTTCATTTTCCTGTTATTGTTTTTCCTTCTGGCGCCTTCTTTCCAAATCCGCAAATTGATTTTGGATGATTTTCACAATGTCCTCCATCGTATCGTACGATGTACTCCTCGTATTCACCATAAATAATGTATAAATAGTTTTTGTTTTTTACTAATATCCCGCTTCGGACACAACTGTTACGTTTTGCTAAATAATAATGCCGAGCACACTACTAAACTGTTTATTTTCTAACTTCACTATAAACAAACATACAACACCTCACTGACTAATTAAAACACTTACAACAATACAACTAACTAAATATTCCAAACACTTCTGCTTATTATCACTTTCTAATCTTCTTAATAAATTCTCTTCATAAAAACTTCTTCTCCCAGTCAAATGTCTCGCGTTTATATAGGTACTCAAGTGTAACCAGAACCTTCACGATGCGACGGTTCGGTTATCCCGAATATTCATTACCGGCAGGTATCTGCCTTTTTCTCGGAAACCATATCGACGATACGCCTGCAAGTCTAAACTTATTGATTTGAAACACATACATAGCAACATCAATAATTACAAAATCAAGTATTATAACATTAGTTCTAAGTGGTTGCTTTTCATTTATACAAAAAAAAGTATGTTTTCTGTAAACACATTGAGGCAACCTCAACAGGTAAACAAAAGGGCAGTGAGAGGAGGCTACTAAGAGAATCGAGAGGGCCTTGAAATACGACTATCAGCGGAGTCGTACGTGGCAGGAGAAGCAGAATAGATTTACTTTTTTCTAGGCTTTTGAAGAACTACAATAATTGTCTATAGTCTAGTTCCTAAATTGTAGATAGTGACTCATCGGTTGTACGGTTCATAATTCATATAAAGCAGGTCAAAAAATAGAACAGAAATAAGCTAGGTACTTTGGCTTCACTTTCAGATCCCGTTAAAACAGAAAATGTACGATGAGTCACTATCTACAATTTAGGAACTAGACTATAGTACATTGTAACGAATATTTTTGTTCCAACCGTCATCCGGCTGTACCTCCACGAGCAACCTTCAAAATTCAGAAGACTTGTGGAAACTGGGAATGACGAGGGTTTTACCTTTTAATGTGCGATCCCAAGAGTTCCTACAGAAACTGTCCGTCTCAGTATATCAGTCATTCATTCAACAGTACACGCTCTCACGATTGCTTGGCTTTCTCATCGACAACACCCGACTTGCCCAGCATAAGCCATTTAGCGCACGATTTTTTGACGACTTGATTACAAACCATTAAAATTTGTCTACTTTTTAAAAAAATCAATCGGAATGTATTGAATATACTAACCTTCCGTAAAAACATAGAGAATTCTCTAAATGACAGTGAAAACCGTATCAAAATTCGTTGCGTGGCTAAGAAGTAGGTTAGCGGAGAAAAAAAAATATGACAGAAGCGGATATCGACTTGTTTTATTTTATGTAGAGTTATTTATTTGCACGAGTCTCTCGAAGACTTCTGAGGGTTGCTCGTAAGGATGTAGCCGGTAGATGAAAAGGACAAATTACATAGAATAAATGTTAATTTGGTAGATGACAATTCAATAAACATGAAAGTGATCACGGAAGAATGTTACAAGTGCAACATACTTGTATGTGATATAGCAACAACTAAATATAAATGTTAAAATATATACAAAAAATATTCAACATAAGCTAATATTAAAATATTACCAATGTTTCTTGCAGTAAATTTTCAAATACCTGTATAAGTAACTACGGCTAGTATAAAAAAATAAAAAACTCACAAATATACACAAATATGCTTATTCATAAATACACTAGGATATAAATCAAATCAAATTATGGAATTTATGAAATGGTGAATTCTTATTCTGGAAGTGGACATGATCCATTTTTTTTTAATTTCTTGTGTGAAAACTTTCATGTTTCTGCACATTTTTATACCTTCTGTAGAATTTTTTGGTATTGTTTTGTCAACTCTCCGTGGAGAAGTAAGAATAATGATTGATTTGCAGAATTATAGGTTTTGAATTTTATTGCGCTTCAGTGCCTGGGGAATTGTTATAATAAAATTGAGATACGAGATGAGCAAACGTTTACTTCGCACGCACAATATTATCATTCTGCATCATAAGTCATGTTTTCGTAAATAAACATATTGTTACAATTTGGTAAATAATAGGCCGAGCACACTACTAAACTGTTTATTTTCTAATTTCACTATAATAATAATATAATAATAAAAATGTTTATTTTCAAAAATTTCAAAATACAAGATATATACAATCGAAATTTGAAAATAGACATGAAGATCACTGAAGCTTTAAAAGCTTGTGCGTGATGTAGGTATTAATGAATAAAAATAAAATATAACTATCAAATTAATCGATATATCAATAATTTCATAATATTAAAATAATCACAACATAAAAAATCACATGGGTTAATACATTTAAAATCACAAAGGTAAAACATTTAAATAATCACATAATATGTAAAATATTAAAACTAATTTTAAAGCATTTTTGTTTGGTTTTTTGGCCAAAGTAGGGTATTTGCGTCTTATTTTAGTAGGTTTGAAGTCATAGTAAGTAAAATGTCGTATTTGGGTGATATAGGGCGGTCTAATTTTTTATTGTAGAAACTTAAGGTTGTAACGTAAGTATAGGCAGCCCGTTTGGCATGAATATTCTCGGTGGTCACCACCAGCAAGGGACCTCGCGAGAACGACCGACGACTCACGATTGACGCGTTGAAGGTCGAAGAGCGTGCGACACTGAAGAGCGATTGTGGCAGTTGTAATTTGAATTCATACTTCATCTTATTTTGTTAATAATATAGTACGCCTGGTCATCCTGGTATTAACAAGACCAGCTAAAGCTATCCGTTACCTGTCCAGGTAGGTGTTGGGGATAAACTTATAGATGGTGGATTGGCTGGTAGGTTACATGGCAGTCATACTTAAGTAATGTTATATTTTAGGTTCATTAAAGTTGTAACAAAATCTGAATTAAATACTGTTGCGTATATCGAGTCGTAGTTGGCTGTGTCCCAGCCGAATCCCATACTAACCTCCTGAGAAACCGATTCCGTTACAAGGTCTATCAGGTTATTCAGTATTTTCCTATCTGTAGTGGTCATCCATTGTTTTACATGGTGTTTGAAGGAGATATAACTTTTGATGGATTTAAACAAACATACAACACTTCACAGACTAATAAAACACTTAGATCTATACAACAATACAACTAGCTAAAATTCCAAACACTTCTGCTTATTATCACTTTCTAATCTTCTTAAATAATTCTCTTCATAAAAACTCTTTCTTTCCAGTCAAATGTCTCGAGTTTATATAGGTACTCAAGTGTAACCAGAATCTTCTCGATGCGACGGTTCGGATATCCCGAATATTCATTACCTGCAGTTATCTGCCTTTTTTTCGTAAACCATATCGACGATACGCGTGCAAGTCTATCCAGCGGCGTAGCTAGGGGATTTTTATCAATCTCGTAACAATATTTACAACATCCGGTTTTGAAATGAAGGCAAAGTTTATATTAACGTACCACAATAAAACTAGCGTCAGACTCGTCGGCTGGTAGATATTTCAGCAGGAAATATTTGACAAGTTCATTAATGACATTATAAAAAGTATTACACACCGAACACAACAATGAAATACAGGCCAATTTACGCCGAGATTGATCGATTGATATCTCTGTCAATTCCTGGAGTTTTGTGAAGTTGGTATTGTAACGATTCTGTGGCCGAACCTGACCGCCTCATTATTCGACCTCGGCTTGTGAACGACGCATGATCTCATTTCTGCTCGCTAACGGTGCACCCATGACTCGTCACATCCAAGAAGGAACGAGAACTAGCTAAAGAATGAAATCGTCGTTCTATCCAAATTCGAGAATGTACGCGAGCTATTTGAACGGGTATTCTCTCGATAGTTCGAGAATGGAAAAGGAATCTACTTGCCAGTATATAAGACGCTCAACATGAGATGGCAGGTAGAGTCGCAGAGTTGCAGTTGCGAAGATATAGTGATATTGAGTTTAAAATAAATTGGAATTATAGTTGAGTGTATTTTCACTACAGTATTTTGAGTTTTCATAATATCTCGATTTCATCCAAAATAATTTCGTCATTAATTGCCGGTTATATCGGAAGTTGTTATGGACTTTCTTATTTCAATATCGAGTTCTATTGACCTTGTAATACGCACGGAATTGCAATACGCACGGAACTATAATATGATTACTTTATAAAAAAAAATCTACGTAAAACGCACAGTTTCAGAGATTGTTCTATTACTTTCTACACAGTTGCAGCCCCACAGAATTGTCTTTCGTTCAGACAACATATACTTAGTTGACGAAGAAAACACGTACAGGGTGCTTCGAAAATTATATGATATTTAGAAACATCAATATACCAGTTTCTTCAAATAAAATGACCACTTATTCTTGTCGCTATCGAAAACATAATTTAAAAATAATATGGGAATGTTTTACTAGTATTTTTTACTTTGGATGAAGGCTTTTTCAGCCGGAAGTAAGACGAAGAAATATGGTTTCTGGGCTTGGAGGTCGTTGTCGTTTTACCCCCTTAGAGGCATTTTTCGAGAACGTTTCGCTTACAATTGTGTGATTATCGAAGGCTTCATCAAAATAAATAAATGATACACGTGACTTCCGCCAAAAAAGCTTGTCCGAGCTCTGCCACTGCGGAGCGTAGATTGTAGGGGGGTCGTGCAGGCTGTGCAGCCTCACAAACACCTCGACCTGCAAGGTCTTCTGTGCGTGACCCTTATCTATTCAAGACCCGGGATTCTGCGAAGTTTATCAGTTTCCTGGGAGCTAAGATCCTGATGTCGGAAGGCGTTACGAATGCCCCTTTCAGGAATTTAAGCCTCTTGCAGAAGAGCGCTGGGCATTCGTAAAGCAGAAGTTCTGCAGTTTCCGCAAAGTTATCACAGTAGCGGAAACTATCACTCTCTGACTTGCTCATCTTTTTGAAGTGATACCCCAGAGGGCAGTGTCCAGTGAGTAGTCCCGTTACCAATTTCAAGTCTTCTTTGTCCAACTCAAGAAGCTGTTTAGCTTTCCTTGGCGATAGGCACACCAGCTTTTTCGCTTGTCTTTGTCCTGGCACTTTATTCCATTGAATTTCCAACGTCGACACTCTTCTTTTAAGTGGGCCCTTCTGTGCCCGGAAGTGTTGTGTTCACCCCTTCTTTGGCAAGGCAGTCTGCGTCCTCATTGCCTTTGATGCCCCTGTGACCTGGCACCCACAACAGGCTGTCAGTTGTCTCAGGGTTTGTTTACAGTCCCAAGTCAGCTTAGACTCAAATGTGTGTGACTTCAGAGCTTTTAGTGTTGCTTGACTATCTGTATATAGATTTATGCCCTTTGGGTGCCCCTTTCAAGGCTTTCCTATCTCTATAGCATGTACTTCTGCTAGGAAGATGGTGGGGGTCCTACCAAGGGGTTTTGAGAGCCTGAAATTTGACCGTGTAACGCTCACTCCAACCCCTTCGTCCATCTTGGATCCATCTGTGTACCATACCGAAGTATCAATTGCCAATTGAGGACCGTTCTCTGTGAAAATCTGGTGACCACTTCAAACTGCACTTCGAAGTCGTACCTGATCGACATATTTGTCGGTTTAGTCATGGCTCCTAGGGGGGTGTGTTTCAAAATATTTAGTTGTCCGATCAGATTTCCTACTTTTAAGTTTTTTGCCTGGTACAGTCTGAAGGCACTATTTGCTGCTTCTTTCATTACACATAGGTGAAATGGCGGAAGTCTCTAGAACTTTGGTAGGGCACTTCCCTATTGTATGTCGGTTTTCTGGTTTAGTTCATCTCGAAACATTCGAACTAACATAGGTCCATCCAAGTCTTTTCTTAAACTCTAAGTGGCCTGCTCATTTCAGGAGCAGAGGTGGAGGTGGGACCAATTAAACCCCCCCCCTTTTTTTATACACCTGAAATATATTTTGGACTTGAGGAAAATGGATTGACACCGTTACTATTCGTGGTTGAATTTATTAATAGATATTTACACAATCCTGAGTGTATTTTTTATGAAATAGAAAAAAAAATCATAAATATTGGATAACAATAAAAATTAAACAATACGGCGATAGTGGAATTATTTCAATAGAAATGACGCAAACTGATTGTTCATAAAGTGTAGTTTTGCCGACTGGTGGTTACTTAGTTATAAAAACAGTTGTGTTAGCAATGGTGTGTATCTAATAATGAGTGATTTTAGTTTGTGAAATTGGTGAATTGGTGATGAACCGTAGTCGTTCAATCACATCACACGTGTACACATTATGCAAAACATGTTTACCAAATAAAATATCCAAGATAAGATATCTTGAAATATTTCACATATAGCAAGCAAAGTGATGAAAACCGTATCACAACAATAATGAACCAAAAATATCAAATACATTGGACGCCAGAACCCTATTCATATCGTTCATTCTCTTGTATGATGAAAAAAAAAAACTAAATTCCAGCACAAACAGAAATAAAAGGTGTATCCGCCGTTTGAATAGCGACATTCTTTCATTTTTCTAATTGAAAACTTATTTTTTTTCATTCGCACTAATGAAGAAATAAAAATACTTGGTTTTTAAAATAGAGTATTGAAACATAATGTAAAATATTTTTTTTAAAACAAACGCATTGATAGATACAGAGAAAACTGTCCAATAAAAGGAAAAACACAGTTAGGTGCCTAAACAATTTCAAATATTAAAAACTCTTCAACAGAATTGAACGACTCTGCTATTAAATACTTTTTTTAATATTTCTTGAAAGTAATGTTTTGTTCATCTGCTCATCTTCATTACTATGTGGTGATTTATCACAACACTCTATGGCTACATATGAGGAAGCTTTTCCATAAAAAAATTGTCCTATGGTAGGGAATTTTTAGGCTATTACCCTGTCTTGTAGGGTTACTGTGAAGACTGCGGAATTCAAAGAGTAAGTCTCGATATTTTGCCCGTTTTTCCTCATCTTTTCTGACGATGTTCGTTTCGCCAGGAGCCGAAAACTCTATGACGAAAAATTTGATGGTCCACAACGGACTCAATATCCTCCGGAGCATAAGGCAATACCGGTGTCTCGTCCATACCGTACGAGTGTCGCAGGTGGTAGTACAACAATCGTAGCGCCGCGTTATGCCTGTGGATATAGGCTGAGACCACATAAGCTGCACAGGCTGACAGCTAATGCATTATGGTCTCAGCTGCCCCATGACAACGCTCTGCATCTAGCGGCAGGCACCTCTATACCCATCACGCGACCGACTTCGGCCCACATGACCTGAGAAAAGCAAAAGTCAGGTTTCTGGATAAGCCAATTCTTCGATGTTCTTGAAGAAGACACCATGCATTGGCTTATCCTTATGAAACTGTAGGAGCCTCTCACTCTCCACAGCTTTGATGTGCGCTTTTTGCTGAACGGGTTCCAACTCGGTGACAGACTTTGGGTTCGTCCGTTCAGTGTCTAATACGAGACCGAGTTCATCAGCTGTACGAGTTGCTGCCTTGAAAAGAAAGGCGCCAATACCTGCTTTTTCATGATCGCATACTAAGCAGAGAAGGGAACTCCTGATAACTTGACAGGCTCCTCCAGTACCATTCTGTTGTGTAGACATTCCAAGCTCAAAAGTCTACGGCCTTCCCGTTATCTGGGGAAGTTAACAGTAGTTATCTCTTGGGTGTGGCGTTGTTCCACCCCTAGGTAGGTATGCGTCTCTCCGGCATTCAAATTATTTAGGATGCTTCTGACTACGAGCTGAACGTCCTTTCCGTATTCTTCGTCCTCTTTTGAGATGAACCGTGGCACATTTGTCGATCCCAAACTCCATTCCGATAGCATGCGTGTACTCTTGCACCACCCTTAAGGATTGATGAAGTTCTTTTTTCCCAGAGGCATATAGTTTGAGCTGCATAGCTGGGTGACCTTATGCCTCCGGTTGCTGAGGGTGTCGCAGTTGTATCCGAGGATTTTCCGTAGTGCAATGGACAATGGCAATAGTGAGATGTAGACGAGAAGAGGGCTGAGGGAGTCTCCCTGAAACACGTCCCTTCTGAAGATGACCTATAAACCCAGTGGGGACTCTCAAAAAACTCACTGGAGGTTACACAAATACTGGGAAAGAAACAGTTGAGCTACTGCTCAACGCACATTTTCCAGGATTCACTATCGTCACAAATACCAGCAACGAAATCCCTGTCAACCTCCAACTGAGGGCGAACAGGGCTGACTGGGAGGTGGCAAAGCGGATCGTAACGTATCCGAAAGTAATATAAATAATAGTCCTTCAACCCATATAAATCTCCTGGACCTGATGGAATATTCCCTGTTCTATTACAGCAGGGAATAGAAGATCTAGCACCAGAACTATGCAGACTGTACAGGATGAGCCTAGCATTTGGCTGGCTACCACAAACCTGGAAATCTGTGAACGTGGTCTTTATTCCGAAACCTGGTAGGAATAGATACGACCAGGCCAAGGACTATAGACCAATAACCTTATCATCCTTTCTTCTGAAAGGACTGGAAAAACTGATAGATAGGGACATACGGGAGGCAGCTCTGATAGACCGGCCTTTACATATAAACCAGCATGCATATCTAACAGGAAAATCGTGCGAGACGGCTTTGCACCAATTAGTGTCAAGGCTGGAAGACTCTCTAGCGAAAAAAGAAATAGCTCTATGCACTTTTCTAGATATCGAAGGAGCCTTTGACAATACATCCTTCGAATGCATGGTCTCAGCGGCCAGGAGGAGAAGCGTTGACGAAATCACCTGCAGGTGGATACTTTCAATGCTCCAAAATCGGAAGGCCCAGACCAACATGTTCGAAGAATCCGCGCAACGGGAAATTGCCAGGGGAACCCCACAGGGTGGGATCTTATCACCCCTACTGTGGGATATGGTAGTAGACGAACTGCTGGAATCTTTAAACAACCAGGGATACTACACCCAAGGTTATGCGGATGACATAGTAGTCATCGTGCAGGGGAAGCACGCCCAAATAACCTCAGAGCTAATGCAAAACGCACTGAGGACCATTGAGGAATGGTGCCAAAGGGAAGGACTGAGGGCAAACCCAAGCGAAACCACGCTCATTCCCTTTACACGCAAAAGAATTTTGGGAGGCATGAAACTACCCAAATTCTTTGGCGAAACACTACAAGTTGATGATCATGTTAAATACCTAGGGCTGTTCCTTGATAAGAAACTAACCTGGAACATGCATCTGCAACATGTAATCAACAAGAGCAAATCAACATTTATGATGTGCAGAAGAGCTTTTGGAAAAACATGGGGACTGAAACCGAAAGTCATGAACTGGCTTTACACCGCAATCATAAGACTCAGAATCACATACGGCTCCTGGTGTGGTGGCCCAAAGTGAGACAAAGGCAGGCAAAACTTAACCTCGGAAAACTTCAGAGGCTCGCCTGTCTGTGTATCACGGGTGCCATGAGCAGCACTCCGACCGCTGCAATGGAAATCATCCTAAACCTCCCACCATTGGACATCACAGTCATGGGACAGGCGAGGATGAGCGCATACAGACTCATACAAACAGGTAATTGGAGATCCCAACCACAAATTGGGCACACCAAAATTACTCATGTAGTCAACATTACCGAACTGGAAATGATATCAGACTACATGTTACCTAAATACTCATACGAAAAACCATTCAGAACACAGCTCAAGTGGGACGAATGGGACTCGGGAGTAGAATCACTATCATCTGGCAACATCATCTGGTACACAGATGGCTCCAAAACAGAGCTGGAACTGGAGCAGGAATACATGGAGTGATGCCAAATAGGAACGTAATACTTCCACTTGGCAACAACACCACAGTATTCCAAACTGAGACACATGCCATAAGGACATGCATACAGATGAATCTAGACAGTGGGTACAAATGAAAACACATCTACATTCTTTCTGATAGCCAGAGCGCAATAAAAGCTCTGAATTCAGTACAGATTAAGTCAAAGCAGGTATGGGAATGCCTTCAGAGCCTCAATGAACTGGCAAAACACAACAAGGTAACACTTGTGTGGGTGCCTGGACACAGAGGAATCGAAGGTAATGAAAAAGCAGACCAACTTGCCAGACGAGCTTCTGAACTACCATTCATAGGCCCAGAACCACTGTTTGGCATTAGCAAAACCCGATGCGGAAACCTAATAAATGAGTGGAAGAAAACAAGACAACAAACATATTGGGACCAAATCGAAGGCATCGACACAGCACAGCCATGGTGAGGCAAACACTGACGGCTGACATTCTCAACCTGAACAGACCTAAGATACGCATACTTACCGGCTTACTAACCGGACATTGCGCCCTTAGGAAACACCTGCACACCATGGGAATAAACAGAGAAACCGTGGAGTGCAGACTTTGTGGTGACGAGGAGGAAACAGCCTCTCACATCATCTTCGAATGCGACGCGCTGTACAACAAGCGCTACAGAATATTCGGACAGACCAACCTAGAAATAGGCATGAATCCGAAACACCTAGTGAATAGATTACTAAACCTGATAAAAGATACGGTCCTATTTAACTAGGAACTACTGACGACAGAATACAATAGACCCCAGTTGGTCTCAGTGTTAAGGGTCACCCTCACGGGTAAACCCTGCGTCTGGCTCGTCAGCCTCAAACCAACCAACCGAAGATGACCTGCTCTGTTTGGACTCTGACTTGACCAGGTGCTATAGTGAAGCGAGACCTCCAGAGTAGCATCAGCTGTTCAATTCATTCCACTATTTTATCGGGTACCGCAAGGCATCTAAGCAAATGCATGATGAGCGCATGCGATGTTGCATAAAATGCCTTGCGATAATCGATACAGGCCATTGAAATATTACGCTTATACTGCACGAAGTCCTCCGTGATGCATCTTTCGATCAGCAGGTTCTTCTTGCAGCCAGCGAACCCCTCCTTTGACCCTCTTTGCTCCATATATCATACAAAGGCTCAACTGCGGAGAATATTCACATGTATAAGATGTGGGTAAACATTTCATAACATGCGTTCAAGCATGTTATTGGTCAGTAGTTCTCCGGATCAGATGAATCTCCGTTTTTGGGGATTAGCACGGTTCGCCCCTCGACAAACCAATCCGAAATCTGTTACTACCCATCTAGCTATGAGTCAAGAACTCTTGCTAGATGGTAGTGGGTATATGGAATTTGTTTCCACCAGTAGTTATTTAGACCATCAGGGCCTGTAGTAGCAAAGTTCTTCGAGCCTTTGAGGGCCCGTCGAGCTTCTTCCGGAGTTAAAGGATTGCGCAGTTCATTGAGCTCAGGTTGACGAAGCCTCCTACAGAAAGCTACGAACTGCGCCGGCGGGTTATCTACAACAAATGGAGACTCTTGGAATAGGCGAGAAAGTGTATCACGGAACTTCATGTTTCCGTGATGCTTATCGCCCGCCTCAATAGTGACTTTTTTGCAGCCACTAGCATTCATATCCTATCAAGGCAGTGCTATTTGATGGTAAACATCTCGTCTTGAATTTGCGGCAATTCGTCGCACTGCGGGCGTGAAGGGCCTATTGGCCGCCACGTAGTCCGCCACGTAGTCCGCCACTCTCTGAATACGAGACGCGAGTTGTCTCGCCGACTTGATCTTAACTTCCAAGTTGTGAATGCGTCGCTCATGCCTCCCAATAAGAAGGGTGGTATCCCTTCTCTCCGCTTGGGACAGGGTCTGAGAGGCGTCATACACGGCAGAGTTGATCTGTCAGAAATCAGCCTTTTCCAAAAGGACATCGTGAATCTCCGCATCCAGTTGTTGCGACTTCAGGGGCTTGCGAGTTCTGATGCCTTCCGTTGATGGAATGATGCGGGCCTCCTCTACAGCCAGACCGACAGGTGGCATATCTGCCACTTCTGCCACTTCGTTAACCGCCTGAGGAAGGGCTCTGACATAGCCTCGATCCCGAAAATGAGATACATAATCCCTTATTCTCGCCACGTATTCTCTTCGGGCGGGCTCACTGCTTTCATAGCAATGCAGAAGACCGTCTCTTAGTAGTTCATCCGTTCACTCAAAGCGTCCGTTATCATTGCGGTTGTTATGAGGTGGCAATCCTTCGTTTTGGGCCCCACCACCTTGCCTATGACCCCTATTCCGAGGGGGTCCTGAACCGAGTAGTAGGCTATACCGTGGGGTTAGCTTGGTATACCTACGGCCGACATCAGAAGGAATGAGCATTCCCACCAAGGTGCGCCTTGGTTGCCGGTCCGGTTTTGCACCGGTTGCTCAGGAAAGTGGGCCCGAATTATTATTTTTATTATTAGATATTACTTTATTATTATTATTATTGGATAATACTTATTCTAATAAACAATTCTGGTGAAACAAAATTCGAAAAAATTGGTAGGGTTTATAGATAAGATGTCAATCCAGAAAAAAAATCTCTCATGTTCCCCATTTTTTCAAAGAAGTACTTCAAAGTATTCCCTAAGTTTATCGAAACATCTTAATGTTAATGTTACGGGAAGTATTCTACCGTCCTTGGCAAAAGTACCGTATGTACAAGAAATGTGAATATTGAGATATTGGATTATGTAGGTTGAAAAAACCTATAAATTTTGCGTTTTACCATACAAAAATGATGTATACTCCCGGTTTATAGCCAAAGTTGACTTATCATTTTACCGTATGTACAAAAGTTTGAGAATTTCCTTCGGATGAAGGTCGGATCTACAGAACTGTAAGCAAGATAACAGATAGCAGATACGACACTTTTGCTAAGTATATTCTTGTAGAAAAACTTTGCCAGGCGTTGGGCTGGAATTATTTGGCAGTCATATGGGGCTGTTGAATCATTTTCTGTTCGACGTTTGGCGACACCCTGTTGGAGTAGGCGAAAGGCTCAATTATTTTAAATCCATTTCCATTTTGTTAGTACATCTTATAATCATGAAAATACACACCACTACTTTACACCATGTAAATAATTAGCCATCGAACCATGCTCAAAAATTATTAAAATATTCAGAATTTCTATTTTAGATTAATAATGCATTAAATTTAATAGTTTTCAAATGTATAAATGATTGTACTCTAGAAAACACGATGTTTCGAGTGCCATATCATTATAATAAGTAGTTGTGAACTTCTGATAAAGCTGTTAGATACGATAGGGTCTGAACAAAAACCATTTTTTTAAATTTGGTACTATCTGGTGTGGAGAAAATGAGAAGGTTCTATCATTGTCATTAAAAAAATGTCAAGCCATTTATAAGAGACAAATTGATATTTTTGTTGAGATCGGAATATATTCAATTTTCTCTAATTAAATTTCAAGCAACTTTTTCATAAAACTTTTTTTTATATCTCTCGTGATATATATCAAATTTGATTTTCAGGTTGTTACACATCGATTACCCAAAAACATTTTTCCATTACCACACCATGCTAATGAACTTTTGCCCCATATGTTTTCACCGATAACAACACTACACTTATTTTACAAGATGATAAACAGTCTAGGTACGAATTGCAAAAATATTTTTCATCCATCTTGACTGATAATATAAAAAAAAGCTCACTTCGCTAGTTATTTACGCCTTCTTATTTAATAAAAGTGCCAATCTGTTGTTGACCAAATTGAAAAATTCGTAAGATTAACATTTTTCTTTTGTGATGAATATAACACAAAATGGCGAAAATTTAACAACTGAACATATTGATGAAGGGAAAGTTATTTGCTCATATTTGAATTTGAATAGTTGGCGACGCAGATTCCAAGTGACCAACTTACCGAGGAATAAAAGTTACTAAAAAAAGGGAGGTTACGTTTGTGATTATAAGGTAAAATATTTGTGTTGTTAAAAAAATTGATATATCTGTCAACCGGTTGCACCCCTACGTTCAACCCTCAAAAGTCAAAGACTTGTGCGAGCTAGGGGAAGACGTAGCTCTTACCTTTTAATACGTGTGATGCCATGCACGAGACCGGTGGCAATGCTAAGATTCGAACTCACGCTCTCTGGCTTATGAGGTGAGGACTCAACCCGCACACCACCGCGGCCCATGTGTAAAACGGTTGTTTTCGGTGCTGGTAATTATGAAATCAGGTAGATTAGACTCTAAAAAAATTGACCATATAAAGGAGCAGGCATTTTAGTACCAGAAATTCGAGCTGTCACATGGTGAAGATCCAGAACGAATCGGGCCTGTATCTTCTAAAATTGTCGTGACAGCCAAAAATGTCATTTGGATTCTTCTCACTTCCTGGCACTGGTGGGTGGGATTTTAAAACCCTGCACATAAGCCTCTTTGCTTGGACCCTTTGTGCACCCACGTGCCTGATTCATCTGGGCATGCCAGCTTCCCTGGCGTAATTCAGCAGTCACTAGCTTGAGATCTCGGCTCCCAAGGGAGAGGATTTCCTTTTCAAATGCCCTGGTATATAGGACCTTTGATTGTCTCAGTTGTAACAGTTTTTCCATTGCAGTAACAACTATAGTTGGATCCACATTGAGAAGTTGACTTGAAGGAATTTTCAAAATGTACATACTTTGTATATGATTGGTATAATAAGATTACGGCTTCATCATCTAAAAATTTTTTCAAATATTTCCGACTAAACTATGGACTGACCACTACAAGTCAATTTCAAGAATAGCTTATTGAAAAAGAATATTTATTTCACAGAAGATTGTATATCATATTTTGCATTACTGACTTCTCAATATGGATCCGACTATAGGCTGTCGGAAATTCCTAGGGTGGGTTCTGGTCCAATCAGTGATTTGCCTGATCCCTCCTTGGCTAGCCTGACTGCCTGCTCGTTTCCGTGGACACCCGAGTATCCTGTGACCCATATGAGGGTGACTTTTCATCTTTTTGCCAGGTTTTCCAATGCATATCTACACTCAGACACCAGCTTGGATATGATCCTGTGTGATCCCAGTGCCAGTATTGCTGCTTTACTGTCCAAGCAAATTGCAATTGGTCTTTGACATCTATTATCAAGATTTTCTAGGAGCACTGAGGTGCATTCATCTAGAGAGATAGAGATTTCTTTCTTTAGTCCTCTCTTATATACCCCTACTCTGAACATGCCTCCTGACCTTGAGCTGTCTGTGTACCAGACTATGCTGTCGGCAGGGGGCACACTCGATGCTACGTCATTCCATTCTTCCCTCATAGGAATGACAATAATAGGGCCTTTTCTGAAGTTCAGAAGTGGCAGGGGTTGTCCCATCTCATCAGTAGGATGGGACAGCTTTCCTATGCCTTTTTCCAAAAAGGGAGGTTATAAGATCAAATTTTTGTGTAAAACAGTTGTTTTCGGTGCTAGTAATTATGAAATCAGGTAGATTAGCTTCTGGAAGAATGACCATATAAAGAAGCAGGCAATTCAGTACCAGAAATTCGAGCAGTCAGCTTGGATATGATCCTGTGTGATCCCAGTGCCAGTATTGCTGCTTTACTGTCCAAGCAAATTGCAATTGGTCTTTGACATCTATTATCAAGATTTTCTAGGAGCACTGAGGTGCATTCATCTAGAGAGATAGAGATTTCTTTCTTTAGTCCTCTCTTATATACCCCTACTCTGAACATGCCTCCTGACCTTGAGCTGTCTGAGTACCAGACTATGCTGTCGGCAGGGGGCACACTCGATGCTACGTCATTCCATTCTTCCCTCATAGGAATGACAATAATAGGGCCTTTTCTGAAGTTCAGAAGTGGCAGGGGTTGTCCCATCTCATCAGTAGGATGGGACAGCTTTCCTATGCCTTTTTCCAAAAAGGGAGGTTATAAGATCAAATTTTTGTGTAAAACAGTTGTTTTCGGTGCTAGTAATTATGAAATCAGGTAGATTAGCTTCTGGAAGAATGACCATATAAAGAAGCAGGCAATTCAGTACCAGAAATTCGAGCAGTCACATGATGAAGTTCCAAAACGAATCGGGCCTGATCATCGAAAATTGTCATGACATCCAAAAATTTTATGTGGATTTTTTCAACAGGAGACCGAAATATGTTAGTTCCACTAAGATTTATTTGTAAATTCAGATGCTCACTCTAACAGAAGATTTACCAAAATTATTATTACTTCAACAATTGCACAAAGGAATATTTGAAGCAATATAATATGGTAAATGTTGAAAAAATAAATAGCTGACACTTTTTTCTCTGAAAGCTTTTCCACTGACCTGCACTATAGATGAATAATTCGCAAGCCAGTCTGTTTGTCCCCATACAGCGAAATATTATATCATATGTTTCTAGAGCCTTCAGATGTACCCCTGAAGGTAATGCAGGGTGCATACACTGTGCAAGTCTTTTACTTATTTTGATACGTCTTGGAATAACAGGAAATTTTGTGTAACTCAATAAAACCTGAAAAGAAACTATCACTACCCAATATGAGAACTTGTGTGTTATTATACCTTATTGAGTTTTCCTAAGGCCGAAATCAGATCTGCCCATTCAGATGAGAACTCAAAGTTCTTCAATGCTTTATCAACTGCTGCCACATACAAACGATATTTAGGGTCTTTCATCAGCTCATATTCTTCCATAGCCACAGTTGTCATTTTTGGTAACAATCAAAAACCAATAATTCAGATTTAAATAAAATTTACATGATAACTAATTGACATTAGTTCAATACATAATTTATCACCTAATTTCATAAAATTACTATATATAGATCACCCATTTATTATGCCTGCTTAATTGGTGAAATGATTGAATAGATAACAGAATATTACTACTTCTGGTAAAACAGTACGGAATTATCTCATCACGTTACTATTTTAAATATATAAATAGTTCTCTTCACATTTACATCGCCACCAAATAATAAAGAAAATAGTATGAAACTCTCAACACATTAATAATCATCACAATGTCCTTTATTATGACATCTTAACGTGTCTTGTCTAACTTGTCTTAACCACATTAACACAGAACACCTACTGACAGTATGAAGTATGACAGTACACAGTACAGTGACATTTCAAATTCAAGTTAGTTCTAACACAAACGAAACCACAAACATGCAAACAAACCGTCCCGTAGGTATCGAACTTCCGCTGACGTCAATTCATGACATACGACAGAAAGGGAATGAGATATTTGGAATGTACGAAGGCACCCGCATCACGCACACTTTTCTTCTATTATAACATATCATGGGCCGTGATGGTCATGATGGTAGAGCGCTTTTCTCTTAACCTAAGGGTCTTCCCTAGCTAGGACAAGACTTTTGAGGGTTGTACTCTTAAAGGCTAGTTCATACCCTAGCGCAAGAAAAGCGCCGCATGAACGTTCATACCCACGCGGCAAAAAAATTGTGGTGAATGATGAATCATAACATGTCATTTTTCGATATTTGGGGTTAGAAATTATTTGTTTTTTTCCTATTTCTAAAATATCATTTGAACATGAAAGGGAAGAAGTCAGTTCAATGTTTCCCAGATAACATTACTTACATGTTTCGAATATAATTCGTAATACGGAGTATTTTCCGATTTGGTATGCAAATGACATTGATATCATAATATTATTATTATCTCCAGAAGCCAAGTATTTTCAACAACAATGCAGTTACAGTATAACTAATATCAAGGATCTGTGGTCGGGAAATTCAGCAGAATGTGTTTAATACAGTGTCCTTAAAAAGTCAGATCCAAAGTTTTACACCCCGCTTCAACAGTAACGTCCAACAAGATGCTCAGGAGTTCTTAAGATACATACTAGGTGGGTAGTCTGCATTGAGATTTTATTAGATCTCATTGCAGAAGCGAGATTTGATTTCAACAAATATATTTGAAAATACTACAGAATCGTGGTCTAGATACTTTTGAGTGTTACGAATTCCGTTGATAATTTTGTTCCTCAACTCAAATCTACTTTGAAATGTACATGTTGTGCTCACTGTTCAGTCACCACAAAATATAGGTCAAATAATACTTTTCTAGTATTTGATTTTTCAAAATATGGCATTAACGTAGAATGGGAGAATAATATGTAAATTCTATATAATTCACATCCAGAGCAAGCATTTCTTGCAGAATGCAATGGTTTCAAACCTGAAGACACCCTCTTCAGTTTGTCCCCTCTGTGGACAACAGTTCGTCATCCGAAAATAAATCCCCATCTCCCTCTAATAATCATGCTGAACTTTTATAGCATCGAATAGTTATTTGACAACACTACAAATATTTCATAATTGATTGGGAAATCTCATAAATGCAAATGAAATCTTTTTGCAATCAAAATAAAAGATTCAACAACCAAAGATATCTTTCAAGTTAGTTGAATCAATATGGCGAAGGCATGGAATAATTTAATATGAATTCTGTTGTTCCGTGGATTGCGCAAATTCGCAAAAAGTTAAAATATTTGAATTTTCTTGCGGCAAGTCTGGCAGCTATTTTATTCGCAGAAAAATCGCTAAATTCGCAGGGGTATGGTTTCGCCATTAAAACGACTGACTGCAAAAAGGGTCTAGAAATCAGTCGATTTAACTAATTGCCAAACATTCTTACGAAGGCGTAGAAGCGCCAGATGTAGTGATTTTTCTAATTCCCAGATAAATCTGTCTATTAGACAGTTATTATAATTGACAGATATAAGTGTCTAATAGACAGATTTATCTGGGAATTATACTAATTCCCAAATAATTAAGTGTCTAAAAGACAGATATTATAATTGACAGATATATAAGTGTTTAATAGACAGATTTATCTGGGAATTAACAACATTTTTAAGGTATTTCGGTGTAGGTCATTTGACTCATGTCGACCTACTGAAAAATAGCAACGTCGCTTTACACTTGTCATTCTTATCATTTGCTATGTATGTCACTCGTCTTTTGTCACATTTTGTCATCCGTTGACCGTTAACCGTTAAGGGAGGGTTGTAACACGGCAGGTTAACCTATGGTTTTCTTGACCACTGGTTATCTTCGATCGGGTCGTTGTAACTTGGAATATCAGAAGTTCACCGACTGGTTAACCATCAAATTTCTTACCATCCGATTTCCGATGGTTAACTAGAGTTCAGTCCTCAGAACATTGAATTTTTAATTGTTCCATGGTTTTGTTTTGATTTGGGTTGAGATATTAATATTTTATGTTAGGTTAGTTTTAGCTATGTGGTATCGGTATATAATTAATAATATAACTCTTAACTCTTGCCTGCAATCCAGTTAGGAAGAGGCTGCGTTATATTATTGTACAGAAAGTGGAAGTATTAATTCTGAATAGTATCATGGACATAAATATAATGAGGACAGCTGTAAAACTCACATATGATGAAGACTTTCTGGAACTCGTTGAAGAACTGTTTCCTAAATTAAATAAATGATAATGTTTCCACAAGCATAGTAATGCTTCGTCCAGAATTATTAAAGATGCCAGTAGGAACAAGAAGTGCAAAAAGTACAAACTGATTTTTATGCCATTAGCCGTGTTCCCAGGTGTATATAAGCTCATTGGACTGCACCCACATTAAATATAGTCTCCTGGAGGAGATAATGCAAGGATTTTCAGAAACTGGAAAGGATTTTTTTCCTTGAATGCTCAAACATTATGTAGAGGGTCAAATATGTATTAGAAATTCAGCAAGGATTAGGGATGCTATTAATATCAATTTATTTCGAATCTAACCAAATTTGTATAAAGGAATTATGCAAGATTCATTCATACACTTTCAAAATCAGGACGTCAAGAAATGTCAGTGAAAAATGGATTATAAATGTGAAGTTATAAAATACGAACAAAACATATATATATATATATATATGTTTTGTTCGTATTTTATAACTTCACATTTATAATCCATTTTATATATATATATATATATATATATATATATATATATATATATATATATATATATATATATATATATATATATATATTCAGTTCTCTCGAAGGAGTAGGCAGATTGAGACCTTACAGAGAAACAGTGACGAGAAATGGGGAGTAGGCAGATTGAGACCCCGACGTCAAGTCACAAAAACCGAACGTAATTATACTTGAGGAGTAGGCAGATTGAGACCTCAGCGTAGAATTACGTTTCAACCATTTATTAATTTTCTTTCTTTTTCAGTTCTTGAAAATGGCTCCAAAATCGGAGCCGAAACGTCGAATTTCAACAAATTCTAGACGCGGTTCAACCCGAACTTTTAGTTTTCAAATATCTGACCGCGGAAACCTATCTGAACATATATATATATATATATATATATATATATATATATATATATTAATTTGAGCAATTAAGCGATTAGTCTGCAGCGGAGAATAACAATTGTCCCCCCAAATGTTCCATAGGTTAGAACTAACTCTGTGAATTTTCTCTTCCTGAAGAAGTCAATAAAGGTTGACGAAATATTGAAGATTTAAATCGAATGAGTTTCTTTGTTCAACAGACCGCTACCCGAGAATTCCTACTTAATTATATATATATATATATATATATATATATATATATATATATATATATATATATATATATATATATATATAATTAAGTAGGAATATATATATATATATATATATATATATATATATATATATATATATATATATATATATATATATATATATATATATATATATATATATATATATATACAGATATGACCGCCGTTGTCAGACCAGTACAGCATGGCAGGCGACCTCAGACCCCCTAGAAATACTGATGATTTCAACAAAATTTCTGGTGTTCTATATCTATTTCAACCTAATAAAACAAGGGCAACCGAGAGGGGTAATAAAAGGCGAAAAAAAATTATTTCGTATTATACATCAGACGTTCACACACCCATCATATTTCACCGCTTTTCCAAGCCATCATATACATTTTCCGACATTTTGCCAACGTTTACAGACCCGGCGGTGTTGCCACGCTTTTTGCATGGATATATCCAAAACATTGGGAACGTCGTGTAGGAAAATCTTTGTCGAAATTGTGTCAGCTTCGTACTCTTCCAATTTTAAAAAAGCGTTGTTTTTCGATTTTTTTCATTCACTTGAGTTCTCCTTATCTTGTGCTTAATTATAAGAATCTACAGTGATATATTTTTTCAGAGGTAAAGCCCTGTTTCGCCCCATAAACTTTATTGTGACAGATTCTGAAATACGATATGAATATTTTGTTTTAATAATGACATTTTTTGTCTTGTGTAATTTTTACACATCTGCACCCGATATATCGAGAAAAGAGTTTTGATAATATTTTGTATTTCGCTACATTTAATTAAAATTAAATCAAAAAGTGGGAACCTATTATCACAATGAAAACAAATTAATTTGGTTTTTAATCTAAATTGCGAGTTTTTGTTAACAATACCCAAAAATAAAAAAAACCCAACGAACCTTGACCTCTTTATATCTTCTCATAGACTGCCGCACACGTTCTTGAGATTTTCACGGTTTTTAGGGCTTCCATAATTCGTTCAGTGGAAACTTTGATGGAAGACACTGGTTCTACGCCATAAACTAGGCCCTTTACATGTCCCCATAAAAAAAGTCCAGCGTGTTGAAGTCCAAGCAATTGGATTTGCTCTGCCAATCCTCCGATTGGGAAACACTGTATATGAATAATATGTGCAACCATTCATAATTCGCGGTGAAATTAAAGGTTCAATTCGAATATCTCCCCACTATTCCTGCCCATATGTTTACGCTAAACTGTTCTTGGTGTCCAGATTGTCTGATCATGTTTGGATAAAAATTCAGGTACCCTACTTGGTGCAGTATCCGTCTGAAAAACTGCAAGCGCAGTGGAAAATCTCGAAATAAATTTCTATCCTAAATGCTGAAATACATCAATTCTGTATCAAAAAAAATTCAAACGCTTTTCTTTCTAAGAAAAATGTACTTTTTCATTACTCAGTGATTAAAAGTTAGTAGCATGATGAAGCTAGTGGTACAAAACGCTTTTCTCGAATTTCCATTTTTTTATGTAAGAGAAGTTTCGTAGATAATATTAAATAAATGCAAAAAACTAAAAGTTGCAGTGGAACGGTCGAATTAAGGACGTATATAGAATAGAAATAACTCTCTTTAATAATTTTTGAAATTAAAGAAAATAAGTCCATTCTAAGGGATTAATTTGAAAAAAAAAATGTTCATGTAGAAGTTGCTAACGTCGCGTGCCCCCATCGGAGTATGCCTTTTTTCATCTCCTTCAATAAGTGTACTGGAATGTTTTCCTGACACCAAACTGCTATTTCATAACCTCGACACGTGTTTCATTCACCAAGTGACCATCTTCCGGCGAGAAAGATTCAAACCGAAACACGTGTGGAGTCGGAAAAATAGCGTTTTGGTGTCGGGGTACATTGATTACTACACCAAAGGTTCCAAAGAATGCAATGCAAGTACATAATCTTCTTCAAAGCAAAATTTTATGAAAATGAGAAAAATTAAGAAGCCCAAAACAGATCCCTAAAAAACATCAAGAGAAGTTTTTGCATATACTCGAAAAGTATGTTGCGAATTCGTCAGCCACTTCCTTTTTAATAATTTTTTGCGGATCATCACACTTTTTGAGTATATTGTTATTCAAGTTTCAATCACCTAATTAATCATTTCCCATATGATTTCATTAGAAGCATAGTTTATTCTTTTGCTTGAGAGCTGTTTTTTTAATGGGATTCTATTATTCTTTGCTCTTAAATGATTGTACTACCGGGCCCAATACCGAGAAAATAGCATGTTATCCAATATAATATTAATAAAATGATAATAACAATACTCCCTCATGAATACTCACAGAGTCTACCCAAAGGCATAGACTGTATGGTAGAGGACGGCTATTATTATTTGCCGTGTCGCTCTGGGGCGACTTACCGATTTTTTTAAGGCGTATTCACTTTTCAGCTCTAGGAAAACCCAGAAAACCTACAGCACCTCCACGGGTGGTCGGTGCGCATTTAAAGGAAGCACCAGACGTAGAGATTGGCATCTAGACAATTCAAATCGTCTATCGACTCCGATGAAATTGGAAAACATTCTCTCTCACTCAGGATTCTCACCTGGCCAAGCGCCAATAGAAGTTTCAACGGCCGACATCTGGCCACTTCGCTACCTACCAACAGATATGGAGAATAGATAGGAAGTCTCAACGTTCAGGTCGTAATTTTTTCCACGGTATTGGGCCCGAGAACCTTCTTTTTACCATTTTATAATTAACAAATACGCATGTTTGGTACATATCGAAAGTATTACCTTATAATTTGAAAATCACTTGCGTGATACACCTACCAATATTTGAGATTTGTTGTGTATCAAGTGATGTAAGTGGAAAAGTTCCCAAGACGAAAAATATTATCAAATATTCAATAACTTACTGACATGAAAAAATGGTGTTCTCTATCTTTTGATTGCATATGAGTATTGGAAGATGATTACAGAAATGTTTTCTCAAATATCAGTATGTGTTCGAAAGTCGTTCGAATCATATCCTGTCAATTCAAAATAAAATTTTCACGAAAATTTTGCATGTACTATACTTTTCAAGGTTTTGTATTTTATCAAGTATCCAATAACTTATTGACATAAAAAATGGTTTTCTCTATCTTTTGATTAGGTATTGCATATGAGTAACTGACGATGAAGTTAATTTTTTTTTTCTCATCCTGTTTATTCAAAAATGAACTGAAATATAAAAAAATCATTTTTGATAATAGATTATTGTTCGACTTGTATTAGTAGAAACATATTCCTGAATGAATTGGGCAAAATGTAACAATCTGCTTCTTCTACATATTTCCATTGAACTATAGATATCCTCAAAGCATATAAAATTACAATATTTTAACAGTAGGGTCCAAATTCGACGCTTAAATGGCCTTACTACTCAATCGGCGCGGTTGCCAAATCTTGGGTTGGTATTAGTCGGTCTCTGAGGATTTGGCCTTATGTGATCAAAATGTAACGTATTTTAACAAAACTTTTATGACATCTTTCCAATTTTACCTGTTTTATATTGAAATTCATCTTGTACAATGTGCCCCCTTTTGTTGAATTACATCGCGTCAAACACCCTCAACTAAGATTATCCCTGATGATGGAAACGATTAATTAAATTTCCGAAAGCTTGGACAAACTTAAAAGAGTACTCTTTGATTTTGCTGCATAGCCCCACTATTTACTAGTTCCATTCCTAACTAGTCAGCAACGACTACCCTTCCTTTATATATATATATATACAGGGTGTCCCAACGAAAACTTTCCACCCGGATTTACTGGGAAATGACAAATTATTTTCGGAAACGCGAAAACAGGTCGATTTTAATTTCTAGGGGGACACATGTTAGTAATGGATTTAGTCGAGCAACTTCATCCCCCTGACGGGGGCGGCTACCCCCTTGCGAATCATCATAGGGAACGTGGGTCGAGTGATACATCATCTTAAAGCTCTCTTTATTCTCTATCCAAACGTCTATAATTTTTTCAAAATCGAATGAATGGTAATTGAAATTAGTGTTGTTGACAGGTTCAATGTAAATAATCAATATCTCACCTGTTCCTATTCAAATTCAATTTATTAACTATTTTAAGACTCAATGAGTGGACAGATAGAAAATGGCAACATCCCATCCGGTCAGGTGACCCAGTCACCCCATGAAAAACGAAAACAAATTAGTCAAAACAAAGTAAGTAGCCAGGCTGGGACTATTAATTGCAAAGATCTTTCAACCAAGTATCAGTTTTATGTCGCTATTCGCGAATACAACATTACAAGCGGAAGATACCCCCCCCAATTGTGAGCGAAACGTCCAAAGGAACCTCCTCCACAGAGGTGAACCGACCAAGGCACTGAAGCCCGGAAACCATATTTCTTAGTTTTTGTTCTGTTGACTTTTTCATAGACAAAAAATACCTGTTTTTTATGGTTCTCCTGCGTGTATGTTCTCAGCATGAATTCACAGTTCGCATGGGAAATATAATTTGATTCGTATTCTGTGAGTTAAGTTTCTGCCTGACAATGGTTTACGCATTAGAAGAACGAATTGAGTTAGTGAAACTTTACTACAAAAATGATGATTGTCTAAGAGCTGCAGCTAGAATTTTCAATACAAGGCATCCAGGAAAAAATGCATCTCATACCTATGTTCAAACGTTGATTGAGAAATTCGAAAGAACTGGTTCTTTGGGAAACCAGAAACATCATCCTGAACGTCTGATAAGGAACGAGGCTGTTGAGGTAGCGGTTTTGGGACACGTGGCTATGGATCCTACTCAAAGTATTCGAAGCTTGGCTGACGCGTCAGGTGTAGCGCGATCGAGTATTCAGAGAATTCTCAAGTCACAGCGATTCCATCCATACAAACTAAAACTTGTACATGAACTGAACGAAGACGATTTTGACAGACGTCAACAGTTTTGTGAGGAAATGTCTGAGCGTCTGAGAACAAATCCCAATTTGCTCTTCAATATTTGTTTTTCAGACGAGAGTACATTTTTTGTTAATGGAAACGTAAATCGTCACAATTGCCGCTACTGGAGCGATACCAATCCCAGGTTAATACGTGAGGTCCACACACAAACTCCGCAGAAGTTGAATGTTTGGTGTGGTATTTTTGGCAAAAATATTATTGGACTACTTTTTATAGATGATAATTTGAATGGACAAATGTATTTAAATCTTCTTGAGAATGCCATCGATCCCATGATAACGGATATTATCGAAAACGATGGAGATTATTCGGAAGACAACCTCCATTTTCAACAAGATGGAGCACCACCTCACTATGCAGTGGCGGTTAGAAACTTTCTGGATGAACGATATACCAATCATTGGATAGGGCGATGAGGACCAATTGAGTGGCCAGCTAGATCACCGGACCTCAACCCGTTGGATTGCAAAGTTTTTGCCACTCCGCCAGAGTCACTAGAGGATCTACGTGGTCGAATTGTAAACGAGTGCGGCAGAATAACTGCAGAAGTATTGGCAAACGTTCGTAATAGTTTCGAAAGTAGACTTTATCATTGTATGGAGGTAGGAGGGACTCATTTCGAGCAATTAATAAATTGAATTTCGATAAGAACAGGTACGATATTGATTATTTAAATTAAACCTATTACCACACTAATCTCAATTACCAGTCATTCGATTTTGAAAAAATATGAACGTTTGGGTAGAGAATGACGAGAGCTTTAAGATGATGTATCACTCGACCCAAGTTCCCTATGATGATTCGCAATGGGGTAGCCGCCCCTGTCAGGGGGATGAAGTTGCGTGACTAAATTCATCAATGACATGTGTCCCCCTAGAAATCAAAATCGACGTGTTTCAGCGTTTCCGAAAATAATTTGTCATTTCCCAGTAAATCCGTATGGAAAGTTTTCGTTGGGACACCCTGTATATATATATATATATATATATATATATATATATAAACAGAGATATGCTCTCGAGGGAAATTGTGAATAACAAGTAGGACATTTTATTGGACTAAGCCCTCTGGTAAAAATGCAACCGTAGACACGTGTTTCGATCTTAGGGATTTCCCTCGAGAGCATATCTCTGTTTACTTATATTCCTGGACTCGGATGTCACGCAGGTAGCTATAGCTGCCTCCGTGGCGACGTCGTTTCTTGCCTCGTAAACACGAGGTGTTTCGACTGAAGCCACAAATGTGCGATTGGCTTCCTGTTTGTTGACTCCGTTCGTTTGTTGTTTCACCTGCAATCAAGTGTTGCACATCCTTACACTTGCTTTCACCGTACTGATGAGATCCCTAAGATCGAAATATATATATATATATATAGCACATATTTATGTACATGCATGAAATTTATTGTGTTAAAATTCAGAAATATCTTCTTTCTTAATAGTCTAGTCAACAAGTGCCATTTAGACCAACTTTTTTCAGCAGTCTCCGAAAATTATGATTGAGGTGTCATTCGATTCGGAATGACATCCAGATGATTTTTGAAAAAAATGAAGTTCCGCATGAAAAAATTGTAAAAGTTATTAACAATTAACTAAAAAAAAAAAGATGGCTTTAGTATTTTGTAAATATCTCAAAAACTAATTAAAATTTTTTAAATCTAAAAAAAGATTCAAAAAGAGGCGGAAATTTACTAAAAAAAAGCTCAATTCCCGGAAAACGGGTACTCTGGCTCGGGCAAGCCACACCCACTTTGGACACTTTAACAATAAAAATTATTTTAAAATACTAAATATGAAAATAAAAAATTGGAAAAATTCAGGCACTAACTGAATAGATTAATGAACAATAATCCGCTTGAAAAAAATTTTTATCACAATTTTTCAATTAGTTAATCAATAGTTAATTAATAATTTTTTTCTGCTTGAACATGAACATTGCAAGTGTGATAATTGTTAAACTATAAATTTAAGATTTTTTTCCTCTTTTGGAGCAATTCTTGAAAGGCTTCAGAATAGAACCCCGTTGGAAAAATTAAAAAGTTTTTATTTTTCAGTTTTTTATTAACAATTTTCGTTGTTGCAAAATTAAATACTTAAATTAATCATTGAAAAAAATTTTTTTTTTTAAATATTATCAATAATCCGTTTTTATGTTATCAGGAACTACATAGAAATAATTTTTTTAAATTTTTATCTCTAATTGTTTAAAAAATTGTTATAAACAAATGCGTTGTTTATAAGATAATTGAAATTTTTTTTATGGAATTTCAATCTTTGATACAAATAATGATTTTTAAAAGAAAAATTGTTCCTTAAAAAAATTTTTTTATTGCTTGAAAACGCATTTGTTAATTAACAATTATTTTCTCCCGCTTCTAATTAATATTAAGGAACCATTTTTTTTTTTAAATCATTATTTGTCTTTCTTTCTGATATAAAAAAAAAAAATTCCATTTTATTTAATTTTTCATTGTTTATGCAATAAACAATTTGTTATAAACAAATAAATTTTTACCTTATATTTTTTTTTCTATTCTAATTTCTGTCACAAAAACAGACATGATTTTTTTTCTTTTTTAAATTTTTTTTTATTATTTTTTATTTAATTTTTAAATATAAGTTCTCTCTAACTTCGTCATTCTTAAAAAAAAAATTTTAAAAAAGAAAAAAAATCATGTCTGTTTTTGTGACAGAAATTAGAATAGAAAAAAAAATATAAGGTAAAAATTTATTTGTTTATAACAAATTGTTTATTGCATAAACAATGAAAAATTAAATAAAATGGAATTTTTTTTTTTATATCAGAAAGAAAGACAAATAATGATTTAAAAAAAAAAATGGTTCCTTAATATTAATTAGAAGCGGGAGAAAATAATTGTTAATTAACAAATGCGTTTTCAAGCAATAAAAAAATTTTTTTAAGGAACAATTTTTCTTTTAAAAATCATTATTTGTATCAAAGATTGAAATTCCATAAAAAAAATTTCAATTATCTTATAAACAACGCATTTGTTTATAACAATTTTTTAAACAATTAGAGATAAAAATTTAAAAAAATTATTTCTATGTAGTTCCTGATAACATAAAAACGGATTATTGATAATATTTAAAAAAAAAAATTTTTTTTCAATGATTAATTTAAGTATTTAATTTTGCAACAACGAAAATTGTTAATAAAAAACTGAAAAATAAAAACTTTTTAATTTTTCCAACGGGGTTCTATTCTGAAGCCTTTCAAGAATTGCTCCAAAAGAGGAAAAAAATCTTAAATTTATAGTTTAACAATTATCACACTTGCAATGTTCATGTTCAAGCAGAAAAAAATTATTAATTAACTATTGATTAACTAATTGAAAAATTGTGATAAAAATTTTTTTCAAGCGGATTATTGTTCATTAATCTATTCAGTTAGTGCCTGAATTTTTCCAATTTTTTATTCTCATATTTAGTATTTTAAAATAATTTTTATTGTTAAAGTGTCCAAAGTGGGTGTGGCTTGCCCGAGCCAGAGTACCCGTTTTCGGCCGTATTTTCATCCCTCTGGGAAAATTATAAATATTGATGCTACAATTCCAGGAATTGAGCTTTTTTTTAGGAAATTTCCGCCTCTTTTTGAATCTTTTTTTAGATTTAAAAAATTTTAATTAGTTTTTGAGATATTTACAAAATACTAAAGCCATCTTTTTTTTTTAGTTAATTGTTAATAACTTTTACAATTTTTTCATGCGGAACTTCATTTTTTTCAAAAATCATCTGGATGTCATTCCGAATCGAATGACACCTCAATCATAATTTTCGGAGACTGCTGAAAAAAGTTGGTCTAAATGGCACTTGTTGACTAGACTATTAAGAAAGAAGATATTTCTGAATTTTAACACAATAAATTTCATGCATGTACATAAATATGTGCTATATATATATATATATATATATATATAATATAATAATAATATATATATATATATATATATACCGGGTGACCACGAGGTGAGGTACGCCCCCCAATTTTTCTATAGTTTTGAAGATACAGGTTTCAAATTTGGCACGTCGATATATTACTCAAATACGCATATTTTGACTCCATAACCGAAAATTCACCACTTCCGGTTTAACCGGAAGTGACCCCAAACTTTTTTTTTCAAATGACACCCTGTACAATTTTTTTCATTGTCAGGAAGAACACGCAATTTGTGATAACACTGTTCTCCAAAATTGAAAATCGGTTGAAAAATGGCGGAGATACAGTTGATTGTTCAATCGAACAAAGTTGGCCGTGAACATCAAACTCAAATCATCACAACTGACGAACGGCGTCAGCATTTACGAGAGGAAGGTTCGAGGTAAGATACAGCTGAAAATTGAGCTTCCCATGTAATTGCAGCAACCATATTTCCCATCAATTATCAAACATTTCCTCAAAACGGATTAGTACCCATAAAGAAAGGCTCACAACTGCCATTTCTCAAATAGCAACATACTCTTTTCACATTGTTATGTTGAAAGATGATGAATTATCAGATTACTCGAATGAAAAGATTTGAAGAATTCCGAAAGGAACCAGAAATACAATATAAGTGTTCCCAAAATTGAATGTTCTTCAACGAAGGCGGCTTTGAACATAAGAAAGCTAAACAAAAAAGCATATTTTGTCAACAAAGTGACAATTTGTTCTACTCATTCAATACAAGAGAATTGTAACTTGTTGAAAAACATTCCGATGGAGCGAAAATTTACTAGAAATGAAAAAGTAGATTTACTGCTAATTTATGGCGAGTGTAGAAAAAATGCAACTGCGGCTTGCATTCTTTACAGTTAACGATTCCCTCTCAGACAACGCCAACCAAGTAGAAACTATTTCGCACGTTTGGAAAGGCAATTCAGGATAGAACCAGATGACAATGTACATGATCAGGATAGTTTTATTATTGATGCAAAGACGGAAACTAATGTTTTGGCTGTTGTTTATTTAGATCCCACCATATCACTTCGACAAATCGAACATGAATTACCAGTTGGACGAGAATCAGCTCGAAAAACTCTAAAAAACATGAGTTTAAGCCGTATAAATATCAGATACATCAGCGCCTTTACGAAAATGATCATCAAAGAAGGGTCCAATATTGCAATTGGCTACTTGAGAACCACATAAGGAACCCGAATATGACGAGAAACATTATATTTTCCGACGAATCAAGATATACGAATCTTGGTATGTTCAATAGAAACAACACCAGATACTGGGCAACTGAAAACCCCAGGCTCATAAGACAAGGGAATTTTCAGGAACGCTTTGGATTCAACGTGTGGATAGGTCTGATAGGAACTCGAATCATTGGGCCCATAATATTTGATGGTATGTTGAATGGGCAACGCTATTTGGGATTTCTACGAAACGAAATAGAAGGATTCATGGAGAATTTACCTCTCGACGTCTACCAAAATATGTATTTCCAGCAGGATGGTGCACCTCCCCATAATTCAACCAGTTACCTAGATGAAACATTCCCAAATCGATGGATTGGCACGAATGGTCCTACAAGATGGCCTCCGAGGTCACCGGACCTCACGCCACTGGATTTTTTCATATGGGGTTACCTGAAGAACAAGGTTTACTCTTCTAGTCCTACATCAAGGGAGGATTTGGAACATCGCCTTAGAGAAGCAATTGCAAGTATTACTCAAGCTCAGTTAAATGGAGTTATGGAAGCAATAGTGAGACGTGCAATTTTGTGCAGAGAACATAATGGAGAACATTTTGAACAGTACTTGTAAATCATTTTTTCATTACTTTGATTTCTGTTAGTGTAGTAAGTGACCAGAACCAATAAACAATTTACTTCATACCTTTTTTTTCGTTCAGAAATTAGTTGTATCAAATGTTAGAAATTGGAATAAATATCTAATACATTTTTTTACTCTGCAGGTATATTCTTATGGTGGATTTATACAGCAGTTCCAATTCATGAGTTTTTAGTCACTAGTAAGAAGTCATAAGAATGTTCGTTAATGGAATATTTATTCCAACAACGATCTTAAAACTGCTGTATGAATCCACCATCAATTACGATTAGCATACGAGTAATGAGAAAAAAGTTCGCTCCATCGCCGTAGAATGTTTTTCGACAACTCACATGTTCCATTATTCAGAATGTACCGCAAATTTTCACTATTTTTTTTTAAATATGAATTTTTGTTTAGCTTTCGTAGGTTCAAGCCGCCTATGTTTAAGAATAGTCAATTTTGAGAACACTCATAATGAAACATCCCGTATCTTCGATTCCTTTCGGAATTCTTCAAATCTTTTCATTCGAGTAATCTGATAATTCATCATCTTTCAACATAACAATGTGAAAAGAGTATGTTGCTATTTGAGAAATGGCAGTTGTGAGCCTTTATTTATGGGTACTAATCCGTTTTGAGGAAATGTTTGATAATTGATGGGAAATATGGTTGCTGCAATTACATGGGAAGCTCAATTTTCAGCTGTATCTTACCTCGAACCTTCCTCTCGTAAATGCTGACGCCGTTCGTCAGTTGTGATGATTTGAGTTTGATGTTCACGGCCAACTTTGTTCGATTGAACAATCAACTGTATCTCCGCCATTTTTCAACCGATTTTCAATTTTGGAGAACAGTGTTATCACAAATTGCGTGTTCTTCCTGATAATGAAAAAAATTGTACAGGGTGTCATTTGAAAAAAAAAGTTTGGGGTCACTTCCGGTTAAACCGGAAGTGGTGAATTTTCGGTTATGGAGTCAAAATATGCGTATTTGAGTAATATATCGACGTGCCAAATTTGAAACCTGTATCTTCAAAACTATAGAAAAATTGGGGGGCGTACCTCACCTCGTGGTCACCCGGTATATATATATATATTTCGATCTTAGGGATCTCATCAGTACGGTGAAAGCAAGTGTAAGGATGTGCAACACTTGATTGCAGGTGAAACAACAAACGAACGGAGTCAACAAACAGGAAGCCAATCGCACATTTGTGGCTTCAGTCGAAACACCTCGTGTTTACGAGGCAAGAAACGACGTCGCCACGGAGGCAGCTATAGCTACCTGCGTGACATCCGAGTCCAGGAATATAAGTAAACAGAGATATGCTCTCGAGGGAAATCCCTAAGATCGAAACACGTGTCTACGGTTGCATTTTTACCAGAGGGCTTAGTCCAATAAAATGTCCTACTTGTTATTCACAATTTCCCTCGAGAGCATATCTCTGTTTATATATATATATATATATATATATATATATATATATATATATATATATATATATATATATATATATATATATATATATATATATATATATATATATATATATATATATATATATATATATATATATATATATATATATATATATATATATACAGGGTGTCCCAACGAAAACTTTCCATACGGATTTACTGGGAAATGACAAATTATTTTCGGAAACGCTGAAACACGTCGATTTTGATTTCTAGGGGGACACATGTCATTGATGAATTTAGTCACGCAACTTCATCCCCCTGACAGGGGCGGCTACCCCATTGCGAATCATCATAGGGAACTTGGGTCGAGTGATACATCATCTTAAAGCTCTCGTCATTCTCTACCCAAACGTTCATATTTTTTCAAAATCGAATGACTGGTAATTGAGATTAGTGTGGTAATAGGTTTAATTTAAATAATCAATATCGTACCTGTTCTTATCGAAATTCAATTTATTAATTGCTCGAAATGAGTCCCTCCTACCTCCATACAATGATAAAGTCTACTTTCGAAACTATTACGAACGTTTGCCAATACTTCTGCAGTTATTCTGCCGCACTCGTTTACAATTCGACCACGTAGATCCTCTAGTGACTCTGGCGGAGTGGCAAAAACTTTGCAATCCAACGGGTTGAGGTCCGGTGATCTAGCTGGCCACTCAATTGGTCCTCATCGCCCTATCCAATGATTGGTATATCGTTCATCCAGAAAGTTTCTAACCGCCACTGCATAGTGAGGTGGTGCACCATCTTGTTGAAAATGGAGGTTGTCTTCCGAATAATCTCCATCGTTTTCGATAATATCCGTTATCATGGGATCGATGGCATTCTCAAGAAGATTTAAATACATTTGTCCATTCAAATTATCATCTATAAAAAGTAGTCCAATAATATTTTTGCCAAAAATACCACACCAAACATTCAACTTCTGCGGAGTTTGTGTGTGGACCTCACGTATTAACCTGGGATTGGTAAATATAAGTTCTCTCTAACTTCGTCATTCTTAAAAAAAAAAATTTAAAAAAGAAAAAAAATCATGTCTGTTTTTGTGACAGAAATTAGAATAGAAAAAAAAATATAAGGTAAAAATTTATTTGTTTATAACAAATTGTTTATTGCATAAACAATGAAAAATTAAATAAAATGGAATTTTTTTTTTTTATATCAGAAAGAAAGACAAATAATGATTTAAAAAAAAAATGGTTCCTTAATATTAATTAGAAGCGGGAGAAAATAATTGTTAATTAACAAATGCGTTTTCAAGCAATAAAAAAATTTTTTTAAGGAACAATTTTTCTTTTAAAAATCATTATTTGTATCAAAGATTGAAATTCCATAAAAAAAATTTCAATTATCTTATAAACAACGCATTTGTTTATAACAATTTTTTAAACAATTAGAGATAAAAATTTAAAAAAATTATTTCTATGTAGTTCCTGATAACATAAAAACGGATTATTGATAATATTTAAAAAAAAATTTTTTTTTCAATGATTAATTTAAGTATTTAATTTTGCAACAACGAAAATTGTTAATAAAAAACTGAAAAATAAAAACTTTTTAATTTTTCCAACGGGGTTCTATTCTGAAGCCTTTCAAGAATTGCTCCAAAAGAGGAAAAAAATCTTAAATTTATAGTTTAACAATTATCACACTTGCAATGTTCATGTTCAAGCAGAAAAAAATTATTAATTAACTATTGATTAACTAATTGAAAAATTGTGATAAAAATTTTTTTCAAGCGGATTATTGTTCATTAATCTATTCAGTTAGTGCCTGAATTTTTCCAATTTTTTATTTTCATATTTAGTATTTTAAAATAATTTTTATTGTTAAAGTGTCCAAAGTGGGTGTGGCTTGCCCGAGCCAGAGTACCCGTTTTCGGCCGTATTTTCATCCCTCTGGGAAAATTATAAATATTGATGCTACAATTCCGGGAATTGAGCTTTTTTTTAGTAAATTTCCTCCTCTTTTTGAATCTTTTTTTAGATTTAAAAGATTTTAATTAGTTTTTGAGATATTTACAAAATACTAAAGCCATCTTTTTTTTTTTTAGTTAATTGTTAATAACTTTTACAATTTTTTCATGCGGAACTTCATTTTTTTCAAAAATCATCTGGATGTCATTCCGAATCGAATGACACCTCAATCATAATTTTCGGAGACTGCTGAAAAAAGTTGGTCTAAATGGCACTTGTTGACTAGACTATAAAATTATTCAAATTCTTACAACTTCTAATCTGGTATCTTATTGTAAAACATACATCCCAGAGCAAAGATGGTTTACCACTCTCTTATTGAGGCTCATTTAAGATATGGAATTGCCTCCTGGGGATTCTGTAGCCAACAATTATTTCTATCAGTGTTTGTACAAAAAAGAGCCCTGTATTTATCAGCACAGGAATTTCAACTCTCGCCTGCATTTTCACTCTAGAATCTGTGTGTCTAATACATAAAAAAACATGCAGTTCATTCCCAAAAATCAAGCAAACAAATTAAATATGTATGGAGGCAAAGACCTGAAAATAAAATACCCCTCCCTATTCCAAAATCAACTTTAAAAAGGATTCTCTGATCAATAAAACAAAAAAATATATATTATCCTCTGAAATAAGGAATTAGAAAATGTACTACAAATTTAGAAAAATAATGAAAGAAGCTCTACTGAAAAAGGCATATCATACTCTTGAAGAATTTTACAGTGAAACTGCTATGATTTTACTTTACGTGTGATTTTAATTTCAGCACCTATTATTTATATTTGTTTTTAATCTGTTATCTTCATATGGACAAGTATATCGTTTATATCTATTCTTTGGATCTCTGCCATCAAGTTCAAATGAAATGCCATAACATAACATAACTCTTTTGTCGACAGGTTGACACCTTCGGTTCCATGACCAGTTGGTTAACTACCTGTGTTACAACCCACCCTTAAAAGGCTTGTTATTCCACCAGTGAATGCTTAGTAAAACGTATAAGCTGAACAATGTTAACGAGTGTGGGGGCTTCTTTCGGGTTCGTTGAAGTTTGCATTATTCAATAGTCAACGTATGTACATACATACAGGATTGTCGGTAAACGTCGAACAGAAATTATTCAACAGCTGGCTGCTGAATCTGTTGAATTATTTCTGTTCGACGTTTGCCGACAATCTATAGTATAGGAAAATATGCTAAAGGCTAGATTATTTTTATAATCAAATTTCATTTTGGAATTTATTTTAGACATATCATATATGTCTATTAGACTCTTATATCTGTCAATTATAATAACTGTCTAATAGACAGATTTATCAGGGAATTAGAAAAAATCGCTACCTGGCGCTTCTACGCCTTCGTACATTCTCGATTGACCAGAGGCGCTTTTTCCCCCGTTTTGAAATGAGCAGTCAGTTGCCATGGCAATGGAAAAGCGATATGTTACGAAGACGAATAGAAAAAAGGAAGACACAAAAATGAGGGAAACGCGCGCCACTGGTCGATCGGGAATGACCGGAAATTTCAGCAGCCAACTGCAGGTTGGTGTCGATTTAACAATAAAATAGGTTGTGGCAACACTGAACAAGGGTTGTGTTGTCATGTGAATGTTATGATTTGACATTTGACTGATTTTGACAGATATGCTAATGTTATGTCACAGGTTATGGTTAAATATTGTGACTTTTGACCTTAAAGTAATAAGAACCAACATAGCATATGCTTTATGCTTGAATGTCTCAATATTCCCAATTAATTTGCAAAGTTTTAGTAGATTGAAGTGATGGATGAACATAATATTCCAATTGATATCAACACAACAAAACTATTGGAATGGTTGATAAGTAGAAGACATGTCAATAAAGATTGGCAAAATTGTATTTTGAAAATAAGAGAAAAAATCAACAATGCTATACAAGATATGCCAGCTCATGACGGAATTATTCAGTTATTGTCTGGGCAACATATACATTTTTTCCATTGCTTGAAAATTGTTGAGATTCTAAAAGAAACTGAGGCTGATTCAAAAAACTTGTTTGGAAGATATGGATCTCAGCGAATGAAAGATTGGCAGGATATTTTATCATCATATCAAAAAGATAATGTATATTTAGCAGAGGCAGCTCAAATGCTCATACGAAATGTGAGTTTTGAAATACCAAGTATACGTAAGCAAGTGATCAAATTTGAGCAGAGTTTAACAGAATGTGAGAAGAAACTAAAAGATTATTCAAAAACTGAGGCTGCTGCTTTGAAGGAATTCAATTCTTCCTGTGAACAACTTGGAATTACAGGAAATAATATTAAAGCTGAATTGTTAGATTTGTTGAAAGAGTTGCCCTCAATTTATGAGATCACTGCTGAAAATATTAAAATTGTATTACCATCTGTTGAACTTTATACAGAATTCAATAAATATTTATCTGGAAAGAACTGTGACCTTCACATATTACCAGTGTTAGAGTACCTAATAAAATTTGGTAACACAACTACTTATGAGTATACATATGGAGAAAAGCCAGTTAAGATTGAAGAAAATTGTTCCTTAGCTACTGAGGAAGAAAAAGGATTAGAAAGTGAAAAAAAAAAAGATGTTGAATTGGGTGATAACGAAGCAAATATCGATTTTGATATTGACACAGACAATGGAAGCATTGACTTTGGAGATATCACTATTAGTGAGGAACAAAATATTGACTGGGGATCATCTTGTGGGGAAGATAGTTTTGAAATTGTTACTCATGCAGATTTGGAACTCAATTTGGAGGAGTCTGGAATTGTGGTAGAAAAAACTGGAATAGACGGTGGAATAGCAAGTGGTGAAGAAGCTTTGAGTATTCTAGATAACCCAAAAACTCAAGAACAAATAATAAATAATCTGATGGAGCTTAGCTCTTTTCTCAAAATGAGATTATATGAAATGTCTAATGATTCTGACATGCTGGCCATGTCTCAAATGCAAGATGCACCAACTATACTTCAAATGCAAACGTTAGAATCAGTGACAACTATGAATGACTGTATCAATGTAGCACTTGACCAGCTGACAAATAAAAGAATCCAACATTTGCATAATATAAAACACTCGCCTAAATATGCAGATATTTTAACAGCGGCTCTAAAACAGAAATTGTCTCTTGTGGAGAAGATGAAATCTAGCAAGACATTGTTGAAAAATAAAATTCTAAGTTTACAAGCAGAAGCAAGAAATATCGAACCTATCATAAAGAAATTGACCGAGAAAACAAAGCATCTACAGAAGGAAATTGAGGAAGATATTTCCAAAAAGTATAAAAACAGACAGGTCAATATTGTGGGTGCAGTGAATTTACTATAAGTATAGTAAAGATATGTAAAGCTACTTATCAGTTTTGTGTGAATAAAGTATTTTCCTAAAATGATTGAGAAATATTTAAAGATAAAAATATATGGAAACACACTATCATTAATCAGTGATAGTTGGGTCCAAAACAGCAACAAAATTATTAGCTGAACAATGAGAATTCGTTCTTTATGTCAAGTTGGGCAAAATGTTATTTGTAAAATTTCTTGGTAGGGAAGTTTTTTTGGGACTGTCCAAAAACTAGAATTTCTCGAAAATTCTGTCTGGCATTGTTATTGACTCAATAAGAAAACAGATATACAAAATCTCAACTCTTACCTATTTTTTTATAAATATTGGGCCCTAGGACTATTATTATCAAAAGGTAATAATAGTTGATCACGTTCATCAGTTCATAAGTATTGAAGAATAAAGAAAACTATAAATGTTACTCGATTTCCATTAAAGGTTATTTGTTACAACTGGTTACTTGACATCTTGACAATGGTGTAATAGCTGAAACAGGTCATAAATAAACCAAGATTCAATGGAAAGTAGACAAAAAGTATATTTTTCTCTATTCTTCAATCAACATCAAGTTCTATAAAATAAATCAGCAGTCGAACAAGTTATTAGGTACACACTAGACAATTTTATTCATTCATACTCATCACCATTGAACTTTCTTTTATTCTCCTTTATCATTGAAATTTCCGTTTACTGTTTCGAGGCCATTAATCAAAGACACTAATTGTCGTTTTTTATCGTCGGAAATTTATACTTTCGCTAAGAAAATACTATATGACTCGTTGATCTCTATTGTTTTCCGTCAAAGATTGACAACCATATTGCATTGAAATCGGTTTTGTCGGTGCCACACTTGCTCTTGCCTTCACCAAACTAATTTCTACTTTCTTTCATCGTCACTCTGAGGTATGCAACGGCTACAAAAGCTTTTTTACTGCCATCGCAGATAATGTGCAGTTGTATGTTACGTGCTAATGGAATTTCATGTGAATAACATTTGGGTATGATAATTTCGTCAATTCAATTCAAGTTTCTGAGCCAGTATTTCCACATGATATAGGTTTCAGAATCCAAGTTAGCATCCTATCCCTAGTCCTCCAGATGTCACGACGTAACATTCTTCCTCTCACAGAAGAGTTCACAATTACATGTTAAAAAGTAAGAGCTACGTCTTACTTAGCTCGCATAAGTATCTCGAAGACTTCTGAGGGTTGCTTGTAAGGGTGGAGCTGGTTGAAGAAAACAATTTCTTTTTCTCTCGGGAGTAATCAGAGGAAAATATAATGAATGGATTTCTGCTTACTCATATCTAGTTTCAACAGAAACAGAATTCTATATAAAAGAGGTCTTGTGTAATTTGAGATTTGTAGTTACGGTTATAGCTAATGTAATCCACCTAAACTTCATTCATCCCAAGAAACATTACAGTTTTTATAGAGATATAGCTACAGTGAACAAAAGAGTTTTGAACTTAAAATGAAAAACGTTTTCTTATAGAAACTTTGGAAACCAAGCCCATTTTCAGGAAAAATTAATTCTGCATTCATGTGTGATTCACCCTAAACCCACACGCAATTTGATTTGTGAAGCGTCATGTTCCCGTAATAGTGCAGCAAAAATTTTCCCGCACACTTGAGTTGTTTCAATTGAGTATTTTACCGCACGCGAAAATTTAGTCACGAGTGTTACATAGAATTTTTTATTGCGGTTATAAAAAAAATCTTGATACTAACTCGAATGGAAACGTACTTTCCGCCTTCGACTGTTTGTCCGAACATCGCTTTGCGTCCCACGGGAAGTGAATGGTTTATATCTACACGCGTTTGGAGAGTTACTTTCCGCTCATGTGCAGAAAGTAAATCGCACCCGTGTGGATAAAAGCTGTCAGATGCTCAATTTCTGTTTGGAGTAACCGACCCAAGCTATGAAATTTATAATTTCTTAGCCAAAAATCAATGCATTTGAAAAGTATAATTTTTTCATCTTCAAAATATAAAAAAAAGATATCGGTGGGATTCGATCCCGCGGTTCAAGTTCTGAAACTCACAGCTCTACCAATCACTAATTGGTCATGAATAATTAATAATTCAGGAATTTGTACAGTCCCACGGAAAATGTCTTATATCCGAGCCACGGCAAATAATAATAATAGCCGTCCTCTACCCGCACAGGCTATGCCTTTGGGTACACTCAACGAGTGTTTATGAGGGAGTCCCACTAAACATGGAAACTTACAACTACTTGCA
This sequence comes from Chrysolina americana, assembly GCA_958502065.1. Classification (NCBI taxonomy): domain Eukaryota; kingdom Metazoa; phylum Arthropoda; class Insecta; order Coleoptera; family Chrysomelidae; genus Chrysolina; species Chrysolina americana. Next base: position 73,792,139 of record OY293412.1, read on the forward strand.
GAGAACTCCCTGGCCATTGCAGATTCAAACTTGAAACGGAAAATTCATTCACTAAGGCAGAAAATGTGCATACGTTAAGTTGATATTGCTCACTTACCGAATACTTCCGGGCATAAATTCATACCTGACAGTTTTTTACCAATTACAAATGTTAAATTTCAAAACACATTAAAAATAATACTTGTATAACATATACATATTAAAACTTGTATCAGTAAGTTTGATGTAAACTTTGATGTGATATTTCTCAAACCAAAGCTTGTCGTATATTTTGGGACATGAATTATTTGGGATTTTACAACCAATTGTTTAGAAGGTTTTCATTTCAAAACTATCATTTCCAAGTTGGATCCCAGCTTCGATGTACATTATTTCAGCATCCTAAGATTGCAGTAAATTTGTGGTGATAAATTATTGGGAAATTCATGCAAAACCTTTGCATGCATATTTAGTTAAAAATTCGTAAATTTTAGACGAACCTATCCTGACCTGAATTATTTAATAAACAGATTAAACTGAAAAAAGGGCACATTGTTTTATTCACCGGTGGCTCAACAAAGCCCGTATCTCATGGTCAAATAGTTTTATCAAATTGCCTAGCAGTGGTGTCATTTCTATTGGCTTATTTAACACAATTTGAAACAATCCACCATAAAATAACGCCTCTGCAAGGTAGTTTTGAAGTGTTCTGTGGTTTTATCTACAAAACAGGCGTTATTGTGTGGTTTTATTAAACTAATTGACCATGATCCACGTAATGACAAGACAGCTGTTCTTGTCATTTAAACTTCCCGCCATTATTGTGACCAATTACAGATCTCGTCCTCTGTATGGTTATATCGTGGTCACGTGATCTACTGTCTACGTATCCATTTTGGATTTGCTTTTGGCTTTTGCTCTAATGCTGATATGGTTGGTGAACTAGTGTAGTAGTGATGTATAACGAAATCCCGCTTCACTCGCGTCTTCATTACATTTGTGTTGGTATTGTTGAAATATGTGAAGAATGAAGATATATATTCAAAATGAATAACAAGGTGAGTGAATTATTGTTTAGTGTACCTAGTTATATATGCAGAATTGATTTCAATTACGGGAAATTTGTTTACTGTCTATCATATGAGAAGGCTTTCATCGCGTAAATGTCTATATAGGTATATAGGTAGATAGATATATGTTTAGGAAAACACATTCGTAACACTAATATTGAAATATGGTGGATTACGTAATCCAATCTTCCGCAATAAAACCTATACAATAGGTAAAGTCGTCGGCAAGTAATCAACAAAAAACAACTACTGCCCCCTACGACCATTGAATTATATTTGTTTAATACTTGGCAAAGTTTTCTACAAGAACCACTTTGCAGTGCTTTTCAAATATCAAAGCTGAAATTATTTTTCGATTTAATTGGGGGAACACCTCCGTACCGGTTTCATGGTCATTGCCAATCATCAGCGAAGGCTAGTTCGACCCAATTGAATCGAAAAATCCTTTCATCCTAATTGGAAATCCCTGAGACAAACACTGAGGTATGAATTCAGCGCCATCTCTGGGTTCCAGTTTAAAATGCACTCCGAATACGTGTCGACTTCAACATGAAGCCAGAAACATCATGAAAGAGGGGCGACACCACTTGACGGAAGACCATAAAACTAATATTGAAATATGGTGGATTTCGTAATCCAATCTTCCGCAATAAAACCTATACAATAGATAAAGTCGTCGGCAAGTATTCAACAAAAAACAACTACTGCCCCCTACGACCATTGAATTATATTTGTTTAATACTTGGCAAAGTTTTCTACAAGAATCACTTTGCAATGCATTTCAAATATCAAAGCTGAAATTATTTTTCGATTTAATTGGGGGAACACCTCCGTACCGGTTTCATGGTCATTGCCAATCATCAACGAAGGCTAGTTCGACCCAATTGAATCGAAAAATCCTTTCATCCCAATTGGAAATCCCTGAGACAAACACTAGCCTTCGCTGATGATTGGCAATGACCAAGAAACCGGTACGGAGGTGTTCCCCCAATTAAATCGAAAAATAATTTAAGCTTTGATATTTGAAATGCATTGCAAAGTGATTCTTGTAGAAAACTTTGCCAAGTATTAAACAAATATAATTCAATGGTCGTAGGGGGCAGTAGTTGTTTTTTGTTGAATACTTGCCGACGACTTTACCTATTGTATAGGTATTATTGCGGAAGATTGGATTACGTAATCCACCATATTTCAATATTAGTTTTATGGTCTTCCGTCAAGTGGTGTCGCCCCTCTTTCATGATGTTTCTGGCTTCATGTTGAAGTCGACACGTATTCGGAGTGCATTTTAAACTGGAACCCAGAGATGGCGCTGAATTCATACCTCAGTGTTTGTCTCAGGGATTTCCAATTAGGATGAAAGGATTTTTCGATTCAATTGGGTCGAACTAGCCTTCGCTGATGATTGGCAATGACCATGAAACCGGTACGGAGGTGTTCCCCCAATTAAATCAAAAAATAATTTCAGCTTTGATATTTGAAATGCATTGCAAAGTGGTTCTTGTAGAAAACATTGCCAAGTATTAAACAAATATAATTCAATGGTCGTAGGGGGCAGTAGTTGTTTTTTGTTGAATACTTGCCGATGACTTTACCTATTGTATAGGTTTTATTGCGGAAGATTGGATTACGTAATCCACCATATTTCAATATTAGTTTTATGGTCTTCCGTCAAGTGGTGTCGCCCCTCTTTCATGACATTCGTAACAGATTACTATACCTACTAGTAAACTTATTTTTTTGTTTGTTTTCACGAACAATTTCACTGTTTCGTATATTTAAAAATATTGAAATTAAAATTACATCAGACTATCAATAAGACCTATGAAGGTATAAAGCAAAGGACAATGGGGGGACATGCTTATTTATACTTCTTCTGGCATTATTTATCCCGTTCAGTGAAAACAAACTCTGCACATAATGTAGGTCTGTGTCCTCTGCTAGGTATGATTATTGAGTAGAATTATTATAATCATAATACTCATTCGAAAGAGGGGGGATGCTGGGAGTAAACGAGCTCTTAAACATATTTCATTGTAAATTGTGCATTTTTCAAGGTGCATTTTCAAAATATGAATTGGTTTTAATGAGAATATATGACACCAAAAAGTAAAAAATTAGATATCAACTCCAATTTCATAATTTCAAAGTTTTTTTGCAAAATCTGTTTTTGGGGTGTTTCAAAATTCATTTGCCAAAAACCATCAAATGAAGAAGGAATTTATATTGTCTTCAGTTGAAAAAAATCACTTGACGTTTGGTTATTAGCATATGAATTATGAAGTAGAATATGTAAATAAAGATTATTGAGATATATTTCTAGAGAAATAGTGAAAACCCAATATTTTCAGTAAAAAGTCTTTTCTTCCGAAATTACTTCAGATTTTCTTTTGGCAATTTCATTCTGGCATACCTTTCATGTTAAGGAGAACCAATCTCACATATCATCTTTTTTTTTGCAGGAACGACAGAAGGAACATTAGGACCTAATTAATATAGAAATGTAATATGTATTTTATTAAACACTTTATAACTGCAATAGTTTTTTGTAAATTGAAAACTTCTTTTCCCTAAACTCGTCCATCTTATGTAGGAACTAACAATGGAGAATATTCAGAAAGAAATAACTTCCATTTTCTTCTTGGGGCTAAAAAACAGTTGATGAAGATACATTGAAAAAAAATATTGGAGTAACAATAGCAAAAGAAGTCTCACGAGTTTTTGAGAAGTTTTATTTTAGTTTGTTTTTTCTACATTATTACGATGTAAAATAGAAATGTTTGACAAAAGTTTAACATCATGATTTAGAGTCTGACACTTTCAATTCAATAAAGTTCATTTTTGAAAAATTTTGCATGTATACTCTCAATATTTTACATGATGGTATTTGGAGAAAACAATAAATATTAAACACAAATCTGACTATCATTTCTATAGAACTTTATATAGGTAAGTAATTCAACATTGTATCCATTTGAGTTGGCGACATAATATTTCATGAAAAACTTTTTATTTTTCGTTTTAAGAAAAAAAGTTACTTCATGAAAAGTTTTGCATGTTCTAGAACCTAATTATGAATAATCAAAAATTTGTTAGTCGTATTTGCATGAGAGAGTGTCAAAAAATACGAGTTAGAGGATACTTTTATTTGTGAAAATATCGAAAATTGTAATTAAAATTTGATCAGAATTGAATATGGCGTTCATACGGTAACACTTTTTACAGTTTAACATTTGAATAATGGCTGTCGTAGTGAAGTCGAAGAATTTTCAAAGGCTCAGCTAGTTTTTAACAAAAATTTCTGTAGAAATTGGTAGGAGAAGAATATGAAAAAGAAGTATTTCTTTTAGATATATATGATTGCTTATTGGAACATTAATAATTTTGAAGATCTTTTCATAATTTGAATTTCGGATTTTGTTACAAGTAAAAGTGCTTTAAATTAAACATGTACCAAATTCATATTTTTTTACTCTATACTCATTTACAACTGCCACATTTTAAGGTATCTAGAACGTGCAGGATTCTCAATGAAGAATACCTTTTTTTTTAAATCGTAAAATAAAAAAGTTTTCAATATGTCGCCAACTCAAGTGAACATACTGTAATAACATTTTAGAAATGCTCTAAAAATTTTCACCTGAAATTTGCAATAAGAATTTGTAACGAACTTTCAAATGGAATTTTTTGGGAATTTTGAAATGGACTTTCGTAAACTGCATAGCAAGTTCACGAATTCAAGTTCACTAATGGCATTCTTGTGCACACTTGCTATCTACATATTTTAGAAGTGATCTGAAAGTTCTCCTATGCTGTTCACAATGAGATTCCTATTATAAACTTACAAATTACAATTTTCAGAAGATTTGGAATGAAGTTCCATAAACTATTTGTCAAGTTTTCAAATACAAGTTATGTATTCAATCCTTGTAGTTAACTTGCCAGAAAGTCATTTTTGTAAGTTTACAGAACCAAGTGTGTCGAAGGGCCCTTTCAAGCTTGATCAGAACTTGCATTGAGTTGGATGATAGTTATGTTCATAACTTGCACTTGGTGATGTAAGTCTAGTGAGAGTTCTATGCAAGTCGTTTATGTTTAGTGGGGTATTATTATCCACATGCATGCGGAAAGTTACTTTCCACTCATATGCAAAAAGTAAATCGCTTGCTCAACTCATAAATAGTTCCTTTGCATAAGGAAGTTCTCCTTCATTCCTGAAAACCTTGGGTTATCCCACTTCAAACAGATGATAATTCTTATAGTTGCCAACACTTATATACTATTATAGGCGGATCCTCATTGAGAAGTCAGTACTGCAAGATAGGATAGTTCATACATACATACATTAATGACATATAAAGGACAGGGCCGTACGCATTACGCTAGACGGACGAATTCTCCTTTAGAACCATGGCCCCCTAGATCGCAAGATATTACCATGTGACTTTTTCTGTGAGGACATTTGAAAAATAAAGTGTATGCTACTCGGCCGCGTAATAGAGAGGAACTTTGCTTTGCAATTAGGCAAGCGTGTCAGGAAATAACTCGCCAAACTTTAAGATAAGTGAATATACGTTTGAGAATAATTGTTGAAAAGTGAATTGATTCAAGAGGTAGTTATGTTGAAAACAGAATAATCTAAAATAAAGTATAATTCGTAATTTTGTTACCACTGTTACAAATAAAAGTATTAAAAAAGGGGATTGAACTTTTTTTTCTGCTCAAATCAGCTCGTGAGATGTTGAAAATATGAATTTAAGGGTTTTGGGAATGCTGATTACGAATATGATTAGAAAAGTTGTCTAAAATAAGCCTTAATATCCTTTTCTCAAAAAAATGCCTTTTTACTTCCCTCAACTTTGCACGCCAATGGTGAATGAATATGATCACTATGCCAAATACTTAATTTTTCTAACATCAAAATCTCAACAAATTCGCATTTATAATAACAGATATTCGGGTGTATTCATTCTGCTCAAATCAGCTCTTGAGATTTTGAAAATATGAATTGTGGGGTTTTTGGAGATGCTGATTCCAATTCTGATAAAATAAGTGATTTAAAATGAGCCCTCATATCCTTTTCCCAAAAAAAAATTTTTTTTCGCCCCCCAAAATACCGCACGCCAATGGTCGATGAAAATGTTCACTATGCCAAAATATTTAAATTACCTAACATATGATCACCACCAAAATATCAAGAAAATCGCATCATTAATAACTGAGATATTAGGGTGTATTCATGAAAAGCGGGACACACTGTATAAGACGCTCGACGGGAGAGAGCAGATAGATAGTCGCAGAGAGTTGCAGATATAGTTCCAGAGTCACAGTAGAAATAAATAGTGAAGTCAATGTTTCAGCTGAATAATTGTTTAAGTAGCGTTTTAATTAGCAGAATTAGTTTAGTGCATTTTTACTACAATATGTTTTCACACGGCTATTGGAAAAACTGGACCTTTTTTTTCCTTGTGGGGTTATGATCGAATGGGACCATGAACATATTCGTTTCGATATCGATACACAGATCGCTGAGAAACTCCAGTCATATCAGAAACTTTACTGACTATTTTTGATAAAAAGTCATACCATTATTGTTATATTTCAGGTAATTGAATACATTTATTACTATTTTTAAAAAAAACTAAAGTTATTTCTCAAAACGTTTCCATAAATCAGCTTGTTGGACCAAAAACGTAAGGGACATATTTTATTGCTCGGCCGGACCTGTAAGCGACCTATAGGCAACATTGGCGTGAAATGTCCCATTTGAAGTGCACTGACGTATGCCACGTTAACTGACTTATCAAAGTGGATCAGACTATAGATACTAGTGCATATGTATACGAACATAAGTAATGAGTATATTAAATTTACGATTGCGAATAATTACTTTCGCACAAAAGTAATATATACTATTTTTTCTACGACCACCCGATAATTTTGCCAAATAGGTACTATAGATATTTAGAATATATGTGCAAGAAAATCGATCAAAAAGGCTGACTAAGAACCATTTCAAGTAACTCCATCAATTTTGAATAATTATTTTCAAATGCAATGGTATATTGCATTACTAGTGCGGAAACTAATATTTTTCGAACGAGTGGGAAATATTGTAGCACGTCGCGCACGCCGAGTGCGACAATCCCACGAATGTAAAAATATCACTTTCGCACAAGTAATGTACCTACCGTATTTTTCCTATGACCACAAGATAATTTTACCAAACAAAAAAACTACGTTATTAACAGATTGTGCAAGACAATCTAAGAGACTGACTGAGAACCATTTCAACAAACTTCATCTATTTTGAATAATAATTTTGAAATGCAAAATATTTTCTTTAATATTACACCTAAGAGATCATAATCAGCCATATTTTACTATCAATAATCATTACAAATTTTATTAGAAATATCCCTTAATGAGCTGTAGGTCTGGGGCTTGCTTGGAGTTCACGGTAAATAATAATAGCCGTCCTCTACTCGCACAGTCTATGCCTTTGGGTACACTCAACGAGTGTTTATGAGGGAGTATTATTATTATTATTATTATATAGTTCGCGCCGACAACCCGGGGTGGTGCTGTAGGTTTTTCGGGTTTTTCTAAAGCTGAAAAGTGAATACACCACCGACAGCATCAGTAAGTCGCCCCGGAGCGCCACGGCAAATAATAATAGCCGTCCTCTACCCGCACAGGCTATGCCTTTGGGTACACTCTATGAGTGTTTATGAGGGAGTATTATTATTATTAGGTCCACACGAAGGAAATGAACAATCAGCTCAGTTGGTAAAGGGAAGTGACTTGCAGTCAGTTGTACGCGGGATCGAACTCCCCCGGTGCCAACTTTCTTTTTTTAAGATGAAAAAAATTCTTATTTTTAAATAGATCGTTTTTTTGTGCTCTATCGGTGGCACGGCACACTGCCAAACCGTGACCACACAGATTCCATGCAAAGGCTTTGACTGAGCAGTTGCACGCGAAATCCAGGAGTAATTTAATACATTAATGAGCCAACATATTACAGGTCTTAGTATTTATACAAGAGAGTTTGGTTTAAGCATATCTGACATCTCGATTATATCTGACTGCTCCGTTCGCTCCAGCTCAGCGTTTGATAAATTATAGCCGTGATAACAGATTTAAATCGGTTCGCTCCGAATCGAGACATCAAGTATACAGATATGACATATTATTATTATATGCTTCCTAGCCAAGCCAAGTGACACTAGAAATTAGGTAACTTCAAGAAAACCACTTTATTTTAATTTGTCTACGTTTCGACTATATATTCAGTCATCCTCAAGAATCTGTCGATATAAAATAGTGTATAAAAATTGTACATAGTTAAAACACAAGGTCACTGAATATAAAGTCAAAACGTCGACAAATCAAAATAAAGAGGTTTTCTTAGAGTAACCTAAATCACAATAAACTGTACTGATATAGAATCTGTCAAGGTCAAAAACATATACGAGTGATATGGTTCAGTGGAAGAGCAAACACTAGTGTCAACAAGTGGTTGAACTATGCCATTTGATAAGACATCAAATGTATTGGATGAAAAAAATTAAGAAAGTACTTATGAAGAATGTCTTGTCAAGATAAAAGGCTTTTTTTTGTCTGGAATTTCCCAGTCAGGCCCTGTCTACGGAGCCCCGATACATTCGGAGGACGTGCTGGTGTGTCATTAACCCCAGTAAATACTCCCCAGATCCGTGGAGTGATTACTGGGCCCGACAATCATGTGCCCTGAGTAAGCATCATTCCACTAAGTACCCCTAAGATCAGAACCACCATTTAAACAGAATGGTTTAGGTAAGAGTAAGTCTCGACATTTTATCCATTTTACCTTCTCTTTTCGGACGATGTTCGTTTCACCAGGAGCCGATGACAAAATCGTCCTACCTTGATGGTCGAGAAGGACTACAAATTCGGCACTCCTCATTCTCCACAATGGACTCAATATCCCCCGGAGCATAAGGCAACACCGGTCTCGTCTATACCATACGAGTGTCTTAGATAGTAGTACAACACTCGTAGTGCCGAGTTATGCCTGTGGATATAGACTGAGAACTACGGTAGATGAGGGTATTGAAGACATCATCCTGGCAGGCCATTATGAATCTCTCAGTTTTCGAATTAAGAAATGCAAAAGTCAGGTTTTTGGATAAGCCACGGTCAGCATTTATCATCATTATTATATATATATATAATTATATATATATATATATATATTCAGATAGGTTTCCGCGGTCAGATATTTGAAAACTAAAAGTTCGGGTTGAACCGCGTCTAGAATTTGTTGAAATTCGACGTTTCGGCTCCGATTTTGGAGCCATTTTCAAGAACTGAAAAAGAAAGAAAATTAATAAATGGTTGAAACGTAATTCTACGCTGAGGTCTCAATCTGCCTACTCCTCAGGTATAATTACGTTCGGTTTTTGTGACTTGACGTCGGGGTCTCAATCTGCCTACTCCCCATGTCTCGTCACTGGTTCTCTCTAAGGTCTCAATCTGCCTACTCCTTCGAGAGAACTGAGGAATTGTGGGTTGAGGAACTGTATTTATAGTGGACGTGGCTGTAATGGCCGTGTGCAATGTATTGGCGCGAGGTGAACTATGGGCGGGAACTGAGTTGGCGCTAGATGAGCTGTGTGCGGGAACTTGGTTGGCGCTAAGTGAGCTATGTGCGGGAACTGGGTTGGTGGGAAATGAGTTGATGGGAAATGAGTTGATATATATGTATATATATATATATATATATTCGTATCCGAAATGTCCTTCTGGAGTGCTCTCTAATCTGTCGTCAAGGTGGATCCTGTAAGCAATTGCAGTATTCATCTCGGCGGACGGTGACGGACAGCGAGACCTCGCGTGTATACAATTTGTGATAACCTGGACTGCACTGATGAGGGACAACATTCCGAAACCGGTCTGTAGTTGGTTCACCATTTGAATCGGGTGAAGTCCTGCTGTTTGTTCAGAGAGTTCTTGCAAAGTTGTTCCTTCAAAGTAAGGATCTTTGCACATTTGTCTGACTGATATAATTCAATATCTGTCGCGGTGATAGCCAGAGAAGTAGTTGTTTTCTGTCGGACACATGCCATACATACTATACAAAGTTATAGTCACTTCCTAAAGGATTGTTATCGACTGTTTTACAGTCACTTGGACATTATTTGCTCCTTGAAACAAGTATTTTACATATACCATTTCGTATCCGAAATGTCCTTCTAGAGTGCTCTCTAATCTGTCGTCAAGGTGGATCCTGTAAGCAATTGCAGTATTCATCTCGGCGGACGGTGACGGACAGCGAGACCTCGCGTGTATACAATTTGTGATAAACTGGACTGCACTGATGAGGGACAACATTCCGAAACCGGTCTGTAGTTGGTTCACCATTTGAATCGGGTGAAGTCCTGCTGTTTGTTCAGAGAGTTCTTGCAAAGTTGTTCCTTCAAAGTAAGGATCTTTGCACATGTGTCTGACTGATATAATTCAATATCTGTCGCGGTATTAGCCAGGAGAAGTAGTTGTTTTCTGTCGGACACATGCCATACATACTATACAAAGTTATAGTCACTTCCTAAAGGATTGTTATCGACTGTTTTACAGTCACTTGGACATTATTTGCTCCTTGAAACAAGTATTTTACATATACCATTTCGTATCCGAAATGTCCTTCTGGAGTGCTCTCTAATCTGTCGTCAAGGTGGATCCTGTAAGCAATTGCAGTATTCATCTCGGCGGACGGTGACGGACAGCGAGACCTCGCGTGTATACAATTTGTGATAACCTGGACTGCACTGATGAGGGACAACATTCCGAAACCGGTCTGTAGTTGGTTCACCATTTGAATCGGGTGAAGTCCTGCTGTTTGTTCAGAGAGTTCTTGCAAAGTTGTTCCTTCAAAGTAAGGATCTTTGCACATGTGTCTGACTGATATAATTCAATATCTGTCGCGGTATTAGCCAGAGAAGTAGTTGTTTTCTGTCGGACACATGCCATACATACTATACAAAGTTATAGTCACTTCCTAAAGGATTGTTATCGACTGTTTTACAGTCACTTGGACATTATTTGCTCCTTGAAACAAGTATTTTACATATACCATTTCGTATCCGAAATGTCCTTCTGGAGTGCTCTCTAATCTGTCGTCAAGGTGGATCCTGTAAGCAATTGCAGTATTCATCTCGGCGGACGGTGACGGACAGCGAGACCTCGCGTGTATACAATTTGTGATAACCTGGACTGCACTGATGAGGGACAACATTCCGAAACCGGTCTGTAGTTGGTTCACCATTTGAATCGGGTGAAGTCCTGCTGTTTGTTCAGAGAGTTCTTGCAAAGTTGTTCCTTCAAAGTAAGGATCTTTGCACATGTGTCTGACTGATATAATTCAATATCTGTCGCGGTATTAGCCAGAGAAGTAGTTGTTTTCTGTCGGACAGATGCCATACATACTATACAAAGTTATAGTCACTTCCTAAAGGATTGTTATCGACTGTTTTACAGTCACTTGGACATTATTTGCTCCTTGAAACAAGTATTTTACATATATATATATATATATATATATATATATATATATATATATATATATATATATATATATATATATATATATATATATATATATATATATATATATATATATATATATATATATATATATATATATATATATATATATACACGAAATCTTAAACACGTTCTTAGATCACCTAAACGATATCCATCCCAACATGAAATTTACAATGGAGACCGAAATGAACAACTCCCTAGCTTTCCTGGACGTTCTCATTACGACATCCAATAACTCTTTCACCCACACAGTACACAGGAAACAGACCCACACTAACCGATACCTACACGCAAACTCTCATCACCATCCAGCACAAACAAACTCCGTATTGAACTCCCTGATATACAGATCAATTCAGCTTACCGACAACCAGAATAGACCACAAGAGCTGGACAAACTGAAATCAGCCTTACTTCAGAATGGTTACAACAATTCGCTAATCGACAAGTCTATCCGCCATCAACTGACCCGTCCTCCAAAAACAAATGATCCACCAGAGAGTATCCAGTCACACAAAGCTTTCCTACCATACATCAAAGGTGTGACAGACAAAATCAGTAATATCTTGAGAAAACACGAGATAAAAACAATATTCACGGCCAACAACCAAATATCCAAATTTCTCAGATCTTCCAAGGACACAATACCAAACGATTCTCAAGGTATATATGAAATACCATGTTCAGACTGCCCGAGAAGTTATATTGGCCAGACTAACAGACGAGTAACTTCCAGAGTCTACGAACACGAACTTGCTGTGCGTCAGGCATCTTCCACTTCCGCACTTTATAAACATCGAGAAGACACAGGTCACAAAATAGACTTCAAAAACACAAAAACAATTTCCACCGAGAAAACTCTGCAAACCAGGATCATCCGAGAAGCCCTCGAGATAGAGAAGCGCCCCAATTGCCTCAACACTCGCGACGACGGATGTAGACTTCCCAATACCTGGAAGCCTCTCATTGCACGCATCAACTCATTTCCCACCAACCAAGTTCCCGCACACAGCTCATCTAGCGCCAACTCAGTTCCCGCCCATAGTTCACCTCGCGCCAATACATTGCACACGGCCATTACAGCCACGTCCACTATAAATACAGTTCCTCAACCCACAATTCCTCAGTTCTCTCGAAGGAGTAGGCAGATTGAGACCTTAGAGAGAACCAGTGACGAGACATGGGGAGTAGGCAGATTGAGACCCCGACGTCAAGTCACAAAAACCGAACGTAATTATACCTGAGGAGTAGGCAGATTGAGACCTCAGCGTAGAATTACGTTTCAACCATTTATTAATTTTCTTTCTTTTTCAGTTCTTGAAAATGGCTCCAAAATCGGAGCCGAAACGTCGAATTTCAACAAATTCCAGACGCGGTTCAACCCGAACTTTTAGTTTTCATATATATATCTGTCATATCTGTATATATCTGTATATATATATATATATATATATATATATACAGATATGACAGATATATATATATATATATCTGTCATATCTGTATGTATATATATATATATATATATATATATATATATATATATATATATATATATATATATATATATATATATATATATATATATATATATATATATATATATATATATATATATATATATATATATATATATATATATATATATATATATATATATATATATATATATATATATATATATATATATATATATATATATATATATATATATATATATATATATTGTAACGATTTCCAGACCGGCCCTGATCTTATTAATTATCCATCCTCGTTCAACTACAGCTGCATATCTGCTGGCGTACGCATCGCCGAGAACAAGCTGGAATAATCGATTGTTCGATACTATTCGAAGAGCCATCTAGACGAAATGTTCTATACTCCTGAATATTCGAGAGTCAATGGAAACTGCTTGGGAGTATATAAGCGGGACAGTCAGAATTCAGAGGAGTTACAGTTCCGGAGTTCGTCGATAGAGATAGCCACATTAGACATAAATTTGAAATAGTGAATAATTGTTGTAAATAGTGTTATAAATAAATTAGGAAAATTAGTTAGTGCAGTTTTACTACAATTGGTTGTCAGAAGTCGGATGTTTAAAATAAATAAGTGTAAAAGTGTTCGTCGCGTTGAAAAACTGATAGACATTTATCGCGCCTAATAGACAGTTAGTGAACCCGTTGAATATTTGAGTGCAAAGTGGACAGTTTTGCGCGTCGCGGGACAATAAACTGAAAACTTTTTGTGTGAAATAAATAATAGACTGATATTTCGGCAAAGACAATAAGAGACAAAATGTTCCCGAGAAGAGTTCACCTAGTTGACCTTAAAGTTAGTGAATTAAAGCAAGAGTTAGAGGAGCGTGAGTTAGAAACAACTGGAAAGAAGGCCGTACTACAGAAGAGACTTTCAGATGGACTGATTGAAGAAGGAGAAGACCCCGAAACATTTTTGTTCGAAGTTTCTGGAGTCGATTTGAGTGCTATAATGAACAAACTCGAGGAAACCACGAATAGTTTGAAGGAGGAAATTCAACAAAATTCGGTGAGTCTGGAAGAGAAACTTCTAGAAAATTCTGTTAGCTTGAAAGAAGAACTCCTCGAAAACTCGAAAAATCTAGAAGAAAAGCTTCAAGAAACTTCTGTCAGCCTGAAAGAAGAACTTCTAGAAAATTCGAATTGTCTAAAAGAGGAACTTCAAGAAAATGTGAAGAGCCTGGAAGAAAAACTTCACGAAAATTCGAAAAATCTAGAAGAAAAGCTTGAAGAAAATTCGAAAAATTTAGAAGTGAAGCTTCTAGAAAACTCGGAGAATTTGAGAGAAGAGCTTCTAGAAAATTCGAGAAGCTTGAAAGAAGAAGTTTGCAGTGTGGCGAATCGGTTGGAAGAAAGAATGGGAACTGTCGAGACAGAAATGGAAAAATTGAAAGAAACAATAAGTGACCAAGTCAAAGACGACATGGTGGAAGAAATCAAAAAAATCAAGGAAACGCTCCACGATGAAATAAAAAACGGAATCGAGACAGAAATCGGCAGAATAAAAGAAAAATTCAGTGAATTGGAAAAGCGAATGGATTCTGCGCACACCCCAGAAATTTTCAACAGAAATTCAATGCCGGATCTGAGTACTAACGTGGAGGAAGTTCAAAAAGACATAAAAGATTTCAAGGTCAGTACGGAACCAGGAAAGCTCTCATTGAAACCGCCTCAGTTCGACGGAAATACTCCATGGGCAAACTACCGCCGACAATTCGAAGCTGCTGCCAAAGCAAATGGATGGAATGCTGGGGAAAAAGCTTTAGCATTGACACTGGCATTGCGTGGCGAAGCAACAAATATTTTACAAACGCTCACCGCCCAACAACAGGAAGACTATGAACAGCTGGTAAAACACTTGGAACTTCGCTATGGCCAAGCCCACCTTGAACACGTATATCACTCACAGCTGAAGAATCGATGCCAGAAATCAAGCGAATCGTTGCAAGAATTTGAAGCAGATATTGCACGCTTGGTTCGTCTTGCGTACCCAGCTACACCGGAAAATGTAATGGAACGACTAGCGGTCCAGGCATTTTTGGATGGACTTCGTGACCAGGAAACCCGGCAAGCCCTAACACTAGCTCGCCCTGCACATCTCGTGGATGCATTGGCACGCGCTCTGGAATTCGAAGTAGCAAAGCAATCCTGCAAAAGCCAGAGTAGAGTCCGGATGATCGAGGAAGATCCACAGCCACAGGAGCCCGCTAATATCGAAGCTGTGATGCGGAAATTGCTGAAGGAAGTTGTGCCTGAGAGAAGACTGATACGATGCCGAAATTGTAGAGAACTTGGTCACGTGCGTAGCAAATGTCCAACATTGAAAAAATCGACATCAACGATGAAGGTCAAGAAGGAGCAATCGTCAGCCCGTATCCAACAAGCCCCAGTTAACAATGCATATGTCGCTGTACTTCAAAGACAAGACAAAGGTGTCTTCGTTGACGGTCTCATTAACAACGAGCCTCGCACCATGCTGCTTGATACAGGTGCGACTAGGACAATCCTTGGACCTACATTTGCCAAAACACCGGCAAGAATTGAATCGTCGAATTGGAAGCTACGCACAGCAACTGGAGAGCCGGCAACCGTGTATGGTGAACTTCCAATTGAACTGACTTTGGGCAGCACTAAAGTGAAACATCGGGCTCTAGTAGCGGATATTGAGGATGATGCAATCATAGGGATGGACATCATGAACTCCAGAGGGTTCGAGTTGAATTTCAGAGACGGCGTTCTACGAGTGAATGGAGAAGAATTGGTGCTTCACGGGAGAAGTGAAGAAATGGTTCGAGTTCTGCTGGCTGAAGACGTAAGCGTACCGGAGAGGGCTGAAACCATTTTGGAGGCTCGCCTGGATGGAGGTGCGAGCAGTGGAAACGTGGTGATGTTCGAGCCCAAGCTACATGATGAGAAAATTGGACGAGGAATTGCACTAGGAAAAACCTTGTTGCGTGCTGATAAATTTGTGCCAGTAAGGGTAATGAATGTCAATTATTACCCGGTGACCTTGAAGAAGGGAACGATTTTGGGGCACTGCTCGTCAATTTCCTCTGTAATCAGGAGTGTACGCGGCACTGTTAGCCAAGCCAGTAACATGCCAGCAGAATTGGAGAAGTTGGTTGCTATTTCGTCCAAGGACATGGGGCCAGCACAAAAGACCAAACTGAGGGAACTAGTCAGGAAGTATCAGGAAATCTTCGATACCGGAGTAGGCAAAGGAGGTAGAACAAAGGTGGTTCAGCACAAGATAGATACTGGAAATGCCCGACCAATCAGGCAATCAGCCAGAAGACTTCCTCTAGCCAAAAAGGAGGAGGCTGACAAAATAGTCTGCGACATGGAGAAAGACGGAGTCATCGAGCCATCCGACAGTCCCTGGTCCTCTCCAGTCGTGTTGGTGAAGAAGAAAGATGGATCAACACGGTTTTGCGTAGACTACCGTCAACTAAACAACGTGACGAAAAAGGACAGCTACCCTCTCCCAAGGATAGACGACACGCTAGACACGCTGGCTGGATCTACGATTCTCTCGACCTTAGATTTGAAGAGCGGATACTGGCAGGTAGAACTGGCCCAGGAAGATCGAGAAAAGACAGCTTTTACCATCGGCTCCGGATTATGGCAGTTTACAGTTATGCCATTCGGCCTCTGCAATGCTCCAGCCACATTCGAAAGATTGATGGAGACGGTTTTGAAAGGACTATCATGGAAGACGTGTCTGGTATATCTCGACGACATTATTGTGGTTGGCAGATCGTTCGAGGACCATGTAAAAAACTTGGAAGAGGTATTTCAGCGACTGAGAAGCTCCGGACTGAAACTGAGCCCCAAGAAATGTCATCTGTTTCAAAAAGAAGTACGTTATCTCGGCCACGTTGTCTCTGGGAAAGGAGTGGCAGTAGATGAGCAGAAGATCAAAGCTGTTAAGAAATGGCCCGTTCCGAAAGACATTCACCAGCTTCGAAGTTTTCTTGGCTTGTGCACTTACTATCGCCGATACGTGCTGGGATTTGCTAACATCGCAAAACCACTGACCAGGCTCACGGAAGGACAAACAAAGTTCCAGTGGTCAGATGATTGCCAAGATTCATTCAGGAAGTTGAAAGGAGCTTTGATCAACGCACCAATCCTGAGCTACCCCCTTCCAGACGGGAATTTCATCCTGGACACGGACGCCAGTAACGTGGGACTTGGAGCTGTCCTGTCTCAGATCCAAGAAGGACAAGAGAAGGTCATCGGTTACTTCAGCAAGACCCTCAGTAAACCGGAGCGGAATTACTGTGTCACCAGGCGGGAACTGTTGGCTGTTGTCAAGGGAGTTGAGCACTTCTACAAGTACGTGTATGGACGAAGATTCCTACTGAGAACTGACCATGCAGCTCTCAAATGGCTCTTACAGTTTAAGAATCCCGAGGGTCAAGTGGCACGCTGGATTGAGAGGCTCCAGGAATTCGACTTTGAGATCGAACATCGGGCGGGGACCAGCCATAAGAATGCGGATGCCCTATCGCGAAGACCATGTCCAGACGACTGTTCGCACTGCCGACGAACAGAGGAAAAGGAGTCGACACTCTGCAGAACCACGGCGATCGATGATAACTGGAATGACCACAAGATCCAGAAAGACCAAGAGAAAGATCCAGATCTTGGCTTAGTCATCGGCTGGAAGAAGAGTGATCGAAAACCGTCAGGTAGTAGTTCCCAGGAGCAGAAGACAGGAAGTGCTCCGAGAAATCCATGATGGGGTCACCGGAGGACATCTGGGAGTGACGAAGACCCTCCAGAAAGTTAGGCAACGGTTCTACTGGGCCAATTGTCAAGCTGACGTCAAGGACTGGTGCAGAAAATGTGCTGTATGTGCTGCCAGTAATGGGCCTCGAACAAGACCTAAGGCCCCGATGCGCCAGTACAATGTGGGCAGCCCATTCGAAAGGATCGCCATTGACATCGCTGGCCCGTTCCCACAATCTGAACACGGGAACAAGTACATCCTTGTGGCGATGGATTACTTCAGCAAGTGGGCCGAAGCCTATGCCCTGCCCAACCAAGAAGCCATCACCGTTGCCGACGTCTTGGTGAAGGAGTGGATTTGTCGATTCGGTGTCCCGTTAGAACTGCATTCGGATCAAGGCAGGAATTTCGAGTCAAACCTGTTCCAGATGTGTCAGATGCTGAACATCCGGAAAACGAGGACCACAGCTCTACATCCGCAGTCCGATGGAATGGTGGAGCGGATGAATAAGACGATAAACCGCCACCTGTCCAAGGTAGTCTCTGACCACCAGAAGGATTGGGACTATTACCGAAACTTCGGAACTCGTGGGAAGGTCCATATAAGATCATGAAAAGGATAAACGACCTCGTCTACCGCATATATAAGCCACCACGAGGAAAACCTAGGGTAGTCCACTTCAATAGGTTGTCCCCTTACGCCGGAAACCACGATCAAGTCCGCACCGTCAGATCACCGGAAGACGAAATGACGTTTCAGAGGTTCATGTCCCTGTACTCGAACGGACAGAAAGTTCAATATGGGGTAACCCGAGAGGAGTCACGAGATCTTTTCAAGGTGCCTGCCAATTACGCGTTAGCTCACTGTGTGGCAGAAGATCTCCAAATGTCCAGAGGCATTGCAGTAGTTTTCTCCAAGAAGTTCGGTCGAATCCAGGAACTGAGAGAACAGAACCCGGAAGTTGGAGGGGTGTTAGAGCTGAGGAAAGGCCAGAGAAACATCTACTATCTGGTTACCAAGAAGCGTTCTCGTGATAAGCCGTCTTATGAAGATGTTTGGAAGAGCCTTACGAGATTGAGAGACACAATGCTGGACCAGAATATTGTAGACCTGGCAATCCCAAAATTGGCCTGTGGGTTTGATCGGCTGGACTGGAGAGTTATAAGAAGCATGTTGGAGACAATATTCAGATCCAGCGGCATCAACATTCTGGTGTGCTCCAACCATCTTCCTCGACCCAAAATGAAGACTGTGGAGTGCTACTTCCATCGAACGTCCAGGTGCAGATATGGAGAATCTTGCAGATATCTTCACACTCCAAGAATGACGTTTCGGGGCGAAACGTCTTTAAGAAGGGGGCAATGTAACGATTTCCAGACCGGCCCTGATCTTATTAATTATGCACCCTCGTTCAACTACAGCTGCATATCTGCTGGCGTACGCATCGCCGAGAACAAGCTGGAATAATCGATTGTTCGATACTATTCGAAGAGCTATCTAGACGAAATGTTCTATACTCCTGAATATTCGAGAGTCAATGGAAACTGCTTGGGAGTATATAAGCGGGACAGTCAGAATTCAGAGGAGTTACAGTTAATATACAGTTCCGGAGTTCGTCGATAGAGATAGCCACAGTAGACATAAATTTGAAATACTTAGTGAATAATTGTTGTAAATAGTGTTATAAATAAATTAGGAAAATTAGTTAGTGCAGTTTTACTACAATATATATATATATATATATATATATATATATATATATATATATGTTCAGATAGGTTTCCGCGGTCAGATATTTGAAAACTAAAAGTTCGGGTTGAACCGCGTCTAGAATTTGTTGAAATTCGACGTTTCGGCTCCGATTTTGGAGCCATTTTCAAGAACTGAAAAAGAAAGAAAATTAATAAATGGTTGAAACGTAATTCTACGCTGAGGTCTCAATCTGCCTACTCCTCAGGTATAATTACGTTCGGTTTTTGTGACTTGACGTCGGGGTCTCAATCTGCCTACTCCCCATGTCTCGTCACTGGTTCTCTCTAAGGTCTCAATCTGCCTACTCCTTCGAGAGAACTGAGGAATTGTGGGTTGAGGAACTGTATTTATAGTGGACGTGGCTGTAATGGCCGTGTGCAATGTATTGGCGCGAGGTGAACTATGGGCGGGAACTGAGTTGGCGCTAGATGAGCTGTGTGCGGGAACTTGGTTGGCGCTAAGTGAGCTATGTGCGGGAACTGGGTTGGTGGGAAATGAGTTGATGCGTGCAATGAGAGGCTTCCAGGTATTGGGAAGTCTACGTCCGTCGTCGCGAGTGTTGAGGCAATTGGGGCGCTTCTCTATCTCGAGGGCTTCTCGGATGATCCTGGTTTGCAGAGTTTTCTCGGTGGAAATTGTTTTTGTGTTTTTGAAGTCTATTTTGTGACCTGTGTCTTCTCGATGTTTATAAAGTGCGGAAGTGGAAGATGCCTGACGCACAGCAAGTTCGTGTTCGTACACTCTGGAAGTTACTCGTCTGTTAGTCTGGCCAATATAACTTCTCGGGCAGTCTGAACATGGTATTTCATATATACCTTGAGAATCGTTTGGTATTGTGTCCTTGGGAGATCTGAGAAATTTGGATATTTGGTTGTTGGCGGTGAATATTGTTTTTATCTCGTGTTTTCTCAAGATATTACTGATTTTGTCTGTCACACCTTTGATGTATGGTAGGAAAGCTTTGTGTGGCTGGATACTCTCTAGTGGATCATTTGTTTTTGGAGGACGGGTCAGTTGATGGCGGATAGACTTGTCGATTAGCGAATTGTTGTAACCATTCTGAAGTAAGGCTGATTTCAGTTTGCTGGACAAACTGAAATCAGCCTTACTTCAGAATGGTTACAACAATTCGCTAATCGACAAGTCTATCCGCCATCAACTGACCCGTCCTCCAAAAACAAATGATCCACTAGAGAGTATCCAGCCACACAAAGCTTTCCTACCATACATCAAAGGTGTGACAGACAAAATCAGTAATATCTTGAGAAAACACGAGATAAAAACAATATTCACCGCCAACAACCAAATATCCAAATTTCTCAGATCTCCCAAGGACACAATACCAAACGATTCTCAAGGTATATATGAAATACCATGTTCAGACTGCCCGAGAAGTTATATTGGCCAGACTAACAGACGAGTAACTTCCAGAGTGTACGAACACGAACTTGCTGTGCGTCAGGCATCTTCCACTTCCGCACTTTATAAACATCGAGAAGACACAGGTCACAAAATAGACTTCAAAAACACAAAAACAATTTCCACCGAGAAAACTCTGCAAACCAGGATCATCCGAGAAGCCCTCGAGATAGAGAAGCGCCCCAATTGCCTCAACACTCGCGACGACGGACGTAGACTTCCCAATACCTGGAAGCCTCTCATTGCACGCATCAACTCATTTCCCACCAACCCAGTTCCCGCACATAGCTCACTTAGCGCCAACCAAGTTCCCGCACACAGCTCATCTAGCGCCAACTCAGTTCCCGCCCATAGTTCACCTCGCGCCAATACATTGCACACGGCCATTACAGCCACGTCCACTATAAATACAGTTCCTCAACCCACAATTCCTCAGTTCTCTCGAAGGAGTAGGCAGATTGAGACCTTAGAGAGAACCAGTGACGAGACATGGGGAGTAGGCAGATTGAGACCCCGACGTCAAGTCACAAAAACCGAACGTAATTATACCTGAGGAGTAGGCAGATTGAGACCTCAGCGTAGAATTACGTTTCAACCATTTATTAATTTTCTTTCTTTTTCAGTTCTTGAAAATGGCTCCAAAATCGGAGCCGAAACGTCGAATTTCAACAAATTCTAGACGCGGTTCAACCCGAACTTTTAGTTTTCATATATATATATATATATATATATATATATATATATATATATATAATAATAGTAATAGTAATAATCAAATATTAACTTGATATTTTTCACATCTAAAACATATATATATATATA
The DNA here is from genome assembly GCA_958502065.1 of Chrysolina americana. Lineage (NCBI taxonomy): Eukaryota > Metazoa > Arthropoda > Insecta > Coleoptera > Chrysomelidae > Chrysolina > Chrysolina americana. The sequence goes on from OY293412.1 coordinate 73,814,038, forward strand.
TATATATATATATATATATATATATATATATATATATATATTGTTCGTCCATACATATTAAAATAATTGTGAGTCATTTGAAATCGGTAAAATATGAATATATTTTGGAAAGTAACTGAAATTAATATATTTTTGGTTAGAAATGTGTAGTAATAAGAAGAAAATATCATTTTTAATTTCTTTATTATATATAAACACAAACAGTTCAAGCAACCACTCAAGAAGTATTTTAAGAAATGCTTCTATCAATTCAGTCGAAACACATGTAGTTTATTTCTACAACTCTTTTATACAAGATAAATCAAACAGGGTTATTGCATAAAAACTACTTATAGATGCTATACAGTTAAAGATCTAAAACGCGTAAAAGTAATTAAAAAAAACTAATGAATGAAAATGGAATGATGAAATAAAAGTTGAGACATCTAAAAACGTCCCCCAAAAGGTCTCTGCATACGACCTCTAGCTCTCCTTGCCACAGCCCTGGACTGATAGTTCGGTGAACCGCCACCTCTACCACGTTCTGTAAATGAAATAATTGCAGGTGTTATATAAACCTTATAACATTTACAGATCAAATAAATTTAATAATAGTAAATTATCATTATTTTTTAAATGAAACTGTTTAATTTTTGAAAGTTAATTAAAAATTAAATGCACAAACAACTTTATAATGAATTAACCAGATGAAAAAGAAAATAAAATTGATATTGATAATTTCATCCACTGGGAACTAGAAATTTAAGAAGTCTATATTACTGAGATCAATTTAAAAATTAATAATTTGACTGTTGGTATTAGTAATGCCTACAGATGCCATAAACTTTTGTCCAATCATTTATAACAAACTATCTTAATAAGAATATAGAAATAACCATAGATGACATTAATATTAACCTGCTTGATACAACCATTCATATAACAAATAATTACCAAGCAATTCTATAATTGTATGTAAAGACTTTTATCTTACACGAACACCATTACGCGTCCTGCTTATACCATAATATTTTCTTAAGGAATAATAAAAAAAACTAATCAGATTCTATTCAACTCATATGACATGACTGATCACGACCCTATAAGTAAAAATTTCGAATCTAAATAAAAAACTTATATCTTCCGACAGTGCCTTCAAAACAATCAAAACTAAAACTAAAATCGATAAATATAAAAAAACGTGGGAGAGTGTCTGTAATGAAAATAATCCAGAAATAGCTAATAGCATTTTCTATCCTTGGATAACTAACGGTATTATCAACTTTATCAAAACTAGAGACAAACTGAAAACACAATTATCAAAAAATTATAGAATTGAAAAGGAAAATGAGTGTAAAGGGTTCAGGAACAATTTAAATAAATCAATATCAAAAACTAGAAATGATTACTACAAAAATACAAGAATGATAAAAAAAATATCTAGTAATTTCTGAAAGGACCAACAAAATTAATGAAAAAAGTAATAATCAAATAAATAAATATTTCGAAATTGAATAAAAAACATATATCTTCCAACAGTGCCTCCAAAACGATAATTAAAATCGATAAATGTACAATAATAAAAAAAATTGGGAGAGTGTCTGTAATGAAAATAATCCAGAAATAGCTACTAAAATTTTCTATGAAAAATATCTCAATGTTGAAACTTGTGAATTTACTGAAATTATCAAAACTAAAATACTTAAAAAAATAAATCTATGGATGATATTATCAACTCTATCAAAAATTGAGATAAATTGAAAAAACTACTACGAAAAAATTATAGAATTGACAAGGAAAATGAGTATAAAGTGTTCAGGAACAATTTGAATAAATCAATATCAAAAACTAAAAATTATTAAGTACTACAAAAATAAAATATACAAAAACAAGAATGATTACAAAAATATATCTAGTAATCTCAGAAAGGACCAACAAAATTCACGAAAAAAGTAATAATCAAATATTAACTTGATATTTTTCACATCTAAAACATACATATACTTTTCAAATTTTCCACCCTTGTTAAATACAGGTGTTCTCCACCTAGTTGTCAGAACCATAAAAATAAATTATATAAACTGTTGTGTGATATTTGACAATGGAATTTGTTATTGTATTATTATTAAATGAATTTATCAGGGGTGATATCTCTTGAGTTGAACCGCAAAACTCTTTTTTATAGGACTCCATCCTGTATTACATGACTTTAGGTTGCTTCATGTAGTGCCCATATCAAACATAACACAAAATGAATGAAAATATATGTTCAGAACTGTTACTCACCTTGTGAATGAAGATGCCTCTGTGGCGTTCTCTCTCCCCATACTATTGGAGTAGGACCCGATCTCTGCATGTTACTTCTTGGAATAGAAGTTCTCATAGATCTGCGTGCAGAATTTCCTTTCACTACTCTTCTGGAGTTTGTGCTTGGCGATGCTTCTGCCTCTCTACCCTCTTCCTCACCCTCTTCTGTTGGCAGGGTCTTTTCGCCTTCAGAACTTACCTGAAAATAAGTGAGATTCAAATATTTTGTTATGAATAAATTGAAGCATAACATATTCTAAAGAGTACAACATATACTTTTTTTTTAGGTCTAAACAAATGAAAGACTTCATATTAGAGAGAAGCGAAAACAAAAGTAAAATGTCAAGTAACTTATAACTATGATTCTACATAGTAAATGCAAAAAATTTAATAAAAAGAAAAGTTACTTTAATTGCACATTTTATAGCCTCCAATGCATTTTGTGAAATATTACAGTGGACATTAGGAAATCCATTAAAAAATTATTACCCCATCATCTCCTTCAAGCATTTCTTCACCTTGCTCGAGTGGTTGTAATCCTTCAGAGGATGTACCAGCAACAGGAGGGGGTCCCATACACTCCCCAGAGCTTCCTTCGCCGCCTGTTTCATTGTCATCAGCATCTGCACTTATCATTATCAGAGGAATTTCTGCTGTAAAACCGGAATAAAGAATATTTGTAAATAATTACATAAGTATATATTTTGATATTGGATTGTGAAATTTTATATTTCTGTGATGACAGACGAGCTAAATCAACTATAACCAGAAAAAAGATGCAGAAACAGACAAAATTTCGGGATGTACCCCACAGATCATTTTAGCAAATGGAATTTTCGATAATAGTAGTCGTTCTGCAGCACTTTCGCTATTACTTTCGTTCGGTGAAACCAAATATGACAGCAATTTTCTGTATAGAAAGCTAGAAACGGTGCTTATTAGTATTCTGGTGACAAAGTTTGTGTTACCCCGTTCGGTGTCGAATATGAGACCAAATTCATTAGCTGCATGGGTTGCTGTCTTGAAAAGGAATGCTCCAATCCTTGCTTTTGTATTGGTCGCGGACCATGCAGAGATAGGGGATCCAAACTTCTGATGACCTTACAGATTCCATCCAGTACCAGTAGACATTCCAAACTCAAAAACCTACGGCCTTCCTGTTGTCTGGGGAAGTATAACCGAGGGAGAGACGATTTAAAATGCAAGCTCCTACGGAGATGCATCATTTTGCGAATTTTTACGTCGGGTTATCGCAGCTCTGTGACCATTTCATTATTCCAGAGGAGTAGAGTAAGATCGGAACGGCGAGCATATGGTTGCAACTTTGTTCTTCCCTGACAGTTCTGATGACGAGATCAAAGTCAAGTCAAAGTCAAAATATACTTATAAGTCTATAAGTTTAAAATAACTTCTGATAATAAAGCTTCATTTGCTCATTGATAATGTTAACATATGAATTGAATTGTTTGAGTTGGTGCTGATACTTTTGCCACAAAGAGATTTTTTAACAGTGGTTACCTTTTAAAACCGGCGTTGTTCCATCCCGAATTCCATATTCCTCGCATGGTCCTCTTTTGAGATGAGCCGTGTACTTTTCTACCACCCTAAAGGATGTCCTTTTATGCCAAGGCATATAGTTTGAAGTAATCCATGTAAAATGAATGGGGGTTAGGTTTAGGTTAGGTTACGTTACATCTTGGAACCGGCGTTGTTCCACCCCTAGGTAAGTATACATCTCTCAGGCATAAAGATAATGTAGGATGCTTCAGTCTACGAATTCCATATTCCTCGCATGGTCCTCTTTTGAGATGAGCTGTGTACTTTTCTACTACCCTAAAGGATGTAGATCCTTTTTTGCCAAAGCATATAGTTTGAGGTAATCCAGGTAAAAGGAATGGGGGTGCCGCAGTCGTATCCACGGGTTTTCCCGAGTGCAACGGATAATAGCAATAGGAGACTTCGGTCCAAGTTACCAACCTAAAAAATTTTGAAATTTTCCACCACTGGGGAAGGGAAATTTCAGAACAAATTTGTCATGATCAGGTTCGCGTTAATTATAAATATCCGTAAACTACGACTCAGCCTTGTAAACCAGGTAATTGGAACAAAATATAAATTTTTGTAAAGATCATGGGTGATTGGCTGAAAGTTGTATTGGAGCTACTGGTTTCACGTCAATAATGTAAAGTGTCAATGTGTAATGTAGAATGTAGGTGTTCCTCTGTTCCTGTTCCCAATGTTCCTATAAACATTGTGAAAGTGATTCACGAAAAAACAAAAAAATTAAGTTTCGTCCGTTTCCCAAAAGAAAAAACTTGTTGAAATGCCTCAAATGGATAAAGGTAAGTTCATATACTCGCGAAATGCGAATTGCGAAAAGCGAATCTGGCTCCCATTGGTCGATATTCAAATATTTTTAAATATCGAACAATGGAAGCCAGATTCGCTTTTCGCAATTCGCATTTCGAGAGTATATGAACTTAGCCTTAGACTGTGTGGAAAATAATAATAAGTATATATGCAGTAAACACTTTTCTGGAAAATTTATGTATAACTCGAATCCAAACCCCTTTTCACCAATTGATGTAGACTCTGATGAAAATAATTTCGACCAAGACATGGATAGTATCCCCTATGATAATTCTGAAACAGATGCTCAAACCAATGTCAACCAAGACTTGGCTAGTATCCCCCATGATAATTCTGGTGGTAATGATATAGCTATTCAGACTGATAGGAGAGATGATTCCATATTTTCATATGTTAACCTACAAAGAAACGAGAAACGTTTTAAATATTTAACAGGACTACATCCACTACAATTTGATACCCTTTATAATTACTTGGACCCTTTTGTGATGGATAAAATGACTTATTTTCATAAATATAAAGCTAATTATCTAACTGTGATAGATTCATAGATTGTGTTTAATGTTGGTCAGGCTGAGGCGTGGTTTTACTTAAGATGATATTTCCTTTTTAATTGGTTTAAGTAGAAGCCATATTTCTGTGATAATTTATACTTGGATACAGTTTATGTACTGTCAAATATCAAGCATTAGAGATAAAACGTTTTGGGTTGGTAGACATATGAAGAAAAAACCAAAACCATATTGTTTTAAAAATTTTGAAGGAAACTCTATAACTATAGTTATTGATTGTACTGAAATAGCAATGCAAATGCCATCAAAATTTCGTCAACACTACATTCTCAAACTATAAACATTCAAATACAGTGAAATTTCTATTGGGGATATGCACATCTGGAGCAAAAGTATATGTCAGTGAGGGGTTTGAGGTTGAGGGGTCAATTTCTGACAAAGAGATTTTTGAGAAAAGTGACATTACAAATTTTCTAGAGGAAGGAGATGTCATTATGGCAGATCATGGTTTTCTGATTCAAGATTTATGTGATGAGAAGAAAATAAAATTAAATACACCACCACTACTAATGAAAAGGAAACGATTAACAGGGGAAGAGGAGTTGTTAACAAAAAAAAAATTGCTAAAGCCAGGATACATGTTGAGAGAGCTATGGTAGAATGAACGCCTGGAGAATATTTTCAAAGAAGTGGCCTTATGTGATGAGAAGAAAATAAAATTAAATAAACCACCACTACTAATGAAAAGGAAACGATTAACAGGGGAAGAGGAGTTGTTAACAAAAAAAAAAATGCTAAAGCCACGATACATGTTGAGAGAGCTATGGTAGAATGAATTCCTGGAGAATATTTTCAAAGAAGTGGCCTTATGTGATGAGAAGAAAATAAAATTAAATAAACCACCACTACTAATGAAAAGGAAACGATTAACAGGGGAAGAGGAGTTGTTAACAAAAAAAAAATTGCTAAAGCCAGGATACATGTTGAGAGAGCTATGGTAGAATGAATTCCTGGAGAATATTTTCAAAGAAGTGGCCTTATGTGATGAGAAGAAAATAAAATTAAATAAACCACCACTACTAATGAAAAGGAAACGATTAACAGGGGAAGAGGAGTTGTTAACGAAAAAAAAAATTGCTAAAGCCACGATACATGTTGAGAGAGCTATGGTAGAATGAATTCCTGGAGAATATTTTCAAAGAAGTGAATCCTATCTTATCTGATATGTTCAGTGTTGTTTCATTCCTGGTAAACTTTGAAGAGCGGTTAGTTAAATGAAATTTATTATTTATACATATACCCATGTAAAACTGTACTGTAAAAAGTTTGATTTATCAATAAAGCTACAATTTAGGAGTTCTACATTATTTTTTGTGTATTTTCAGATATTTTATTTTGTTTGAAGTTTTGTTCAGTGCATGTTGTGCTGTGAAATTATTTTGTTTTGAGTAAATTAATTACATCTGCACTGTTTTTCTCCAATTACTATCATGGATAAGAAAAACCTATTTTCTAAGTATTTCATTGAAAACATTCATAAATATCCGATATCATGATTTCGACATACAGTGAGTTCCCAACAGAAGGAACAAATCCGATATAACCCCATCAGATTATTTTGTACTTGGAAGTACATTCTTTTAATCAACCAAAGTATACGGTGCTATCCATATTTGAGTAAAAATTAAATTAGAAGTTTTTTTTTTCATTATGACAACTCATACATTTTTCTATATTTGGCTGGGATTATAATTTTGAAACTTCAACTAACCGCTAACGAAAATTACATTTACAATGGCAATTGAATGTGAAACAGGGGCACCAACACAACTTTCAGCCAATCACCTACGGTCATTACATATTTCGATATTTTGATTCAATTACCTGTTCACCAGAGCCGAGTCGTAGTTTACGAATAATTATGAATAACCCTTACCTGATCATGTTAAATTTGTTCTGAAATTTTCCTTTCCCAGTGGTAGAATATTTCAAAGTTTTTTTAGGTTGACAACTTGGATCGAAGTCTCCCATGGGCAATGCAAGATAAGCGATACGACACCTGGTGGACAAATCGGAACTATAACAAGTCAGTACACAATAACTGTTCTGTCTGTGGTGCTATCTGCAGTTAGGTATTTGTCTGTATATCAGTTATATCATGTATTAAGATATTTTTGATTTATTTCAAAGTTCTAATCATGTAATCGGAGCCTCTTTGTAATTCCTAGGAGAAAAAACACGCTGAACTCTCGTTCCATTTGTTTCCTGAACCCGGAAAACAATATGGGCACAAAATGTCTAGTTGACCATCAGAAGGCTTGGATTTTGGTTACAAATTGGAAAACCAGTAACGAATTTCATAAGTGTGTTTGTTCTCTTCACTTCACAGAAAGTCTCTGCTTCAATAAAGGTGAAAATATTCTTCAAATTTAAGTTAAAACATGAAGTTGACTTTTGTTTATTTTTCAGCTGAGAATATTTCTAAAAAAAAGATGTTGAAATGGCAGCCGTGCCTTCTCAAAAGTTACCAATGCAGATAGTTTCACCAGGCAGAATTTAAGAGTACAGTAAAAAGGGAGAAAAAATGAATTGCTATGAAGGCGAAAGATGAAGCAATTATGGTAGACAAAGTATTTACGATACATGTAAAATATTCAAAATAAAGTAAATAATTCCACCTTTCTTGCTAGACAACAAACAACTGGGTGGTGAAGAGGCCTTACTCAATTCGAAAATACTTGCAGCTTCTGGAAATATTGAGAGAGCAAATCCCAAAAAAGTTTATGTCCCGGTATTTCATATCAAACCATTTAAAAGTATCATCAGGTAAGAAAAGGGATTCGGACCGCCAGATCAGCACTTATTCTGATATTTCAAATGCATATTCTGAAAAAACGTATTGACAAAAACCTAAAAAATTTAGATAGTTGAAAAGATAATTGAATTATCTTTTCAACGATGTGACACATGACCCCCATGCCATTTAAATTTTTTTAGTTAATGCCCCCCCGCGCCGTCTTTCGAGCAATCACAGTGTTTCATTTCAAAAAGTAGTATTGGTGAAACCCTCCAAACGGTTTTTTTTTTGAGTTTGTACGTCAAACCGTTCAAAAGTTAACAGGGGAGACTATTAAAAGCCGCACTGTATAAGGCGAGACATGTCACTCGGGAAAAAAGTTTTAGGAAGTTTTTGAAGAAATTCATAAGTGTTTGAAATATTCAGCTAGTTGAAACAGATTTAACTGTTTTATTATTCAGTGCAGTAGTCAGGCGCTTATACAAGGGGGGGATCGAAGAAAATTCAGTGTTACAATCAAAATTGACATCAAGATATTCACAAAATGAATCTAATTTCATTCACCGCGTGCGTAATGATCTAAATTGAATCATCGTTGTTGAACATGAACAAAAAAAATATTCGCCTGCGGCGATATTCAATTTTCTGTCACCCCCTCTCCAAGAATTCCCCCCCCGCATGGAACAAATCTGTATACGCGCCTGGTTGTATTTTTATAGCGAAGTTAATAAAAACTGTTTAATAGTGTGCTCGGCGTATTATTTAGTAATATCGTTACAGTATTTTATTCTTTTTTTAAATACCTAGTAATGTATTGTGAGTGAAATCATATTATTAAATACATACTCCACCTTCTTCTTAATGAATTCTGGCCAAAGTATGACATCAGTTGTTCATCTCGATTGCATTATTTTAATTATTGCTCATCCAATGTTCGTCTGTACATACCTGTACCACTGTATATAAGTAAACAGAAGTGGATTCATTCCCAATCGGCGCCTTTCATGTATCGGGTTTAGATTTTTTTTTTGGCATGTGGTGGGATAAGAGGGATCAGCTGAAAGTTGTCCTGTCTCACTTGGTCTCATGTACGGCGTTCGAACTCAAATTCATTTTCGTTACGCCAAGGGTCGGCTAAACGTAAAATTCGAGGTGGGGACGTCGACGCAAATAGACATGCGCTTGACGAGTGTTTATGGGGTGTTATTATTAGAATTTTGGATCCAGAGAGTTGCTACTTTGCATATTTCAAATCACTTCAAGAATAGTTTAATAGGTTCAGATCACAGCCGTGCCGATCACCCTAAGGGCCGGTGTGTTCATCTCTTAATATAGCCTCTATTACTTATCTATCAGATAAACTTCTCAGGTAGAAATATTAATGGGTAATTTTGTAACGTCTTTTCATCATATTCTATCTCTCTGGTATCTATCATTACTTGGAATGGTACCTAACTTCAGGTTGCTGTCAGAACTGTTCAGTTGTTTGTTGTATTTTGGTTTCGAAATAGAAAAAAAAGTTTTAGGAAAAAGAGTGGACAGGGCTTTAAATTTCACACCAAATGAGACCCGTTTTTTAGTGAAATTCTGTTTGAATGACAAACACATCATAGAAAATAAACAGATTCAGATTGTAGAAATTAAAAGATGAGTGCTCGACACCCAGTTATCTGGTATGCCAAGTTCAAATGATTGTGACTTTTAAATACAGGTTGGTTGTTTATTATACATGGAAAGTTTGATATTTTGATTTCTCTCTAGATGTCACTTGTATGTTCAAAGAGAAAAACGATAAACCAGTTTTGGAAAATCCAAAGTACGAATGGTAATAAGTTTAGAAAATTGTTGATGATGTTTTTTCAGACTGAAATAAGCACAAATTACATTCAACACTTTGGTTTATATATCAGTTGCAAGTAAATCATCTTAGAATCAAAACACCCTACTGCAGTGATTAATTTTTGTGGTTCTCATGTTCTATTAGTTTCGTTTGAAAAAATAAGTTTTACTAATGATTGTAGTTATCTTCTAATTACGTGGAAAAAATATTATCAATTTTTTATAGGTAGCAGGTGAGATGGAGTGCTTCGATTCAAGTCATGAATTGCTGGAAATGGTAAGAACTTACAGACTATAAACACAACTGTTGAGATCAGTTTGTTTGATTTTGAAAATAATAATTTATTTTATTTAGAAGTGAGGCAGGACAACTCTTAGTCGACCACACTTACCCCACCGCATGCCAGAAAAAAATTAAATCTAAACCCGATACATCAAAGGCGCCTACTAAGAGTAAACCTACTTCCGTTTACTTGTGTACGGTGTGAACACAAACGGCTCTGTCACAGTCAAAAGACTCAAAGCTGTTTGAGCTGTTTTCTTTCTCATTTTCTCATAAATCGTTAAATTCTGATGAAAACAGTATTGTTTTGCGGCATTTATCTGACACATACTACTTTATCCCGAACTCAAAATGCCAGGCAAGTTATCCTACAGATATACTATAATTACCTATCAGATAGGCCTACCTGAAGGTGAAAATACTGTAGAAGGATATGTGCAAGGAAGAGTAATCAAGCACTTTGTCTGTAGGTGAAAAGACCGGCCCAAAGCCTTTTTGTGGTTAGGAAAGCTTTTTCAAATCGATGCTTAGTGCTGTAAGCACTTTATAAATAGGGTTAGTGCTCGTAATTCATACTACACTATGTTATTATGAAAGCATATATTATATAGTTAGTCAATCAAACAAAAACATACACCATACTCTTGAGAGTACAAATTCTGCAGTATTTTTATCAATATTTATTTTACAAAAAATTGTGAATTTTTCATACAATAACATTATGAAAGGGTTTGATCGGAACACAACATCTCTTTGAATTGATTTGTTCCAACGTTACAAGAATCATGTACATCTTTTTAAACAAACGTTTTGAGTCACTCCTTCAAAACCCTGTTTCAGAACCAAAATATTTCAATTCCTATCCTCATACTAAGCCAAAGAATCAATATTTGAAATACAGAACCCTCACATTGATAACTATTCAATATAAGTCTTAAGTATTCAATGTCTTCAATCAATCCTTCTGTTTTTCATTTTGTGGCCCATAACTTTGAAGGATACCTTTTCGAACATACCTACATTTATTTTTATTGTTGAAAATATTTTTATAACTATTCTACTTTTTGATTATAAAAGAAAAACATACTACACAAAAACTCTTTTTTCAACCCACTTTAACTTTTAATGGTCATACAACATACAAATATTTTTTGTATGTTGTAGAGCTTTAAGGTAGTAACTTGACTTTTTGTTCAGTGGACACATTACCAACAATAATATTCAGTCATAATAATGAAACAATAAGTCTTCAATATTTTTGAACATTTCATTTACCTTTACAATTTTGATAAAAGTTATTCTTTGGGATCTTCGAATGCTTTCAAGCAAATTATCCAAATGATATCATAAAAATGTAGAATACTACTTAAAGATCTAAGCTAGTAACTTTAATAGCCAAGCTCGTATCAGTTGAATTGAGTTAGTTTAGATGTTTCTGTAGTTTTTCATGGTCACCTTAAACAACAAATCAATTTTGTTTTAGAAGTCAAAATTTTCAGTTGGATAAATTTTCTATTCACATTATTTCTCATAACAAGATCATATTACTCCAAGCTCTACAAAATCAAACTTTTTTCAAGGTGTTCAGGATTCAAATGATAAACACTATAAAATCAGTTCCACCATAACACTCAGTAACACACTTCACCTGGTAAGGAAAAACTAAAAACAACTCAATGAAAATATAAATAACATTTTATTCAGAATTTTATACATACATGAGTAAGCATAATTTGATATTCTATAAAAAATATCATCAACAATAGTCTGAAATTTTTCTTTCCTAGTCAAACTTCGAAAAAATTCCTCTAGCATTCTACTTAGGGGCTGGCTTGTTTTTGCTCGTTTTCTGAACTTTAAAAAAAAGAGGACATATTAATATCAAATGGGATGAAATAACTTACTGGTAGTGTTGATTATTTATCTGTATAATTAAGAACTAGGAAACATTTTAGTTTTGTGAGACAAAATAAATGTAGCATAACTAGTATGATATTATCATCTCCATTTTATTATAATAATGGGATACTTTTTGATTAGCAATATGATGATATCATCATTTTATCTTTTTGAGTTAGGTGAATTACTTTTGCTGATATGTCTGGGTTACCATCTATATATTTTTTGGTGAACTCTCGAACATACCTACATTTTAAACGACAAATATTTTCAAATAATATTAATCGGCATAATGAATAGGAATAGAATATTTTTGTTTGGCGACATTGACATTCGTAAATGATTTTTCCAATGTAGTTGTTTTATTCTATAGCCAGTAATATAATGAAATTGTCTTCGCAAATTTCCAAAGATGAAAGAATATGAAGATCGACTCGTTCTTCATAGCAAATTTTTCAACACTTGCTTTAAAAAATGGCATTCATTCAATTTATATATCAAAAAATCAAATTGCTTTTCTTCAACTACCACAGAATGATCTCTGATCATAGGACATATTACATTAAATGGATGATTGATAGTCAAATAAGCTGGTAATAGTAATAATAATTGACAAATGAACATGCATTCGCCCTGAAAAGGCGGAAATGAGCTAAGTAGCAATAGATTTTTTTTCCCGTCCTGTTGTCATTATGTTCATTTTTGATAAAACAGAATGATGACATTACATAGATTATTTCGATGGTAAAATTATTTCTTAGATGTCTAATAGTTCTGATATGCATGAAATTTCATAGCATTAGATATTATCTGTAATACTAGATGTAGAGATTATTTAAATCAATAATTAAATGATTATATAATTACCCTCAAAGGGATTTTTGATGATCTCATAATCATGTGTTTGTTCCAGGATGCATATGAGCAGGTATCACACATCACTATTCTGAATAATTCATCTTACCAGAAGGATTTGGTGAGTTACCAAAAGTTATGGGTGGAAGGTACCTGACAAATTCAATAATGCATGAGAAGCAGAACATATCTGTGTTTTTGAGACATATGGACTGGAGGCTCTATTTCATCATGAATAGTAAAATAGTAAGTGAGAAGTCTGATGTTTAATGAACTTGTTTTTTTTTCAGTACCTTAGCGTGACATTCAATAGCAGAAAAGAGATATTTATGTATTTTATAATACGTAATCTGCAATCCCATCAGATTTAGAATTCAAGTGGAACCAAAATCATTCATTATCTTGACTCGAAATTTCATTCAAAGGAATTAAGTCAAATTTGAGTTGTATGGCTCAACTAGGTGTGAAAACTAGACAACAAAAGTTCATCTGAACTACCCACACAGTGAAGTTGAAAGCATCTAATGAAAAAGAAGATACTCACCATCAGACTGAGTCATCTGACTAGGTCCTTGCTCATCTGTGCCAGGTAAGGCCTCCTGAGGGGATGACTGCAATGGTGTTGTGGGTACACTCCTCCCTGTGCCTGAAACAACAAATGACATTATTAAAAATTTCAGATCCACAAACTGGGTGTCATACTAGTTTCATCCAAATTTGCGCTGTCCAGAGTTTGTTCAGGTACAACCTCATTCGATCCTGTAATATTATGTTGTGACGACTCGTTAAAAGTGAAAGTCCCGCTCGTAGGAACATGTGGTGAGCTTACAGCCTCTCCAAAACCATCTGAGCGCCTGGGAGCATACAATGTTGGCGTCGAGGGTACAATACCATCATCACCAATGTCCTCTAGGCCGTGAAGGGGTAGCAAATTAGACTGATGTTGCCTGGATGGCAAAGAAGGTATCGGTCGTATACGAGAACATGAAGGTATCGTTACTGAGACAGAAGTAGATGCCTGCGATATGGTTACGCCATTTGTGCCTGATTTCAAAAAGGGGTACCAATGTAAAGTATCTCAAGAAGATAAGAAGACAAAATGAAGGAAAAACTGTGTCAAGACATTCAAGCAATGTAACCATCACAAAAGCAATATTCAAGGGCAGGAAATTAGTAGTGGGGAAGTATGAAGTAAGCTATGTTATAAAAATATTTTCAGAAATAAATTTGAAAGCAACTAGTTAACAAATAATCTTTGAATGTCATGCACTAATATCCGTAAACAAAAAATATGACTCATTTTGTAGAGATTTGAACAAATCTTGTTAGTCATTCCTGCTAGGATGCAGTTATATGCAATAAGTTGTTAGGAGTTCTCTACAGTGTGAACTTAAAAATGCACAAACATTTCCCAAAAACTTGAAAATAATATTTGCCACAATGATAAATAATTATTGCTCACCATCAGTTCCACTGCTGATTGCTTCAGATTGAGCCTGTTCAGAATTTTCTCCTTCAGGACTCTCTTGAATTGATCTCTCACTCTGGTTGGGTACCTCACTAGAATCTTCAATTACTTCCACTTCGTTTCCAGCCTCTTCTTCATCTTCAACTTCTTGGCATTCTGCGTCTTCATAGTTGTCTTGCTCCTAAAAAGTTTTAAAATGAATTTAAAATTATTGTCAAAGAAATATTCAGTGGGCTTCAGTGAACAGGAATAACCCCACGATCACAAATCAGCTAGTTTTATAAGAATAAGCTTTAGTTGAAAAATCACAGTATTTAATTCTATTAGATCTATGAAATATCATTGCTTGAAAATCGACTTCAATTTGAAAAACAATCATCGGCCTAATTTTCTCGGAATGTCACTATTAGTATTAGTTTATTAAAATAGGAAAGCCTAATCTACAAACAGTACAAACATTAGATTTGACAAACTTGTGAATGTATATATTGTATCGTTATTGTACCGTAATTGCATTATATTCATTATTATTAAATTAAAATCTGGAGTAAAAAGCATTTGCCGAGCTAGGTTTATAGGAACTTATTTCATATGTTTGCACGTAGAATCAATACCCAAAGTTTGTTACCCTATTTCGTAAACACTCTGTATGGATAATTGATTTCATCAATCTGTGATTATACTATGGTTTAAAAAAAAATAACACTACTGTAATGAGTATGAATGCTAAATAACCGATGAGTTCAATACTACTTATGAGCCTTTGATAATTTCAAGTAATTTGCAATAAAACTTGTAACAAACTAACTCAAGCCCCACAAAATAGATTAGAGATTGAGACAAAAGCTTACCATTCCTTCCATATCATAGCCCTCAGTATCTGGATCATCTTGTTCGTCATCAGCACCTTCACCTTCATCAGCAGCTCCTTCATCATCACTCTCAACTACAATAACGTTATCATCATCGTGATCTCTTTGGCTACTTGTTGGCACCTGGTACTCAACATCTAGACCACTATCACTTACTGTTCCTGCCTGCTACACAGAAATGGCAAATGAATATTTATACCTAGTAGTTAGTATTAAAAACATAAACTTGTTTACTGAAAAATCGAACCTACGAATTCATACAAATTTTATAAGCCTCAAATATGAAACGTCCTAACATTTGATGTTTTGATGCAACTCACCTGAATTCTGGTTCTCTTGCTTTGCTGTTGAATTTTAGACTGGTCATCAGCCAGACAACTATCCGTATCAGCATCTCTTTGCCTTTTATGTCCTGCCTGAGTAGTTGTTACTGTGTTTGAGCTACTACTGCTAGTGCCCTGCTCTTGAGTCGGACCGCTACTTGGAGGTTCAACTCGAGGTAGTACCAACGCAACTGCTTGTGTTTGAGGTGCAGGTTGGACCTGCATGCTTGTTTCGTCATCTTCTGTATCTTGAGAGGACTGAGTGGGAGGAACAGCCACTTGTCGAGGACCCAGCATTGCAGGGCTTGCTGAACTTGTCGCTGGTACATAATCAGTATGGGAACTAGTAGGGCTACTAGACAGAGATTCAATTGTACTGGAACCAGTTGTGTGGACCTATAATAGGACATGCGCTGTAACTTTTAGCAGAAGAATGATCACAATCGATAATCCTCAATAAACCCTAAAAATAATATTAGAGAAGGCACGTTTATGGCTTCAATTAAAAAATGGAAAGTAATACTGTCAGTTTTTTTAGAGGTTCCATTAGATTCCAATCTAATGTGGATCAAACATATAAATAAAATTAGAGAAGGCACGTTTATGGCTTCAATTGAAAAATGGAAAGTAATACTGTCAGTTTTTTAGAGGTTCCATTAGATTCCAATCTAATGTGGATCGAACATATAAATGATATCAGTAGCAAGTTGAGCAAGTTTGTATTTGCCATCAGAAAAGTTAAAAAAATTGTCAGCTAAGGTGCTACTGTACTAACCACATATCACTCACTGTTTTATTCTGTATAAATACGGAATAATAAATAAGGGAAATGCATCAAAATCACAACTACAGAGAATATTTGTGTTGCAGAAAGCTGCTGTGAGAACTCAAATTAATGACCGTTTTCTGAGAGATTGTTTACGAAAACCTTGTACACACTAAACAAAATTTAAATAATCGTCTCACTTTTACCCACGTACACCAGAAATAAAACAGATACAGTTCAGAAAAATAAACTAAGCAAGACAAAAGACTCTATAATATATTCCCACTTGAACTAACATGCCATTACAAAAAGAATAAAAACTCAAGCAAGTTTTGATTATGAATCTGATGTATGATGTTGATGATTTTTTGCAAAATATAGAGATGCTCGTGATGTCCATCAATAGTTGAGCCAATACTTCAAATTAAATTTGTTCATAATTTTCGTCTTCTTCAACTGAATTTTTTTATATGTATGTAAGCCGAGTTGTATAACAGAATTTTCTGCTATTTTTATTGTTTTTTAGAATGTGACTTTATATGAATTTTTTTATTTATTCTTTCACTGATATGTCTATAATCTATGTTTCGGTAGACCAATAAAAATTATCATTACTATTGAAAAGTGCATTCAACATTATTATTTTTAAAAACCAGATACTACTCAATATATATTGTTGCAACCGAGTGTTTTAATAGTTCTTGGCAGCCTACAAATATTTTTGGGTACTTTTCTGTAATTTTTAGTTGTATTCAAACCACAGGCACAGGTTCAAAATATTTATATAAACGATTACAGCATTATTTACTTAATTTGGATGTTACCTGCTGTTGGGGTGGTACCATGACAGCACTTGGGCTTTGACTGGTTGGTAATACTGCGACGGTCCTTAACTGAGCGGACATCGGCCTAATACTTGCTAAAGGAGGTTCACCACCACTGCGCCAAGGTTGGATTGGAACAGACTGAGTTTGAGTATTTGTAGAATGACCTAAAAGAATAACATAGTTTAAGAAATTAAAAATTGTTCAATATATTCCTTAAATTACCTGCCATCGGTTTGATGTCCGCAGTGGGTCTCTCCGTAGATGACTTTTCTGAAGATGTGGAGCTTGTGCTTGGCTTGGACCCTTGCTGAAGACCTAATTGCCTCTGCAACTGGCTCACCCTTTGATTCAAAGTCTCCAGTTCTGATGTAAATTTATCTTTCTCAATCTGCCTTTCTTCACTCATTTCATCTCTTTCTCTTTCCAGTGTAGCAATTTTCTCCAATAGTTCGGCGTTTTTGCTGCTCTCACCTACTTGTTCGTTTCCATTTGACCTAACTGGTTTGTCCTTGTTGAGCTCTTCCTTGAGGTTATTATTCTGTTCTGTCAAACTGACTATTCTTTCTTTTGCATTTTTGAACAGGGTTTTGAATCGTTCTTCCTTTTCTAGACTGGCTTGTTTCAGAGTTTCTATTTCCTTTTTGTAGTTATCTAACTGTTCTGTACTACTTGTTACTTGTTGATTCAACGAGTCTACTGTGTCTTTGTGTGTTGATTCAAGTTGTGAAATGCGCTCTTCCAACTCAGTACGCTGTTCCTGCAATAACTGTCCCTGTTTTTCAGCATTAACAGTCATTTCATTGTCATGTTGTTTAGATTGTTGTTTGAAATTCTCAATTTCTTTAGTCTGATCTTCACACTGAATTTTATATTTCTTGGCAATTTTTCTTATTTGAGCTAAATTGTTTTTGAGCTCGGTTATTGAGACATCCTTAACAGCAGTGTCTTCGGTAATAATACGATTTTCTTCTTTGAATTTCAGTATTTCACCACTTTGTTGATCAACTGTATTAGTGAGTTGGGATACTTGCGACTGGAGGTTTGTTACTTCTTCACGTAACCTAGCAATTTCGTCAGCTTGTTGATTATTTTGGGATCTCAGACTTCTGAGTTGCTCTTCCATTTTGGTTTTATCTTGTTTCAAAGTATTTATATCGTCATTCAACTTAGTAACTGTGGATCTCTCAATAGTAAGTTGCTTGGCGAGAGTTTCACGCTCGGTTTGAAGTTTTTTCCAATCTTCTGGACTTGTTCTATTCGTTTTTTCAATGAGCATATTGGCCCTTTGCCTCCATCTGGTGCACTCTGCACGCAGAGATATATTCTCACTTTGCAACTGATCAGACTTTGTAGTCAATTCTCTATTCTTTTCCTGCAATGGAGCTACTTCAGTTTCTAATTTCTCAGCACGCTCTCTCACTTCAGTCATTTGCGACAAGAGGGCATCGCGCTCTTGTCTCAGAGATCTATTGCTGTCAGTTATGGCATTCAGTGTTTCCAGTTTACGTAAAACATCAGCATGCTTGGATGCAGATACAACTGAAACCTCATGCTTCTGCCTTTCAAGTTCTACAGCAGCCTTTGCTTCTTCTAATTGCTTGTTGAGCATATCAAATTGAAATTTCAGCCTCACATGCTCAGCTTCTACAATATCAGCTTTACTTACAGCTATGTCTTTTTCTTGTCTCAAGTACTTTATTATTTTCAAAAGTTGCTCAGATGACTTGACATCATCTTCAGTCAACGATCTATTGAACGAAGTTTCTCCAATAGACTGATTCTGTTGGTCCGTTGCCTGAGCTTGCAGTATGTTCAAATGGGTATTCAGAGCTTGAATTTGATCGTGTAACAAACTATTTTGTGAATCAACATCTTTGAATCGAGATTCAAGCTCTTCCTTTTCTCTTAGGAATAAGCTGTTCTGTTGCTCCCAATTACTTTTAATTTGATCAAGTGCCTCAATAGCTTGAATCCGTTCACTTTCTAGTCTATTAGCTTCATCAACTGCTTTGTCAAGATCTTCTTTCATGGTTGTGAGAGATTGTAGGTCTACAGAATGCAATGTCACCTCTCTTGCGTATTTATTTTCAACAGCTTTCAACTGTTCGATCAAAGATTTGTTTTCAGATCTGGCATTTTCCAGTTGTTCTCTGGCAGTCTTCAAATCCATGTTTCTAACATTCAGTTCTTCTTGAAGTTGGGACGACTTATTTTTGACGCTGGCATTTGTTATATCTTGGTCATCCAACTGAATGGAAAGTTCTCCTTCTAATTCTGAGCATTTTTCTTGGAGCTCTTTAATTGTCGATGTATGTTTTTCAATTTCTTGACGCAACAGTTCATTTTGATCAAGAACATCTTGAACTTGTTTTTCTGACGCTTCAGCAACATTGAAATATTCGTCAGATGCGTCTTTAGCCGTTTTTAGTTTCGTTTTCAACGAGTTAATTTCTGCATTTGCATCAGCTAATTGCTGTTCAATTTCTCTTATCTTACGAACTTCAGCATTCGTGTCAGGAACTGTAAATAGACCCATTTTCATTTTTTTGCTCAATTCCTCAATTTGACTAGTCTTAGTAACAATTTCTTCACGAGCTTCAGCCACTTCCTTACGTAACCTATCGGCTTGTTCACGTTCTTCCTCCATTCGTTTCTGTGCAGTTTTAGTTTGTTTCTCCAGGTGGTCAGAAAGTTGTCTAAAATGATCCTGTTCTTCTTGTAGCCTCCTACGCAAAGCAGAACATTCTCTATGCGCCTCATCCAGTCTGGATTCCATTCTTAACTTTCCTTCAGCATCTGTTCTCTCCAAAGTAGCCTTTATCAGCTCGATATTAGATTTTATCATATTCTGTTGATACGAATCACGTTTTGTGGATTCCCTTTCTTTCAAGAGCCTTTGTTCAGCATCTCTAAGAAGAGCATTTTCTTTTTGCAAATTGCCCAGCATAACTTCAGCTTTAGAAAGTTTTGTTTGACACTGTAAAGTTTCGTCTTTCAGATATGTTGCAGCCTGTTCATGTTTGATTATCGATTCACTATAGATTTTATTTTGTTTTTCCAATGCAGTAATTTGCTTTTTATAAATTTCCACGTTGTTCTGTAACACTTTGAATTTTTCTTCATTAACATCAGCGTGAGAGCTTAATTTACAGTTCAACCTGGTGAGCTCCTTGACTTCTCCACGCATGTTTTCTAATTGTTCAAGTAATATTTTTTCATTTGCCGATTTTTCCTTACAGTAAGTTTCATTTTCCTCTTTAAGGTGCTCAACTTGCTTATTTAATTTCTGAATTTGGTTTTCCAAGTCCTGAATTTTTTCTTCAAACTGAGTGTCAGAATCAGTTTGCATTTTGGTATCTCCACTTTCAGGAAGGAAAGTGCGTTCTAACTGCGTCGGCACTTCTTCTCCAGAACCTTTAACAGCCTGGCTGTATAAGTTTTTATACATATCCCTCTGGTTGCGTAGAGTTACCATCATTTTATTCTGACGGTCCCGCTCTTCTAGGAGTTCATTTTGAGACTCTCTTAGGTCTTCCAGTTTCATCTTGAGATTTGCAATAGCAGCTGGGTCTATATTTTCAACTTCCTCTTGACGCTCAGTGAGTTCTCTTACCAAAGCTAGTAGTTTCTGATTCGTTGATTGTAACTCAGATATATCATTGAAAGTCACTAATTTCTTAGTGATGATGTCAGCTGAACTGATGCTGTCACTCAAATCATTATCTGTCGATGCAGACGAAGAACCGACACGAGAATGTTCTACCTCCTGTAGCAAATGTACGACTTGCCGAGATAAGTCTGCGACTTCTTTTTTCAGTCTTTCGTTTTCTCTAGCTGTTACACCTTCTAACCGTTTACATTCAGCATTAGCCTCTCGAAGATGTTGAACTTCGCTCAAAAGAGATTCATTGGAATCTTTGAGCGCATCATTAGCGTCAAGTGTGTTGCTGTAATCTTGACGAAGTTTCTTTATAAGTGGTCCTTTTTCTTCAATTTCTCTTACAATACATGTGATATAATTATTTAATCTCGCACATTCTTCCTCTTTATTTGTAAATTGTTCTGAGACAGACACATAGCGAGAGTAAACTTCGGAATAAGACATTCCAGATTTTATCAATTTCGAAGCGGAGGATACATTTGGTGATAACCCTGAATAAAAAACAAGAAATCAAAACATTTTTCTATTAAGAAACGTACGTTAGGTACATTATTATTTTTAAATAAATAGAACTGTTCAAGTGATCACTAGTTTTCGGTATGAGAGTGACAAGAGATATAAATAACTTGGAGGGAAAAAAAATTGTGATGCAATTGAGACTTTAGACACAGAGTAATCCATTTGAAAGCGGGAAACCCCTATAAATTGTTATTATTTTGAATAGACGGAGCATCAATTGGTTTAGTTCAGTGCCATAAATTTTAAGCAAAATTCAAAATTTCAAGGACTACTTCGAATTCATTTTATCGCCAAAAATATTGATTCCTAACAGAAATATAGCAAAATTTAAACATAAGTAATCAACTTATCCAATTATGTAGTATCTCTTCTCTTCAACCTGTCTATGACTTTTGATAGCTTAAACTCCGAATTCATATTGAAAAAACTATGGGGCATCTTATTAAATTGGATTGAACCTAAAAAACCGCTACCTTGTAAAAAATAACAACACACCCTCAGAGGATTTCCCTGCTTTACTAGGAGTTCCTCAGGGATCTGTCTTGGAATCGTTGTTGTTCCTAGTATTTGTGAATGGCTTGCCAAACGATAAAACAATAACGTTTCAAATCGAGCAACAAATAAATAAGTTATAGTGGTGCCCTGCTTTTAAATATGTCACTCTGTGGTATTAGCTTATTGTTTCTATAAAATGAATATGGTTCTATGATAGGATGTCCGTGTAAAGAAACGTTCGACACCTCTAAACAGTATAGGATGTATTCAAAATAAAACCATAAATCAATAAACCCACACCATTCTTATGAAAAATGGCTTTCCGTTATTTTTTTACATTTTCGGTATATAGTAGATATTAATTTCCACAGCAACTCAGGAAAAAAAATTATCAGAAATAGTTTTTAAGAAAGCTGATGTATTCATTTGAAAATCAGGGCCGATTTTCAGCAAATATATTTGCTGGTTACCTACAGTAAATAATAATAATAATAATCGTCTTCTACCCGCACAGGCTATGCCATTGGGAAATATTATCATTGAATCGGACAGAAAATAAGGGCGCATTGGCTTGGGCCATTTTTCGTCAGTCACTCTTCAGCTTTACAACAAAAAATTATTGAGCGACTCGTAGTGAAAGTCCAATTGGGAGGCCCCATTCGTGAATTTTCTGGTAGGCCCCCTACCCCCCGCAATGTGGCTCTTATAATTTTGAGAATGTCGAATGCAGCGAGACTTCATACTTAATGCTAGCACATATCCACATAGATCAAAAAAATTGTGTTCTGACCACGTTAATTTTTAATTAATTTCCTTTGAAAAAAGGAGTTAATGTCCTCCAATAATTATTCTTCACCAACTGCTGCATGGCCATATTGACTGCAGTTTGCTCCTATCTGAGATGAACATCAGGGTGCCAAGAATTCATTTACGGTTGTGTCTCACATTTTACTACTCCACACGTACACGTATTTGTAGTATATATCAGGTATGTTAATAGTTATTTATGCAACAAGTGCAAAAAGTAAGTGTTTATTGCACTCGACGTGAAATTGTCGAGTGCAATAAACATTTTCTGCACGAGTTGCATACAATATTTTTTCTACTTCATGCAAAAAGCAAAAAATTATTTATTTAGGTGCGGCACTAGGTGAAGGAAAATGAAATTCGCAATTTAAATAAATAATTATTACTATCGATTTCATCACCATCATCTAGTTTTCCATTAATATTACTCATTTTAAAACTTTCAGTTCTGTAATTGTCAGAATTAAATTTTGACTGACGTTTATATAACCACAGTTGCATTATAAAAATCAAAATCATAGTAGCCATGAGCGCGTATGTTATCACGAGGTGTGGTCATAGTACAGGCAGTTTGCTCTATGCAGGTAGACGGTTTAGAACATAGCGGATCGGTTTTGATTATAGAGTTATTTTCGGGAAGGCATTGTTTGTTCAACTCTGACTGCTAACATTAATACAAAAAATATATAAAATATGTTGCTGTTTAAAACGTATGGCCAATTTCACAGAATTCTTAAAAAAAAAAAATTGTTTCAAAATTGTTTTTTCCGTTAACCAGCTGTCACCCCCCTACAAACGACAGCCCTCAGAAGTCGAAACTTGTGCGAGCTAAGGATTAACGAGGTCTTACCTTTTAACGTGCGATTCCTAGCACGAGACCAGTGACCATGGTGGGAATCGAACCCACGTCCCTCTGATTGATAGACTAGCGCTCTACCATCATGACCACTGCGGCCCACAGAATATCTGCTAAATATGTAGTGGGTTTGAACGTTTATAATAATAATAATTATAATAATACTCCCTCATAAACACTCGTTGAGTGTACCCAAAGCATAGCCTGTGCGGGTAGAGGCGGCTATTATTATTATTTGCCGTGGCGCTCCGGGGCGACTTACTGATGTTTCAGGTGATGTATTCACTTTTCAGCTGTAGGAAAACCCGGAAAACCTACAGCACCACCTCGGGTGGTCGGTGTGCACTCCAAGCTAGCACTAGACGAGATTGGCATCTAGACAACTCACAATACACTTGCTTTTCAACAAGGCATGCGGCCGCCTATCGAATCCGATATAAAGTAGTTGAGAAAAATTCTCGTACCTACATCGGATTCGAACCAACTATCGCTATGCTGGAGCTTCGAACGGCCTGTGCATTAGACCGCTGATCCACCGACCACCATGTTTATCATGATGACAGCACGTTGAAGTAGAATGACAGATGAGTGCAATAAAAACTTTATTGCACTAGTGCAATAAAGAGCTTCTTTTTCCACTGAATATATGTTCAATAAAGTTTTGCTTTTTGCATGAATGTAGAAAAAATTTATATTTGGTTTATAATGTACTAATTAACAATACTGATTATTTTTATTATGTCCTGTAATAATTAGGTTATCTGTTGGGCAATAAAGGATTATTAGTATCATTAATATTAAGGATTCCACAATATAAGCGATCGTCAATCAGCCCAAATAATAAGTATTCAAAGCAACTTCATAAGTATCCGTCATAAGTATGACTAATATAAGACACATTCAAAATCTCTTGAGCAAAAATTAGAGTAGTAGTAAGTAGTTGCAAATTTGAATAATTCTCAAAATGAAACTTTGATTTGCTTTTTCAATCAGAAGAAATAATAGAGCCATGAAAGGAAAGCATTGGTTAACAAAGAATATAATAATATCAGTAGATAGTAGGGGGTTGAACAGGCTCTGAGGTCTCACAAGTACTTCGACGTATTAGATCTTTTGTCCATATATCGACACAAAAACTCAAAGTGTCATACTGTTTTTCTTAACCACTGATATATCTATCCAATGGCTTATTTTCTCAGAATGTTTTGAACATCAACAATAAAACCGATTCTTAAAGAAGATGACCAAGAGACCATTGGGAACTTCAGACCATATCTCCCACATAACTGATTGCGAAATTTAATAAAAAATTCGTTACAAACTTCATAAACGAATTTCTTCGCTCAGAATAAAATATTTAATGATAACTGCAATCATAATATTTCTGGACATGATAGGTAACAGAAAAGCTAGAGGGCGAAAAAATATTGGGTTTGTTGGAATATTCCAAAGCAAAATGTAATGGGAGTTACCAGTAAGAAAGAATCATTATGTGTAAGCAAAAAGTATATATTCCAAAAACTCTATACCACAATGGGATTATCTTAGGGCTATCCTAAGACCAATAGTATATCCAAATGACTTCCACAATGATAATAAGGTAATGTAAACAGATGGTACTACGTACTAGATTTCTTATCAATCTCCGATCAAGTAACACAACCTAGATGAGTAATACTTGAATATTACTGAAGGTAACATCTTTTCATAATGTTCTCCCTCAAGTCATGACACTGTTGCTACGTGGCAATTTTTTAAGGACGTCAGCTAGATTTTGATTTCTGTCGGGTATATTCATGGCAACAAAAAACCAAAAATACTGTCTTGGATGGAATATATATTACAATAAGAAGGCACTTGAAACGTTCATTACAGCTTGTAGGGAGCATGTAAAAACAAGAGTATTTTCATCGCCTACGGAGATTCTTCATTGTTGATATGGTCTGGTCAGTACGCCAACGCTGCATTTTATATTCGACGACGACAACAACGAAAAATTTGTCTGTTTTCGTCTTTGTCTTATAGAAGTGTTTTTTCGTGAATAAAGGGCTAATTCAAAGTTAATGTGTGTTTAACTATCGTTAGTTTTCATCATTAAACAATGGTGAAGCAATGTGGAATGTGTAAAAGACCAAGAAATCGAAATATATCATTTCATAGTTAAGCTACCAGTGTCGTAACTATCAAAAAAGGGAAACCGAATTGGAAATGAGTAAAATGAATGAATTGTGAAAAGCATATCAATTAGAGCATCGGCTGTTCTCAAAATCATGTGGAGATTCTTTAATCATAATTTCAGGTTTCCATTCAACTCACGACACTGCCGGCGAGGGAAAAGGCTATTGTTATCTTCGTCTATAATAGGCCTCTCTTTCAGAAGATGTCCCTTAAAAACAAAGTTCTAATGCGTTAGCGGCGAGTTACCCATCTAGGTTGTGTTACTTGATCGGAGTTATCAATAGTCATACCATTGAAAACCTCTCAAGAAATACGATACATTGGCAAAATTGGATTGAGAAGAATAATCTCATACTCAAACAGAAAACATCTCCCAACAGTTGAAAATAGAAACATTCCCAAATGAAAATTGTACAAATATTTGGATTTTTTTAATCGGAAAGGACCTACGATAAAAATTAAGATTTGTTTGTAATATCTAAAAGAAAACAACTACTTCCCCGGCTAAAGCCACGCTGGACATTGAATTACATCTGATAGATATTGTGAAAAGACCATATATATCAGAATTTCTCAACAGATACAGATTCAACTATGCTCGTACCAGAGATGAACAATCCTTATTAGTAAGGTCAAACACTCGGATCATCAAAGTAATTCAGTGTACTAAATTCCTAGGAGTCATAACCAGTGAGAACTTCAAATGGAATAATCACAATGACACATTATGTGAAAAAACATCATCAGCTGTTTTCTGTACTTCCAAACTAAGCAATATTGTTGACAGAAATGCTCTGGTGGTATATTATCATTACCACTTCCACTCATTAATTTCATATGGCATTTCTGCTTTGGATCTGCAAACACCTCAAGAACTGTCTTGTCCCAATCCAAAAAATAATTGTCAGAATAATGACAGGAATAAAGAGGAGAAGCACTTGCAGGGAAAGTTTCATCGACTCAATCAGAAATAAGAGCACATCATGAGAAGATTTAAATATTTAATAGATTGACATCAAGTATAAGGAATTTGGAAACTAAGACTCTTCAAAATAAATTTGAAAAAAATGAACTGTCGTCCAAAGCATACTATGCCGTTGAAGTATTCTTTAAATGACCAATCCTTAGAGTAACAAAGTGAATCTACCGAGTTTGATTTTAACTCCTCTTTTAATTTCTGTAAATTTCGAGTAGTTACCAATTGATGTAAAACTAGAAACTGAACAACAAAGCCATCTATAGGAATCACAGAAATGTCAAAAAAATTTCCCCCGTCCGGAATTATCAGGCACCGTCTCCGGAGCCCGGATACATACGGAGGGCGCGCTAGTGTGTCATTACCCCAGTAAACACTCTCCACGTTCGTGAGGTGAGCGATTACTGGGGCCGAGAATCATGTGCCCTGAGTAGGCGAAGTGAACCAAGATTAACGGCCTTCTGCATTCTTCCAGCTAAGATTTCTGACGCATCACAACAAGCCGGTATTAATTTGAGTTTTAGAGCACAGCGTGTCCATCATTCTGCGAAAAGGTTCATCGCGGAACTCATGTTTTCCGCGATGCTTCCCACCCGCCCCATTAGTGACGTCTTTGCGGCCACCAGCATTCGTATCCTATCAAGACAGTGCTGTTTGATGGTAAACAGCACGCCTTGATTTAATTCATGGTCAGCTAGTCTTAATTTTGCGGCAATTTGCCGCATTGCGGGCGAGAAGGGCCTGTCGGCCGCCACGTAGTCCGCCACACACTGGATACGAGGCGCGTGTTCCGTGTTGTCTCGCTGACTTGATCTTAGCTTCCAACTTGTGAATGCGTCGCTCAAGCCTCCCAAGCATAGGGGTGTTATCTCTCCTCTCCACACGGGACAGAGTCTGAACGGCGTCATACACGACAGAGTCGATTTTCAAAATGTCAGCCTCTGAAAGGACATCGTGAATTTTCGTATACAACCGTGACAGTTGTTGAGGTTTCAGGGGCTTGGTGTTGTGAAGCATCCTGTGGGTTCTGATGCCTTCCACTGGCGGTATGATGCCATTTCGTTAACGGGCTGAGGAGGAGCTCTGACATAGTCTCGATTCCGAAGATGAGATGCATAATTCCTTTATCCCTTAGATTTTGGGAGAAAAAGACAGCATGCTCTGGGTGTATCTCACACCACAGAGCATGCATTGTCGCCATGTATCCTCTCCGGGTGGACTCAATGCAGAAGCCCGTCCGTTGTCGTCATTAGGTAGCAATCCATCGTTCTAAGTCCCACCCCTTGCCCGTGACTCCTATTCCAAGCGGGTCGGTTGTGGGGGCCTCTTCCTCGTATATTTGAAACCGAGATTCGGGGTATACCGGGGGGTTATCCTAGTATATCCACGACCGACATCAGATTGAATGATCATTGAAGGGTGTGCCTTGGCTGCCGGTCCGGTTTTGCATCTGTTGCTCAGGAAAGTGGTATCGCAACTCACCAAGGCCATGGATGGTAGTTGCCCCCCTGCTTTTTCATATATTATACTCCGTTTCCGTCAGGAATTTCCCAGCCAGGCCCTGTCTCTAGAGCCCCGATACATCCGGAAGGAGCGCTGGTGTGTCATAAACCCCAGTAAACACTCCTTACGACCGCGGGGTGAGTGATTACTGGGTGAGAACTATGCCCTGAGTCGGTGGAGTGAAGCAAGCGTTACGACCTTCTGCATTCTTTCCGCTAAGATTTCTGCCGCATCACGGCAAACCGGTATATCTTTTAGATTCTAGAGAAGCGTGTCCATAATTCCACCAAGTACCCCTATGATCAGAACCACCATTTTAACAGATTGGTATGAGTAAAGCCTGCAGAGTTCAAAGAGTAAGTCTCGATATTTTGTCCGTTTTTCTTCCTCTTTTCGGACGATGTTCGTTTCGCCAGGAGCCGAAAACTCTATGACGAAAATTATTGAGGAGGACTACATCAAGCTTATTGGCTTGTATTTGCCTGAGGGTCTTGAATGATTAGTTTCAATAGATTCGGCACTTCTCATTCTCCACAACGGACTCATTATTACATTATTATTATTATTTTTTTTATAGACGGCACAAACTCACGTATATGGAAATATTAAACTAGTAGACATGATCTTAATTTATGGTGAAATGCATAAAATGCCGAGGGAACATCTGCCTCTAAGCATAACGGTTTCTTAATTTTGTCCACCCTCTACCAGTGCGCCAAGCAAGATGGTATCCCCTTACATTTCTTGAAAAACTATGTATTTACGCTGGCAAAGCCTATTCAAACTATTTTCAATATGTCTCTATCATCAGGAAGATTTCCTCAGTTTTGGAGACAAAGCCTCGCTCCAATCCATATATCTGGAGCTAGGGATAACATAAAAAATTATCGTCCCGCGAGTAGGCAATCTGAAATCCCCAATTACTAAGAAACTTACGACACCTCTGGAAGATTTACCAACACAATTTTAATTAGTTATCAACAATTTATTTTAAATAGTTTAGAAGGAAGGAAGGAACCAAGTTGACTCTATCTATAATGAGTTCTAAATTGCATTTGATAGAGTCAATCATGACGTTCTAATTGCAAATCTCTCTGCAATTGACAGTAACTTTTTGAACTGGATTGGTGCATCTTATTTGAGAGATTTGAGAGGTAAGACTCAATGTGTCAAATATGCTGGTTCTGTGTGATCACAAATGTCTGTAACATATGGGGTCCCACTCCTCTTTTTGATTTTTATTAATGATACTAGCAGACCCGGCCACGCGTTGCTGTGGCTAAGGTTTTTATTATATTACATAGTAGTAAATTATTCAAGGGAAACGGTAGGAGAACACCGGTCATGGGGACTACCATGCTTTTTTACACAGATTTGTCACAGCCATCATTGATTTTCTACTACCGTTGATATTGATTCTGGAGCCTTGAGTACCTCATAATCATCAAAATACATATATCGTATATCGTGATTTGATGTATGCAAATATATAATAATAAAATATATAATAATATAACTACGTGGTAATACTTACATGTATATACTTTAATTAAAGATTGTTAAATAATGAAGCACTAATAATTAAACTGTATTACTTTTACTATAATATGAATTCAATTAATAATTCAGTCTAAATAACATGTGGCCGGCTATGGTAATACCAAAAATTAAGAACGTAAGAACAATTGAACTTCACTATAGTGTGGAAACTACGAAGCATCACACAAAGAGGTGACCAAGAACGTGTAATGTGTTCCGTCTCACTCTCTCGCCATCAACAAATAATTTACAATAAAATAATATTGCGGCTGTAAATTGAGATGTGAGCTATGCTATCTGTTAAGTTAGATCGAACTGCACACGGTGTGCAAATTTGATTGAAATCAGTTAAGTAGTTTGGATAGCGGACAAACAACGTATCACGTAATTTATATATATTAAGATAAGGCTGAAGGAGCTCTATTAATGGCCTATTGGGTGTTCCAATAAAGTACATTAATTATTATTTTAGAAGAAATATCTACTCTAGGGTTGAAAATAATATTTAATCATCTATAATTTATTCTGCATTTTTCTATCTGAAAAAGTAAGTTCAAAATGAATGAAACCTTGACATTTCAGAGACTATATTGGTATCTGTTATCGAAACTTGTTGAAAACTCTCTTGTATAAACTGCTGAATGTAGCTGTTAGTATGTGGTAACTTACCACATGTTGCTGAGGCTAAAGTATAACTTAAATTTATTTCGTAGTAAACACAATACAGTGAAGTTCAATTGTTCTTATGTTCTTAATTTTTGGTAATACCATAGCCGGCCACGTGTTATTTAGACTGAATTATGAATTGAATTCATATTATAGTAAAAGTAATACAGTTGAATCCTTCTTGCTTTTTAATTATTAGTGCTTCATTATTTAACAATCTTTAATTAAAGTATATACATGTAAGTATTACCACGTAGTTATATTATTATATATTTTGTTATTATATATTTGCTATACATCAAATCACGATGTACGATATGAGGTACTCAAGGCTCCAGAATCAATATCAACGGTAGTAGAAAATCAATGATGGCGGTCGCCATGTATTTTAACAAATGGCATCTGTGTAAAAAAGCATGGTAGTCCCCATGACTGGTGTTCTCCTACCGTTTCCCTTGAATAATTTACTACTATGTAATACAATATAAACCTTAGCCACAGCAACGCGTGGCCAGGTCTGCTAGTTTCTTATATTTTTGTTTCACACTGTGGAACATTAAACTCCAAGAAAAACATGTCAAGAAAGTAAATCTCAACTTCAGAATTATATTTATGCCTATTTTAATTTTTACTAATACCAAAATCAAGTTGACCATAATTTTTTGAATACACTGAAGAAAATAGAAATATGTTTTGGTTGGTTTCCGGGTTTTGCCGTGGTCTTCTTTGGATTAAATCAGTTCAGTTGATACAACTAGAAGAGTACTTCAACCTGAAGATGACTGCCGCAGTTGTAGTCGAAACATTTGGAGATTTAAACCAAAGAAGACCACGGCAAAACCTGGAAACCAACCAAAACATTGACGCCAGCCGTGAAAGCCTACATTCCTACAAAATAGAAATAAATTTAGATATTATAACTTAACAATGATTAACAAATAAATGTAAAATCCTTGGAAACATGTTAATCTAATACAGTTCTGATGACTACCGTACCTTCAATGTCTTTATGCAGTTGGTCAGTTCTAGAGGATTCAATGATTTCATTTGCTGTCTCCAATTCTTTTTTTAGTAGATCTATGCATTCATTTTTCTTGAGCAAGATTTCCTCATGAGCTAATTCTGATTCCTTGTGTTTAGTTTCCAGTTCTCCATATTGTTCTGTGGCAGACCTCAACAACTCTTGTAGCTATAAAAATTTAAAAAATTCTAATTAAAAATCGGTAGCATCTAATTGAAGGAAGATCATTAATTAATAACGAAAAATGGATTATTAAATAATCCAAACTTTCTCAAATACCACATATTTTTATTGCAATTTCCAATTTAAAAAATGCCACTGTCCCCTCTGACTTTTGAATTGTAGAACTCAACGGTCGTAATGAGCAGTATTTGTTTTCACTTTGAGACTTGCAGATAAAAATATCTATCATATCATGATTGAAAGAAAGTCAAGATATGTAAAACTAGAACTTATGCACATTATCACAAGAAAAATAAATTAGAGTGATTTTCTCACTGATAACCTATACTTAAAGGAACATAACATTTCTGAAGAGTATGCAACTGTTCATGTAGTGAACTATACAAGATCACTTAAAACATTTTCAGTGCATGAACTGTAACTTTAAATTCAATAATTTTTTATATAAAATGGAAACAAACAACTGATGTTATATATTCACCTCAGACAATGCTTCTTTCAATTCATCGGCATGCTTTTGACTTTCATTGTACATAGACTGGTATGCATTTGCCATTTTAGTTTTAGCTTCAATCTCATATACATAAGATTCATTCATTTTAGCATCCACTTCACGGTGATTTAGCATTTTTTGGGAGAGTTCTTCATTTCTAGTGGCCATGTTGTTATTGATATCAGTCAAAGATTTAACTTGTTCCAGTGCAACTGACAGTTCTTGGGTTTTTTCTGTGAGTTTAGTTTCCAACTGTATGCATCGAGATGTGTTGTCACGTCTCATATTAAGTAATTCTTCGGTTCGTTGGTTTAGCTCATCGGTTAAACTCTGTAATTGACTATTGAGAAGGGATCGCTCTTGTTCAATTCGTTTTTCACGATACTCCAGAGTTATTTTCATTGACTCTACTTCATCAGCTTGTGCTAAGGCTTCACATTTAGCATTTACAGCGGATTCTAATTGTTTGGTTAAACTATTGATGTCAGCCTGTAATCGTTCTACTTCAGAATTGCGACGCTGAATCATCTTGAGATGCTCATCTCTCTCATCTAAAGCTAAGTTTCTTTGATGACGATACTCAGCTGTTTCAGCTTCCAAGGCATTGGACTGGTTATGTAATTTATTGATTTCTGTAGTTAATGTGGAAAGTTGTGACTCTTGCTCTTCTATGGTTTTGGTGGCTACTTCCAGTTTTGTCTTGAAAGTTTCACATTCAAGTTCTAACTTATCAGTACATGTCTTACGGTCATCTTGACTTTGTTCTGTTGGAATTAACGGAAATATTTTATAGGAGAAAATAAACCTTGCATGTATGAACCATTTACAAAACAATAGGATTCAACTTACCCAAATTGAAATATTTAGTTTCCAAAAGAGCCTTGGATGTTATAAATTCTTCAAACTTTTCACTAACAAATTTTGATATTTTCACTCCTATATCCGTAGGCACAGTTTGCCATTCTCCTTCACTTACCACAGGGGCAAATATGAAAGAGCCCTCCATTTTCACTAGAGAGTTGCACAGCTAATTATAAAGAAACAGTAAAATTAAAACATTTCACAGTTAATTAAGTTGTTGACTCTCAACTATTTAAATCACAAAAAATATTCAACTCTAAACAAACATTTTCGATAAGCGGTACTTCATAAATATCTAGAATCAAAATTCAAGAAAAAACATGCCAACATGCCGGCTATAAATTTCTGTAAACTTGTAAATTTAATTCACGTCAAGCCGTTAAGCGGCGTGTAATCGCGATCGCTGTCATTCGTGCCAACCTTGCGAAAATTTGTTCATAATTTATTTTGGATATGTTCTGTTAATAAACTTGGTCGTTATGGTTGCACATTTTGTGGCCCGTATATAAAATATTCCTGAAAGATTGGCGAGTTAGGCTGGGTTCACATGCTTGCCCACGCTTATGGCGTATTATTTCCTGATTAGCTGTTGACCACGAACATGTCATTCTGTGTCATTCGGTGACCAATAGGTAACCGTGCGCTATAAGCTAAACTACATTAGGCCGGCATATGAACTCGACTTTAAGGGATGTGATTCCTGAAATTCTGTTGATTTTTAGTAGTACCAAAACGACCAGCACTGGGACTCCGATGATTAGAAATGTTTCATAGCATCGAAATGTGTCGAATATATGACGTCACATTTCGATTCTATAAAACATTTCTAATCATCGGAGTCCGGGGGCAGGGTTTGCACGTAGGTGAGCAGTTAATGCGATCTGTCGTATGTATTGGATGAACTTGTGGAGGTATTTGAATGAAAATATACTACGTACAAATCATGAGATGCCTTATATACCTAAAGGACCCCGTACAACATAATTATCATCACTGCTGGAACTCTCAGAAAGAATATCATCAAGAAAAAATCAGCAGCTGCTTCATGCATTATTATAAGTATTGAATAATATAAATGAAAAACACAAAAGATTGAAGATTCTCAAACAACAAAATTCGCAGAGAAAATAACACAATTACAAATAATAATGACAAATGACAGTAAATACCCAAATGGAAGTGTCCCGTATTACACCGGCCTCACAGAACTTCGACTGTAGCGTGCAGCTTTTCTGTGATTGGTCAATTCTGTATTCCCCTCACTCCCACTGCAATACCGCGATGCTGCTTGAAGTTGATATAATTTCAACTTCATGCGTTTGCAGCGTCTTAAAAAGATGAAAAGTAACTGAAATCGATTTAAAAAAGCCGTAACTTCTTTGTAACTTTTAGACCCAATAAAAAGTAATATATGCAATATAATAGACAAAGCCAAATATAATATAATAGTCCATTTCCATTTTGAAGAACATTATAGTGAGAAATGATTCCCAATTTAAATAATAATGATTTACCAAACAAATTATGTTTTTTACCCAACTACGATATAACATCACCAAGAGAACATAGCATATATTATAATGAGGAAAATGTCAATATAACATATAATGAGAAAAAAGTCATTATTATGATGAACTAAAGTCATTATAAAGTCTCGACAGTCTCGTTCATACCCCCGCGAACTTCGCAATTTTTCTGCGAATAAAATGGCTGCCAAATTGACGCCACTTGTCGATTGTTTTAATTGAGTACAATTTTTAAAGACGGTCTAGTACAAAAAAATCTGGAGTGGCAACACTGCAGATCACACAACAACACAACAACGACAGTTTCGTTAAATATGGGATGTATTTTCATGTTTCTGAGTGTAATATTTTGAATTTATTGGAAATGAAAACGTTCATAGTGTCAAAAAATCAAAAAGTATGTCCAATGTGATAGGGACAAACACAAATAATGGACCATTCACTGTAGTGGAGAGGTCAAAACCATTTCCCAACTGTGCTCAAGAACAAGAGGTGAATGATCTCAAGGAATTTCTGAAACTTGAACAACAAAAGTATGTACAGTACAAGATTATCTATGATACATTGGAAGAATATGTCGAAGAAGGAAGTACCCTCGAAGATAACTTGAAAGAGAAAGTTAGGAATATAATGCTCAGTGGGAGTTTGGCGCAGGCTTCCACATTGGAATACAATTCTTTTGATAAAAGCGATGTCTCAGTATTAGGAGTTAGTGATATAGAACATTCAAAATTAACATATCCAGAGGGAAATTCACTGCAGAAATTACTCAACATGAAATTAAATGAAAAGCATCAGAATATTACACAGGAGTTTCACAAATTAACAAACAGAGACTTGCCCAAATTATTTGGAAATAGACAAGAAAATATGTCTATACAGATATTATCTGAAGATAAAGCTATTCTTGACTATAAAAATAAATTGTCAACTGAACAAGAGCAGTACATTCAAAACTTGATCAGTGTATCAGAATTATTACAGAAAATTACTGACTTACGGTTGCAGGGTCTTCCTGAAGTTATCGAAAAGAAAGTTGAGGAATGCCAAGTTGAAGAAAAAATTAACCATTTGAAGTATCTTCTCTCTAACGAAAAGTGTCGTGTAGATGTTTTCACAGAAACTAGCTGCTCTCTCAAGGCTTACAAAGACCTTATTAAGGACATTCAGGAACAACAGCATGAATACCAGGGACAAATCCAACAGTTGAGTGGACTCAAAGAGAAATATAAGCAAGTTTCTTGTAAACAGTATGATGATATTCTCAAGTCGTATATTCAGTATAAAGCATCTATTGAAAAGAAAAGAATTCTTTATGATTGTCTCAAGAGCTAGCAACTCATTCAGTTTGTAAATATATGTTAGTTTATAAAACTTAGTCATAGCAACAGAACTATTAGGTTATGAACAATCATTTATAGATATTTCAATTTCATTCTTTGTCTCCATAAAGATAATAATTTAATTTCGAAATGTGTTTCATGATACATTGAATATATCTATATTTTTTGCAATAAAGCTCTAATAATAATATGCACTTGCTGATTTACTTTCAATGATATTTCAATATATTCTTGGTATTTCTTGACGAAGTTTGGTGAGAACTTTAAATGTTATTGCAGTTGGCTTTAATATTAAGTCTGTGTGACCTCAAAGATCATAATAATCAGTGTTTGCAAAACAAATTAAAACATGCAGGAGGAGGTTATCTAGATCCAATAGATCTCATGATAAACAATGCATAGACAATTTTTTCCAAAATAAACTGCTAAACATGACTAGGTTAAATCCAACTTTCCAATTCAAAACAGTTATGATTGTTGTAGTTTAATCACCTATCACATTATTGAATGTACCTACAAATGGACATGAAAATATTATACTGTCAAATACTTTGATGATAATTTAACCACATCTTTCTCTGTGTATTGAAAATTTTCTTCAATGGGTGGTATTCATAAAATTTAGCAAATGTTATATCATAGGTTTGTCTTTCTCTTAACTAAACAAAATGAAAACGTCTGATTCAATAAATCCAAGTAAGAGCATTTACCTAAGGTTTATGCATACAACCCAATTTGAAATGGTATACTTGCCAGTGAAATTCATATTGGATATGGTTTAATCTAAGCTATAGATTTCATATTTGGCTGGTGCTTAACTTGGAGGTATTAAGTGCAACATTATGTTATTAAGTAATGGCTGTTGAAGTCAAACGGTTTAACCTATTAAATTGAATAGGAATTGCGCTCTCACCAGTAGATGGTACTAAATCCAACAGATCCCTTAGATTTTATTATATTAAGTAGTATAGTGAATAGGCAGATGCACTTATGTTTATTTTATTTTGTTGTTAATATTCCTCAATTTGGCAGGTTATCTGAAATGCAACCACTTACTCAGTTTAAATCAGCACAGGTTCAGGAGAAAGCATTCAATAAAAACAGCATTTTTCAATCTGATCAGTTACATCTATTCAGAAATTGACTCTGAACAATTTGTAATCACTACCTTCTCTGTAATATTTCAAACAAGTTCAAAATGTTGTGCCGGAGAGTATCAACATATTGAGATGAATACAAAGTGCCCTTTTCTCCAAATGTTTCCACCAAGAGGAAAAATGAAGGCAAACAAATGCTAAAAAACAACTACTGCCCTGGCTAATACCACGACGGACATTGAACTACATCTGACAGACATTTATGCAACGATCTTCCAAGAAGACCCAATTGCAAGAACGTTGCACAAAAATATCTGTCAGATGTAGTTCAATGTCCGTCGTGGTATTAGTCCGGGAAGTAGTTGTTTTCTGACAAATGTTTGCCTTTACTTTTCCATTTGATGGAAACGCTTGAAGAGAAGGGTACTCCGTATTCATTTCACTTTGTTGATACCTCTCCAACACAAAATTTCGAACTTATTCCAAGTGCTTCCACCAAGTGGAAAAATTAAGGCAAACAACTGTCAGAAAACAACTACTGCCCTGGCTAATACCACGACGGACATTGAACTACATCTGACAGATATTTGTGCAACGTCTTCCAAGAAGTCACAATTGCATATGTTTGTCTTGTAATTGATATAGTCGTAGTAGTAATAGTAATTGAAATGTTGACATAAAAATAGTAAATGACATAGTGAATTGATCGTGGTGTTAGAGCGTTTAGACGGCCCGGGTTCGATCCCCGTGACAGCCTGCCACTGAGCTAAAGTGGTTCGGACTCCACTTTTATTTAAACTGTAGGTCCCGCATCTCTCTTTCTCGCACAAGCTCTGCTTTTGAGGGGTTTTCTCTGAAAACCTGGGTAATTCGTGGAAACAAATTTCACAAAACAAAATTAAACAGAAATTTATCCTACATTTGGCCGAGAAGACCACCTGCAGACATGCATGCTTCGAGGTTTTGCCTCTCATCACTTCCAGGGTAGGTCGGACAACATTATAATTGTCCTGTCCCTACCAAATGAATAATTATCAACTGCTTAACTAATATTTCCATACGGATGAAGCTACGACCCACAACTAAGTTGCGCTGTCTTTTGAAGTTAGACTTGAATCTTAATTTGTCAGATAAGAATAAATGTATAATTTTTTTGCCCAATTGTTTTGTGTATCGGTGGTATATAAATTCTATTGTTTTGACGAGTAGTGTATTGATGGCTAAACGTGATGAGTTCATTTTTATTTTTATGTTGTACAATAATAATGTTCATGAAATAAAGCTGTCTGAAATCAAATATCGCTGATTCTGATTAAAAGAGGCCACTAGGGTAGTCATATCCTTTCAGCAGGACATCTTAGAAATTTTTTTGGACAACCTTAAGAGGTTTTAAGTAAGTTCTCCATCCCATCCAATTATGTTGTAACTTAGATGGGACTCCACTAAACTTTCAAACAGTATAACTCTCTGCATATGATCGAGTAAACTTGAAATTATTTTGAATTTGTAAATAATTCAATTTTTCGTCTAAGTAGTCTTTGTGATGGTTCTATCTGTATGTGTGGTGTATATGTGTTCTGTGGTTCCATGTGATGTGAAATGGCTATCTAGAAATAAGCCAAGATATTTGTTTTTTTGTGGGGAATAGATATTTCATAACTGCTTAATGGTAAATAATTTTTTTTTCAAAATTAATAGACAGAGAAGTCTGTCATCGAACCATGAAATAATTTGATCTAGATCATGTTCTAGTTTCTGTTGTTTCTGGTCAAACCAGTTATTGTCTTCGCAAAACAATACATCAGTCTGGTATCATCAGCAAAACTCATAATGTTGGGAGTTGGTATTCAGTAAGGAAATTACTTGTTTTTATAAATGTGCGGTTGGCTTCCTGTTTGTTTGATGTTTCACCTGCGATTTAGTGTCGCACATCCTCACACTTGTTTTCACCGTACTGACGAGAGCTAAGCTCCAAACACTTGCTTTCAAACAAGGCATGTGGCCGTCTATAGATACCAATACATTTGAGATTTTTTTTTGTGCCGGGTCTTAAACCAACTTTCAACGCTATCTGAATTTAAGTGGCAGACACCTACACCGCTCGACCAACCGAAAGAATACAAGAAGAATCTTTTTTTACTCGGATCAACGTGAATGAAAACAATATCAAATATAATTTTTTATCAATTCATAGAAGATAGTGGATTTTCTTAACTTTTCTATGACCTTGAATATATCTGCGCGTCGCTTACAGCCAACAAACAAAATTATTGAAATGGAAACCGAAAATATTGACTCAACTACTTCACTATAATAGCCTAGCCTATAACAGCCTACGTTCAGTAGACGACTGCCGAAACGTAAATTTGTTCTCTGCGACGGTATGAGTCATAGCTCTTAAGAAAATACACTAGCATTCGAACAACCCGTAAAATGTACAACTGCATATTCCGCATCAGCAGTACTAGACATATCTATAATATAAAGGCTGTATCTGTTGACTTTTTAATGGTTCATAATTATTTGTAAAAAAAATACACGTCGACTGCTATACGATTTGAATTTTTATAAAACACTTATTTTTCAACTTGATATATTGAAAGAAGAAAAAACATTGTTTCAAATTTTTGTTGGTTTATCAATACATTTAATAGGTACTATAAAAAAACTTACAAGAGTATAAAACAGTCTTAGATACACTACTCTGCAGATATTATAAAAATGCATTACATCCAGTTTCTCAAATATCTAGTACTTATGTTCACGTTGCAAAGTGAGTTTATTTTTTATATTATCTTACACATTGAAAAGAGATGAACCGATTTTGTTTCAAATGATATTTGAGAATCGGGTCCCATGTCCTATAGGTGTGTGTGTATATATATATATATATATGTATATATATATATATATATATATATATATATATATATATATATATATATATATATATATATATATGAAAACTAAAAGTTCGGGTTGAACCGCGTCTAGAATTTGTTGAAATTCGACGTTTCGGCTCCGATTTTGGAGCCATTTTCAAGAACTGAAAAAGAAAGAAAATTAATAAATGGTTGAAACGTAATTCTACGCTGAGATCTCAATCTGCCTACTCCTCAGGTATAATTACGTTAGGTTTTTGTGACTTGACGTCGGGGTCTCAATCTGCCTACTCCCCATGTCTCGTCACTGGTTCTCTCTAAGGTCTCAATCTGCCTACTCCTTCGAGAGAACTGAGGAATTGTGGGTTGAGGAACTGTATTTATAGTGGACGTGGCTGTAATGGCCGTGTGCAATGTATTGGCGCGAGGTGAACTATGGGCGGGAACAGAGTTGGCGCTAGATGAGCTGTGTGCGGGAACTTGGTTGGCGAGATAAAAACAATATTCACGGGTGTTTGGTTGTAATTTTGATTGCAGCCTCAAGTAATGTTTTTTTCTCAGTAGGGGGTTTCTATCGCCAACAATCTTAGGGTAGATAAGAGATCATGTGAAGAATATCTTTGAAGAAAGTGTATATAGAGATA
Organism: Chrysolina americana; assembly: GCA_958502065.1. Lineage (NCBI taxonomy): Eukaryota > Metazoa > Arthropoda > Insecta > Coleoptera > Chrysomelidae > Chrysolina > Chrysolina americana. Next base: position 73,854,385 of record OY293412.1, read on the forward strand.
TCTATATTAATTTCTATTATTTTGTACAGTGAATCGAATAGGAGACAAAAAAGCTGACATGCCAAAAAGAAACTTCTACGCCACATTGACAAAACTTTGATATAAAATATGAAATTTACAGTATAATTATAAATCAAAGAAAGCTTTTCAGGAGCTAGGACACAACAAAATTCTGAGAAATGAAAAAAAAATTGTAAATGCTGGAGTGGAATCAGCCACTCAATTTTTAAGTTCTGAGTTAGGATCACTGAGTTGTACAAGGATGGTACTCAACAAATTGGCCCATAAAGAGCGTATAGGCCTGGATGAATGAATGCTGGGAAACTAATTCAGTATATATTTTACTGAACCACAAGCAAGAAAAATTCTACTGCTACTAGACCTACAGAGACTCATCTAAAGGAACCCTCATAAAAAATGGTATTGTTTGAAAAGAAAACTCTGCAAGAATTTCAAAAAACAGCTCATTATAATATGATTGTGGACATAGTTGATGCAAGGCATTGGATAGCAGAAACTCTGGACCTTCAACAAAACTTTTCCAACTAGTAAGTGGTACAGGAATAATCAGGAAGGTGTAATAAAAATAAACAAAAAATCAAATCACATAAATTTGTTAACTGGATGACCTGGCACAAGAATTCAATTCCACTCATTATATAATTCAAAAGTTGATATAAAAAATGATATCCGGGTTTACCAGAGTGTATATGATTTGGTTTGTAAATTAGTGCTTTTTTCCCTTGAGATTGGTGAGTCATACAAAAAAAAGTAATGATTTTGTAGCATATCTGGTAATCTCAGCATATGAGTTTTAAGTAGGATGTTCAGCTCTGGCCTTCATACAGCTACAATATTAATGAAATTAAAAAATGAACCCTCTATTGACAGTAGACAATCTTATATCTAGAGATGAAGGTTGTTAGATTTTAGTAACATAAAACTCTGGCCAGATGGGATACTTACTTATTTTAACAAACTGATTTTTTCTGATCTGAAGTATTCTTATAATCTTGTACTTTCCCTAAGGGCCTATATCAATTAAGTTCTTCAGTTAAAATGATATTTGTACTTTAAGTCATACTGATATTAATATAACTTGCCCTTAATATTTTTGTAAATAAGTGATCAATCACAACTTATTCACATGTTGACTCACAAGGATCAATAAAAGAACACATTTGGTCACAAACCTTTCAAAAGTTACATCATTGGCCTACGTGTATTACCCTGGTATAAAATATCCACAAAATCCAACCTGTATGGTTGTCTGATTGCTAACTGACGATTGACTGGACTTTTGGAAAGGAGCAAGTGAAAATAAGAAATTTATCGGTACTGCTCAGTTTTCATGACTTACTTCTCAGGTCTTCTTGATATATTGATCCGAATACTCAACTCAAAAAAAAAAACTTCAATACTTATTCACTGTCACTATCATTCAACACGCTTTTAATCAAAACAGGAGTGCAGCTCTTATCTTCCAACAGTCCATGTTCAACTAAATACCCCTGAACATCTTCAGGTGAAAAATCATCGCCAAGATCATCAGATATACGTATAAAATTACCAACAAGGTTTCCAGATTTATATACAAGTAATGCAGGAACACCATCAGATTTGAACTGCTGGCTCATGCCTGCACATGAACCTACAATGGAGCAGAATTTGACATTTAAATGATGTTTACAAAGTTCCTTCAAGCAAGTATTCATGGTTTGACATGCCTCAACATTTTCCTCATAAATATGAACAATAATAGTAACTGATTTGTGTTCTTTATCAATGGCATCCAAAAATTCTTGTCCACTTCTCAATACAATGAGGTCACCTAAAAAAAAAGAAGCTTATAGAAGTTGGTTTATACTGTGTCTAGCAGAATTTGATTACCGAATTTAATATTGTGGTTGGTTTGGAGTATCATTTCTTTCATACGTTGCTTTTGATAATCCATCAGAAACTCATCGTTTAACAATTCTGCTAGGTCAGGGTCTTCTAAGGCAGCCTTTTCCCGTTCTTCATCTAATGCTGATTGCACTGTCAGTGTTAATTTCTTCATTAATTCTATCTTTTCCCTTTCATCATCTTGTCGCTTCTCATTCTCAAGTTGTTTGTATCTTTGCCAATCTTTGATTACTCCTTTTGGTCCAGTATTTTTAGAGGTACCTTCCCATTTGGGTATTTCAGAAGACGGCTCACACTCTTTTTCATTTCTTCCCTTGATACATTCCTCAGAGTCCGAGTTTTCCTCACAATCACTTTCTTCACTGCTACTGCAGTAATTATGGTTTTTCTCGCCAAGAATTTTATCTTCGAGAGTGGACATACTTTATTTCGTGAATATGATATTCACAAAATATTCCACTATTCTTTTACAATTTGAAGGTAACCTTAAAAACGAAATTTATAACTCTGCCCTAAATATAAAGGTTATGTTTTTTTTCTGACGTTCCTAAAATCCTTTAAAAAAATCCTGAATGAGAATGACCTGCTACCTGCCAGAGCCTCCGACCCAAACCGCTATGACTCCAATCGACCAGATTTCATATAGGTGACCCGCATGGACCAATCATAATAGTAGAAAATTTATCCTATCCTGCCTTCGTTAGAGTTAGGCCAGATTAGGTTTGCCAATAATTTTGAGTAATGACCAAATGTTTAGCATCACGAATATCAGCTGAATTAAAACATTTTATTCATATCTCAAGTTTTTCTTGAATGACTTATTGCATATTGTAAGTCACGGCTTAAGTCTAGTTCATACCCTCGCGAACTTCGCAATTTTTCTGCGAATAAAATGGCTTCCAGTCATACTGGACCAATCGTTGATGCAGAATCATGTCGGCAGCCATTTTATTCGCAAAGAAAATGCGAAGTTCACGAGGGTATGAACTGGACTTTATTCAGTCGTAGAGGAATAGAAAAACTATAACAAGGCTTTCGAATGTTATTGTTCGTTTTGTGGTCTTGTGGAACAAGAAGACTCTATTGTTGTCTCACCTCACCTATCCTAGCTAAACACCATTTTAGTGCTGATTTCAGAGCTCTCAATTTTGTTGAGTTATTTCATATGCATTATCCAAACAAACTTGTCTTGTGTATGATTCTTAAATAAGCTGTTGGATTTTTGTGGATAGTTGATTTATTAAAGGGTTTCAAAGAGCATAACAGTAAGTATCTTATGTGTAAATAATACTGTAACAAAGTAACTGTGGTAAAATTGAAACATAATTTATTTATATATAACTTTGATTTGTAGGTTGAAAATGGTAGAGAATGCAATTATTTCATTCATTTCTATGCACTAATTTCGACAAAAAATCAAAAAATATACCACATACACATTCTTTCAATGGTAAAAACGGTTTGTTTGGATAATGGCCCGTGACACTCAAGCGGCGTGACGTCACATTAAACTGCCCAGACAGCACTAGATATTCCATGAATAATCCAAGAACATTCTTTTTGGAATATTGAAATATCCTAGGAATATACTAGGATATTGGAGGAATATTCCCTGAACATGCTAATGGAAATCCCTCAGATAATCGTAGAATATTCCCAAGAAAATATCAATATGAATATCTAGAATATTTTTGGGATATTCCATACAAAATATTCCTATAATATTACCAATGAATATCCTCAGAATATTTGGATATTCCAAGATTATCCAAGGAATATAAATGAAGAATAATCATAGAATATTCTTATTGAATATTCAATGAGTATTCTTCGAATATATGGTATGATCCAGGAATATTACTGTAATATTACCACAGTTACCTTTTCGAATAATCGATTAGAAAAAATTCAATGGGTATAATCCTCAAATTATAGAGCAACCATAGACACATGTTCAAGACTGTTGGTCATCAGTACATTGAAGCCAAGTGCGAAGATGTGCAACACTTCTGACTTCGTAAAAAGTGTTATACATCTTTGCGCTTGGCTACACCGTACTCATGATGACCAACAGTCTGAAACACGTGTCTACAGTTGCTCTACAATTTGCGGGTTGTATATAATTCAGGAAGAAAAGTTCATCTCTACAAAGGTACAATTGCTTTATTTTTAAATTTCCACAGGGTGTGATATCTAATTATGAAATAAGAAAAAAATCAAATCCTATTTACTCCTTCATTTCTGGGACATCCGTCAATGCTGCTGAATTGAGAACCCTGAAAAAAAAAAAATTATTGTGTGATTTGATATTTGGTATGTTTTTAAATAAAATATATGTGCATTTGTAGGTTTAATGTGTAGAATTCGAAACTGTAAACAATGCCTCTCAAATCTCAAAATGAATGGGTGGTTGTTCATTTATAAAAGTTTTAAATTGACTCTTAAAATACCTAAGTCTTCAGTAAAAATATTGTAACTGAAAAATAGGCAAATATATTGGTCTTCGAATTTTACTAGGAACCCTAATCTATTAATAATGGAGAAATATACAAGTTTATTGTAACTTCTATACATACTCACTAATTTCTTTCAATCAGTCGGAGGATTTTGCGAGGTAACAGAACCACCACTTCAATGTCCTTCAAATATGTTCTATTGTGGCAGCATTGAATTGCATCTAGAAATGAAAAATTCATTGATAGTGTGTGATTCACTGAAACTAATATTTTCTTGATAATCTAATTCAAATATAATAAAAACATGTAGAGTTTATTCTGTATTTATAAAAGTACTTCTATTTATATATGAGATCGAATAATGGTATGAAGCAGAACCTAAATCTATTCTACTGATATTATCATTTTCAATTTGCTTTTCTGAATGGCGTTCGTCAAAGTCTTCTAAATCATCATGACACACAAGAGTTCTTGGAAATTAAATGAAAATGATACAATAATTAACAGCTACAATGTTAGTGTGGATTCATGCAGCACCAATTAACAATTATCAAGTAGCAATTATCAATTAACAATTATCAATTAGCAAGTATTGAAAATGCTGCATTCATGCACCCAAATTAACAATTATCAAGGAACAAGTGAGCATGCGCACAAAGCAGATCCGTGTCATTTGAGTTAACCTCACTTTGTCGTGGAAACTGTTTAAACATTCAGATTCTATTCGTTTTCCAAATGTTTATAATCAATTTTGTGCATTCACGATTATCATTGAAATGGAAGCTACTCAAGCATTTTTTTGTTGATTTTCGATGCTTTCCGTCATTATACTAACCAATCCACGATCATCTGCGTACTAGTTGCGCACTAGAAGAAAATCTCGTTCAATTAGAGTAGAAAGATAAAAGTTGGCCAACTTCTACTTGTTCCTTGATAATTGATCATTGTTAATTGTCTGCATGAATGCATTCATTGTAATACAAGGAGTTCAACTTGTACTTGGTAATTGTTAATTGATAATTGCTACTTGATAATTGTTAATACACTTAGTGTGGATTCATGCAGCACCAATTAACAATTATCAAGTAGCAATTATCAATTAACAATTACCAAGTACAAGTTGAACTCCTTGTATTACAATGAATGCATTCATGCAGACAATTAACAATGATCAATTATCAAATAACAAGTAGAAGTTGGCCAACTTTTATCTTTCTAATTGAACGAGATTTTCTTCTAGTGCGCAACTAGTACGCAGATGACCGTGGATTGGTCAGTATAATGACGGAAAGCATCGAAAATCAACAAAAAAAATGCTTGTGTAGCTTCCATTTCAATGACAATCGTGAATGCACAAAATTGATTATAAACATTTGGAAAACGAATAGAATCTGAATGTTTAAACAGTTTCAACGACAAAGTGAGGTTAACTCAAATGGCACGGATCTGCTTTGTGCGCATGCTCACTTGTTCCTTGGTAATTGTTAATTTGGGTGCATGAATGCAGCATTTTCAATACTTGCTAATTGATAATTGTTAATTGATAATTGCTACTTGATAATTGTTAATTGGTGCTGCATGAATCCACACTTAGGCCAGAACGATGAGACATAACCTAAAAATTATAGCGTAATTATTATTCCCAATATATCAGAATGTAATGAATGCTTTCAAACTTTGTTGATAACATCTGATGCACAGAAATTATTAGACATGAATTCAGATGGTTTCTATCATCGAAGAAATAAAAATTCCTATTTTATTACCATCCGGCCATTTCATCCTGATGAAAAGTATTATTCAAAAACTACTTAGTTTACATACGTTTTATATGATAACACTAAACACATCACTAATTAACAAAAAACAGTTCAAATACAAATCGAAATGAATAATGAAACCAGCCCTGGGATTCCGAACTTTCGATTCGATCACGAACGAACGAACGATCAACGATTCGAACTTCAGACGACAAGAAAATTGAGGTAACATGATCGTAGATCGTAGAAAATAAGAATAAATGAAAAAATGAAGTAGCATTAACGTATGTAATTGAACTTAAAATCCAGAACAGTAAGTTTTTAGCATAGCAAACGGAAAGATGAAAATTAGAAGTGAATTAAAAAAATGTGGACAAACCGGGGTTTGAACTCAGGTCCTCTTGGTTTGATTGGAAATTTCCTGTAAATACCTACTTAAATGACATTCTTGGACGATTCGACTGTAATAATTGATTCCCAATAAAATCGTCGGGTGATTTCGGTACTCGATCAGTGAACACAATAAAATCAACATGGAACGGTAAGATGATGAATTAAACCGCATTAAACATAAAATTCTGAATTGATAATTGACATATTCTCGATATTCTCAGTATATTTTATTCAATCTGCTAGTTTTTTGCGATTTTAAATTTACATTATTAGTTGAACGAGTCCAGAGTATTGATTGAACATTTTATTCTGTGAAGGAAATTCATTTCTTGAATGTTTGTTTTTGCGCTTAATTCTGCCTTGTATAGGTAGGTACCTAAGGCAAAGAATATCATCTACATATATTGTTTGCCTAAGGTTTCCTTGAATCTAAACAAGAGTAACAAGAGGTATTGTACTGAAATTGCAAATGTATTAAATAAGTGCAAGTTTGTTACAACTTTCATACCTATAGTATGCTATAAAGTAAATGTTCTATTCAGAAAACATACCAATTCCAATTAACGTTGAAAAGATAATCGTGACCGTTGTTTATTGTTTAAGAAGTCGAAATGCATTTATAGAAGGTTTGGAAATTTCCGATTGTCTACAATTTCACTGAATTTGTTAGACAAATTGCCTGACTATTTCTGTAATCATTCATCCGCCGTTTTTGGAGCATTTAAAAATTAAAGAAATTTGTAATCGCAATAGGTAACCTATACCATTGTTTAAATATTATTTAAACAATGCCTATACCTCTATATAATACTTTTGAAATAGCCTCTTCTTTCATTGCAGTGTATAAATTATATTATTGGCATAAAATTTGATATTGCAGTAAACCGGGATAGGTACCTATCCCTAACTATAACTATAGATAGGTATAATACTCTATAATAATATTAATAATTATTGTACTGCAGTTATGTACACACTACTCCTATTATTATCATTAATAGATGTATCTTTTAATTGTTAATGTATATCTTTGTTAGGAATCCATTCTCGCACAGTGTGGGTTCCAGTAATTCTGTTGCTTTTTCTGTTGAAATTTAATTCAAAGGAATGCGTACATTTGGTGCATACCTACTTATTTGTATATCATTATAGGTAGGTACCTACATCCTATTCCTTGAACTCGTTAATAATATTAATATTCCCAAAAAATATTGCAACAGTTGTAATGGTACCTTGAAATAATAATAAAAAAATTGTTAATGTTTCCGTCAACCGGCTGTACCTTTACGAGCACAAGCCTCAGAAATCTTCGAAAGAATTCCACATTTTTTTCAACAGAGTAATCTATTCGCCACTTAGCTATGCCCTTTTCCCCATGAAATTCATTATCAACTCCCAGTAAACTTTTGGGTTGCTCTGAAAGCCATTCTGAAAAACAAATCCCTACTGCAGAAGTAAGGATCATAGGTAAATAACGGGATGGAAACAAATACACAAGCAATAATCAAAGAATATTTACCTACACCTACAGGAACAAGAAGTGACACTTGCCGCTACTCCAGTGGTCCCCACCACTACCAAATTTCATGACCTCTAAACCAATTTTTGTTGCGACTACGCATGACTACCAGCAAAGGGCGTAGGTATTTGATATTTAAAGAATGTCTGAACCCCAATTGTTAGCCAGAGGCGGCGTGAAATTGATGAAATGAAAATAACGGAATGGATAATTCCAAAACACTAATTGTATTCGAAAATAGTCTTTTAAATAAGACAGCCATATTCAGTAATAATATTAGTATATTATATAGTATTGGACATGTTGATATTGAACTTCTCACCATCATTGATGTTAGGTATGTTATTTACTAATAACGGGCTGAATTTAAATTTATCGGGAGCGCCCTACATACACATCAGCCGTTTTATAGGTACCTATTCGATATACATTATTTATTAAATGTGTTAAATTTAAATGAACGGACAGCAGTAAAATTTTATAAATTTGAATAACTTGATAAATGTAGTTATTAGATACTATACGGTAGAAAAAAAAATCATACTGTTTTTTTCTCATTCCCAGTCACTTATTGAATTCGGTGTATAAACATGCTAAAACCCTTGAAAAACGCAATAATACGTTAACATTGTTTCTTTGGGATTTCCTTTCAATTTTGAATAATAGTTACTGCTGCATTTCTGTCAGCAACAAGATAACCTCAAATTTTTTTCTTTGTGTTTTATAGTGGCATCGACTGCTATGGTCATTAGCCACCTCAATTATATAATAATAACTCACAATTGACATGAAATTATCCGAAAGTAGAAAAAACCTTTTATATAACACATTATAAAGTAGCAAGATTTTTGCACACAACATTTTTGACCAATGCAGAGTTCGTGTATTCATGCCGAATGCAAACAATACGCTCATTTTGCACTTGTTATGAAAATAGATATTATTTTCCGTTCGGAAATTAGTGTAATGCAAAAAACCTCAGAGGTTTATTCGGAATATGGTATTAAAGACGTAGTTGACAAAAATGTTGTTATGTAGAAGGAACACCAAGAAAGTGGTTTTACTTTTAATAAAACTACAGGGTGGATGGTTGAAAGAAATGTTTTATTCAACTTATATTAAATTGTAATCAACCTTACAAATATATGTAGTTTCCTCTGAAATCACATTTAGATTGTGAAAGTGATGAAACCGAAATGTGTGGAGTAAGTGATGATGATATAAAAAAGAAGTAGTTAAGATTTTATTGTTTAAATTTTATAAACTCCATAATTTGATCAATTTTCTATTCTTCTTTGGAGACGTTTTTATCTGACTATTGGCATATCTGATAGTGTGAAATATTTTCATCCTACAAAACAGTTTTGATACATATAATCTGGGAAAATTGGGACAAGGAAGATCAAATTGAAGTTCATCAAACAATGAAAGCAACTGCTTACCAATTTGGGGCAATATTGCTAACTTTTCAAAATTTGCAACGAAAACATTGTCCATTGAAGTGGGAAAAAATAGTAGACGATGTCAAAGTTTCATCTTTGGAAGCATTTCTACACAAATCACAGTCATGGATCTTCAAACTTCTTCTGAATAAATAGCCACATACATAAGATAGAGCATTCTCTTTCACTAAATCGAATTCTCGGAAATCAGTGAAATCAAAAGTAAGTAGTTCTTCTTTACCCAAAACCTTCTCCTCGTGAGCTCGTGCTATAATAGTACTTGTATTAATTTTTGTTAAAATGCTGTCAAAATCGTCAGCACAATTAGCACCCTCACTATGTTGCAAATAGGTTAATGAAAACATTGTCCATTGAAGTGGGAAAAAATAGTAGACGATGTCAAAGTTTCATCTTTGGAAGCATTTCTACACAAATCACAGTCATGGATCTTCAAACTTCTTCTGAATAAATAGCCACATACATAAGATAGAGCATTCTCTTTCACTAAATCGAATTCTCGGAAATCAGTGAAATCAAAAGTAAGTAGTTCTTCTTTACCCAAAACCTTCTCCTCGTGAGCTCGTGCTATAATAGTACTTGTATTAATTTTTGTTAAAATGCTGTCAAAATCGTCAGCACAATTAGCACCCTCACTATGTTGCAAATAGGTTAATGAAAATAATTTTTTTAATGCATTTATAAAATGGTATAGAGTGGGATTGGTGCTATTGCCTCCCTGGCTTCTCAAAGAACCAAAGAAATTATCAAGACTGTCCTGATTAAGGCGTCTCGTTAGAAGGAATGAACATCCCTGATTTTTCAAATCCAACCACAAATTTTTTAGGGCATTTATGGAAGTACACCACCCCTGAAAACATTTAATTTTCTTAGTAATATTTTTATTTGAATCATCAAAAATTTTTGATCCAATAAAATCCAACATTTCGTCCAAAAATGTATTTTGTTCTTTGAGAATTGAACATGTCAAATAGCTTATCAAAATTTTCTAGGAAATATGCAGTACCAACAGCTTGTGGAATCATGGCTCCTAAAGACACATAGGTTGATATTCCAACTGCCACAGATTCGCTTAAAACTTGCACTGCATATTTCACACGCATTTTTTCGAAGCGATTTGGATTCATATGTGTATTTGTCAACCTAGGAACCAATCTTAGAGATTTACTTTTGTCTGAATCATACAACTGTGAAATATCCTTCCAGGATGCTCTGCCATTCTTATGACAAATGTTATATTTGCGCAAATTATTCTTAACAGACTTTATCAAATGAGGAGCATCAAAAATATAGTAAATCTTGTTCCCATTGAGAACAAAATAAGGTTTATCTACGGATATTTTTAAGTGTTTTGCCAGGTCCCTGAAGTTAGTCCCTTGATCCGATATAACTGCTTTCACTTTAGAGCCAGTTTCTGTTTCTAATTTCAAGATGCATTCTTTAACTATATTTTGTACAATTTCCCCTTTGCATTGAGTAGAACTGAAATAAAATCCCAAAGGTTGTTTAAAATTACTCAAGATGCATTCTTTAACTATATTTTGTACAATTTCCCCTTTGCATTGAGTAGAACTGAAATAAAATCCCAAAGGTTGTTTAAAATTACTGTAAATTCCTCGAGCCATAAGAACCATCACTGACTGAGCTGGTAGAAATTTGTTCCCATTTCCTTCATTGTGGAAGCCAATAATTTCATCTTTTGACAAATTATAAAATAAAGCAGACTTAATTGACATTTCATCAATACAAAGAGTGCACATCCTTTGTTTGTCAGTCATATTTGTCCTCTTTAGTTTTAGAGCTGCAAATACAAAATCATTTAATCCTACTCTAAAATTAAGAGAATGAATCATTCTTTGCAAACTCCTTATGCTAGGTAAAATAAAGCTTTTTTGTACAAATCTATATGCTTTGGGACTCATAAAATATAAAGTTAAGGCAAATTCTTTGTATTCTTCTGTGTATCGACGACCTTTTGGTATTTTATTTTTCAGATCCACCTGGGCTTGTGCAACAAAGCAGAACTTTTCCGGAAGAAATTGTTCACAAACCTTTTTAAACTGTTCTACAGAGACATCCTGTTGTTGGCCCCTATTTTTTTTTAATTTTCTAATTTCTTCATGCTGACGTCTTATTTTGAGTCGTAGTTTCGTGGTGACCTGCTGGTGAAATATTGCGATGTTTGAGTTTGTACTGGTGATTTCAGTGAAGATAAAGTAACTTCCGAGCTATAATCAATGAGATACATTGATTAAATGTATTCAGTATATTGACTCATTATATATGAATGGGAGATCAATAATTCCTAGAAAACTGATACACTTCATAGTAAATGGTTCTGAATGCTTGAAATAAACCAAGTCGATACTTGATCATTTAAAATGGCATTATTGATCACCCAGTAAATAAAAAAGGAACCTACCTATGAGGAATTTCCAAGTGGAGTATAGAAGTGCTACTACAACTAGCAATTGGTTGATTTTCTATAGGATCTGCTAGATGACTTAATGACGACGAAGTTGATGAGCATTGTGGTGTCTGCTCAGATGTTACAGAATAACTAACTATTTCTTGAATTCTACAATTGAAAATTTCATCTGAATAATGCAGTAACATATTTGTCAATAATTAGGTATGTAAGTAATACTTACTCTTCTTGTAATGTAGACTTTTTTGATATGTGGGTATCTGACATCATTACTGCTGAAGGCATTCTTGAATAAATAATATCGTAAACATCTATTAAACAAATTCGGGATATCTATGTCTTTACCTAGGAATAAAATACGTAGGATTTGCATTTGGTAACAGCCTGTTCTTTAAATGGTTTTGAAACATGTTTTCGGTAAAATGCTTCGCACATACTCGCAATTTGTTGTATATATAATTAAAATCCTTGTCAATCAAGTCTAATCTCCCGCATTTCTTCAGCCACTCAACGCACCTATTAATGTTACAATAATTTTAGTTTACATCAATAGAGAATAAACTTATCATTTACCTTTCTCTATTCTCCTTGGGGAATCTGAAAAAACTAATTCGTCCATCATATTTGGTTTCACAGTTTAAAACGACACAATGCGAAAATAATTTAGATTTCGGCATATTTCCTGAATACAAAAATTATTGAAAATCACGATTAACCTCTCAACCTCAATTATAAAAGTAAACAATAAAAAGAAGAACCAGAAAACTACAGACACTAGACAAGAAACACCAGTAGTTGGTATGACTGACCGACTGTCAGGGCATTCAGGGTGTATTTGTCGAATTTGTGAGATTCGCTTCTTGTTCCTGTAGGTAAATATTCTTTGCAATAATAATGACCACTAATAAAAGGAGCAACACATATATCATACCAAGATAGATATACTGACGACAAGAAAATAGTTATCGTCAACTAATCGTAAATTGTAGGCAATTTGCAACACATTTACGATCGTCATATAGCCTCGGAATCATCAAAATAGACGACACCATTGAGGCCTAATCGTCACTTCGGAATCCACTTTTCGTCAACTAATCGTCAAAATGTAGGCTATTTGCAACAAATATACGATCGGCGTATAGGCTCGGAATCGTCAAATTCGTGAAAACGACACGATTCATGCTCGATCGTGATTTCGGAATCCCGGCCCAGAAACCTGAAACTTCCCAGACGACAGACGACACTTGTTGAAGTTGAAATGCACGGAATAACTTTATACCATGAGCGCTGTGTGATTGGTCACTGTAATGGCGGGAAGTTTAATTAACAAGACATCAGCTGCATGCAAACCGAGTTGAAATGTATAAGTCATTAGTCATTCTCTGTCAAATGTGAATTTTGCTAAGTACTCATCAAAATAGAGATTCTGCCATAGAGAAAAAAAAATCATTTATGAATCAAATCAGCGCGCTAGTATAGAAACATTAATAATCTTTAGTCCAAATATGGAAACGTCTTGTATAGAATAATCTACGAATATTCCATGCATAACATTCCCTGCATTTACTATAAAGAATATACAATAAGTAATATTCCACAAATATTCACATTGAAATATTCCTGGTATATTCTTTCAAGAATGTTCTTGAAATATTCTACTTTGTATGTTAATTGAATGTGCTAGGGTATACAGATATTTTAGGAATATTCCATGATTATTCGGAATATATATCCTATCTAAGACATCTGAGGATATACCATGCTGTCTGGGTGGTCTATGACGAGAGGAAAAACCTCAAAACATGTATGGTATGTAACAAAATGAAGGATAATAATCAATGGCTTATTTATTACAATCAGCACTTGCAATAGTGTCCGCCTTGAGGAACATTGCACAAATGGATGACAGATGTAATTCAATGTCCATATGGGGAAGTAGGCGTTTTCAGTCAAATACTTTTCTCATTTTTTCACTTTGTGAAAATGTGTGGAGAGAATGGCATTTTCGACCGTAGTTGGAATAATTATTTATTTTAATTTTTTTGATAACTCTCCTATACACACTTCTCGAACTTTGTTCCATTTATTGCATAAATTTATATGAATATATTCGCTTACGACACGACACAGAGAGATCATTTTGATCCTTGCAAATAATTATCATTGAGCCGCACTGACAATGTCTGTAGAATTCGATTATCAAACGTGGGTTTATAAATAAGGTCATATAGCTGCCCTCCCTTGTATTCGATAAATTTACAAAATATAAAAAAAAGTTTTTGGAGGAATCCATTATTTAAATTGTCGAGAGTATGGATTTTTTGAGTTCCAACGCTTTGTATCACATCAATATATCATATGTAGATGTATATGCATGGGCCTTGGTGGTCGTGACGGTAGAGCGCTTGCCTCTCAATCACAGGGGCGTGGGTTCGATTCCTATCATGGTCACTGGTCTCATGCATGGCATCACACGTTAAGATATCCAACGTCTTCCACTAGCTCGCACAAGTCTTTCGAAGACTTCTGAGGGCTATATGCTCATATAAGGGTGCAACCGGTTGACAAAAATTACAATTGTAACAATTTGTCAACAATATTAATATTGTGTTAGAGTACCATCAACAGCTAAGATCATTGCAGAAACCTCTGTGAACTTGATTTTTTTTTCGACGTGAATATCTGTTTTCTGACGCCGGGAAACTGGGAAACGCTCATAAAAATGCAATTTTCAAATGTTTTGATTGTTCCATGCGGCAAGCGGGTCACCTGATGCAAATAGAAATATATATATTTTATAAAGTGTTATATATTTCTATGATGCATATGCATCTTGGGGGTCACCCGTATGAAATCGGGTCAATAGTTTGAAGGCATATATTTGACTTCAAGGTCAAATTATTTCGGAAAAAAAAAATCGCTAAAAAAAATATCAGAGGTGAGATTCCGTGTACCATAGACTTCTATAATCGATCAAATAAATGTCATTATGGTTGAATTCATGGGAGAGAAAGAGACATAACTGTCGACTAGAATTCTATGGTACACAAAATCCCACCTCTGTCTTAAACATGAAAATGAATTGACAAATCGACATGAGGTCGGCCGATTCAGATACATGCGTGCTCACCCTGCATTAGAAATGTACGCATGTTGACGTTCAAACCTGTGCCTGTCAGTGTGCGTGAAAAACGCTGGGTGGAACATGTTCTATTTTAAATAATAAAAGATACAGTGAAAAATACATCGGGATTATTTGAAAAATAATCATCAGCATTGACAGAATGTTCACAGAATAAAATAAAATATGTTCTTGTGATATAAACGTAAGTAAAAGGCGTTTAAACCGCCCGTGCTTCAAAAACCATGCATGGGAACCCATGTAACTGAATCGGCCTTCAGGTTCATTCATTCGCTACAAGGTGTAGTGTAGTGTAATGTAATTTACACGACATTTTGAATAGTTTAGCTGAGTGCAGTTACACAAAAGAATGTGTCAATCTCACAGAACTCAGGATTATACAAGATATATAATTATGATTTCTGTGGTCAATCTATATAAAAGTCTGGTCGAAATTAATTTTTGTGCATATTATTGTTGTCTGTTGCCTGTTGCCATGTCTAACATAATTATCCTTTCCGATTCAAGGTTTCAGACCGCCTTTATTCAAATTCTAAAATACCAAAAGCAGTTATTGTTTGGCATAATTATGCATCACCTACTTTTGATGAGTTATATGAACACGGTACTTGGATTACTCAGTAAAGTAACGTTATAGCAAGTGGCAACAAAATTTGAAATGTAACTTTATCTCCCTAGGGACTAAAAGATACATTTTAGTCCCTGTTATACGGGACTAAAGTTGGCACTTTAGTCTCGGATGTGCAAAAATAATTATAAGAGTAAAGTTTGTTAGTTATTACTCGGGTACAGACATATTCGTCTCAAGCGAAGAGGTCGTGGTGTTGGATCGTTTGCTTCCTGGATAATTCGTGAAAACAAAAGAAAATAACTAAGAATAATGCCAGACATTAGTGACAAGTTTCCAATTTACTTTTTTTGCCCATGTTAAAAAGACAGTAACTACTGATTGAAAGTTTGATTTTGTTGTATAATTTGCTTCTTGACATGGTCTTTATTTGAGTATTTTTTAACCTTCTAGTATGATATTGAAAAAATGTATGAATCGAGTGTTCCCCCGACTGTAACGTATTATGGTTTCTTAATTTTTGCCTCTGAAAGAAAATAACATAACACATAACAAAAATCATTCTCTTTTTCAGAAGATTAGTCTTCAGTATAATGTCAATTTTTTAAAAAAGAAGTTTTTTTCAGTTACCTAATTTGAAGTTGTTTTTCAAATTGATAAATTCACAATACATATATAGGTACGATAGGTAACTTATCGGGACAAATTGATCCATTTGCCCTCTACAACAGATTGTGAAAAATTAAAATACCCAAAGAATACAATAGCAGTTCAACAAAACTTTCAAAGAGTCTGCAAAAAAATGTATCATATCCCTTTCAGACTGAACTTGAAAACTTAAAATGTGAGAAATTTTATTGAACACGCAGGGAGTTTAATTGTTGCTGAGAATTAAATTTTTTTATTTTTGTGTTGAAAGTTAGACGTTTGTATGAACTAGCTGTAAGCTTATTTATGTGTTTGTAACAAGAACAATAAATGATATAACTAACCACTTAAAATCGTGAAATAACCAAGTCCTTATTTTGCCCTTCTTGATGGTTCGCACTTTTAATTCCCACGCAAACCTATACAGTTTAGATCAGTATGACAAATCTTTTTCAGAGAACAAGTACTCTCCTGGCTAATACCACGGCGGATATTGAACTATATATATCAGATACGTGTGTGCATAATATAGAGGACACAATTGTAAGAACTGTCTGTAAACAACTAGGTAGCAGAATTTTGTTTTTTTCGGGCAGGGGGATCACCCGCACCTGAACGAATATTGACCATTTTGAAATTTTCAATAATAAATAAATAATTTTATATCCACAATCAGGATCAGTGCGCTGAAAACTGAAAGAGCCGGCAACACTCATCGTCACTCGTTCAATCGTTCTCTCTTTCTCTTTTTATAGTACTTATGTTCAGAGCAGAGATAGGAGATAGAGATAGTAGAGTTCGTTGTTGGTTGTTGGTTACTTGCACCTTGTTTGTGTATAAAAAGGTAATCTTGCAGATTTTCTTTAGTCTGCAATCAGAATCGTTATTGTGATAGTGTGTTGTGTCTTCTAACGATGTGTGGTAAGTTTGAATATTTATGATACAGATACACAATACCCAACTGACATACGTAAACAAACATAACCTAAATATGTTTTTAATTGATTAAATTCACCAGTATCAGGAAATGGTTTGGGATTTTTTAGGGTAATAATGAAATAATAGCAATTCGACTTCATGCATAAAGTTCACAACGAAGTCGAAAACATATAGGTAGTAAAAACTTTCGTATTTTAAATTTTTTAGGGCACCTGCATACATGTATGAATTTGAAGTCTTCAATTATAATTGAATAAATGTGTTCTGGGGTAGGTAGGTAGGTATATTCCAATATTTCAATTATTATTATGTAACTAACGTGTTTTGAATTATTTTCTTGCTCAATGGGTAGTCAGCTTGACTGTACTTAAAGTGAAAGTTTATTATAATGGGATACCTACCTACTTATCTAAGAAAAAATATTTGCATATTGTAATCTTGAAATGTCATAGACTATTATATAGTGATCTTATTAGTTAAGAAATAATTATGTAATATTATTAAGAATAAAGGACAGGTGTCCTTGTTTTTTACTCGAATTGGTGATCACCCTAGGGTGAGTAAATTTCTATTAAGTACATTTCTCATCATTACTTTCATTCGCGGAGATGATCCTGGAAGATTTCAATATTTTTGTGTTCAATTATCGACTTTGGCTGATGAAACATCTGTAAAAACTACAGTATTTATTACCACCTGAGTCCTATAACTTACGAAAATTGAAACTACTCTAGAATGTTTGAATTCTAGAATTCCGTCTTTCTCTCTTTTCTTTCACCCAGAAATGTGATTTCAAACATATAACAGTGCGGGTATGTAGGTGTGTATAATTGTATCAAAGTAGGAAATTAGTAAACATTAGTAAGTATTCATGCAATCAAAGTTTTACGGTTCAATTCATAATTTTTTTTATTTCATCATGGCAAACGAGATTTCATAAGTTACTATCACTTTTCATTCACGAGGCCAGCCAACAACCAAAAATGAAATTTCCACACACGGATTTAAGTAAGTAGGGAGGACTCAGGAGTAGATAGATCTAGTTACATACATTTTTGTAGGGCCAGTTTCAGTTGAAGGACATTCACTAATTTTTGTGTATTAGGTAATTAGAAAAGAAATTGGTTCATTAAAAACAAGTTTTGCCTATTTAACCTACCTATAAATATAAAAGCCATTTTGAATGGGTCACAATGTATATATTCCGGACTTGAAAGCCGTTGTTATTCAGAATACAACTTGATTTCATTTTTCTAGATTCCCTTTGGCAACCCGTAAAAACGTATAATGATAATCCACGGGTTATGTCATTGCGTGAAATTCCCTTGTGTTGGAAACAAATCACGCCTCATTTATAGAAATATAGAAAACAAATATCCAAAATCTATATCTCAAAGCAAACGTATTTTATGGGGTGCTCCATGAAAATTACTTAGGGCTTCCCAACATATTAAAATCAGAAATAATGATTTTCACAAACTTTTTACTTACTATGAAAATTGAACGGAACGGCATAATAAGAGTATTTTATGAAGACAGATCTGTATCAATCTCTATTCCAGGTCAAGTAGTCTAATAGGGTTGTTAAAGGGGTTGTTTGATAGTTCTTGTAGAAGCTTTGCTAATACAGGGTTCCCACAGACCTGGAAAACAGGGAAAAGTCAGGGAAATCAAAAAGTGTTGAAAAAATCAGGGAAAAGTCAGGGAATTTTAGAGTTTTCAGCAGAAGTCAGGGAATTCTATTATGGAAAACCAAATCGATATACATAATACCGTATCAGTTGATTTCAGATTAAAAAAAATTATTATGCTGTGCCTGTTGTCTTCTTCATGAATTTTAAAATTCGCGGTCTTTCGTCGGCCACTGCTCTTTACTCGCACATGATTGGTAGAAATTTGAATACGCCTACGATGTTTACTTCTACTTCGTGAGTTTTTCCGTTTCCCTTTGTCGGAAAGCAAAATATGCTCCCTTTTTTATGTATGATTTGAGTTCAAGAAAATAGTAACTTTAGAGTGTAACAATGTTTACTTCATCTTTTTGTGAATTTTCGGTTGCCATTGATACAAGCGAATCGATGATTTCGAATTTTTCAATTTTGCAGCATTGAAATAACTGTTCGATGGTTTTATTTCTTTATATATAATGAATTAGATTTTGATGAACACGAGTTTTTCATTTACTTTATTAACCACTCTATGAAAGGTGGCTTCTGGTCCTGAAAAAAGTTTGTGCATGGTCAAGGAAAACGTGGAAAAGTCAGAAATTTTCTCGCTTCCAATGTGGGAACCCTGTAATAATCGAACCGATGTAATTCAACAGTCATAGAGGACAAAATTATACTTTGTATAGATTGCTTATAGACCGGATTATTCATAATCGATTTGTTATTCTTTTATTATTTAATAGTCTAATATATTTTCAAATGGCATAGGATTCATTATTAGTCAGTTTAAAATGACGTCTAAGTGGAAAGAGACTCCAAGATCTGATTTGAGCTATAATAATAATAATAATACTCATAAACACTGATAGAGTGTACCCAAAGGCATAGCCTGTGCGGGTAGAGGACGGCTATTATTACTATTTGCCGTGGCGCTCCACTTTTCAGCTGTAGGAAAACCCGAAAAACCTACAGCACCACCCCGGGTGGTCGGTGCGAACTCCAAGCAAGCACCAGAGCCATGCATGTACAATTTAACAATCTTAACATTATCGCAGAATTTTTTTTTTTCTGTGCATCTTTTCTTCTTCGCGACCTATAATGAAAGTAACGAAACAAACGTCGAATTTTCGCAGTTTTTTATTATTTTTCATTTTTATACCGACTTTTGGAGTATCCACTTTTCAGTTTTTGAAGCATTTTTACACATCCTGTGAAATTGTCCAAATGTTTTTTTTTTTTCCTTGTCCTCAACTTATGATGAAATTAACGAAACGAGTCCCGAATTTTTGCGGTTGTTTTTTTTTTTGGTTTCGTTCCAATTTTTGAAGGATCCATTTTTTGAAGTATCCACTTTCTACTTTTCGAAAGATTATGCATTTTTACATATCCTGTGAAAATGTCCAGATGGCTTTTTTCCTTGTTCTCGACTTATGATGAAATTTTTATTATTTTTCGGTTCCGTACCTACTTTTGAAGAATCAACTATTCATCCATTAGTGATATGGCTCACTTCCTGATCCACGCATGTAAACAAATTAACTAAAGGTATCTCAAAAATACACAATTTTGAATTTTTCCGTTCCGTTCCACCCAAATTTTAATTTTCTCTTACAATTTCCAAAAGAACCCAATATTTTTCCTTGATCTGTAAGATTTCTAAGGTGCCTTTTTTATGTTCTCGGCTAATAGAAAAATCAAAATTCTTAAATCTTCTACAAACCATATATAAGAATATACTAATTTCTACATTCTGTGAACATTTATCTAGAAAGGTGTTTGTTCTTTTCCGACTTGTAAACTAAAAAAAAAACAATCGCGACAAACAGTGGATTTTTCCGAAATTTTGATTGATTTTCCACAAGATTCGATAATTAATAGACAATCAATGCGAATACAAGTAAAACTCGTTGGTGGCAAATGACAAATTCGTTGCTAACTTCACACACCTATTGGGACTATATTATATACTTTTAAACGGTGAAATGAAAATTTATCTGAAATCATCCTCATTTACTGCTGAAATTTTCAGTCTTCTGCCACCACTAGAGGCTGTATACGTTACCAAAAGATGTAGGGACCTACTATCTCGTAGATCTCATTTGAGTCTTTCTTTAGGTGAAGACCATGACAAAAAAGTACTTGATCTCCCTTGATATATTCAGTTTTCCTTGTAGATGGAGAGGAGTTGGTTCATCTGAACTCCACATCGTGGTCAGTGGCGGGTCTAGAAATTAAGGGCATGGGGATATGAGGGCAAATCGGTAATATTCGGTAAAAAATACATAGGTGAGATATATAAAATCGGAAGGAGCAGTAATAACGATATATTGCAAAGGGCGAGAGGGACATACTGTCCCCCTAATCCAGGTCAATCCTCTCGTCTCGTCTCCTTAACAGTTTTTCAAATGGATTGTGAGCATATTGAAAATGTAAAGTATACATATTTTTATGAACATATTGTGGGACGGTCATGTATGTTTTTCTTCAGTTTACCTGTATCAGCCACCCCTTCTCGTAAACATCCGAATTATAGTACTTAGTTCTGTTTGGCTTTGTGCTTGTGAAAAAAATAACACAAAAAATTTAAATCAAACTAAACCAATAATATTTTCATTCATACATTAATATCATAACACTCATTTTTTTAACACGTCTTTTATACAATCGTTTGCATAATTTTTCCAAGTTGGTGTCTAAGGATATTTCGACAAAGTGAGAAACAAACTGATATTGATGTATTCAATTAATATCAGATAATATTGTACAAACTTTCAAAGAGACTTTCACATACTGATTTTGTAATAAAATCAATTTGCTGATATTTTGTAGTGAATCGATTCACAACATTGCACACCATTATTTGACTCAACGAAGAATTTAGTAATGATTTATAAAATGAGTTCATGTATTCGAAATGTAAAGAAAAGAACTACTAGAGTTCGTTATATTCAATCGGAAAGAGCTCGACTTAAAAAGGAATTATCGTAACTTTAACGACTGGCAACTGACACTCTACAATGACTATGGCAACTGACTATAGGAGAGAATACACATGCCATTAAAATAGCATGCCAGTTGTCAGTTACTACTTGTCTTAAGGCGAGAATACACTTGCTGTTACATGCATTGAAGCATGCCAGTCATTGGAAGATGCGTGCTACTTGCTTGTGTGAATTTCGTTGCCAGTAAGAAAGTATTCCAGAAGATAGCACGCTAGTTAATAGCAAGTCGTTTGATTTTTCTTTGCAAGTAGCGCTATTTTGTCAAGCCGGTGGAGGGGAGAAAGTATGAAAGTCGTGTCGAAACGTGTGTGAACGACATTGTTGTCAGTACCTCGTATGCGACCCTCCAACACTTTTGCTAGTATGTGTATTTTGTGTAGTTAGCATACAAGTTACTGACAACGGGTATGCTATTTTAATGTCATGTGTATTCTCGCCTTCAGCTAGTTGAGAACATGCAGTTTCTGAAATCGCCTCTTCAGATTGGAGAAAATATAGCAGTTGCTCACATGCAAGGGTACTGGCATGTGTACAATCCTCCATGACTTGCATGCTTTCTTCCCTCCACCCGCTTGACAAAATCACACTACATGCAAAGAAAAATCTTGCGATCTACTAGCAAGCTCTCTTCTGGAATAATTTGTTACTGGCAAAGAGATTCACACATGCAAGTAACACGCATCTTACAGTGACTGGCATGCTTCTATGCTTGTACCAGGCATTTACACTCATAGAGTGCATCCAATGAAAAAGCATTTCTAATAATTGGAGTCACAAGTGAGAAAAGTGGAAATTTTCCAGGAACTTAAACGTAAATGATTTAAGTTTGTATATTTGCCGGTTTGCCAGTTTAACTTCCTGTAATATATTATCTAGCACACAATATATGGCATGTTTTTTAATCCATTCTCGCAACGACCATCTTTTACGGTGTAATTTTTTTACCGAAACTTTAATTTTTTCTTGTAACATTGCAGCTATTACTTAAATACCTTCAGCAAGTTCACTCATTTTCACTGACTGGTGCACTATGTAACCAGATTAACACGAGCTAGTAAACTAGCGCTGGTTGACTGGTGCTTGCTAGCTAGCAAAATGTCAAAGCGCCATAGTGAGGAATCTGCGAGAAGATGCCAGTAGTGTACGAATGCGAGACGAGGCACTGGATCGTGGGAAGTCATAACATATTATATTATTATTATATTCGGTGAGGGAAAATGGGATCCAAAGTCCTACAAACCAGACCGCCAACGTTCAGATAGGCTGGCAAGTGTAAAAAAAAAACATCAAGCTGTAATTTATGTGTCAAAAGTTACAACCAGTCTACTTACATAATAAAAATTCATAAATTTGATTCAAAATTATATTTATCTACTCACAATGATTTGGGTAAAAATGGCAACAGCAAAGTAAGTAATAAATTACAGGAAGAGGACAGTGTCTCTTTGTGTACAACGCCTCCTAGGCGAAATAATATTGAAAATACCTAGACTACTACATTTGTGAATGGGTATATTATTAGGGAAACAATTTTAATTTTAGGTTTTTAAATACTCAAATATTAAGATCGTGTTATGGCTACATGACCAAAATGATCTCGTACATGGCATCACACGTTTGAAAAGGTAAGGGCTACGTCTTCCGTAGCTCGCACAAGTCTCGAAGATTTCTGAAGGTTGCTTGTAAGGGTGCAGCTGGTTGACGGGTATAACAATTTCAACAACAATTTTAACAAATAATCAATCAAGGAAGTTATTGATAACTTGCAGGGATTGATCAGGGATTGATCAGGTTATGGAAGAATTTGAAAAATATTGGCTAACTAATTATAGTTATGTTTTAAAGCCTAACAAGAATCGAATTAATGAATACAATGCAGTTCAACAGCCAATTGAAAAACGAATATTAAATCGGATATATGGTTGAATAGATAATTTTGAGGCATACAAGTTAGGTTATAGAAATAGACAGGGTACATTTGTTGGGATTACTTCGAGAGATCATACAGGGAAGGGGATCCAAACTTCTGATAACTTCAGGCACCATCCATTATATTATTATTGCCACACATGAAAGAAAAAGTGATTTTTGGGTCCGAGAATCAGGTGAGCAATGACATAATGAGGATCACCATTTTTACGGAATAGTTTGGGTAGAGCCTACGGATTTCAGAGAGTACATCTTGATTATTTTGTCAAATTTAACAATTTTTTTGGCTATATTCCTCAATAATGACAAGCCCCTAATTGGCTTTCATACTTAGCTTGTATATCGTACGGAGATCTACGGAATTTATCCGTTGACGACTGACCCCGATTTCAATTATTAGGTACTTTCATAGTAAGAATTATGTAAACAAAGTTTGAATATTGAGTGGATGTTAGATTATATAATTTTTGAAAACAGCAAGTATAAGAAACTCATCCTATTCTTCTGTAAGTTATTAAATAACTGCCAAAGGGTCACGCACGAATTGTATCGGGTGACAAATAGACTCATTATTCACTCGTTTCTTTTCGAATATCCGATAATGAACAGTCGAGTCGGTTTCAAACATTTGTTGGAATTATTAAAGATATACGATAATTCATCACTTGAAGTTCTTTCGGGAGTGGCTAATAACTCAAGTTCAAATGATGCCTTCTTCGTGCGTACTATTTTGAACACTGCGTCAGTTCAACAAATTGTACGAAGTAGGTGAAAAACTAGTAGAAGTGGCGAATGCGTCAAGATTACTTCCTGAAAATGCTATAACGCAACAGAAATATATAAGTGACCCCTGCGCTTGCATAAAGTACCCATACTTAACTTTTATGTAGTAATTTTCTCCTTCTTGAAAAATGCAATTATTGTTTTTCAATTCGTATCATAGAATTCAATGAAATTAAAGCTTCATGTTCAGGATTACATACAGACTTTTAATATGCCGAAAAAACTGTTCTTCCATTTTGTATTTTCATAAATAACCGAGTTGATACACCTAGCCTAATCTACTTATCCGTTATGAATTCAAAAAATGATATGACTGGCTGTAAACAAAATTTCAACACATTTTAAGAACCAAAAGTTTTCAATCATCGAAATCACATTTAAAATGATGACAGTCTAATATTCGGATAAATATCTTTTGTTTTGGTGCCATGACGAAAGAAAAAAAACGTTAAGGAATTTTAATGGAATTATTGTTTGTCGACAGGTTATTATCTATGGAGTAAGGTCTTGCAAGTTGCGTTTGAAATAATACCTTGGGTGTGGAAAATCACTGTAATGTACACTATTTTTTCTACGACCATACGACAAATATCGATATCATTGACATGTTTGCAAAAAATCGAACAAAAAGGTTGACTGATAACCATTTCAACTCATTTCATTTATTTTGAATAATTATTACAAAACCGAAAATATTTTAGATACGTATATACATACCCAATTAGCTCATTTGGTTAAAGCGTTGATGAATCAAGATCCAATTGAGAATACGCGGGTTTGATTCTAGGCGGCGCGGCGTTAGCCTTTTATGAATGAAAAAAAACACACTTTTTCAATACATTGTTTTTTGTGTTAGAGATATTATATCTAAATAGAAATTATATGTATTGACACATCGATAGCGGTAAATCTAACTAGGATTAACTTTCCACACGTGTCCGTAAAGAAACTTTCCGTGGTACTGAACAGTACGACATATGTTACTTTTCTGTGTTTTTTGCATGGTACCCGTTTTTTTCTTGGGGTACTACTATAACTGTGAAAGGTAGCTCAAAGGTGAGACGAGACCTCACAGTCCTGGCTTCTTCAAATCGAAAGCGACGAATTCATAGTCGATAGGCAATGTAAATGTAAAGTTCGCGCCACACGGGGTGGTGCTGTAGGTTTTCCTACAGCTGAAAAGTGAATACATCACCAAAAATCAGTAAGAGGTCCACAGGCATTCAGAAAATGTCCACCCAATTACCTTTAGGTACACTCTATGAGTGGTTATGAGGAAGTATTATTATTATTCTTGGGTTTCGTGAAAAATGTGTGCAGTGTTCTTTTTGAAAATATTATATAATAGTTATTTATGTAATGAGGATTATAATGACTATCATTATGGTAGTAGACGAATCCGATAACACGGCGTGCAGCATAATGATCGTTTATGATCAGAATTACATACAAGACTTTATCTGCTGGCATCAATAAATACAGGCCGTTTCTTTTATCATGTGATAACATTGCTATATTCTAAACCGTAATAGATACAAACACGATTAAATGGGAAAAAATGTAACTATTGTGGTGAGCAGTACATTGGTCAGAGAAAATCTACGGGGACTCTCGCCCTTCCCGACTTATACAGGGAAAACTAAAAATGCTGATTTCGGTTTTTTACGAATAGAATGGTTATTTCAGAAAATATAAAAAAATTAAAGAGGAAAGATTTATTGTATTCAAAATGTACTAGAACTACGCAATGATAAATTTTTAATTAAAAGTATCGTGTCAACACGGCCACTATCAACTATTTTTTTAAATACGGACCTGTCTATTTCATCACAAATATTGATAAAGCGATGAATTCACAATTCAGTGGTATATCACACTTGACATTTTTATAGCGTTTCATATAAAATAACTCATCAGTGACAACAATTTTATAATTACGGTCCTGTCGTTAGTTCTTTTGTAAATTGTTTTGATTTCTTCAAAACTTATTCAACTATTAGGATACTTTACCCAATACTTTCGATAGGAAGATACCCCAACACAAGGAACATTCGTATTTTTCCTTTTTGGAAATTTTTGTATTACAGTAATCCTTGATTCAATCTTTACACGGATTATTTTCATAATTCTCAATCCTGGAAGTAATGAAAATATCAGTTTTTGATCAAAATGCAAGTGTTGTCTAATTTGGTACAATTAAATAGCATCTCACTTCTTTTACCATATTTAAACACGTAGACTGCTTAATTTCTATGGCAGGAAAAATAAATGAGTTCTTGATATCTGTTGAGAACTGTCAGACATTTAAGCACTCGGTTACATATTAAAGATGTATTCGAATGACGAAAGGACTGATATGCTATTTACTTATGCAAAATCAAATAGAAATCCTCTTTTGGCAAGAAATATGTAGGTATGGTGAGCTATACCCGAATCGTCGTATTCCAAACATTCAAATCTTTAGACGATTAGAAAGAAATTTGAGAGACTGTGGTGCATTTGACAGAAATAAAACTAGAAAATGTGTTGTTACTGGAAGTATAAGGAACCAAATAAATGTTTTGGGTAAGCAAATATTACCTTATAAAGACTAAAAAGTGAAAAATAACGTCTTTTTTTTTAAATCAAGGATTGGTCAGTTACAAAAATATTTCTAATCAAGATTGTTCTTTACGAGAAATTGCCCACGAACTTGGGATATCTGTAAAATCTACCAGAAATATTTTGAAAAAGAACAAATACAAATGCTACAGGATATGCAAAGTTCATCATCTTAATGAAAGGGATTACGGAAGGAGAGTACGATTTGCGAAATGGTTAAGACGTAGAAATAGAAAAGTTCGAAATATTTAAAAAAAAATAATATGGACGGACGAATCAAAATTCACCAACAATGGTTGGTTTAACAGAAACATCCATTATAGGTGGAATAATACGAATGAACATTTACATAGAGAAACCAATTTCGAGAAGAGGTTCGGAATAAATGTTTGGTTGGGAATTTTGGGAACAAACATAATAGGTCCTTTCTTTTACGATGAGCATTTGAATGGTGAAATGTATTTAAATTTTTTATCCAATGAGTTTGATGGCTACTTAGATGAGTTGCCATTAAGCACCCGCCGTGAAATACAATATTTTCAACAAGACGGTGCCCCTCCCCATAATGCAGCAATAGTAAGGGAACATTTAGATGCAATATTCCCAACAAAGTGGATTGGAAACAATGGACCAATTGCCTGGCCAGCTCGATCCCCAGACCTTACTCCTTTGGATTTTTTATCTGGAGATACATAAAGAATTAAGTTTTTTCGACACCTAGTACCGATATCGACCATCTCAAACAGAAAATAAGAGATGCATGTAATAGCATTACAACCATCATGCTAAAAAATTGCCACAGAAATTGTATGGACAGACAACGTATGTGCATTCAACAAAGAGGTCGTCAATTCGAGCATTTAATGTAGAATTCTTTTTCTGTATTGGTTTTATTTTCTTCCACAAATTCATTATGAAAAGATTTGTTTTTCTGTTTGTTTGATTTCTTCTCCTCTTAAGTAAGTTTATTTCTGGGGTAAATTGCTGTCGTTCGTCTCTGAAACTGCAGAAATCTTTTATGAATTTTTATAGTATAAATACAATTTTCATAGATACATTCATTCAAAACGTCACTGATAATTTTTATATCGAAGCGTTAGATTCTGTGGAATTCATAAACAAACTAACGACAGGACCGTAATTAAAAATTGTTGTCACTGATGATGCTAGTTACTTTATATGAAACGTTATAAAAATGTCGAGTGTGATATACCACTGAATTGTGATTTTATCGCTCTATCAATATTTGTGATGGAATAGACAGGTCCGTATTTGAAAAAAATTGTTGATGGTGGCCGTGTTGACACGAAACGTTTAATTAAAAATGTATCATTACGTAGTTCTAGTACATTTTGAATACAATAAAACTTTTCTCTTTCATTTTTTTATATTTTCTGAAATAACCGTTCTATTCGTAAAAAACCGAAAACAGCATTTTGAGTTTTCCCTGTATAAGTCGGGAAGGGCGAGAGTCCCCGTAGATTTTCTCTGACCAATGTACTGCTCACAACAATAGTTACATTTTTTCCCATTTAATCGTCTTTGTATCTATTAGAATATAGCAATGTTACCACATGATAAAAGAAACGTATATACATAATTTTCAAATTCTAAATTCATTATTTTTTGAACTTCAGATACATTCGAGTTATTGATTATAAAATACAGTGAGCAAGCTGTGCTTTACCATTTTACCATTAAATTATTTTTCCTACTTCCACATAGGAAAGTAACATATATCGCAATGTACAGTTCCACGGAAAGTGGCTTATAATCCACACGCGTACGGAAAGTTACTTAATAAGCTATTAAATGCGTTATTTCTGTATAGATCTACCGCTTCGAGCTATCAAACTTTCTTCAAAATAAAAAAAGGTGGAATGGGATTTGATCCCGTGTACTACCGATTGCAAGTTTAGTCATGTCGCTTTACCAACTGGGCTAATCGCTCATATTACATTATCTTAGACCTACATCTTATTATGAAATAATTCCTATTGTTTGTAGTAATTTTATTATTAATTGTAAAGTGCATCTAATTATGATTTTAACCTCGGTAAGTTTCATATTGTCATAGAGGAATTATTTTTATTTTAAAAATAATTATTCAAAATTGATGAGGTTAATTGAAATGGTTTTCAGTCAGCCTTTTTGTTCGCTTTTCTTGTTCATATATCAATAATATCGATATTATGTGGTAAAATTATCGTGTGGTCGTAGGAAAAATTGTGTGTTTTACTTGTGCAAAAGTGTGTGCGCCTCATACTACAATATTTAGGACAAAAGCTACTTTCCGCGTAACTGTACAGTGCGATATACGTTAGTTTTTTAATTACCATTTCCAAATTACCCGTGAAGTGTAGGTATTCAACTCATAAGTGATCTCAAATATTTCTTTCAGCGTATTAAGTACTGTCAAACATTTTTTTGATTGGGAGTTCCGTATCTAAGGTATTGATTATTTTTTATTTATTCATTCAACAAGAAGTTATTATGTTATTACTCTTCATTTTGTTCGGTATGTTCATAAAGTAACCCCTCTGTTAACACTCAGAACAAATAATGGTTTTATTGTATATAGTGGCATCGATTGCTGCGTTCATGAGCCACTATTATGTATTCTGGGTAGGCTTTGTTACAACTCCATACGCCTTAAGAGCGGCACTGTTGATTTGAATGCAACAGTGAATCGTGCAGTATTGTGACTATTAATTGAGATTGAGCAAAGTTGAAAAGAATAAATTTATCAATTAGTAATTGGGTGACCATAAAGAAAAATACTGAAACCCGTTGATTATTATTACCATGTCAAATATTCTTTTTACTCGTGACGCCATTTGTATGAGCCTGATGACGTCTACGAGCTGTGAACTCTTCTCGAACTTTTCCAGTAACTTTCTGAGTCGTTTGTCTTATCTCGATGCGCATATGGTCTTTGACCTTATACATGCTTAAGTATACATCACTTTTTAATTATCCCCTTACAAAAAAAGGAGAAAAGTTAAATCTGGCGGGCTAGATGGCCATAAGATTGATCTCCTCTTCGCCCTATCGACCGATCTGGAAAGACGTTGTCCAAGTAGTTTCTCATCAAGACAGCGTAATGTGACGGAACACCATCTTGCTGCAGCCACAAATTATTTCTGTTTGGAAAAAATGGATTCAGTTCGAGTAGCAACAAGTTTTTCTTAAATTCCAATTATCAAGGATGTGTCAAGGCCTCGTCGAAAAAATATGGTCCTCTAATCGTATTCGTAATAATTCCCGCCAAACTATCAATTTTTATGGGTATTGGTTATGATTCTCCTGATTCCAATGTGGATTTTCAGTTGCCTGACAACTGAAATGCCCATTTAAGAGAAATGTAGCTTTTTCAGAAGAGAACTTGGGTATTGTAAAAACATCGGATCTCTTTTATTTTTCTCCATTATAATTTCGCAAAATTCGTCTATCAAAATCGTATCCTAGAAGCTCATAAACTAAGTTAACTTTGCCACTTCTTTTTTTAGCGTTCTAAGAACTGTTGAATGGTCATTATCATTACCTAATCTTCTTATCAGTACAATTAAAGTAAGCCGTAATTCTCTGGGTATCAACCATACAATGGTGAGAATTACAGAAATAATCCATTCAACAGAAAGTATTGGGAAGGATAAGGCCTATGTTTATGAATGTGATGCGAATGACTTAAAAATGTTATATCCCTTCACGTCGTCGTTCTTTTTATGAAGAAAACTCAAGTTGAACCAAAAACAACAATGGCATGTTTTCAGGTCATTTTGTACTAAGTTATAGAAATCAAAACTGTCGAAAAAATATTTAAATAAATTCATTTATAAATCGCATGCTATGAAATATCACCATCAACTCCGATCAAATAACACAATCTAGATGAGTAACTCGCCGTCCATGCCTTAAAATTTGTAAGGGACATCTTCCCTCACCGGCAGTGTCGTGCGTTGTTAACAGAGCTATTGAGTTTCAATGAAATAGAAATAATAGAAACCCAATATGTAATGGAAGCCTGAAATTATGATGGAAGAATCTCTACAGGATTTTGAGAACAGCCGATTTATTCATAATTAATTCATTTTACTCTTTTTCAATTTGGTTTTCCTTTCTTGATAGTTAAGACACTGGTAGCTCACCTATGAAATTAAATATTTTGATTTCCAACTTCAAATGGTCTTGACTATATCGACAAGGAAGAATCTCCGTTCGGCGATGGAAATACTACCGTTTTAACATGCTCCCAACAAGCTGCAATGAACGTTCAATTGCCTTCTCATTGTTATATATTTCATCCAAGACATTATTTTTGGGTTTTCGTTGCCATGAATATATCAGACAGAAATCCAAATCTAGGTGACGGCTTATTTTATCCTTGAAAAATTGCGAAATGGCAACAATGTCAAGATTTGAGGGATAACATTATGAAAAGATGTTACCTTCAGTACTGTTTGAATGTTACTCATCTAGGTTGTGTTACTTGATCGGAGATCATCAGCCATTTGTACAAAAAAGTTTTATGCAAAGAGTACTCATCAGAAGCAAATAATACATGATAATAGTCTCTAAATAAAAAATAATCTTGAACTTTTACGAGACAATATTCTTGGACCGATACTAATCAGTTTTTTTCAAAAATAGAAATGGTCATCATATGACATAATTTTGATGAATACAAACACATTAATTAGTTTTTAATGAGACTAATACAAACAACGTTGTTTTTCCACCTTAGTATTGCTATTGAAATGTATAACAAGAAAACGTAGAAATCATCTAAAGCGACAATCTTTTCGTGAACATTAGTGAAATATTAGTACATTTGGGCTAACTTAGGCCCGATGCACACATTCGATTTTTAACGGTGCGGTGCCGCTGCGGTACCGCAATTACGGCGTTGGTTACATTGTTGCATATTGGGTGGTGCACACCTTCCTCCGGCGACGGTGCGGTATCGTACGTCTAACTTGCGGCAGCTTTTGCACGGAAGTCCCCACCGCGCCGCTACGGTAACGCACCCGCAACTCCGGCCAGCAGTACCTTGATGTCTATTGGGGGATGCACACGCCCATTTTTAATCGTAAGTCCGGTTGAAATATACAATGGCTCGAGAAAATGTCGATGATATCGACATTGAATTGTTGACTGGAGAAGTGAAAAAGTATCCGGAAATATGGAATGTAGCGAAAGAAAGCTACCATGATTGGACATAAAAAGAGCAGCATGGATTAATATCTGCCAATTTTGACAGCAAGCTCGTCGAAAGACTGAACACTCATTCGAAAGTAACTGGAAAACTTATCCGAATTTTTTCGCAAATCCTCGTACGAAGTATGAAATCTACCAATACCCAATATCGTCTATTTACTTTTAAAAGATATTTTTTGTATACCAGGTACATAAATGCGACACGCTTTCTTCGATAGATATCCATCGCAGGCGGCTGAATGCGTACTAGTGTCGTATTTTACCGTCCAGGTGTGCATTGACTTGTAGCGGCACCGCAGCGGAAACGCAGCGGCACCGTACGTTAAAAATCGGATGTGTGCATCGGGCCTTATTAGATGGTGAGAGTGGTTTCGCTTTCGGCTTTTTGATTATATTTCGGCTAATATAAATTAGAGCCAAGAAGTGGAAAAGGTAGAGGTTCCACCAGGATATATACATTATCAAAAGGAATTTTTGGTGTTTACTAGAACACAGTGTTGTACCTTTGAATGGATGATGATAATAGCTGTCGCCTCCAACCAGACAGGCAAAGAATATGTTTTACATACTTTTTCCTTGACGGATATTCCAGTCAGACACTTTTCCATCAATGTCTGATCCATTCAAAGGGACCGCTGGTATTATTTTCTCAGATAGCCACTCTTCACGTCCGTGAGTATTATTATATCCAAATCATGTATTTGAGCAAACGAATTAATCCAACCTAAAAAGTCCTGCCGGTTTCATTAAATAATTCACGATATTTTGTCGGTTTTTCCCTTCTTTTCGAGCGATATTTGCTTCCCCTAGCCGATTTAGATTCCTGGTGCTTGGTCTATTTGGTACGACCTCAAAAAAGCGTATATTAAACTTCTATATATCTCTTTAGTTATTGTGACGGATGAAAAAAATAACCATTAATTTTTTATGAGAGCTTTGACACCCACAGTTGTTTCGAAAAGATATAGTATCAAATTTGAGCTATCTCCACTTTTCATTTAGAATTTCAGATAACGATTTATATTGAATCTTGGGTGGGATTAGTAGAGAAGAGAAACAATCAAACTGTGGAGTAACATCCGTTTTGATTAAATCCATATTACTGTGACACTGACATTGATATAGTACTTATTCGAGAACCATATGAAACAAATATTTTTCCTTGATTATTTCGTATGTTTATTTATTCAGGAGTAATATAAAAAGGCCTTGATTATTAGCTAATAAAAAATCCCAACTGAACAGAAATCTCCAAATTTAATGAGCTGACTTTTTCAAACAAAAATGTTCAAGTGAAAATTGAAAACTGAATTACTTACATGCAATTTGCATACATTTAGATAATTGTCAAAAAGATCGATATAGTTTATAATTATATGTAGAGAAATAAGAACGGTTTATAATATTTTCAACATAGAATGGAATTAAAATATTGTTCCAGCTTAGGTACGACATCATGTCATTTTATAACCTTATGAACATGCACCAACGACAAAACTTTATTTATTTATTCCGGAGAAAAGATTAAAACTATTCGATTAGAGTTTAATTTTTCTTCCGGAAGATAGACTTGGTGACTGAAACACATGTCAAGATGTAAAAATAGCGGTTTGGTGTCGGGATAAAACTCCACTAAAACTTCATCTATTTTGGATATTAAAAACATAATTAGACACATTTTACTATTATTAATTTTTACAAATACTTCAAAAAAATGTATATCTGAAGAATAGAAGGATGACCAATTAGCTTAGTTGGCAAAGGAACGTGATTTTTTTAAATTACAATCCATAGTACGCGGGATTGAATCCCACCGGTGTTTAAATTCTATTGTTAATTGTGAAGATGATACAAATTTTTCTCTTTGAATACCTTGGTAAATCTAAACAGAATTTACGCATATGACAGCTTATTCACACGTGTGTAATTTTGATATAAGCCGCTCTCCGTGGGACTGTACAGTGTGATATAGGTTTCGTTACTTTTTTATGTGGTCGTAAGAAAATCATTTTTCATACTCGTAGGATTGTCGCACTCAGCCCAAAATTTCCACTCGTGTGAAAAATATTACTTTCCGCACTTGATACTAAGTACAGCAATAAAACTTCTGAATTTATATCGGCGATCGCATCTAACAGAGAAAATTTTATTGAACATTTATTGTGAACAATAATTTATTGATGAATAACCAATTCTTATCTCAAGAAATATGTAAACAATATCGAAGATGTTATTAGTGTTTTCTTGGTCTTGAAACTAGCATCCACCGAATAATATTGTTCGTGCTAGTGTTTATGATTGACTGAAGTAGTACCTCAAATATCGTGAACGAGTACTATTAATTATCGACGTAAAGTCATAAATTGAAAGTTATTTACCTACCTAGTTAGTTGGCTTCCCAAGGAGTTCGTTACTCTTTATTTCATATTTGAATGAAAAGTTACTTGTGACATCTACAGTCAGACATCTACAGTCACTAGTTTGAAACTTAATTTGAAACGGGCCATGGAATCCAAAGGTAGATGATTATCTACGACATTGACAGGTAGACACAACTATTCTTTGTTCTGACCAACCCAAGACTCGATCAAGTTTCTCGTGCAAACAGAATCTAAATATATATTTTTTTATTTATAGTGGCATTGATTGCTGTGATCATTAGTCACTAGGTGTTCTGGGTGTTCCAACCCCATACCTACGACAACTTAAGCAGCACTGTTATATTTTTAAATTGTTGTTTTTTGAAATAATTTTTTCAGTTAACCAGCTGTTGTCTTCCTACGAACCACAGCCCTCAGAAGTCGAAACTTGTGCTAGCCAATGATTAACGAGGTCTTACCTTTTAACGTGCGAGTCCTAGCATTTGTATTCAACAGTGAATCGTGCTCTTGCTTATGCAAACTGAATGTATCAGTCAATGAATAGTGGCTATCGTTTTCTGTTGAGGGTTATCGGTTATTTTGTTTGTTTTTCCACATGAGATATTTTACATGCGAGTTGTTAAATGATGCATACAGACTGGCCCAACGAACGCCAACGAAAGAGATTATTAGGATCTTGTTGGTTCAGTATGGTTCAGCGAAAGTAAGCAATGCTTCTTTGTCCTTCGCTCCCAAACCGTGAAGCCGCACTCAGATGGCGCGAAACTTGAACAAGCCTGGCCTGTGGATTGACAAGCCTCGCTCCGTGTGACACGATCGGCTCACGTAGAATCGAGACTTGTCGAGCCTGGAAATTCTCCAAACATCAAAGGCGAGGGGTTAACATGAGTGCTTGTCTTGTATAGCTGTTTGAGGAGTCACACGACGCGAAGAGGTTTGCCGACAGTGTCTTCAGTTCACTTTCAATCTGGTGAGAACTATTGCTGTAGCAGATTGCAAGTGAATTTTCATTTTGTGTAGAATGGAGTGGAATACAGAAGCAATAATGGAATTACTGGATTTGTATGAAAGAGAGAGTGTTATTTGGGACCCAACACACGAACATTACAAAGACAAAATACGATGTTTGGTTCGTTTCTCAAGTTCTTCAACATATCACTAGCATTGTATCTGTAAATAAAGATGTGTTACTTTACTATCATGTGTACTAGTGCAATTTACTACATACTATCGTGGTCAGTAGACAGTAGTTATAAGAAAGGCGAACAAATAGCTTGCGAGTATCGATATTGGATTATCGATGGTTGCATCAAGCAATACTGCTATAATAGCTGAAAAAATATTTTTTGTCATGTGATCAGTACAGTAAAATAATCGTTTTCTATATTATGTGATGAATTTGAGAAATCTATAATATTCATTTAGAAATTCATATTACGATCTGAGATGGGGAATTTGTCAAACGAGGCCGTTTGGCAGAGTTCGATAACCATCGGTTATCATTATATGAATTCATAATACGAATATTGTATAATATTTTATCTACTACCAATAACATTGATTATAGGTGGTCGGTGGACCAGTGGCTATAAGGTCTCTAGCAGTGGAACTTCTGGCTCGCATCAGACAGACGTTCGAGGCTCTGGTATGCGAGAATCTTTTTTCTCAAGTGTATGGGTCTCTTCAGGTGGCCATATGTCTTGTTGTAAATCAAGTGTGATGTGATTTGCCAAGATGCCAATCCCAACGTCTGGTGCTAGCTTGAAGTGCGCACCGACCACCCGGGGTGGTGTCGTAGGTTTTCTGGGTTTTCCTACAGCTGCTGAAAAGTAAATACACCACCGAAAGATCAGTAAGTCGCCCAGGAGCGCCACGGCAAAATAATAATAATAGCCGTCCTTTACCCGCACAGGATATGCCTTTGGGTACACTCTAGGAGTGTTTATGAGGGAGTATTATTATTTACTCAAAATTAGTTGATATTCCTGAAATTATTTGATACTAGAATCATATAGGTATGTAACAATCAAGCGTTGCAAAGGTTGGAGTATAATACCTATTGTTGTTAAATTGTATCTTTTGAAAAATTCCATCGACAAATTATTTGATATTTTATTGCAATGCTATTGATGATGCAATATTTTTATTTTCGAAGAACAGCACTTTTATAATTTTGATAACAATGGCTAATTTATCAGTTTAGATAAAAGTGTTCCCCGAAGTTTTTCCATTATATCTATCTATGAAGATAAACGTGTCTCAGCCATATAACGAAAACGTTTGTTTTGATCTGTCAACTGTTATCATTAGATTTGTAACGACGATCCCTAATCAAATACTGTTTAAAAATCAAGCCAAGCAATCATGGTGCTAGAAATTGAGCACGAGTGTTCTGAGAAATATCAAAAGCAAATATTTGATGAAAACTATATGAACGAAGACACTACATAACTAAATTATTTAATTCCATTGTTCTGAACTACTCGTTTTTTATAATTATTCAATTTTTTCTATCTGAAGAGATTTTTATAACCCTCACAATGTCCGCGTTTCAGACTTTTTCTTGAACATGAGTAAGGTGTAAAGCCAAGTTATGGCCTTGGTGGTCGTGATGGCAGAGCGCTCGCCTCTCAATCACGGGGGCGTGGGTTCGATTCCCAGCATGGTCACTGGTCTCGTGCATGGCATCACACGTAAAAAGATAAGGGCTACGTCTTCCCAAGCTCGCACAAGTGTTTAGAAGACTTCTGAGGGTTGTGCTCGAAAGGGTGCAGCTGGGTGACGAAAATAACAATTTCAACAATAAGAACAATAGTGCAAAGATGGGCGACATGGGTTTCCATTGGCACAAACTCCGCAAAAGAACATTTAGTATCGTGTTTCCATTGATTGCTGATTCTATAGCGGATACCACTAAACTTTATCAACAAGTTTCGCGAGTTCTACGAAGTGAAAGCGAACAGTAATGGAGGACTGTTTCCTTAATCAATAAATAACCAACCATCTTTTTAATATAGACGTTCGAAAAAATCAATTGTACTCAATGTATTTATTTGTTCAGCGTTTGGAAAGAGAAATAGGAAACTTGTATTCGAATATTGAGATAGGTTGTAGGTACACTGAGTGGGTATAATGACTATATCATTGATCAATAAACCCTCGAATATAGAACATCTAGCTGTAGTATCAGAATTGACCACATATTTGAAAAATGTTACCTTCAAGAAAGTAAAACATTTATAATTGTGTTGAACATAACTTATCATAAAGCATCTTTAAAAAGCAAACCTCTGAAAATAGAATATACTAGAAACTACAAAAAAAGTAATACCCTACATGCAACAACGATATAGCTTACTATTTTTGATCGAGCTGTTCAATACCATTCACAGAGGTACAAAAATCATATGAGGTATAGAAATAATAAATAACAAAAATTAACACTGATTAAAAAATGGTACTTAAGGTGGTATATATACTAGTCAATTAAATATCTTTAGAAAGGTATATATAAAGTACAGGAATTATTAAAAATAAAAGTAAGAAAAGCAAAGTTAAATTGTTACAGCCAACAAACAGAGCCGAATAAGAATAATACAAGTTTGTGGAGTGTAAATGAATAATTAGGTTCTCTTTCGAGGTCTGGGTCAGTCTCTTCTGGTATTTGGTATTCATTTATCGCCCTTTTTGAAATGTCAGAAGTTCGCTCACTATAAATGATACGGTTTCCATTTGATTGGAATATTCAGAATTATTGTATTGGTAGTCTAGATTCAATGGCCCCTTTCCGAAATTGGTGGGTGAACCGGTAGTTGTATTAGGTTAGTACTCGGGTTGATACGTAGTACACTTCCCCGCCACATATAAGAAAGTTTTGTTAAGGCCATACTTTTACTTTCTTTTTTTGCGACACAATAAAAGCCAATAGTTGGGGATATATGGCTTAATAAAGCCTCACGAATAAGTCATTCAAAGATCAAATTTTCATACTACCAACCTATACCCTTTCACAATGTTCTTATTGTCATTAGCATAACACTCCCAGCGGGTATAACAAAGGTATGTATGTGCTAAACTTGCATTTCTTGGAGTGGCAATGTTTCTGCAGGAATTCAGAGTCGTCGAGGTCGCAGAGAGAATTTCAGAATGTCAAGGTCGTCTTGGTCAACGAGTTCTGAAATCGAAAGTAATCGGATTTGAGACTTCCATAAAACCCAATCTTATTTCTTGAAGTTAAAGCTTACTGTACGCTATAACAGGTTTTATTTGAAAACAAAAACTAGCGAATCGAATGGTTATTATCATCAACAATCCACACCATGAAGGACAAAGAAAGGAAAGTACGCAGAAGAATAAAGCATAAGTTTGGCAAACATTTCAGCGGAAGTGGAAAATTTTATCAAAGTGGGTTTGACAAAAATCGAAGTGGCTCTGAGTTTTTGTTCTAGTTCTAACATGATTCATTGGGAGAAAACTATCAGTTGCAGGAACTCATTGATATGTTGAATCTCTGTATCGCCCATCTTTTCGCAAATACAGTGAAATAGGTAGGGAATAAGTTTTCAGATGTTTATAATGGAATGATTTTTTTTATAAATAGTTCACACTACTTGGAGGAATATCTTTAACCGATAGGTATTTTTCTTGGTAGGTCTCCAATAAGAAACAACTACGTCCCGCTACAACTTGAATTATATCTATCAAATTCTTGGCAAAGTTTTCTACAAGAACTACTTTGGAATGCTCGCTAAATCTTATAGCCAAAATTATGTTTCGATTATTCTTATTGTGCCAAAAATTCCTGGAAAATGACGGTCATTTCATGTCTTTCCATATGAGACAGACATTTAAAATAACAAATTGTGAGTATAACAACTAGCCCCTCAATAAAAAAATCAAATATAAAATATGGTACAGTTATTGAACTTATACTGTGATCTTTTGGTAATTTCCACCGTCAGTCATGAACTTCTTGATTATGCATAGCGAAAATAGAAATATTGAAGTCATCCTAAACGAATTTTTTGGATCAATACCAACAGATATTAACTTGAGTATTTCGATGAATACAAAACTTCAAACAATCACGACATAATTGTTTAATCTAATCTGATTTCCTTCAATCACTTTATCAAAATGATTGATGTGTTTTCCAGTAGTGTTTGGACAATGACATTTAATAATGATAATAAAAATAGTAAGAGAACACTTACAGGATACATTGATTATATGAATATCACATTTTACAGGCATTGAAAAATTCATCTAATGAATAAAATGGATCACCAGTTATTCTTTCAAAGTTCCTTAAAAAATACTCATAGAATTAATTTATTCGAAATGTGGTGGCAAAGCATTATATACTTTTATACAATTATAATAAACGGACCCTTCTTAAAAGACTTGTTGTATGTAATGAAATGCGTAAATATTTACTTCCTCTTGTTACCATGTTGCAGATTTGTTGAATATTTACAGGAAATGTTTGCAAGTACTTTTTAGCAAATTGCAATCTTGTATATGTAGGCAAAATGAACAGTATTGATTCCTAAGTAGATGAACAACTGTCTGCAACAGGTGTAATTTAAGGTTGAGCATAGCTCTTATGATTTTTTCTGATACATCCTTAGATCATTAATGTTAGTAATGAGTTCGCCTTCCAGGCCGTTTTTGAAAAATATGTAATTGGTTTCAGTTTTGTTTATTAAAAGAGAATTATTATTACACCACTCGACAACCTGGGACACTGTTACGTTAGATGTTTCACTAAAAGTAGAAATATCCTTCTCCAACAAAAAAAAAATACTGCCCCATACGACCGTGGAATTATATTTGTAAGATTTTTGGCAAAGCTTTCTACAGGAACTATTTTGGAAATTTGTCTAATTGTATAGGTGTATGCGGAAGTCCATTTGTCATTATTAAGTTAAGTTTTTCATTAACACATTCGCATATTCAGTTGTAGGAAACTCAGAAAAAATCGCCACACCCATCGCTTATATTTGTTATATTTTGTACTGGTCGAATGCCGATAATATGTCACCAGATTTGTGTATATTTATTGACATGTGAATAGATAAAGCGAGAATTACTCGAAGTGACATCGAAAATTGTAGGAGTAACGGTTCCACAAAGATAGTGTGGTCAATGAAATGTGTAAACGAGTAAATGTAGAATAAATAGAAGATTTTCCTCCGTTCTCCAATGAAAAGAAAAATGAAAGTTTAAATCTTGGAATAAGGCCTGTAGGGAGAGGAATTCCACAACCTATATATATATATATGGTGGAGGGCCGGTCATGTCTAAAAAACAGTTACTTATCAGTGCTGATATTAATATCTGCTTCTGTTTAGTGGTTTACTTCATTATTCTCTGAGAGAACTTTAGAACGTCGTATCACTAGAAAAGTACTTGAATTCTTACTGAGAAGCGCACTTATGAAATAGATCTGATAAATATCATTGTGAAAATACAAATGTTTCGATTCGAGTGGTCTGACATTCAAGACTGCCAAACTCAGCGTTTCCACGTCCATCAATCATTTGTCCCTCATAATGACGATTTTTTGTGATTGGCTTTTCTGAAATATGTAAACAAATCATCTCGGAGGCACTTATACTAGGAGAGTGAATGTAGTTCAGTGTCAAAGAAAACAACTTTTATTTTGGATAATACATCAACTACTAGTGTATTATACCTGTTGAATATCCGTGCAACTCTCTAAAACAACTTTGCAAACTTCACAGTTATTATCTATTGTCAGTACAGTAATGGGTACTGTTTCTGGAAAAAAATCTAACCTGGAACATGCATCTGCTTCTGCAACATGTAATCAACAAAAGCAAATCATCATTCATAATGTGCAGAAGAGCTTTTGGAAAAATAAAGGAACTAAAACCGAAAGTCATGAACTGGCTATACTCCGCAATCATAAGACCCAGAATCACATACGGCCCGCTCTGGTGGCCCAAAGTGAAACAAAGACAGGCAAAACTTAACCTCGGTAAACTTCAGAGGCTTGCTTGTCAGTGATCACTAGCGCTACGAGCAGCACTCCGACCGCTGCTATGGAAATCCTCCTAAACCTTCCACCTTTGGACATCACAGTCATGGGAGAGGCGAGGATTAGTGCAAACAGACTCATACAAACAGGTAATTGGAGATTTCAACCACAAACTGGGCACACCAAAATCATTCATGTAATCAACATTACCGAACAGGAAATGATTTCAGAATATATGCTACCCCAATGCTCATATGAAAAACAATTGAGAACACAGCTCTAGTGGGACGAATGAGACTCGGGAGTAGAATCACTATAAACTGGAAACATAATCTGGTACACAGATGGCTCAAAAACAGAGGTAGGACCTGGAGCAGGAATACTTGGAGTGAGGCCAAAAAGGAACGTTATACTTTCACTTGGCAATAACACCACCGTATTCCAAACTGAGACACATGCCATAAGGACATGCATACAGATGAATCTAGAAAGTGGGCATAAAAGAAAACAAATCTACATTCTAGCTGACAACCAGAGTGCTCTGAAAGCTGTGAATTCAATACAGATTAAGTCAAAGCAAGTTTGGGAATGCCTTCAGAGCCTCAATGAACTGGCATAGACATAGGGGAATAGAAAGTAATGAAAAAGCATTCCAACTTGCAAGACGTGCATCTGAATTACCATTCACAGGTCCAGAACCAGTGTTTGGAATTAGCAAAACCCGATTCGGAAACCTGATAAAGGAATGGAAGAAAACAAAACACCAAACATATTGGTACCAAATCGAAAGGAATCGACACAGCGCAGCCATGCTGAGGTACTTAAGCCAAACACTGACGGCTGACACTCTCAACCTAAACAGATCTAAGATACGCACACTTACCGGCTTACTTACCGGACATTGTGGCCTCAAACATCTGCACACTATGGGAATAAACAGAGAAACCGTGGAGTGCAGACTTTATGGTGAGGAGGAGGAAACAACCTCTCACATCATCTTCAAATGCGACGCGCTGCACGACAAGCACTACAGAATATTCGGACAGACCAATAAACTATTGAACCTGGTAAATGACGCAGGCCTATTTAACTAGGAACCACTGGCGACAGATTAATACAATAGATCCCAGCAGGTATCAGTGTTAAGGGGCACCCTTCCGGGTAAACCCTGCATCTGGCCCGTCAGCTTCTAACTAACCAATCAACCAACCAATTACCACAATTCCGATTCAAACAACATGACATATTGCCTATTCGAAAAACATTTCATGGTAACATCGTATTGTGATTTGAATGCCATCTTCAGAGAAAACACTTTCAAACCTTCCTCGAACATTTGCACGATTATTCAACAAACCCAATACAATAGTCATTAGGATTGTATTGTGATATTTATCACGGAAAGTTAGTTACTAAGGCCGGTCTATGACAAAAATTATTGGTATCAAAATAAAATTTGCGTCATATTTGAGGCAGCTTTGGTTGAAACATTTGATCATATTTTCATAATTATTGCACTTGTAATTGTGAGGTTTAGTTTTTTCGAAAAATGTAGATGGATTCTACTTTCACTATTTTGATTCGGGTGCAAAGGCCGTCGTTATTTGGAATAGTTTCCTAACGTTTCGCTAGCGCGAGTGGCTAGCTTCCTCAGCTGAACAAACCTCTGAGGAAGCTAGCAACTGGCCCTAGCGAAATATTAGGAATATATTCCAAATCACGACGTTCTTTGGACCTGAATCAAAATAGTGATAGTGAAAATTTCGGCTGCGGAAGCCTTAGCCAATTTATCAATGTAGAAGGAGTTCGCACTCCTTTCAAATGAGTAGAGTCACAACCAACCACTTAAATTGTATTGAGTGAGTATTATAACAATCAGTATTATTGCAGAAATAACGGTCAACGTGTTCCATCTGTATACAAAAACATAATTTATTTTAATTTCCAAAATAACGAATTATCATCTAAAATAATGAAAAGTAATTACCTTGATTCATCCCTAAATTGCTTTAGAAAATATGGGGTTTCTTAATACAGTAGGGATTAATATCCCATTAGTAGTTGTCTACCTTTCCCATCAGTGTCAAAAGTTAATTTAATGACCCTACTAATTAGACAGTTTTGTCTT
Source organism: Chrysolina americana (assembly GCA_958502065.1). Taxonomy (NCBI): domain Eukaryota; kingdom Metazoa; phylum Arthropoda; class Insecta; order Coleoptera; family Chrysomelidae; genus Chrysolina; species Chrysolina americana. The sequence goes on from OY293412.1 coordinate 73,898,314, forward strand.
TTTGCCACGTTGAACAGTGAAAACGGAAAAATTAATCTTATTGGCAAAGTACTAGGTACGTTCAGTTTTTTTATATTGTTTTCATTATTTATTCTAGGCACATGCCACATCGAGTCGTTAACGGTACTCGGTTATTATCTGAAGAGCAGCACAGTTACTTTTTCAATCTACAGGGTGATCGTGAAACTTGGTAACAGTCCGCTACTATTTTATCAGTAAAGATGATGCGTCACTCCATATTTTCAGCGCTTTCTGTGATGTGTGTGGTTTTTGCAATTTGTGCCATAATAATATTTTTACCATCAAGAAAACGCATATTTTTATTCTTGGATGTATTTACTTTAAATTAATAAAGATAGAAGTCTGCAAAATATGGTAAAATATATGGAAAAACATTCTAAATAAAATTATGGAATCGGAACAATGTTTTCCACGAACTCACTCCTCCTCAAAGACATCGATATTTTTTTTCTACATACTCATTGAATTTTATGAAGCTCAAAATACATACCCACGTGGAACCATTATACATTTACAATTATAAAACATACTAACTCGAACTACTCTAGCATACAAGAAAAAATTCGTTTAATTTTTTATCTACCGATTGCGAATTTATAACTGGTATGAGATACTGATAAATTAGATATATTAGTCGATCTCTCTTTTTCTGGAAATTTATTTTTCTGAAAAGTAGGGTATGCATTTTGGAAGGAAAAGACTCTCCTTGAAAGGGGGAAAATTTGCCAAATGTATTGTTATATTTATATTCTGAACAGAATGTTTTCCCATTTCATTAGGTTTCACAGCTAGATTGTTTTACCATTCGACTTCCAAATAGTACTTGGAAAAATAGAGTTGAAACTCCCGGAATTGATTTTCAAATTATCAAGAAAAAACTGGATATGCTTCAAATATTTTTTCATGAATTATCATAATATCCATATATTTGGGAAAAAATCGCCGAAAGTAAATAAATAACTGTAGGTATTTTAATACCCTTTATCTATACAGTACCATATCGAGTTGATTTCATGCCTAAATGTGTTTTATGTTCTCAGTGGAACTTTCAGAAATATATCGTGAATTCAATTCAAAAAGTTCGAAATTGAAAAATAATGTTTAGCCACTTTGTATGATTTAAGGGAACGATAGTGGATCAGAAATAGCATACATCTGTCTATAAAATATTATACTTATTTACTCTTGAATTCTATAATATTGACAATTATTTTTTCGGTATGCATCTGCAGATGCCATTAAGTATTTCGACAAACATTAGAGTAGTCTGTGTTTCCATTAAATAAACCTTTAATTCAATACTTAATATATACAGCACCCTTGAAAAATCATAATTTTCTCTATTTATTGAAATGAATATTTTTTAATGAGGTGGACATTGAAGAAGTCTACGATACCAAATATAATGAATGCGTCTTCACTTTCACGACCAACTATTCTTATTTTTCAAGGTCAAAATTATTAGCGATTTTCTGAAAAACTCTAAATTTACCAATGGAATCACTACATTAAATGTGATAATGATAAATCAAATAAAAATTGTTTGTTTATTTTTTTATGAGAAAAAGTACACATGTATGTATATCTAATTTTTTTTCAGGAATTTTTGCCTACCTGAATTATCTTACACCCAAGAAACGAGAAGAAATTTTGGAAATCCTCGTGAATGGATTGAAGAGATTAGAATATCGAGGTTATGATTCGGCTGGTAAGTTTCAGTATATAATTTGTAGTTTCAACTAAAGTGGTACCTGTTATATACCTATAGTTGTACAGGTAAATTTTACTCATAGTCTTCCCAAAGTCAGTTTGATATGATTACTTTCTTTCACTTTTATTTGAAAGGAAACAGAAATAACAGGTCTGAAATTTCAACTAAATTAAATAATATAGGCTTATGGTCGGTGTATGCGAACAAAGCGGAATATTCTGAAATATTTTTTCAGTTTTTTCAGTACATTCAACTGAGTTTGGAAACAATACCCAAACATTTAAAAAAATAAATTTTTTTCTAGTTTCTTGTTCACATAACTTGTGGAAATAATTGTTTCACTAGTACAAAAATTGTTACTGTTTTTGGGACGAAATAGAAAGTATGAAAATACCTACGTCAAATAAATGACTTTGACGTCTTTTCGGTACAATCTAATAATAGTTATTTTTGAATTAACAAGTTTTTTGTTTGATCGCAATCTTTGTGGAATGATACGCAGCCGAGTTCAAAAAAGCTCTTATAGCTATGAATATGCAATTGATTTGATGTTATTTTTGCTTCGAAGTATGGTATATTTTTCCAATTCCCGTATCTGATCCACAAAAATTCCCTACTGTTCAGGAATGTTTCCTACTAGACATTTCACACAAAGCCCTATTTTGCACCCAACATTTCTTTTCGTTAATAGGTACTCAGTGAAAATTCTTTGTTCAAATAGGTGTTGCCATCGATTCAGTTGCAAACAAGGACATCGCTATCATCAAAAAAACTGGAAAGGTGGCTCTTCTCGAGGAGGAAATAAAAAGTCGTAAGTTAGTCATGCTTCATAGTATAATTTAGTGAAATGAAAGTGAATTCGATGGCATTGAAAAATCATATAGTAAAATGAAAGTGATTTCGATGGCATTGAAAAATCATATAATTTGTTGCGTTCTGGTGTTCGATTCTCAAATGATTATCAAATTGTATGCAACAAAGTCTACCCATCTTTTTTCAATAGGTACAAGAATATAAAGAGCAATGAACTTATTTCGTCGCATGCGACATAGGGACTAGACATCTGATAATCGATTTCTAAGCTTTATCACAGAGGGTCATTCAGACAGTTTTTTCAGTACTATATTTCATTCAAACTTCCCTTCCAAAATTTATTTTCTGATACTGATAATGTTATTATACAGGGCTTGCCATAACGAGAAAAAATTACTATAGAAATGGAAACCTGTTTTCAAGTCTTACTTACAAAAGATGCGCGGCACAACTTTTTAGATATTATATCGAATCCAACGTGTTTTACTATTGTATTTAAATGATTTTAATGACATTGCCAAATTTTCAGCTGTTAACCAGATTTGCCATGAAAACTCAGTAATGATTGCAATTATAATTAAACAACAGCATCTTCCAAAAAGCCTGCTGAAATTGGTCTTTTGTTTGTTTTCTGGATGGGTCAAGACGATTATGGAACTGGGAGAAAAAGTAGTTCTATATACGATAACCTGGAGACCAATCGAAAAAGATATCTAACACTCGACACACACTATGAATTCAGTTGTGGAATTTAAATTTGTTAGTTGAAAGATAACATTGTATTAATATTGTTGAAAATGTAAATGTTCTTTCAGAATGTAAAACTTTGCGTGCGAACCACTGCAATATTCTTTGATGAAATTCAATTTTTTTTCTCCTTATCAAAACATAAGAATAATTTAGTTTGATATTTAAATTGGGCGTTAAGCTTTGCTTTAAAGAATAATAATGACCTACTCGGACGGGGTCACGTGACTTTTGCTATCTGACAGAAGTATATGAAATAATCCCTTGAAATATGCCTATTTATTTCAATTCAAAATAATTGCAATGAGAAAAGGTGCGATTTTACACATCTCTCAAATTTTTATGTTTCATTGCAACTTTTAGTTTTTGTAATTTTTTTAATTTCTATAAAATGTTGATCAAACTGTTTCATACCACTAGCTCTATACTTCTCTCAAATTTTTATGTTTCATTGCAACTTTTAGTTTTTGTAATTTTTTTAATTTCTATAAAATGTTGATCAAACTGTTTCATACCACTAGCTCTATACTTTTAATTATTGAAATTTATGTTGTGTTTGATACAAAGTTGATGTACGTTGAGCATATAGGATATGCATTGATTTTAATCGATTTTTGTTAGTAAGTACTGAAATGATGCAAAACTTAACTAAGTATTAGGACTTTTTACACAACAAATTGCAAAGCATTATTTTGAATTAATATAATTTTCGACAGGAAGCAGAAGTCACGTGACCCCGTGTGGGTAGGCTATTTTTAATATTTTTTAAAGCAAAACTTGACTCCCAAATCGAATATAAATCATTAACATTTTTCCCGTGATGCCCATTTTTTTTGAAGGACACTGTTGAAAGCCTTTTTTTGTAGAATTTCATCGCATCTTATTTTTCTTGGAGAATCGTATAAAAATTGTCACAGTACTGACTGTCGTGAACTTTTTCTGTAATTAATACATACCTACCTGTTCTAACAGCAGATTGAATTGTTTCAAATTTTCAGGGTTGCCCAATCAATTGTCATTTTGAGCGATAAAATGAATCTCGGCTAGGAAGCAGTTCATGAAAGATGTTGATAGAAAATTTAAAAATTAACGTGAACTTTCAGCTCTTGGAGTGTGATGGTCTCATTCTCACACTGTATATTGTACGATTTTGATAGTTTTCTACCAGGAAAATTCCCGCTTCACCATGCCATCTGATTGAGTGGGAGGGTCAATTCAAACCCTCCAATATGGCCGATGCGTTTTTTGTGGCTCGATCCTACAATTAGATTTCTGTCAACAAACCCAGCTTTTTTTATGAAGCCGATTATAGTATTGGAAGAGGCTTATATTATATTTTTCGTCATTAGAGTCTGTTCACCAAATCGTGAAAATCTTGTCCTGCCTGTTGCAGGAATTGCACATACTGAAAGTTTTGTCATCTATGTATTCTTTCACATACATACCACTTGGTCAAATTCGTTTTGAATCTTTTTCCTTTAGGAGCAATAACTGACAACCAAGAGAAAAACTAACTTTCGTTCGTCCAAACATACGTTTCACCACCTTAACCTTTTCTTATCATTCCTTCCTACCTATAACTTCAAACCGAACTGCTTGATGAAGAAAAGTTTTGCAATGTAGAATAGGTTTCTATTGAATTTGTAATTTGTACATTTTATTGAATTTAAGGTGAAATTTTTGTTATTTCAATTTCAGGAAGTAATGAACTTGACATATCAAACTCCGTTGAAGTTCATTGTGGTATAGCCCACACTCGGTGGGCTACCCACGGATCACCAAACGAAGTCAACAGCCATCCTCATCGATCTGATCCAGAAAATGGTTTCGTCGTAGTTCACAACGGTATCATCACCAATTACAAGGCAGTTCAGGTATTTCTGCAAAATAAGGGACACGTTTTCGAGAGTGAGACAGACACTGAAATTATTGCTAAATTGATTTACCACTTTTATGGTCAATATCCAAACTATTCCTTCAGGGAGCTTGTGGAAAGCGTTGTGCAGCAGTTGGTAAGAATCCAGAATTATTGTTCACTGTCTTCACTTTTTTCAATATTAGCCAATAGCCAATCACTAGTCAAATAACTTGAAAATGAATCTATGATGGAATCATGCTGATGCCGATAATTGAATGAATTAATATAAAAACTTCAATACAATAGCTTATATATACAACAGTGATCAGGTATCTGACACATGTAATTCAATATTTATATATTCCCCAATTCAAAATTTATTTATTCCAATTAAATGTTCATTAACTCAGAAAAATACCTGCAAAAATTCGACGTTTCTGCTCAAGTTTTCTTATAATAGAAAACTTTTTTATTCCTGATTTTGTACAAAAAAGTTACTCGTAATACGTTTTGCTCATCTCAAAATTAAACGGAGCTACAAGAAAGAAAGTCAACAAATTTAATACAAATGTCATTGTAATCCAATTTGGTACATTTTCAGTACCACTCGTTCTGGGTTTGAGATAATAATATATAAGCTTAAAGAAGTATTCTGGTTTGTTATTGAATTTTCAAATCCAAAATTAATTTATTTCTATTAAATGTTCATAATCACAGACAAATACATACAGCGTTTCCGCTCAAGTTTTCTAAAAATAGAAAACATTTTTATTACCAAATTGATGCAAAAAAATACTGTTAATAAGTTTTGCTAATCCCAAAACTGAACAGCGCCAACTAAGAAAGTTTGAATCTTACATTTTATGCAAGGTGAAGCAAGAATATAATTTCAGCTCTGGAGTAAAATACCAATTTGTAAAATTTCGAAAAATGCTACTTACAAAACAAAAGTACACATAAATTGTACAAACAAATTTGAAGTGAAAGCTAGGCAAGTTGAACAATTTTGCAAATATTTTTGTCAACCCTTTTATTATAGATTATATGAGAAAAAAGTTTTTTTTTTCTTAGTGATATCATTAAATCAGTATTGAAAATATGTTTCCTTAACAATAATGTTTTCAAAATGGACAAAGTTGAACTTTTACAAACTGAAGGTACTTACTCCAGAGCTCAAACAATATTTATGCTCCTTCGCGTATAATGTGAGATATTTTAACTTTTTCGTTGACGCGTTCTGAGTTTTGGAACAAACTGTACCTTTAATCAAGAGTAACTTTTTTTAATTAAGTCAGTAATGAAAAAGTTTTCCATTTATATACAACTTGAGCTGTACACAAGAATTCAACCATTGAAAGAAACAAAGTCAAAAGAAGAAACAATTATAGACACTGCTTTTAGGTATTTAGTGAAATGCAACAATAATTTCTTCAAAAAATTATTTCAAGTTCAAATGTCCAAGTTTAAACAAAAGTTATCTTATTTGTCTTTTGTTTGTAATTGACTTGAAACTGTTTAGACTTTTTTCAAATATTCTAATGCACATATGAAATGGATTTAATTTTTCAAAAACCAAAATATTCAAAGGACGTTCCTCAGTAATTTCCGCATGTGTGGTATTTGTCTCTCAAAAGGTGCATTTGACCTGTATTTTATGAATGATGCTATTTAGAATGCATCTTAAATGTTTGTTCGATTTTTAGGAGGGCGCCTTTGCCTTATGTTTTAAATCCAAATATTTCCCAGGAGAATGTGTAGCAACCCGTAGAGGTTCTCCACTTTTGGTTGGAATAAAGACTGCCACTCGATTGGCAACGGATCACGTACCAATTTTGTATGGAAAGGGTGAGTAAATAATTTCAACTCAATATATCTCTCATAAATAGATTGATTATGTTGAATATTCTTCTGAACTTAATTTCACCAGGTTGCGGAGTCTATAATTTCCAAAAACACTAAGGTAATAGGTTTGCATGATATGTGTTGCATGATTTTGAGCATGAAGTAGCTTTGTAAATAATTTGGATCAAGAGCTTATTTAACTTCTTACTTATTTTCATTTTCTGTATCTTACTAAAAAAAAGTTATAATATTAATGCTTATCTAGTACTAGTTATCGTTTCAGTCATTACTTTACACCCCTTTGCCCATTTGTATTAAATCATGTTATTTACCATTTGTTATCATTTTCATTATTTCTGCACATATTTTTGGCACTATGATTGACATCATTAAAATTAGTATCTTGATGTTGACATAAACTTTCTGAAAATTTTGATCAAATGAAGATACCAGTTTGACAGAGAACTTCCTTGTACCATTTACATCATTTTTGAACATATCTTATTCGGTGATCTAATGGAAATATACAATCGAGTTCTAAAATTGAAAATACACTGAAAAATCATTTAATAATTAAACCAGTCAACTAACTATGAATTTTACTTTGTTATATTTTCAGTGAATATAGTTTAATGTGTGCTGAAGAAGCAATACATATCTTTTCGATATTATATTATCAAATAGAGTTTCAAATAGCAAGAAGGCCACGGAGGTATGCATGTTAACAGGAATTTTCTCTCATATTCTAAAATTCATGTGTATAACATTATTCATCCATTTGCATCTCCAGATAAATCATCCATAACCTTTATGTTATAATTTGATAACTGTTGTTTTTGTGATTTTTAACAATATTTTAACCAAATATTTTGTTCCTTCTCTTGTTCCCTCTATGGATACCTTTGGCACTTTATAGAAGATCCACCTACATCTTTAACGGCAGGTATATAAGAATCCTTTTTAAGTTATTAACATTTTTCCAACCGTGTCTCATGTGTTTCACAGAGTGGGTATGGGTGAGCCTTTTTTCTCTCACAATGCCTGTTTGGACAACTTACGTCTTTGTTATGTAAATAATCAAACATTTAGTTTGGGTTTTCTGCAAACATAAAACAAAAGCAAATGGACATCAATTTTAGTTTAGATTTGCACTCAGAATATATATGATACATTGAAATCGGATGAATTGTACCCTTCAGCAGTTTCTCTGGTTTATTTCCGAATTCTTTAGGTATACAAAAAGAAACAAATATTTAAAAAAAATTAAATTAGTCTTAAACCGATACATCCATACACATAATTTATCAACAATAGGAAGCGGTTTCAGTTAGAAGACCCTGAATTGAACACAATTATGATCCAAAGAAAGTTGCTGCGGTATTCAATATCTTTTTTAAGGAAACTCTGAAAAAGCTAATGGAAATATCTTAAGCTGTCTTCTTAAGATAAATGTTGAGAACTGGGCATTTCTCGCTTCAACGTCCCGTTTAATAACAATTTGTAACATTTGTCAAACGCCATTTATGCGAATTGCAGTGATACCAAACTCATTTCAAGTTGGATCATCCGTCTAAGTTAAGTATTACTTGTCATATCATATCACTCAATTCGTCCACATGGTTCAAAATCATAATCAGTAGGGATGAACTTGAGTAAATCGAAAAAAAAAATATATATATATATATTGAATAATGTAGAAAGTACCTACATGCGTCACCCATACCCAGTGCAATATGTACAATTGCTTTCATGAGATCATCTTGTAGACACTTTGAGAAATTATTAATTTTCAAAACTCTATCCAAGAAGATCTCATTAAATGACATATAGTCATATTGAACCTGTGCTTTTTAAGATATCTGCTTGTTAAATTGAAATAGAAAGCTGAGTTGTTGTAATGTTTGACTTGATGAAAATGTGTTAAGTGATTCCATAAAAGATAATAAGTACATAATAATACAATAATCATACATATATTTAGAATAATTCATTATATAAAATAATTTGGAAACATCGGTCTATAACATATTGTCGCTTTCGTTTTTGTTGTGATAAGAAGAACAAAGAACTTGCAGTGCTGATTTTTAAATTGGGAACTTCTTTAAATTTTTTAAATGATTGCTTTGTTTATAACTTTCTTGGTTCTGCAAAACATTGACAAAATATCAACTCTTCCAGTTCAAAATTAAGTTCCTTCATATACACAGTTGAAGATGCCCAGGAATATATCTTACCTTCAAATTGCAGAATTCGAAAAATATTGATATTGAATATTTTGATTATTATTAGTACTCGGACATTCCAACAATTCGAAAAATATATTCAAGTATTTGTACGCAATTTATGATAAGCTTATATTTTATTCACCTACATAAAGTAGTTGAATTATTTTGAATTCCAAGAAATTTATGAGGATAATGATTATCGCATATTAAGTATGAATTATGTTTTTATATTATATTTCCACTAGATATGTCTGTTATAGCTTGACATTTATGAAATAAACACATACAAATTCTTAGAAACTGCTGTTATAAAGCGTTACAACAGTTTAACAACCAATTCTTCAATAAAAAATTACACCTATCAATTTCTACACCACCTTTTCTGAAAAAGTATCCAGTATCATTTATAATCTGGATCATTACTTATGTGCATATTGGATTTATTGGTGCGGGTACAATTTGAATACAAAAACTTTTTGACCACCAAAACTATGTAAACTCAATTGACTATTAATGAAATACTTGAACATATTTTTTGGGAAAATATAAATACAACAATGATTTTGCAATGGTTGGGTACTTTTATTGTGTGGTTTTGCTTTGAGGAATGAATACAGCTTTTTTGAACAATTGTTTTATATGTTTGTCATTTTTAATGTTGTTTGTTTTCTTCCCGTTTTATTTCTGGGTTCCTCCTGCAGAAGCAGATTCCAATCCAGGTAGTACCATTTGTTGTTTTCTTTTCCTAACACTAGCTTAAATAAGGCTTTTTTACAATTACTATACTATAACTAGCCAAGTCTACAATTGTCGGGACAAGCTTTGTGGTGGTGGTAAGAATTATATTTTACCCATAAATTGGTGAATAGTATTTAGTTTAGTTGAACGAGTAGATATTAGTATTTCTTTATATTTTACGCTCCTTTTTAATGAATATTTTTATGATTAAGTTGGAATTTTTTTTTATACATGCCTATTTTTATTTATATGTGTGTAATAAATCAAAACCAATGTGATTGTTATTTTTGTAATTTTTCAGTTTATTTTGAAAACTGAAAGGAATATTGTTCATCTTTTAGTATCATTTATTATTTCATGTTCAAAATTCAATTAAGTTGGTTTTATTTGCTTTACCTGAATTTTTATTAATTGAAAAAAAAATCCAAGTATGTCACGGCCTACGGTGTGCCGTTTATGTTGTTTTTCATATTTCCATTATTTGCTGTACTGACATTAAATACACCCAAACACTATTATTTGTGATCGTCTCGAGAGTTCTAGTTTGAAATCAGCTTTTTATTTTCTGGAGTTTCTTGTATACTGCAATACAATTGCTTTAGTTTTTTCTTATGTAATTTATAGTTTTTCAGTTCAATTATCAATTGATATCATGAATTCTATTAAAAATGTGTATTTTATCAATTTAGTTTACATACCGGGTGTAACAGAATCTCCTTTAATTTTAAAGGTAATTGATCGAAATTTGGGATATCCTATAAACATAATAAGCGGCACTTTTTGACCTACAATAGATTTTTTTACTTCCGGTTTCGATTTTTAAATGGAACACATTACATTTCTGAAATCTGCATAGTTTTCTGAATCCAATGATACCACATAAAAGACATTTCAAACGTCCAAATGTTTGATAATTTTATTTTTTATACTATTAATTGCGCGTCTTACTCGCAACTCCAGGTCTTCGCAGGTTGTAGCGGCGGTTGCATAGACAATGTTTTTTAAATGACAATTATTTTGTTCTAATTTTGTGAAATAAAATATTTTTATTTATATTTATTTATTTACTTCAGTGTTAGGTTGTTACTAAGGAGGCTTTGAGAACAATGAAATTATTCCCTCAGATTGGAAAAGTCTTTACATTTGTTGTTGTTTTTGTTCAAAATGCCGCACATTCATACATATAAAAAGTGGACATGTTAATTATTTATTGGGAATGTAGAAAAAATCCCGTTGTAGCTAGTAACCTTGAAGGTGGACGCTATCCTGATAGAAAATGTCCAGCAAAAATAATTTTAATCGTCTTGAAAATCAATTCCGAAGAAAGCCTAATCTTGATCCTGAAAACGTTTTCATTGACGAAGGAACGAAAATTAATGGTTTAGCTCGAATAGTAGTTGATAAGACTGTTTCTTTAAGGCAAGTTGGGTTTGAATTGGAAATTAGTCACCTAACGGTAAGCCCTGGCAAAAACATAATTATAAATCTTTCAAATATCAATTGCACCAGCACCTGTACGAAAATGATTATGAACGTAGGATGGAATATTGCAGTTGGATCTTACAGAATAATGTGCAGCCAAACTATGCTTTTTTGGGATGGATTTTATTTTCGGACGAGTCTAGGTTTACAAATATGGGATTATTTAACCGACAAAATACCAGGTATATTGGTCACAAAAAAATCTAAATTTATTGCGAGAGGGTAACGAGTCTAGGTTTACAAATATGGGATTATTTAACCGACAAAATACCAGGTATATTGGTCACAAAAAAATCTAAATTTATTGCGAGAGGGTAACGAGTCTAGGTTTACGAATATGGGATTATTTAACCGACAAAATACCAGGTATATTGGTCACAAAAAAATCTAAATTTATTGCGAGAGGGTAACTTTCAAGTGCGGTTCGGTTTCAATGTTTGGCTTGGAATACTCGGTAGTAGAATCATTGGTTCAATAATATTTGAAGGACCCTTGACTGTAGCTATATACTTAGGATTTCTGCAAAATGAAATTGAGGACAGGTTAACTGAATTACCTGTCCATTTACAATATGGAGTTCCTTAACATAATTCAAGAATTGTAATTGATTACCTTCAACAGGCATTCGAAGAAAACGTAACTTCGACGAAAAGTCCTGTGCTATGGCCTCCAAGGTCTACTACTACTAATTTGACATCTCTTGATTTCTTTGTATGGGCCATTTAAAAGACATCGTCTATGCAACCGCCGTTACAACCTGCGAAGACCTGGAGTTGCGAGTAAGACGCGCAATTAATAGTATAACGACCCAGCAATTAGCGATCGTTCTTCAAGAATCAGCTATGCGAGTTCAGAAGTGCATTGACGTCAGTGGACAGGATTTCGAACAATTGTAATGTTTCGTGTCAATTTTTTGTAATTCAAAGCCACCTTAGTAACTTCTTAGCATTAAATTAGAACAAAATAATTATATTTTCATTTAGCTGTAATTTTGATTGTATTTATCGCCAGGTATGAATAAATTCCTTATTAATAAATGGTACCGCGGTACCAATAGGGTTTCATTTGAAAAAATTGAGTTTTACCTCAAAATCTATTACGAAGAACTTTATTTGTTCATAAAAAACGCAATTCAGTATTTTTGACAGGATTTCGATTTTTTCAAGCATCAGACGGGCCAATTGGAATGAATCGGAACCATCATGACACACTTAAATGATAAACTAAAGATTAAATTATCAAAAATTTTTACGTTTGAAATGTCACCTATGTTGTATCATTGGATTCAGAAAATTATGCAGATTTCAGAAATGTAATAATATACAGGGCTTTCCTTTTAAAAATTGAAAGTTGGTATAGCTTCCGGCGAAACCGGAACTGAGAAAAAAATATTTGTTGGTCAAAAAGTGCCGCTTATTATGTATATGGAATAACCCGAATTTCAATCAATTACCATGATCCTGTTACACCCGGTATGTAATCTCCATAATAACGTAAATATTATAATCCACAATTTTACCAAAAATATGTACGGCTTTTAATATTCTTTTGCATATGTCTTATCAATTATTGTGATATTCCTTTTCACAATAAACTTATCAGGACAATTTTTTTATCACTCGGCTATGATATATGATTTTATAATGAATCTACATTGAGCAGTACAACTATCAAGAGCTTATATTATATAACACGTATTTATCTCTTATCAAATTGAAATTGTGATGAATTAGGAAATAACCTCTTGCTGTCAAAACTGAGAAAAAAAATAAAACCTCATGAGATCAAGTGAATATGTGGGAAAACTGTCAATAAATAAGATGAATTATTATCAAAATCAATAAATTTAACACAAATGTCATTGTTTCCATTTGAACATGGAGAATTTGAAAATTGTCATGTTAAAAAATCATATTTATGTGTGGGGAGTATTCCAATTTGGTACTTTTTCAGTACCACTCGTCCTGAATTTGAGATAATAATATAAGCTTACAAAAGTATATTGGTTTGTTTTTGAGAGCTCATTCTATCTTACCTTATGTAATGAATAATCAGATGTATATTAGACAGTAAATTGCCAACTTCCTCAAGTTGTCTTGAATATTTTGATGAATCCAAAATATTAGAAAAAATGAAAAAAATGTGTTAGCATCTCGAACAGAAGTTTGAAACTATATACATAAAGTATATTCTTCCTCTCCAAAAATCTTATGAAATTTCATAATACAGTTGAATTTTTAAAACACGCCATGCTAAAAATTATTTGAAGAATCCCGATAATCTCGAACTTTCTAGACACTGGGAAATCCATAAGTACCCATAGTATTTGTGTTGTAAATGAATTGTCTAAAGGAATATATATTTTTATAAATAATAAGTGGCAGATGTAGAAACTTCATTTTTGTGCATACTCTGTTGAATACTATCTGTTCATAAAGTTTGCTTTCTGCTGGGCTATAACAGTTGGCGTCTGGTATGATATTGTATCATTTTCAGTTTTTCAATTTTTCATACCTATTCCAGAATTTAGACCACACGGGAGAGGAGAATATCCCACATTACCAAGGATTGGATCTACTTCCGAATTTGAACCTTTAGAAGACAAGCAAGTTGAATACTTCTTTGCTTCAGATGCTTCAGCTATTATCGAACATACCAATAGAGTCATTTATTTTGAGGTTTGTATTTCAGATGAAAGTTTCTATGTTTTCTGGTATCACTTTGTTGGTTTCACATTTCCCAAAATGAGTAGATATTTTGACGTTAGACCAAGTTATCTTTGAATATATGATGTGACCATCTTCCTTGATTCATTTCATTTTAATATTTTAGGATGACGATGTGGCTGCAGTTAAGAATGGTTCACTCAGTATTCACAGAGTTCGTAGGGGTGGTGATGATCCTCACAAGCGTGAAATTACTACGCTCAAAATGGAGCTGCAACAAATCATGAAGGGCAATTACGATTTCTTCATGCAAAAAGAAATATTTGAACAACCTGAATCTGTCATAAACACAATGAGAGGTCGTATGAATTTTGAAAATGGAGTGAGTATTTTTACAAAAATCAAATAAATTATTTTCAACAAAGTGCACTTTTATGATCCCAAAATGGAAGTAATTCTCATATCGTCGGTCTAATACCAAAGTCACAAATGTGCATATTTGATGTTTTGAGAAAAATGCGTTTCAAAAATTCAAGACATTGCTAAAAATAAAGATATCATCTTGGGTTACTGAACCACTATTGGAAGGTTTTCTGTTGTAAAACATTAAATAATGATATCTTTATTTCTAGCAACGTCTTGAATTTTTGAAACGCATTTTTCTCAAAACATCTTTGGCATTGGACCGATGATATCATGTTTGCTTGCCACCTCAGTTCTCTGCTTTGCTGTTTAGCTTTCTCTCAGACATATATCTTCATATGGTGGTGGATGGACTTTCACCCAATACTCTAAGTATAAATGCTGATGTCCCATAGGGATTCTTTCTAGCACCTGCACTATTTTTTTTTATATTAACGGTTTTTTGAGAACGTGCTGTCCAGTGCACAGCTTTGCGGATGACACAACCCTTATTTAACTTTCTCACCATAGCTCATATATCAATCGCACATAATTTAGGCAAGAATGTGCACGTTACAAATGAAGAGATTAATATTTCAGATTGGGTACTTATTCAATAACTTGGTAGGATTCAGTAAAAGCGAAGCCCAACAAAAATTTTTCTCCGGGAAAGCCGATATCACGGTTACAGCTTAAATGTACCTTATCCAAAATCTATCAATAAAATGGAACGTATAGGTAGAGCTATACAAAAATAATTACCTTTTAAAAAACAAAAGTTTCAACTTTTATAACAGTCATATGTTCTCGCGTTGAACTTTTTCGAGAGTTGCCAGATGTTCTGTTTTGTAAATATAACTAAAAAAAGTCTTCAAATGTTTATAATCATATCAAATGATAGGTAGAAATGAATTATGTATCAATTTTACTGAATAAGGAGATAATAATTATATTTGGCATTATAATCTTTCAGACTGTTATTCTGGGTGGAATCAAAGAGTACATCCCTGAAATCAAGAGATGCCGAAGACTTATGTTGATTGGTTGTGGAACCAGCTATCACAGTGCTGTTGCCACAAGGCAGCTTTTAGAAGAACTGACAGAATTACCAGTAATGGTTGAACTAGCTAGTGACTTTCTGGACCGCACCACTCCTGTTTTCAGAGATGACGTATGCTTCTTTATTTCACAGTCTGGAGAAACAGCAGATACATTGATGGCATTGAGATATTGTAAACAAAGAGGAGCTTTGATCATTGGAATCACAAACACAGTTGGTAGTTCTATCTGTAGGGAGTCTCATTGTGGTGTTCATATCAACGCTGGTCCGGAAATTGGTGTAGCATCTACGAAAGCTTATACCAGTCAGTTCATTTCTCTTGTTATGTTTGCTCTTGTAATGAGTGAAGACAGGCTATCGTTAAAACAAAGAAGAGAAGAAGTAAGCTTTATTGTACCTTCAAAGATTTTCTTTACAATTTTTATTTTGTTAATTTTTCATAAATTTATTGGGTTTTATTTTTTTTAAGATAATTCAAGGCTTGAAAAATTTACAATATCAAATTGGTGAAGTATTGAAACTCGACAAACAAGTAAAGCTGCTAGCTGAGGATCTTTACAAAAAGAAATCATTATTGATAATGGGTCGTGGTTTCAACTTTGCCACATGCTTGGAGGGTGCTTTGGTAAGATAGATTTCTCTCATGTTTAGTCAAAATATAGTCTATTGTCAGAAGTTATAAAAACTTATAAGCTCAATGACTAAAGCCGTAGACACAATCGATGTTTTATGTTATATGTTTTAAGTTTTGGGATTATGGATATCAATTTTTGAAATAAAACAAGATGCACAACAGTATTGAAAAATTAAGCTTGAATTTTACCGATCAGATTGTTTAGGAGGCGTAATCAGAATAATTATGGCAAGGATGGTTTCGCTTTAAAAAAATATCCAAAATTATGAAAATTGAAAACAAAACTTCCATTGTGTTTCAGCCTTTAATGATAAGGCGGGTTTAGCGGATGCATGAGCATAATATTGTAACGATTTCGAGACCTGCCCTGATCTAATTAATTATGCACCCTCGTTCAACTACAACAGCATATCTGCTAGCCCATCGCCGAGAACAAGCTGGAATAAAAGCGATCAGTTCGATACTGTTCGAAGAGCCATCTAGATGAAATGTTCTATACTCCAGAATAATCGAGAGAGCCGTGGATGGAATCTGCTTGCGACTATATAACCGCTGGAGGACAGTCAGAATAGAGAGTTAGTTACAGTTCCAGAGTTTGCTGATAGATAGCCACAGTAGAAATAAATTGAAATAGTTATTGAAGTAAATGTTTTAGTGAATAATTGTTGTGAATAGTGTTTTAAATAAATTAGGAAAATTAGTTAGTGCAGTTTTACTATATTTGGCGTCAGAAGTGTGGATGTTTAAAATAAATAAGTGTTAAAGTGTTCGCCGTTTAAAAACTGATAGACGTTTATCGCGCCTAATAGACAGTTGAACCCGTTGAACATTTGAGTGCAAAGTGGACAGTTTTGCGCGTCGCGGGACAATACACTGAAAACTGTGTGTGAAATAAATAATAGACTGATATCTCGGTAAAGACAATAAGAGACAAAATGTTTCCGAGAAGAGTTCACCAAGTTGACCTTAAAGTTAGTGATTTAAAGCAAGAGTTAGAGGAGCGTGAGTTAGAAACAACTGGAAAGAAGGCCGTACTCCAGAAAAGACTTGTAGATGGACTGAATGAAGAAGACGACAATTCGAAGCTGCTGCGAAGGCAAACGGATGGAATGCTAGGGAAAGAGCTTTAGCATTGACACTGGCATTGCGTGGCGAAGCAACAAACATTTTACAGACCCTCACCGCCCAACAACAGGAGGACTATGAACAGCTAGTAAAACATCTGGAACTTCGCTATGGTCAAGCCCACCTTGAACACGTATATCACTCGCAGCTAAAAAACCGATGCCAAAAATGAAGCGAATCATTACAAGAATTCGAAGCAGACATTGCACGCTTGGTTCGCCTTGCATATCCAGCTACACCGGAAAATGTAGTGGAACGACTAGCGGTTCAGGCATTTTTGGATGGGCTTCGTGACCAAGAAACGAGGCAGGCATTGACACTAGCTCGCCCCGCACATCTCGTGGATGCATTGGCACGCGCTCTGGAATTCGAAGCAGCAAAGCAATCCTGCAGAAGCCAGAGTAGCGTCCGGATGATCGAGGAAGACCTACAGGAGCCTACTAATATAGAAGCTGTGATGCGAAAAGTGCTGAAGGAAGTTGTGCCTGAGAGAAGACTGATACGATGCCGAAATTGTAGAGAACTTGGGCACGTGCGTAGCAAATGTCCAACTCTGAAAAAATCGACATCAACGATGAAGGTCAAGAAGGAGCAATCGTCAGCCCGTATCCAACGAGCCCCAGTTAACAATGCATATGTCGCTGTACTTCAAAGACAAGACAAAGGGGTCTTCGTAGACGGTCTCATTAACAACGAGCCTCGCACTATGCTTCTTGATTCGGGTGCGACTAGGCCGATTCTTGGGCCTACATTTGCCAAAACACCGGCAAGAATAGAATCATCGAATTGGAAGCTACGCACAGCAACAGGAGAGCCGGCAACTGTGTATGGTGAACTTCCAATTGAACTGACTTTGGGCAGCACTACAGTGAAACACCGGGCTCTAGTAGCGGATATCGAGGACGAGGTAATAATTGGAATGGACATCATGAATTCTAGAGGATTCGAGCTGAATTTTAAAGACGGCGTCCTTCGTGTGAACGGAGAAGAGCTGGTACTTCATGGGAGAAATGAAGAAATGGTTCGTGTTCTGCTGGCTGAAGACGTAAGCATACCGGAGAGGGCTGAAACCATTTTGGATGCTCGCCTGGATGGAGGTGCGAGCAGTGGAAACGTGGTGATGTTCGAGCCCAAGCTACATGATGAGAAAATTGGACGAGGAATTGCACTAGGAAAAACCTTGTTGTGTGCTGATAAATTTGTGCCAGTGAGGGTAATGAATGTCAATTATTACCCGGTGACCTTGAAGAAGGGAACAATTTTGGGGCACTGCTCGTCAATTTCCTCTGTGATTAGGAGTGTAGGCGGCACTGTTAGCCAAGCCAGTAACATGCCAGCAGAATTGGAGAAGTTGGTTGCTATTTCGTCCAAGGACATGGGGCTAGCACAAAAGACCAAACTGAGGAAACTAGTCAGGAAGTATCAGGAAATCTTCGATACCGGAGTAGGCAAAGGCGGTAGAACAAAGGTGGTTCAGCACAAGATAGATACTGGAAATGCCCGACCAATCAGACAATCAGCCAGAAGACTTTCTCTCGCCAAAAAAGGAGGAGGCTGACAAAATAGTCTGCGACATGGAGAAAGACGGAGTCATCGACCCATCCGACAGTCCCTGGTCCTCTCCAGTCGTGTTGGTGAAGAAGAAAGATGGATCAACACGGTTTTGCGTAGACTACCGTCAACTAAACAACGTGACGAAAAAGGACAGCTACCCTCTCCCAAGGATAGACGACACGCTAGACACGCTGGCTGGATCTACGATTTTCTCGACCTTAGATTTGAAGAGCGGGTACTGGCAGGTAGAACTGGCCCAGGAAGATCGAGAAAAGACAGCTTTTACCATCGGCTCCTGATTATGGCATAGGCTCACGGAAGGACAAACAAAGTTCCAGTGGTCAGATGAATGCCAAGATTCGTTCAGGAAGTTGAAAGGAGCTTTGATCAACGCACCAATCCTGAGCTACCCCCTTCCGGACGGAAAATTCATTTTGGACACCGACGCAAGTAACGTGGGACTTGGAGCTGTCCTGTCTCAGATCCATGAAGGACAAGAGAAGGTCATCGGTTACTTCAGCAAGACCCTCAGTAAACCGGAGCGGAACTACTGTGTCACTAGGCGGGAGCTGTTGGCTGTTGTCAAGGGAGTTGAACACTTCTACAAGTACGTGTATGGGAGAAGATTCCTACTGAGAACTGATCATGCAGATCTCAAATGGCTCCTACAATTCAAGAATCCCAAGGGTCAAGTGGCACGTTGGATCGAGAGGCTCCAAGAATTCGACTTTGAGATCGAACATCGGGCGGGGACCAGCCATAAGAATCACTGCCACTGTGTGGCAGAAGATCTCCAAATGTCCAGAGGCATTGCAGTAGTTTTCTCCAAAAAGTTCGGTCGAATCCAGGAACTGAGAGAGCAGAACCCAGAAGTTGGAGGGGTGTTACAGCTGAGGAAAGGCCAGAGAAAAATCTACTATCTGGTTACCAAGAAGCGTTCTCGAGATAAGCTGTCTTATGAAGATGTTTGGAAGAGCCTTACGAGATTAAGAGACACGATGCTGGACCAGAATATTGTCGACCTGGCAATCCCAAAATTGGCCTGTGGGCTTGATGGGCTGGACTGGAGAGTTATAAGAAGCATGTTGGAGACAATATTCAGATCCAGCGGCATCAACATTCTGGTGTGCTGCAACCATCTTCCTCGAACCAACTTGAAGACTGTGGAGTGCTACTTCCATCGAACGTTCAGGTGCAGATATGGAGAATCTTGCAGATATCTTCACACTCCAAGAATGACGTTTCGGGGCGAAACGTCTTTAAGAAGGGGGCAATGTACCGATTTCGAGACCAGCCCCGAGACCGGCCCTGATCTAATTAATTATGCACCCTCGTTCAACTACAACAGCATATCTGCTAGCCCATCGCCGAGACCACGGGATTTTTAGTGAAATATGTTGTCATCTTCAAATTTTGAGGCTACGTAGGCGCATAACTTATTTTTCCACTTCATTAGTGCATAAAGTTAAAAGTTGGGAACTTCATAGTTATGCATTATGGAATGTGAATGTCAATTACAAATTATGAAACGGATAAATCATTTCATTTGAGTCCGTGTGTTGAACTTTTATGAATTGTGCAATAAAATTACGCATATGCAATAAATTATGCATTATGAATCCGATAAATCCGCCTTTAATGTTAAGATGAGTTTAATTATTCAAACTATAATGCTGATACTCGCTCTCATCCGCACATCCAGATGAGAAAAAACACCATTTTTATAAAAAATTAAAATGTTTTTTTTTTTGTGTTATACAGAAAGTCAAAGAGCTGACATATATGCACAGTGAAGGGATAATGGCTGGTGAATTGAAACATGGACCGCTTGCCCTTGTTGACGAAACAATGCCTGTACTGATGATAATTATGAGAGATCATGTATATGCCAAATGCATGAATGCACTCCACCAGGTAGGAAAAACATTTGATAATTTTATGGGAATATTACGATGGCACTGAAGGGCCAATGTAATATTAAAATTTTCGTTTATTTTTAAATAATCATAGGAAAATTCCAATTACTATCTAGAAATTTCCAGTTACTATTTGGAAATTTCCAGTTACTATCTGGAAATTTTCAGTTGCTATCTGGAAATTTCCAATTACTATTAAGAAATTTCCAATTATTATCTGGAAATTTACAGTTACTATTTGGAAATTTCCAGTTGCTATCTGGAAATTTCCAGTTACTAATTGGAAATTTCCAATTATTATCTGGAAATTTCCAGTTATTATCTGGAAATTTTCAGTTGCTATCTGGAAATTTCAAGTTGTTATTTGGAAATTTCCATTTATTACTTGTAAATTTCTAGTTTTTATCTTAAAATTTCGTAATACACTCTGGAACTAATTGATAATCTCATAGGAAGAATGAAATTTCAATTTCCAAATTCTCTTTCATATTATTCGAATATATATGAATTTTTCTTTTATTGTTAGTTGTTGAAATTGAGAGTAATATTATAATTTATGTATTATCGACCGTGTAATGAATGTTTTATTTATATATGTTTATAAAATAATAATAATATTTGTGTTCATTTAAAATTATACATAATGTTTGGTCAAATTAGTTTTGAAGTAGGTATTCTATGAAAGTTTATTCCTACATTTTGATAAGACAAAAAAAATCAAATCTCATACGGAAACACACATTATACATTTTTGTGATTTAGATTCAACCATGAAAAAATTGAGTAATATAATTTGTTTAAAACTAACAAGACGAACTACCAAACACAAGGTTTTAAATTGTACAATCTTTTTAATCAAATATACCTAATGAATTTTATTCATGCAATTTATGCAGAGTACATACATTTTAATTCGCCCCGTAGCTACTTTATTGTTTAATTACCTAAAAAGTGAACTATTCAATTTCTTAAAATATACAGATCAACAGCTTCATAACAATTGCTAGGAATCTGAAGTGACTTTCCTGCAACTACCTAAATCATGAACAATTTTGTAACATGGCTATTTAAAAAAGCCACATTCTCCTTTAAAAACTGTCAAAGACCTGAAATGAACAATTTTATTAATAAATATAGTCCCTGGTACCTCCATGCTGCTCAGGTAATGAAAACATTATTTGGCGCTATACTATTTCTGGAAGAACTTAAAAAACTAGAAATTTCCAGATAATCATTGGAAATTTTCAAATAGTAACTGGAAATTTACAGATAGTAACTGGAAATTTCCAGATAGTAACTGGAAATTTACAGATAGTAATTGGAAATTTCCAGATAATAATTGGAAATTTCTAAATAGTAACTGGAAATTTCCAGATAGTAACTGGAAATTTCCAGATAGTAAATGGAAATCTCCAGATAGTAACTGGAAATTTCTAGATAGTAACTGGAAATTTCCAGATAGTAATTGGAAATTTCCAGATAATAATTGGAAATTTCCAGATAATAATTGGAAATTTCTAGATAGTAATTGGAATTTTCCTATAATTATTTGAAAATGAACGGAAATTTTAATATTTCTTTGCCCCTTCAGTGCCATCGTAGAATATTGTTGATAAGGGTCTTTTGAATGAGAAAAATTTAGTATAAAGTTTATATTTTTTTAATGAAAAAACGGCCCTTGATATGAAACTTGCCTTATTTCTAGAAAATATTTAATAAAGTTTTTGACTTCACAGAGATATTTCAATTCAAGAATTAACGAAATCTCAAAAGTATCTTTAAAAAATTTATATTATTGTTAATGAATTGCAAAAAGGTTTAGAAATATTTTTTATTTCGTACTTAGTATTCAGTGATTGGCAAAATTAGTTTTTTAATTGCAGAAGAACTACTTGCTGTTTGCATAAACATATGCAATGATTAAAATTTTCTGAAATTGACGAACTTTTTGTATTCAATACCCCATGATTATAGTAATGTCATCAAAATCGAATAAAATGTATATTGTTATTAGCTTTTGCCTTTTTGTTAAATTTGTTTTTGTTGTTTCTGGTATATATACAAGACAATATTGCCTTGGAGTTTTTCACATTTTGATTAATTATACATGCAATAGTCATCAGGTCATAAGCTTTGATTGAAATTGTCAAGCTGTGTGCACACAGTATTATATTTGAAGGAAAAAACTTTGCACTGTTATATCGTCATCACTGCTTACCTGTAAGTAAGTAATAATCAAAAAGACTGGATAAATTAAACTATTGAAAATATGAAATGTGTTTGAGAAATGAGATTACTTACTTGTCAGGTATAGTACAAGAAGCTATAAAAACATCTTATTTCAATAGCACACAGTGAAAATTTAAAATTCTAATATTAAAACATTTTGAAATGTTTAAATGTTTTTTCATTTTATTCCAGGATCAGTTTGAATTACATTATGGGATCATAATTTCTGCGGTGGGATTTAAAAACATTTGACACTCAAATGCAAGATTGATTTTTACCGGATTTGATATTATACAAAATATAATGCGATTTGAGTCAATATCAGTGTTCTGTAGGATAGCATGAACCTTCAATTATTTGGGGTATCAGATGAAAGTTCTTATTAGTATTTTTTAAGATCTATGTTCTAGTTGCCATGTAGGAACTATCATAATTTTTTTAGTTCTTAACTATTTCATTTTCGATTCCATGTCACAAAATTCACTTATTTTCTTTCAATTGTCAATACTGTCACTGTCAGTACTTTCACACAGTCAAATTATATTTTCACTTCAATATATGGAACCAGGTAATATGATTCCATAATGTAATCCAGATTAATCCTGGAATAGGAATTTTTTTTAATGCCTGTTCAGGGACTTCAGGTCGCCCAAACGCCCAAAATAACTTTTCGATAAACTCTATTTAATTGAAGAATTTTACTTGCACTGCACTGTTTGGAACCTTTGGTGTAGTAATGAATATACTGAAGTTTTATCCCAACACCAAACCACTATTTTCAACACCTCGACACGTGTTTCGGTTACCAAGTGACCATCTTCAAGAGGAAGATCAAACTCAAGAATTTTAATTGATGAACCCTGTTTTAAGACTTTTAATGATCTTACGCCTGTATTCATCCACTTGGATAGACTGCTAATTTCGTTTCTTTACGAAACAGATACTCCTACTTTTATCAGGGGTTTGGTTTGAATGTTGAATGGTCATCTGTTAGTTGGTTCTTTCTGCTATATGGTATCATTTCTTCATACCAACCTCCAATGTTAGCTGAAGTTTGAGCAGCCAAGGCACCCACAGTGAAGAAAATTCAACCTGTTTGTGATTCATAATAGGTTGTCCCTGAAGTATACGTTATCCAGAAGTTCAATTAAAATATTAACGCCTATTGGCTTTCTCAGTAGTTTATTGAATATTTGCATTCCATATAAGATACTCTTCCAAATTTTGAAGAGGTTTCCTCTATATTCAAATAAATAACTATGTTGTGACCAGTTTATATATTTATGAACACCTAAACATTTGGTTCAATTTACTTGGTTTTTCATATGCTGAGTTATTGTTTGCGAACTTAATGAAATAACTTTAGTTTTCATTTCATTTAAGACTGATTAACTTTGACCAATTTTTAGTTCTCTGTAAAAGGTTATAACAGCTTATCATCATCTCGGGATATGTCTTTCCCCTGCCGGGTGGTGGCTTGTATCATCAGCATATACATATTATTACAATTTGCATATATCATTCCCAAGTAGAACAAACAATACTGTCTGATGGTATACCCATTTTTTGTAGTATGACTCTTTCGTCTGTTTGCTAAGTATGACTAAAACCATTTCAAAGCCTTATATCGTATTCACCCATTAAGAAGTTCAGAAACGGATTTAGTTTACAGTTGATAGTAAAACAGATTTAGAAAAGAGATGAATATGATTGAAGACTCGGTATTGGGCTAATAACATCTTTTTTCATTAATTATTGTTTCATTTGAAGTTGGATGCATTTATTTTAAGGTGTAATTTTTTTTCAGGTTACAGCTCGCGCTGGTAAACCCATATTGATATGCGAGGAAGGTGACAAGGAAACGATGGCTTTTTGCCAGAAAACTCTTGAGGTTCCAAAAACGGTGGATTGCTTGCAAGGGATATTGTCGGTCATTCCAATGCAGCTTCTGTCTTTCCATATCGCCGTTCTCAAAGGATGTAATGTCGACTGTCCTCGTAATATTGCAAAGAGTGTTACAGTCGAATAATAAAAAGGTAACATTTCCGGCATCAAAATCCAAATAATCAGAAATTGAGCAAAATCCTTCAGATTCCAAATTAATGATTGTACAGAATAAATTTCTGTTTATCAACGTATCATCGTATTACAGTCTTTAAATCAAGATTATTATATCAATTGAGAAAAATTTGCATATTAGAAAATGTAATCGCGCTACTTCAGGCTACAGGCTGAGGAAAATATTTTTTATAGTAATATTATTAAACAGAGGTTCTGACCAAAGTCCTTTACAATTTGAATTGATTTCAAATAACGATAATTTATGGATAAATCGGCTGGTGGGCGTTGTCTTGAATGAACTAACTCAAGTTATCCTTTTTTGAACTACCGTTCTCAAATGTTGAATTTTAAAATATGATTTATCTTACCTGCTCTTAGTTGTATTATTGATATTTTCAAAATGAACCTTCCCTTTGGTAGATATGTATTTTTTTTAATTGGTGCCCCTTTTTGCCTATTTAAAGCACGCCTCAGCGTGTGCAAATCGAACTTTCAAAAACGCGCGTTTTTTAAAGTTACCATGGCTACATCAATAACGCGAGAACCATGAAGTCTAATTTAATGACAATGTTATGATTATTGATCTGACAGGAGTACCTTGTAACGTCAAATGAAATATTACAAACAAATGCAAAACTTTTATTCAGACATTAACGAAAGGTACACTGATATCACATCACAAATTCAACCATTTTACATTATAAGTTCTTATTTCCATTATTTGTAATAATGAAACCCAGTATTTATGATTTCAAAGTACACCAATTGAAAAAAACAACGTAAAGTATTCGTGGATAACTGATCTTTCAAACACTTGCTCTATTTCGAGCACTCCGGCTGCGCCGTCGTACTCGAAAAATCGCGCGTGTTTGAAAGACCTTTTTATCCACTTATACTTTAATATACTATATTCCAATACTTTAGTTACTTTTGGATGCAAGGATTCATCTATACCATATTTCAATGAATGACTGGTATCAAATGTTGATCAACTCAGTTTGATGAAGTTATCTTCCTTCTAGTTAGTTAGTTTCAGTTACGAATATTCCAAATCGAGTATTTTTTAAAACCTCTTTCTACTACTCTTCAGTTATCTCTTTATTATGTTTATTTTCCTGGCATAGTCTTTATTCTAAGTCAAAGTCAAAATATACCTTATTGTCGGAAGTTATGAAAAACTTATTGACAAAGCTTTTTGGTTTTGGATTAATATTAAAATTGAATTCAATTTATTATTATATTATTCAGACCAAGGAACCACTGCACATGTTTATACGAAATGTTTATTATATGCAATTTCCATGTATTATACTCGTGTATGTCAACGGATTTTTTCTTATGGACAATAAACATATATGCACCATGTTTAAGATGAATATAATTACAAATAAATAAAACGTATCTGAAAATATGAATGTGATCCAACAGGTTCTACTTTATAATAAGTAACATAAATAAATATATTTATTGAATTGATCATTTTCTGAGGATTCTTGCTCAATAATTATGGCCTCCCAATTTTTACTCTCATTTTTTTTTCAGGCTGTTATTATGTATGTATTTGGATTACACACATTTTTATTCCATAGGGGTCAAGTGTCAATACTTAATTTGACACCTTCATATACTCTTTATTTCAATTTGATTGTCCATAAAAAGAGATTATACTCAATGTTGTTGGAGTTTTATGAAAATGTTTTGTTATTTTTCACTTGTTTACACAAAAACACTGTAACTTTTGGAAAACATATCTGTATCTAACAGATTCACACAGCAAGTAGGATATAATATGCTTGTGGTGATTTGTACTTTGATAACATGAAAGTTGATAAATGTCATATATTCATTAATATCTTGTCATTTTATTTATTGAACTGTGAAATTTTTTATTTTTGTTCCTATTATGTGAAAGTTTTATATTTTTATTCCATTACTATGTTGAAATATTTTTGCAGAAATAAAATTATTTACTATTTGTGTAGTCAAATTTGATATATTTAGCCACATTAATGGGGTGGGATGTTATACTGATTTGCATTGAGGAAATATAATCCAAAACAGATGGAAACTGCTTTTCAGATCAAAATCATTATTCAACTAAATACTGTACGGCAAATTTTTTTTACCGACCTGAAATTGCAGCGTACGTATTAGCTGTATATAAAGCGGCGTAAATGACCAACAAAACAAATAAAAAAACCAACAAAATAACGTATACAACATGCAAGCAGAAATACTTGTAAAACAAATAAAAAAACCACCAAAATAACGTATACAACATGCAAGCAGAAATACTTGCAAGGGTGGCTCAAGTAAACTATCTTTAAGGTGTGTGAGATTATCTGAAATTACGAAGCGAGGAAGCTTCTATTAGCTATCATTGTTTTGTTTTGTTATCTTTTCCGTTAACCAGCTGTCGTCCCCTTACGAACGACAGCCCTCAGAAGTCGAAACTTTAACTTTCAACGTGCGATTCCTATCACTTTCTAAGGCCGTCAGAAAAATAAGTTGAAATCGCCGGGATTGAACCAACGACCGGCATACCGAATGATTGAAAAGCATTGATTCTAACTACTCTGCTAACTCGTATTAGGCTAATCTACGAGAAAAACCATGGTTACGGCAAGCTAGATTCGAACATAAAAGTGGTCACTCACTCCTGGCCTAACTTGTAATTATGTGGCACAAAGCATTCAATCTGAACGGTGATGGAATGAAAACAACTGCCTGTCGTTCCGCAGCAACCTGTTGATTTGATAGAACATGGTGGCCCTGTACTACACAAATTTAGAATGGAATACCAAATCCAACCTCCTTTCCAAGTATTCGATTCTGTATTTACTCATCACCAGATTCGGTCCACTCTCCAAATTAACTTGGATAACAAAAAATTAAGCGATTTATCGCTAAAAATGTAGAGAAGACCTTTTGTCTACTGTATTTTTGTTTTACGATGTTTTCATTTTATGAATAAAGTAAATACAGCCACTATTTCATTTATTTCCATGAGTAGGTAATCAAGTTTTCAACTTCACTTGATTTTTTTTGCATATCGCCAGGGACCTATGAAATTGCTAGATATCATTCTGTTACTTGACAAGCATTCGACAGGTAACACTGAGTATGAAATGAAAATCCTTCATTTGGTGGTACATTAACTATTTGTTCAAATTTAAAATTGTTTTTTCCGTTAACCTGCTGTCATCCCCCTACGAACGACAGCACTCAGAAGTCGAAACTTGTGCGAGCTAAGGATTAACGAGGTCTTACCTTTTAATGTGCGATTCCTAGCACGAGACCAGTGACCATGCTGGGAATCGAACCCACGTCCCTCTGATTGAGAGACTAGCGCTCTACCATCATGACCACTGCGGCCCTTACATATAAGGAAACGCGAAAAAACATACATACATACCCACCCCGGGTAGATGTGAATCCAAGCAGGCACTATAAAAAGGATGTTGAGACTTGATATCCTCGAAATAAAATCTTGCTTTTTGGGAGATTTGAATTTATGAAATATGCCACATGAATTTCATAAGGTTGATAGTTATCTAGACTGCTCTGACACAAAGCTATCCTGTCAGTTAATAATAATAATAATACCCCCTCATAAACACTCACAGAGTGTACCCTAAAGCATAGCATGTGCGGGTAGAAGACGGCTATTATTATTATTATTTGCCGCGGTGGTCCGGGGCAACTTACTGATTTTTGATGGCGTATTCACTTTTCAGCTGTAAGAAAACCCGAAAAACCTACAGCACCACCCCGGGTGATCGGTACGAACCCCAAGCAAGCACCAGACGTCGGGATTGGCATCTAGACAACTTACATTGCCTATCGACTCCTATGAAATTGAGAAAAATTTTCTCGTTTTCCAGGATTCGACCTGGCCAAATGCAAGCGGAATTTTAGAAGGCCGGCTTCTAACCGCCTCGCTACCGAGTTATAATTCAATATCTGCCATCGTATCCGCTGGGAGGAAAGTATTTTTCCTCCCCCTCATTTCAAGTAAGTTGTAAACGATGAAACTTGTGAATTCATTATATTCATATTGTTTCCATAATTTCTAGAACATCCTGTATATCCTGTTTTTTGGTAAAAATCAAACATTAATGTTACTTCAACGTAGTTCTTCAATACAAATTTTTACTTCAGGAATCTTAGATATACGTTTTTTGAGTTCAGAATATGAAAAGCATAGTATGCTGTGGCTCACTGACAGTAAACAAGGCGATTGACTTTTGAGGTGCAAAGTCGCTACATTCATTAAACTTAGTTGAATTGTTGAAAAATGGAGAGCGATTCAAGTGATTTTGAATTTCCAAATACACCACCTAATATTACAAGCCAACATAGCGTCATTAAAATTTAAAGACAGGTATGAAAAACAATATGCACAATATAAGCAATGGGCTGAAGACAACAAGATACATAAATATTCAGAGAATGTTTTACTGGCATATTTTTCACTACAAGGAAAATCATTAAAAGCTTCAACACTTTGGTCTAAATATTCAATGCTACGCACAATGATACAAATGAAGGACAATGTTGATATTGAATATCCAAAGTTGATTGCATTTCTAAAACGTCAAAATGCCGGACACAAACCAAATAAAATCTACAACTTTTACAAGAGAAGAAATAAATACATTCTTAATGGAAGCCCCCGATGATGCTTTTTTATTAATGAAGGTAAGAAATGAAATCCCATGCAAATAATTTAATTTTTGATATAAAATATTCATAGGTAGTCCTTGTTATTGGAATTTCTGGAGCATGTCGATGTGATGAGCTTATTAAAATGACTATGGATGATATTGAAGATAAAGACAATCTTTTAGTCATAAATATCCCCACTTCAAAAACGTATAAACAACGAACTTTCGTTATCAATACTACAACAGGTAACGGCCCTAATTTTGTTCAAATTGTTAAAAAGTATATCTGTCTACGTCCTAAAACTGAGCATAAACGATTGTTGGTATGCTTTAAAGCAGGCAAATGTATAAATCAAGTAGTTGGCAAGAATAGTATATCCAAAATACCACAAAAAAATTGCAGAATATATCAATCTTCCAAATGCCGAACATTACACAGGGCACAGTTTCAGAAGAACTTCAGCAACTCTGTTAGTAAACGCTGGTGGGAATATTTTAGCTCTAAAATAGCATGGCGGTTGGAAATCAACCAATATCGCAGAAGGTTATGTAGAACAATCTTACACAAAAAAAAGAAAAATTTCTGATAAAATTATGGGAAATAATGTAGAACCTGAACTTGATCAAAATCAGCCAAGCATTTCTAGAACCATTACAATGTGCTAAGCGAAATTATTTCAAATACTAAAGCTCCTGTTCAAACCCTATCTTCTTCCAATGGTGTTCATATAAGTGCTGCTCAAAACTGCACATTCAATATTGACATAAATAATTCTAAAATATAGTTAAACAATACTATGTACTTAATTGTATAGCATATATTGATAAATTTGTTTAATAAATAATTCTTGTGTTAATTATATTTGTTAATTATTTGTGTCGTAAATAAATTTTCAAAAAAAGGTGGGTAGGAGGAAAAATCATATGTATCACATGGGAGTAAAGTGCCTTTTCCTCCCTTGGATGTTTACTGCCCTCCGCTTCGCGTCGGGAAGTAAACTACATCCTGCGGGAGGAAAAGTGGCACTTTCCTCCCTATTAATACAAATAGCTAGTATTTCAGTACATCATGAAATTGATTTGCATATCAATCATTCAGAACCGAAGTACCATTGAACTGGCCACACTATACTTTTCTTTAAGATTTCAACAAAAATAAATCATAGAATTTCTGAAAGTTTTACTTGCGAAGATGATATCGCCTCGAACTTTAAAGGGAATTCAGTATTCTGTCTTGGAAAAGATTATTCAGACGTAAGAATTATTCAAAAATAGAAGATATAGTGAATTTTATTGAGGGTGAATCAAGCAAATCAGACCAACTTCACGGTTACAAGTGGGTGCATTTGCGTCCCTTTCGAAATAATTTGGATGTTATACATGCAGTATATGTTACATAGAGGTATATTGGAAGATACTTAATCGAGATGGAGTGGAATTTCGCCGAAAAAAAAACACGATAATATTGCAATGAAGGATCCATTTATTGATGGCAAGAAACTTTGTGAGTGAGGCACCCATCAAAGATCAGTTTGAGGTGAAAATAATATAACAAACGGAAAACAATTTTTTTTTATCTGGTTATGATAGTGCCCTTTTGCAACATTATCGATAATCCTAGCAGTACATTTGGTACTTAATATCTTACATATTCGGTTGACGTCCTCCATTTCCGAAAAAGTCCAAGTCAAAATATACTTTAGTAAATAATAAGAATTGCTTAATTGGCACAAATTTCAACCATTCTGGCCCTAGTCCCACAAATGCAGTAATATGCAAGTACAGTATCGAATTCGGGTTATCGACACATGCTAAAAACAACTGAATCACTATTAGCACTCTAATACCCAGTTAACAAACGGACATTCGATGGATATCCACTGTATTTATTTTGGATATTGGGGATAGTCAGAAGACATCCAGTTGATATCCGGTGGATATTTTATGGACGTCTGGATGATATATACCGAGTGGAAGAAGATGGACTTCTATAAGAAGATATCCTGCGATATCCATTAAAGATATCGTTCTAAGATATCCATGAGGTATCTACAGCTGAAAAGTAATTAAACCACCAAAAGCATCAGTAAGTCGCAAATCATAATAGTAGCTGTCCTCTACCCGCACATACTAGGCCTTTGGGTACACTCTGGATGTTTATGATGGAATAATATTATTATTATATCACAAACTAAAGGATTGATAACTTCCTGCTTGATCTACAATAAATGGTCGAAATGACCTCCTCCAGCCAAGATATATACAAGCATTCAATCTCTTCTCTTCAAACACACTAGAAGTTTCTAATTGAGTTTAAGTACACCCAGCAATTATCCGATTTTGCAAATCATCCAAATTTGTCAATGGAGTAACTTAAACTAATGACTTCAGAAATCCACTGAAAAAATAATTCAGGGGGTTCAGTCCGCGGATCGAGCAGGCCATATGCATGTGGCCCACCTCGCCAATCCAGCGGTCTCCGTGGTTTTTGTACTTAATGATTTCAACAAATATCGTCGCGCATTTTGTTCGCCCTGTATCTTCGAAACAAACGTTTGTTTCAGAAATCATCGTAGAACAAACTATTCTTAAAATAGGTCAAGGAATAACCCCATGAATTTCTGCCGCATGTTTGCCTAACCTAACACCCTGTTCATTACAGCCGGAAGACATGCTATAATGTATGAAATGCCTAGAGTGTTTATGGAGCTTATGATCACTTAGTCACCATATACCTCCATTTGCGATTGAAATACTTTCATCCTAGTGCACATTTATCAAAACGCAATGTTATAAAGATTATTTTTATGATCTGCGTGTTCTATAGAAATGGATGAACTTGAACTTGAGCCCTGAAAATAGAATACAATATTATTTGTTCCTACTTCATTTGCCACTTATAGCCATATCTGATAATAAAATAATGACCGAATTGAACAATATTTCATCATTTTATTTTTGTAACATTATTGTGTGAGGTATCAATTTTAAACTCAAATGATTTTGAAAACAATACCTGGCGTTACAGAGGATCATGGTACACATATGGTATATCCGTTAGTTTCAAAGATAATTGATTGAAATTTGGGATATCCTATATACATTTCGCCGGAAGTGATACCAATTTTCGATTTTAAATGGAACACCCTGTATATTATCACATTTCTGAAATCTGCATAATTTTTTGATTCCAATATGATACCACATCATTAGTGATATAATTTTTTGTTTTCCATTCAAGTGTGCCATGATGGTTCCGATTTATTTCAATTGACCCGTCTAATGCTAGAAAAATCGAAATCCTGTCAAAAATACTGAATTGCATTTTTTATGAGCAAATAAAGTTATTATTATTTGGTAATAAAATGTGCGATAAATACAATCAAAATTACAGCTTACAGAAAATAAGAAAATAAGTACAATTATTTTGTTCTAATTTAATGTTAAGAAGTTACTAAGGAGGCTTTGAAAACAATGAAATTATTCCTTCAGATTGTCAAATAAATATTTATTGGTTTATCGGTGTTTTTATTGTGTATTGGAAGAGTCTTTACATTTGTTGTTATTTTTGTTCAAAATGCCACAAATTTATACAAGGGATGACAAAGTGGACATGTTAATTATTATTTATGGGGAATGTAGAAAAAACGCCGTTGCGGCTAGAAACCTTTATGCCGACCGATATCCTGATAGACAATGTCCAGCGAGAAATTATTCTAATCGTCTCATTGACGAAGGAACGGAAATTAATGCTTTAGCTCGAATAGAAGCTGATAAGGGTGTTTCTTTAAGGAAAATTGGAAATCAGTCACCAAAGGGTAAGTAAGTCGAATTTTACACCATGATAAATTATAAATCTTTCAAATATCAATTGCACCAGCACCCGTACGAAAATGATAACGAAAATAGGATGGAATAGGTATTGCAGAATGATGTGCAGCCAAACACTGCTTTTCTGAGGATTTTATTTTCGGACTAGACTAGGTTTACAAATGTCACAAGAAAATCAAAGTTTATTGCGGGAGTGTAAATTTGCGGTTCGGTTTCAATGTTTAGCTGGGAATGGTTCACTCCATAGTTCTTTATGTATAATTTCAATTTTATTTATAAGCGTTAATGTATTTCAATCGTGCTAGGAATCGCACGTTAGTAGGTAAGACCACGTATGTTAAGCTGGCACAGCCGTTTCAGCACAATCAAAAAAAATTAGTGCAGTATTTTATAACTGGTTCCGGAGAAAAAGGGGTTGTGCTAGCTTAACGCTTAAGTTGGCACAGCCGTCACTTAACTTTTTTCTGATGAATATGTTCGGATGATTGAAACGCTGGAATTTATAACTTTTTAATAACTTCCGAATGATATACAAGGAGTTTCGAAATTCCTCTTCGTAAAGCACAAAAATCACCGAATATTCGAATTGAACTGCATAAATATCAATATTTCACTTCTTCATTTTTTAACTTTTGCAAAATTGAACACTGAGGGGACACTAAGTGATAATTCTTTCATATGATCGATTGTGGAAGGACAATTCCAGTGAAAACTAGTAAAATCTTCTCCGAAACGAAATGAGACGGAAATCATAACGAAGTAACCATCTGTTCCTACATTTTCTAACACGTAATGCGAAAAGATTTGTTTGTTTCTAAATCACGCAATCTTCCGATTCTCTCATTTTCTGTGACGTCTGCTTTGGTGTGAGCACAATCATCCGAAATAGTGATACAGGGATGTATTACATTATATTACACCCATCTGGGCTGACTGGGATGAAATGTTCCCCGACATCAATTTTTATTTTCTATGTAATGCGAAAAGTCTGGATTGCTTTGAAATCTCACGATCTCTGGTTTACTTTGAAATCTCGCAATCTTTCGATTCTCTCATTTTCTAACTCCAGCACAATGATCGTTAAATACATGAACAGGAAGTATTCATCAATACTTAACCCATGTGATCTGAGCAGGATGAAAAATCAGCTGAAAAACTATTTTTAACGGTGTTCAAAACTTGATGCGACCGACAGCGTAGAACATTTTCAATTTTTTTGCCTTCTGATTTTATAACTCCAGTACAATCATCCGAAATATTGATGCAGGGATTACATAAATATAAAAATGAGCAATTCTCTCTCCATTGAAGTAATCAATAAATTCACACCATTCAAAAAATAAGCCACAACGAAAAACTCATTGAATCCAAAATTAATCAAATTTCAAAAATTGTTGAGGGTCAAGTATATATAGAGAAAATTCTATGTATATTAAAAATGTTTTTATTGAAATTATTAGCCTCTATGAAAGATCTTCTCAATAATGCAAGACATCGAAAACTCCATTATGTTTTCGAGATTAGGCATGATGCACCCTAGTATAATAAAAAC
The DNA here is from genome assembly GCA_958502065.1 of Chrysolina americana. Classification (NCBI taxonomy): domain Eukaryota; kingdom Metazoa; phylum Arthropoda; class Insecta; order Coleoptera; family Chrysomelidae; genus Chrysolina; species Chrysolina americana. Next base: position 73,933,448 of record OY293412.1, read on the forward strand.
TGCTGATTTTTTTGCTGAGCTTATGTATTTACAAAAGAAACTCAACAAAAACCAGTTACCCTTAGAAGTTACCCCAGAAAAAGTACTTCTATTCGAGAAATTGGTGAAAATAGAAAGTTATACACTTAATAACAGAATTATATATATTTTGAATATACCAATCACTTTTCCATTTGAATTCGATTTATTCCACTTGTATTCCACTCCTATTCCTGAAAAGAGTCAATTCAAGGTTATCGTATCGAAAAACAAATATTTGGCAATCAATAAATTGTACTACGCATATTCGAACGACCGCTGCAAGAAAGTCATGCCTCAATCATTCCTGTGTGAAATGAAACCCCAAGAACTTCAAAAAGAGAACCCCTGCGAAGTCCAACTTCTGAGCCTAAAGAACACCTCTACATATCAACAAACGTACGTTCTAGTGAATCACCCTATATTCCAGAGACTTGGAGAATCCAACCAATGGGTGACCATGCTGCCAAAAGAAGAGAAGATAAAAATCAACTGTTACAATCAAGTAGAAATCATATCGATCAAGGGTAAGAACCTGTTCGAATTCCATTGGGATGCCGAATAACTACACCGTTTCGCAACATCAGTAACCAAGAACATTTCACCTAACCAGGACAAGCCATATTATTTCCAAAAATCAATACCAATGAGAACGAAATGCCGAAAGAAAATCTACAGATTTCTTTAGAAGACATAGAATTGGATGACCTGCACAATGTTAAGAAGATGATAACCGAAAACCAACCGAACTTGTCCTTCGATATAATATCACATACTTACCCCTAGCATATGGACAATGCTTTTGTATTGATGTGGAATCACACTGATTGGCTTTATCGTTTACAAGAGGACCCATTCAAGATGGTGTAACAACAAGAAGAAAGAAAACGAGCAACCACCTCTAAACCTTTCAGATGTCCAAATCCCTCGCTAACCCTATGGATTTGAATCTTCGAGGGGAGGAAATATCTCACCGAGTTTGTCGCCGTTCCCAAGAAATATGCTGATTATGCTGCCGTAGCAGTATCGTCTTTCCAACAAGATGTTAACATAATATTCTTTTTGTTAGAATCAGTTGTAGTTGAGCACTCGTACAATTCACAATAATTTACATGTATAACAGTTTTGTTATTTTTCGAGTTTTGTAATTAAAATAATTTTTTAAAAAAAAAGGACTTGAGCATTCCAAAAAGTTATTTCGTGATTTATAAACAAACAAATCTTTTCTCATTGTGCCAAAACTATTGCTCAGGGTAAATTTATGGGGTTGCTGATTTTTTAAGTAAAAATACCAGTGCTCCTTGCAATTCTACTAGGACAGAAGTGTATAAATTGAAGTCTCACAATAGAACTAAAATTATAAGATACCGTTACACCTTTCAGTGTTAAAATACAGTTAAACAGAAAAACCTACCTAAAATTGACCAGGCACCAATATCCAAAAATATTGAATAATTTTTAATATAAGGTAAAAACCGAAAGGTTCAAAATATATAGCTAATGTCTGACAAAATATTCGGAAGGTATGTATAGAATCTGAACTCTGCTAATAAAAGAATCATTCCAACAAAGTATTTCGATTATTTTTTCAGTCTAAGTTGTTTTTCTCAGTTTCATAAAAAAAGCGCCATACACGGACGGCGTTTCCAAGTGTATCAAATTGATCCCCAAGGTAGGCAACCAGTCATACTTTTGCGGGAATTGAAAGTTTTCGTAATTTTGGCGGGAGCCGAAATTATATTTTACCTTTTACGCTTCGCTACAGCATTACGTGTTAGAAAATGTAGGAACAGATGGTTACTTCGCTATGATTTCCGTCTCATTGCGTTTCGGAGACGATTTTACTAGTTTTCACTGGAATTGTCCTTTCACAATCGGTCATATGAAAGAACTATCACTTAGTGTCCCCTCAGTGTTCAATTTTGCAGAAGTTAGAAAATGAAGAAATGAAATATTGATATTTATGCAGTTCAATTCGAATATTCGGTGATTTTTGTGCTTTAAGAAGGGGAATTTCGAAACTCCTTGTATATCATTCGGAAGTTATTAAAAAGTTATAAATTCCAGCTTTTCAATCATCCGAACATATTCATCAGAAAAAAAAGTTACGTGACGGCTGTGCCAACTTAAGCGTTTAGCTAGCACAACCCCTTTTTCTCCGGAACCACTGGAGTTATAAAATAGTTATTAATAAGTTATAAAAATACTCCGCAAATTTTTTTTGATTGTGCTGAAACAGCTGTGCCAGCTGTGCCAGCTTAACGTGGTAAGACCTCGTTAATATCCTTAGCTTGCATAAGTTTCGATTTCTGGGGGCTGTCGTTCGTAGGGGGATGACAGCTGGTTAACGGAAAAAACAATTTTAAAACAACAATTTACAAATTGAAAGTTGGTACCTATTACTCCCGGCGAAACTAAGATACGGGGGGTGTACCATAATACTGTTACACCCGGTATATAGGAGAGATTATTTTGGTTCAATACACATTTGGTTAGAAAAGTAGGTATGCCCACTAAAAATGCGCTCATCAGTATTTCGTACTACACTATGGTGGCTTGGCGGGAGACTAACATAAATCATTCTCATAGAGAATGAGTGACTTCTGACAAAAAATAGGAGTTACCTACTAATCTTTGCTACCGACGAAATCCGAAGTTGACAATGAACTAACCTAACCAAAGTCAAAGTCCAACTGTGTGATCATGATTTTGTCATTTGGCTATCACGGGTTTTCACTGTTTTCAGGGTTATGATAATTCCCCAAAGATATTATGCGTTGTCAGCTCTATTATTATTTTGACTTTCTCGGAAAAATCTTTAATGTTGGACGTGTTGGACACGAATTCATCAATAGGAGGAATTTTGTTCCTACATATCGCCCAGGCAAATTCTGTAAGGCCAGACGGGAGGTACAATAATATCAGATCTGTACAACTCAGAAATGAATTTGAAATTATGCCAAATTAGTAATATTATGTTTCTGTACGATAAAGTCAATAATAACCTTAAATGCGTCCGATACACTATCTTTAATACATCCGTATCTACGACATTATTGTAGTAGAACTGCACTAACTAATTTTCCTAATTTATTTAAAAACTATTTAAAACAATTCAACCAAAACATTTACTTCACTATTTTATTTCTACGGTGTCAGTCTCTATCTGCGAACTCTGGAACTCTGTAACTCTCTGAACTCTGACTGTTCCGCCATCTGCTATATAGCGGCTATATATAGTAGCATTTACAGTTTTCGATCTTTCCAGTCTGTTCGGCGACTTCTTAGAGGTTCCTAGAATCTTCGATTAGAACGTTCGCGTCTCTTCCACGGATGAGTCATGTGTTTGTCAGAAGAGAACTTGTTTACATTTCGAGTATGGAGTGTAATTGGATGATCAGGGTCGGTCTTGAAATCGTTACATTGCCCCCTTCTTAAAGACTTTTCGTCCCGAAATGTCATTTTTGGAGTATGGAGATATTTGCATGATTCTCCATATCTGCACCTTGCTGTTTGATGGAAGTAGCACTCTACGGTCTTCAGGTTTTGTTGTGGACGATGATTACAGCATACCAAGATCTTGACGCCGGTGGATTGGAATATCGTCTCCAACATGCTCCTTATGACTCTCCAATCCAGTCCATCGAGCCCGCAGGACAATTTAGGGATTGCCAGGTCCACGAGATTCTGCTCCACCATCATGTCCCTTAATTTCTCAAGGCTGTTCCATACGTCTTCATAGGACGGTTTGTCTCGAGACTGCTTCTTGGTGACTAGATAGAAGATGCTTCTCTGGCCTTTCTGCAACTGTAGCACCCCTCCAACTTCCGGGTTTTGTTGCCGTAGTTCATGGAGACGACCATACTTCTTGGAGAACACCACAGCGATGCCTCTGGACATTTGAAGGTCTTCTGCTACACAGTGGGCTAGCGCGTAATCCGCAGGCACCTTAAAAAGGTCTCGTGGTTCTTCTCGAGTCACCCCATGTCGAACTTTCTGTCCGTTTGAGTACAAGGATATGAATTTCTGGAACGTCATCGCATCCTCCGGTGGTCTGAGGATGCGGACTGGTCGTGGTTTCCAACCTATTGAAATGGACGACTCTGGGTTTTCCTCTAGGTGGTTTTTTAATTCGGTAGACCACGTCATTTATCCTCTTCAAGATCTTATAAGGGCCTTCCCATGAGTTCCGCAACTTTGGTGATAGGCCACGACGACGTTTGGGGTTGTACAGCCAAACCAGGTCACCAACCTTAAATCCTCCGGCATCGGCCTTGATGTCATAGTTCTCCTTCATTCGGTCGCTGGCACTCTGGATGTTCAAACGGACTCTTTCGTGGGTGTCTTCCATTCTCTGCCGAAGTTTGCTGACATAGTCCTCTCCCGCAGTGTCTTGTCCTGATGGCGTCCCAAACTTCAGGTCACATGGTAGTCGCATCTCTCGGCCCATAATAATACTAGCAGGGGTTTGGCCGGTCGACTCGTGTACTGCAGAACGATAGGCCATCAGGAACAAATGGAGATACTGGTCCCAGTCTCTTTGGTGGTCAGAGACTACCTTGGATAAGTGGCGGTTCATCGTCCTGTTCATCCGCTCCACCATTCCATCAGACTGCGGATGTAAAGCCGCAGTTCGCGTCTTCCGGATGTTCAGCATTCGACACAATTCCTGGAACAAGTTGGACTCGAAATTTCTGCCTTGGTCTGAATGCAGTTCTGGTGGGACACCAAATCGACAAATCCACTCCTTTAGCAGGACGTCGGCGACGGTTATGGCTTCCTGGTTGGGCAGGGCATAGGCTTCAGCCCACTTGCTGAAGTAGTCCATTGCCACGAGGATGTTTTTGTTCCCGTGGTCAGTTTGTGGAAACGGTCCAGCAATATCGATGGCGATTCTTTCAAATGGGCTGACAACGTTGTACTGACGCATTGGTGCTTTAGGTCGCGTTCGAGGTCCAATACTTGCGGCGCATACAGCGCACTTTCTACACCAGTCTTGAACGTCTGCCTGACAATTGGCCCAGTAAAACCGTTGCCTCACTTTCTGGAGAGTCTTCGTCACTCCCAGATGTCCTCCGGCGACCCCATCATGAATTTCTCGAAGCACTTCCGGTCTTCTGCTTCTGGGTACAACTGTCTGACGTCTTTCTTCTCCACCATCCTCGGACTCCAACACACGCTTCAGAACTCCGTTGTCCAGAGTAAGGGAGTTCCAGTAGGACTTGATGGCTGGCGAATATCCTGCTCCTTCCTGCCATGTCGGTCTTCGGTTACTCCTCTTCCAGCTGATAACTAAGCCAAGATCTGGATCTGTCTCTTGGTCTTTCTGGAGCTTGCTGTCATTCCTGCTATCATCTACCGCCGTTGTTCTACAAACTGCCGCCTCTTTCTCCTCTGCTCGTCGGCAATGTGAGCAGTCATCTGGACATGGCCTTCGCGATAAGGCATCTGCATTCCTATGGCTGGTCCCTGCTCGATGTTCTATGTCGAAGTCGAATTCTTGGAGTCTCTCAATCCAACGTGCCACCTGACCCTCAGGATTTTTGAACTGTAGAAGCCACTTGAGGGCGGCGTGGTCAGTTCTCAGCAGGAATTTCCTGCCATACACATACTTGTAAAAGTGCTCTACTCCTTTGACCACAGCCAGCAGCTCCCGTCGGGTGACACAGTAATTTTGCTCCTGTTAACTGAGGGTCTTGCTGAAGTACCCGATGACTTTTTCCTGTCCATCCTGGATCTGAGACAGGACAGCTCCAAGTCCCACGTTGCTGGCGTCCGTGTCCAGAATGAATTTTCCGTTCGGAAGAGGATAACTTAGAATTGGAGCGTTGATTAATGCCCCCTTCAGCTTCCTGAACGAATCTTGGCATTCCTCGGACCACTGGAACTTTGTCTGTCCTTCCGTGAGCCTGGTCAACTGTTTGGCAATGTTAGCAAACCCTAGCACGTACCGACGATAGTAGGTACATAGGCCAAGAAAACTCCGAAGCTGATGGATATCTTTGAGGATGGGCCAGTCTCTAACATCTTTAATTTTCTGGTCATCTACTGCTACTCCTTCCCCAGAGACAATGTGGCCAAGATAGTGGACTTCTTTCTGAAATAGGTGACATTTTTTAGGGCTAAATTTCAATCCAGAGTTCCTCAGACGCAGAAATACCTCCTCCAGATTTTTCACGTGGTCTTCGAATGTTCTGCCAACTACAATTATGTCATCCAAGGTGTACCAAGCAAGTCTTCCAGGAGAGTCCCTTCAACACAGTCTCCAATAATCTCTCAAAAGTGGCTGGAGCGTTACAAAGTTCGAATGGCATAACGGTAAATTGCCACAGCCCTGAGCCGATGGTGAAAGCTGTCTTCTCTCTATCTTCTGGAGCCAGTTCTACCTGCAAATATCCGCTCTTCAGGTCTTAGGTGGAGGAGATTGTAGAGCCGGCGAGCGTGTCCATGGTGTCATCTATTCTAGTGGGTAGCTGTCTTTCTTTGTCACGTTATTCAGTTGTCGGTAATCTACGCAGAATCTTGTCGATCCGTCTTTCTTCTTAACTAGTACAACTGGAGATGACCAGGGGCTGTCAGATGGTTCAGTTACTCCTTCTTTCCTCATATCGCTGACTATTTTGTCTGCCTCTTCCTTCTTGGCAAGAGGGAGTCTCCTCGCTAATTGACGGATTGGTCGGGCATCTCCAGTATCAATTCTGTGCTGGACTACCTTCGTTCTACCCCCTTTTCCCTGTCCAGTGTCAAAGACGTCTTGGTATCTCCTCACTAAATCTTTTAATCTGGGCTGCTGTGCCGGTTTTATGCCTCTCGATGATATGGCAACTAGCTTTTCTAATTCTGCGGGTAGATTGTTGGCTTGGTTAATGGTACCGCGTACATTCCTGACCACAGATGAAATTGGCGAGCAGTGGCCCAAAGTTGTTCCTTTCTTCAACGTCACTGAATGGTAATTGACGTTCATGACCCTTACTTGTATAAGTTTATCGGCGCGCAGTAAGGTCTTCCCAAGGGCAATTCCTCGTCCGATTTTTTCATCATGGAGCTCGGGCTCGAACATCACCACGCTCCCGTTGCTCACTCCGCCAACCATACGAGCCTCCAGAATGGTTTCAGCTCTCTCGGGAATGTTCATGTCTTCAGCCATCACAACCCGGATCATTTCTTCGCTTTTCCCGTGAAGTACCAGCTCTTCTCCGTTGACACGTAGGACGCCGTCTTTGAAGTTCAGTTCGAACCCTCTGAAATTCATCATGTCCATTCCAATGATTGCATCGTTCTCGATGTCCGCGACCAGTGCTCGGTGTCTTAGTTTCGTGCTGCCTAAAACCAAGTCGATCGTTAACTCGCCATATACAGTGGCTGGATCCCCTGTTGCTGTGCGTAATTTCCAGTTTGACGGTTCAATTCTTGCAGATGTTTTGGCAAAAGTAGGTCCGAGAATTGTCCTAGTCGCACCCGTATCAAGGAGCATAGTGCGAGGCTCGTCGTTAATGAGACCGTCTACGAAGACCCCTTTGTCTCGTCTTTGAAGGCCAGCGACATATGCATTGTTAACTGGGGCTTGTTGGATACGGGCTGACGATTGCTCCTTCTTGACCTTCATCGTTTGTGTCGATTTTTTTAATGTTGGACATTTGCTACGCACGTGCCCAAGTTCTCTACAATTTCGGCATCGTATCAGTCTTCTTTCAGGCATAACTTCCTTCATCACTTTTCGCATCACAGCTTACATGTTAGTAGGCTCCTGCGGGTCTTCCTCGATCATCCTGACTCTACTCTGGCTTTTGCAGGATTGTTTTGCAGCCTCAAATTCCAAAGCCCGCGCCAATGCGTCTAAAAGATGTAAAGGACGAGCTAATATTAATGCTTGCCGGGTTTCTTGGTCGCGAAGCCCATCCAAAAATGCCTGAACCGCTAGTCGTTCCATTACATTTTCCGGTGTCTTGTAATGATTCGCTTGATTTTTGGCATCGGTTTTTCAGCTGCGAGTGATATACGTGTTCAAGGTGGGCTTGACTATAGCGAAGTTCCAGATGTTTTACTAGCTGTTCATAGTCCTCCTGTTGTTGGGCGGTGAGGGTCTGTAAAATGTTTGTTACTTAGCCACGCAATGCCAGTGTCAATGCTAAAGCTCTTTCCCCAGCATTCCATCCATTTACCTTCGCAGCAGCTTCGAATTGTCGTCGGTAGTTTGCCCATGGAGTATTTCCGTTAAACTGAGGCGGATTTAATGAGAGCTTTCCAGGTTTAGCACTGACCTTGAAATTTTTGATGTTCTCCTGAACTTCCTCCAAGTTCATACTCGTATCCAGCATTGAGTTTTTGCTGTAAGTTTCTGAGGTGTGAGCAGAATCCATTTGCTTTTTCAGCTTACCGATTGTTTCCTTTATTCTGCCGATTTCTGCCTCGATTCCGCCTTTTATCTCATCGTGGAGCGTTTCCTTATTTTTTTTAATTTTTTCTTCCATTTCATCTTTGATTTTCTCTATCTCTGTTTCAACAGTTCTCATTCTTTCTTCCAACCGATTCGCCGCACTGCAAACTTCTTCTTTCAAGCTTCTCGAATTTTCTAGAAGCTCTTCTCTCAAATTCTCCGAGTTTTCTAGAAGTTTCACTTCTAAATTTTTCGAATTTTCGTGAAGCTTCTCTTCTAGATTTTTAGAATTTTCGTGAAGTTTTTCTTCCAGGCTCTTTACATTTTCTTGAAGTTCCTCTTTTAGACAATTCGAATTTTCTAGAAGTTCTTCTTTCAGGCTGACAGAATTGTCTAGAAGCTTTTCCTCCAGACTCTTTGAATTTTGAAGAAATTTATCTTCCAGACTCACCGAATTTTGTTGAAATTCCTCCTTCAAACTATTCGAATTTTCCAGAAATTTATCTTTCAAGTATTTCGTGGTCTCGTCGAGTTTATTCATTATGGAACTCAAATCAATTCCAGAAACTTCGAATAAGAACGTTTCGGGGTCTTGTCCTTCTTCAATCAGTCCATCTGAAAGTCTTTTCTGGAGTACGGCCTTCTTTCCAGTTGTTTCTAACTCACGCTCGTCTAACTCTTGTTTCAATTCACTAACTTTAAGGTCAACTAGGTGAACTCTCCTCGAAAAAATTTTTTCTTTAATTGTTTTTAACCGAAATATCAGTCTATTATTTATTTCACAGAAAAAGTTTTCAGTTTATTGTCCCGCGACGCGCAAAACTGTCCACTTTGCAAACACTCAAATGTTCAACGGGTCACTAACTGTCTATTAGGCGCGATAAATGTCTATCAGTTTTTCAATACGGCGAACACCTAAACACTTATTTATTTTAAACATCCGACTTCTGACAACAAATGTAGTAAAACTGCACTAAATAATTTTCCTAATTTATAAAACACTATTTAAAACAATTATTCAACTAAAACATTTACTTTACTATTTCATTTCTACGGTGTCAGTCTCTATCTGCGAACTCTGGAACTGTAACCCTCTGAACTCTGGCTGTTCAGCCATCTGCTATACAGCGGCTATGTATAGTAGCATTTACAGTTTTCGATATTTCCAGTCTGTTCGGCGACTTCTTAGAGGTTCCTAGAATCTTCGGTTAGAACGTTCGCGTCTCTTTCACGGGTGAGTCATGTGTTTGTCAGAAGAGAACTTGTTTATATTTCGAGTGTGGAGTGTAATTGGATGATCAGGGCCGGTCTCGAGGCCGGTCTCGAAATCGTTACATTATTTAATGTTAATTCCTTTTTTTGTCCAAAACAGTAAAACTTCTCATCCTGTGGTATCAGTTGCTCGACTTGGACTGTACTGTTTATTTTCGCCCATGAAATAATATAAATATAAAAATGACCTATAATGAATCACCACTTGCAGTTATATAGGAACCGTAGTTAGGAAACACCCTGTATATACCTAGGTACAGATGAATAATGATAACAATGAAATGAAGTGGGCCAATCTCCGAAACTATTCACATATTTATATAAAATTATCCGTGGAAATAAACACAAATGTTTTGTTTCACCACAATGATTTATGAAGCAAAATTTGAAATATTGATTCGTAAAAAGTTTATGAAATGATTTGGCAACGGCGCACTGTCCGATTTTGTGACGTCATTCGTGATTATTGCAAAGTTGCCAATGTGCGAGAAATATAAGAATTGCATGGAAATCGAATCCAAAACTCTGCTAAAGCGGAATCTGAATATGGACCATATGGACATTCTATAGGTCTTTAGGTTTGTCCTGGTTTTGAGAAATAAAAAATCTGGAACGTCAGGATTACGCGTAGATAATAAAAAGTGATCCAAAGATGAAACTTTCTATTATTTTTGTCATGATCCTGACATTCCTGACGTCCCAAAACCATTTGAAACCCGAAAAACTTAGCTACTATATTCATTAAATCACTTTATAAATTAATATAATTTTTGTGAAATAATTTTTTTTTAGATTTATCGATTAGTAGGACTTACCTATTGTTAGAGAAATAGGATATAGGTAGGTGATATTTGATTTTTCTTCGAAAATTCCTGTAATATTTTTTCATCTTCTGGTTCCCTGGAAAGTCATGTGATGTTTAAAGAACATTGTGAGAACCAAGTGAAAGTTGGTGTTTTTTTAATTTCTGGTTGCTTCATCTAATTTTTTAAAATTCTGTTAGTTAATTGCAGTATTGCAATTGGCAACAATGGTTGCGCCTACTCTACCTCAATTCCAGTTATCCAGCAAAGTAGTCGTTGTTTAGTAGTGGTACGTATTTTAGGTTCCTGTAGAAAATAGTGCTGGTGTTTAATTATTATTTTAATTTTGTTTGTGTCATTATTAAACCATGTCCCTCAGTAAGTAAACGAATTATATTTTATTTAGTTTTATATTTTTTTTTGGCTTACGTTATATGATGTAATAACAACCTAACCAAAGCAAATTTTCCATAACATTTTTGTAAACATACCTACTTCCAAAGTTCCAAAACACAGTCTCCTCATAAGTACTTCGTCCAAAGTCTTCATCATCAAATTTGTGAGAGAGTGAAGAAGTTATTTAAATAAATAAATTAAATTTTTCAGCAACAATGAACCAATCAAAAATCTTCTATGAAGAAGAAAGCCAGTCTGAGAGATTGAACAGAAAAGTTCGAGAAACACCATTCTTTCCTATTGGTAAGTATTGATTTGTCTTTTGACAATTTTAAATAAGTATTCCACTGATGATTTATGATTATATCGTAGGAGTGATGCTTCTCTAAACTTGCAATACTTATTTTCTTAGTGTATGGCTTGAGTGGAACCACTGTTAGTCACGAATACTTGTACAGTATTGGAAAAAATATATCTTGGGTATGACAGAAATCTAGAAGAGTAACAAGGAACGCAATAATATTATTATACCATATATATATATATATAAGAGAAATGAAATGCTGTTCTCCCCTCCTGTTACCCTACACGACTTACTATGCCAGTTCGGATGACAATTGGATATCCCTTCGAGCTATTTGAGGAGAAATTGGACCCCGTTATGCAATAAGAAACCAACTACTTTTAGGCAAAATGAGATATGCCGTGTTTTTGAACTCAACTATTGTTCTTAAAGTTCTGCATTTTGTTTCTTAAGGTTATAATTCAATAGAAAAAACATTAAACAAATAAAAATGTCCTTTTTTTAATACAATATAATTTTCAATAATAAGTATTCTACTTTTTTCTAATGTTACTCTGAATTATGTTTTTGTCGGTTGGTTCTTTATTGCTTAACGGGGTCCAATTGTAATGCTCTCTCAATATTTAGCAAGTATTCTTTAAATAGTATCCAAGGTATATTCTTTCTGATACTATATAGTGTGAGCATAGCTTTCATGGCCAGAAGTATGACAAAGAAGTATGGTTTCCAGGCTTTGAAAACCGAAACCACTTCCAAGGAGGTATCTGACCATGGCCTCGGAGCCTGGAAACCATACTTCTTCATCACTCGTAGAGTGTACCCAATGTAGCCTGTGTGAGAAGAGGACAGCAATGTATTATTATTATTATTTGTTATGATCCTAGGTTACATTTCTTTGCATGAAATAAAATCCGGTTTGTATAGGGTGTAACACACTAATACATTTTTGAGTATCTTACAATGATTAACAAAACTATGAAACAAATTAATTGAAAATAAGCAAATATTCTTGTTTGAATCTTTCTCTAAAATGGAAAACAGTAGACACACATCTAATATAAACTTAAAATTATATGATCTAGTGGTAGGGTTTATAACTCTTCTAATCCTAACATATGAACTCTCAGTTTCACATCATGGTTCTAAGTTTTTACACATATTTGTACCTAATGGTTATGTGATTTAGTTTAATAGAGTTTGTTAATGAAAAAAACTTTTCATTGAGACCCATTTCAAGATTATTTTGATATATTTATTCAACTGCATAAGGCTTGTTCGTAAACCCTCATACTGCTTACACTTTTACACTAGAATATGACAATTGCTTCACAATTAATATAGGAGTTGTCTTATTGTAGTGTCAAAAGGGTGTGAGTGATCACAAATACCTATAATATGCCTTTACATCTCAACAATTATAATTTGGAACGTGGACAATTAATTTTAGATGGACTTTTTTTTCTCATGATAAATTTATATAAGAATATAGAAACCCACTCAAATGAAGACAGGTACTTAATCGACTTTGTTGTGTATTTGACAGTTGTTTAATTTTTTTATCATAGTGTGAAATCATTTCCACCAGGATCATTTCTGTCTAATCAAAACTTTCCATTAATTATTTTCCTTCAAATGATATCTTGAATAGACCGCATTAGTGTGACGTCAAAATGTATGCAACTAACAGTTTGGATTCAAAGAAGCCAGATCGAGGGAAGACGCGATGACACACCTGATAAGTATGATTTATAAATCATTAGATAAAAACAAACCATGTCTCTGTATCTTCGTCGATCTGGCAAATGCATTTGATACAGTCAGTCATAAGATGCTGTTAAATACCCTGGAAAACGTAGGTTGTAGAGGAAACTTATTGAAACTCATGAAGAGCTACCTTTGTGAGACAGACCGTCAACATCAATGGCATAAAAAGCGAAGAAAAAAAATTATTGAATATGGTGTCCCTCAGGGTACAGTTTTGGGGCCGATACTCTATAATGTTTACATCAACGATCTATTCAACACTAACCAAAGGCAATATCATTAGCTTTGCTGATGACACTGCCATCTTTTATGAGGACTCTTCCTGGGAGACATTGAAAAATAACGTTGAAAACGATTTCAATAAAATAATACAATTCTTCAGCAGTAGACTTCTTACAATAAATTTTGATAAAACTGTATTCATACCATTCAGTAGTTATAATGATATTCTACCAAATTATAAGGTATTGAAATTTAAAGATGCAAACATCGAAATATCACACAATAAGTATTTGGGAATTATGATAGATAATCACCTGAACTGGGACCATCATGCAAACTATATCAGTAAAAAATTTAAAAGAATGGCGAATAGATTCAAAATCTATAGTCAACTGTTTAACAGAAAATATACCACAATACTCTACAACACATTAATTCAAACGCACCTTACTTACGGGATCAAAGTATGGGGTGGAATAAACAATGCCCACCTAAACTCACTTTACATAATGCAGAAATGGATTCTGAAAATCATTTGCTGAAAAAATTAGATACCCCAATCTTTCCTATACCTCTGTCCCGTACTATATGCTGAAATCCCTGACGAATTACGACATACAGTCACTATGCGATTATTCAGAAAAAAATTGAAAACGTGGATACACACTTTATCTAGAACTAAAATTAATCGCTCAATTGATAGACAGGATTATAACGTACCTAGAATTAACTGATTGATATATGCCAAAATTGAACTTATTTCATCAAAATTAACTAATGTAAATAAATAAAAAAAAAATTATAAATTATATATTTCATTATGTCAATTTTATCTATACTTTATTTTATCTATACTAAACTTAAACTTACTTTATTTTTATCTATGCTAAAATTATTCATTATTCAAATCACTCCGCGCCCATGCTCAAGGGAAACCTTTTTTTGGGTGTTTGGTTATTTGTTTACTATTTATTGAACTTTTTATTGTTCTGAAATATTTTTATGTAACACTGTATATGTGAATGTGTAGTAAATAAATTGAACAGTGCACTGAGTTCTAACGAAATATTATCTGAACGAAGCTGCGCTAACATGAACCTTCAGTAACCATTACATAAGGTTTAGAATCTGCGATCAAAATTGTAATGTTATTAATTTAATTATTTCGCTATTATCAGCAATATTTGAGAAATGTATGTATTTGAATTCGATAGAAAAAGAATTAATACCTCTTATAGATTAACGTAAAGAAAGTCTTCTAAATAACTTCTGAATAAATTCCAGAAAATCCATTATGCGTCGACCAATAGCAAAATAGAATCATGCTTCTAACTTCATGTTGTTTGCTCGTAGACATGTCCACAGAACACACATTATGTCATATGTAATATGTATTTGAGATTTTCATGAAAAAGTATCAATGTTTGCGTAGATGAAAATGTCTGATAAATATTTCATCTTTCGACATCTTCAGCAATGTTTTCAAATTCGAATGGAAATAAAATGAAACACTTGGCTGATCACCACTTTACTGTTTCGTGCCTAAATTATGAGCGCCATCTAGTGGGGATGCACTTCCTTGCAGCATGAAGTTAGATGTAGATGAATATTCAAATTTATTTCGTCTATAAATTATGTATAATCCTTTCAGAAACTTGTTTTACGGAAATATCGTTTCTTCCATCTTTCATATCCAAGGCCCGCTGTAGGCAATTCCTTAAATATTTACTTATTTCGTGTGAGAACATAAAATAAAAAGAGTTGTTACTATACTTCTATTATCGTTTTTATGTCATACGTACTTAAGGTCGAGAATTACTTCTTGATATGAGAGAATGACGCATATAATTTCGCGCCAAATGATTTAGGACTCGGTGTAATGTTGGTTGCATATTTGTGACGTCATCACTAATGCAGTCTATTATAAAAATTAATTGGCTGTGAGGGTGATGTTACTCTAAATATTTTGGTTCTGAACAAGATCTTGATATTTAGCACTCAAAAAAAATTATTCAAATCTAATAGCACCGAATTGAAAATAAATGTACATTCCTGCTATATAAAAAGAGGTAATTATTACCAACAATAGTTTAAATCAAATACTGAAACTACAAATGAAAAATTTTTGTGACAGCATTTCTAAATGCATAACATGAGGTGTTAAAATGTCTTGTTGATATTAAAATTAATTTGCCGTTTCTTAACATTTTTGTATTGGTTTCCAAAAAGAGTTTTGTTTCCTTGCCAATGTTCCTGTGGTGTAACTGCCGGACAATGCATGCAGACCTACTTATGCTGAAGTCTTCTTTGGGCCCAAGGAATCAGTTACAGTTCTGAGGGTGATTTTTTTTGGCCATTTCATCTTACATTGTGTACAGTGAAAAGTGCTTGTACCAAGGCAAGGACGAATACTTCTGTATCAGCTGAGTTGATCATCAAGAACTATTAACTGAAGAATGACTTGAAGCGACATACATTTGATTTGCCAGTGGGTGTAGGGTATCAGTTATGTCTATTCCCACTCAACGAATAGCAGTATAGGTTTATTAACACACCATCTGTGGCAAACCCTGATTGGGAATTCCCGACGCTATTCGTCAAGTCGCTAATCAAAATGCGTGACGCGCGACGCGAAAAGCAGAAACGATGCATTGGGAACTCATCCTGAAGCTCTCAAGTTTACAGAGACAGGCTGGTCTGGCGATCACTGGTGCCATCAGCACAACACCGTCAGCAGCTGTGGAAATCTTACTAAACTTACCTTGTCAACACATCTTCCTGGAGAGAGAGGTTAGATGGACAACCTACAGAATCATGCATATTGCAGATTGCATGCTATACAGAGGGTAGCAGACTGAATGACACTGAAAGTCACAGCATTCTGGGAATGACCTCTGATATGATGCCTTCAACATTAAATTTTGACCTGGCTTATACCGTTCTAATTCCGAAGAGAGACGACTGGGTCATCCAAGAAGAGGAACTACTGAGAGCAGATTACTGTTGGTTCACAGATGGTACAAAAACACTCTCAGGTTCTGGTGCAAGTGTATACAGTCGTATACCTAGAATAGAATTATCAACCTGTCTAGGATTATACGCGACAGTATTCCAGACGGAAATTCACGACATCGATGTGTGTAGAGAGACTGGAAGTAACCAATCTCACACAAAGATCAATCAAAATTTTCTCGGACAGTCAAGCGGCTTTAGAAACAATTGGCTCGTATCGATCAACGTCTAAGCTGGTGTCAAACTGGCAGTTGCAAGAGAAGGTTCCGCAAGTAGGTTCATTGGACCAGAACCTGCCATTGGAATCTCACCAAGTTTTGCCAAATATACATTGAACACCTGGACAGCAAAGAAAGTATTAAACTTCTGGCAAAACCTACCAGGATTGGCTCATTCCAATGCATTTATATACTTCTCGAAGAATACGACCAAAACACTGTTAGACTCCAGCAGGGATGACCTGCGATGTCTAACAGGCCTACTCACAGGCCACTGTCGTTTGAATCATCACGTGGCTAGACTAAAACTGTCGGAGGACCCGACATGTCTCTGTCTTGAAGATGATGAAACAACAAAGCACATACTTTGTGCCTGCCCCGCCGCCGACCGAATCAGGTTTTCGATGTTTGGCAGTTATTCACTCGCTTTCTCGGACCTGACAGATCATACACCAGATAAACCGATAGGCTTCGTCAAGAAACTGGCTTTATTTGGTGAAATATGGGTCGCAGTGGATTGCCGACCAGACCCGCTCATTTTAAACCTAACCTAACCTAACGTCTCTTCTGAGTAATATTTACAACAAGACCCTCTCCTACCTTCATTGCTCTACTTTGGTGTTCTAGAGCCTCTTGCAAACTTCATATAAGTCAATTCATGTAGAAAGAAACCCAGTGAATGATGACGTTAAGTCACTGAACGTGATAAAAAAGTGCATCCATTTTCATTGCGATGAAAATGAATGTTCCTCTAATCTAGTAATCTCTTCTCAGCTATGATTGTTGAGTATTGTTGACACAAATAAGTTGTTTTGGGAAAGTTTCGTCTGAACAAATCACAAAAAAACATATCAATTGTGTTTTTAATAACTGCTCCTTCAAATACTCGTTTCAATGAAGGTAATTACTTATCATTGTAGTGCATTTATATATTTTCTTTGATTTATCTTGCAAAAAAAACTTTCGAAATTTTCTTTATTATTGAAATGTTTTCATGAGTACCTTCTCGAAAAATTTTTCATGTTAGTTTTTCTCGTATAATTACTATTCCGAGAAATTATTTCGTTGATAAACGAAATTTATCAAAGGTTATACCACGAGTGCTTAAAATTTTATCGATAATTTTTTATTTTCCACATAAACTCTTTGTTTGGCAAAAATATGAAAACAATAAATTCGGTTTGTTTGAATGTTTTTGCCATAAATGTGTTTGAATGATGAAAATAAAAAATTATCGATATAATTTGAAGAAAGAGTTGTATTTGGAACGATTATTTTTTCACCAATCTGAAAAGTGAATAACCATTGATAATAAGGTATATTTTCATTCATTTTGATAATATAATAATTCATTATAACGTATCATATGACCCGGTCAATAAAATCGACGCAGATAACCATATTTAGTTTTGACAGTTCAAGGGTAAACAACGTTCGAGGACCAGACAGTTTCATTAGTATATAACCGAATGATTGGCCATAATAATCCGCTGCTATTGGTTGAAATACCAGAAACGTCTGAATTTTACATGTGAAAAAAATGATCGGGGGTAATATAACAAGACCTCGTTTATCAGCGAATAAATTTTTCAATTTCAACGAAAACGATTTTGTTTGAAAATTTATCGAGTTGAATTCGGATATTTATATTCTGAATAAAACCCGAGAGCTTTCAAGCCCGTAGCGCCACAGTGAATACTGATAATAGCCTTCCTCTACCCGCACAGGCTATGCCTTTGGATACACTCTATGAGTGTTTATGAGGTATTATTATAATTGTTCTGATGGTCATTTAACCAGACAATCTCATAAGCTAAAAACTGAGCAAATTTAAACTCAATTTGTCAAAAATTCATTATATTTTTGCGGTATTAAAGCCTATAATATCATACCGATATGAATGAGGTTTATTTCCCATTTCCACTGAAGATGAAGTAGCATATCTTTCCCGAAAAAAATAAGTGACATGAATTGTATCGACTGTTAACATTCTCCATAAGCTCTTAAAAATTAGTCGATACTTACTATAGGGACATACCCATTATACAAATTGTAACAAATTAATAAGATTTGAAAAATGTATTGAAATAAGTTTCATTTAAAATAAGGAAGTTGGTGTCTACTTCCGATTCAACTGCAAGTGCTAAGGTAATACCACCAATAGATGACACTATTAAGGAAATAAAATGAAAAATAACTGAAATTTTCAATATTTTTTATTACATTTGAAAACTGAATACATCATGAAATA
The DNA here is from genome assembly GCA_958502065.1 of Chrysolina americana. Taxonomy (NCBI): domain Eukaryota; kingdom Metazoa; phylum Arthropoda; class Insecta; order Coleoptera; family Chrysomelidae; genus Chrysolina; species Chrysolina americana. The sequence goes on from OY293412.1 coordinate 73,952,085, forward strand.
TCCTAAGGTTTGTTAAAACTTCTTATTATTATTATTTCAATATTTTACTAGAAAAAATATTTTACTCGCACCTATCACTACTACCTAAAGATGACACCTCTAAAACGAAATAGTCCAAAGGATGACATGTGTAAAACCAATAGATGACTTCATCAATTTTTAAACTTCTTTAACCGGCAATGATCTTGGAAAAGCATAGCTGATTCTTTCCTCTATTCTCAAGATTTCTGGTTGAGATACTTTGCCAATTACTTGGTCAATGGATATAAAAGAGATGTCATCTTCATGTGGAACAAACTCTTTTTTCATTTTGTCTGTGGATTTTAATACCATAACGTGAATGTCTGATTTTTTATCTTGCACCACACATAGATAAACAAATTTTGTTTGATTGCGTTTACCACCTAAGAATTCACACAAGACAAAATCCCCCTCCTTGAGAAGTTCAAAATTAACTGGTTGATATGACAAATCATCTTCATTGTTGACATCTTCAAAATCTTCATCCCATGGAGAAGAGTCGACACTCTCAATAGATAATGATTCTGAAGTCGTTGAATCGCCATCATCCTGTTTTTTAAGTGTGCCCTTTCTTTTTCTGTCTTTGTTTCTTTTCTTCTGTTCTTCTGCAGATTCTTTCTTTTCTTGTAACTCTTTTCGTTTTTGTTCTCTTTCTTCCTTTCTCTTAGCTTGATTTTCAGCTTTCTGTTGCTTATCTTCTTCCTTCTTTCGGTAATACATAATCGTTTGGGGCGATGTGAGTACACAAGGTATTTTTTCCTTTTTCATCCTTTTAGCTGTATGTGGTTTTGTATCAGGCCAAAATAATACTCGCTTAAATGGAGATGGAATTGTGGGATCTGCGATGTTTGTTGGCTTCAGGCTGCAATTTGTGTTATTTTCTTTGTTTGGTGTTAACTCATTGACAACTGCTTTTGACCGTAATCCAGATGGCCCTGGTTCTGCTATGAAAATCTCAGGTATCTGTTCTTGCTGTGGGGCGGCTGCGTTATTGTCAGATGCTACTGACTCGGCAACAACATTTTCAGAAGCTGAAATATTATTATTTTTCTGTTGACTATTGTCTGAAGATTCCGGAACTTCTTGCAGTGGTAGCTGGAAAAGAAGACGTAAATTAGTGACCCTTCTAATAAAATATGATGCTGATTTACCCGTTCTGTTTTACTTTTATTTTGTCTCCAAATGTTGTAGAGAGACCAATCTTCTTTGGGTCCTTTCCAGTCACCCTCATTATTTTTAAACTGTGATATTTTTTCTTCGCCAATTTCGTTCTCTAAATGTAGCAAAAATGTGTTTATTGCATTTATATCCACCTTTGCTCTTGGCGTTGGGTTATTTAGTGGCAAATTTATAATTTGGGGGTTCCAAGGTACCAGTTCGCACTTCTTGAATCCGTTTTGTAAAATGGAAGGATCAATATTTTTTATAACTTCTTTGAGAAGTGGAGGAAAATCTTTATTCTTGAGATCTTCTCCTGTGTGAGACATTCTCCAGTCTTGAACCTGCTTTCTCCAGTGTGTTTTCAAGCTATGAAAGACCGCAACGTCCATGGGTTGTATCAGATGAGTTGCATTAGGATATAATGCAATTAGCTCAATACCATTCTTCACGCAAAATTCTGATACATGTAGAGAAATATGGGAGGAATGTCCATCAAGGAAAAAAACAACGGGAAGTTCAATGTTCTCTTTTTGGAGCCACGGATGAAAAATGTTCGCTATATATTCATAGAAAATTTCTTGGGTCATCCACCCGTTTTCGGATCTTCCTATTGCCCAATCCGCAGGGACTGCCTCAGCAATTTGTAACGGTATTCTCTTGTAACGATAAACAATCATTGGAGGAGCTATCTTGCCAGAGGCATTGGCAGTTAATAAGACAGTTATGTTTTCTTTTTCATCATTGGCTCCTGCTAAGTATACCGATTTGCTACCTTTCTAAGCCAATACTTTACCACTTTTGGGGTTCATGTAGAAGGCAGTTTCGTCCGCATTGAAGACTCTAGATGGATTCTTCATTGTATTGACGAGCTCCCTTTCTGAAATATAGGAACATACCTCTTTGAACCATTGCGCTAAATTTTCGCTGGTGACATTTGCTCGTGAACGAGTTGAGGTTTGATAGATCCTGTCTCTAATTATATCATTGCGGGCGCGAAACAATTTATACCACTTTTCTCCTGGTACTCTCTCTAATCCCAGCTCTCTGGCTAGCCTCGCGACAGTTATCATAAAAGTATTCTTTGTTACTGGAAAACCGGCCCTGGACATGGAAAGTATCCACTCTACCAGAATTTTTTCTTGTTCGATAGTAAAAATTCCCTTTGGGCCCATTCTTTTTCCTATTGGCAGCTTCCCATTAACTTTGTACAAAAGTGTAATTCTGGGTATTCCATATTTTTTAGCCGTTGCCTTAACGGAATTTCCTCTTCGCACTTCATCAATGGCATCTAGCATATTCTGCTGGGACTATTTCATAATTTTTCTTTGGTGATTCGGCATCTATAAACAAAACCGAAGAATTTTTACTCCAGAGTGGGATTGATGCAATAATATGGAGCCCAATAGCTGACACCTAGTTAACCAATTCTTGACACTACTGTCATCTTTTGGTTCCCAATATCTCTTTATATCCAAATTTATTTGCGTGATCGTGAAGAAGCAAAACTTTAATTTCGTATAAAAAGCTAAAGAAATTGCGAAATCTGATGCCTGACACCGGATGTCAACTATTAGTCTGAAGAGGTTCAGTTAGACCAAAAGCTGACATTACACTAACAAATCTGTTATTTATTCAATCTAAATCTAATGAAGAGAAAACATACCCTAAGCAGTAACACTTATTTTATAGCTTCAAAGATTCCGTATGGTTTAAACCATAAGTAATAAAAATTAAAAAATTTAAACTTACCTCCCTAATATTCTCATTAGACACGTACTAAAAACTAGCTCACAGTTTGACAATCTCTGAAAGAAAACTTGTTGACGGCAGTAAGTCTCATTACGGAATGAGAAGACGCTTACAGGTAATCAAGTGTGTTCTAAACAATGTTGCCAAACGTCGGACTTCAGTAAGAAAAGTTCCTATGTTTTAATATAGACAGTTATTGAAAGGGTGTCATGTATTGGCGTGGAATTTGGGGGTGTTATCTATTGGTGGTTTTACCTTACACCACTGACGACATTTCAAATTGGTTGTTTATGTGATTTTCCAAATAATCAGTATTTTAATCTAATACGAACATCTAATGGGTCATATAATAGTTCCTGTTTATTTGGAATAACTGTTTTCAACATGTGCTGTGGTTTAAACATTTTCTAGTAATAGTCCTTGTCTTTTTTAACCCTTTCATACTGATACTTATCAGAAATGTTTATTTGTAATCAGTATGAATAAATATGTACTATGACTGAATGAGAAACTATCGTAAGTACTTACACAAGAATTTTTTCAGCTATCGCAGTCTGTTTAGGAGTAGTTGGTTATGGAGCGTACGCCTTCAAACATAGAGGAAAGATGAGTACAAGTGTATACCTAATGCACCTAAGAGTTGGTGCACAAGGAGCTGCAGTAGGTTCCCTAACTCTGGGATTAATCTACACGATGATTAACGAACATATACTAAAGAAGGATTAAACAACTAGTTATAACCAATGACAATTAGGACAGTATTTCACGATATGTTGATAAATTCAGAGATTGGATTATTCAAGTTCATTGTGTTGCAGGTAGTGGCACATGTTTTGAATATAATTTTAGAGCTTACTTATTTATTCAAACTTGTTGATATTATTTATTGTATCTGACAGATACTTAATTTTAATAGTGACCTATGTTTGAAATATAGAAATTTTGTTTAAAATTGTATTTATCCTTTATAATTTTTTATGAACTATTTAAACCCCCTTTCAGTGAAAATTTTGCATAAGCCTAGTGTTCCAAATTTGGAACTCATGGATCAAGTTAGAATTTGTGTAAAATAGGTTCACATTCAAGTGTGCCATTGTTTTGCTTCAATGACGCCCACATTTTATTTGTAGCAATTTGCATTTATTTTTTTGATCGGTGACTGATATGCACAGAAAACAAATTGATGAGTACTGACGAAGAGCCATATGTGAAACAGTGAAAGCTTCTATTGGAAAAATAAGTAAAATGTCATCTTCGTATTTGTAATAAACCATCTTCATGTTAAAAAAATTTTTTCTCTAGGTCAAGTTTTTCTCAAAAATTGTCGGCCTTACACTTGTACCTGTATTTCCAAAGTAATGAAAAAACGTATCAATGTTGAGCTGTCTCAAAAATCGCAACATAATATTTTTTTCTATTTTCCGCAATCTCTAAATGTTCTCTTTTGACCTTAGAGTGTCTGTTCTTTCTGCCAGTTTAAATTCAGTTAATTTTCCAGTTTTCCATCAAGGAAACAGGTTGTCTTAATAATTATTTTTCGGAACAAATAATCCAATGTTTTTATTCATATGTAATTTTTTATCAATTGAATAGAGCAACTGAATTATGATGATTGCTATTGAATGTCTTACAATAAATGAAAAGCAATAGTTTTTTTTTAGATTTATTTTCCATAAAAGTGGTTTTACTTCAACACTTGATTGTAAAGGGAAAACATACATTTCAAATTAATATAAGCAAAATCTCATGATTCTGTATATACACTTCAAATATGTTAACTTGTTTTCAACTTATATCACAAAGGCAAATCAAAATATAAACAAGTATATAAAAAATGGCACTCATAACATTTTATACACAAAATGCTTTACATTGTGTGCCAAATCATCAATATAACACTTTTATAATATACAAAATATAATAACAAAACAAAATATATGAGCAATTGTGAACCTCACATATTGTAAAACACTAGATTATAGGTACATACTGCACAAGAACATTGAAACGATATAGACTTTACAAACACACACACAGTATAAACAAATTATTGAAATAACACTTTTGGTAGGTACTACTTACATAAGGAATTACATAAATATGATTTTCTTATTTATCACATATGCAGACAATCATATATGCCAATATTTCTCTAATTTGAATATTTAATTGATTCATTTGTTGCAAAAAATATATTCAGCTACATGTTCAGTATTTTTGATTTGAATTCCTATATTGAGTGGAACCAAAATAGCGGAAAAAAAATAAGTCGAGCTTTCAGACGACATTGATACGTTAACAGAAAAACATCTGGATGGCGGAGATTTGCAATTTTCTGAATATGTAATCGGAAATTGTATATTCTTATTTGAATTATGTTGGTATTTCCAATTGCTTGTAATCTTTGTGATAACTACAAGTAGAAAATTATTTGGATCAAGTCGAAAATAAACCCAACTTTCAATCAAAGCTTTTAATCCAAACAGAACTTCACTTTTTCAACATTGCCAAAAATAGAACAATTCCTAATTGTTGTGAAATTGCTACTAATCTAAAGGTAAAAGTTAAACCCTAATAAATACATATTTCTCATTTAAATTGCCTTTTTACCGTTTAAATTAATTAAAAACTACCTCAGAAAAATTCAATTTCAACCAGTTTGAAAACCAACATTTTTTTTTGTTTTCAGTGGTTTCTTTCTTTTTACTATTTTGACATTGTTCAAAAACTTTTTTCAGTACATTCTTGGGATGTTTTTGCTTTTTTTTCAGTCCTAAATCTCAGCCCAGCAGTAGCAAAAGTGAGTAAACTTTTACATTTGAAAATGTGGTGTCGATTGAGATCTGGTGGGATGGGGAAACAGAAATTGTTTTTATCTATCCTGATTCTTTGTAACGAAAAAAGTTGATTTTCAATTGTCTTCAGCTCATGAATTATATTTCTTACTCGAATAACAATATTCAAAATAAATGTCTCCCATAAAATTATGATTGGCGAAAACTAAATGAAGATTTTTACCACTGGGTTCATTCTTCATAGTATTAAACCATACCTGAAACATGAATAACTACAGAAATAGGAAATTGCATCTTTTTTAATGATCGACAAAGTTGGACTTATTAAGCAGATGCATCCAGATTTTTTTTTGTCGAGGTTAGAAAAATGCTTTCAATTTGAATTGTAATAGCAATGATTTAAAAAGTTTACATATTTATATGGTTGCCTGAATTCATAAATTAGCCAAATCTGAGAAAATGTTTTTCTTCCTTTTTAGTGCTTTGTGTCTGTATTTTCGAGAAGAACAAAATAATATTTAGGCCCCAACATATATGATAACATTTGCTAGTTGAAATGGATAGGTAACCACTCCACCGTTCTTATACTACAAATTTACTAAAGGAAGAACTATTCTAAACATACAGTGAATGACTTGTTATAAATTCGATTATGTCGCAGCAATACCTTAAAAAGCCATAACTTGATATTTTTTCATTAAAAAATTCTATTCGTTAGGAGTATCGTTGGCTCCACTTATTCATAATTCTAAGGTATTACCTTGATTATCTATATTTCGTTACATCGATCGATTCAAAGGTGAATAGCTAATGAAAAAATACCAGTTCAGTTGAAATGACCAAAACTGAAATTAATTACAATGATTACACCTTATTCATTATTAAGAGAGCTAAAAACATTTCAATAGTATTTATATTATGAACAGTCAAATGGAAGTAATATTTCCAAAAATGTTTACAACTAAGTGTCTCAGAAATAATAGGACCTTCCAGATTGCTACCTAACTTCAATAAAGATAACGGTCTTATTGTTTGTAAGATGCTCTGTTCTATAACGAGTATATAATATACTTTACTTATCATATTAGCTATATATATAACTACATTATATCGCACACTGAAAAACAAATCCATATACGATCAAGAAAATATTTCTAAAAATGATTATTCATAAGAAAAGTATATCACATACCGGAGTAATTTAAATGCTAGTAGAAAATCTTACTTTTAAAGCAGAGTGCGGGATTCATCATAGTAAATTTGTAAACTATTACAAGATCAACGTCATTTTTTAATATATTCGCCTGAAGACGATAAGTGATGTGCATACTGTATCCACCCCATCTAAATCAAGGATGCTCTATAAGAGCAAATAAGTTCAGCATGAATACAGAAGCCTATTTTTAAATATAGCAGTGCGTTCAGATATCAATGGAAAACATATCTATCAATCTTAATATAAATCTAAGGCAGTTCCATAAAAGTACTGTTTTGCTAAAACAAGAGACGTGAGGCGGTCATCAGAATTTGAAATGTGAACACTTATAGCTTTAATAAACATTCGAATGTGGTTGAGAACTATATAGAATGAGGCAAACAGATATTGATAATATGCTGAATTTATCATAAAAGGATGACCCATTACAAACGTATAACAATAATAATTTACAAATATAAAATAATTTCGCACTGATAAAACTCCTAGCTTATAAATTTTATACTTTAAAGTTCTGATGTAAATGAAGTTAAATTGGCTAATTAACTTCACATATTAAAACAATCGTTTATGATTAAGCTGCTGTTATATCTTAACGATTGCTGTATCATATCTAAATTGGCCAATAGCAAGCTCATAATTTGAAGGCAATCTATTTTGAATTGTGTTTTTCATATCATGTCTTTTGAGATGAATTTATTTTGTAAATGCTATCTAAGTTTTGTATTGTTGACAACTATATGTGAAAAAATTTTTAGACTAAGGAGTTGAGAGTTGGTTGGATATTGCCTGCTTATGTTACTTATTTTCTTAAGCATGCTTATGTACAATTCGAATGGAAATAGTAGTTTCTTCTACGTACATGTTTTGAAACATTGGTTGGCCAAAGTGACAAGCTTCAATTTGGAAAAAATTAAAAAGAATGCATGTCAAATCAAAAATTAATATAAAAATGAAAAATATGAGAACCACACATCACAAAGATTTCACAATAAATAGTTCATACAAATTTGAGGGATACCATAATTAGATTATCCCTTCTTAGCTGATTCTAACCGTTTTATTTATGCGCACTAAATCCAAATGCTGCTCCGCCATTACCACCACTGCGATGAAAGTGAACATTCTGCCATTTATTGTCCCTTTTATGCCACACTCTGCTTTCTTCTGACTGATGAGTGTGTGCTTGACCATGCCTAAAAACAAAATCAAAGTCAAATACAGCATGACAAAAATTTATGTCAAACTTATGCAAGCGCCAAACGTGGTAACGGGACCGCGCCCTGCGCACTAACCCATTTCGATTTTACTACTACTTGTCTTCCAATTCTGTTTGGTATTGTCTGATTATTGCAATCCAATGTTAATTGAGTTAGGTGGGTTTATACTTGCGCAATCACTTGTCATCACGTTTTGCTCTATTAAAGGCTCTTTTATAAAGATTTATTCATGCTCGAATATCTGAGCCTAACATTTGAGAAACAAATTTTGCCCCAAGGAGGTTAGTGCAAATGGTCAGTCGCTGAATCTTGCCTCAGTGTTTGATTATCATCAAGTCTTTCAATCATTTATTGATTGATTCTAGTTTTGTCTTTAATTTTTCTACCTAATAAGTTTGTCTTTGAATGAATTAAATCCTTCCCTTCAGTATTTCAGTCTTAGTGTACTACCTAACTATAGGTACAAATTGAGGGCATACTCTATTGTCACTAAGCATAAGCGTGGTCGGGAAAGAAAAGGGCTTCAAAAACTTAGTTGTTTGAAATGGGCTTAAAAATTTTGCCATTTCAGAAGAGTTTAGTTACACAATTGAATTGTTGATGTGACAAATAATTATTAACTTTGGTGTTGTACCAACAGTGGATCAGGATTCCATGGCACAAGAATATCAATATTTCAATTACCAACATCAGCTTGTCAATGCGTAATATGATTTATCCTTTTAATGGTAATCAGTAATCGAATTACCAGCAACTTGGATAGCTACGTTAGAGGTTAGGTTGAGCTGTTATCCCCTTCTTTTACGTTAAGAAATTAGTAAATTGATGGATATAGCCGTTACAACGTGGTAGGAGATCATCATAAGAAAAAGAAATGAAAATTTATGTTTTTATACCACTTTAACCTAACTTAATAGTTGAGGATGTCCATATAGGACGAAACAGCAGTAACGAAGTGTTACAAGTTAAAGTGGTATAAAAACATAGAAATTTTCTTTTCTTTTTCTTGCTAAAAAATTAGGTCCATGGCCGAAAACACAAATGAAATTTTTACTGCATTTGCAGAAACTTAAGAAGAACTGACAACATCGCTTTGTGTTTTTCAGAATATGTCACAATGAGTGATTTTTGAATACAATGTAACAATAAATTTATCATTATACTTATACAGTGAGGACCAAAAGACCGTCGCCCCCCCTGTAACTTCTTTATTCTACATATTACAAAAAAATGTTAAATACATAAGTTGTAGGGTTTCATTCGATCTCTTTAATGGTTTATGTTTCATTCATACAGAGTGTCTCAAAAAAGCACGGTGACTTGGAAGTTAATTTTTTTAAATGGGACACCCTGTATTTCATTGCATTATTACATTCTACGTTGAATTCTGAACAAGTTTGATAAATGGTTTTCTATCAAAAAAGTTAATAGTTTTGGACTTATGAACACTTGTAAATCATTATTTCGACTACTTTTGCACCAGTTCACGAATAAATTAATGAGGTAGGCTATGCACGCTAGGCGCGTTTATTTTATCCATGACAACGAAAAAAACTCTTATCTGTTTTTGCCAAATGTCATTGACATTTTGTAGGTTTTCAAAACTTTGTTTTAAACGGTTTTCAATTTCTCTTGTTGATTAATATGGCTCGTTCAGTAGCAGACAAAGTTGAAGCCGTTATCATATTTGGTGAAGCTAACCGAAATTACCACGCTGCTATTCACATTTTCAATGAACGGTTTCCAGAACGTCCGATGTGTCGAAAATATCTGCAGAAATTGGTGGCAAAATTTAACCAAACTGGTACCGTGAAAGATGCTCCGAGATCTGGGAGGCCGAAAATAATTACGGAAGATGTTGAAATTCAAGTACTAGCCGAAATGGTAAATAACCCACAACAATCAACTAAGCAAGTAGCTGAGACATGTGATGTTTCTAAAACATCAGTAAAGAGGGTTTTAAAACAAAATAAATTCCATCCTTACAAAATAAAATTTTTGCACCAATTGGTTGAAGATGATCCTGACCGGCGACTTGAATTTTGCGAGACCATGGCAGAAAGAATTGTTGCAAATCGACTTTATTTGCAACACATCTGCTTTAGTGATGAAAGCACTTTTTACCTAAATGGAAATGTGAATACCCAGAATTGTAGATATTGGAGTGATGAGAATCCCCATGAATTCCGCGAGGGGCATACTCAATTTCCCCAGAAAATTAATGTTTGGGCTGGTATTTTAGGTAACCACATTGTAGGTCCCATATTCTTGGAAGAAAATTTAAATGGTCCCAGATACCTCCAAATGCTGCAAGACACAATAAGTCCCAGTATCGATGAGATCGTTGCGCAAAACCCACATGAATTTTACTTGGATGTAACATTTCAGCAAGATGGAGCGCCACGACACTATTTTCGGGAGGTGAGAAATTACTTAGATGAAAGGTATCCAGGTAGGTGGATTGGACGTCGAGATACAACAGAGTGGCCAGCTCGCTCACCGGACCTCTCACCGCTTGATTTCTTTCTCTGGGGCTATGTGAAATCCGTAGTTTTTAAGACAGTTTTTGGGTCGTTAGATGAACTGCGCCGTCGAATTATTGAAGTGTGTTCAGAAATAACACCTCAAACCTTGATTAATGTTAGGGAAGAGTTTACAACCCGATTATTTATGTGTCAAGAAATGCATGGTGGACATGTCGAACTTCTTTTGAAATTGATAAAAACTCCGTTTTTAGTTATAAATTAAAATATCTCTTCAGTTTTTAATGATTCTTGATCTGTATTTATGGACTACCTTATTTGTTAATAAAATGTTTCAACTTCATTTGTACTAGTTTTTCGTGAGATTCAACAACTCTAACAATTGTAAAATGGTACGACGAGGTAAGTTACACATGGTGCCATCAGCAGTTTGCAACATTGGATAGCTTTCAAAAAGTTAGGATAGGAAAGTGGAATACATTGTGATCCATTTGTTACGATTTTCTCATTGAACTGGCGCAAAAGTAGTCGAAATAATTATTTACAAGTGTTCATAAGTCCAAAACTATTAACTTTTTTGATAGAAAACCATTTATCAAACTTGTTCAGAATTCAACGTAGAATGTAATAATGCAATGAAATACAGGGTGTCCCATTTAAAAAAATTAACTTCTAAGTCACCGTGCTTTTTTAAGACACTCTGTATGAATGAAACTTAAACCATTAAAGAGATCGAATGAAACCCTACAACTTATGTATTTAACATTTTTTTGTAATATGGAAAATGAAGAAGTTACGGGGGGAGCGACGGACTTTTGGTCCTCACTGTATATTGCTTTAGTATGTGTTGGAGGAGATGTGGTAAAGGTAAGTTTATCGGGCTCCGACTTAAAATTGAAAAAAAAGTGACTTAACTTACGAAGTTTTGTTTTCTGAACACGAATCCGAAGGAAAATCAAGTGGGTCCCTACTACTTTTCGAGTTATGCCCTTCTGAATCTTGAAAATGGTCCATTCAATAAAAAATCAGAAAAATTGCCTTCTTCTTTTCGACACTTCGATTAAAAGTTAATCTACCTAATTTCACAACACCAAAAACAGTCGTTTTACACAAAAATTTTACGTTTTATAATCACCAACATAACCTCTTTTTTCTCAGTTATTTTCATTGTCATGGTACGTTGGTCACTTGGAATATGCGAGGCCGACTATTCAAACTCAGATATACGCAAATATTTACTTCCCCTTAATTTATATGTTCAATTTTTTCCATTGTTACGATTAATAACAATTTCAAAAATAAACCAGAAGAAACAGTCACGCCTCCGGTTGCCTGCGTTTCCGGTCGTGGACCTAATTTCTTCACGTAAAAGAAGGGGACCCAACCTAATGTAACCTAACTAACCGAGCTATCCTATTTACTGGTAATACGATCACTAATTAGTATGAACAAGTGAAATCAAATCAGATGTTCGCTGCGCTTGCATTTTGTAAATTACCAGAAGATAGAGACGCCGGCTGCCCACATTTTCGGCTTCGGCACAATTGAACACATAAATTAAGGGGAAGTACAATAATTGCGCATATTTAAATTTGTATAGTCAGCCGGGCACATTCCAAGTGACCAACCTACCATGACAATGAAAATATCTTAGAAAAAGGAGGTTATGTTTGTAATTATAAAAAGTAAAATTTTTGTGTAAAACAACTGTTTTTGGTGTTGTGATTGTGAAATTAGGTAGATCAGCTTCTAAAAAAAGTGTTTTCAGAAAGAAGGCATTTTGAGTGATTTTTTATTGAAAAATTTGTGTTTGTAAATGGGCCATTTTCAAGATTTAGAAGGGCAACATTCGAAAAGTAGTTGAATTTTCTTCGGATTCGTGTTTAGGAGACAAAACTACGGAGTCCGATAAACTTACTACCCATCTGCGAACTCAACTAAATCGCTTTGGTGGCCATATTGTGCAATTTTTCCCATAACTTGATTTCATCAGACTGTCGAATTGGACTATGACGAACGTATGAACAGTCCATTATATAGTTCACGTAGATTTGGAAACGAGAAAATTTTCTGTAAAATGGATCACTAAATTTCTGATTGTTGACCAGAAGCGTGTAAGGGTGTAACCACCGTGTTCGATCTCCGCTCGGTTAAAAAAAGATGCTCACTTCTCAAGCCGTGTTATTATTATTGATGACATTTGGGTAAATTTTTACAACCCAGAAATAAAGCAGTAATCAATTAAATGGAGACGGTCTGATTCTCCAAGCCCTAAGAATTATACATCAAAGAAATCAGAATGAGAAGCACTCTTTTTCTGTGTGAAAACACATTATGGCGTCCATAACAGAAGAAGAAGTTGATGATTGCTAGAAGACAAAACGTCGGATAGTTAATCTGAAAATGCCAACGTGTATCTGAAAAAAATGTCAATGAAAAAAAATGTGCTTTTGGTTTTGGTCTATGTTGTCAAATAACGCTGGAAAAAAATTCAAAAGGAAATTCCGATACTTAGTTTTTTCTGTATATTTCCGGAGAATTTTTCAAGTTTTAAAACAGTATTTTGTTAAGCACCAAAATACGCAACTTTGCCATAGTTTAAGCATCGTCGTATCTTCTGTTTAGGAGATCTCAATGGTGAGGGTTGAATTTGAATTACCCTGTATATTAATATGATCGAGTTAAACGAATACGAAGAAAATGTTATACCCGACGACATACCGGAAGATGCAAAATTATCAAATGTGTCCTTATTAGATACAGGAACAACAAGATTCCGGTTGATTGGACAATTTGAAATCAGAAATACAAATTGATAGCAAATTGAAGATGGCTGACGCAAGCGGGTGGCTAAAACCAGTTTAAACATGGTGGAACAGTGGTTTACTTATAGAAAAGTATGTCCTTATTAGGTATTAGCTAAGGACGTTGTTTTCATGATGGACATCTGTCATAAAATCTATTGAAAAATATTGTTAATAAACGAATTGTTTCGACTGTTTCACAGTCACTGTTATTATTGCTCGTTGAAACGTGTATCGTGTATTCAATGAATTTGAAATGAAATTATGAAATTCTGACTACTTATACAGTGCGGCTTTTAATAGCCTCCCCTGTTACCTTTTGATCGGTTTGACGTACAAACTTAAAAAACCGTTTAAAGTGTTTCACCGATACTACTTTTTGACATAAAACACACTGTGATTGCGCAGGGGGGGCACATCAACTAAAAAAATTTAAATGGCATGGGGGTCATGTGTCACATCGTTGAAAAGATAATTCAATTCTCTTTTCAATCATCTAAAGTTTTTAGATTTTCGTTAATACGTTTTTCCACAATATGCATTTGAAATGTCAGAATGAGTGCGGATCTGGCGGTTTGAATCCCTTTTATTACCTGACTACGATAACTTTCGAATGGTTTGATGTGAAATAACGGGACAGACATTTTTTTGAATGGAACTAATTCAAAAAAATTTTAGATGATTGAAAAGAGAATTGAATTATCTTTTCAACGATGTGACACACATGATCCCCCCATGCCATTTAAATTTTTTTAGTTGATGTGCCATCTATCGAGCAATCACAATGTGTTTTATTTCAAAAAGTAGTATCGGTGAAACCCTACAAACTGTTTTTTTATGTTTGTACGTCAAACCGTTCAAAAGTTAACAGGGGGGGACTATTAAAAGCCGCACTTTAAAAGTCGAAATTTCCAGATACCAAGTCGGAATTACTCAATTCCGAGTTAGTGAGTCGAGATTCCGACATACGAAGTCGGAATTATGACATTCCAAGGATACCGCCAGAATTTTAAAAATAATGTTGGTGTGGTCTTTCTACTCCTTCGGTATGCTCTAACGAATTCAAAACTGATTTTTAACAGAAAAGTACTCACTTGTCCATGTATTGAGTCAACCTAACGTAGGCAATACACGCCGCATCATCGCCTAATAAGTGTACATGTGGATTAAGTATTGTTGTATTCACAGCTTTGCAGTTTTTGCCCAGAACTGAAAAATAGGATTACATAAATATCCACTGATCATTTTAAGCTCTACTCACCATTATCAAAATAGAATTTATGAAAATCCATTCCTTCAACTAGGTTACCCATCGCCTCCGGTTCGAATGCTGTTAGATGTGGATCGCATATTTTTCTGTAAAAAATAGTATTTTTCAGTTAATCAGTGAATATCCAAGAAAAACCTAATTTTTCTGAACAATTTTTGATGGACATTATTCAACTATAATTTCACATTAAAAATTGGTGAAACCAGTCATTGTTTACAATAAATTGTATTGTTTCGAAAATAGATAAAGAACGTTGAAGACGATATCTAGATCCAGCTGCGTCACGATTTTGGTGTGTTGTGACCATCTTCCACGAGTGAACATGAATACTGTCGGGTATTACTTCCATCGTATTTCACGGTGTAGATATAGAGAATCACGCAGGTATCGACAGGATGACGTTTCGGGACGAAATATCTTAAAGAAGGGCAACGTAACGAGATGGGGCCGCACCTTTCCACTACACCTGTCAAAGTACATCTCGTAAAGAATGCATGACGTCATCGCTCTAGAATAGCATGCACTTCGAGAATGGACGAAAGACATCTAAATTAAAGTCGCTGCACCACAAACTTTCGAGACGTCCTGAAAGAAGAATCGGGAATCTTCGAAAAGAACTCTGCAGCTACCTCGACAAAAACAGTGTTTTGTGGATATAAATTAATGATTTTAATAATATCAATGAATTAATTTGAACCATTAAGAGTATTTAAATTACAATAGATAGGTGAAATGAATAATTTCGACTAGGTCAAAATTCCATTTTCTCCACACTATCTCAAAGTGGAATATTTGAAGCATATATCTGCCAGAAAGCTTGATGACAAGTCTAATGGTTGAAACAAATTATAATCCCACTTCAAAGAATTGAAAAAAATTGTTAGACAAATCCAACAAATCTTTGGAGATCCGACTGTGTGAATGTTAATTCCAAAGAGCATCAGCTAAAAACCTTACTTCTTAATGTCAGACAATTTTTAGGATAGAAATGTAAACAAAACGGTAATTGTTGCATCCAAAAAGGCTCACAATGCCAAAACTCATTGATTGTCCTAACCAAGACTTGTTCATTTTGGTCTTTCGCAAAGTTGTGAAAAGGAATTTTTCTTCTACTTGGTTATACTACAACTTGACTTAACAGTCATTCTACAAACAGGTATATTTGAGAACACACTGCGAAATAATGCAGATTGCATCAAAAGTAAATAATTATTATGGAGATTTTTCTTGTCTAATCCATGTGTAACACCTGAATAGCTAAAGTTCTTTTAACGCAGGATATTGAGTTAGATAGCCAAAAGCATCTGAAATTCTGAGAACCAAAACAAATGACTTCTCAGAGATGGAATACTAAGGACTTACCTCTGATAGCAAGTTAATTTTGCAAGTTTTAGATACGTTAATTGACTATCTAGATTTAATATTGTTACCTATGTGCTTCCTAATTCTAAGACATTTTTATTACCTCTTTCCTGAAAGCAGGTAGTTGTCATGGAGGCTGAAGGCTGTTTAAAATAATAAAAATTTTATCAGGGATAAGGTATCTTCGGATCTTCAAGGCTAGTTGTCGAGTTTAGGTGCCTAGACCTGCTACTCATTGAACTCATGTGGCTGATGGTTGATATGTGAGTGGGTGAATATTTTAACCTTTCCCCGAACCTAAAATGTTTAATTTCTTCTGACAGCCTTTCCAGAACGTTTCTTTCGGCGAAATTTCCAACGGAACTGAAGTGACTAATAGGCAGGTTTGTTCTCATTGAGTGACACCAAAGGCGTCCAATACCCCATTTTCTATGGAATCGACTTCCCGGTCTAAGGACGAAAACCTATTCTTTAAGTTTAGTAATACTACTGATGAAGTTAACTTGGTTAACGAAATGCGCATCTAGGAATGAAATTACTAGTGTGGTGAAGGGGAAACTTCTTTTGTTCTCAATAGGCAGGTAGTTCTGCGGGACGGTCGGGTTCTGGCCATGCTTGCGAATCATGACCACGATGGCATGCCTCCACCTCGTTGGTGAATACCTCAGTCGCAACGAGTTTTTGATTATGTTAAACAACGCGAGTACTCGACGGTTCGGAAGTTTCTTCAATACCATGTTGGATATTGCGTCTACCCCGGTGGCTTTCATCACGTTGACCCACTTTATGTGAGTTATAAGTTCTCCCTTATAGGCGTAAAGAATGACATTGTCCTCAACATGAGATCCTGTTCATGGTCGTAGTTTTAGTTCACGCTAGGCTCCAACTGACATTCTGAGAATGCCGTCGCTTCGTCATCAGTAGAGTAAGACATTCAGTGCACTCCGTGAATAGGTGGGAGGTCCACCGTCTTGTTCTTTCTATCTTCAGCAATTCACCTCGTCTTCGGTATCCAACCCTTCGAGAGTTTCAGCCCACCTTTCGTTTCTCACTGTCTCCACGAAGAGATTTTACAAAATATACGTAACGCCACGTCACCATAAAATCCGAAAATATACGCGGCCCCAGCACGCCGTTACTAAATATAGTTGACACCAGCGCATATTTACACATCCTCATATACGACGGCACCAGGCTGTTGAAATCGGTGAGTCTTTGTGAACAATAATTACGCTACAAAAGCTTACTGATTTCGGCACCTACGTCCTTTAGCTTTCAATTTCGCAAAACGCCGACACCCAAAACAGACAAGGATATTTTGTCTACGTTACGTTAGTCAGGTCAGGTAAGATTGACTAATAATTTATGCATTTTCAACTCAGTTTGCATGCCTTTAAGCTAATTTATTTCAACACTCTGGTGTCGCTGGTGTCAAGTATATCTAGTAACGGCTTGCTGGGGTCGGATTTTATGATGACGTGCGACTGTAGGCAGGGTTTGTGCTGGCATTAGATTTTGTGAAATCGCCTCCAGGAAAAAATGACCTTGCTCAGTGGTAGGGGCGGCTTTAAATGCATTTTTGATGGAGTGTCTGAAATGTGCTACGGCCCCGTCTTACACAGCTAAATTTTGGAATCGAGGTGCCGTTGGCGCCTGGCGGGATCTCTTTGAAGGCCGTAGTGGCGCGTGGGAAAAGCGTTCGCTTTTTAATCCAATCATTCGCAGATGCATGGGTTCGAATTCTAGCGCGGTCACCGGTCACGTTAAAAGGTCTTCCCTACCTCGCACAAGTCTCTTGACGACTTCTGAGGGTTGCTCATAAGGGTACAGCCGGTTGATGGAAATAACAATTTATTTTGAATAATTTTTGTCCGAGGATAAGGTCTGAAATATTCTTTTCCAATATAGGACTACTTTCCTTACAAGCGGTACAGCAGAATTTTAGTTCAATGGGATATTGAAAATGCGATTGAAGTCAATTTTTCCTTTTGTTCCTAAGAACTACGAAATATTATGAGGAGGAAAGAGTGCACGCTAGAATTTTCATCAACAAGAACGTGTGACAGTTTGGAGAAGTAAAGTTATGGGTTTCGGCTTACACATCATTATCAAGTTACTAATATCAATTACTTGATAATGGTGTAAACGCCAACATGAGTTTTTGGTTCAGTTAGCAAACACCTTTGCTTCTGCTAAAACCCATGATCATGTCGGCGGAGTTTCCATCCTGAATTCTGGATGGCAACTCCGGGAGGAAACACTATCACCGAATTTCAACATTCGATGTTTGGTATAATCGCTCTGAAAGTGTCTTTATGGAAGATGCAAAAAAACTTATCTTATTCTGTAAAAGTGAGAAAATTAGATAGTACGTGCCATAACCAGTAATTTCATTCTACCTCAAGAAATCAAAGACATCAATTTTAAAGGTACATAGAAGAACTTCGAGATATGTTCGGCAAGAAATTATCAATATTTCATACCAGATATCAGTGCATGCAGCTTTCCAATCAATAAATCTGAAGATGAATTCCAATAACATGTGATTGCTTCTGTCAACATGGAAACAGATATATGCCAGGTTATTGATGAAGTTCTGAAGGAACACTCAAAATACTTGGCCATGAAAAACAAGGATTCTGAGTAAAGATGTTATGAAATTTGACCACAGCAGAGAATCGAGATGCGGTTTTTTGCATTCGAATCGTTAGCTCATGTAGAAAATTTGTTTGTATTGTTACGAGATTGATAAAAAAACCTTAGCTGCTCCGCTGAGTCGACTCGCAAGCGTATCGTCGATAATTATTTCCAAGAGATTAATATTTGGGTGGAAGTCTGTCGTGAGTAATTTAGAGCGGATTCGCGAAGCATCTGGTTACAATACTTGAGTATTTAAAGGCGAGACATATCGCTGGAAGTCAAGTTATGATTAAGAAGTTTATGAAGAAGTGAAAAGCAGTTTTTGAAGAAATATATAAGTGTTTGGAATATTTGGTTAGTTGTATTGTTGTATAGATCTAAGTGTTTTATTAGTCAGTGGAGTAGTTGTATGTTTTTAGTGAAGTTAGAAAATAAATAGTTTAATCGTAACAGTAATTTGTTTTCCATATTTCATGAAAAATGCATTGGTGCATCAAAAAGTGCATTCTTTCTTTCTACTGCATAATTTCAAGTGATGGGAAAAATTCATATCTGCCACAAAAAACACTCTAACTGTAAGAAATTTTCCACCCGAGGGTTTCTCAGATCGCGGAATCTGTCATGTCCAAATTAGCCCCCTGCACACCTGGAGGCCAGGACAGCATTGGGGACGTCGGAACGTCATCCCCTGGAGTTCCTGCTTAACTTGTTGTAAATCAAGAGAAACTCAGGCTACGGGGGTTTTGTAGGTCGCTCATCACGAATTTGACATCGGTGACCTTCCCCGGAGGACCTGGTGCACTGGACGACCTGAATAGTAACATCACTTCCTGGAGTTTTGATGGAACAACTCACCGAATTATTGAAAACTCGTCATCCGGGGATTTTGTAGGACGCTCTTCAAGAATTTTACATCGGCGACCTGCCCCGGAGGACCTGGTGCACTGGACCTTATTATTAACGTAATCTCCTGGAGTTTTGATGGAACAACTCACCGAATCAATGGATACTCCTCGTCCGACTTGCACCCCAGGGTGCAAAATTTCGTACAGTTCGGGTGTTTTTTTTTGGCAGATGAATTTTTTTCCATCACTTGAAATTATGCAGTAGAAAGAGTGCACTTTTTGATGCACCAATGCATTTTTCATGAAATCTGGAAAACAAAACATGAGCTAACGATTTGATTGCAAAAATCCGCATCTCGATCCGTTTGTCTGCGCAAATTTCCTGGGTTTTATGCCAAATTTCCTGGCCCACCATGACATAATTCTAAAACAATAATATACCGGATATCCAGCTCAAGAAAGGATGAAATCAGTTGCCAGAAGTTATGTATACTGGCCTAATATAGATGATGATATTAAAGAATATATTCTAAAATGCAACAGTTGCGCAGAAACAGCAAAATCTGCATAAAAACTTCCACCATTAAGCTGGACTTCATCAGATCGTCCGTGGATTAATGTTGAATTCGCGGATCCAGTGGGTGGCTACTTCTGTATCCTAATAATCGATTCTTATTCTAAGCGACCCCAATCGAATGGACTAGTTGAGTGTTTTGTTGATACATTCAAAAGAGCATTGAAAAAATTCAAAGTGGAAGGACAACTCTGATAAGCTGATATTCAGCAATTTTTACTGGCTACAGATCAACTCCAGCTCGATCAGTGCATTGAAGCAAATCTCCTGCTGAAACGTTACTAGGAAGAAAAATACGAATTTCACTCGATCTTTTTCTGCCAGCCAACAGAAAAATTCAAACTAGTGCTCCTATATCGATTACTAAGAGTTCTGTAAAGGAGATCTGGTTTATGTAAAAGTCTATCATATAATTGGTTCCCAGGCGAAATCCTAGAAAGAATCGGCAATGTTATGTATAGATAATCAGCCCTATACTGCCTCACTTCCGTTAAAAATAACGTCACCGTTATTCGCCATTTCCGTTGTCTTGCTGTTACTAAGCAATAGCAAAATAGCGGAAATGGCGAATAACGGTGACGATATTTTCAACGGAAGTGATACAGTATAGGGCTGAATGTCTTATTACTGGGTGGCCGCCATAATTTAGTACGGGCGCATGCCAATCAGTGGATGACAGAGCAAGGAGACAGAGCAAGGAGAGTGCTGGAAATTATTCAGTTCCTCTGGATATTTTACTAGAAGCATTCGAGTTGGGAACCAGTACTGAGTCAGGGAGTTTCAATCAGGTTCGACTTGAAGCTGATCCAGGACAAACGGTACACTTGTGACAACAGGTTTGCCACATGATTGTGAAACGATGGGAACAACCAACAGAGAACTGCCAATCACCTCATCCTGAAGTATCAGTGTCTGCTCGTCCTAGAAGGTGTTGCAAAAGACCGGGTTACCTTGATGACTTCACAATTTGAAAGAAAAGGGGGAAATGTTAGGAATCAGCATATATGAATTTGTTATCTTGCATTCCATGTTATACATGTTGTTTATTCAGTTGTATAGGTGATGATGGTGAATGTGACAGGAGTCAGTCACCGAATTGAAATAAAGTTTTTTGTAATTCACGAGTATTATTCATTGTATTAAAACACAATATAAATGAAATAGGACTCGGTGGAAATTAGACAAAAGTCGCAGTTTTCTAATTCTACAATTTTACGATATGGTTAGGTACCGTAAATTCAGAAACAAATAAAAATTACTCACGTATATGCTTCAAAATCTCCAGTATTTATCGCTTCTATTAGTTGTTCAGTCATCTTGATGATTTCTTGTCGTCGAGCTGCGAAAACAAAATAATTAGCATTTTGAGGTTAGATGAATTACACACCAGTGACCATTAAACATCTAGAAGAACTACATAGAGCACCAAGTACCACTGGTTTATACATGGAAAATACAGTAGTTACTCCCAGAAACCATGCACAACTTTGAATACACTATAATATTATACAACGTTTTCATATAAAAGCCCAAATACAATGCTCTAAATGAATAGTAAATGTCAAGAGAACAACATGGGAGAGAGAAAGAACATAGCAGAAAAATTATTGATCATTCAATTTGGTTACATTGCACGGAATAGCAAACAGGCCATAGATCAAGTATTTTTTTAATACTTTTTATACACTATTCATCATCAATAAAACTTCAGAGTTATTTCCAAAGATATACAAAACGAGCGGTGAAAAAATAGATATGAGAGATAGCAAGATAAAACTTACTTCAAAAATTAATCAAACAGCATACCTGAACTTTGTGAGTTTGTGGATAGTTGGGTGTACGGCTTATCAGGGCACACAATCCGTATTTCTATAATAAAAATTGCAAACAAGCATTGTTAGTATCGCTTTGTAGCAAAGCATGCACAACCATACTTGGACAGATTGTTTCGAGGCTTATCAAAATTTCAAAAATCATTACATTGAAAGAGCTGGTTGAAAATTATGTTATACAACAGTTATCCAGTTCGTCGAATATAACATAAGTACTCACAGGAACTATTTTAATGGCGTATGTGAAATAAAACTATATTCGTCTTTTCATGGTATAGAATTCTGTATTTGGAAAAAAACACACAACAACATTCTTTTGAATAAATTGGTCGGTAGTAATGGGTAAAGAAAGTAATTTCAGTAGAATTGAGCACTGAAAAAATTAATAAGGATAGGGAATTTTTCATAAGATCGCCTTCATTCCAGTTAAAAATACAAAGATAGCAAGCTACAAAGGTTTGTTTCTGTTAGTGACATTTTCAACCGAACACAAGCTTACGTTATGTTAGTAGTACTTGGAGAAATGGAATTATCATATATTCAGTTTTCTTCTAACTTCTGATAATCTGCTCTGGATAGAGTTTTTAGCAGCTGAAACAATTCAACAAGTTTTAAATATGCAAATTCTCATAGGTGTTTATATTTTCAAAGTTGAAACTGCCGAAAAACAATCTGTCTTCGAAATGGATTTCACTTCAAGGAAGTTCACAGGTACCACAAATGCGTATGGGCTTCTGTTTTTTCAAATTTAATTAATTGAAGAAAATGAAAACATAATTAGGAGGAAAAATAAGAATGAGTTACCTGCTACTACTAATTGCAGAATGATTGCCATTCTCAAGACGGAGGTTTGAGATAAAACATTTAAACCGAAAACAATAAAGCGAGTTATATTATATTTAGAAACAAAACCAGTAATTTAGTATACTGTGTACATAATTCTGTCCATAATATACATTACAAGGTATGGTCGAACTGTGCTGCTAGCACTAAATTTAACATAAATGCTACAACAGTAAAGATACTCTGTAGGGAACAAAAACAAAGGCATAGTCTACCAACTAAAAGTACCTACTTTCGTCGATCTTACCGTCTTCCACATCACTAGATTCGAGACGACGATATGCCACAGAATCGTCTAAAGCAAAATCAAAGGAGTTAACATGCAATCAAAAAAGTCACCATATTCTTAAAACATACATTGCAAACTACTGTTTCGTTTCTCTCAACTCTTCTAAACCGGTCTAATTGTTGATATCATTGGAAACGTTAAAAAAAAACGATTCGATGAAAGAACCATACAATTGTTGGATTTGATTTGTGGTATGAAACAATGGCATCGGGATGTTGCAATTTTACCTAGAGTTTTCTTTTAATATCATCTTATTTTCATGCTTATGTATTCAAGTAAGATTTTCACAGCGAAATGTAATAATGGGTTCAGTTGTAAAAAAATCGTGTAATTCATTGGTTAGTGAATGTCTTGAATGGCGAAAATTTTCGAAATTCGAAAAAAATAAGAGTTTGTATTCTAGTATTTATATTATTTTATTGAGAATAAAAAATGGTAAAAAAAGTATGTTTTCATGCAAGAAGTTAAATGGCGATGGTGGATTTTCAAGTGTATTTTCTTGTGCGTGGTATAATTAGAGATTAAATGCCTTACTTTAGAGAAGTTCAATTTCCAATTATACTAGCATTAACATCCAAATTAGATCACTTAGTGTAGAAACACTACTTCACCAGGTGATCTAGTTTGGATGTTACTGCGTGGTATAGTTAGCGGATCAAACGGCTTAGGTACCTTAAGGAAGTTCAATTCTGAATTATACCTACTAGTAACATCCAAACTAGATCACTTGGTGTAGAAACACTACTACACCAGGTGATCTATCTGAATACGCACTTGAAAGTCTTAAACTAGTCACAATTATGAGACTGTTCAAAGAAATACACAAGATTGTTTCATTTTATTGTCGGTATTTTTGCAAGGTTTTAAAACTGTGAAATTTTCAATAATTTCACATCGTTGGTTAGTGTTTCGTATATCAAAGCCAACTAGAAAAATTGGTACGAACACACATAAGTCAGCCCAATTTTCCAGTGATCGCCACGTGATTTAACGAAAGAGAACTAGTGTTCTAGTATTCATCAGAAATGATAATTCATGGGACAAAACTGATGTGGTCCAAGTGCATGCTTAGTGTGGCAAAGTTCAATTTTTCTCTTATGTCGAAAACCTAAATATTTTTCTTCAAAATGGTCATATAAGAACTGAAAGCATGAGCTTGTATCAAAATTAATCCGAACTACAGAGTGGACCGATCATTCGCTTTTTTATGAAATGCCCTTTAACTTATATTTTCATACTCGTGATTGTTAAAATGCATCACCATTGCAGTTTTGGAACAGAAGTGTTCAAATTCATATCATTCTGGGCATCATGTGAATGCATAGGGCTACAAGTCTGCGTAACAATATTGACCAAATTTCATATGGAGTGTTCAAGTCTGAGATGTCAATGAGACTTTTTTTCAACGTACAATAGTTGATTTTTCAAGTCAATCACCATATTGTAACGATTTTGAGACCGGCCCTGATCTAATTAATTATGCACCCTCAACTACGACAGCATATCTGCTGGCCCACGAATCGCCGAGAAAAAGCTGGAATAAAATCGATCGCTTCGATACTGTTCGAAGAGCCATCTAGATGAAATGTTCTATACTCCGGAATAATCGAGAGTCGTGGATGGAATCTGCTTGGGAGTATATGAGCTGGATAGTCGGAATTCAGAGATAGTTACATTTCCAGAGTTCGCAGATAGAGACTGACACCGTAGAAATAAAATAGTGAAGTGAATGTTTTAGTTGAATAATTGTTTTAAATAGTGTTTTAAATGAATTAGAAAAATTAGTTAGTACAGTTTTACTACATTTGTTGTCAGAAGTCGGATGTTTAAAATGAATAAGTGTTCGTCGCGTTAAAAAATTGATAGACATTTATTGCGCCTAATAGACAGTTAGTGACCCGTTGAACATTTGAGTGTTTGCAAAGTGGACAGTTTTGCGCGTCGCGGGACAATAAACTGAAATAAATAATAGACTGATATTTCGGTTAAAAACAATTAAAGACAAAATGTTTCCGAGGAGAGTTCACCTAGTTGACCTTAAAGTTAATGAATTAAAGCAAGAGTTAGAGAAGCGAGAGTTAGAAACAACTGGAAAGAAGGCCGTACTCCAGAAAAGACTTTCAGATGGACTGATTGAAGAAGGAGAAGACCCCGAAACATTTTTGTTCGAAGTTTCTGGAATAGATTTGAGCTCTATAATGAACAAACTCGACGAGAACACGAAATCATCAGTCTGGAAGATAAATTTCTTCAAAATTCGAAGAGCCTGGAAGAAAAACTTCTAGAAAATTCGAAAAGTTTAGAAGTAAAACTTCAAGAGAATTCGAAAAATCTAAAAGTGAAGCTTCTGGAAAATTCGGAGAATTTGAGAGAAGAACTTCTGGAAAATTCAAATGGTCTGAGGGAGGAGCTTCTAGAAAATTCGAAGAGTTTGAAAGAAATTTGCGGTGTGATAAATCGGTTGGAAGGAAGAATGGGAACTGTTGAAACAGAGATGGAGGAAATCAAAGATTACATGGGCGAAGAAATAAAAAGATTAAAGAAACGCTCCACGATGAAATAAAAGGCGAAATCGAGACAGAAATCGGCAGAATAAAGGAAAAAATTCAGTGAATTGAAAAAGCGAATGGATTCTGCGCATACCCCAGAAACGTACAATAAAAACCCAATGCTGGACCTGAGTATCAACCAGGAGGAAGTTCAGAAAGACCCAAAAAATTTCAAGATTAGTGCTGAACCTGGAAAACTCGCATTGAAACCGCCTCAGTTCGACGGAAATACTCCATGGTCAAACTACCACCGACAATTCGAAGCTGCTGCCAAAGCAAATGGATGGAATGCTGGGGAAAAAGCTTAAGCATTGACACTGGCATTGCGTGGCGAAGCAACAAATATTTTACAAACGCTCACTGCCCAACAACAGGAAGACTATGAAACACTTGGAACTTCGCTATGGCCAAGCCCACCTTGAACACGTATATCACTCACAGCTGAAGAACCGATGCCAGAAATCAAGCGAATCGTTGCAAGAATTTGAAGCAGCAATATCTGCTTCAAATTCTTGTTCAACGCTTGGTTCGTCTTGCGTACCCAGCTACACCGGAAAATGTAATGGAGCGTCTAGCGGTCCAGGCATTTTTGGATGGACTTCGTGACCAGGAATCCCGGCAAGCCTTAACACTAGCTCGCCCCGCACATCTCGTGGATGCATTGGCACGCGCTCTGAAATTTGAAGCAGCAAAGCAATCCTGCAAAAGCCAGAGTAGATTCAGGATGATCGAGGAAGATCCACAGCCACAGGAGCCCGCTAATATCGAGGCTGTTATGAGAAAATTAATGAAGGAAGACCTGCCTGAAAGAAACCAAATAAGGTGCTGGAATTGCGGGAAAATTGGGCATGTGCGTAGCAAATGCCCAACTTTTAAAGATGCGACACCGACACAGGAAAACTAAAGAAGGTCGATGAGGAGGGGCAGTCATCGGCCTGTATCCAGCAAGCCCCAAATAACAACGCATATGTCGCTGTCCTTCAACGACAAAACAAAGGTGTTTTTGTAGACGGTCTCATCAACAGCGAGCCTAGCACCATGCTGCTTGATACAGGTGCGACTAGGACAATCCTTGGACCTACTTTTGCCAAAACACCGGCAAGAATTGAATCGTCGAATTGGAAGCTACGCACAGCAACAGGAGAGCCAGCAACTGTGTATGGTGAACTTCCGATTGAATTGACTTTGGGCAGTACTAAACTGAAACACCGGGCTCTAGTAGCGGATATCGATGACGAGGCAATAATTGGAATGGAAAAATGAATTCCAGAGGATTCGAGCTGAATTTTAAAGACGGCGTCCTTCGTGTGAACGGAGAAGAGTTGGTACTTCATGGGAGAAATGAAGAAATGGTTCGAGTTCTGCTGGCTGAAGACGTAAGCGTACCGGAGAGGGCTGAAACCATTTTGGAGGCTCGCCTGGATGGAGGTGCGAGCAGTGGAAGCGTGGTGATGTTCGAGCCCAAGCTACATGATAAGAAAATTGGACGAGGAATTGCACTAGGAAAAACCTTGTTGCGTGCTGATAAATTTGTGCCAGTAAGGGTAATGAATGTCAATTATTACCCGGTGACCTTGAAGAAGGGAACAATTTTGGGGTACTGCTCGTCAATTTCCTCTGTGATTAGGAGTGTACGCGGCACTGTTAGCCAAGCCAGTAACATGCCAGCAGAATTGGAGAAGTTGGTTGCTATCTCGTCCAAGGACATGGGGCCCGCACAAAAGACCAAACTGAGGGAACTAGTCAGGAAGTATCAGGACATCTTCGATACCAGAGTAGGCAAAGGCGGTAGAACAAAGGTGGTTCAGCATAAGATCGATACTGGGAATGCTCGACCGATCCGACAATCAGCCAGGAAAGAAGAGGCTGACAAAATAGTCAGTGATATGGAGAAAGATGGAGTCATCGAACCATCCGACAGTGCCTGGTCCTCTCCAGTCGTGTTGGTGAAGAAGAAAGACGGATCAACACGCTTTTGCGTTGACTATCGTCAACTTAACAACGTGACGAAAAAGGACAGATACCCTCTACCAAGAATAGACGACACGCTAGACACGCTGGCTGGATCTATGATTTTCTCGACCTTAGATTTGAAGAGCGGATACTGGCAGGTAGAACTGGCCCAGGAAGATCGAGAAAAGACAGCCTTCACCGTCAGTCCAGGTTTGTGGCAGTTCACAGTTATACCATTCGGCCTCTGCAATGCTCCAGCCACTTTCGAAAGATTGATGGAAACGGTTTTGAAAGGACTATCATGGAAGACGTGTCTGGTGAAAATGAGGCATGCTCGGTGTATCTATTTTTCTGGCTGCCCACGTTTTCTTAATGTGAAAGAAGGAAACTAACCTAATTTACTCAAGTAACCTAGCTATTCAGGTTGCTGGTAATTCGAACAATAATTAGTATGAAAAGGTTGAATCAGAGCAGATGCTCGCTAGAGACACGCCTCCGGCTGTCCAAGGTTTTAGTTATGGACTTAATTTATTATCGTAAAAGAAGGGGACACAACCCAACCTAAGCTAGCTATCCAAGTTGCTGGTAATTCGAATACTTTTTAGTATGAAAAAGTGAAATTAAAGCAGATGCTCGCTGCGCTCGTATTTCATAAATTACCAGAAAACAATATTATCTTTTCATATTTTGATAAATTCCTGAAATTTGGCAACGTCGCATTTTCCAGTTGACTTTGTGAGCTGCCAGTCGTTACCAACCTGAATAAAATCTTGCTGTCATATACGGAGATCACCACAAATTTGTTGTTTTTCCAGTCATAAATGAAGTTTTTTATAAACAGTGCCGTTTTTAATAAAACTATAGTGTTAAACGGGGAATTGAGCTGTGTACATTGTGTTAGGGCGAAGAAGAAATGATTTTGAGTGTTTCTTTAGCGGTGGCAATGTGTCCTGAAAAGTGCCAGTCATCACTCAAAAATGGGACGATATCTCCGTCATTACTTGAGACCGCCAAAAATTTTATCTGGAGTTTTGTTCAGGTGACCAAACTTGTCAGATCCAGAAAACATTTTTTTGATAGCTCGGTGATATTAGTTAACGGAATTTTACCATAAAAGGTAATAAGATGGTGTATGATATACTTTGAAATTTTGATTTAGAAAACCACATTGTTCCTGCCATAACTCCTTGATGAAACATGGATAACTTTGCTATTTTTTGCAACTAAAATCAGGCAATAAATTATCTTAATTGCGACGAAGAAAGGAAATTAAATTGGATATAAGCGCGTTGGCAGAGAATATTTTTATGTAAAGAAATAAGAGTTTGGAAGAAAAACAAACCTGACTCCTTTTTCGGCAATATTTCATATTCTTTGGTAGCCTTCGCCCATTTTTCAACAGTAGTCTGCCAAGAATCCATATCTAAAGTGCACAAAAGCATACATGCAAGCAACACACAAAACAATTCAATTGTTTTATATTACACAATAACAATCCACATAACTTCCCAAATCTTGTAGATAACTTCTTTTAAAAACGCCATGCATTAGTTTAAAAAATGATAGTTCACAGAATATTATTTCTCTTTGATCAATGCCGGGGATATAAAAGTTGCTTCAACTCTGATACTGAATGATATTCTAATACGAAGTCCTGTCATATCGCACAGCAGTAGTAAAGAAAAAATTCCATTACTCAGTTAAATCAGTTGTGAAATGAACAAATCGATGTTTTTTCATCAGGATGATGATAGTTGTACACATTGGAATTTGATGTTATGAGGTAGAACACAAAAATAATGTTATCTAATTTTTCAGCATAAAATGTGAAAATGGCCACGGAACAGCTAATCAAGGAAGCATTTTTTTATGCAACTATAACAACAAACAGTGTTGCTGCTTTTATAAAAAGCTGGGAGTTATGAAATCGCCCTTGTCCTGTAATATGAATTGAGCATGAGTGTTCTTAGAATTATCATGATGAATTGATCAACTGAACAATAACTCTCTCGGAAATAGACGTAAACTTGGAATAATACTAAGGGCTGAGAAAAAGTTTTGTCATCGATTTATCACTTGATATTTAAGAATCTATGAAGCCTACTGGTTGAATCCTGTTGTATTATTCAAGAGAGATAATCAGCATTCACAGATTCTCGAATCTTAAATTTTGAATCGTGTTAATTCTCTTTATAAATTGACCTAAGTGTAGTTCTTGATTACGAATAATAATTTTCCTTGACAATTTCCTAAGACTAATTAGTCTGATATGCCTGTTAGTTCTATTGAAAATATTAAAGAAAAAGTTTAATATGAATATCAGTGATATGGTAATGGTATAAATCTCATTATATATCCCTACCAGTTTGCATATTCGTGGGTGAAGCGTTTGCTTCTTAACTCAATCATCGGCAGATGCGTGAGTTCGAATCCCCGCGCGGTTGCCGGTCCTGTGCATGGCATCACACGTTAAATGGTTGGAGCTACGTCTTCTCTATCTAAGATAAGGAGAAAGCTCGAAGAGGGTTTCAAAAACAATAATGGTGTATTTCTTTTGATATGTATGAACGATCAGATAGCGCTGAATTGATTCCTTCTAGCAGGTGGATCAAGTGGATTCTGAAAGGCCTTTGATCATCCCCCGTATAAAAACAGAAGCATGATCTCCGTCGTCGATAACCACAAAAAAGGAGGTCTCCTTGTGATAAATATGAATCTCAAGCCATTAAACATGAATGGTTTCCATGCTCTAGAGTATGCAGCCGTTAATAATTATAGAAGGGTGGAAGGGTAGTAACTTCAACTACAAGAGTAGAGAACTAAAGAACTGGCAAGAATCCAGAAGTGACCCACTCTGAATGGAAATGTCAAGAGAACTTGGAAGATATACATCGAAAGTTCATTCAGCTTCCATATTTTGTAATATATTGATAGACATACTGTTTAAACTGTCTCCCACATTTTATAATTCAGGGTGGCCAACTGAAAACGAAACAACCATTTTGGAAAAACGCTCATACTTTTTATTAATAAGAGTGGACACTCTCTTCCGGTACTTTTGACTCCGCCACTGTTATCCCCAAGCGATGGCATTGGGGGTCGAGAAAGAAGGTCTTACAATTCTCTGAACAATAGTCTTGAAATTTTTAAATTCCGCCAATTACTTATTGAGAAATTAGATTTTAAATTTGAAACTTATTCAAACAATCACTAAGAACGGTAAAAATGTCGGTAAAATTCCGTTAACTAATAGCCACGAGCTATCAACAAAATTTTTGGAACTTTCGTAGTTTGGCCTCCTGAACAAAAAATCTATATGAAATTTTTGGCGATCTCAAGTAATTTCGGAGACATGGACCTATTTTTGAGTGATGACTGTCATTTTTTAGGATACATTTCTACCGCGGAAAAAACACTCAAAATTCTTCCTTCTTTAAACTAACACAATGTACTGGAAGACGCTATTGACCCTGCCTTGACTGATATATTTGAATATAATCCACATTTGAAAATTTTGAGGTAATTCTATCCCTCGCTTTGAGAGCAATGGAGTCAAAAATACCGGAAAAGCGTGTTCCTCTAAAATGTTGACGAGGTTCCTGAAAATGGCTGTTTTGTTTTTTGTTGGTCACCCTGTATATGGATATACATACTATAAAATTCTTTTATGTTGTATTTTTAGATGAAAGTTAGATATCATAATGCGAAGTTATTGTATAGACGAATATACTAGGTTTGAAATTTATATCGATATATTTAATTAAACCACTAATAATCAGCCCTATGCTGTATCACTTCCGTTAAAAATTACGTCACCGTTATTCGCCATTTCCGTTATTTTGCTATTGCTTGGTAATGGCGAATAACGGTGACGTTATTTTTAACGGATGTGATACAGCATAGGGCTGAATATTTGTGTATTTAGGAAACAATTTTTTTTGTGTATGTTTGAGTCTTGGGTATCACATTTGTATGTGCTGACATCAACGTATTTTTATAACAAAAAACATGTCACGAGAAAGGAAGATTACATAATATTGGGTGAAAAATTAACAAGAAGTTAATATTGCTGATATTATTTACATAAATAGTGACGATGTCTATCTATTGTACCTACTCTGATCGAGTATTCCAGTTTTCATGGTTCAATCTTAAGGAGGGAATTTTTAGAATCGCAGTTTGTCATGCCATTGACAGTCAGTAGTTTTTACTATACCTACTGCACGTCAACATGAGGAATTTCAATTCATTCAATTCGGTTACACGCTGCATAAAAGAAAATAATATGGACGAAAAAATACCAGGTGATGAAAAATATAGATAAATAAATGTATTCGAATACGAATATCATATTTTTTTTTAAACTCGCATTTACAGCAAAATAATTCAACAAATCGTCAAGCAGTAAAGGGATGAAAATATTAGTGGGTTCATCAAAAAGCAAATAACCTGAATTCCGTATGATGATCGAGCCAACACAATGTTAGTAAATATGTCTTCACTCATTTAACCTAACCTTGCACGCCTTGTAATAAAGCTTGCCCCAAATTTATAGCGTTCGGTCTTGGAGCTGGTGCGGTCACGGAACTGGAAGGTGACCCAGAGGAAACAGGAGCTATTCTTGGTGATTGAGGAGGTGTTCCAGAACCTATCATTTAAAAACTTCTTTAACAAAACTTCATAACTTCGCTTAACGCGTTCAAGCTTGATTGAACGTACTTTACCGAGAATTACTGAACATGATAACAAAAAATTGGGTTGTATTAATAATGCTAGAACAGCGAATGATGAGGTCGTTTGTAATGAGATCCATATGAACTTAGAATTGTTGGTACTTTTTATACTGAACATACAACTACTTAGTGTTTGAAAGCTTCTATACCGATAATTTATGAAAATATGCGGATTTATTTCATCGGAATGGGTTGGTTATAAAACACAAGTCATGAATTTTGTGCGGATGAATGTTTTACTAGTAACAGTTAGCATAAAGGCAGGTTGACACGATCCAAGTATCCAAATTGACTAGGACAGTATACCCAACTTACACGGATCCAAGTGGTGTTTGTTTGTGAAATGAAATGGCGTCGGTGTGTGAAAAAAGAAAACTAGAAATAAACAATTTTTTCTTTGTTTTTTATTTTATCAGAATTTCAAGCTTGTTTATGAGCATATTCAGCAACCACTCGCACACCTTCCAAATAATACAGTTCCGCCATTGTTGTATGTTTATCTGACATCCAAGTCATTTTGCCGTGGAAAACAACTTGGTCCATGTCTACGTGGTTCAAGTTAGTATCCAAAAGTACTTAGATCGTGTCAACCCGTCTTAATAGAGTAAATTTTATATCAATATTAGATCAGAGTGAACATTGCAGATCGTCATCTGCGATAACTCCATAACCTAGCCCTAACGTGCGTGTACATTTGATTATGTGCATGTTACACTTGTAACCTTACATTCTTATTGTTCTTTTTATATTTGGTATTTATAGTGGCATCAATAATTGCTGTGATTATTAGCCACATTGTGTTGCAGGTTTTTCCGAGTTTCCGTGCAGCTGCAAAAGCGAATGCGCCACCGTATTCATTCAAGTCGCCCCGAAGCGCAGATAAATTATTTTTCAATTATTAATAAATCTACTAGAAAAGCCACATTCTTATTGTTATTATTTATCTAATGAAATACTAATGAATACTGGCGAAAATCAAATAAAAACACATACATTCTGTAATGAATTATCTCTGTTTCAGAATCACTTACTTATATGACTGTTAGATTGGCAAGGATTTGGATAAGTTTTATTATACCCGAAGTCAATTTGTCGTCAACTGCTGAATATTTCATGAGTAGCGTGCATGTTATCAACCTACAGAGATGATATCTGTTCAGCAAACAAAGAACATTTACCAATGTGGACAGGGACTTGTACATTCAAAATTAAATTTCCTGGCACAGAAAAGAAAAGCGTCGCCAGAACACTCGATTTATTCAAACGACCCCCATAAAAAGAGTCTGGGGCTGAGTTTTTGCCGGAAACAAAATCGCTTTATGCAAGGCAACGTTTGGCTGTATTATCCGGATTCTCCCTCGTTAAATTCTTGCCAGCATGTTGGATTTTAACAAATCGACCACGATAATCACACAGGGCTACCACGTATACGTGACAGAAAATGTAAATATGAAAATCAGGACTGCTGAATGTTTACGATTACGATTTGTTGTGAACTAATATAGTATTATTAACTTTCATACGTTTCTACATTTTGTTGGCTATCTTTTGAAAAGAGGCAATAAAAACCGGATAAGGGCTGTGTTTTATGAACTACATAATATAAATCTATCCAGTTGATTAAAAGTCAGGTAGTTTTCACTATGAATACAAGTACTAATTATGGTAGTTTCCAGCCAAATAATTGAAACTGTTATGTGAATATGTTCCCAATATTTTTACTGGACACAAAGCTGCAAATATCCATTGGCAGAGTAAATAATGAGAAGCTTTAAATGCAAAACCTTATCCATTAATGTCATTTTGTGTGCGCATTATCTAGATCAGGATAGAAATGGTGAACGTGTTGGGAGAAAGTAATAGCTCCTAACACGCGAAATGCAAAATACAGAAAATCTGAGATAGTGAACATAAAATAACATTAGTTGACAACAAAATGAATGTATTCTGTTGGACTGCTATTGTAAATAAAATACTTTTTTTTGCAAAATGTCATTAGATCAATTTTGGTTTTTTATCCATGCATTTTAAAGAATTGAATGTATTTCAGTGATATACCAGGTGGCCACAAAAAGAAGGAAATTAACCACTGCCCTAGCGATCTGACGATGTGAATGTGAGAAAACCGAAGAAGTTCGTTACGGTTCCAAAATGTCTTCCCTCACGTGCATCACGTAGTCTTGGGAAGTACCAATTATGGCAAAAATGTAGACATATTGAATAGAGATAATCCAAGCATATTCGTTTTGAAACCACCAAACTGACTATAATAACGAGAACTATCAAAAACTCAGAATAACAAAAGGTGCTGACTGAGCAGATCTGGATGGACATCTGAGGGACATCATTTCAAAGCTATAAGCAGCTGTGGGCCAATGGCAGAACTCTACAACGGCAACTCAGCACCATAGTGACAATGGTCAATATCCAATTGTACTACGTTTAGAAAACAAATGAGAGATAAGTAACGCATTCCTCATAGAACTAGAAGTGGAATCACGATGTGATGTAAGAAGTACTTTTCTGAAAATAGGTCGATACTGAATTCAACTTGTTGTAGGTAAGTATCTAATGGCAAAAGGGTCATACAAAGCAGTAGAATATATTGAATTTATGCTTTTTCTTCACTAGTAAAGTAATTGTTTCTAACGTTACATAACGAAAATCTAAAGGGTGCTAACTTTTCAAAAATAATATACTGCTTGAACACAATTTCATACCTACGCAATATGTGGGATGCATTATTATTACTTCAGTGTGATTTTTCTGTATTTCACATGAAATTGTTATGTATTTCTCATAATAATTGGAGTATATCGAACAAGAATATATTAATTACACCTATGCAATGAAGAACCTGCGAATCTGATTAGGAGATTCAGGATATGCACCAATTTTCGAAATAATAGTATATCTACTAGAAAAAGCTGACATTCCTGGATGGAATGTTGCTTGTCGTGGCGCAATTCAAGACAAGCAATATAGGATCCAGGAACGTGCTTTTGCTACGTGGGATACTTATAGATTAGCAGCCTGTAGTAATATGTTCTTAGCAACTAAGTGCATGTTGAAAGAAGAGTTATCGTCGCTAGTATGGCCACTGTTTTGAAACATTAATACTTCTTGGCTCTAATATGCTGGTAGGATTTCGTGCTATAGGTACTTTCAACAATGGAAAGGAACGTGAACAATCGACTCGAACAACTCGCAATTATTGAAAAGAAAATGAGGAAATTGTAACGAAAAGTACACATTAGTTCAAGTAAGCAATCGTTCGATTTCTAGGCCATTCAGGCCATTGCCTGAGTCATTTCAACAGAAACCAATCACTATAGGTGAAATAAATATGCATGAAACATTGGTAATACCATCCAAATATTGGTATTCCCTCAAACAGTCAAATAAACACGGAACATGAATAATAATCTCCCATGTGACATGGACATCGCAGAGCATGAAACACTGACAGTGGCTGAGACACAAAGTTTTATGTTTTTAGCGTTAAGTTTTATAATTTTAGATATCCTTTCGACACAAAACTGGCATTGGCATTATTATTGTGGTCACGCCCCACAAACAATCTTATTGGAGAAAGGACCCCGCACACCTTATATGGGAAAATGGCTCTCCGTCAAATTTCTTGAATTTTTGATATGTTGTAGAATTGATCATTCCGATGAAATGTTTCAACGGGCGCAACACGATCCTATGACTAGTTTTCGAGATACAGGGTGTTGAATATGAGAAACATTCACTTTTCATCACTCTGTATCTGCCAAGTTACGATTTAGTTCGGATTTATCTTTTGTGGGATCATCATCACATCCGTGTATGATGAATTCATGAGAAATTCATTTCCAAATCTTTTCGTAGTACAGGGCGATTTCCTTTGATAATAATGCTATTTTGAGACTTTCATAATTTAGTTGTTTTATAAAGAGAAAATGCGAGAAAAGGTAGAATTATCACATAATATTATAAATTCATTTCATCTAGCATCACAGTTGATACAATTCATACAAGGTGATTCACAAATATGGAAACATAACGAATTTTGTTTTTTGGGACACCTTGTAGTAATAAACCAACCTAAAATGACAAAATTCACTTGAAGAATGTTAAATGATATGTTCCATCGTATACAGAGTCGAATGATATCAATTTGAAAAATTAGTTATACTTTAATAAATAAAAACCTTGATTTTTTAAATCACCCTATATCTCATAAGGGAGTCCGAAAAGATAGCGATATTTTTTCACGGGAGAACTCGAAATACTTTCATTCATATCGTACAAAATTTTCATCAAATTCCTATGACAGGTTTTTTATATACAAGGCGAACAATTTGTGAAAAAGTCCATATATTTCACTATTTTACGCTAATAAATGACCACTCTACCTATCCATTGAAGTCTCCTGATGTGATTGAGAAGATACTTATTTGATATTTATTCAAAACGTAAAAGTAAGGAATTCAGTGAAGTGAAATCAACATTATTTCAACTCATAACAACTTGTACGGCCTTGCCAGATGGCACACATAATATGTATCCCATGGCTATTGGGAATTCAAGATAAGGGATACTCCCTCTGGTGTCGGTTTTTGAATCTATACTTACGTGAAAATGAGGTTGACTATGATTTTGACATTTTGAGCATTTCTACAACAATAGCACAGAGCAACCATAAAGCTGTCCTGATGAGTGGGAAACCACGAAACAGCTGTCGACAGATGATGGTGGCTCTCGGAATCAAAACATAAATCACTCTATTTATATATATATATATATATACATATATATATATATTATATGTATTGTCATGCACGAGCATGTGCATGACAATACAACAAGGAAAATACATGATGGATAACTGAATTTTTCCCTAATCAAAAAACATTATCAAATACGAATTAGAAGGAGATTCTTACCAATAACCAATAAAATTAAACTATTTCTGGACCGATATCCATGTCCTCTGGAAGCATTCTATTTGCAGCATCTCCTATGGAATCTAAAAGACGATTAAATGGAAAATGTATGTTTTCTTGATATCTAGCGTACCCCAAAAACCATATCACGCTAGCAACATGCGCACAAGTTCCTAAAGTCCTAGCACCGGACTTACAAGTACAATAATACCCCGTAATGGGGAGAGCAGGATCTTCTAGATTTTCGTCACCTCTTTCAGTGAAAACAACCCAAAGCATGTGTTTAGCAGCATTCCTGAACCGAGAAAATATTCTGAATCTTAGGAAATTGGGTTCCCCATGTAACTCATCGACTTCTAAAATGTTGTCTACTTCACCATCTCTACGAGTTGTATCTTGGATATATGACGCAGCCAAGTGTAAATGATATGTTCCAGTAAGTAATTTTAAATATTCATTATCAAGGCGAGGAAACGATTGTATATGATATTGATTTAAACGAATCCATCGACCATTCCTAGTTCGGAGGTTTTCAGTTTCAACTCGTGCCTGAACAATGTTGACATCATCGGAATCAACCAACATTTGTGTGGCCGTATCCAACGTTCCAGGCATAATTATCAATGGATGGAATTTATTTATAAGAGCACCAGCAATCAGGTAATAGTCATGTAGCTTCGCAGCATGTATTGCTGTTATGGGTTGACGAAAAAATTTGAAAATTGACTTAAAATGTCTATTTCTAGCTTCAACAATCCATCTAGTAGTGGTTATTAAACGTGCCTGATTGGCTTCATTTGTCGTTAATTGCCTTTGATTCGGCGGTAGAAATGGTGGCATATAGTAATCGACTATCACAATTTCTCCTTCTTGAAACCATGTTTTCATTCCATTCAAATCAACTTGTAATTCGTGATTTAGAACACTTGCATCATTATTCCTAGCATCTGCGAAGTACGGCCCGTTGATTGCTAAGATATATCCATCGGGGGCAACTATGATCTCTGGTTTGACCAAGTGTTCATTCTTGTGGAAACAGTATGATTGCCTCAATACTCGGAAGTAACTGCTCTTTTCTATTTTATTGTAGGTACAATCTATATAAACTATTGCTTTGGGAATATCTGGTGTGGGATTGTACAGTTGATTCGTATAAGGGGATACATGACTGTTAATATAATTTTCTCTTGTTATTGAATTAAATCCAATATTGTTCGGTACGAACCTTTGTAAAAGAGATAATCTCACATTAGAAATAATGAAGCTTGCTGTTTGTCGAGAAGGATAACTGAACAATATTTTCAAAAACTCATCTGAAACTCCATGTTTCATTTTGATCAAAAATGTCAGCAAATGTTTTCTTTCGACATTTCTTCTCTTGCCACCTTGTTCAACAATATCACAAAATTCTAGTAATTGTCGAAAATGATTTTTTGAGATTGATGTCAGATACTTAAATTCGTCTTCAGTGAAACAATTGATATCCTCCCAGTTACGGAGTGGCCTGTTTCTATTAGCAAATGTCCTCATTCTTTGAAGAAAATGTTGAAGATTGGAAATTATGTATGGTTTATTCACAAAATTCAAACCTCCATGCAAGTAATTTGGAAGGAAACCTTGATGATCAAGATGATGACCACAAATTCTCAAGAAATCTGGGACATAGATATCAGAAGCAACAAAAATATCCACTCTACATTCTAAAGAAAGTCTTTGAATATTTTGACGAGCATTACAAATAATGCACGCATAGCAATAATGCCGTTCATTACTGTGTTATTACAATTGAAACATATTTTTGTATCATCCTGAATATCAATAGGTGGATTTCCCGCAGTTTGTCTACGATATGTTGCAATTTGCAAAACATCAATATTATCTCCTCTATTCAAACGCATTGAGAGTCTAGGAATATCATTTCGGTCACAAACATAACAACTCACTCTATTTGCGAAGGCCATATTGTTCAGCAAAGTTCAACAAACACTGAAAATCACATAAACTTGAACAGTAAAAAAGAAACTTCAATTAGTCCAATAACCCAAAAAGAGTTCTCGGGCTTTATGACAACAAGAAAACGACTATTGACATAAGAATTTTGTTGATTTTATCCTCTTTGAATTGTTCTCCATGCCTACTACGAAATAAGAGGAATATATTAATAAGTAGGTATTCGAAGATGATTCAGATGATGTTTCAAATACAAGAAAAAGAAAGAGAAACGTTCTCTGAAAGGGGGTATATACTATATACAAACATATATACGATTCGAAGATACAAGAACATAATTGAAACATAAAACGTTAATTTGGTGAAAAAATATGCCGAGAATTTGATTTAATATATATCTATATAAGCCGATAGAAATAATTACATAAACATTATGATTTTTTTCTGATTTATCCTATGTGGTATTTTCGTTATGTGACAAATTCATGAGATATTCATGTCCAAATCTTTTTGTAGTACAGGGCGATGTCCTTTGATAATAATGCCATTTTGAGACTTTCACTATTTTATTGTTTTATAGAGTGAAAATTCGAAAAAACGAACTTCTGCGGATGTAATAAGTATAATATAACTTCGGAGAAACACTAAGCATGAAAAAATAACTTTTCCATTGAATCGCCTACTAGACGATGCTGATGCAGATAATAATTCGAGTTATGGCTTTTTTTCGAGGGATACGGTACGCTATTGTACGGTATAATAACTGATCACTATTTTATTGAAATATCTTTATTTCGAGTAAAAGCGGCCGGACGAGGAAGAACTACAGCAAACCCGCCGAAAACTGGAGTGAAAATACATTTTTCGCCTTGTATATGAAAAACCCGTCATAGGATTCCGCTGAAAATTTTGTACAATATGGATGAGAGTATTTCGAGTTCTCCCATGAAAAAATATCTCTATCTTTTCGGACTCCCTTATGAGATATAGGGTGATTTAAAAAATCAAGGTTTTTATTTATTAAAGTATAACTGATTTTTCAAATTGATATCATTCGACTCTGTATACGATGGAACATATCATTTAACATTCTTCAAGTGAATTTTGTCATTTTAGGTTGGTTTATTACTACAAGGTGTCCCAAAAAACAAAATTCGTTATGTTTCCATATTTGTGAATCACCTTGTATGAATTGTATCAACTGTGATGCTAGATGAAATGAATTTATAATATTATGTGATAATTCTACCTTTTCTCGCATTTTCTCTTTATAAAACAACTAAATTATGAAAGTCTCAAAATAGCATTGTTTTCAAGTGAAATCGCCCTGTACTACGAAAAGATTTGGAAATGAATTTCTCATGAATTCATCATACACGGATGTGATGATGATCCCACAAAAGATAAATCCGAACTAAATCGTAACTTGGCAGATACAGAGTGATGAAAAGTGAATGTTTCTCATATTCAACACCCTGTATCTCGAAAACTAGTCATAGGATCGTGTTGCGCCCGTTGAAACATTTCATCGGAATGATCAATTCTACAACATATCAAAAATTCAAGAAATTTGACGGAGAGCCATTTTCCCATATAAGGTGTGCGGGGTCCTTTGAGCTTTATTTTTCAGTTCTGATCCTGTTCTAAAATTGATATCATAAATAGCAAAACTCACAACTTATTACCCAGCCAACCATGCGACAAGAAATATGTAACGGTGACATCACATTGAGACGTCAATATCAAATTTGAAGTCATAAACATGTTTTCATATATTGAGGAAATGTGAAAATGTCCGCCTCAAGAAAAATCATTCTGATATCTTTCTGGCATGAAATGTGACGTCATATATAGAAATTCATTAACATGTGTTTTACGAGTCCATATCTCATATCACAAATGGGTCACACTGTGATATCAATTAGATGTTACAAGTGAACAGCACATTTATTTGACATATACTTATATATATGCACCTCATATCGATTATTGTGGCACTTTATTAACGTTCCTCAATAATGAACACATAAATATACCTACTGCAAAAAATCCAAAATCGTGCAATGAGAGCTATTTTGAGATGTAAAAGGCGTACTCCAATCGTGAAAAGTGAACATTGGAATTGAGGAAGTCAAACAAAGAATTTCATATTATACATAGTTTTTAATTTTTAAATTGAAAAATAACATTTTACCGTCTTATTTATCAAGTGAGCTGAATTATATTCATTATGTACATTGTCACAATACAAGTAAGCAGCAAATGATTTTTAAATCAATTCTGAAAATGTGTTTTGTGATTTTGTGATGATGTTCAATCTGCCATGTGAAATGAAAAAGTGTGTATCTTCAGATAGTTTCAAAAATTTGTGTTTCATTCGTAAAAGAAAATTATTAGTTTGAGGTAGGGCCAAATTATAAATTGCTAAATGACAGCAATCAATTTTTATGCATTAACACATTATGATGTCGAACTGTGAACACTAGGTATGTAATCTGAGTGTTATTGACTTTTAAAACTCATAACTTATGATTGTGTATCCACACTGAACTATACATACACACATTATATATTTTATTGAAACGAAGAGCGTTGTGCTGATAAAGTATATAAAAAGTAACTTGTAACAGTCAATGGTTTACTCAATTCAAAAAGAGCCATGGAATTCAAATTTAGACGATTGTGTACTCACTGACAGGTAGCCAACATTAAGTTGTTCCGACTAACCCAAGACTCAATCAAGTTGAGGATCGAAAACAGAATCTAAAGTGAATAAAGTGTTTTCGACAGTGTTGCCGTTTACCGGATAATTATCCGATTTGCGGATAATTTGAGGTGCCCGTGGATAATTTTCGGATCCAAGAATTTGCCGGATACTTTTCGGATAATTTCGAGAAAGTTCGGATAAAATTCGGATCTTACGATTTTGTTTATTTTGTGTCCTGTGTCATGGAACACAAAATCGTTTCATCAGGTTTATTTTGTAATTGGTTCGGGTTCTGAGATCCAATGCTTGCGTCAAAGTTCTGTGGCTTTATAGTCTAGTCAACAAGTGCCATTTAGACCAACTTTTTT
Source organism: Chrysolina americana (assembly GCA_958502065.1). Lineage (NCBI taxonomy): Eukaryota > Metazoa > Arthropoda > Insecta > Coleoptera > Chrysomelidae > Chrysolina > Chrysolina americana. The sequence continues at coordinate 73,994,380 of OY293412.1, forward strand.
CAGCAGTCTCCGAAAATTATGATTGAGGTGTCATTCGATTCGGAATGACATCCAGATGATTTTTGAAAAAAATGAAGTTCCGCATGAAAAAATTGTAAAAGTTATTAACAATTAACTAAAAAAAAAGATGGCTTTAGTATTTTGTAAATATCTCAAAAAGTAATTAAAATTTTTTAAATCTAAAAAAAGATTCAAAAAGAGGAGGAAATTTCCTAAAAAAAGCTCAATTCCCGGAATTGTAGCATCAATATTTATAATTTTCCCAGAGGGATGAAAATACGGCCGAAAACGGGTACTCTGGCTCGGGCAAGCCACACCCACTTTGGACACTTTAACAATAAAAATTATTTTAAAATACTAAATATGAAAATAAAAAATTGGAAAAATTCAGGCACTAACTGAATAGATTAATGAACAATAATCCGCTTGAAAAAAATTTTTATCACAATTTTTCAATTAGTTAATCAATAGTTAATTAATAATTTTTTTCTGCTTGAACATGAACATTGCAAGTGTGATAATTGTTAAACTATAAATTTAAGATTTTTTTCCTCTTTTGGAGCAATTCTTGAAAGGCTTCAGAATAGAACCCCGTTGGAAAAATTAAAAAGTTTTTATTTTTCAGTTTTTTATTAACAATTTTCGTTGTTGCAAAATTAAATACTTAAATTAATCATTGAAAAAAATTTTTTTTTTTAAATATTATCAATAATCCGTTTTTATGTTATCAGGAACTACATAGAAATAGTTTTTTTAAATTTTTATCTCTAATTGTTTAAAAAATTGTTATAAACAAATGCGTTGTTTATAAGATAATTGAAATTTTTTTTATGGAATTTCAATCTTTGATACAAATAATGATTTTTAAAAGAAAAATTGTTCCTTAAAAAAATTTTTTTATTGCTTGGAAACGCATTTGTTAATTAACAATTATTTTCTCCCGCTTCTAATTAATATTAAGGAACCATTTTTTTTTTATTCATTATTTGTCTTTCTTTCTGATATAAAAAAAAAATTCCATTTTATTTAATTTTTCATTGTTTATGCAATAAACAATTTGTTATAAACAAATAAATTTTTACCTTATATTTTTTTTTCTATTCTAATTTCTGTCACAAAAACAGACATGATTTTTTTTCTTTTTTAAAATTTTTTTTATTATTTTTTATTTAATTTTTAAATATAAGTTCTCTCTAACTTCGTCATTCTTACCTGGTCTTCATCCTTAAAATTATTATAATTTACAAACTAATGGAGATACGATGAAAATACTTAAGACTTATTTATTCTCCATTACATAAAAAACAAATTTAGCAGAAAAGTTTAGTTGTTACTTATTTATTTATTGAATTTATAGCAATTGTTGTTGAAAAATACTTAGGGAAATTTTTTTTTTTTTGTTTTAATGCTTAAAAATCTTATCAACTATTAAAAATATGACTACTTCATTCAAGTATCTTATCAATTATTGTTCATTACTCAAAAATTTGTTTTTTATGTAATGGAGAATAAATAAGTCTTAAGTATTTTCATCGTATCTCCATTAGTTTGTAAATTATAATAATTTTAAGGATGAAGACCAGGTAAGAATGACGAAGTTAGAGAGAACTTATATTTAAAAATTAAATAAAAAATAATAAAAAAAATTTAAAAAAGAAAAAAAATCATGTCTGTTTTTGTGACAGAAATTAGAATAGAAAAAAAAATATAAGGTAAAAATTTATTTGTTTATAACAAATTGTTTATTGCATAAACAATGAAAAATTAAATAAAATGGATTTTTTTTTTTATATCAGAAAGAAAGACAAATAATGATTTAAAAAAAAAATGGTTCCTTAATATTAATTAGAAGCGGGAGAAAATAATTGTTAATTAACAAATGCGTTTTCAAGCAATAAAAAAATTTTTTTAAGGAACAATTTTTCTTTTAAAAATCATTATTTGTATCAAAGATTGAAATTCCATAAAAAAATTTCAATTATCTTATAAACAACGCATTTGTTTATAACAATTTTTTAAACAATTAGAGATAAAAATTTAAAAAAATTATTTCTATGTAGTTCCTGATAACATAAAAACGGATTATTGATAATATTTAAAAAAATATTTTTTTTTCAATGATTAATTTAAGTATTTAATTTTGCAACAACGAAAATTGTTAATAAAAATCTGAAAAATAAAAACTTTTTAATTTTTCCAACGGGGTTCTATTCTGAAGCCTTTCAAGAATTGCTCCAAAAGAGGAAAAAAATCTTAAATTTATAGTTTAACAATTATCACACTTGCAATGTTCATGTTCAAGCAGAAAAAAATTATTAATTAACTATTGATTAACTAATTGAAAAATTGTGATAAAAATTTTTTTCAAGCGGATTATTGTTCATTAATCTATTCAGTTAGTGCCTGAATTTTTCCAATTTTTTATTTTCATATTTAGTATTTTAAAATAATTTTTATTGTTAAAGTGTCCAAAGTGGGTGTGGCTTGCCCGAGCCAGAGTATCCGTTTTCGGCCGTATTTTCATCCCTCTGGGAAAATTATAAATATTGATGCTACAATTCCGGGAATTGAGCTTTATTTAGGAAATTTCCTCCTCTTTTTGAATCTTTTTTTAGATTTAAAAAATTTTAATTAGTTTTTGAGATATTTACAAAATACTAAAGCCATCTTTTTTTTTTAGTTAATTGTTAATAACTTTTACAATTTTTTCATGCGGAAACTCATTTTTTTCAAAAATCATCTGGATGTCATTCCGAATCGAATGACACCTCAATCATAATTTTCGGAGACTGCTGAAAAAAGTTGGTCTAAATGGCACTTGTTGACTAGACTATTAGCAAGGTAAATGGAAAGCTTAAAGCTTGGTACAGCTCTTCTGTCTCTTTTGCTCTACTGGAATGGAACACAAAAAAGCTGCCTGTACCAAGCTTCTCATTGCTGAAAAGTGCCTATATATTCAAAAGTACTACTGCTGCATTTGAATATTCCCATAAATTCTAAGCGAAACTCCATCTGCTTGTGAATTATGTAAGCATTACACAAAACTAGAGGCAAGGTAGGTTATTCTTAAGCCCGTGACTCACGGTCACAATAGTTTCATCAAACTGATTTGAAGTGACGTCATTTCTATTGTTTTGTTTCAAACAATTATGATGAAACTGGTGAAAATGACTTCAGTTCAAGGCAGTTTGATCAAATTATTTCACCGTGAGCCATTTGCTTTGAGCCTATATGGCTTACGTCGTATAATTTGAAAATCTTCTTCGAAATTACGTCATTCCTATTGTTTGTTTCAGGCATTTTGAATGAAACCGATAAAAATAACGTCACTTCAAGGCTATGGTCAAAGTATTTGACATCGAGTCACTAGCTTTAGGTGGCCAATACGAGTTTTACCAAAATAAAAGAAATTAATTTACGAGTTACATTATTTCTAGGAAATATACTTTTCATTTCTCCAAATCGGATAATTTTTGAGTGGTCACTGGATAATTTGGGATTTCGGGTCCGGCAACACTGGTTTTCGATTCAATTCCGAGAGCGCATCATCCGTGAACAGCTGATTCGTAGTTTCTTTACTCATTAGAACGGCTTACGGAGGTCTCTTGAAATTGAAACGAATGCACTCTCAATTAATACCATAAGGCAAAGACAATATAAATGAAAAGTAACTTGTGACATCTACAGTCACTAGTATGAAACTCAATTTGAAAGGAGCCATAGAATTCAAAGTTTGTCTATTCATTGATAGGTAGCCAACATTTCGTTGTTATGACCAACAACGAAAACTTGAATTATGAAACTCGACGTACATACCTACCTATTGCAAAAATAACAACTGTCACTTCATTTACTTACACTAAAAAAGCAACGAATCTTAATGATTACTTTTGAAACACGAAAAAAACCTTATTTCGCCTATATACTTTCTCTTGGCCTTTGCATACATTTTCTGCCTGACGTTTTTTTAATACTTATTACCTCCTTACACGATTTGTCCACCTATTCTTTGAATTCATTGTCAAATATTTTTAAACGATTTTTTTTTCAGGGCCATATTCTGTTCGTACATACCCTCTCTCCATTTCGTAGTTCCCAACACTGCCGCCAGAGCGGACATAATATCACCGAAACAACCAATTTTGACTTTTGGCACAAACAACAAATATATTTTCACTACGATTGACTGATTTATTGGTCGTTAGGCCAAAATGAAAGATAATCTTTGTCGACTTTTGACGAGAACTTACGGAACTATTACTGTTCGTAGCGATATTGTGCTGTCACTGATCCAAAATTAACTAATAGATTTAATCGTCGTTGATTTGGAAGCAAAATGAAGCCCAACATACACTATTTATAGTTGGCCAAGTAGTGTAAATAAACTGCATTGAAGAAAAATCATTGTTTGGTAGAGAATGACAAGTGTTTTCTGGAGCTGTCTCTACAATAGGTAAATGAAAAAGTGCCAATTCATTAATCTATCGCATAGTTGTTGGGAGTTAAATTTTATTCGTTAATTTAAAAAACTCCAATTCTGGTTGTTATGGATATTTTAATATTAGGATTGAATTCAGTGAGACATACAAATGCTTTAACTCAGTAGATCATGCATTTTTTGGGGTTAAATACATATTGTATTATTATTGGTCAAGTATTTCTATGTACATTTCATTTACAAGGCAAAAGATATGATTTGGTTTTGCAAATAATGGCTATTTGATTCAGGTCCCATAGCTTCCGCAAACGAATTCAAGGCATGTGTTTATAACCAACCGATTTTTCGGGTTAACTCTTTGAAATCTTAATTTTATATAAAATTAACGCAAAATATTTTTTTGTTTATCTGTAAATATATGTTTAATTAAATGAAGATTGTATTTTCATAGCAAACGAGAACCAAAGGAGTGAAAAACATTTTTTTACTACCATTTATTCGAGATTTTGTGCATGATGGCAATAAAATTTAAATTCAATTTCAAATGTATATATTTATAAAAATATCATCTTCAATATATTTCAGAAAGAATAACATATTATGGAAGATCAATACATAACTAGATTTTTTTCAATATTTCCCCAAAGATTCTTCATATAAAAGCGCCATTATTTTGATACGACTTGAAAACTGGAAGAAAATTTAAAACTACTTTTAACGACATGCTTGAGGTGCATATTTAACAGTAAATGGGAACACTAGGAAGCTATTTTTCGTTAAAAATTACAGTTGATTGGCCGATTCTGAGCAATTTACTGTCGGAACAGCATTCAATAATCAGATGACAGTTATTCCTTATCTTTTATATATGCTAGACCGCAAAATACCTACCTAGGCATTTTCTTTCGCACCTAATACAATGAATGAAAATACAATCGTTACGGCTGAAAACACTTCAAAGCGATTGACAGTGATTGTCTGTTTTTGTGTGATCGGTGTAGGATATTTTTTTTTTGCGCCACAAAACTTTTTGAATGAAAAATGTTATTCCATTAATACGCCTCAAATAGAGTTTTCGTAAGACTTCCGATGAAGCGATGTTTTATAAAATCTCATAACGTCTTTCTTATGAACGGGTTCACTTAAAAATATTCAAGCGGTTTCATAAAAATTGTCTAAAAGTTATTAAGTATTTCTTGATGTATATTGAAAAACATAAACTCCACGTGGAATAAACAAAGGTTACTTGAAGCTGGTTTGAAATATATACGATAAATCACTGATTATATTTAGAAAGAGTTGTTCATTCAAATAGTTTCATGTTCAAAGAAAGATTCGATGTTATGGAATGTCATAAGGTATAACAAAGTTTGCTTGAGGTATAACAAAATAGTCCGAAACATAAAAAAGTAATTTGTTATTCACAAAAATAGTATCAATTGAAATTCGTTTGAATGAGAATAGAACATTCCATCAAAGCTGTACCTAGTCTACCACTGCGATGATTTGATTCCCACAATACAATTAGGTAATTTGATTTCAAGTTTTGCCATCACACACTGCTCTTCCGAGTATTATTGAAATCACTATACCCGACAAGGTTTTAGGTGTAAATTATTCATATATACTGGGAGACCGTCAAAAGTCTTCGAGACACTTGTGCGAGATACGGAAGACGAGGCCCTTGCCTTTTAATGTGTGATGCCATGCACGGACGAGAATTTAAACTATTTAAGATCGTACAAGTACGTCAGTCACCCCCAAACCTATGGCCACAATCACCGTTGCTTGGTTTCAGTTATCGACAGTACTCGATTTATCTACTACAGTTACAGTTATTTTATGGGTTTGTTCATTACGGACATAACGAATGACAATCGGCATACGAATGACAATCGGCATGAACAGAGGGAGAGGGAAATAACGTGACTATTCAGTCAGCCATCGTATAAAGAACAACGAATCAAGCTTTCTTTTCAGCTTAGAGTATGGAATTCATTTTCTGAATACAAAAGTACTTTCACCACGAGTCCGCTAGAACGAGAGGTGTTACCTGAAAGCAATTTGATCAAGTTTCAGATTTCTGACAGAATTTTGGTTGGAATTGTGAGCACAAGTTGTATTAATTGAGATAATTTCTCCAACCAATAAAGTCAATAAAGTTTCATTACAGTGAATTCTTCACCTAATGTAAACATTTGAACTATTTCGAATATATTGTGCCAGAGAGGTATCAACAATGTTGAAAGAATACAGGAGTACCCTTCTCTCTAAGCGTTTCCACAAAGTGGAAAATAAAGACAAACATCTGTCAGAAAACAACTACCTCCCTGGCTAATACCACGACGGTCATTGAACTACTACTGACAGATATTTGTGCAACGTTCTCCAAAGAAGACCCAATTGCAAGTGCTTGTCTCGTAATTAAACAGAAAATTATCCTTCAATTGGCTGGGAATGACCACCTGCAGACATGCATGTTTCGAGGTTTATTGCCTCTCATCAGTGACAGGGTAGGTCGGACAACATTATAATTGTCCTGTCCCTGCCAAATGAATAATAATCAACTGTTTAACTAAAATTTCCCCACGGATAACACCACGATCTACAACCAAGTTGATCGAAGCGCCATCCGCACGGAACAAGACAAAACACTCCCAAGCAGCACAGTCTCCGGGAAGAGAAATCTGTAAACATTCGAACTAGTTCGAATATATTGTGCCAGAGAGGTATCAACAATGTTGAAAGAATACAGGAGTACCCTTCTCTCTAAGCGTTTCCACAAAGTGGAAAATAAAGACAAACATCTGTCAGAAAACAACTACTTCCCTAGCTAATACCACGACGGTCATTGAACTACAACTGACAGATATTTGCGCAACGTTCTTCAAAGAAGACCCAATTGCAAGTGCTTGTCTCGTAATTAAACAGAAAATTATCCTTCATTTGGCTGGGAATGACCACCTGCAGACATGCATGTTTCGAGGTTTATTGCCTCTCATCAGTGACAGGGTAGGTCGGACAACATTATAATTATCCTGTCCCTGCCAAATGAATAATAATCAACTGTTTAACTAATATTTCCCCACGATCTACAACCAAGTTGATCGAGGCGCCATCCGCACGGAACAAGACAAAACACTCCCAAGCAGCACAGTCTCCGGGAAGAGAAATCTGTAAACATTCGAACTAGTTCCACCGACAACAGTACTGTTTTCAAATGTCTGTAGGAACAGGCCATCAATATTAAATTGACGAAGGCATTGTTACCGGAGCAGCAATGACGTCATAGTCAAACAACCCGATTACAAGTCACGCAATCAGAAATAAAAATCGACATGTTCTAGGATATTCAGAAATAAATAATTTATTCTAGTCTATCCATAAAGTAACCCCTCCCTGTTAACTTTTGAAAGGATTGACATAATCCTCTGATTTTTTTGGTCAAATGGTAGTTTATAACCTGCTCTTTCACCATAATTGAAGATATCTACCATTCAAAATGGCGTTAGACCGCCATTTTGAAAGTTTTTTTAAATCACACTGGTGGTCGAGTAATACCTCATTCGAATCGTCTATTAATTCAGTATACAACAGCAAAATTTCAAACCAAAATATTCATCTACAACAAACTCTCATATAAAGATCCTTTGGAATAAAAGGCTATTAACGAGCTCTACCAAAATAAAAAATAATGTTTTGGTATATACAAAAGTGCTTTGTCCCTCAAAATGGCAGATACTTGCCCTCTTCGACAGAATTTCACGTGATAAGTCAGGAAGAGTAAGTAAAATACCTCGTTTTATTGAATCTCGGCAAAATTGATAAAATCATCTTCCATTTGTCGGTGTGAGGGACAGATAGCTTGGTAGATACCAAAAAATATATATTTTCATTTTGCTAGAGCTCGTTAATAATAATCTATTCCAAAGAATCCTCTTAGGACATTATGTACTGCCATTTTGTTTTGGATAAATATTCTTGTTTCAAATTTTGCTGTTGTATATGAGAGAATTGATGGACGTTTTGAATGAGGTAGGTATCATTCGACCCCAATGTCATTTAAAAAATAATTCAAAATGGCGGCCCGTCGCCATTTTGAAAGATAGACATTTTTTCATTAAAGTCAAAAAGCAAGTTATGAACTACCATTTTGCTCAAAAGAAATTAAAAGAAAAATGTCAATATGTTCAATAGTTAACGAGGGGATATTGCTTTGTGGACAGACTGTATACTTTATGTGCTCACTGTATATACCTATTCCTTCATCTATGGTGTCCTGAAAAAAGATCTCAATGGGCGCCTGAGATCGTGAGTTCAACGATTCGACCTACAGGGAGTGTCAAAATGTTATATTGGGACACTTTTGTGTGGGACGTACAAAACGACAAAGTACTGAAATTTCTAAAAGATCTCTGTGGGGTTCGATGCTTACAGAAAAATCAGCGAAACGCTGGGCTCTTCATTCGTTGTACCGAATAGATTTGATTACGTGAGAAGTGATTCACCCTGCACTTATTGCTTGTGTGTGTTTTGAACGTCATGCTTAGTTCTATACTGAGTTGTTCATGCTCAATCATGCATTCATTGAAATATCATGCATAAAATGCATAAAATATATGTGTATATAAATATCGCAGTAAAGATACTTTGAGTTTGCGACTCTCTGGAGGCAAATCAGCCTCCACAGCAATTAGTAAAAGCAGGTAATTTATATGAATGGCTGTACTCTTCATATATTCAAAAAATGAGAAGGTGTATGTAGTATATAATTCTACGAAAGCTCAGAAGGGCCACAAATAGTTTTTTTATTTCATAGCTTTTTGTGTTCAAGAACACAAACTAATTGTTGATGTTTGTAGTGCTACCACGTTTTTTTTCTACAATTTGTTCTTTAATTTCGATAATTGATATAATGAAATAATACATTTTTCAGTCGAATATCAGAGTACCTAAATAATTATTATTGTTTGACTACGGTCATCTGTAAATATTTTACTGGTATTTGGGTCGTCTTATTAATGCACATGTAGGTATAATAATTGAACAGAACAGAGTATAATTAGAACATGAAAAATTTAACATGAATTGACAAGTGTTTGCTCAATTGATAACTGAATTGAACAGCTGCAGTGGAAATTTTTTCTGTATTGAACAGAACAACACTCAGTATAAGTATACAGTGTCCTTCAAAACAAATTCCTCAATTGTAAAAAAAAATATATACATTACATTTAAATTTAACTAGAGAGTTAAGTTTGGCATTGAAAAATATGAAAAATGGCCCACTCGAAATAATCCCTCAAAATAGGCTTACCAATTTGTTAGAATTTCAAGAAATTTCAAACAGAAGAGTTGTTTCTATCCCGATTTTACACATGTCTCCAATTCGAGCGTTCCATTGCAACGTTTAGTTTTTTGCCATTTTTTAATATCTCTCAAATTTGTTATGCTTTTATAAAAAAAATAAGTTCTACACAACAACTGTTTTATACCACTATCTTTATCGATAACAATATCTCTTTCTTTAAGAAAATGAGGAAACTGTTTCAAAATTCTTTTGTCTTCAATAAAAAATTGATGTATCGTTCAGCATTAAGGATAGAGATTCATTTTGATTAATTTCTTTTCCCACAGATCCCCACAAAGTCAAAAATATGAGTCAAATATTTGACAGAATTTGAATTATATTTGACAATTATTTGTGCAACGTCCCTCATCCAAGTCACGTGTGCAGGTGGCTATTTCAACCCAAAAGAAGGAAAATATCCAATGTCCTTGAGGGACGTTACACAAATAGTTGCCATATATAGTTCAACGTCCACAAGGAGTAGTAGTTGTTTTCTGTCATATATTTGCCTCAAATTTTCCAAATTGTAGGAATATGTGAAGGGAAAGATGTTTCTGATTCAAAACAATACTGACAGTGATCACCATCTTCATATTGAAGGTACTGTGTCACATCCAAAAAAGCAAACCCGTCCTCCAAAAGTGCTCGAAAATGCATAAATACCATACTAGAAATCTAAACAATATTTACATCGAAAAATTCCATCATATGGAGTACAAAATGTCTTCAAAATATAGCGGGAGCCACCTTTAAAACTCACTGCCTGAATCGTTAAAATCCCAATCTCAGAAAATATTTAAGGATGAACTCAAAAAAAATTAAATTAAATAACCTCAAATTGTTTTTATGATATAGCTGAATTTCAAACACATCTAATATCCATCAAATGATTTTACCATTTCGAACTTTTCATGTACAATTGTAACTTTATCACATTATTATGTAACTATACTATAACTCAGCATTGAGTAAATGTTTTTAACACACATTCTGTACATCATGTATTTATTGTATATATAACTTGTATGATTGACGAACTTGTATGATTTGACGAACCTACATGTAATATGGCACAAAAGAACTAAAAATCTAATCTAATCTAATCTAATTTAGTTGAAAAATAATCTACCTCACGTTTCCAGGCCTTTTAGGACTTTTTAACGAAACAGTAGTACGAGTGGGCAATTTTTCTTTTTTTTTTAAGCAATACTCAACGATCAAGTCGAAATTCCAAATAAATTGTTGAAAAAATCTTTCTATGTGATGTCAACCTTTTGAAGAACACTGTATATTATATAATTAGATAACTGGTATATCGTCTAGACATACTTTTGGTAACATGAGAATCCCACTGCAGGTCAATTTCAAATTCATTCAATAATTTAAGATTTTGAACTCTCTTTGTTTTCTAAACAGTCGAAAAGTCGATACGGAACATTAATTGTCAGAGACCCTAATTACCTTGAATCTCATTTTATTTGAGGTCACTGATGATCGACAAGTTGATTTCGAATCCAGGATAAAAACTTCGACACATACACACGTCTAGTCAGTTTCTAGTTTTTTCCAACAACACAAAATTACACTGAATATGAAAATGTGGAGTATGTACGCCTGTAAGTCTGTCTGAGACTCTTTCACACAAAAATGCTCAATCATTTGAGTTTGAGCTTTGCATGAATTAAATTCCTCGGAAAATATTTTCCTTAATTTCCCATTTCTACAAGGTGATCGTTTTAATAGCTTTCTAACAAATCGAATTTGGAGACCACATATAGGTATATCAAATTTTATACAAAAAATGTCCTCAGGTATTTTTTAATATCTCTAATGGTTATGGAAAAGGCCGATTTGATGGGAAACCAGCTAAACAACCATTGAGTGTAGAATAAACAAATATGTATGAATGTTTGTAGATGGTCACATTGGAACCGTCTGGCACTGACGTATACGGACATATTCGGCGGATTGTCGGCCGGAAACAAACAAGATTTGTTTTTTCGGTTGTATACGGCAGTCTTAAGAATAGAAAGGTTTCCGTAGAAAAAATTATTGCAATGGTTCATGACAGAAAACTGTTGCGTGAGCTACATGAGCTCTCTGCAAAAATGGAATTCACTCATTCACTTTTCTTATTCACTAACAATGGATAATAGAACAAGTAGCAATAGGATTTCTGACGACCGTAGTATTTCCTACATTTCTAATTAATGACCAAGTGTGCCACAGAGACTGCAAAAGTAGTCGATTGGGTTGGCCGAATTTGGATTTGGTAAAGCCTCTCGGCCTCGGACAGCTTTAAATCGGTGTGAAAGTTGCAAACTTTTATTGGTCACCGAACAAGACATGTGGTATAAACCACGACAGAAATGAAGTGCAATGAGAATGTAATCTCAATTATTAATATCATAATTTTGTATCACAGGAAACACCTGTAAAAAAGCTCGACTAGGTACTTTTTTCTAGATCCCTCATAGCACGAAGAAACACTATTCGACATGGTAATTAGGAAAAGGCAATTCACTGGTTTCTTTTCGTAACTTTTCAGTAGAAAATGATTTCCAGGAATATCTTTGTTGTGATGAAGCTCTAAGTTTCAGATCGAGAGAATTTGAGCCGGTGAGTGTCATTTCTGCACTGGAGTAGGGTCAAAAATTAAACTCTAAAATCGAGACGATCATTTTCATAACAAATTTGACTGATTTTTATTAAAATAAAAAATGGCGGTACTACGAAAATAACTAAACGACGTTTTCAAATGTTTCCCAGACAATTTCCCATACTTATAGCATTATTTGATAAGGAAATCAATAATAGTATAATTGTTTTTAAAAATTCTGATGAAGTAAATGCCGAAAAATATTTTTCTCAGATAAGAAATCAACGTGTCGATTACAGTGGGAATTCATTTGAAGAATATATTGAAGATTAGAAGAAATGTATTCATAAAAACGAAATGGACTGTTAATTGTTGTGTATATAAGTTAAAATCATGGCTCCTTATAATAATGTGCATATCAATATAAGGACAAAAAATGGCATCTTCAAGAGACCTGTAGCAAAACTAGCTAAGGTAGGTATGGACTGATTACATGCCCTAGAACTGCAGGGGGAAGAATGTAGCGTCGTCGTGGTGTCGTCGACCTCCGATCACCCAGTATTCTAATTGTTTTTTATTTTCCCTACTTTATGTTTATATATTGAGTAGTTGGCGAGATTTTTTTTTGGAAAAAGAAAAAGATAGGTTGTTTGGACAGTCTGACAGAAAGCGAGAATTAAAAAAAGTTGTCAAAAATACATTGAATTTTACTTTATTTTGACCACAAGAAAAGTAATTCTTTAAATTGGTCCTTCGAGCTCTTTGAAAAGTCCTGTGGAAGACATTACATTGCGACAAAATGGACACACAGTCGAATCCAGGAAAGACTCATCGAATAAATACCGGTGCCCATTCCCTAGATAATACTTTGTTTGCGAGACAATCCGTAGAAAAGGATTTTCCAATATTTGATGGCAAATCAGAGGAGTGGCCAACATTCATATATCACTTCAGAAAAATATCTTCCATATACCAATATACTCAGGAAGAGTCTATGATAAAACTTCAAAAATGCCTGAGAGGAAAAGCAAAACAAGCCGTTGCTGGAATGATGGTCAGCCCTGAGAACATTGAGCAAATTATTAAAACTCTAGAAATGAGGTTTGGTGGACTGGATTAAATAATCGATACCATTTTGAACAAATTGAAGACATTTTATTCGATCCGAGAAAATGACTTGGAAAACCTAATTCAGGTTGCCAGTTACGTTAATTCTTTGGTCAGTACGATAAAATCGTTGCACTATGATGCCCACTTGCAGAATCCCAATGTTTTGAGAACCATGGTTCAGAAATTACCCGACATGTTAAAGCTTCGTTGGGGGGAGAAAGTTTTGGAAAAAAATGGTGATGTCAATATAGAAGTCTTTTCCGAATGGTAGATGCAAATAGCCAATGCAGCATGTTTTGTGACAGCACCTAGAACACCTTATATGTCGAAAACTACAGTAAAATTTCCAAACTTCCATAATAACCGAAAACCCGAAAAAATGTTAGTGATATCAGCAGGAGAGAAAATGTTTTGTGCTTATTGCAATAGTAGTGGCCACAAATCTAGCAGTTGTGGAAAAATGAAATCGGATGATGTTGAAACTAGATGGAAAATTGTGACAATGAATAAATTGTGTTTTTCCTGTCTGCGGAATAATCATCAGACAATGAAGTGTCGTTTTAAGAAATCTTGTGGCATCAATGGATGTAGACGACCACATCACCCTGGCTTACACAAAGAAGACGCCGTAACCGAAACAAATATCCTTGATGACTCTGACAGAACAACAAACTTCAACACGGAAGCCGATATGAATCAATCTGTTCTTTCAACACGACATGGTGCAAGTAATGTTCTCCTAAGAATGATTAACATTAGACTTTATGGTTCTGACAAAATTCTTCACACTGTTGCTTTGTGTGATGAAGCATCTTCTGTTACCCTCATAGACCATTCACTTATTGAGGAGTTGGATATTGATGGAAAAGTTCAACCATTATGTCTTCAGTGGACAAATCAGATGACCGCCCGACATGAAGACTCTATTTGTGTTAATTTGATCGTATCCGGAGATTATGACCAAGCTAAAACATTCTGCATGAAAAACGTTCGTTCCGTGAAAAATTTGTCTCTTCCAAAACAGTATATTTCTTCCTCAGAATGGCAGGGGTATCATTACTTGAATGGTATACCAGTAGCCGATATAACGAAACAACCAATGGTTCTCATAGGCCAGGATAATATTCAACTGACTCTTCCAAGAAAAATAAGCCAGTAGCAACTAAGACTCACCTCGGTTGGATTCTTCATGGAAATAATAAAAACGAAAGTGAAGAAAAATACTGTTTCATTATTTGTGAAAGAGACATTTCTGAGGAGCTACATCAACTAGTGAAAGATTCATTTACGCTTGATGCATTCGGAGTCTCTGCAACTGCGAAAATGAAAAAAAACAAAGAAAATGAGAGAGCAGTAGACATTATGAAGCGTTCAGTGAATCACATTGGAGAACGGTACGAGATAGGACTGATTTGGAAAACAGATAATATAACATTACCGGAGAGTAAATCGTCAGCCTTTCGGAGATTATTATGTGTGGAAAGACAAATGCAGAAAAATCCTATCTTCAAGCAAAAATACTGCGAAAACATTCAGAAATACATTGACAAAGGATATGCTCGCAAACTGACAACAAAAGAAGCAGAAGTAGAAGGTCCCAGAACATGGTATCTTCCACATTTTGGGGTCACCAACCTCAATAAACCCGACAAGCTGCAAAGTCCCATGGGATTTCTCTGAACAATAATCTCCTGACTGGACCCGACCTTCTTCAATCTTTAGTTGCAGTTTTGATGAGGTTCAGAGAAAGACAAGTAGCATTTTCCAGTGACATTCGGGAAATGTTTCTTCAGATCAGAATAGTAGAAGCAGACCAAGACTCGATTCCTGTGGAGAAACTGCCAACAAAATCGGCATTATGATGTGTATCAAATGCAAGTTATGACGTTTGGAGCATCATGTTCACCGACTTGTGCCCAATATGTCAAAAATTTGAATGCCTGTCAGATGGGAACATCAAAAAGAACAATTGAAGCAATAACCAGACGTCACTATGTAGATGACTACTTGGATTGTGTAGATACCCCGGAAGAAGCATACAGGGTGATCACGGAAGTTAGCCAAATCCAAATGAAAGCCGGTTTCCAGTTGGTGAATTGGACAAGTAATTCGACAGAACTTATAGGAATGATGTCATTCAATGAAAATCTTAAGAAAGATTTGAATCTTGATTCCGATTCATCTTTACAAAGAGTTTTGGGACTTTCTTGGGACCCCCATCAAGACAGTCGATTATAAAAAAAATCAAAAGAGACCTACGAAGCGACATGTTCTGAAAATAGTTATGTCGTTATTCGATCCACTGGGACTAGTAGTGAACTTTGTGATTCGAGGAAGGATTTTGGTACAAGATATCTGGCGAACGGGAATCGGATGGGATGACTATGTCGATGATGAAATCCATAAATATTGGTTATTATGGATAGCAGATCTTGAAAAAGTCAACAATTTACGTATTCCGAGGTGTTATTCCCCCAAAATTCCTATTGCAGAAAAAATTGAGCTTTACGTTTTCTGTGACAGCAGCAAAAAAGCATTCGCAGCTGTAGCAATTTTGAGAATCCTCAGTAATGACGAAATTCACATTTCATTTGTCTTCGCAAAAGCAAGGGTGACTCCAACGAAACCATTATCGATTCCACGATTGGAATTGCAGGCGGCTGTGATGGGCAGTAGAATAGCTAAAACTGTTAAAGACGAACTCGACATCAAAATCGACCAGACCTATTTTTGGATTGACTCAACAACAGTTTTGTATTGGATTCGCAATGATGGAAGACATTTATTACAATTCGAATCACATAGAGTTGGAGAAATCCAAGAATCGACTGAAACAAGTGAGTGGAATTGGATACCAATCAAATTCAATATTGCCGATCTAGCTACCAGAACTTATAACGAAGATGGTAGTAATTCAACAAATTTTGAAGACTGGTTCCTTGGACCCACTTTTTTGATGAAAAGAGATGAGACAAAATGGCCATCCAAAGAATTTCCCACCAAAATTCCCAAAGAAGAAAAGAACGAAATCGAAACTGTCGTCTTGACTACCATACAAGAACATTTACCATTGCCTGATATCCACAGATTTTCAAAATGGATTCGATTGGTAAGATCCACAGCTAGAGTTCTGAAATTCATAGGAAAATTGAAACAATTGATTACCTCAGTAACTCCAATCGTTAAAGAACTCACAGTTGATGACCTTCAAGCAGCCGAACTTCTCTGGATAGAGCAATGCCAAAGGGAAAGCTTTCCGGATGAACTAACAGCAGTCTGAAGAAATCGACCAATGAAAAAACAGAGTCGACTCAAAAAACTGTCACCCATGATTGATAGCAGGGGAGTACTTGTACTACAAGGAAGAACGGATTTGGCACCTTTCATGACTAAATCCGCAAAACATCCAGTAATATTACCAAATAAGCATCGTTTTGTGAGACTGCTAATCCAACACTATCATGAGCGATATGGACATCAAGGTGTTGAGCTGGTGCTAAATGAAATCAGACAAAATTATTGGATTGTGGACGGCCGTTCAGCAGTAAAATCAGTTTTTGCTTCATGTCAGCTCTGCAGAATTAAAAAGGCAAGGCCAGAACTACCAGTAATGGGACAGTTACCAGTCGAAAGATTAACTCCAGAAGTGAAACCATTTTCATTCACTGGAATTGACTACTTTGGGCCTCTTATAGTTACAGTCGGAAGAAAAGATGGGGCGTACTCTTCACTTGCCTCACAATCCGAGCAATTCATCTTGAAGTCGCATACTCACTTTCTACTGACTCTACAATCATGGCTTTGAGACGTTTCATAGCCAGACGAGGCTGCCCAAAAACAATTTTTTCGGACAATGGCACTAACTTTCGTGGTGCGATGAATGAACTGAAGAAAGCTATTGACGACATCGACCAGGACAAACTTGAAGAAGAGATGCAGTTGAAAAATATCGAATGGAAAATGATTCCACCAGCAGCTCCGCATATGGGCGGAGCATGGGAACGTCTTGTCCGCTCAGTTAAAAAATCTTTCAATATCATTCTGATGAACCAAAAATTGAAAGATGAACTATTACTCACACTCTTTACCGAAGTTGAAAATATGGTAAACACGAGACCTCTAACTAAAGTCTCCACTGATCCAAATGACTGGGAAGCTTTAACTCCAAACCATTTCTTACTTGGGAGTTCTAATGGTGATGGATTTGGAGAAATGGGACCGTACGAGTTGAAACGAGAATGGAGAAAAGTACAGAGGATCACAAATGAGTATTGGAAGAGGTGGACGAAAGAATATTTGCCAGGTCTAACAAGAAGAAAAGTTTGGTGTGACGATGGCAAACCAATTCAGAAAGATGATGTTGTTGTAATGATTGAAGATAATGCCTTGCGGAACTCTTGGAAGTTGGGAAGAGTTGAGGAAGTTTTTCCCGGACCGGATGGCAAAGTCAGAGTAGCTAATATAAGGACAAAAAATGGCATCTTCAAGAGACCTGTAGCAAAACTAGCTAAGGTAGGTATGGACTGATTACATGCCCTAGAACTGCAGGGGGAAGAATGTAGCGTCGTCGTGGTGTCGTCGACCTCCGATCACCCAGTATTCTAATTGTTTTTTATTTTCCCTACTTTATGTTTATATATTGTAGTTGGCGAGATTTTTTTTTTGGAAAAGAAAAAGATAGGTTGTTTGGACAGTCTGACAGAAAGCGAGAATTAAAAAAAGTTGTCAAAAATACATTGAATTTTACTTTATTTTGACCACAAGAAAAGTAATTCTTTAAAATAAGGAACAAGGTTCATGATAAGTCTGGAGAGGGTCCAGTGCAAATTTCTGCACCATAGTTCGTGCGAATTGTCCAAATCCGCAATGATCTGCTCCAAATTGTCAAAGCATACGGATAGTCATTAGTCCCTGCCGGGGTTAGTTCAAAGACATAACGTGTAGTATACGAACAAACAATGAACTAAACGAACCAAACACAGACACGAGTCAAATAACGACACGGCTGGTAAATCTCCAAACAATGGAAAATAGAAATTGACAAAATTCCTATTTCAACATTCCTTAGAGACTCCGGACTAGAAGGAATTGATCCCAGGTACGGTCTGCCTGTCGTGAGAGGCGTGAAAGACTACCACAGCAAGAGTTAATGAAGCAGGGACTTCTGGAACCCATTCGAGGGGAGCCAAGCTATCCGTCTTGAGGGCGTAAACCTGTGAACCTCCCGAGAGATCCTCGAAACTACGGATGGAGGAACCTCCACAGGTGCCTTCAACTAAAGCCAAACATGGATGCACAAAGAATGAGCAGAATAAGAAGAAGAAAACCAACAGAAAAAAGACGAAGGAAGTGAAAAATGTGAAAAAATACAGGAGAGTCGAATAAAAATGGCTAGTCACGAAGGCAAAGACCACCCAGGATTACAGTGTCGAAAGGATTTGATTTACGATTCACTATATTTTTTTCACATCAATGGAAGTTTGAAGGAAACTAAACTGTAAAATAGCTTTTTGAGAAGCCGACATGGCAAAATTCATAAAGATCTTGATACTAAGATAGATAGGCCATGTAGCCATCAGAGCACCCAAAATATCCATCTAATGGATACAATTCCGGTGAGGACGTACATCAGGAAGTAAAGTTACTTGGACGATCTGGAGTGTGACATCTGAAATATAAGTACTCACTTAGATAAAGAATATAGGAGCAGAACAAAAATGTCGCCCAGGAGTATCTACTAACAGCTGACATCTACACGCACAGAACACGTATTTACGAGGAACACTGTTACTATTAGCACGATTATGATTAAGTTGACGCATTTTCGTTAAACTGCATACCTCACGAGATATTGAATGTGCTTACTTCATTTATACAACGTATTATTCATTGCGTAGGTACTCAAGAATTCATTACGATAATCGAAGTTCATTGAATTCAATTTAGAACTTGTTCATTCAGATTTATAAAATGATTACTAAAAGCTTCATGATGGATTACAAGCAACAATAATTATTAGGATGATGCAGATTATGATTGCAATGCCAGACTGAGTGGAAGAATACAAGTGCTTTCATTAGTAAGCTTATAATTACAAATCGCATTTGAAAATATCCCAGTCTGACTTTGCGAGTTAAAAATAAATGGGACTGAGGGATTTACCTTCGGGTTCTTTGGCTATTACCGTCGAACTTCTGTCGACTCCGCCTTTCTTATCTTCTAAGCGTTGCCCAGAACATAAATGGATTATCTTTTTTGCCAATTGAATGGATACATAAGTAATACAAAATTTCTCGAGTATAAACTATAAACGTGCCCCAAAAATACTGTGCGATGAATAATGTTTTGGTGGATGTCAAATGGCATATATATATAGAAGCTCTGAAAAATATCCATTAAAAGTTTTTAGAAATCATTTGTCAAGAACGCGATGATTCGAATAGGGTTTTCCTATCAGTATATTTTGTAATAAAGTTGAATAGGATCTACACCTTATCTTACTTACATCTTTCAATAGGTTTACCAAGATTCACTAAAAGTAAAAAATCTTCCGATTTTCTTGTGTCAGAACTGTTCAGTCTCTACTGTTTACCAAAAAAATCAAGTTTTAAGGCAAACTTTTTTTTTCGAGAAATATAGACATATTTAACTAAACACTAGACAGGTGATTTTTCAGATCAGTAGTTCGAAATCGGAAACAGAAACTTTATTACACTGTATGGGTGGCATAAGAGGTTTTGGCCCATACAATAATTATCTAGGTTTTATCCTAAGGAACCACGGCTTCTATAAAGATTATAGAAGTCATAAACAGCGCCGTCCGGAATAATGCAGCACAGAAAAATTTTCAAGAATGAAGCCATCGAAATAATAAAATATTTCAAGCTGTAGCCGATTCAGAGATGTGGCTCCAAAAAAACGTTGTAAGTATAATGATAACTACTTCTTTTTTTATAATCCCGACTTTGTTCTCGGGATCCTGACTTCTTTCATTGGTCCCTAACTTTTTTCTCGGGATGACTTACACAAGTTAGAATTAAGCAGTTTGAAGGATGCCTATGTTATTCCACTCCATAAAAATGTGACACAAAGGACATTGTAAATTACCGTCAAATATCACTTTAGAACTCATTATCAAAATCATTCATAACATACCTGGATCTGATTGATTTTTTTGTGTAAGAATCAGCATAATCAGAATAAACAAATCTATTGAAACTGCACATGTGATTTGCTCACTTATGTTCATCGACAACTTGACAACAATCCGTTTGTGATCTCTTCCATATTGGATCTACCGAAAGCTTTTTGTACCATCCGTTTTGTTTTGAATTATTGTGCATCAGGCTCTTGGGATTCCCATTAACATTTTTGATTGGGTTAAATCATATATGGCGAATAACAAAACATTAAGATGCTACGATGTGAGATCAGATGAATAAACTGTGCATTGGGTGTTTTCCAAGGAGAAGTTCTTGGACCCTTCTTCTTGTACTATCGTGAATGATCTACCCTAATATATTGCAAATGCTGTGCTGATGATACAAAGATCACAATTTCAGGAAACAATGTAGAAGAGCCGGTGCTCCCGAAATCGACTGATTCTCAAATTCTCAATGTAGACGAATCAACGATGATCAATTTTCGTCTTTCGAGAGATGTAACCATCAATCCAAGCAATGGACTAACTAACACCTCTTATAACACCAGCAAAAAAGTGAAGTTCTTAGATCTTCATTTAGATAAATGACTAACTTGGGACGCCCGAATAGACATTATTTGATCTATATAGGCTGAAAAAAGCCCATTTCACCACCAAACAAATGAAAAATTGTTTGAATACCGCAGGTTCACTAAACGTCTTTTATAGGTCTAGGACACGATACCGAGAAAAAAATTATGACCTCACCGTTGAGACTTCGTTGAGAGTTCTTCATGTCGAGTTGAATAACACGCTATTCGCAAAAATGACCGGGTTTAGGCGTTTTTTAGGGCCTCCGCAAGCTCTTGGGACTTTCCCACAAGTAGAATTCACAAAAACTGTGTCTGAACTAAACTGAAGAACCAAAGAACTTCACTTATTCGGTAGGGTCATAAAACGGGTTATTTCATTGCTTGGATTGGTGGTTATGTCTCTCCTATAAAATGGAAATTGGTGGGTCATTGTTTTTAACACATACTGAAATTGTGGTCGTTTTTTCGTAAGCATATATTTATTTCTACATGAACATTTGTAAAAGAGAAGAGGTCTAAGAACTGATCCAAGGGGGACACTCAGCTGCACGGTATATGAATTGGACCTTACATCGTTGAAAGTTACTATAATTTTACTACTTATATGTGATTCCACCCAGTTAACAATTTCAATAGGAATTTCATACGTTAATAGCTTACCCAATATTTCAGAACATACGTTATCGAAAGCTGTCTAAGATCCATTAGGAAAGACATCACAAACTTATTGTTGTTAAGTTGTTGATGAACACAACTGAGCAGATGACATGACGCAATTTCAATTTTTGTTTATCTTGAACCCATGCTGATTCTCACACAACAAATCAATCAGATTCAGATGTTGCATTATTCTACTCGCTTTAATTTTTACGGATGCTACTGATCAATTCAAAAGTGATATTTTCCGGTAATTCACAATGTCTTTTTTGTCACTTTTCAGTGGAGACGAATAACATATACGTAGATACCCTTAGAACTGCTTACCAAGCAATCAAAAAAGAGTTCTTGTATAGTGGGTTTACATAATAATTCTGGACGGAAATCGAAAATTCATAATGCTGGATTCAGAACAGCACACGAGTTTGTTTTTCAATGTATAAAAATCAGAAGAAGTTTGGGGAGTCACAAATGAAAAAGTAATTCTATGAAGCAGAATCAATTGAGATTTTTGAAAGGGGGGGGGGGACTCATTCTCCTGCTGCTCAAACCAAAGTCAATCGCCGTGCAGAGTGATGATTGTATAAGGATAATAAGAAGAAGGATAAATAATTAATTCGAAAATTCGAACATCTTAAAAAGTGTAATTTTTTTCTTCTGATTACAAAATTTATCCACTACTCACTGGAAGAGAATTCCATGAAATTATTTTCGTTCTGAGTGACATTTCGGTTAGTCTAGTCTTCAGCTTAACCGAAAAACATAAAACGGATAACGAGATTTCACGGATAAAAAACATTTGTACATAACAATGAATATTTTGTCACATATGCTGCTCATTCTCTAACGGCCGCTGTATTTGCAATCAGGACGATGAAATCATTTATATTTTGGGGCACTTCTCGAAATATTTTCATGTAGGTATGTTGCCTCATTTATTGTTATGATTCACCATAGAAATGTAATTTTAAATTCAACGGGAAATGAAAACAAGGGGATCATTACGATGATTATCATTCCGGAATATCAATAACCTCATTAGAAGTTCTACGCCAGGATGTTTATACCTTGACTTTTTTCAGTTTTTACCATTTCAAATTCTGAATATCAGTCCACCTAGTTCACATCGATTTCAAATGTAAGCGAATGCAGAAGCGTACATCACATTTAGAATTCTACATCAATAAACAAGATTTCACATAAAAATTTTAATGAATATTTTCTCAGTGGCATCTCCAATTGGAACTGAAGCGATAATATACAGGCGGAGAATTGAAATAGTAAGTAGTTTTTATGATTTGTGATCGGACTTCACTTTTGCTTTCAAATAAACCAGTGGTATGTGGATGAATGATCTGCTATATACACATGGGGTTTGGAAGATATTTGCTGCGAAAATATCTATATTTTATGGAAGGTATACATAGAAATGTTTCAAATGCCAAAATAATTTCAGAGATTCATTCAATTTACAAGGTATGTATGGATTATTTTCTATTTAGTACACACTATTCACTGAATGTTCCAAATGTTCATTAACTCGAATAGTGAAGTATGACGAAATTTCTTTGAAATTTTTAACACAATTATTCCCAGTGGGCATTCATCGACATGGATGGAATAGGTCGAATGTATCAATTTTATTGTATTCAATGTAGGATTATCTCAACATCTAGTTGATAATACCTGAAGAGTTACTTGTTAAAAAATATACCGGGTAATTCAAATTCGAGGACCACCATTGGGATTTCGGAAACTATATATATACTTCGTATATGGGGCAAATTTGCATAACTATGTGACCAGCAATATTCCGTTAAGAAAGATTAAAAATTTCGAGTATATCAGGAAAAAACAGAAAATTGAAAAAAAATATTCTTATCTTTTTTTGGTGTTATTTGATGAATCATTTCAAAATAAACAGCACATTTATATTGCTATTTTGTCTTCGCTATACGGCGGTATTTTCAGATTTACCATTCGACGTTTCGTCTCTTGGCCACCATCATCAACTTTATTTTTTCTTGTGGGCGTCATATTGAACTGTTACAAATTAAAATTGAGTTTCCAACGATGTATGTGATATTTGTTATGTCACGTTTTATATTTCACAAAAACAAGAAGTTTCAAGTAGGCCTTGACTCCGTTAAAAACACTCGTTAAATGAGTTAATTCGTTGTTACGCTATTATCTATTTTAAAGTGATAATGAACTTAAAATGTTTTTTTCAAACCATGAAAATCGGGATATGATGAAGCTGTTTAATAAATCAGACAGTAATACTGAGAGAACTGCAGAAAAGTATCTCCAACTATACCCAGAAAGAATACAACCAGCACGAACATTATTCAAAAAATTAGAAACCTTACCGAGTTGGTAGATTCAAAAAACCGAGGAGTAAATATGGAAATCTATTAGATGAAAATACGAGAAACAATATTTAAAATGCTGTAAAAAATGCTATACTTTTATTAAAATATAAAATTTTTACAACTTGTCTGTTTTTCAGATAAATATGAATGATAAATAATATGAGTTGCTTCAAATACAGTTGCGCCACAAACAAGTGTTTGGAGGAAGATTAGAAGAAATGGTTTAAAATGCTGCAAAATTAATATTTGCCAAAAATTATACAGGTATGTTCAATAGAAATAATGAGCACATCTGGAGTCAGATCAATCTCAGAGAGTTTGGTCCTTATTTTTTCAATGTAGAAACATATATCTCGAGTTTCTCCGAGGCGATTTTAAGGATTATCTAGACATTTTATCTCTCGTAAATGTAAATCAATATTGGTTTCAGCATGACGGCCTCATAATACCAGAGCAGTATGTGAATACCTACAAGAAAGATTCCCAGATAGGTGGATTAGAACTTTTTTGTGGGGCACATTAAAAAACCGGATTTACGGCCAACAAAAATTCAATAATATTGAGGATCTTCAGAGGGGCATAATTGAACAGTGTCAGTCAACAAGAAGAGGGGAAGAGGGCTGAAAAAAATTTAGGACGGCGAGCACGTCTATGTATTCAGGAAGAAGGCAGGAATTTTGAGCAGTTGCTTTGATGTTTCAGATTTTTCTTTGTCAGTGTTGTGTTATTTCGTTCGTTAATTTGTAGTTATAGGGACAGATATTTTCAATTAATTAAAAACTACTTTAATCCTATAATATCTCGTTTCTTGTTAAAGAAAACATGCTACGTAATTATTACTTTGATAATAACAGAAGACGTGACAGATAATGGGGTAACAACAAATCGATTAATTTGACAAGTATTATTTGATGGAATCGAAGCCAACTAAATCTTCTTTAATTGTTATGCAAAGTTGTGACATAACAAAGTATCACATATTATACATTGTTTGAATCAGAATGAAAAACTCCATTTCAATTTGTAACAATTTAATATGACGCCCATAGGAAAAAATAAAGTTGATGATGGTGGCCAAGAGATGAAATGTCGGATAGTAAATCTGAAAATACCGTCCTATAGTGGGGACAAAATGGAAATGTAAATGTGTTATTTTGATATCCATCATAATAATCACGAAAAAAAAAAATCGGTTTTTTCCGGATATCTCCGGATGTACTCGGAATTTTGAAACTTTATTTACAGAATATTGTTCATCACAAATTCGCCCTATAACCATCTTTGTATCTTTTATACTTTCCAAAATCCCTTTGACGGCCCTCGAATTTGAATTACCCGGTATACATGAATCGATGAGTTTGGAAGTGTGGAATTATATTGAATTCACAAAAAAAATTGGATGAACCTCTGATGATGTGGTACTTGACGAATCAAAAAACAAGTAGAGTTTTCAGCAAAGGTATCGTTGTTAGCTCAACCTATGAGCCCTGGGGTACTTAGAAACATTTGGAATTTGTATAATTTGATTTAGTATTCAACTGAGTAGTAGATCAAGTTACCAAAAGTTTCCATCTCAAGAATCTAATCGAACGTGTTGATTGGAAAATATCTACTCCCAATACGTCATATTTATATTTAGTTTGTTCGATTGATGATTTGTTCATTTCGTAAATTGTATGTCGAATTACTGGGTAAAAAAAACCACACCATTTTTGAAATTTCCACAGGGTCAGAACTCGGTATAAAGTAGACAAATTCTGTAGTTTTTTTTGCAATAATTTATCATTGGTGAAAAATGTCAAAAGAGTAATAACAACTTGGTATATAATGAATCTTTTTGTCATTGATTCTCATTGGTATAATGCTGGGTGGCCTACTTCGGAAAACTTCTCTCCGAACTTTTCTGTGCCAATATACAGGATGTAAACCAACTTGATGCACAAGCGCTTACAGCTAATAGTCTACTGAAACATATATATATTTTTGATGGAAAAATCATGAACATTCTTCAAAAATGAGGGAAAAAATATGTATTATCTACAGAAATATTTAGGTTTAGTTACTACTGGATTGCTCGACAAACCTGTAATTGTTGATTGAACCATAACTTTGTTAAGATTCAATGGAATTAGGACAGAAAGCGGTCCTCTTAAATACTTTGGGTGGTAGAAAAAAATAGTATTCAGCGCTATGTTCGGCTATCCTTAATATCCACCAAAACATTGAAGTTGACGCTATAGGCGATCGAAGTGCTTTCAGAAACCTGAATGGCGCTGAATATATACCTCAGTGTTTGTCTCAGGAATTGTTAGCCTGAGCGCAAGGAGTTTTTTGATTCAATTGGGTGGTGTTCCCTGTTTGAATAATCACATTCTTGGCTTTGAGAATTATACAGGGTCCTGCAACAAGGGCGCACTCGTCCATATCTCCACAATGGCAATAGATAAGATGGACGTTTTTTTGTGCCCATGCACACTTTGGCCGAGGAAGACAAAATCTACAACATATCAAAAATTCAGGAAATTTAACCGAAAGCCATTCTCCATTAGGATGGTGCGGGGTCCTTTTGAAATATTTCCTATGGGTAAGTTTTGAAAAATGGAAATTATTCTTATTTCTTTACCATAATCCTAATCAATGACCTTTTTTTCGGCGAAATCCATATTTGACGATTGCCATCGGGAGATATGTTATGTTTATTACACATTTTTCGTGATGAAACACCTCCTGATTCCTTCATTTGATGCATTGTTTTTGTCAAATCCATTTTTTAAAATATCGTTCCTTGCCTATAATTACTCGTATAGAAGTAAAACAAGTTGTCAATTCGACCACCACTCTGTTATTATTTTCAGTCACATTAAAACGTATTTTAAGTTTTGGAATATTTATAATAATTTCATTTGCCCAGAAATTATCTTCCTATCTACAACAACCTTTCATGAAAAAGCAAATGAATTGATTCTTTGGAAATCAATTAGTTTGGCAGGTAATCAATCAGTTTGGCAGGTGAAAATGTTTACCCGCTCGTTTTGTATAGATAAGAATGAAAATCTTTAGTGAATGCCAGTATAAGAATCGAAATATTTAGTGAATGTTGCTGTTTCGAGAAGTTTCGATACAATTTAATCGAAGTATTTATTTCAAAAATCAATTTGATTAATATGATTTTCATGCTAGGTGAATCAGACAGGAATTGTTCATTAGCAAGTAGAATTTATCCTCAAAAGTATACAGATAATAGAAAGAATCAAGATGAAAGATCTCGGTAAAACAAGTCTTTCATTGAGATTAAGCTTCGATTAAATTTGTCGAGCCTTTGTTGACTCTTCTTATGGATGATAATATGCAGGGTGTTCCATTTGAAATAATTAAAATTCTTCACATTTTCTTTTACAATGTGTGTTAAGCTGTTTTTCGCACCCTGTATATCACAGGTTGATTTTAGATATATCGTTTGAGAGACTCACCAACTGACCAAACAAGAATTTTAATGGGACTTGGCACAACTTCATAATTTCAGATAGTATTAGTGACGAATTTTGGAAAAAAAAGCAATCATGCTAAAGATCTCGAAACCCGTCAATATTTTTGAAAAACATATTTTCATAAACTGATGAAAAATACAGGATGCCATTTAAAAAACAAAGTTTCTGAACACCCTGTGTAGAGCTCAGAAAGTAGTATAATTTTGCTAATTAAATCATTCATTCATCCATTACCATAATGAATATGTGGGAGACCATGCCGTCGTTGCAGGACCCTGTATAGAAATTACATTAACCACTGTATTTCATTAAAAAATCGAATTATACAACCGTCATGCATGGGAGTACAAGTTCAAATACACCCTGTATTAGTCAGTTTCATTCTGATTGATGCGATAAACACAGAATTTGCTACAACTTTTGATCAAACTATTCGAGTTGAACACTAGATGAAATAACTTAAAATTTTCCCATAGTCCTAAGAACCCAGGTTTATGTGTATATCTTTTCCACCGAGTATCAATACGAAAATTGCTAGCCAATAACTTTCCAGAAACTTTTTCTCAATAATTAACTCTTTATATCTCACAGCAACATGAATGTGGATATAAAAAGATTCGATTGAATGAAAATATTTTTAAATGTATATTTGGGTTTCTAAGATTGATTGACATTCAAATACGCGACTTCTTTTTCCATATGATATATTTAAATTTCATTCTGTTATCAGTGAATATTAATTTTGTCCAATATGAAACTTGCCTATAGTGCTTTCATAGAAAATGAATATCAGCACTAACACTTTTCAAACTGATACCCAGGTTATTTGTATGAACTGTCAATATTTCCTGAATATTTTCACAACAAATATGTGGGCATCCGTGCTGATCAACATTAATGTTGCAACTAGCCATTAGCACAAATAAAAAATATCTTACCTTTTATATCGTCATCTTCCAATGTAGTAGAACTGTCCGTAGATTCTTTGACTTGAGATCCTTCTCCCTTCTTCACAATTATGCTGCGACCTAAAAATTAGCAGAAATATGAGTGGGATGGCAGAAAATTTCAAAGGACAGAAATCGAAAAAATTTCAAAACCAAAAATAAGCCAATTCATTTTCTGCTTCAGAAATAATGGAAAAATAAACCAAAACTCTCGAATCCAATTTTCACAGTTGGAAGTAATGTAAATGGAGCGACTCAATACCACCTCGAAAATGAACGTTATTTTGGAAACACCATTATTTTATTGAGAACAGATGATACAGATGGTCGAACTTGAAAGAACAGACCAAACCAAAATAAGACAAAATCTATAGACAAAAAAAAATATTTGTTTGTTTTCAGCAAACGGGAAATCTTCTTGTAAAATATTCACTTCCTGAAAATCATGCTCATGAACATGTTTGGAAATAGGTGTTTGTAATTTTATTAAAAAGCGTGTTAGTAACTCAACATCCCCAATATTGAGTGTATGGTTTTCCAGTTTAACATGATGAGCTGATGAAACCGTAATTAATTCTCGGTTTCACCAACTATACTTTCACATTCTTGAACACAAATTTTATTTTAAACAATCTTTAAACTTATAGTTCTTTTCGCAAATAGTATTGAGTCACTTTCTGAAATCGAAAAGTGGAAAAAAAGCTTTACTTTATGTGTGGTGCGTGAAGTGATGAGGTGGTGAAAGAAACCGTATTAAAATTATATGTTGTGATGGTGAAAAAAAAAATAAATAAGGAAAACACATGCTTATGAAGCCACATATTACATATCCCAACGTAACCTCAATTCTTATTAAGTAACTTATATTTCATAATTTTTCATGCGAACTGCCCTGCTTAGATTCAACATTAATTAGGGGATATGTAATTATTGAAATGTTCATGTACACTGGGTGACAACGAGATACTGCTGACTCCATATTTTTCATTTGGTTGAAACTAAGATGTCTAAAAACCCTGGTGTATCGACTGATCAGATTTCGTGAAAGACAAGACAAATTATGAAATCGCGTTATGCTTCTGCAATTGGTTCCTAGTCCTCCTGTAAATATTCCAGGGACGTAGTGATTGTGACTGTTAATCTAAATTCAATAAACTTTTTAAATATCATACGAAAGTAATAGTCCATACACGAAGTGGACGACCAAGTTTTTTTGGAAAATTAACACCACCCAAATTGTGGAATTTCTCCAAAATAATGTAAATACTGCTAAATACTGTTTGAAAGTTAAAAGTTGTGGTGGAATCAAATATCGTTGTGCAATTTCCTAGTATTCAGCCCTATGCTGTATTACTTCCGTTACAAATAACGTCAACGTTATGCGCCATTTCCGTTATTTTGCTATGATTGGTAAGAGCATAATAATGGAAATAGCGAATAACAGTGACGTTATTTTTAACGGAAGTGATACAGCATAGGGCTGATTCTTCCAAAAAATTTGATCAGAGAGGTGAATAAACTAATTTATTTATATACATGACCGAAAGTGAGTTCAACTCAGAATCGATGCGATGCTATGTTAAACCCTACTGTATCTTCAAATCTTCCATACGTATAAGTCGTGAAAGTCCGGCGTGAAGTTATTGTATCAAAGTCTGAAGTATCATTAAAGTTAAACTCATTTTTATTCTTGGATTTCTTGAAGGATTCACGATCATGCAGGATAATTGATGAGAAAACCGAATTGTCAAGTTCGATCCAATTGAGATTGGAAAAAGGTTAGTTTAAGTCCATTTGCTCTGTACACTTTTCTCAGTGTTTGCTGCCAATTCGATGGATAAGAAGTTGAACAACTCTGTGAATAATTCTCGAAAACCAAATGTGCTCTGTTCTTCAGTAGGAGTTATTATTATTTGAGATGTCTTGTTGCTTGGTATAACATCATTAGGGCTTTGGGATTGAAAGAAAATGTTCTTCATGTCGGTTTGTTTCAAATTCTTGTTCTGATTTGACTAGGAAACTGTAGTTGTTTCCACTGCTGCCTCCTCTGTTTCCTCTCTCGATGAAATTTTGCATCATGTTTAAATCTTTTTTCAATGCATCTTAATATACCGGGTGGCTACGGAAGTATTGCCTACGGAATATCTCAGTTATTGTATGAAGTAGGTTTGTGAAATTTGGAGCGTCGATAAAATGACATAAGAGCTAGAATTTGAGTATATTGACATGTCGAAGTTAACTTCCGGTCTGACCGGAAGCAACATCAACTTTCTTATTTTAAATGGAAACCCTATATTTTTTTCGTTTCGCTTTATTCAGCATTCAATTCCCTTTCTAATGACATATCACAAGTTGGTATCTAACCAGAAACTAGATCAGAAAAAAATTATTATTGAAATTCACCGAGTAGGCCGTGGAAGCAAAATGAAAGCCAAAAATTGAAAAGTTGGCTATGGAAACCATACGTCACTTGATAACAGTTGCTACTACTGTGATATTTTATTTTCATTCGTCAGCGTTATAAAAAGCCAAAAAAAAAAAATATTGGAAAAATTGGGGAAAAAACAATACTCTGTAGGTCCATAACTTAAATAGGAACATACAACTTTTTCTTGCCTGTACTATTCAGCATAACCATTCCTTTCTAATGATATAATAGAAAGTAATTTTTTGAAATGAAATACCAAAAAATCCAATTATTATTAACAAAACAGATTATCGCCATACGCAAAAATAACATTAAAAATAATGTGGAATGATAAATTATATCCTGTAGGTTCTAGGTTAAATAGGAACATAAACGTACTTGGTCTGTGCCATCGTCGATAGATATTCTAATATCTACCTATGGACGATGTTCGTGCTATTCAGAATAATCATTCCATTGCAATAATCATTCGAACCAAAATATTAACAAGTAGGCTGATTAAGACGTATTTTGGAATGAAACAAAAAAGAAACGAGAGCTCTCACGAACGCTGCTATCCATATTATTTTGACGTTCGAAGTAGTGTTTTTGATTCTGCCATTTTAACCCTTTCAAGCTTTGTGGTATCACGATGATACCACCTTTCTAAAATTCATTGAGGATGCAGCGTAGTGGATTTAACGCAATACCCCATATTCTGTAGCTGTGCGGTGGTGCCATCTTCTGAAAAAAAATTACGACATGGCGATTCTGGCGCTTAGGAGGTCACAGTGCTCTGCCTTTTCACCGCTGTCGATGAATTTCATGATTTCTACAAGGTGTAAGTGATTTGATAGTTTTCAAAACCGGTTTTTGGAAATAAATGAGCTGTAAGAAGGGTTGCTTAGTAGATAATGAATTATATTTATCAAATTTGTCTGTTATCCACATTTTCTATGTTTTTTACGAGTAATTTTTCTGACTATTGTAGTGGTTTCAAACGACACCACTAAGCAGCGAACACCGGAATATTCTGAAATTTTAAAAATTAATATTATGTGGTTTCACGGATAAAATGGAGTTACGTGGACTAGGAACGAATGGATAACGATGATTTCGAGACTTTAATTTTCGAAGAAATTCCATTTGGGACCGAGTCGGAAGTATATGAGGAAAATGACGACGGAGAGAACAACGAACATGATGGTGCTCAAAATTTCATCAGTGCAACCGTTGGTAATGTTGAGGAGGCTGCCGCAATAAGCCTGGACATCGATAATAATTCAGTTCAGGATCAGGAAAATGGTGATGATGGTTTTAGTGACGAAGACCGTATCCCAGCAATTTCCATAGACCCGACCTTGCTGGTACAGTAGATAGAAGGAAGAAAAATGGAGAGGAGACTATTCAGTGCTCCTTTATCGTGAAAGACTAAAACAGCAATATGGGTTTTGTTGAAAAAGCCGATCAACTGAAAACCACATATCAAATCAACAGAAAAAATTGAAAATGGTGGCATAGGATCGTATGGCTCTTCCTGGATGTGGCTATAGTCAACTCTTTCATAATTTTTGCAGAAAGAACTGGACATGTGGGTATGGACTTGAAAAACTTTCGAATTGCCATTGTGAATGGGTTAGTAGGGGCAAGCGCTAACAAACTCAGAAGGGACAGGCCTAGTGCTGAACATGTTCCGGACAACTTCAAGAAAATCGTACCCTTGAAAAAAGGTGGGACCAGGCGGCACACATGCCCATTCATGGGAATTCCCGCAGATGTGCGTTGTGTAGCTCGAAAGCAAGTCAACACAGAGCAAGGTGATCCTGTTCTAATTGTGTGGTGGGGCTATGCCTGGCATAAAAATAACTGTTTTGTGAAGTTACATTCAAAACAATGATTTCTAACAAATATTGTTGAATATAGTTGAAATTTTTCCTCACAGTTGTCGAATATTGCCAAATAAATGTTTTATTCTTGAAGTTAGTTTACTTTGTATTCCCTGCTTGGGTGAAACCGGCCCGTATCTTTTTTCAAAAACAAAGAAAAAAATTATATGCATACTTTTCGTATTCCTACACCAAGTTGATTTTTTTAGTAAAACCTAAAAAAAGTACAATTTTGTTAAATCTGCCTTGAAAGGGTTAAAAGGGTTTGGAAATCGAAATCAGTTAGTGGAATATTCAAAAAATGCCCCGTTATTCACGAACCGAACAAATTGACATGCTTCTCATTTATGGTGAATGTTTAAAAAATTCTTATGCCGCTGAACGATTGTATTTAGAGCGATATCCAGGGAGGCAGCAACCGCCAAGAAGGTATTTCCAGTGGCTTGAAGAAAAATTAAGAACTGAGCCTGATGTTCACGAAGACCAAGAAGCATTTGTTATTAATGAGGAAACTGAAATTAATGTATTAGCTTTAGTACAATATGATAGCACAATTTCCTCAAGGCAGATTGGCGCCGAATTAGCTGTAAGTCAGGACTCTGCTAGGAAAATTTTGAAAAAACATCGATTTAAATCCTTCAAGTATCAGTTGCATCAACATTTGTATGAAAATGACGGTGAAAGGCGCCTGGAATATTGTAATTGGTTTCTTCGACAAAATGCTGAGAATCACCTATTTAACTATTATATCTTGTTTACGGACGAGTCAAGATTTACCAACAATGGATTATTTAACAGGAATAATATAAGGTAGGTACTGTACTTTATTTGGATTATTGTCGATAGTCGAAGTGTAAAGTGCTAAAAGTGTGAACGGTCTTTTGTTTCAGGTACTGGGCGATAGAAAACGAGCACCGGTTTCGACAAGGTGGCTTCCAGGAGAGATTTGGTGTGAATGTTTGGGCAGGAATAGTTGGAACTCATATTGTTGGCCCCATTCTTTTTCAAGGCCAACTAACCGGAGAGAGATACTTTAATTTTTTAACGAATGAAATTTCGGAATTCATCAACAACCTACCAGCGGAAATAACTGCATAATTCAAGAATAGCGAGAAATTATCTTCAAAATCGCTTTCAAGAGAGACTTATAACAACCCATGGTCCAGTCAGGTGGCCACCAAGGTCACCTGATCTCACTCCGTGCGACTTTTTTCAATGGGGGCATCTTAAAAATAGGGTGTATTCCACACAGCCTACAACTTTACATGAGCTAGAAGTAAAAATTCGTAGAGCTTTCCAAGATATCACGCCCCAAATGTTGAGAAACGTTTTACATGAAAATATCACCAGAGTCAATAAATGTATTGACGGTGAGAAAATGCATTTCGAACATTTGTTTTGAATTTATTTTATCTTTAATCCTATCAATTTGAATTTTTTTTTTCGATATATCTGTTTTTTTGTTATTTGAATAATAATAATTGGATTTTTTGGTATTTCATTTCAAAAAATTACTTTCTATTATATCATTAGAAAGGAATGGTTATGCTGAATAGTACAGGCAAGAAAAAGTTGTATGTTCCTATTTAAGTTATGGACCTACAGAGTATTGTTTTTTTCCCAATTTTTCCAATATTTTTTTTGGCGGCTTTTTATAACGCCGACGAATGAAAATAAAATATCACAGTAGTAGCAACTGTTATCAAGTGACGTATGGTTTCCATAGCCAACTTTTCAATTTTTGGCTTTCATTTTGCTTCCACGACCTACTCGATGAATTTCAATAATAATTTTTTTCTGATCTAGTTTCTGGTTAGATACCAACTTGTGATATGTCATTAGAAAGGGAATTGAATGCTGAATAAAGCGAAAAGAAAAAAATAGGGTTTCCATTTAAAATAAGAAAGTTGATGTTACTTCCGGTCAGACAGGAAGTTAACTTCGACATGTCAATATGCTCAAATTCTAGCTCTTATGTCATTATATCGACGCTCCAAATTTCACAAACCTACTTCATACAATAACTGAGATATTCCGTAGGCAATACTTCCGTAGCCACCAGGTATAGATCACCATGCTCCTATTTTTTGATAATTTCACAGTTTGTTTCCTCCATAGCGATTTCCCACTTTTCTTTTGGTCTTCTTCATTACTCTCTGAATTTTATTCAAAAACGAGTACAGCAACTTCAAATTCACTCACTGGAGAAAGATATTCTCAACATTTCCTCAAGATTCTTGTATTGCCTTCGAATATCGCAAATATGGAGTTTGTGAGCATAATGGCCATCTTTTATCAGACTCGATCCATGGAGAGACCATCCCAACGTACATTTACTGGCAAGTTATTTCTTATTTGCCTTGGAACCGTAAGGTGGTTGTTGTCATGACCAATGAGAATCAATCCTCTTTGATTATCAAAACTATCAATCGTTAAGTCCTTCAAATAATCATATCGATTCAAGTTTTTGATATTGACTTTCTGGACTGGAAGATTAAATTTTAACTGTTCTAACATATTTCATGGAATAAACCTCACAGTATCGTTCATCTCCTGAAATATTAATACTGCTTCTTTCACAATTATCTTAAGTTTTGAAACATTATCATTGGCCATTGTAAAGTTATTTCTTCTGGTTCTCCATGGAGCCCCACTTCTCTTGTAATCCTTTCATCGATCAAACTCGATCACTGTTGAAGCTTCATCCAAAATTGCTAAAATTATCATTGAACTTCTTGGACCAAAAAATTTCACATTCGATGTAAAAACTTTATGAGATGAATATTTTACAGCGCAAATAATTTCATTGTGCAGTTCTCCGTCGTTGTGGGTTGTAGCTTCAGAAGTGACATTTCTTGGAGAATAAGATTTATGTGGAAGAGGGTGATAATGAAATTTACATCCATCAATTTGGCATTCCTGACGTCGTCGCTTGCATATACATTTTTGATGACCTACTTTCAAGCAGTTGAAACATAGCTTCTCCGCTGTAATGATATTCCATCGTAATTCAACATTATCACTTTTCATGATAGGACCATCATCAAGTGTTGTGCTCATAGTAAAAACAAAATTATATTCGCGGTACATATTTTGTATTCATATTTTTATTCTTCTTGAACTGGAAAACCTTTCTGTCGAAATATTTGTTGTCATAAAGGTAAACCATTTTCGGTAAACTTACGTAACAAGCAGCTGAAGCTAAGTATAGAATAGAATACCCGGGTTAAATTACATCATTAGATATTCATCTACTGAATAATAAGCTTTTTTCAGTGGGAGATTTTTGACTGTCCTCTTGAATTTATAAAACTACATACTCGTGAATTCTGAGGGTAGCTTGTTATATAGCTTAGCACCTCTATAGTGCACACTGGTCTCATAAAGCGAACTATTATGCCTAGGAAGTAAGATCATATGATTACACTGACGAGTAGAGGATGAACTAAAAACATAGAGAGTTTTGTTTTTGTGGGCAAAGCATAAAATTCCAAGAATATAAACGGATGGTAATGTTAAAATCCCCACTCGAATAAAATGTTCTTCACATGAATCTAGACGTCGAAGACCAAAGATTATTCTCATAGCTCTTTGTTGGAGTATAATTGCGGACTGCCACTTGACTGATTTCCCCCAAAACATAATCCCATAAGACATGTGCGAATAGAAATTTGTGAAATAACCAATTTTAGCGTTTCTGTATTGAACCCCTGGGACTTTAAAGTTCTCAGAGCAAAACAACCACTACTCAGTTTCTTATTGAGTTGAATGAGATGTTGCTTCCAGTTTAGTTGGGAATCTATAATGATTCTAAGACATTTACTGTAATTAACAAATTTGATATCAAAAGATACTGGATCATGTTCGACGAATGTTCTTTGAGAGAAAGTAACACAATGGGTCTTGGAGAAGTTTATACTAATGTTATTTACTTTGCACCAACTATCTATTAGTACCAATGAAGAGTTCAGTTTGTTTATACAGTCCCGTTTGTTGATACCGTTGATTAAAAAAAGGGTGTCGTCAGCAAACATAGTTGTAGAGGCTTCTGGTATATTTTTTGGTAAGTCATTGATGTATAAGAGGAATAAAAGTGGGCCTAGAATTGATCCTTGTGGTACCCCGTTTTTAATGTGACCCCAAGAGGAGCAAGATTTACTAGTGTTATCTGACATAATGACTCTTTGCTCTCTGTTGGATAAATAACTTGAGAACCATAATGATCAAGTTTAAGTAGTAATATTTCGAAGCATACACTATCAAAAGCCTTTTTGAAATCACAGGCCAAGCCAATCGAATAACTTTTAATATCTAGTAATCCATATATCCTCTGTGTAATATCGTACATGGCCGATGAAGTTGATTTATTACTCATGAAACCGTGTTGAACTGTTGTTATAATTTTATTGGAATTTGTGAACAATTTTTTCCAATAATTTTGAAAGGTCTATAATTGTTAAATTCACCTTTGTCACCTCTTTTGAAAAGCGTTATAATATGTGATTTTTAGAGACATGCTGGAAAAATACCTGGGCTAATGATTCATCAAAGAGTTTGACTATATCAGGTAAGAGAACACGAATACACTTTTTCAATAATTTTGAAGAAACATTATCATAGCCACATGAATATTTATATTTCATATCATTGAGAGTATCTAATATTTCTTTCTCATCGGTAGGATGAAAGAAAATTGATTTGGCGTTAGCAGCACACTGTTGACTCAGATATTCAGTAACTTCAGTAACGTTGACAATGGGGTTAGAGGAGACAACATTCAGAAAGAAGTTGTTCAGTTCCATAGGTCGGTCGGTGGCTCAGTGGCTTAGGTCTCTAGAAGTGGAACTTTCAGTTCGCATCAGACAGACGTTCGAGGCTCGGGTACGGAATCTTTTTTCTTGAGCAGACGGGTCTCGTTAGGTGGCCACATGCCTTGTTGTGAATCAAGTGTGATGTGAGCTGCCTAGATGCCAATCCCGACGTCTGGTTCTAGCTTGAAGTGCGCACCGACCAACCGGGGTGGTGCTGTAGGTTTTCCGGGTTTTCCTACAGCTGAAAAGTGAATAACATCACAGACAATATCAGTAAGTCGCCCCGGAGCGCCACGGCAAATAATAATAATAGCCGTCCTCTACCCGCACAGGCTATGC
The DNA here is from genome assembly GCA_958502065.1 of Chrysolina americana. Lineage (NCBI taxonomy): Eukaryota > Metazoa > Arthropoda > Insecta > Coleoptera > Chrysomelidae > Chrysolina > Chrysolina americana. The sequence goes on from OY293412.1 coordinate 74,032,518, forward strand.
CTTTGGGTACACTCTATGAGTGTTTATGAGGGAGTATTTTTATTATACACGCATCTTCTGGATTGCCATTCGAGATATTTGAATCATGTTGAAAGGAATTTTTCCCCAATTGAGAATTAACAAGTTGCCAATTTTTTTTACTGTTATTGACACTGAACCTAATTTCGCTATCAACGTAGGCTGTCTTTGCTGTAAAAATAAGTTTTTTTAAAATAGAACAACTTCGTTGCAGAAATTCCTCGTCAGAGAAATCAATTATTATTTGTGTTTGCAAGAAATTAATTAATCCATTCGCAGAAATCTTCTAATGAAATTTTTCCAGCTTTCGTTTTTATTAGGTTCTTTTCCCTACTCAGCTTAAGAATATCTGGCATTTTACTGAGAAAATTACTTGTCGGCGTTGGTCTCCATGATTGGTAGAAAAGCCTTTATTCTGTTTATAATTACAGCAATCACGTATTCTAGTCTACCGAAACGTGTCTTCAGTGTATTTATGATTATTTCGAGTATCTTAGATGCTCGAACAATTTACCTACGTGCCACTGCCGATTGCGCTTCACCCAGTAGTCATCTCTGAAATTCGATCAATATCTCGTTTAAGCTATATTCGCACATTCTGATGATCTGGTAATATCGCTAGTAAAACAGTAGTTAGTAGTCAGTTCTTAGGGTTACCATCAAATACAGGAAAGTCCTAGTTGATGTTTTATTTCTCCGTTTGGCGAAGAAACACTTTTTATTGCATCAGCTATTGTTTTACTGTCACACCGAGGCTAACTTACAGTTTCTAGAGCAATATCGATGGCTATTCAAGTCACGACACTTTCATTCAGCTGATAAACAGTTCTATCCCAATATTCATTCCGTTTCTTTCATTTCATGATCCACTTTATTTTATTTTCACTCTTCATTTCATTTCTAAATCTTCTCTTGCTTTTTCTAGCTCCTGCCTCTCTTTCTCTATCGAATGGCAAGCCTTTTCTACTGAATATCTAGTAAAATTGCAAATTTCTTGATTTTGTAGACGAACTGGTCATACAGTTATTTGTAGTTGATTCTTGTATAGTTTTCTTCCGGTGGTAGACTGTTCAGTTTCGATAGCAAAATCTTGATGATTGGGTAGCAGAATGTGAATTCGACGGTTCCGCAGCTAATGTTCTCTCAATTACAATAATGGAATTGGTGCTCATATGCTTTACGGTACCAAAACCTACTGGCCATGTACAATTATCGGAAAGATCTCGAGTACCAGCAGTCTGCCTAGTTGTTCTTCTTTGACTGTACTTCATTGCTGCTTCTGTTCGGCTCGAATACCAAAATGTTCGCTAAAGGATGTTTTTTACCTTTTATTTATTCAGCGAATTGCAATATATATCTGCCGAAACTGACTTATACAAATAGACTAGTAACCACAGACATATTTGTCGATAGAATAAATCATGAAGTTGTCCTATAATAATTTTAGTACCTAGAACTAGCTTAGGTTAGGTTCAGTGAGATTAATGCTTCATATTTGAAGCAAATCCGCTACTAAATCTACATTGGCTATTCTCTTCATAACTGCTTTCGACACGTCATCCAATCAATTAGTTGTAATTTTTCAATTGTTTTGGTTGATGCTTTAAAAACTTCGCTTCACAGATCAAGCAGTGTCATGATCCACCCTGTCCCATACTGATTATTAGGAATGATCCGTCATCAAGCGACGTCATGCAATTCATTATTCTCGAATATCGATCAAACATATCAAAATAATAAACAATGTTGAATGCATCTCTCTTCTGTTTGAGAGCGGACTGCGCGAATATCCAGTTCACCACTATCTTTCCCCCGCCACGATCATAATTGACGAATTTCAAGATAATGAATATATCGAAATGTCCCATCCTACTCGCTCTACAGCGCGGCTTTGCATAATAACGATAAAAGTGTCAACTGGACGCTATTAAAACATGATTAATCTATGCAAATGTCGTATTTTATTGTTTCACGTGTTCAACGCGAGTGATCATGGATGGTATTTAAGACCGGAGATTTGAGAACGAAAATCAGTTCGTTTTTGACCAGTGCCACGATTATGTTCTAAGTACAAGTTATACAAGTGCGTTACCAGTTCGTCTTCATGTACTAGAGCAGTATGTAGTCTAGTCTATCGCGAATACCGGAGTGCCTCGTAGTTTAGTCAAGGGAGTTGTGAAACCACTTCGTCAGTAAAAACCGTAAGATGAAACTATCGTACTATCAAATGTTATCCAGAAACGATCATGAATATAATGCCTGAACAGATATAATGAGTGCGGAAAATTATGTGCCTTCTCGTGGAAATAAGCCGCCTTAAAAGACATCTGCATATACGGAACGGAACCTAATATTTTAACCCTGATACAAGAACTATGGCTCATATACTGGTTACCGAAAGTGAAATTATTATATTATTTTCACCTGTCGAGTGGATAATATGTTTGGTTGTAAGAGCTGTCCTTCATTTAGGAACCATGAATGGGTACAGCTATCGTTTATATTGTACTAAAGGTTTACGTCTACTACTGGTAGTAGAATAATATACAGTGAAAGTAATTACTGTTACTTCGAATTTTGGTGTATTATTATAGGTATCATGTAATAGTGTTTTGTGTATTTGCTTGATTTGCGTTATCAAGGTTTGAACTGATTACCCATTTTCATTATGTCATATGTCTGAATAATGTTTTAATGATTTAATTGCCTGATTTTATCGTATGTTACCTGTATTGAACATGTGCTGTTAGTACACGTTTTGCTTGATATATTTTGAATATTCTGATATTTGATTACTAGGTGTGTTATATTGGTAATGATTTTGAGGTTGCTATCTTTGAAATTATGTTTTGTGTATGTGAACAGTTATCCAGAAACACTTATGCGCTTGCTACCATGGTTCATTCAACTGTTTTTAATATACTTCCGTCAGTATCAATAACGGCTAGTAATGTAAGAAACGTCTCGTTGAATATGCGTTAAAAAAGCTTGCCTGTTTTCAATGGTAGGTACTTCAAGTTTTTTACTCGAATTTCACTTCTAACAGGACGTCACGTACTTTCTAGGACCGTCAGAGGGGTATAGCGTAACCGCTCACGTTATATTCCTTATTGTTGTGAGGTTCCCCGACGTTTCGATACGCCTCGTCCATTATCAGACCAAGGGCTGATGGCGAATGAGACCTTGCGTTAGAAACTCTAGGATATTCTAAACGGAGTAGAGATCAAGGTCGATACCCGCTTTATAACAACAGCAATGCAAGAAATCGAAGCTTTCTAAACCTCCTTCATGAGTTTGGATTTCACCGATTCGAGGGCCAGGGAGATGGAATTTTGCATTGCCATACTTGAACTTCTTAGAACTTGAAGCCCTGAATGTGTATATCTGTTGACATTTTTTATGTACTTTGACGTCCTGACAGCAACAGACGCCGAGCAGTATCGAGGAAAAAATGAGGAGAAATATTCATGCATTAGAGATAACAATTGTTCGTAGACACCGTTGAAAATAAAAAGTGAGGTTACGTTCAAATAGCCAAAATGATATGTAGTGGTCGGTTGATGCAGGATGCAGTGTTCTTACCACATTCTGGTTGCATCAAGGTGAAGTGAAGTGAGGTAGGGTGACGCAAACAAGTCCGCCACAACCAACAAAACAAAAGTTACCAACTACCCAATGCTCTATTCTAAATTATTATGCACAGCTACTAGAAGTATAGCATGTTTATGTGGGAGGAAGACCTCCATCAACGGATGCGTATTGAACTAAAATTACGGTGTTGAAGAGATCAATATTTACCGATATTGAATGTATTGATCATAATCTACAAAATGAATAGCGCATCAATTTTATAGAGGTTTGCATTTTGTGTTGATTTTATACTAAATATAAACTAAAATGTCCTACCTAATTAGAGTACAACAGTGCGTACTCCATATTGGTACTCCTGAGTCATATTGATAAACGAACTGTAAAGATTCACTCAGGAACCGAAATATTGATCAGTTTTATTTCATAGCCTCATACTTCATGATCCGTAAAAACATCTTGAGGCTGTTCAGGTTTTCGGTGATTTTGTCCAATGTTTCAGTTAAACGATTTTTTTTGACCATTCATTTCCAGTTTTCATTCAAATATCATATGGTAGATAAGTATCTAAATTTGAGGTTCTGTTGGGACGAAAACAATGAACACAACGCATCTGTCAATAGAGATCCAGTATAATGTGTATGTGTGAATGTGTGTTGAGCAAAATAATAAAAGTTCAAGTTTTATTTACAGAGAAGGTGGGAAATTTCAAAAGAATTTTGTGTATTCAAATAAGTTTTTAAGATTTATATACAGTTGAAATTTATCGAATGTATAGGATAGTTTTCAGAGAGTAGAGCTATTCATCTAGGTATTTTTGTAACTAAAAATAACTACTAATAATTTCTATATTTCCACATGCTTGAATGAAACAATGAAAATAACGAAGAAACACCTTTCAGAACTCAAGATTCTCATTTAAAATTTGGGTTGTATAGTCATAAATCATTACTGATAATGAGAATTCGGGTTGTATAGTTCAGGAAGTATTTTCACAAACTCAAAACATGTATTATGTATAATTATAACAATCAATGTACCTGTATGTAGAATGAGGAATAAGCAAAAGAACGTACTTAACTATTTTTGTTGAAAATTTCAAAGGAAGCCTTCAGCGCTCTATAATAACTTCAACTACACTAAAAATACTTCAATACTTCAATACACTTATCAGCACAAAGAGAATTTCGAAAATATTTACCTCTAACTATTTGGTAGATTTATGAAAATAAAAAGTAATATATTAGAGTCCTGTGTTGATTCTTCCAAAAAATATATTTCATATGTGGATAGCATGAAATTAAATGAACCCAAGAAAACGAAGAATAACTAATTATGAAAAAACCTCCTGAAACGAGATATAGCTATGTTTCTTAATATAATACAAAAAACTAATACATAATAACTGACTTAGTGACTACAATTAGTGGTGTCGTTAAATAAAAAGTGTTTTTGTGATTCAGTGTGTAATATGCTAGTGCAAATTTTTAAGCCCTGATACATTGGTAGTAAAAGAGGGTATTTTTTATTACTGAAATTAAACCCTAGGAGTAATAGTAGTAAAATTAGTACAGGCTATCAAGGTAAACCTTTCTAAATAGTGATACAATGTCATTTGTAGCGATTCCAGATCCTTCCTGTTTCGTCCGAGACAATGGGACAAAAATACCAATTCAGTCCCATACTATAAATTAATTCGCAACCCATCCTCGTAACATTCGACAAAAAATAGTCAACCCACGCTGTCGAGATAATGGATCATTTATCATCAATTTTCATTTCAGATATTTTTCATGATGAAATAAGTGTGGGTACCTTCGGAGTGCTTTCTGTGGTTCATATAGATGGATCTGTTGCTCACTTTCTTGATGGGTGGTGGAGTTAAACTATTGTCAGTTGAAAAAAATCAATTGAAAATTAATTGCATGATGATGGATTGAGCATTAGCTCTCTGTCCTCACCAGGTCTGCACTGATGGTGGTTTAAACAGAAAGTACATTATGTTCTTATCGAGAAACTTTGCCAGAGGTTGGGCAGAGGTGATTTGGCAGTCATATCGGGTTGTTGAATAATTTTCTATTCGATATTTGCCGATAATCCTAGAGTAGGTATAGGAAAATGGGCGGAAAGCTGGATTATTTATAATCAATTTTCATTTTAGGAGTTTATGATGAATTTGATGAAAAAAAGTGTTCATCACATTATAGGCTGTTCGTGAAGTTTAACTTATTAACCCAGTTCAAAAAGTACTCCAAGAATGTAAATCAGCCTAGAGAATAATTTTTAAGAATGCACAATTTTCCAATTTAGCAGGAGCAAAATATTACAACCATATTTGCCATCCCAAATGAAAAAAAATAAAATAGGTGTCCATTGGCAAGCAAGCAATCGAGTACCTTACAAATTGATTCTTGGAATTATTTACAGCTTGTGAAACTACACAAAAAAAACTGTTTTTCTCTTCCAACTTTACTGAAGACTGTCTTTAATTGAAACGCATTGTCAGGCAAACGTACTGATCGGCATTACAAAATCATAAGTTTTGAGCCAGAATCCTCTCCAATTCTATTCCGAAATGGCCGAAATGGCATTGTATCACTATGAAATTGAGGTATATACGTAGCTTTCAGTTAATCCTGTATCCTATGAGACCAATCATGAAATTTGTCGCTAAACTAAACAATGTTATTTCATTAGAATCATGAGGGCCGATTTCATAATGGACTCAGGGCGAGTTACAAGACAAGTTCACCAAAAGTTCAAGTGAGCCGAGTTCAATTGCTAGGGATTAGCCAATGAAATTTCTATTTCCTTAGCAAAACTTGCCCTAATAGTATCATTTAGTTTAAATAGAGGTTAGACTGTGACAAGCTGCCAATTGCAACTCAATCTTAGTAAATTTTCATAATGAAAAATATTTAAATATTTCTCATGTGGAACTAAGAGTACTTGATGAAAGGCAATAAATTTCAAAACAAAATTTGATTATAAAAATAATCCAGCCTTTCGCAAATTTTCCTATACAATAGGATTGTCGGCAAATGATGGAAATTTACATATTCGACTCAAACAAAGTCGTGGTACTGGTCGGAATCTTTGTGTGGTTTCTATAGATGGCTTTGATGCTCACTTTCTTAGTGGGTGCCGGAGTTATCGTAGTACCTGTTAACAAAACCGATTGGAAATCAATTCCATATTGTGGCCGAGTCTGTACTGATGAGCGAGTTGAATCGCGAAACCGGTCCGCAGATGTCACATGTTTTCCAATGCCAGTTGGTGGTTGTTACAGGAAGATTGCAAAGTATATCTTTGTAGGAAAACTTTGCCAGGCGTTGAATAGACGTGATTCGGCGGTCGTATGGGGCTGTTGAATTATTTCTGTTCGACGTTTGCCGACAATCCTATTGTATAGGAAAATTTGCGAAAGCCTGGATTATTTTTATAATCAAATTTTGTTTCGAAATTTATTGCCTTTCGTCAAGTACTCTTAGTTCCAGATGAGAAATATTTAAATATTTTTCATGATGAAAATTTAGATATTCGACTCAAACAAAGTCGTGGTACTGGTCGGAATCTTTCTGTGGTTTCTATAGATGGCTCTGCTGCTCACTTTCTTAGTGGGTGCCGGAGTTATCGTAGTGCCTGTTAACAAAACCGATTGGAAATCAATTACATATTGTGGCCGAGTCTGTTGAATAGACGTGATTCGTCGGTCGTAAGGGGCTGTTGAATTATTTCTGTTCGACGTTTGCCGACAATCCTATTGTATAGGAAAATTTGCGAAAGGCTGGATTATTTTTATAATCAATCTTACTAGTCTCAGTCTAACAGTTATTTGAACTAAATACTATTTTTAGTTATGAAATGAAATCGGGCTTAAGTCATCGTTATGTGAAATGCCGAAGCATCTCTAGTACCTATATCTGTCAATATTTTGTATTTATCATATCGAGGTAAGCAATCAGTACTACACACGTGCAAGTTTGGTTGCTTACTTTTGATGGCCAGGTGGGATACAGGATTAAATTTCAAGCCCAGAGAGATTCTACCGAATTCAGAGATTAATTCCATGTGGAGGCTTACTAGTAGGATTACTTTTTTTAAATTATGGTTTGGAGCTTTCGGAAACATTTTCAGTGTCAAAAGAAAACTATGACTCTGTATGGAAAAAATTAACAAAAAACCGACAGACTGGCAGAATGAAATAACAGTGCCCATCCATGAAAAGAATATTCTAGTATAACAATCATGAAACCATATGTTTAGCACCAGTGGTGTGTAAAATCCACCAATTATCTAAAAAAGCCTAGTAATATAAGCAGAAAATTAAGTATCAAGCGGTAAGAAAATAAAATTGTCACTGAATAAGTGACAACTGAAACTCACACAGTTCAAGAAAGGATGATATCGGAATGGCCAGAACCACTACCTCTTAAAAGTAGCATTCGTTGAGCCAACATTATATTATACCCACACTGCCTCGTGTCCAAATTTTGTTACACCCATATTTCGTTTGAGTGTATATTGACTAGATTTGGCAACAGCGCTGCATTTGGTTGCAAGAATTCCAAGCGACCAGACTTCATATAGTCGATCCGCTTGGACCAATCTGTTGTTGTGGGTGTGTCCAATTTGAAAAATTTATCCAATTTTTGATGGTTATTCTGTCTACATTAAGTAAGTCATGTCAAATTAGATGGGCTAGCATACATCTAGCTGTCAATGATTGTAAGTTTTATGCCCGTAGATGTAAATTTTCGAGGTGAATTTGCCCATTATTGTGTATGTTTCGAATAAGCCACACCCACTCCACAACTGTTCTCATTGGTCCATGTAGATCGCCTAAATGAAGTCTGGTCGATTGGAATCAAAACGAAGTGTGAGCGTAACGAAATTGGGACACATCGCAATGTGCGTATAATGAAATGCGAGAATAACGCAGCGCACTTTTTTAGACAATGGAAGAAAAGGCGTAAGGGCTGAGTATCAACCATTGGTGATAATACGTCACATCCATTAAACTATGCCTTTTCTAAGAAATAGGATAAATGAAGGAATTAATGAAACATGCTTCGAATTTAGTGTAATGACTCAGAAGTGTGGCTGATGATATAAAATTGATAGCTGTTAAAAAGAATTTTTTGAAAAGAGCAGCGAGCAAACATAAACCTGAATACGTGAGAAATAAAGACATTAGAACAATCTGAAACCCTATAATTAAAAAGGCAATTATACAGTTCCCAGAGGACGACTAGACAAGCCTGCCTAATAGACAGATCAAGTATTGTTTGCAGATGGTATTCTGAAATATACAAACTAGTCAACATATGGGACAAAAAACTAACAAACCATCAGCAGATGTAGGTATAAACAATCGGAAACGAATAAGAATTGAAAGTTTCAGCAAGAGAGAGAGGTATATAGCTCGATTCCCGACGCTCAAATCAACATAAGGAAGGGCGAGAGAAGAAGAAAGTCGATTGAAATTTTTGATAAACCTACCTGGAGGTGAATTACTAATATAGGAGACTTGATTTCACATGAAAATATTCAGACAAAAACATTCCTACCAATTGCCACAGTGCTATTATGTCTGAACAAATATTTTTCATTTCAAGCAACTTAGCAATGGTGTAAAAGCAGAAAACGATCGTAACAAACTAACAAAGATTCGATGGAAATTAGGAAAAAGTTATAGATTTCTTCATTATTCAATTGAAAATGTAAGCCTCCACACATTTGATGCTCGTTACCTATATTCGTTATTTATATGTTATTTAGGGAAAAATATATTAATTTACATTTAGTAATAATTATAAGTATTGACATGAACTTACTTGAAAAATTGCGAGTGGCCAGCATTGTAGTAAGGATAGCACCCTAAAATTGACAGTGTAACAAATAAACGCACTATGTTGACAGGTACCAAAATATTACCTTGAGTTTACGCCTTGCATTGAATTTCTTGAGACAGTCCACGGTTTCTTGTCTGTGCACCACCGATGCAACACGTTCTCTTTGCTGAAAAACAAAAAGGGCAAATCAACAATGAGACGAAATAATACGGGCTGACGTAATTAGAAAAAGCACGGTGGTTTTCAAAGGAAAATATCCTCAGGCTACAATTAAAAATGTACGATGAAATTGTTGTTGGCTCTTGCGAGGTTCTTTGAACATTTGACTAAATAGGCGCCGCTCTTTCCATTAAGGAGACGTTAATTGGAACTTCAATTCAATGGCCCAAGTGACTGAGACCCTTGAAAATATATGTTTAGCGGGACAACGTACTGAGTGCTTGATAAAACTGGAGTGCTTAATAGCTTTCACTTTCTAGACAGTTTTTTAACAACATTAACGTATGTGTCAAGAGCTATTTGTATATTAGCAGTGTTTCATGGATATTGAAGCAGGGAGAATTCAAAAACGATTTTGTTATAACAGTTATACCCTTAACTAGTGGCGTAGTCAGGATTTCAGGGGACAAATATCAGAATTTATCAATTTTTTTTCTGTCGCGTCATCTGGATGTTAAAATAAAGGCCGTGGCCTCAGAGCTCTCTTCTTGGCTGCGCCACTGCCTTAGGTGGCCCCTGCCTTAAGTGACAAAATATGGAAATTCTGTGAAGATATGAGTTTATCAGAAGCAAAAGTTATTCCATAAATAAAAGTTCCATAATGAATTAAGAGACTTGAAACTATTTTATGGACAATCTTAACATCACGAGTTTTTCAAAGATTTTAAAAACAGAACATTGGGCATTTTAAGTGAAACCAATATATGTTATTAGATTCATCAATTAGCTAGAATACTATAGTATTTACGTCTACAACCTAATATTCATAACAGTTATGACATTTTGAGTAACATGGAATAGTGGTAGGTTCTTTCATTTGAATTCCTTGACATGCCAATCTTTTGTACAAATTTTCCATACCCACTTGATTGGACTCTTTGGACAATACTCTACAACCTGCTGACTTTATTGGGGTGGAAGCTGCTCAGTTTTTACTATTAATAATATTATTCTGTTATGAGTTAACAATATTCTGCATGAGGATTTTCAACCAGAAGGACCAAAAAGTAACGAGGAATGAAAGAGATGCAACAATTTTACAGAATTCATCTCAAAATATTGAGTACTATATTTGTAGATCTGACGGAATTTTACCCCAGGTTATCTAGAACTAACATCAGTAACATCCATTGCCAAAAATGCATCTCAAAAACTTGATTTTCTGTTTCATGCCAAGATCTATTTTACTTCCCAAATTGCTTAAGATCTATATGCACAGATGTATCCGACGAACTACACTAAAACATTAGATTATGTCTAAAAAAAACAGCGATGTATTTCGTCGGTTTTACCTCGCTCACAAACTCACTCACTTCTACAAAACATCGCAAAAAGTTGGAGAAATATCTACACTGGAGACTATTTTCATGGCTAATGCTTTTTGAGATATTATCAGTTAGTGCATCGTTAGTTGGCCTTTTTTATAGATATTTTCATGGTCGATATAATTACAAAAATAATTACTCAAAATGAGTGACGTAGGTTATTCTGTGACAGATACAAAAGCATGCAGTGCTAAATTATCAGTGATTCCTCATTCAGTTGTTTTTCCTTCAAGATTCAGTATTACATGGCTTTTTGCCACTCTGCATTTGAAGACCGTCGACGTAGGCTTGGAACCAGATAGATAGATATATAACAGGGGCCTCGCGCTATGCACCTGCCTACCTACGCCACTGCCTAGGAAAATAATGTCAGTAAATCATAAATTTTATATTGATTTGTGATGAGACTCTTTCAATATTATTGCTTCATTTGTAGTATGTTTATTCGGTAACCTATAGTTACGCGTTATAATAAATAGTTAAGAAAACAAGCATGAATTTAGGCAAATTCTGAGAAATTTTAAGTAGCAGTGTGAAAACTTTAATAAGGAGGTACCTAACAAGAAATTTCAATGAACTACATCCCAGTAAGGCAAAATCTGAAATTGGAAAGAGGTGCAGATTGCATGATGGTGTCATAATTTATAATCAATTACCTAACCGTTTGAAAAATATAAAACATCTATCGAAGTTCAAATCACAACTGAAAGAGTATTTCCTAGTTTCTTGATTTTTATAATTTTGTCAGATTTGACAATTTAATTTAATTTGTATTCATTTATCCTATACACATATAATATAGCCAATTAATCCTTGACTTCGTTGTAAAAACATTTAATGTTTCTTGGGTGAATAAAAATTATATAAATGTATCGACTGTTAAAATTCTTGACAAGCAACAAACCTTAGCTGTATTTGCTAACCTTGAATGTTATCATGTCTTTACATTCCATGTTAGAATAACTAATATTGCCCTTTTCTTTTTTCAGAAATGATCTGAAAGCTTTAGTATAGGATGAGCTTGTTCTATCATTGTTATATGTCCCACAGCACATCTGTTTTGTTCAGATTGACTCAAAAGCTTAAATTTTTGAGTCTATTTTCGCCAGTCTAGAAACCTATTTTTACTAGGAACGATTCTTTCTAAAAGCAACAACATTCAAACTCATCTCCTGCGAAGATTTTTTATAGACTCACAACTTTAAGAAATGTAAAAAGTATAAGCCCTATTTCCAATATCATCTCCCTCCACATTTTTCTCATGATATTGTAAGATTTTACTTTGTGAATTGCGCTGAATAATTTTGCTTAATGGATCAACAAATAGTGAGTGTTTGAGCGTTGAAAATGTTTTTCATTATTTTAGGTACTTAACATCATTCAATTTATAAATGTAAATTTTTGCATTAATGAATATAATATTAATATGGAACTTCAATTCCTAGGAAGGTATGCAAATGTTTTGCATATAAGATATTATTTGAATTTTATGCACTGTTCATGGAAATGGTTATTTTTTCAACCTTCAATCAATGGAGATATGTGATATGTACTTACGCAGATCCATGGGTGTTTCAAAGCTTCTGCTGCTGTGATCCTTTTCGCAGGATTGACGGTTAGCATTTGGTTGATGAGATTCTTTGCTTCCGGTGTCACGGTGTCCCATTCGGGACTCGGATACTGAGGAAAAATTACGTCCAAATGAAAATCAAGATTAACTACTGATTTTTAATAAAATAAAATTATATCTGAATTGTTATCGAAACAACAATAATTTAGATCAGCTTATAAGTACCAACTGCCACAACTAGCACTTGATTGTAAGTTCAGAAAACAATTTTCAACACAAACATTGAAAAAGAATTGAGTTTTGCAGGTACAATTTTGAAGTATTGATAGGTATAAAAGCTTTATAGGGTGTTCTTATATATCATGCAGTTATAACTGGTGTGAAAACTCTTTTTTTGAATGATGAAACCCAAGATTAGTTCATTTTAACATTGGTTATTGCAAATAAACAGTTTTAAAATTTTATCTTTGGTGGATGTAGAAATACTTAAATATCTGGACATAAAAGTCTCGTAGGTTGAAGCAATTGTCTACATCCGAGTAAGTTTAAAATTTACAGATTTAACCGGTATAAGAAAAATTTTATTGTTTGCATTCGAACAGACAGTATTTTTATCACTTATAACACAAGAGCTTTTTTTATCAGGATAAATTGACAGTTTTTGTGAAAGTTTTTTGTTGCTGAGTTACTGGACGAATCACATTACCCCTCTATAAAACGACGAGTCCACAGGATGAGTCATTTTATCTAGCAATTTGATGAATCCAATTACCATGCAGCAACTGAGTTGAGTTAGATAAAATAAACGTCAAAAATATTTTTTTAAAAAGGTTTTATTTAAATGCGCTAAAAAGAAGAAAATAAAATTTAAAGTGAATCTAACCCATCATTTTATTACATTATGAAATTTTGTATAATCACGAGAAGTAGATACATACCTACGTATTTCTCATAAATTAAATTTAAAATCACCTCAAGATTTATTCTCGTAACAAACTTATATCACATACAATAAATTTTGTAATGTAACAAAATTATAAGTTCTATTCATTTCGATTCAGTTTCTTTTTGAATGCTTTTTTAGGGAAAATATTTTCACGTTCATTTTCTTTTATACTTTTGAGCGTTATAATTTGTTCAGTTATCTGTCTGAATATTTGCACCATGTACCCAGCTTCTCGTTAGGCATCCCACTTTGCTAGATACATACATGTAGGTCAAGATAAGAAAATTATCCGACGATTCGATGTTTTCTCTGTTCTCTGGGATATCTGTATGAGATGACAGGGTGGTGAAAATTTTTGAAAGTGAATCGTCTAACTATCTCAGGTTTTTCACTACTGTCACCGAATTTTTCGATTTTATTTTCGCGTGTATCCGCAACTTTTTTCGAGAAGGATGGGGGTCCGACCAACATTTTTTCGTCATAATTTTTATGTCCGTAATCATTGGAAAATTTCCCGAAATCCTATGCGTTCTATGTAGTCTTCTAGAAGCAGGAAGAAGGAAAAATTATTTTAGAATTAAATTAGTCACGGTCAGATATTTAACATCATTTTACGGATTTCTCCGATTTTAATTTTGCGAGTTTGCACAATTTTTTTGTAAAAGAAGAAGGAGGTTGAAGCCTTTCGATCAACATTTTTTGCCGTAATTTTCAATATCCGAAGTTGACGGAAATGTTTCCAAATTCACATGCTTTCTTTATCTAAACTTCAGGGTGGTGTGGGTGAATTTTTCCCCGATTCTTTGACTAAACTAAATATAGATTGAATTTACAGTTGGGGAATTACAATTAAGAGACTATTCTATCATTACTGAACATTTCAACCCTCCACAAACGAAGAATAAGAACTGACCTAATTAACTTGTTTAAAATACTCAATAAGCAAATCTCATGTCATGTTATTGAACTTTAGAGTACCCTCTAGATCCACGCGCACCACAGACCTATTTACAATACCTTTTCATCACACAAACTATGGGCTTAACAATTCATTAACTCGAATAATTAGACTGGGAAATGAATATTGTATTCATAACTTGAATATTTTTAATGTATCTCAAGATCTTACCAATTATTGTAAATACAAAATTCCATAACTGGTTACTTTATGTTTATATGTACTTATTTTATCTTACTCAATTAGTGTCTGCGTATTTTGATGTATTTGAGGTATTTTAATGTATTTGATGTATTTTAAAGTATTTGAAGTAGGTAGTTTAATGTATTTTAATCATACCAATGCCTTTCTATTGTATAATGGGGTTATCCGCATATAATAAATAAATAAATGAATAAACTGGCCTTAGATTTAATCAAAGAATCGGGAAACATTCGAAGAGTTTTAGGTTGAATAAACAGGATTCAAACTACGCCAAACATCTCAATGACAATAAACATACATTCATACAGAATCCTGAAATTTTACATATTTAACCTAAAAGTCGGAAGTTGATCATATTGGAATCTATAGAAATAAAGAGACACCTGCGTGACAATACAATTTAATTCTTAATGACCAGGTAAATTTGTATAGTTCCCCAATAATAAACTAACTCATTAACAACAACTCAACTGTTTCCTGATGTTTACAATTACTTGACATTAGTATTATTTTTTACCTGAACTTATATTTAAATTTAAGAGACAGTCTCGAATAACAACAGTATATAACTTGTCGCACAGATGATGGCACCATGTGTCGAACCAAACTTGTCAGCTCAATATATATAGTATATATTGAATACACACAGTGCATATCATTTAAAACGAGCCACCCTGAATAACTTTCGGTGCAATGATTTTAAGGAAAAATAAAAAAATACGTCAACAATTGCATATTTTGACATATTCACATTTGATCTAACTTTCTCTATCGTACCCCAAGAGCATGTCACCATTTTTTTTAAGGATCACCCTATATTGTTTCACATTATTAGATGCTCCATGATGAGCAGCTTTCAACAAAGTACAAAACATATGGTCTGAAGCTTTTGGTTCGGGAGTTACACATTATTTGATTTGAAAACGATCCACCCTGAATAACTTTTGAAACAATGATTTGCAGTAAAAATAAAAAACAGGTCAACAGGAGGCCACATTTTGAGACAAATATGGAAGCAATAAATCAGAAAAAGAGATTTTTTATTAAATTCTTGAATCAAAATCTGATGCCTTGACAACGAGAAGAAACAAATTTTCTATAGTTCATGATCAAAAACGAGCTTCCATTGCCGCCCTCACATAGTTGAGAATCTCGGGAGTTATTTCTCTGCAATGCCTCATGATATTCTCTCTCAAATCTTCTTATGTTGTTGATTCTATCTCATACACTTTAGACTTCTAATGACCCCATAGAAAGAAATCTAAAGGAGTGAGATCCGGAGATCTTGGCGGCCATTCTGTAGGACCTCTTTTGCCAATCCAACGACCAGGAAAATTATCATCCAAAAATTGTTGCACTGGAGCTGCACCGTCCTGCTGAAAAACTATTTCGTTTTCGAATAAATCCATATCCTCCTCAATTGCCCTATATTGATGCACGGTATTATTCGATTTCCAACATATCCAAATATTTCTCACCAGGCAAATTATAATCGATAAAAAAAAGGTCTTATGATGTGGTCACCTAAAATTCATGCCCAAACATTCAGTTTTTTAGGTCGTTGAGTATGAACTTGACGGTATAAATGAGGATCCGTCTCACTCCAATATCGACAATTTTGCCGATTCACCTCTCTATTCAAACTAAACGTACTTTCATCCGAAAAACAAATTTTATTCAAGAAATTTTGATGCAAGTTGATCCGTTCAGTGAGACTTTCACAAAACTCGATACGTATATCGAAATCATCTTCGTTCAATTCATGAACTAGTCTAATCTTATATGGATGAAATTTGTACTAATGAAGGATCCTGAAAACATTTGTACGACTGATTCCTGATTCTCGAGATAACTTAGTAAGAGATTGCGTATTCTTCATTAGTCCAACGTGCCCTAAATCTGCAATAGAAATAGATTCATCGTTGACAACTCCTGAACGGTTATCCTTTTTATTGTTAACAGATCCAGTTTCCATAAATTTGTTCAACAATTCCGAAACGTATTTGTGTCGTACATTTCTTCCTGGATGATTATCATCGAACATACGGGCAGCAGCTATAGCACTATTTCCATTGTGGTAGTATTAACTCACCTTTTTGAATCCGTTGATTATGTCAAAATTTCTCCCCCTGTATACTATTGTTGAGGTGTTTTTTAATTTTTCCTGAAAATCATTGTACCAAAAGTTATTCAAGGTGGCTCGTTTTAAATGGAATGCACTGTATATTTTTCAGTGTAAATTAGGTATGTTTTTATTTCCTCTCTATTAATCAATTTAAATATTCATTCTGTTCAAGTAAACTGAAAAAGAACTCATTAGGTACTGATTGTCTCAAACATTGATATTGGAAAATTTGATCAAATGTTCATAAATATTTTCTACAATTTTTTTCTTCAATTCAATTGATCTATGTCTATTGATCTATGCCAATTGATCTATTATCATTAATGGGAATAATAAACATAATGGATAATTCGGAAGTTGCCAATTGCCACCTAATTTCAGTTATTGAGGGATATTTTTCGTTGGAATAGTATAAGTTGTGAACGATATGAGATTGCGTTTTCATTGGAAAGCACAAGATTATTTTTTATACTCACATCGTATGCTCCAGCTTTTATCTGTGCGTATAACCTATGTTGATCTTCATCCCAGAACGGTGGATAACCAACGAGCAGAATGTACAAAATCACTCCACATGCCCATATATCCACTGGTTTTCCATAAGGTTCCTTTTTCAGTACCTCTGGTGAAAGGTACCCTGGTGTTCCTGCAAATCCGAACCATGCCTGCTGCTCGCCCTGCACTTCTATCGCCAGACCAAAATCCGCTAATTTTACAGCTGCACCTTTTTGTTTACTAGCTAATAAGAGGTTTTCAGGCTGAAAAGTATAAGACAATATTATTGTGGTGATAGTAACGAAGAACTAGTTTCATTTAAATATTTAAATATCACAGCTTCAATAAGGAAGGTACGCAGTAGCAAAAAGTGTTCACCATTTACTAACTGTTTATTGCAGCTTCAGATACACAAGAGACGTGAAATTCACATTCATGAGTGAAGAGATAAATGACGATTCTGAAAAAGTGCCAGAAATAGTTACGAAAGCTTGTCATACTGGTTTCTAGTAGAATTTGGCTAAAATTTGTGAATATAGGGTGTTCCAAAGGATATGTCGCAAATGAAAAACTTTTATATTATAGATATGTACATGTAGTTTCGACAAAAGATAGTGATTATTAAGAAACTTTCTCTTAATAAGTTACGGGAAAAAAGTTAAGAAAAACGTACTTGATTGTATATTATGATACAAGTGAACTCCGCTTTTAGTCGTGTCCTTAAACGTTGCGAGGTTTTTTAAGGCAGTTTACACAGGTATCATGGTACGATATTTTTTATCATGTCTGCATCGTGACTAAAAACAATGCTGGGAATAGTAATTTAATCAACTAGTGTATTAATGAAGGCAAATAATGATCAAGATATTTTAATGCGTGAGCGAAGCGAGTTCAATAATGTTCGAGATCATTAATCGCATTTTAATATACGTGTTGATTGCAATATTTTTCCGTCGACCTCACTCTTGTTGAAATGAAGGAATTCTTGATTAGAAGATATTCAATCAATGGAATGAACAGTCGTTACAAACTCTTCCTTTAATTATTAATAGTATTAATCCATTAATATTAATATTTCTATTAGTAGAATTAGAGAATCTGACAGAAGGTACAGAAAAAGTATATTTTTCTACGACCATAACACAATACTGCTATTTCATAACCTTTTTTTTTAATTAAACAATGAGGTACATTATATGTCTTCAATTTCATTTCCCTACCTGATAAAACAATGAAGTCATTGTGTTTTTATTTTACCATTTATCACATCTCCCAAGATCAATCATGGTAGCAGAGAGTCTATGAAAAATAAATTTGATGTCGCCAATAAAATACTGAATTCTATTAATGAATCTGAAAACCTGTCATCTACGTCAAGATCCTATAAATACTCTGGAGCACAAAAAATATAAACATTTCATTGACGTGCCCAGATGCTTCAAATATAATATTTAATCACTGTTACAATATAACTGAATATTGTTAATAATTAAATTATAATTTGACATTTTTAATCTAATTAAATTTAAAGTTCACAATTTTGTTGTAAAATTATTTTGCTATAAATGTTATAGCCGTAGAAAAAGTATAGTATATAACTTGCACGAAATGCTCATTTCGTGCTAGTTATACAATATGAAATCGAATATCAGTAGGTGCCTTAATAGTCGATTTCGAAAAATCATGCATTAATGACAAATCGGCCATCAATAGGGGTTATTAATGGGGTCATCAATGGTCGATTTCGTTTGCATTGAAGAACATTAAACAGACGTTACTACGAGGTCGACGGAAATGATTATTAGATGAGGATTTATTTTATTATATCTAATCCAGTAAGTAATGGATATCTGATGTCACGTATTGTTGAGAAGATGCTTATTTGACATTTCATATGATAAAACTCAGAACTTGGTGTAGTTTCTAACCTACAACCTTTCTAGCACGGCGTGTTTTAATCTTGAACCTGAATCTGTTGCTCAAAAAATATCTTATTCCTTTGGAGTTAACGTGACCGGCAAAATAGAATTTGCTCAACGCGTGCAGCCCATGAAGGCAAATCCAAACAGACCTAAAAACATATTCGTTGGTTTCAACTCCAAATAAACGACAATACGAAATTGGATGGAGAAATACTCAACTACATCAATTTTTATTCTATTCAAAGCATTCTTTGAAAAAATAAATCAATTCCAACCCTCTTCAAGTGCTACCACTTCAACTATTTTGAGTGGTACTTTTTGAACGGGCTCAAAATTATCTATTCAATGGGATAAAAACATGTTAATTTGAGTTAATAGTTAAAAATATTTCATTTTAAAGGGTTTACGACATGGTTTTATCTGTTCACTTGTTCGAGAGATAAATACCGAGTTGTTCGAACATTTTTTCTCAAAGGTCATTAGATCTTACCGCACGTGAATTTTTCTGGATATATCTCATTTCCAAAGTTAATGGACATAACCTGAATGAATCTTTTTCCGAATCTACGTCAAAACATTGATAAAAAATATGTTACAATCGATAGAATGA
Source organism: Chrysolina americana (assembly GCA_958502065.1). Lineage (NCBI taxonomy): Eukaryota > Metazoa > Arthropoda > Insecta > Coleoptera > Chrysomelidae > Chrysolina > Chrysolina americana. The sequence continues at coordinate 74,052,353 of OY293412.1, forward strand.
ATAATGTCGAGATAAAAGGAGCAACTGAAAAAAAAAATGAAAATTAGATATCTGTTTCTCAAAAAATATCGGATTCCTTTGGAGTTAACGTGACCGGCAAAATAGAATTTGCTCACCGCAACATAATCGTTGGTTTCAACTCCAAAAAAACGAGAGACGAATTTTTAGCATTAGCTAAGCAATTTCGTCAGAAAGGTATCAACCTTAAAAGCGGCGTCAGTATTGATGATGATCTAAAAAATTTGTATTTTAATGAACATCTTACATTGCATAATAAGTTACTCTTCAAAGAAGCATGAAATGCATCAAAATCCAAAAATTTATTAATTTGTCTGGGTGAAAAATGGAACAATTTTTATGCGTAAAGACGAAAGATCTCGTGTGATTGTTATCTGAGAATTTGTAAATTCTTACATAATTATAAACTATTAATTTAAATCATATATGGAACTAGGTACTGTTTTACGGCCAAAACGAGCGCGGATTCCGAACAAAAACTGTTTTTAGTAATGAACTGATTGATTCCTCACAATATAACATTTTCCGCCGAGATAGAGAGTCAACCTTAATCTCTAAAACTGATGATGGTGGCGTAATGATTGCAGTACGAAGTAAATTTAATGCTGTTTCACAAACTAAATGGCATAGCGATGCCGAAGACGTCTGGGTCACTCTTAATTGATTTTTTATCCACTGGAGAATTCTTGCAGTACAATTATGATAAAAATCACAATGATAGAACTCTGGACCTCCTGTTTTTTAATATCGATAATTCGTATCATAATTTGTGTGTGAGTGATTCATTGTTAGTACCAATTGACAGTCATCATCCTGCAATTGAGTTCTACTTAAAGAGCTAATTATATAGAACTCAATGCGTTTTTGAATGAATTTAATTGGCCTGAGTTGTTTGCTCATCAGGGTGTTGACAGTGCATTGAGTATTTTTTATGAGAAGTTAGAAACTGCTATTAACCGTTTTGTACCCAAAATACTAGTGAGATATAAAAAATATCCCGTATACTGTATGCCTACTATAGACTGTATAAGACAGAAAAATAAAGTTCACAAGAAATGGAAACTGTACCATGATTTGGCTTATTATAACGAGTTTACATACTTGAGACGTCGTAGCAAACAGATGATAAGGTACGATTATGAAATCTATATACAAAACATGAAAAATAATATACAGGTTGATGTAAAAAAAATTTGGCGCTTCGCATCGAACTCAAAACATCGATACCTACAGCGAACAAAGCTCTAACTAAAATTACAGCTATTTTCAGTTATAGGTGTAGGCGTATTCAGCTTAAATAACTGATGCTGACGATAAAAAAGCCGTAACTCTAGACCAAGTAGTTACGAAGAAATCTACTTGAAAAAAGTTGTATTTCGACTTAAATATTACTTCAGTATTTCGGCTCTCCTGAAATATGATGAAAAATTAGTTACGTCTTTGTTCGTGTTCGTGGTTCAGGAATCCCATCACTAGTAACCTACAACGATGAGCAAGCAACAAAAAGTGACGAGATGTGCAATATGTTCGCAACTTTTTTTCAAAGCGTTTATGAGCGATACCAACAGGTACCAATGAAATTGCCACCAAATTCAAATAATTTGCTGATTAATACATTTTATTTTAAAAAGGAAATAGTTTTGAGCAAGATTACTTCTCTAGATGAGAACAAAGGAGGTGGTATAGATAACATTCCGGCTTATTTTGTGAAAAAGTGTGCAAACAGTTTACATGTTCCCCTTACATTGTTATTTAATCTAAGTATTTCAGTCTGAAAGTGATAATTCAAACGAGATAGAATATAATACTCTTTTGGGAATAATATCTTCTCACACGTATGGGAAACAACCAAGGCATGCGAAAAAGTACAGTTTTTCGCATTCTGAATAACGACATTCATTATACTCATGCTAATTTGCTACGTTGATTTCATGACCATTTTATGGCACTGATATTTCGACATGATTCCTATCTATTTTTGACAACGAACGGGTGCCTCCATACAAGTCGAGGAATAATCGAGTTTCAGTTATCCTGGCTGACAGCATACGTCCGAACATTTTCCTATTTCCTTTGTTTAACGTAGCCCCTATCCTACTGACAATCAGAATTATGTCATGGGAGTTGTTTGCATAAATTTTCACCTCTCGTCTGTGTAACGAACATAATTGTGTTGCGAAGTACACTGAAAAATGATAATAGATAAATTTACATTCAAAGTCTTTGAATAACTATGTATCGCTCGATCCAAAAGTCGAAGTTCCGAACATATTTGCGTATTAAATTATGATGATACGGAATACATTCCTAGTCAGACCCTGTGTTTGAAACTCAGATACTTCTGGATCATTTGTCCAAATAACAACTCCCCACGCCGTGTAGACAATGACTATTGGTTTCGAGAATCATGTGCCCTGAGCAGGCGAAGTGAACCAAGGATGACGGCCTTCTGCATTCATCCGGCAAAAAATTCTGCCATATGATTTTCAGGTACGAGAGCAGTGTATCTATCATTCTAGCAAGAACCACTGTTATCAGAACCACCATTTTAACAGAATGGTTTGGTAGAGCTTGCGGAGTTCGAAGAGTAGATCTTGATATTCAGTCAATTATTTCTCCTCTTTTCGAATGATGTTCATTTCGCCACAAGCCAAAAACTCAATGACGAAAATCGTCATGGTCTGTTTGGTCGAGAAGGATTACATCAGGCTTATTGGCTTGTATTTGCCTGAGGGTCGGGAATGAGTAGGTTCGGCATACCATACGAGTATCATAGATGGTAGTACAACGTGGATATAGGCTGAGACCGCATGAATTGGACAGGCTGACCGCAAATGTATCATGGTCTCAGCTGCCCCATGACACACTCTGCATGTCAGGGGCCTCTATACCCATCACGCCACTACGGTAGACGAGGGTGTTGAAGACACCATCCTGGCAGGCCATTATGACTCACTCGGTTTCCGACTCCAGCCCTCTGGTTTCTGGATAAGCTACGGTATTCAATATTCTTGAAGAAGACCCCATGCATTGACTTATTCCTATGCAGCTGTAGGAGACCGTCACTTTGACGGGAGATTTTTCTGAACGGGTTCCAACTTGGTGACAGAGTATGGGTTCGTCCGTTCAGTGTCAAATCCGAGACCGAGTTCATCTGCTTTACGGGATGCTGCCTTGAAAAGAAATGCTCTAATCCCTGATTTTTCGTGATCGCAGACTAAGCCGAGAAGTGGATCTGAACCGTGGACAGTTTAGGACGCAAACTCCAATGAAGATGCATCATTGTTGTCGCAGCTCTCTCATCCTGCGTCCTTGAGGAAGGAAGTAGTAAAGTAGAATCAAAACGGCAAGCATATTTCTTGCAGCAGATTTGTTCTTCCCAGTTCTGATGACCAGCTCTATCAGAGTTTATGCTAATACTTGCCGCGGAGAGAGTTTTTAAGAGCGGTTACCTCGTAGAAGCGGCGTTGCTCCACCCCAATATAATGTATGATGCTTTCGTCTTCAAACTGAACGTTTTTTCCTCCGTATTCCCAGCATCGTCCTCTTTTGAAATGAACCGTGGCACATTTTTTGGTCTCAAACTCCTTTCCGATAGCATGCGTGTACTCTTACACCACCATTAAGGACTGATGAAGATTATTTTCTCCCGAAGCATACAGTTCGAGGCCATTCCTGTAAAACAGATGGGTGATCTAATGCCTTCGGTTGCTGGAGGTGGCGTAGTTGTATCCACGGGTCTTCTGTAGGGCAATGGAAAATTGCAATAGGAAGATGCAGAAGAGGGCTGAGGAAGTCTCCCTGAAACGTGCTCTCCTGAAGACAAAATGGTATTTTTGGACTCTAACTTGACTAGACCTCATGGTGAAGCAAGTCCTCCAGAGCGGCATCGGCTGTCCAATACATTTCACTATTTGATCGGTTACCGCAAGGCATCTGAGCAAAAGCATGATGCGCTTATGCGATGTTGTATCAATCGCCTAGCGATATTCGAACCAGGCCATTATAAAGGCTTATACTGTACTCAGTCCTGTGTGATACATCTCCTCACAGCCAGCGACCCCCTTCTTTGACCCTCGCTCATACATCGGATTAAATGCGGAGAGTATTCGCATGTAGAGGATGCGGGTAAACATCTTATAATATGCATTCAAACATTCGGATTAGAAAAATATTCGTTTTGGGGGATTAGCACGGTTCTTCCTCGACAAACCAATCCGGAATATGTTGCTACCCATCTAGCCATGAGTTGTGTTGGGTGCTTGGAAATTGTTTCCACTAATAGGTAATAGTTATCTACAACACGTGGACGCTTTAAAAATAAGTGAGAAGGTTTATAGCAGAACTTTATGTTTTCCTTCTTACCCGCCTCACTAACGACTTTTCTGGAGTCACCTATCAAGACAGTGCTATTTAATGGTAAACAGTACGGCTTGATTTAGTATGATTTAGTATTTAGCCTGTGCGGGTAGAGGACGGCTATTGTTATTATTTGCCGTGGCGCTTCGGGGCGACTTACTGATGTTTTCGGTGGTGTATTCACTTTTCAGCTGTAGGAAAACCTGGAAAACCTACAGCACCACCCCGGTTGGTCGGTGCGCACTTCAAGCTAGCACCAGACGTCGGGATTGGTATCTAGGCAACTCACATCACACTTGATTCACACAACAAGGCATGTGGCCACCTAAAGAGACCCGTGTACTTGAGAAAAAAGATTTCGTACCCGAGCCTCGAATGTTTGTCTGAGCTAGAAGACCTAAGAGACCTAAGCCACTGAGCCACCGACCGATCTTAGGTTTCATCTTGTGTAAGCGCCGCTCATGCCTCCCAATCAGACGGGCGGTAACACTCATCTCTGTTTGAGACATAGTCTAAACCGCGTCATATACGGCAGAGTTGATTTGCCAGCTGTCAGCCTCTTCTGAAAGGACATCGTGAAGCTCCGCTTCCAAATGTGCCAGTTTGTGTGGCTTCAGGGGCTTGGTGTCATGAAGCGCCCTGCGGTTCTCATGCCTTCCGTTGGCAGAATGATGTGGGCCTTTTGTACAACCAGACCAACAAATGGCATATTTGCCACTTCTGCCACTCACTTAACCGGCTTGGTTAACTTGGTTTCGTCACTTCAAATTATGCTTTGAAGAAAACAATCATCATCCTAAGAGAAACTCAAAAAAATCAATTCTCCTCTGATCATCACTAACATATACTATTATAAGAACTTCTTCAATAGTATCCCAAATGTAACATCCCAAAAACAACTTTGACAGCAGAACAACAAAAAATCCTTGGACTCCTAGCATAAAATCATCAACACTCTTCTAATCCACTCGGCATCCCATGGGACTTACATAACCTATATCCGCCTCAACATCAATAAAAGATTCAATAAATCACAACGTTTTCAGGTGAGCATCCACCGAGTCATATCTTATTGTCAAGTATTACATGCAATTTTGAGAGAGCAGTATAATATTTTTTTTTCTGGAAATATTTCAGTGTATTTTTATATTATATAAAGCACACTGATAAGCATACTGATAAAAATACCATTCATTTTCTTGTATTTTCTTTTATTGCTTAGTCAAAAAATTAAATATATATTTTTTTCTATAAGAAATGTACCAGTCAGGCCCTTTCCCCGGAGCCCCGACACTTCCGGAGGGCGCGCTGGTGTGTCATTAACCCCAGTAAACGCTCCCGCCGTCCTTGGGGTGAGTGATTACTGGGTCCGAGAGTCATGTGCCCTGAGAAGGCGGAGTGAACCAAGAATTACGACTTTCTGCATTATTCCGACTAAGTTTTCTGCCGCATCATGGCAAGCTGGTATGATTTTTATTTATTACTTTATTATTATTATTAACTGACTTAATACCAATACTTAGAGAGTTCAGAAACCGATTTGAAATGAAACAATTTATATATTCGTGTTTCACAAGCCTCAGAATAATGAAAATTAGAATATCTTTTCAAAGCAGAAATCGTATTACATCCCATTTCCTTTAAATGAACAATGAAACGGATTTAACAGTTATCACAACTGATGGGACAGGAAAATTTCGAAAACTATCTTGAAATATAGTAGTTTCACACAGTTCTCCATTATTTTAAGAAAAATTTGATGTTGCTACGGAATGTTATATTTTGATATACTTTTTGAAGCACCCTGTGTACCAAGACGATTGTATTCACATTTACTTTCAACATTTTTTCAATAATACTTCAACATGTCTGTGGTAAAGTTTTTGGCGTATGCATAAGAGCTATAATTCTGAGGGTCTGTAACTGTGTAGAGAATGAAAAACAATCCTCGAAAACCGTATACAGGGTGGGGCACCGAAAACGAAACAGATCGAATATCTTCAAAAAACATGTGTTGTAAAGAAAATGCAAAAACACGTCGATTTTTAATCCACCCGCCATCTTGTTTTTTGTATCGACAAAAAAATCATAACTTCCGACCCTGAAAATCCCCACATACTAATTTTGATTCGAAGCGGACCATAATTACAAATTTCGTCCGCCATCTTGGAGCCACCATCTTGTTTTGTTTTGCATTGACAAACAATTTACAATTTCCGAACCTGAAAACCACCACTTATCAAGTTTGAATCAAATCGGACCATAATTTTAAATATTGTCTGCCATTTTGGAGCCGCCATTTTGTTTTTTCCTTTGAAAAATTTCCTACTGTATTGTCACCGAATTTATGTCAAATTAGCTTGCAAATGAAGTATCACAATTTGGAATACAGATCAGTTGTTTTTTCCGCAAGAGGGTGCCAAAATAGAAAGTTGGGTAGCGAAAATTGACATGGCTGAATTCCTTATGAAATTACCTTTTTAATTACGTATCACACTTACTACTTTCCCTATTCAAATTGTTTGGGTGATAGTGACCAAGGGGTGGGGGGAGAGGTATGACAGTTGAGGTTATGATAGGAAGATGTCCCCCTTGGATTAAAAATCGACATGTTTTTGCATTTTCTTCACAACACATAATATGTGTTTTGAAGATCTTCGATCTGTTTCGTTTTCGGTGCCCCACCCTGTATACAATATTATTCACAAAGTGTTCATAAACTCTTATTGGGATTTCTGAAAAAAATGTGTAGCCCATTTGAAATTAGAAAATTTATAGAAACTTCCGGTACAACCGGAAATGGAGAAAATGGAAATGGGAAAAGGAGAACCAACGAAAATATTTTAGATGAATCCAGAATGTCATAAAAATTCAAGGAATTGACGAGATATAATGTTCATTGTGAATTGCCCTGATTTAATAAAAAATTTCTAATATTGAAATTAGGTTGAGCGAATCTTCTGTTGAATACACGATGTAAGGAATATGAACTTTTCCTTTCGTTCTGGTTGAACACTACGATTAACTGAACTTTGTTTTATTACTAACTTCTTACCTTGAGATCTCTATGTACTACACCATTTTGATGACAGTGGTTTACAGATTCTAAAATTTGTTGTATACAATGTGAAGCATCCGCTTCTGAATAAAATTCTCTTGCTACGATATCTTCGAATAATTCTCCACCCGTTACCCTGTAACAAAAAAAGGTGAATTTATGGGAATGTACTTCATCGAATTTCAATAACAAATAATACATAGTTCTAAACGAGTGCAATAAACCCATCTCTGCACGCATGCATGTGAAAATTTTTATATGTGGGTTCGTGGCTACATGAATACAGAACAGTAGTTATGACTCGTTTATTCACATAAAAATCAACAATAATTAGTGAATAGAGTGTTTTTGATTAAATTTCAAGAGTTCATCATTCGTCGACAGCTAATTCGTAGTTTCCTACTCATCAGCACGGATTTATGAAGTCTCTCGAAATTATTGTCGTTGTTTCCAAAGCACTTGCATGTAAGATTCGATCATATCCTGTGATACATCAATGTAGCCACGAAAACAAAAATTTCTAAAATGCAAAAATCAAATATGGCGTGTTTGAGAAAAACCAAAATTGAGTATTGTAACTCTGGCATCAAACCGCATGGGAAAATACGATGAAGGATTCCGATTCCTAGTAAAAACGTGACTTATGAATGTCTTGGTTAAAAACGTCTAGTTCTTTCGTTTTCGCTTGAAAAATTAAAATTCACATTTTTTTCAATAACTCAAAATCTGAAAATGAAACTCCATTTTTTTGAATAACTGTTCAGTATGAAATCTTTGCACGAATTCAACCGACCTCGTATCTCTAATAATAACTGTGATATCCACGGTGGAGCTCGAGAAACGGGGATCCGGTATACCAGGTATGCTGAAGTACCCCTATGATCAGAACCACCATTTTGACATGATGGTTTCGGTAAACCCTGCTGAGTTCAAAGAGTAGATCTCGATATTTAATGGGTAGATCTCGATATTCAGTTCGTTTTTCCTCTTCTTTTCGGACGATGTTCATTTCGCCAGGAGCCGAAAACTCAATGAAGAAAATCTTTCTATTTTGATGGTCGAGGAGGACTACATCAGGCTTATTGGCTTGTATTTGCCTGAGGGTGGGGAATGAGTAGTTCCAATAGATTCGGTCTTTTCATCCTCCACAACGGACTCAATATCCCCCGGAGCATAAGGCAACACCGGTGTCTCGTCTACACCGTACGAGTGTCGTAGGTGGTAGTACAACACTCGTAGGTGTTCAAGATGCAGGTAAACATCTTATAACATGCGTTCAAGCATTTAATCGGTCTGTAGTTCTTCGAATCAGACAAATCTCCGATTTTGGAGATTAGCACGGTTCGCCCCTCGACAGACTATTACGGAATCTGCTGCTCCCATTTAGCCATGAGTTCAAAACTTTTGCTAGATGGTGGTGGGTACATGGATATTTTTTCCACCAATAGTTATTACGCCCATCAGGACCTGGAGCAGCAAAGTTCTTCGAGCCTTCGAGGGCTTGTCGAACTTCTTCCAGAGTTATCGGATTGCGCAGTTCATTGAGCTCTTGGATTAGGCGAGAAGGTTTATCGCGTAACTTCATGTTTTCCGCGATGCTTCTCGCTCGCCTCATTATTATTATTATTATCATATTATTATTATGAAGTCAGATGTGGAATCTTCTGCGATTAAAAGACAAACTGAATTCGCTATTTTCCACTGGTCAAAAGGACCTCTTAAAGGTATTTATGTTGAAAAGGAACCGTTCTCAAATAAAAATTAAAAAAATATATTGATTTCTTTGAAAATGAAAAAACCTACTATAAAAATAAAGAATATTTTTGTAATATCTAGTAGAAAACAACTACTTTTCCGGCTAAAGCTACATTGGATATTGAAGTACTCTCGTTCTGCAGACATTCACACCCTTGTATTAAACATCCATTTTTCACACTTGTATCATAAATATATATTTTGTACTAAATTCAATGTCGCATCACGTATGACCATTTCATTAAGTTTTAGATAGCGATAGTTTAAATATGGCTCTATGTATGAGATGTGCATAAAAGTTATAATTCTAGATGTCATAAATATCATGACATTCTCCTGATCTAACAAGTTATTCTAATTTAAGCAGTGAGGGAGATGTTATAATCTCTAACGAGAATTCGTTTCAGATCTTAACTGGAAATCAGCAAACATTCAGAACAGAACAAGATTACTATTTACAGGCGCATTCACCGGGAATCGGCAAACCGGGAGTAATTTAAATCCCGCGTGAACTCGAGTAAATACACCAGTTCGAGGAAGTCGGGTTTGTAACAATAGGACATTGTGGCAAGGTGCTAATTAAGACTACTTAATTAAATTTTCATAATTCAACTAGGAGCAAGGTAGTGAGATGAAGTATGAATGAGGTTCGTAGTACTGCGTGCTGTTGGACTTAATGAAACGTGATTGGATATTTATTCATTAGGTACATCCAGATCCCAGATTTAATAAGTTTAAATTTTTAATAGATATCAAAAAAGGTCTTCGGGCGTTATATCTCCCGCAAAGATGAGACTCTATGTCGGACTGCTAGGAAAATACCAAACATCACTGCCAACACTTGCATTGAACATTCTGCTTTGGACATATGAAACAATAATTTGGATGAAGGCAGTGAGATGAAGTGTGAATAAGGTTCGTAGTTCAGTGTCCTGTTAGACATAATAATAATAATAAATGTCTTTATGACCAAAGATTAGAGAATAGAAAATTACATTTTGTTTACATGATTAGGGAGAGATTCAGTTTCTATGTAATTAATAATATCCTTTTCCCGCTGCCGACACTGTAAATAGTCCATACATGCTTAGCAACAAAACAGGTAAATGGCCTATAAATTCGGTTACTAATTCATCTTGACAACGGAATGTAAATAGTGTCATTTACATGCCTAGGGTAATAACGACTTCAACAAGTAATACCATCAGCTTCATTTATATTAATTTTTAGGTTATGAGACTTTTTGAATATTATTGTTGTGAAAGAATACGGGGTACCCTTAAAGGCAAACATCTGTCAGAAAACAACTACTTCCCTGGCTAATACCACGACGGCCATTGAACTACATCTGACAGAGATTTGTGCAACGTTCTTCCAAGAAGACCCCATTGCAAGTGCTTGTCTTGTAAATAAACAGAAGATTATCCTTCATTTGGCTGGGAATGACCACCAGCAGACATGCATTTTTTCTAGGTTTATTGCCTCTCATCAGTGACAGGGTAGGTCGGACAACAGTCTAATTGTCCTGTCCCTGCCAAATGAATAATAATCAAACGTTTAACCAAGATTTCTCCTCGGATGACACTACAATCCACAAAAAAGTTGATCGCAGCGCCATCCGCACGGGAAATCCAGAAACAAGACAAAACACTCCCAAGTAGCACAGACTCCGAGAAGAGTAAACTGTCATAATTCGAACAAAGTTCGAATATATTGTGCCAGAGAGGTATCAACAAAGTGAAAGAATACGGGGTACCCTTCTCTCTAAGCGTTTCCACCAAGTGGAAAATTAAAGGCAAATATCTGTTATAAAACAACTACTTCCCTGGCTAATACCACAACGGACATTGAACTACTGTTTAATTACAAGGCAAGCACTTGCAATTGGATCTTTTTGGAAGAATGTTGCACAAATATCTGTCAGATGTAGTTCAATGTCTGTCGTGGTATTAGCCAGGGAAGTAGTTGTTTTCTGACGGATGTTTGCCTTTAATTTTCCACTTGATGGAAACGCTTACAGAAAAGGGTACCCCGTATTCTTTCACATTGTTGATATCTCTCTGGCACAATATATTCGAACTTCGTTCGAATTATTAAAATATTTATGTTGTCTGTTTATTCGGTAACTTAGTTACGCGACAAGCAACTTAGAATGAAATAGCGGAACGAATAATCATGAAGGAAGGGTAAGAAAACAAACCACAATCCAGACAAATTTTGAGAAATGACAACAAGCAGCGGGAAAAAAAAACGAATAAGTAACACGGAATGTATCGAATATCAACATTCTTGGCAAGCGATAAGCCTCGGCTTTGCCTCGGCTCGTACTCGCTCTCCTCGAATGTTAACACGTCTTTACATTCCGTGTTAATTAAATAACTATTAATAAAATAAGAAATATAAATATAACAGCTAATATACATATGCTCTTTCATCTAGTCCCAAGAAAAATCAATAACAGCAAATAGAAATACAAATAAATAAATTAAATCAGTGTTAATAGGGAAAGTTTAAAATTTTGGCTCTCAGTTATCCAAGAAAAGATACCAGTATTTGTTTAGATGAATAATGGTCAAAAATTACTCGTTCAAGTTTGTGTATTGATGTGTCAACGAAATTGTGAGGTAAGCTGTTTAGACAGATGCTACAGTAAGAAAACGATCGTTTCTTATTTTCAAGTTAAGAGAATGTTCAGTTCTGTATTTTACTTTTATGACACAGATATGGTGGAGAGTTTTCCTTTAGTAGCTTAACATAAAATAGAGTAGGTATGCATTTCTAGACGATTTTTATTCATGTGTAACATTTAGTAATTTCGAATGTGTAACTGATATGCTCAAATTTGTGAATACCAAAAATAAATCTTATTGGCACGTATTTTGCAATATTTGTATTCTATTGATATCGAATAAATTCATACAAGAGTTATATAAAATATCACAAAAATTTTATTTCGATAATACTAATGACTCACATAGCAGAATTTTCATCAAACCACACCATCAAGTTTTTGACATTATCACTAAGGCCGAGTTGTACAATACGAGTTCACCAACGGTTCAAGTGAGCCGAGTTCAATTGCTAAGTTACTAGAAATTTCATTGACTAATCCCTAGCAACTGAACTCGGTTCACTTAAACTGCTGGTGAACTTGTACAATACGTCCTAAATTGTATGGTATGACCATTATTTAAAATTTTTGAGCAATATTTTTGCTTCAACATCTGAGAATGAACTCTATATCCAAAAATAATTGAATTAGTCTTAGATGCATTTAGTTGTAAACAATGATTCATTGAAAATGTATATAGATTATGTAAGTTATAATAAATAGCAGTTACCGCTTGTTTCGTTTCATCCAAGGATAAAGACATGTACAATTGGGTACCGTCAGCATAGTAATGTTGTGAACAAGAGAAAAGAACAGGAGAATTCGATGTATAAATAGAGAAGTGTATAGGGCCAAATATTGAACCTTGAGGTACTCCGGAATTTACAGATTCTTCTTCTTCTAATATAGATAGGATTTGAAAAAATCTGCAGCTTTAATATCCAAACCACTATATGATAAGATCCCAAAAAGCAGATCATGATTTAGTTTGTCAAATGTAGTCAGTTCTGAAACGGTTATAAATAGCTACGAAATTTGCACAGAGGACGGATCTCAATTGGGAATGGATGCATTAGTGGGGTAAACTGATGGATCCAAGATGGATATAAGGGTTAAAGTGAAATTTACAGGGCGAAGTTTCAGGCTCTCAAATACAGAATTTCTTGCCTTCCTGCCTTTCTGTGGACTCTCCAAAGCCCTCTCGAATAAAGTTCCAGGATAAAGACAAACGAAAAGGCTAGTGAGTCTATCGCCAAGAAAAGCTTGACAGCTTCTCGAGTTGGACAAGAAAGACTTACGATATTAAAACAAATTGGAAAATCAGTGAGTGATATATGCCGCCATTGCGAAGACTTCGCCGAAACTGCAGAACATTTGATTTCCGATTCTCAGCGCTTCTCTGCAAAAGGCTGAAGTTCCTGAATGGGGCCTTTTTAACGTCATCCGACGTCAGGAAACTCATAAACTTGTTAAGAAATCCCGGAATCCCGGGCCTCGGGCCTCGAAAAGATTATGGGTCATACACAAAAGATCTTTTAGGTCGAAGTGCTTATTACCTATTAGGGACATCCAGATCCCTTCTATTACAAGTTTTGATTTCGAAGAGGTATCCAGAAAAAGTTTTTTATGGGTGACTTATATTTACCACAGAAAGATGGAGCTATAACTAGGACGGCTAAACAAAGCCAAAAATGATTCCCTCCCTGCTTCTTTTTTGAACCGCTTGGTATATTGTTATAAAATTATTAGACAAGAAAATTCTGCGAAGAGGTGAAGGAATTGTCAGCATGTTCCTGAGTTCACAGATTACTTGCCAAGGTTAGTATTGCGAGTATTGTGGGGCTCTTTGAAAAAGAGGATGAAACCCACAAAGAAACAGTTAAGGAGAGTGGCCTACGGGTCACAGAAGGCCCAAAAAGCCCACGCCAGAGGAATAGGAGCTAGTCACGAGACCCGAAAGAATCACCTACTATGTGCAGAAAAGGAGAAGTAGATGCACTTATCCGAGAGAGCGAGTATCAAATGCTCTGAGCTCAGAGCCCTTCTCTGGCATTGCGAAAGCAAATATAAAGACATCCATAAACAAATGGATGCAAACCAAAACACAAAGTTGGCGGAATGTGGTGAAGACTGATGAGTCTGGAGGGTCTGCTGATAGTCTGACAGAGAAAATTCTATGCAGGTTCTGTTAGAAACCATGTATAAGTATTATTCATTACGAAGGTCTAACAAGATCAAGGTACTTGCAATACGGGGAGGTAAAACCAAAGATCGGCAGTTTTGGATTCTCAATGGGAAAACCAGACCAAAGAGCTAAATCCCAGTTTCAACTATTGTAACTGAGAGAGGTTCTTCTAGTGAGGTGAAACTTCAGTTGAATAGAGACTATAACTTTTTCTAACACCAATGAATTTTGAGAACTACATCTTTAAAAATCAATCACTGCCTATTCAAATTCTGAAAAGTTTAATAATTTAATTCTACTTATACCATATTATATAGCATATACACGCAGGAACAGCAGGGTAAATAAAAAGTTGTTGAACATGAATGAGGTCGACAGAGGACTGAGGAGAAAATTTGAAAATACATTCCTCAATTTTTGATTTTATACTAACCAACGTACACTACTTATGTCATTATTATAGCGTTCAAATATCTTTAATTCCTCAAATCATTAGTTACCTTGAATGAAGTTATTCTCCAACCAAGAATTTTCACTGATCTCCACTGATTAACATTCCATGGAGAACAAGTACCTCGTTTCAGAACATTAATAAGGATTTATATTCATGCCTTCGACTCCACAGCATTTTAAGCAATTCTGATATCAGAAAGTAATTTTCAATTCCAATTATTCCGTAATTTAAACTCACAGAGACTTCGATTTTTTTTCCGAACGTTTGTCCCAATTGCATTTGAGGGAGAAAACGTTATAGTAAAAACGATTATTCACAATTTCCGCTGGTTTCGATTTATTTATTTGATTGGAAGTGTTCCTTTATTTCTAACTTTTATATTTTCGTAGACTTTTAGTTTTTCCTATTTAAGTAGATGAATTTATTGAAGAGACTTGAATTCTTCGTGTCAGGATGTGTACTTATTGCTCATTATCAGGGTTCTGAACTAGTTCCAAGCAATCACATATTCAAGTTTATGATGTCTACTCTCCCAGACATTTTCAGATCTCCAATTTTGGGACAATTCTTGCTCAGAACCAAAACTTGTCTCTTCATTAGGTAAGTACACGATGTTGTATCGGTGGATGGTCTGCAGAGCGGGGTGTGGCTTTTTCCTAGCACACGTCAAATTTCAAGTAGTACAACATTCTAGAATGGTATCCAATAAATGCCGAACTCACAGTGGCCAGTATAATTAGATTAATGTCATGTATTCTTACTCTCAGACAAATGCACATCTCTATTATTAATTAGGAAAACCTAATAGAAAGCAAGCCTTTATACAGTTTTGATGTTGATGAGAACAACTGGAACTGTATTCAAGTTCAATGCCAGATATTGCGACTCTTGTAAGTTCTTGCGAAATGTCCTCTCATTCCTCTTCAGCAGGTTTAGGCTCGTGCCTGAGGGGAGGTAATGGGGTAATTTTCCCCCCATGACCGCCTTACTGTGACAAGTTGAATCAACATTTTCGAATGTATAATATGAAACCTTCATAGTAAATAATATGGCCGAAAACAGTGATTACCCCCCATGAAATGACCCTAGGCACACGCCTGTGCAAATTCCTCAAATTCAATAATGCTCTGGGGTACCTGATATCAGCAAATTCATATGAAATAGCCGATGTCTAACAAGCACAGCAATATACCATAGAATAGAACAGATCATGTTTACTATTATTTCAATTCAGAGGCAAGAAACAACAATAGTGTAACGATTCTGGAGCTGGACCTGACCACTCATGCTTGG
Source organism: Chrysolina americana (assembly GCA_958502065.1). Classification (NCBI taxonomy): domain Eukaryota; kingdom Metazoa; phylum Arthropoda; class Insecta; order Coleoptera; family Chrysomelidae; genus Chrysolina; species Chrysolina americana. The sequence goes on from OY293412.1 coordinate 74,068,086, forward strand.
ATAATCATAATGATAAATGTATGACTCATCACATCTAAGAAGAAACGAGAACCACGTAAAAACATCTAGATGAGTCAGGGACTGTTCCGAACTAGTCTGAATGCAGACTTAGGCTTAGCGATAGTGATATAAATTACAATACTTCTTGAAAATAAAGTATAGTTATAGTTACAAATCCTAAATAAATTAGTGGATTATAGTCAAGTGCATTTCTTTACATTGGTGTCAGAAATAGTATTTGTAAAATCAATAAGTGTTCGCGTATCGCGTAGTGAACAGTCTAGTGTTAAAATAACTTAACTTTTTCGACCCGACGCGGACTAGTGACTAGTTAAACAAATAAGTTTTCGCTAAGTGGACAGTTGCATATTACGGGAAAATTAACTCATTAACCTTTTTGGTGAAATAGACTGGTATCCTGGTCCAAATGACAAAATGGAGGAAACCGAGTTTGAACTTGGGTTTGAATTTGGATGCAGTTCAAAAGGTGCTGAAAAATGTCAAGGTCATTTCTGAAATAGAGATGTGTTGCATGAAGTCGCACCAGTTCGATGGAGAAAATGCACGGGAAAATTTCCACCGGCAGTTAGAAGCTGCGGTCAAAGCAAATTGTCGGAATGTAGGATTCAGTGGAAGAAGCTGTAGTACTAATACTGTCATTACACGGTGAAACAACGAATATTTCACAAACCCTCACCGTCCAAGAACTGGAGGACTATGACCAGCTGGTGAAACATCTGGAATTACTTAAGCCTGCTTTTGCTGTCAATTTGAAAACTACGCACAGCAACGGGAGCCCTCCACGCCCACGGTTTATGGCAAGCTACTAATTAAACTGATTTTAGGTAGTACTAAAGTGAAACACCGAGTATCAGTAGCAGACATCTTGGACATTGGAATGTACATAATGAATTCCAGAGGGTTGAGAATTACAAAGACGGCGTCCCATGTGTGAACGGAGAAGAGCTGGTGCTTCATGGAAGAAGTGTAGAGCTGATTCATGTCCTGTTTGCTGAAGATGTGAGCGTACCTGAGAGGGTTGACAGTATTTTGGAGGCTTGCCTGGATGGGGATGCAAGCAATGGAAACGTGGTGATGTTCGAGCTCTAGAGAGAACCTTGTTGCGTGTTGATAAATTGATGCTAGTAAGGGTAATGAACGTCAATTGTTATCCGGTGACCTTGAAGAAACGAACAATTTTAGGGCACTGCTCATCAATTTCCTCTGTGATTAGGAGTGTACGTGACACTATACGCCAAGCCGACAACTTGCCAGCGGAATTGGAGAAGTTGGTGGTCACCTCTTCCAAAAGTATAGAACAATCTCAATAGCTAAACTGAGATATTTAATAAGGCATCTTCGATACCGGACAAGGAAACTGGAGTAAAACGGAGGTCGGTCAGCGCAAGATAAACACTGGGGATTTCCGACTGATCTGACAGCTAGAAGATTTCCGCTTGTCAAGAAGAAAGAGTCCCACAATACACTCAGCGATATGCAAAGAGAAGGAGTAATCTAGCCATCCGACAGTCTCTGGTCCTCTCTAATCGTACTGGTGAAGAGGTAAGATGGATCAATACGCTTTTGCATAGAATATCGTTAACTGAACATCCTAGCGAAGGAGGACAGTTACATTTCACCGAGAACAGATGACACTCTAGACACGCTGGCTGGTTCTACGAATTTTTCGACCCTAGATTTTAAGAGTGAATACTGACAGTTAGAACTGGCTCCATGAGATCGAAAAAAGACAGCTTTCACCGTCGGCTCAGGATTGTGGCAATCTGCATTTATGCATTTGGTCTCTGCATGCCTTGTGTATCTTGACGACATAATAATTGTGGTTGGCAGATCATTAGAGGACCACGTAAAAATCCCGGAGGATGTGTCTCCGCGACTAAGGTGCTCTGGATTGACACTGAGCCCCAAGAACTACGATTTGTTCCATTCTGGATTTGCTAACATCGCTAAACCATTGACTAGATTCAGGAAAGGGCAAACATAGTTCCAGTGGTCCGAGGAATGACAAGATTCGTTAGGGAAGCTAAAAAAGTCCTTAATCAATTCACCCGTTCTGAGCTATCTCCTTCCGATCGAAAAATTCATCGTGGATACGGACGCAAGCAACGTGGGACCAGGAAGGACAAGAAAAAGTTATCGGTAACTTCAAATGGACCCTTACTAAACAAAGCCCAATTATTGTGTATGGAACCGCAAATACGTGTATTGAAGAAGATTTCTGTTAATAACTGACCATGCAGCTTTCAAATGGCTTCTACAGTTCAAAAACCCCGACGGACAGGTAGCACGCTAGATTGAGAGACTCCAGGAATTTGACTTCCACATTGATCATCCGGCGGGGATTAGCCATGGACGTATAAATTAATAATGGACTCAGCAATTCCATACTTGCAATACAGTTTTATTTGCATTTGATTACGGCAGTGAAAGATTATCAGAATAGCAACAAGATCCAAAAAGACCAAGAGAGAAATCCAGACCTTGGTTTAGTAATCGGCTGGAAGAAGAGTATCTAAAGACTGTCGTGGCAGGAAATAGCAAGTTATCCGCCCACTGTCAAATCCTACTGGTCCAAATGGAACTTTCTTACCATGGAAAATGGGGTCCTGAAGCGTGTAAAGTAGTACACAGGAGCAGAAGAATGTTCCGAGCAATCCATGATGGGGTCATCTTAGGACATCCGGGAGTTACGAAGACCATCCAGAAACTGAAGCAACGGTTTTACTGGGTCAATTTCCAAGCTGATGTCAAGGACTGGTGCATAAAGTGTTCTGTAAGCTCTGTCAGCAATAGACCTGAGGTCCTGATGCGTCAGTACAACGTAAGCAGCACACTTGATACTTAATGGTATTTTGAAAAAGTAACGAAAGGAATTCTTGACTTTTATAGTTCAATGATTATTATAGTTAAATGGAAAATTAGAAATATTGCTAGATACGAATGCTATCAAAAGGTAATTTGGTTGAGTAGGATTGTTTGCAAGGGTTGAACGTCAATATCAAAAAGAAGCCAAGTGCAAGTCAAGCCTCGAATAATGGAAGTCCGCATCTCCGATCAAGTGTCAGAACCTAGATGAGTAATACTCAAATAGAACTGAAGGTAATATCTTTTCATAATGTTATCCCTCAAATCATGACATTATTTATTGCCATGTTCCAATTTTTTAGGGATACAATAAGCACGTCAGCAAAATTTTAATATCTGTCGGGTATATTCATGGCAACAAAAACCAAAAAATACTGTCTTGGATGAAATATATAACAATAAGAAGGCAATTGAAATGTTCATTGCAGCTTGTAGAGAGCATGTAAACTACGATGGTATTTCCATCGCCGAACGCAGATTCTTCGTTCTCGATATGGTTTGGTCAGTACGCAACACTGCAATTGGAATATCGAATGTCAAATATGACAGAACAATAACAAAACATCTCTGTTTTTTTCGTCTTTGACTTATTGGAGGGTTTTTTCGGTAAAATTCTGAGTTAATTTGTGTTAAACTATCGTTAGTTTTTAGCATTGTGAAATGTGTAAAAGACTATTTGAAGCTGGAAATAAAAATATGTCATTTCATAGGTAAGCTACCAGTGCCTTAGCTATCGAGAAAGGGAAACCGAATCGGAAAAGAGTAAAATGAATGAATTATGAAAAAACATGTCAATTAGAGCATCGGCTGTTCTCAAAATCCTGTGGAAATTCTTCCATCATAATTTCAGGTTTCCATTCTATATTGGGTTTCCATTATTTCTATTTTATTGTACCTCAATATTTTTGTTAACAACGCACGACACTGCCGTTAGGGGAAGATGTTCCTTACACACAAATTTTATTGCGTGTGCGGCGAGTTACTTATCTAAGTTGTGTTATTTGATCGGAGGTCCGCATCCTATCTTTGAAATGCTAAACCAAATGGTGTTTCATATAACATTTCTGGTAATATTACTTTTGATACAAACCATTTTATATCTGTATCTTGTGACAACGGTCACTATAGCACCCATCCATTAAACGTCAAATGCCAGACTTGTTAGTGATACTGGTTAAGCCAGAAAAGACATCTAATGACGATTTGTTATTGATACCTGTATATCATTGCATTTTCAGAAATCTTCGATAATTTCAAACTGTTTCAAATAATTTCGGTGATTTTTTTTACAGGAATTGAAGGTTGTAATGCCGTAGCTGAAAAAATAATTTTTATGCAAACATTTATTTAAAATAAGCACTTGGTTGAAACTTAATTTCAGTAATTCAAAACAAAACTTAAGAAATTAAGTTGCTACAAATATTCTCTTTACAGGGTGTTCTATTCACAAATCAAACATTGATGTAATTTCTGGCCGAACCAGAAGTCCAAAGTAATCGAATGAATAAACATTTGGAACCTTTGGTGCGAATGAAATTCAAGAAAGAGAAACTACTAAAAACACCAAAATTACGTCAATTTCACTCAACGCGGTTCCACCTACCAAGTTGGGATCCTCAAGAGCTCAAAGCTTGCAGCTCCTCGGAATGAGATAATATAATAATTATAAAATGACGATATTTTCAGAAATGATAATAGCGCGAAATAGTCAAGTAGGTACCTCTTTTCTCTCTACGAGCTAGAAACTTCGTGGGATAAGATCGCTGTGTTTGGTATCAAATCTTCCCGACTTATCCATCACAAGTGTCCTCTTGCTTTAGAAAATGCTGCGATTACTCATTAAATGATATCACTCTCAAGGAAAAACATCTTTAGTTGACCAAAAAAATACCAGAGAAGAGCAATTGGAATACACGAAATATAACTGGAACTTTCACGAGCACTGAATTGGAAAATATCAATAGGATTTTATACTGACAGCAAAGAGATTATTTGTGAAAGATTACCTGTATGTCTACCTAAGAGATTTCGAATACATTTCTCAAAAAAACGTCATGACAAATAATATGATAATACCCTACACGAATTCTGTATATATTCCAGCTTCCCGGGAATCTTTTGAAAGGAAATTTTTTTTACGGACCATTTTCTATACTCGGATTTGGGATTCAGAATTTGATTTGGAATTATTAGTTAGTGTGCTCCGCAGATGATCACATATTAGGTGTTAGTACCTAGCAATAAAATTATATAAAAATTGAATCAAGTGAACACAAGAACAAAACGAAATTTATAACAATATCAAATTGAATACAGTAATTCTTATACGGAAAGTTGGAAATTAACATTCATTAGACGGTTCAGATCAACTATACCAATAGTCCACGAACCAGTAGCAACAGGTGCATATTGATATTAATAACCTAACAATTGATGACAAAATATTAGATAAAATAAGAAAAGTTAAATCAGAAATGAAAAACTTGATTGAAGCAAGTTAGGGCCGAATAATCTTGAAAATAGAATCACTGAGAAATCGCATTACTGAAGTCGAAAAAGAAAATAAATCTCTGAGAGAGACACTACAAACTCTAGATCAAAACTGCAGAAAAAAAAATCTGATTTTGTTTGGACTGAATAAATAGCCTAGGGAAAGAGATTTTTGTTAAATCCGTGATTTGATACTAAATTTACTGGACGTACTTATATTTTTATTATATTTTAAAAGTGTTGATATGTTCGCATTCCACTGTATCCACTATAACTCACTGTTTTACATAGAGGCGTATCTCATTGTATTCTCTTACTATTTTACCACTGTTATACTCGATATCATACTTATTACGTCTTTTTAAACCTAATAAGTTTTTATATCTCGTAACGCGTATTTTTGAAATTAATTGTATTTTACTATTTCATTGTTTTTATATTCAGATTCACATTCATTGTGATAATTATTTTCTTCTTGTCTTCATTGTGTTTTCAATCTCGAAACAAGTGTTTTACACTTATCGAGACCTTTGGTATTTATATCACAGATCGTACATCGTTCAATTGTTTTTCTTGTGTTCTTTATGAATAAATATCTTTATTATTATTATTAATAATTTAATGGAAGCGCATATATCAGATTTTTACTCACTAAGCACCCATTCTGAACCCTTTCTCCCAAAGTAAAACTTACATCAGTACAAAAGAGAAACGCTGTAAACTGTAAAAAACTGAAAAATATAAGAATAGCTCAACAGATCTCACACAGAAGCAGAGAGAAGACAATAAAACTTTGAGGGCTAGTTTGAGACATTGCAAAAACACTGGAACTGATAAGTTATATAAAGGAAAGCTTTCTTTACATTGGGAACAAAAAATAATCATTAGAAGAATTGAAAGAATTTGACTACTTCGGTCAAGAATATTACAAACCTAAAAAAAGTAGACAAGAACACAAAGTATCGATAGAAATCGTATCGAAACCACCAGCAGAAAATAAAATTTAAACAATCCAGGAAAATAAAAAAGACGGAAGTTTGACTGCAAAAGACCTAAATAGGGTTGACAGGAGTGTTGCACAGAAATTATTCGAAAAAAAAAAAAACGTTCGAATACAAGTACAAATAAATGAGTACAACTCATTTGAATAGAGCCCATATACTATTACTATATTGTGTTTTAGGATAGGATTTTTACTTGTATCTGTCCTTGGCGTAGCTGTCTGTTTTCATCTCCTTCTTTTTAATTAATGCAGTGTCCTAATCTCAAAAATACTGTTGAATGTAAATTTTTTTGACGATTTCTCAGTGATTTTATTTTCAAGATTATTCGGCCCTTACTAGCTTCAATCAAGTTTTTCATTTCTGATTTAACTTTTCTTATTTTATCTAATAATTTATCATCAATTGTTAGGTTATTAAAATCAATTTGCACCTGTTATTGCTACTGGTTCGTGGACTATTGGTATAGTTGATCTGAACCGTCTAATGATTGTTAATTTCCAACTTTCCGTGTAAGAATTAATGTATTCAATTTGATATTGTTATAAATTTCGTTTTGTTCTTGTGTTCACTTGATTCAATTTTTATATAATTTTATTGCTAGGTACTAACACCTAATATGTGATCATCTGCGGAGCACACTAACACAACAGACTTTTGAATAACCATCGGTATTTTCAATCCTCGAATTTTCACAGAAATTGTAGTAATAGTAAAAAAAACAGCAGATGTGTATGAATAATTCCAAATCAAATTCTGAATCCCAAATCCGAGTATAGAAAATGGCCCGTAAAAAGAATTTCCTTTCAAAAGATTCCCGGGAAGCTGGAATATTATACAGAATTCGTGTAGGGTATTATTATATTATTTGTCATGACGACATACAAGTAATCTTTCACAAATAATCTCTATGTTGTCAGTATGAAAGCCTATTGATATTTTCCAATTCAGTGCTCGAGAATGTCCCAGTTATATTTCGTGTATTCCACTTGCTCTTCTCTGGTATTTTTTTGGTCAACTAAAGATGTTTTTCCTTGAGAGTGATATCATTTAATGAGTAATCGCAGCATTTTCGAAAGCAAGAGGACACTTGTGATAGAAAAGTCGGGAAGATTTGATACCAAACACAACGATCTTATATTGAAGATGTGTCCCACAAAGTTTCTAGCTCGTAGAGAGAAAAGAGGTACCTACCTATCTCGCGCTATTTGAAAATATCGGCATTTTATAATTATTATTTCTTTCCGAGGAGCTTTGAGCTCTTGAGGATCCCAACTTGGTAGGTGGAACCGCGTTGAGTGAAATTGGCGTAGTTTTGGTGTTTTTGGTAGTTTCTCTTTCTTGAATTTCATTCGCACCAAAGGTTCCAAATGTTTATTCATTCGATTACTTTGGACTTCTGGTTCGGCCAGAAATTACATCAATGCTTTGATTTGTAAATAGAACACCCTGTAAAGGGAATATTAGTAGCAACTCAATTTCTTAAGTTTTGTTTTGAATTGCTCAAATTAAGTTTCAATCAAGTGCTTTTTTAAATAAATGTTTAGATAAAAATTGTTTTTTCATCCTCGGCATTACACCCTTCAATTCCTGTAAAAAAAAATCACCGAAATTATTTGAAACAGTTCGAAATTCTCGATGATTTCTGAAAATGCAATGATATACAGGTTTCAATAACAAATCGTCATTAGATGTCATTTCTGGCTTAACCAGTATCACTAACAAGTCTGGCATTTGACGTTTAATGGATGGGTGCTATAGTGACCGTTGTCACAAGATACAGATATAAAATGGTTTGTATCAAAAGTAATATTATCAGAAATGTTACATGAAACACCATTTGGTTTAGCATTTCAAAGATAGGATGCAGACCTCCGATCAAATAACACAACTTAGATGAATAACTCGCCGCACACGCATTAAAATTTGTGTGTAAGGAACATCTTCCTCTAACGGCAGTGTCGTGCGTTGTTAACAAAAATATTGAGGTACAATAAAATAGAAATAATGGAAACCCAATATAGAATGGAAACCTGAAATTATGATGGAAGAATCTCCACAGGATTTTGAGAACAGCCGATGCTCTAATTGACATGTTTTTTCATAATTCATTCATTTTACTCTTTTCCAATTCGGTTTCCCTTTCTCGATAGTTGAGACACTGGTAGCTTACCTATGAAATGACATATTTTGATTTCCAGCTTCAAATAGTCTTTTACACATTTCACAATGCTTCTCCATTGCTTAATAATTAAAATTAACGATAGTTTAACACAAATTAACTCAGAATTTGACCAAAAAATCCTCCAATAAGCCAAAGACGAAGAAAACAGAGATGTTTTGTTGTTGTTCTGTCATATTTGTCATTCGATATTCCAGATGCAGTGTTGCCGTACTGACCAGACCAGATCGACAACGAAGAATCTCCGTTCGGCGATGGAAATACCATCGTAGTATACATGCTCCCAACAAGCTGCAATTTCAATTGCCTTCTTATTGCTATATATTTCATCCAAGGCAGTATTTTTGGGTTTTTGTTGCATGAATATACCCGACAGATATCAAAATTTAGCTGACGTGCTTATTGTATCCCTAAAAAATTGGGACATGGCAATAAATAATGTCATGATTTGAGGGATAACATTATGAAAAGATATTACCTCCAGTTCTATTTGAGTATTACTCATCTAAGTTCTGACACTTGATCGGAGATGCGGACTTCCATTGATCGAGGCTTGACTTGCACTTGGCTTCTTTTTGATTTTAAGATTTCTTGTATCAAGTTCAGCCCTGGTAAACAATCCAAATTACCTTTTGATAGCATTCGTATCTAGCAATATTACTAATTTTCCATTTAACTATAATAATCATGGAACTATAAAAGTCAAAAATTCCTTTCGTTAATTTTTCAAAATACCATTAAGTATCAAGTGTGCTGCTTACGTTGTACTGACGCATCAGGACCTCAGGTCGTGTTCGAAGTCTATTGCTGGCAGAGCTTACAGAACACTTTATGCACCAGTCCTTGACGTCAGCTTGGAAATTGACCCAGTAAAACCGTTGCTTCAGTTTCTGGATGGTCTTCGTAACTCCCGGATGTCCTAAGATGACCCCATCATGGATTTCTCTCAATATTCTTCTGCTCTTGGGTACTAAGTACTTACTGTCTTACCCATCATCCTCAGACTCCAGTACACGCTTCAGGACCCTATTTTCCAGGGTAAGGAAGTTCCATTTGGACCAGTAGGATTTGACAGTGGGCGGATAACTTGCTATTTCCTGCCACGACGGTCTTTAGTTACTCTTCTTCCAGCCGATAACTAAACCAAGGTCTGGATTTCTCTCTTGATCTTTTTGGATCTTGTTGCTATTCTGATAATCTTTCACTGCTGTAATTCTTCAAAGGGTCGTCTCCTCGTCTGCTCGTCGGCAATGTGAGCAGTCGTCTGGGCATGGTCTCCGCGAGAGAGCTTCTGCATTCTAATTGCTAATCCCCGCTGGATCATCAATCTGGAAGTCAAATTCCTGGAGTCTCTCAATCTAGCGTGCTACCTGTCCTTTGGGGTTCTTGAACTGTAGAAGCCATTTGAGAGCTGCATGGTCAGTTCTTAACAGAAATCTTCTTCAATACATGTATTTGCGGTTCCATACACAATAATTGGGCTTTGTTTAGTAAGGGTCCGTTTGAAGTTACCGATAACTTTTTCTTGTCCTTCCTGGTCCCACGTTGCTTGCGTCCGTATCCACGATCGGAAGGAGATAGCTCAGAACGGGTGAATTGTCAAAAATTTTATACATTTAACAGTATTATAGATCAATATTTTATTATACGGCAACGAAAGAATATATTCATAGATGGATCCATATATTAGAGATTTTCACAAAAAAGTTACAAACCTACCCTTGAATACCAAGAGACGAAAGAAACTTTACAAATAAATCAAAATTCAAATAATTTCAGAATAATGCACAATAATATCTGCAATCTCCGAAAAAATATTGACGAACTCACAATATTCATAGAAGGTCTTTTGAATCCTTATTTGATTGTAGATATCTCCGATCAAATAACATAACCTAGATGAGTAACTCGTCGCACACGTATTAAGATTTGTGTGTAAGGGACATCTTCCCCCCAACGGCAGTGTCATGCGTTGTTAACAGAAATATTGAGGTTCAATAAAATAGAAATAATGGAAACCCAATATGGAATGGAAATCTGAAATTATGATGAAATAATCTCCACAGGATTTTGAGAACAGCCGATGCTCTGATTGACATGTTTTTTTCATAATTCATCGATAGTTACGACACTGGTAGCTTCAAATGATTGTTCTGTCAAATATCAAATGCAGCGTTGTCGTAATGACAAGACTATATCGACAACGAAGAATCTCTGTTCGGCGATGGAAATACTATCGTTTTCACATGCTCCCAACAAGCTGCAATGAACGTTTCAATTGCCTTTTTATTGTCATATATTTCATCCAAGACAGTAGTTTTGGGTTTTCGTTGCCATGAATATACCAGACAGATATCAAAATCTAACTGACGTGCTTACTGTAAAAAAATTGCGACATGCCAATAATGTCATGATTTGATGGATAACATTATGAAAAGATGTTACCTTTGGTTCTATTTGAGTATCACTCATCTAGGTTGTGTTACTTGAAAGGAGATAGATATAGTTTTAACGCAAACTTGGCAAATTTCGGATCCTATTTTTTTTGATATTATAGGTTATACAACTGTATATAATCAAGGGGGTTGTAACTAAAATGACGGTGTTATAATATCATCAAATCAGAATAATATCAGTCTCACAGTGTCATAACATTGAATGGAAGCATTCTATTCAAAATCAAATGCGAAAATACTACTTTTTGTATCTACGAATCATATAGGTAGATATCCTGCAAGCGATATTAATAACTTTCTGAACCAATTGAATGACATACTAAGCCAAAAAAATTAGTATCACCACTACCATCTGTTTGTAGGGGATATAAATATTGATCTACTAAGTGAAAATGAATACCCAGAAAATTACTTGGATTTGATAGTGAAACCCCAACAGGAGTGCAGATGAATTCAAAAACTTGCTTAGATCATATTTTTATTAGGAATAGAGAAATCAATTACCTACGATTTTATGATACCTCTCACAGAAGCCACCACAATTACCGATCATTATACAGATTACTACAAGGATTAACTCAAAATAAAACAATCAAACAAATTTCTCAGATACAAAAAAATTTGTTGAATTAATTGAAGAAAAAGATTTGGTTGAATCAGTACAAAAAATCACATGGGAAGAGATTACCGCAGAACATAATCTTGACAGTGCTACAAACAAATTTATTGAAATATTGAAAAAGTGTGCCGAAAAGTGTAAAAAACGAATTGAAATAAGAAATAAAGACCGAAAGAGGAAAAAATGGATTACTAAATCACTCGTCTAACTCAAAATGAATATCTAACAATGAAAAACAATGTAGAAATATTAGTTGAACAAGCTAAAATAACTTCTTATCGAAAAAGTGTTGAAAAGGAACAAAATACCTCAAAAAAATTATGGAAAACTGTAAATGAGATACTGAAAACACTCCAACCAAATAGAAAAGGTAATATAAAAAATAAAAATGGGGATGTGAGCAGTGACTCAGGAGAAATAGCTGAAGAATTCTAACGCATCGAACACAGTGTTCACATCCATCAAAGGTCACTTTGAAGACATGTCGATTATCTCGTTCCCAAAGCTAGTTATTTCAACGAACGGCAAAGCTATGGAACTCACTTCCTCGGAAATTGTTCAAGAAGAACATCAATCTACTTCTCTTCTGCTCTCACAATGTTCTCTGAACATTACAGAATTCTCTTTTTCGTGAGAACCAGAACATAAAAAAATTGAAAATATTGTGTACTCCATACGGAAATCGGGAAATTGGACCCTAACTGAAAAGGATAAAAAAGAAGTTGCTAATAGAATGATCAGAATGTGGTTTTCTGCAGAGGAAACAAGATTTTCTCAACGCAGTCACTAAATAATGCTTCTTTAGATTTGAAGAGTTTTCACCTTACTTTTTTTTCAATGCAAATGATCAAATGAATAATATACAGACCAAATACCACCCACCCTTCATTATCTAATCGAGGCTGGCAACTAGATGCATAAGGGCTGAAATAAGGAACTTAACGGATGATTTTTCGAGTTTTGTCAGATATAGTTTAATATTAATTGGAGTATAATGAATTGATGAAAATTAAATTGTCTAAGTAACATAAAAAACTTCAGATAATTGAATTTCAGTAAATTTCCATAGTTCTATTTTTTTTCTCAAAATGAGATATTCCTCAAACGGCTGACAACTTTTCATTTTCTACTTTTTTTTTTTTATTCTTCAAATGAGGAGCACACCATGGAATAAGTAGTTGGAAAATACTAAAAATCCCGCATTGGAATAATTCCTCATTCAAATAATCGTTTCACATCTATTCAAATTGAATGAGTTTCTCTTAAAGTCAAGGAGCGCCATTTGGGGATCAAACGAATTGCAGTTGACGCAATAGAGGTCACGCTGTCTGACGACAGACTGCATTGAGTGCAATGTGTACTGAAGGCTTCTGTCACTTCAAAGGATTGCGCGAAGTAGTTGCAAGTTGCAGAACAGAAAAACGATCAATTTGCGCGACGATGAAAGACGACATCGCTAAATAGGATGATTGGGAGGGTTTGCAAACACAACGTACTTCATTTTATATTTATTGAACAATTAAGTATCTTCAAATACAAAAAAATTATTCGTGTCTATACCTACTCAAATATCAGAAATTTATTTTTTCACCATATCTCTCGATTTTGAATATGTAATTATTGATAAAGGGTTATCTGCGGTTATCTGCGGATACGTAGTCCCAATCCAAACTAACTTCTTGAAACATAAATTATTAGGACAGTTGTAACACATCCTCATAATTCTCACAGTATTCATGAATGATATGTGAGGCCTATCGATAACCTATTGTAACGATTTCGAGACCGGCCACGAGACCGGCCCTGATCATCCAATTAATAATACACACTCGAAATGTAAACAAGCTATCCGCTGACAAACACGTAGAAGACGCGCGAACGTTCCAAGAAAAAGAAACTACGAGAGAGAGCCATCTAGATGAATCGTTCTATTCTCCTGAAGAATCGAGAACTGTAAATGCGACTATATAACCGCTAGTTGACAGAGGGCAGGACAGTCATAGACAGCCACAGAGAGTTACAAAGACAGGTCGAGAGTTCGCGGATAGAGACTGACACAGTAGAAATAAATTGAAATAGTCATCGAAGTCTATGTTTTAGTGTAATAATTGTTTAAGTTGTGTTTTAATAAATTAGAAAAATTAGTTTTGGGCAGTTTTACTACATTTGGTGTCAGAATCGGATGTTTACAATAAATAAGTGTTTCAGTGTTCACCGTATTGAAAAACTGATAGACGTTTATCGCGCCCAATAGACTAGTGACCCGTTGTACAGTTAAGTGTTTGCAGGACAGTTTTGAGCGTCGCGGGATTGAACTGAAAACCTATTGTGTGAAATAAATAATAGACTGATATCTCGATTAAGGACAATAAGAGACAACATGTTTCCGAGGATAGTTCACCTAGTTGACCTTAAAGTTAGTGAATTGAAGCAAGAGTTAGAGGAGCGTGAAACAACCGGAAAGAAGGCCGTACTCCCGAAAAGACTTTCAGATGGACTAACTGAAGAAGGAGAAGACCCCGAAACTTTTATATTCGAAGTTTCAGGAATCGACTTGAGTTCGATTATGAATAAACTCGAAGAAACAACTAAGTCTCTGCTCCAACAAACTTCGATAAACTTGGAACATAAATTTCTCGAAAATTCGAATAGTTTGAAGGAGGAACTTTAACAAAATTCGGTGAGTCTGGAGGATAAATTTATTCAAAACTCAAAGAGCCTGGAAGAAAAACTTCTAGAAAGTTCTGTCAGCTTAAAATAAGAACTTCTCGAAAAGTCAAACAGTATAAAAGAGGAACTTCAGGAAAATGTGAAGAGCCTGGAAGAAAAACTTCACGAAAACTCGAAAAATCTAGAAGAAAGGCTTGAAGAAAATTCGAAAAATCTAGAAGTGAAGCTTCTGGAAAACTCGGAGAATTTGAGAGAAGAGCTTCTAGAAAATTCAAAAAGCTTGAAAGAAGAAGTTTGCAGTGTGGCGAATCGGTTGGAAGAAAGAATGGGAACCGTCAAGACAGAGCTGGACAGAATGAACACGAGAGTAGAAAAAATCAAAGATGATTTCGAGACGAAAATAAAGGAAAAATTCAGTGAGCTAGAAAAGCGAATGGATTCTGTGCACACCCCTGAAATTTCCAACAGAAATTCAATGCCGGATCTGAGTACGAACTTGGAGGAAGATCAAAAAGACGTAAAAGATTTTAAGATCAGTACGGAACCAGGAAAGCTCTCATTGAAACCGCCTCGACGGAAATACTCCATGGGCAAACTACCGCCGACAATTTGAAGCTGCTGCCAAAGCGAACGGATGGAATGCTGGGGATAAGGCTATAGCATTGACACTGGCATTGCGTGGCGGAGCAACATATATTTTGCAACAACAGGAGGACTATGAACAGCTGGTAAAACACTTGGAACTTCGCTATAGCCAAGCCCACCTTGAACAAGTATATCACTCACAGCTAAAGAACCGAGGCCAGAAATTAAGCGAATCCTTGCAAGAATTTGAAGCAGACATTGCACGCTTGGTTCGCCTTGCATACCCAGCCACACCGGAAAGTGTAATGGAGCGACTAGCGGTCCAGGCATTTTTGGATGGACTTCGTGACCAGGAAACCCGGCAAGCCCTAACACTAGCTCGCCCCGCAATCTCGTAGATGCATTGGCACGCGCTCTAGAAGCAGCAAAGCAATCCTGCAAAAGCCAGAGTAGAGTCCGGATGATCGAGGAAGATCCACAGGAGCCCACTAATATCGAGGTTGTCATGAGAAAATTGATGAAGTCCTGCCTGAAAGAAAACAAATGCTGGAATTGCGGGAAAATTGGGCATGTGCGTAGCAAATGCCCAAATTTTAAAGAAGCGACACCGACACAGGAAAATTAAAAAAGGGCGCTGAGGAGGGGCAGTCGTCGGCCTGTATCCAGCAAGCCCCAAATAACAACGCATATGTCGCTGTCCGTCAACGACAGAACAAAGGTGTTTTTGTAGACGGTCTCATTAATAACGAGCCTCGCACCATGCTGCTTGATACAGGTGCGACTAGGACAATCCTTGGGCCTACTTTTGTCAAAACACCAGCAAGAATTGAATAATCAAAATGGAAACTACGCACAGCAACAGGAGAGCAGGCAACTGTGTATGGTGAACTTCCGATTGAATTGACTTTGAGCAGTACCAAACTGAAACACCGGGCTCTAGTAGCGGATATTGAGGATGATGCAATCATAGGGATGGACATAATGAACTCCAGAGGGTTTGAGTTGAATTTCAGAGACGGCGTCCTACGAGTGAATGGAAATGAGTTGGTACTTCACGGGAGAAGTGAAGAAATGATTCGTGTTCTGCTGGCTGAAGATGTGAGCGTGTCGGAGAGGGCTGAAACAATTTTGGAGGCTCGCCTGGATGGGGGTGCGAGCAATGGAAACGTGGTGATGTTCGAGCCCAAGCTCCATGATGAGTAAATTGGACGAAGAATCGCACTAGGGAAGACCTTGTTGCGAGTTAATAAATTTGTGCCGGTAGGGGTAATGAATGTCAATTATTACCCTGTGACTTTGAAGAAAGGAACAATTCTGGGGCACTGCTCGTCAATTTCCTCTGTGATAAGGATTGTACCCGGCACTGTTAGTCAAGCCAGTAACTTGCCAGTAGAATTGGAGAAGTTGGTTGCCATCTCATCCAAAGACATGGGACCCGCACAGCAGCCCAAACTGAGAGAATTAGTCAGACAGTATCTGGACATCTTCGATACCGGAGTGGGCAGAGGTGGTAGAACAAAGGTGGTTCAGCACAAAATTGACACTGAAAATGCTCGACCAATCCGCCAATCAGCCAGAAGACTTCCTCTCACCAAAAAGGAAGAGGCTGACAACATAGTCTGCGACATGGAGAAAGACGGAGTCATCGAGCCATCCTACAGTCCCTGGTCTTCTCCAGTCGTGTTGGTAAAGAAGAAAGACGGATCAACACGCTTTTGCGTAGGCTATCGTCAACTGAACAACGTGACGAAGAAGGACAGCTACCCTCTCCCAAGGATAGACGACACCCTAGACTCGTTAGCCGGTTCAACGATTTTCTCGACCCTTGATTTGAAGAGTGGATACTGGCAGGTAGAACTGGCTCAGGAGGATCGAGAAAAGACAGCTTTCACCATCAGTTCAGGTTTGTGGCAGTTCACAGTTATGCCATTTGGGCTCTGCAACGCTCCAGCCACATTCGAAAGATTCATGGAGACGGTTCTGAAGGGACTCTCATGGAAGACCTGTCTGGTGTATCTCGACGACATTATTGTGGTTGGCAGATCGTTCGAGGACCACGTGAAAAACTTAGAGGAGGTATTCCAACGACTAAGAACCTCCGGATTGAAGCTGAGTCCCAAGAAATGCCATTTGTTCCAGAAGGAAGTACGATATCTCGCCCACGTTGCCTCTGGAAAAGGAGTGGCAGTAGATGAGCAAAAGATCAAAGCTGTTAAGGAATGGCCAATTCCAAAAGACATACATCAGCTTCGAAGTTTTCTTAGCTTGTATACTTACTATCGCCAATATGTACTGGGGTTCGCCAACATCGCCAAACCGCTGACCAGGCTTACAGAAGGGCAAACAAAGTTCCAGTGGTCTGAAGAATGCCAAAACTCGTTCAGGAAGCTAAAAGGAGCATTGATCAACGCACCAATTCTAAGCTATCCTCTTCCGGACGGAAAATTCATTTTGGAAACGGATGCAAGCAATGTGGGACTTGGAGCTATCCTGTCACAGATCCAGGAAGGACAGGAAAATGTCAGGTTATTTCAGCAAGTAAACCGGAGCGGAATTACTGTGTCACCAGGCGGGAGCTGTTGGCTGCTGTCAAAGGATTAGAACACTTCTACAAGTACGTGTATGGGAGAAGATTCCTGCTGAGAACTGACCACGCAGCTCTCAAATGGATCCTACAGTTCAAGAATCCCGAGGGCCAAGTGGCACGTTGGATCGAGAGGTTCCAAGAATTCGACTTTGAGATCGAACATCGAGCGGAGACCAGCCATAATAATGCAGATGCCCTGTCACGAAGACCATGCCCAGATGACTGTTCGCACTGCCGACGAGCAGAGGAGAAGGAGTCGACACTCTGCAGAACTACGGCGGTGGATGATAACTGGAATGACCACAGGATCCAGAAAGACCAAGTGAAAAATCCAGATCTTAGTTTAGTCATCGGTTGGAAGAAGAGTGATCGAAGACCGTCTTTGCAAGAAATAGCCAGTTGTTCTCCAGTCGTCAAATCTTACTGGGCCGAATGGAACTCTCTCACCCTGGACAATGGAGTCTTGAAGCGTGTGTTGGAGTCGGATGATTGCGGGGAAGAAAGACGTCAGGTAGTAGTTCCCAGGGGTAGAAGATAAGAAGTACTCCGAGAAATCCATGATGGGGTCACCGGAGGACATCTGGGAGTGACGAAGACCCTCCAGAAAGTTAGGCAACGATTTTACTAGGCCAATTGTCAAGCTGACGTCAAGGACTGGTGCATAAAATGTAATGTATGCGCTGCCAGCAATGGGCATCGAACAAGACCTAAGGCCCCGATGCGCCAGTACAATGTGGGCAGCCCAATTGAAAGGATCGCCATTGACATCGCTGGCCCGTTTCCCCAATCTGATCACGGGAATAATTATATCCTTGTGGCGATGGACTACTTCAGCAAGTGGGCTGAAGCCTATGCCCTGCCCAACCAAGAAACCATCACCGTTGCCGAGGTCTTGGTGAAGGAGTGGATTTGTCGATTCGGCGTTCCGTTGGAGCTGTATTCGGATCAAGGCTGAAATTTTGAGTAAAACCTGTTCCAGGAAATGTGCCAGATGCTAAATATCCGAAAGACGAGGACCACAGCTCTACATCCGCAGTCCGATGGAATGGTGGAGCGAATGAATAAGACGATAAACCGCCACTTGTCGAAGGTAGTCTCTGACCACCAGAAGGATTGGGACCAGTATCTTCATCTGTTCCTGATGGCATCTCGTTCCGCAGTTCATGAGTCAACCGGCCAAACCCCTGCTAGTGTTTTTATGGGCCGAGAACTGCGACTTCCTTGTGACCTGAAGTTTGGGACGCCACCAGGGCAAGACACTGCGGGAGATGACTACGTCAGTAAACTACGACAGCGAATGGACGACATCCATGAACGGGTCCATTTGAACATCCAGAGTGCCAGCGACAGAATGAAGGAGACCTACGACATCAAGTCCGATGCTGGTGGATATCAAACAGGTGACCTTGTCTGGCTATACAACCCTAAACGTCACCGTGAACTATCACCGAAGCTTTGGAACTCGTGGGGAGGTCCATATAAGATCATGAAAAGAATAAACGACCTTGTCTACCGAATATATAAGCCACCTCGAGGAAAACCTAGGGTAGTCCATTTCAATAGGTTTTCCCCTTGCGCCGGAAACCACGACCAAGTCCGCACCGTCAGATCATCGGAAGACGAAATGACGTTCCAGAGGTTTATGTCCATGTACTCAAACGGACAGAAGGTTCAACATGGAGTAACTCGAGAGGAGCCACGAGACTTTTTCAAGGTGCCTGCCGACTACGCGTTAGCTCACTGTGTGGCAGAAGATCTCCAAATGTCCAGAGGCATAGCCGTAGTATTCTCCAAGAAGTTCGGTCGACTTCAGGAACTGCGGGAACAGAACCCGGAAGTTGGAGGGGTGCTGCAGCTGAGGAAGGGCCAGAGAAACATCTACTATCTGGTTACCAAGAAGCATTCTCGAGATAAGCCGTCTTATGAACATGTCTGGAAGAGTCTCACCAGAATAAGAGACATGATGTTGGACCAGAGTCTTGTGGACCTGGCATTCCAAAATTGGCCTGTGGGATTGATGGGCTGGACTGGAGAGTTATAAGGAGCATGTTGGAGGCAATATTCAGCTCCAGCGGCGTCAAGATTCTGGTGTGCTCCAACCATCTTCCTCGACCCATCTCGAAGACTGTGGAGTGTTACTTCCATCGAACGTCCAGGTGCAGATATGGAGAATCTTGCAGATATCTCCAGACTCCAAAAATGACATTTCGGGACGAAACGTCTTTAGGAAGGGGGCAATATAACGATTTCAAGACCGGCCACGAGATCGGCCCTGATCATCCAATCAATGATGCACACTCGAAATGTAAACAAGCTCTCCGCTGACAAACACGTAAAAGAAGCGCGAACGTTCTAAGAAAATGAAACTTCGAGAGAGAGCCATCTAGATGAATCGTTCTATTCCCCTGACTAATCGAGAACTGTAAATGCGACTATATAACCGCTGGATGACAGAGGGCATGACAGTCATAGACAGCCACAGGGAGTTACAAAGACAGTTCGAAAGTTTGCGGATAGAGACTGACACAGTAGAAATAAATTGAAATAGTTATTGAAGTCTATGTTTTAGTGTAATAATTGTTTAAGTAGTGTTTAGATAAATTAGAAAAATTAGCTTAGTGCAGTTTTACTATACTATCTATATTTTCACCTTTATATTCCTCATCGCAATTTTAGGACGATTAACACCGTTTTCAGAGCTCAAAAACACGGATTTGCTTCACATATGAAGCATTAACCTCACCGAACCTAACCTAACCTAGCCTACTAAAACCATTACAGGACTACTTTGTGATTCCATTTATTCTATCGAAGCCTTCCTTCTTTCCGAGAGAACTTTCATTAAATTTAAGTAAAATTTTTTTGTGTTCCATCTCGATTTTTTAATAAAAAAAATTTAATATGATGTCAAGAAGTCATGCACTTCTTGTGCAAAAAACTTTTGTCAAATTGTCCAAAATTTCAATTTATTATTGAATTCGGGCTTCTGAACAGAAGTTACTGTGGGTACACAAAAATTCTATATATAGTTTACGAGATACAGAGTGTTGAAATTATAAAATGTCACTTTCAGGACATTATTATCTGAACTTTATTGGTGATTATATCACAAAATGATCAAAGGGATTTTTATCCACACCACAGTATAACACTTGGCCAGTGCAACACCATCTTTTCTAAGCATTTTTTAAACAATATTCAAGGTAAATCATGACCTTTTCCAAGTTACGGTAAATGAAAATAATTTCGGAATGAAGCATCAACGTCATAAGTCGGATCATACGAAAATTGAAGTCTCTGTGTTGGATGATATATCCGATAAGATCAACTAGATCCCAGAAATAGGCATTTCTTATATATACAGAGAAGATTGAAAGTATAGGTACGTATCTCTAATTGTATATATAGCCTTTAGATTACGTGATTTGAGCAATTCACTGCATGTGCCATGTGGCCACTCGACAGAACGTAAATTATGAATCTTATACAGTGTTACTTACACGGTACTAATATTAACAAAAAATTTACAGAAATACCCTGTATAAAGAAATGTGATCGGTCAATTTTCACCTGATTTCTTTTCATTTTACAGAGGATATATTATATGAACTTTTGTGAGAAATGCAGAATTTTTTCAATTTATGTTTTAATATCAATAAACTATATTCATGTCTGCTGAAATCATTCCAGTCCGATTAGAAAGGTAAGAATTTACCAAGTAGGTATTACTGCTCGTAATGAAATATGGTGGATTACGTAATCCAATCTTCCGCAATAAAACCTATACAATAGGTAAAGTCGTCGGCAAGTATTCAACAAAAAACAACTACTGCCCCCTACGACCATTGAATTATATTTGTTTAATACTTGGCAAAGTTTTCTACAAGAACCACTTTGCAATGCATTTCAAATATCAAAGCTGAAATAATTTTTCGATTTAATTGGAGGAACACCTCCGTACCGGTTTCATGGTCATTGCCAATCATCAGCGAAGGCAAGTTCGACCCAATTGAATCGAAAAATCCTTTCATCCTAATTGGAAATCCCTGAGACAAACACTGAGGTATTAATTCAGCGCCATCTCTGGGTTCCAGTTTAAAATGCACTCCGACTACGTGTCGACTTCAACATGAAGCCAGAAACATCATGAAAGAGGGGCGACACCACTTGACGGAAGACCATAAAACTAATAATGAAATATGGTGGATTACGTAATCCAATCTTCCGCAATAAAACCTATACAATAGGTAAAGTCATCGGCAAGTATTCAACAAAAAACAACTACTGCCCCCTACGACCATTGAATTATATTTGTTTAATACTTGGCAAAGTTTTCTACAAGAACCACTTTGCAATGCATTTCAAATATCAAATCTGAAATTATTTTTCGATTTAATTGGGGGAACACCTCCGTACCGGTTTCATGGTCATTGCCAATCATCAGCGAAGGCTAGTGTTTGTCTCAGGGATTTCCAATTAGGATGAAAGGATTTTTCGATTCAATTGGGTCGAACTAGCCTTCGCTGATGATTGGCAATGACCATGAAACCGGTACGGAGGTGTTCCCCCAATTAAATCGAAAAATAATTTCAGCTTTGATATTTGAAATGCATTGCAAAGTGGTTCTTGTAGAAAACTTTTCCAAGTATTAAACAAATATAATTCAATGGTCGTAGGGGGCAGTAGTTGTTTTTTGTTGAATACTTGCCGACGACTTTACCTATTGTATAGGTTTTATTGCGGAAGATTGGATTACGTAATCTACCATATTTCATTATTAGTTTTATGGTCTTCCGTCAAGTGGTGTCGCCCCTCTTTCATGACGTTTCTTTCTGGCTTCATGTTGAAGTCGACACGTAGTCGGAGTGCATTTTAAACTGGAACCCAGAGATGGCGCTGAATTCATACCTCAGTGTTTGTCTCAGGGATTTCCAATTAGGATGAAATGATTTTTCGATTCAATTGGGTCGAACTAGCCTTCGCTGATGATTGGCAATGACCTTGAAACCGGTACGGAGGTGTTCCTCCAATTAAATCGAAAAATAATTTCAGCTTTGATATTTGAAATGCATTGCAAAGTGGTTCTTGTAGAAAACTTTGCCAAGTATTAAACAAATATAATTCAATGGTCGTAGGGGGCAGTAGATGTTTTTTGTTGAATACTTGCCGACGACTTTACCTATTGTATAGGTTTTATTGCGGAAGATTGGATTACGTAATCCACCATATTTCATTATTAGTTTTATGGTCTTCCGTCAAGTGGTGTCGCCCCTCTTTCATGATGTTTCTTTCTGGCTTCATGTTGAAGTCGACACGTAGTCGGAGTGCATTTTAAACTGGAACCCAGAGATAGCGCTGAATTCATACCTCAGTGTTTGTCTCAGGGATTTCCAATTAGGATGAAATGATTTTTCGATTCAATTGGGTCGAACTAGCCTTCGCTGATGATTGGCAATGACCTTGAAACCGGTACGGAGGTGTTCCTCCAATTAAATCGAAAAATAATTTCAGCTTTGATATTTGAAATGCATTGCAAAGTGGTTCTTGTAGAAAACTTTGCCAAGTATTAAACAAATATAATTCAATGGTCGTAGGGGGCAGTAGTTGTTTTTTGTTGAATACTTGCCGATGACTTTACCTATTGTATAGGTTGTATTGCGGAAGATTGGATTACGTAATCCACCATATTTCATTATTAGTTTTATGGTCTTCCGTCAAGTGGTGTCGCCCCTCTTTCATGATTACTGCTCGCATCAATCAATATGTTTATACTGATGGCGGCCTTGGTGAAAACTTATCTACATCGTTATTTTACTTCGAATCGAATTTTATTTTTAATCAAAACCTGCATATCCAAAATTTGAGAGCACTCGCAGCAAGGAGATGTTGATGTTGGGGTCCTCTCGTCAAAAATAAATTTCAAATATGCTTCAAAACAATAATTATTTGATCTTTCAGCATCTTCATCCATTAGACAAAAACCAGACATAGAAAAATTCTGTATTTGATACACAAGATAAAAAGAAATCAGAAAAATTAACTTATTAGTTTTTTTATGCAGGTTATTTCTGTAATTTTTAGTGATATGGGTTCGTTTAATTTTGAGACACACATACTACTCAGAATTTACCTTACTTCGAGTCGTCTCATGGCACATAAAATCGGTGCTCTGAATTGATTGAATCACTTAATCCGAAACAAAAATAACAGCGACACAATCATATACCTTCAATCCCCTCTGTATATAAAATGCATTTTAATAAATTACGGGTCCAGCCGATCTCATAAAATAGATCCAACACAGACACATCAATATTCATACGATTCGACTTATGACGTTGATTCTTCATTCTAAAATTATTTTCATTTTTCGTAACTCGGAAATAGTCATGATTTACCCTGTATATTGTTCGACGCCCTTGTGCTTGAATATGGACGAAATTTCCAAGGTAATTGTTAAAATACAAAGGTCCCATCATCGTATCCTGGGGAATTCCGAAAAAGTAATAATTATCATTTCAGTGTAAATTTGTGCTGCATAAATCCACTCTAATTATCAGAATTAGTTTCTTCGCCCGATATTATTATCGTTGTTTCCCGTTTCTACTTCTTCTTCTCTATATTCAATTCAGATAGATTCTTTCTTTTTTTCCTCAAATCTGTTTACTGGGGCCTGGTTCTTCTTTTTTTGTCACTGTCTCAGTAGTTGGCGTTCTTTCTGAAAATAATTGAAACTTTCAACTGATTCCGTCGTTTTTTCTGTTCTATTCGGCTTGATAATAATGAGTGAATTGAATAATCTCTTCATACCTGATCTTTATTTAATGGATATAGGTTCCGGAAGCTCTGAAATCTGCTAAGATTTTTTTTTTGTATTCCCATCACCCATTTCCGTTAAACATCTTTTTAGTAGTGGAAATAAATTTTTGGGAAAAGCTTTTCTTATATTCCAGTCGGCCAGAACTTTGCTACATTTACTTTTCAGTGGCTTGAAATACGCAACACTTTTCTATCACTGTTGATAAAATGTAGCTTGCCAAAATATCACCAATCATAATTTTCGGTTGATCGTAATAAACCGTCAGCAATACAATAAGTCTTCAACTCCATATGGAACCATCCATTCTTTGATCTATTGTAGGCCGTCCAAGTAGTGTACAGGTATTCGGATCTATAAACTACATAAAGGTGCGTATACACTCCGAACGAACGAAACGCGCCGCGCGCTGTAACAAATTTGTTTAGTGAATATGTTGCGCAGAACCGAACCGAACGTGCCAAAAATTTTCCGGGGTTTGTCGGTAAACGCGATTTGCACCAAGGGAATTATTCTTTCGCCGGTGTTCAGTGGATACGGATGTTTGGTGCTCTTGCTGTGTTTGTAGCGTTCGTCCCTTGTCTGAAAAGCAAAGAAAATGGACTAGAGCAGGGAATAATGCCTAAAACTGATTGACCAATTTGAACTGCAACCTGTATTATGGGATCCTACGAAATGAAGTGTCTTTCTTGGCTATTCTAGAACCTACTAGACATATAAGATTCTCAAAATCTTCTGCAGCCATCCTCGTAAAATTTTTGATATACATATAATCCAGGTCACTGAGTATGGCCATATTTTTTCGTCGCAAAAAGAGGCGTCTTGTCCACATTTTTCCTTTTTTTCTCCTTTTTTAACGCTTGTTAACGCATCTATAATTAAAAAAGCACCAGCTGCTACTATCACATCGTCTGCATCCTAGTCGACGAACACACAAACAACACTGATTACGGGTGGGAACGCAGCAAATACCGCAAACTCTCCAAACAGCCCGAATTATTGCGCAAACTATTTTGTTGCAATCGGTTCAGCGCGTTTGGTTCGTTCGGAGTGTTCTGTTGCAAGTGAATACGCACCTTAAGGCAGCAGCAAAAGTCAAGAACACAGTAGTTGAAAACGTTACAGATGTACTATTCTTTGCAGAGACAACAATTTTGTGCGGGTGACGACACTATCTTCGGATTACCTATCAGTCATATTAGTTTCACTATAATTTAATATCATAGCAGGATCAATATCTTTAATGGAAATGGTAGCATGTTTTTCAACGTAACTATTATTAACATCTGCTCTTGCTCGTTTTACATTGCCTTGAGCGTTGGGTAAGTTTATCATGTCTGCTGAAGTAGAATTTTTTGTCCTTCCATCCATGCTGGCTTTTATACCTATAAGTGACCATATTCCTTTCTCAGAAACTTAAAATACATCACCACCAGAATCGCCAATATGTTGAAATAATAAACTACATTGACACTCAACAGACTGAAGTTGTAGTGCAAATTGGTGGTCTTCCACAATTTGCTAGTGCCCTGCAGATAATATGATCGTCAGAAAGTATATTGTTACGAATTTTACAAATAGGTTTTAAGTTTCGATGTACTAGTACGAATTATGATACTTCTATAAATGATTCCGAAGATAATATTTTGTTTTACTTTTACTTTTACTCTAACCATGCAGAAAATGCTACACTTCATTTGTTCAAAAACTTGGACTGAAAATAACTTTTGGCAAAAAAGTTGATTTTTATAAGCTTAGAAATAGGAAAATGTGGGGATAGGAAAAAATTAGATAAGAATTTCCTTTATGAAAAATTTTGTGAACTTCAGTTTTGTTTATAAATACTTTATTGCTAGGACCAACCATTATCATTATCTCTCCCATAAATTTAACAATAATGACATCTCACTTATTTGATTGACTATAGAATTCCATGGTACAGTTTTCGTCAAACATATAAGATAAATAAAAAAAGGCGCAAAAAATGGTCGATTACCACGAAGTTGACTCTCATGCCGCCAACTAGGGTCGGACTAGTACATATGCCACTAAATATTGTGATGCGTGCAGATTAATCAAGTTAATTTAACATCTGACTCACCAATTTGAAGTATACCTACAGCCATTATTTGAATTGACTGAAGAGCACTGTAACTTTTGTATTCAGATTAATTTATTCAGCTTGAAAGCATAATAGTGCCAAATCCCATTAAAATTCATTTGTGGTCCCAAACAATGTGAATGAAAATGTGCAAAATCTTCTTTATTTTAAATAGAACATCCTGTATCCATAATGAGCGCCATGATTATGACACGATTTCTGAGATGTTCATAATTCTACTACAGAATTTAAAAAATGTACATACCTTTCCGTTGACAACTCAAAATTCAACACGTTTGAGTTGACCTCTTGAAAGGTATATAACCTTAGGTATTTTTATATAGAAAAGTGACACACGTGTCAATTGTTTTTGCGAGTAGGTGGCACAAATGTCGTTTTTCCATTTTTGCAAGTTGGTACGAACATCTGCGGAAAATTGACTTCATCGTTGAGCAAGAATATATCTGCCACAATATTTATAGAAAAACGTCTTATTTCTGTCAGTGACTTTGTGTTGAGAGGTAATTTTTCTCAAAGTTTTCTTTGGGAAAGTTTCATTCAGGACTATTATGGATTATGAACATAATTTTTGAACAAATAAGTGAATATTTGGAACCTTTGGTGTGAATAAAATTCATAAATGGAAATAACCCAAAAACACCAAAACAACGTCACTTGACGCCCGTTTCGCCAACAATTGGCATCCCCAGGAGCTCAAAAAGGCGTAAAAATCGTGCAGTACGCGCAAAAAAGCGTAAAAAGCCTACAAACCGTTTTTTGAGGTCCTGATGATGCCAACTTTGTTGGCGAAACCCGTGTCGATTGATATTGACGTTGTTTTGGTGTTCTGGGTAGTTTCCATTTATTGAATTCTAAGTTTTGAAATCTATGGCAAATGTCAAAACTGATTTTATTTCCAAATTTACAAACAGCTACGTGTATAATATTATTTGGAATCAACATGGGACATTATAGATAGGACTGTAATTATAGTAAGTGACATGATATGATCATATCAATGACAGATCTTCTCCCCTGTTTGAAGGAACTAAAAGAACTGTAAAAAGATGATAAAAAGAAGGAGTATGATGATGTTATATATAAATAATTGAAATAGAAAATAATATTCTT
Organism: Chrysolina americana; assembly: GCA_958502065.1. NCBI lineage: Eukaryota > Metazoa > Arthropoda > Insecta > Coleoptera > Chrysomelidae > Chrysolina > Chrysolina americana. The sequence goes on from OY293412.1 coordinate 74,095,611, forward strand.
TTACACTTTTCTAAAAAACTTATTAGTTACTAGACTGATAGCAAGTGTAGTATCCTGTAAAGAAACCTCGAGGATCAACAAACTTGGAACTTCTGGAATAAGAGCCATTGTGTCAGCAAAAATAAACATAAGTCGTAGAAAGAGTACTTATTTAATTATAGAGTAAAAAGTTTTTTGTGATTCAAGTTGTATTTTCAAAAATATTAAGTTTGAATAAAAATAATGGGTAGTATGAATAAAAGCTAGCAAATGCTTATGCTATAGGTTTGTCTCTCTCATAACAAATGAATAAGTACGTCCATTTCAAGAAATCTGAGTAAAGGCATTTGCTCAAAGTTTATTCATACCACCCAATGTGTATACGTTACAAATGACGTAGTTGATAAGTTAGCTTGCCGATATGAAGTGAAGTGTCATAACTGTACAAAGGGAGGAATTTACACATAATTTAAGAATCCGTAAGTGACATTGATAATAGTTCAAATAAAATATTTATTTATTTCTTACTTCAACATTTAAAAGAAATATATTGTTACGAGATTGATCAAAGCCCCCTAGCTGTGTCGCTGAGTCGACTCGCAAGCGCATCGTCTATAATTATTTTCAAGAAGAGATTATTATTTGGGTGGAATTCTGTCGTGAGTTCACTACTTGAGTACCTATATAAGGGCGAGATTTCACTGGGATGAAGAAGTTCAAGGGAGGTTTTATGAAAAGAAGTTATAATTGAGAAGTTTTATGAAGAAGTGATAAGCAGTTTTTGAAGAAGTATATAAGTGTTTGGAATATTTAGCTAGTTGTATTGTTGTATAGATATAAGTGTTTAATTAGTCAGTGAAGTAGTTGTATGTTTTGGTGAAGTTAGAAATAAACAGTTTTAGTTGTGTGCTCGGCATTATTATTTAGCAAATGTTGTAACAATATTTACTGAAAGGTAATGTCATAACTATTGACCGAAAACATGTAAAATCGCTCTCCTGTTAATTTCAATATTTTGGTTCGTGTAAGTTTTCTATCAACGGATCGATACGTTAAATTACTCAAAGCAATGGAATTTGAAGTTGAAACATTTAAAATATAGATACTATTGATTGGGTTTCATATTTCCCGACGCAGGAATTAACAAAAAAACCAAATAAAAATCCAAGCCCGTATTAAAAAAAATATGAACAAAACGTGAGAAACAAAAAAATTAAAAAGATTTTAGGAAGTTTGTTAGAATTAGAAAACAGATTGCGTAAATTTCCATAATTCAAATGACCCTGTATCTCTTTCCAAAATCTTAATGACGAGGTTTGAGTTTGAACCACCTTGTACAGTAGCTTTCCCAATATGATCGATCATTTACAACGTAATTCAGCGGATGGAAGTAGCTCGATGGGAGTAATCATGTAGTCATGCCAGTGTCGTATTCAAAATTGTATACTTCACTTCTCACATAAAAATACAAAAGGTGAAGAATGGGTTAGTAGATTTTTCTTCTTTTTAGGTGGAATGCGGGCACGACACTTGATTCATTTGGTGCCGGAAAATTTGGTTATTTGTTATGCAACTAGATCAATTTGTTCGTTTACAAATTGGTAAACATTTAGGGAAAAACACTATGTTTTCATTATTAATTTTTGATGGTACTCTTGCATAGATTATAATTCTGCTATAATGCATTTTTTGGTTTCTGAACGTATAAAATAGCAATACTAATACCTATATGAAATCTGATCTACCAATCTTGGGATATTACACCGCTGAGGGCTGGTTTTATTTATAGGTTCTAAGTTTTATAGGTCCTGAGGTTCACAATGCGAACATCAACAAATGTACGTTATCAACATTCTAAAGCATTGAACTGCAGTATCTGCTATATGCTTTTTGCTAAGAATTCTGTAGATCTGACCTGCTTACATAGGAAATTCTTGAACTTTCGTATTTACGGCAAAATAATTCGTCAGCTTTGGCCATTTGAGTTGAGTATACTTAATTTTCGATCGATAAAAGGCAATATTTATAGGTTTTCAAACCTACAGAATCCAATATCTGAATTTTCATATTTTTTGTAGATACGGCACTTTTGCTTAAGACGGCAGAGTTGCTCTACACCTAGAATGCTAGCCAATCAATGAGGTTCGTCCACACAGGGCTGATGACGCCTAAGAGGCACAAATAGCTTTCCACAAGTAGTAATATCGATTATTTGATTACAGATGTGTCAGTGAAAATAGTCTTAGATCAGCTTGATTATTAATAAATTGATACTTTCAGACGAAAAAAAATTGTTTCATATTAGGTTTTTTATTTCATTATATACAACCATTAAAAAATGTAATAATTCCGAAATCATTTTTAATAATAGAACATATACATTCCTAATCTTGAGTTAGAATATTTATTCTAGAACACTTGCTTCTTATATGTTTTGGATGTATTTTCATTCCGTTATCCAACTAAACGACATAGATTGCAGTGGATTTCAAAACTGTCAGTGACAGATGCAAATGGTGGCTTCGTGAAAATAATTTTCATCATTGAACCTCTGAACATTATATACTGATTTTGATTTTGTCATTTGTACATTGACATATCGGTCTTCCTGACCATTGTGACCTATTCTATATTATGTATTTGATCATAAAAGTTGAATAAATATTTCATTCTTTTCTATTCTACATAGAAAATTATCTGCAGAATCAATTAGTTTCTTAGTCTGCCCCTTAAAATCAATCTGTTTTGAAAAATATCACTGAAAATTTTTAGACCAGCAAGCCTATAGAAAAGTGGCACTGTCCATAACAACTTCACAACACTCACCTTCAGTTTGACGGAATTTTAATGAAGTAAATCATAAAAGGATTATTTCTTCCGTAATTCATGCTAAACACGGGATCTTGGACCAACTAGCGAGTGTAAATGTGGCGGCATGGTGCTATGGTTTGGTAGGCCGAGGGTCTGTGGATCGATTCTTGGCTGGGGCAAGAATTTTTCATTTTATTCTAGAATAGAACTATTCATTGTTGGGTTCAATTTAACAGTGCTGCTGTTGGTGGCGTAAGGAGTTAGTAAAAAAGCATACAAAAACACTTTCGGCTGAAGGATCATGGTCGATGGCCATTCGACACAATATGAGAATAAATGCAATGACTACTACTATTACTGTCGGGTACAGGTTAAAGCAAATGAAGAATCCGTGCACGAAGCAAGCATCATACTTACAAGTCGAATACTAAATAATGGAAATTTTCCTCCTGGATACTGTCATGTAACCTCACTGAAATATAAAAAACAATATTATTAGCATCGGCACACAATTCTCGAAGAAACATGCAAACGAAATTAAATAATTACATACTATTAAAAAGTGTCTTTGAAAACAGTGGAAAAACAGTCTTGAGTAGTATTAGCAAACGAATAACTATACCAAGAGAAAAATAAGAAAATTTTTATGTTGCCTTTTAATAAAATGAAGAGATACAATGAAAGTGAAAAACTATTGCATGATGCATCAACCAACAGTGAAATTGAAATTAAATGTATTTGAACTAAGGTACATTCATGACTTTTCAACTACAGTCGTTAAAATGTTTGTGAACCGAAATATATCGGACCGTGTGGCGTAAATACATTGTTTATTACGATACAGCTGAACCTTATGCCGTATCGCAATAAAAAACATATCCATAATAAAGGTAATTTTTATATATCATTCCTTACTCCAATGCAGCCATATACCGGGTGGCTACGGAAGTATTGCCTACGGAATATCTCAGTTATTGTTTGAAGTACCTAGGTTTGTGAAATTTGGAGCGTCGATATAATGACATAAGAGCTAGAATTTGAGCATATTGACATGTCGAAGTTAACTTCCGGTCTGACCGGAAGTAACATCAACTTTATTATTTTAAATGGAAACCCTTTTTTTTTCTTTTCGCTTTATTCAGCATTCAATTCCCTTTCTAATGACATATCACAAGTTGGTATCTAACCAGAAACTAGATCAGAAAAAAATTATTATTGAAATTCACCGAGTAGGCCGTGGAAGCAAAATGAAAGCCAAAAATTGAAAAGTTGGCTATGGAAACCATACGTCACTTGATAACAGTTGCTACTACTGTGATATTTTATTTTCATTAATCGGCGTTATAAAAAGCCGCCAAAAAAAATATTGGAAAAATTGGGAAAAAAACAATACTCTGTAGGTCCATAACTTAAATAGGAACATACAACTTTTTCTTGCCTGTACTATTCAGCATAACCATTCCTTTCTAATGATATAATAGAAAGTAATTTTTTGAAATGAAATACCAAAAAATCCAATTATTATTATTCAAATATCCAAAAAACAGATTTATCGAAAAAAAAAAATTCAAATTGATAGGATTAAAGATAAAATAAATTCAAAACAAATGTTCGAAATGCATTCCCTCAGCGTCAATACATTTATTGACTCTGGTGATATTTTCATGTAAAACGTTTCTCAACATTTGAGGCGTGATATCTTGGAAAGCTCTACGAATTTTTATTTCTAGCTCATGTAAAGTTGTAGGCTGTGTGGAATACACCCTATTTTTAAGATGCCCCCATAGAAAAAAGTCGCACGGAGTAAGATCAGGTGACCTTGGTGGCCACCTGACTGGACCATGGGTTGTTATAAGTCTCTCTTGAAAGCAATTTTGAAGATAATTTCTCGCTATTCTTGAATTATGCGGAGGGGCGCCATCTTGCTGGAAGTACATTCTCTCAGTTATTTCCGCTGGTAGGTTGTTAATGAATTCCGAAATTTCATTCGTTAAAAAATTAAAGTATCTCTCTCCAGTTAGTTGGCCTTGAAAAAGAATGGGGCCAACAATATGAGTTCCAACTATTTCTGCCCAAACATTCACACCAAATCTCTCCTGGAAGCCACCTTGTCGAAACCGGTGCTCGTTTTCTATCGCCCAGTACCTGAAACAAAAGACCGTTCACACTTTTAGCACTTTACCCTTCGACTATCGACAATAATCCAAATAAAGTACAGTACCTACCTTGTATTCCTATTAAATAATCCATTGTTGGTAAATCTTGACTCGTCCGTAAACAAGATATAATAGTTAAATAGGTGATTCTCAGCATTTTGTCGAAGAAACCAATTACAATATTCCAGGCGCCTTTCACCGTCATTTTCATACAAATGATGCAACTGATACTTGAAGGATTTAAATCGATGTTTTTTCAAAATTTTCCTAGCAGAGTCCTTACTTATAGCTAATTCGGCGCCAATCTGCCTTGAGGAAATTGTGCTATCATATTGTACTAAAGCTAATACATTAATTTCAGTTTCCTCATTAATAACAAATGCTTCTTGGTCTTCGTGAACATCAGGCTCAGTTCTTAATTTTTCTTCAAGCCACTGGAAATACCTTCTTGACGGTTGCTGCCTCCCTGGATATCGCTCTAAATGCAATCGTTCAGCGGCATAAACATTCACCATAAATGAGAAGAATGTCAATTTGTTCGGTTCGTGAATAACGGGGCATTTTTTGAATTTTCCACTAACTGATTTCGATTTCCAAACCCTTTTAAAATGGCAGAATCAAAAACACTACTTCGAACGTCAAAATAATATGGATAGCAGCGTTCGTGAGAGCTCTCGTTTATTTTTTGTTTCATTCCAAAATACATCTTAATCAGCCTACTTGTTAATATTTTGGTTCGAATGATTATTGCAATGGAATGATTATTCTGAATAGCACAAACATCGTCCATAGGTAGATATTAGAATATCTATGGACGATGGCACAGACCAAGTACGTTTATGTTCCTATTTAACCTAGAACCTACAGGATATAATTTATCATCCCACATTATTTTTAATGTTATTTTTGCGTATGGCGATAATCTGTTTTGTTATTTGAAGAATAATAATTGGATTTTTTGGTATTTCATTTCAAAAAATTACTTTCTATTATATCATTAGAAAGGAATGGTTATGCTGAATAGTACAGGCAAGAAAAAGTTGTATGTTCCTATTTAAGTTATGGACCTACAGAGTATTGTTTTTTTCCCAATTTTTCCAATATTTTTTTGGCGGCTTTTTATAACGCCGACGAATGAAAATAAAATATCACAGTAGTAGCAACTGTTATCAAGTGACGTATGGTTTCCATAGCCATTTTTTCAATTTTTGGCTTTTATTTTCCTTCCACGCCTACTCGGTGAATTTCAATAATAATTTTTATCTGATCTAGTTTCTGGTTAGATACCAACTTGTGATATGTCATTAGAAAGGGAATTGAATGATGAATAAAGCGAAAAGAAAAAAAATTGGGTTTCCATTTAAAATAAGAAAGTTGATGTTACTTCCGGTCAGACCGTAAGTTAACTTCGACATGTCAATATGCTCAAATTCTAGCTCTTATGTCATTATATCGACGCTCCAAATTTCACAAACCTACTTCATACAATAACTGAGATATTCCGTAGGCAATACTTCCGTAGCCACCCGGTATCCTGCTGGAACATACCTACTTACTTTTGTGGAGTGTATTAAACGATTGATGAAAAGAAAACTTTACTGTATTTCAGCTAACTCACTATGCATTTTCAATTAGTTCTTCTAGTCAACTGCAACCACAACAACTAACCTTAAGTAGACATAATAGGGCTAGCAAATTCCCTATGATATAACAATATTTTAGAGCCCAATTATGAGTACATGAGATAAGTGAGTTGTGGTTATAGTGAGCTAAAGAAATTAATCAAAAACAAATAAATACGCGCGAAACGTTTGCATACGTCAGCTGAAATACATTAAGTATTCTCTTCATCCGCGGAAAAATATATTCCACAAAAGTTATTCTGTTATGGCCGAATGTGTCGCTGTGCAGCAGTAAGGAATAAAATACCAAATGGGACTATACAAATTACATTATTCACTGCGATACGGCATAAGGTGCAACTGCTTCGTGGTAAACAATGCATTTACGCTATATAAGGTGACAAAAGAATAGCCTCCATATCTTATCTGTATCTTCTATTCTCATATTTTTTTATTCCGATGATCTGAAATCGATGATGACAATGTCATGTGACTACCTAACGTGACAATTAAAATCGCTGAAAATGTGGTTCAAAGGCAAGAATTCCATAATATTTTTCGAGAAAGTTATTCAGAATACAATAAGTCATATGTTTTGAACGGTTAAAAAATATGCAATTTTCTGCTCTTCAACACTTAGTTATATTAAAGTGGATCTCATGTATCTAGATTGCATCCAACAATTACCAAGAATTTTAAAATTACTGAGTGATATGAATAGAGTCATAATAAAATAAACGTGAAAACACTTTTCGTAAACAAGCTTCTATTGAACTAGTGAAAATTAAAAAATAATATGTATGCATGGTATAAAAAACAAAGAACTTTTCGAAAATCAAAGTTCCACGCCTCCAGCTTTTCATGTTTTTTCACGTTCATTTTATTTTTCAGTTTTTCACGTTAGAATTTGTTCATTTATCTGTCTTAATACCCAACCTATGACCTATCAGATCTAACTATGAAAATTATTTGATTGCGCAACGTTTTTTTACAATTTTTCCAGATTTATCAATATTATTTTCGTAAAAGTTTCTGCCATTTTTGAAATTTTTTTCCATAATTTTCCATGTCCGAAACCGTCGTAAATTTTTCCGAATTTCTACGCGATTCCTATGTAGCTTTAAGAGGGACAGGAGGGACACAATTTTTTGAAATTGAAATGTTTTTCTCTAATTTTACTAATTTTTCGTATCTTATTTTCACTAGTTTTACGAATATTTTTCGACAAAAAACTCCGGGAAAATTCCTCAAGTAATACCTGGAATAACAACCCGCTTGTACAAAATACCCCAGGTACATAAAACCTCCGGAACGAATTAATCAAGCAAACAATTCCTCATGAAATAGACCGTCAGATAGTGACAGATTTAGGTGCCCCATTTTCGCAAACAAGCCTCGAATAGGGATGAAAAGTATATCGATGTTGACTAAAATCGAGCGAACCTTACGAATGGCCTCTGGGGATAACATATCGAAGAAAAACTCCTTTTTTTCCTGACCACTCGTAAATTTCGCTCCATTTTACTCAAAATCAATATACTTTTCATCCCTATTCGAGGCTTGCTCCGATCAAGTAACACAACCTATTAGATGATAGATGAGTAACTCGCCGTTCACGCCTTAAACTTTGTAAGGGACACACTCTGAGAGGCCTATTATTGACAAAGATAACAATAGTCTTTTCCCTCACCGGCAGTGTCGTTCATTGTTTACAGAAATATTGAGGTTCAATAAAATAGAAATAACGAAATCCAATATGGAATAGAAATCTGAAATTATGATGGAAGAATCTCCACATGATTTTGAGAATAGCCGATACTCTTTTCGGTATGTTTTTTGATAATTCATTCATTTTTCCTTTTCCAATTCGGTTTCCCTTTCTCGATAGCAACGACACTGGTAGATTTTGGACTACTAAACCTGAAATTTGGTTCTATCAAGCTGAATCTCAATTTTTATTAGCTAAAATAACTTCAGATCGTACAAAATATGATTACGTATTGGCAAGTCTTCCTATTGATAATTTCTAACATTTATGATGTCATTGAAAATCCACCATCTGATAATATGTACACCTTAAAACAAAATTATTCAAAGATTAACAGCTAGTGAAGAGAAACGATTGGATGGGATTGCTAGGATTGAAGAGGGAAATCAAAAGCCATCGGAATTTTATAGGAATAGAATATCCATCGTAGGTGGCTCTTCTATGGTTTCTTAAGAACTATAACGCTGGCACGCACACTTCGCCCAGTATCATGGAAGCAAAATCCAGAATGTATTTATTATGATGAGATGTCATGACAATATTTCACGGAGACAGTTTGAAACATAAATAAATCAGATTTATACTTATTTTGAAGTCAAAGAATTAGCAGAAATTTTGATATTGTGGTTCAAAGACTTGCTATCCAGGTTTTAACCCAATTCTTTCACACTACAATCGGTCATCTAACTTTTTGATGAATTAGTAGTTGAAATGGTTTATCGTGTTGTGCCGGGGACTCACAAAAAAAGATTTTTGTTTTTTCTTAAAAACAAACCAAGATAGGAAAAAAATTCTAGACATAAAAAAGTTGTAATTTCAGTTGCTAAATGTGAAACAAATACAAAGATTGCAAAAAAAATTAGTGGCGCACATTTTTCCTGTGAAAAATATTGGTTACGGTGCCATCCGGGACGCCATTGGACATGACTTAGTTGGGGCTAAATCAGCCCTTTACGATCCTTGATAACACTGCACAATTTCAATAAAATTTCAAAAAAGGATTATTAAGATATTTACGAGAATAACGATTTCATTTAAACATTTTGACACCCTGTATTTTGAAAACGAGCCCTTACCGGACCTATGTTTATATGAACTTGTAGTCTTAAAATCATTCAATGCAATGAAAGAGTTGTATTTCGTGTAAGAAGAAGCTTTAAGAACTTCACCTTAAAATCATTCAAAGAATCACTCCTTCGAATTTGGCCACGTACCTAAATAACACCCTGTACATTAAAATATGCTCGCTTCGCTCCATAGTATTATGGCTTCGATGTTTAAGTTATAAATGAAATCATGCTTGCGCAAGAATTCCTTTCCACAACACTTCCCGATCGACAATCCGCGGTATATTTGAATCGATGCTAAAGCGGTATGTAGTTCCAAGTGAGTATTCAACTTGGAACAAAGTTAGTTGGTTAGTTTAGATCATGTTCCCTTCTTTTTTCATTTTTAAGCCATAAAAGGAAACATGATCTAATCTAACCAAACTGGACCTTGATATCCAAGTTGATCCTCTACGTAACCTAAAATTACATTGCACACCACGCAGGCGCAACTGAAATAGAGTTTTGATTGGTCCATGCGGATTGCCTATTGTGTTGTGGATAGGAATTCTTGCCATGCTGGCTACGCTCGCTATTAACGACACCTGGATAAAAGAGTAGTAAGTGCTAGAGTCCCTGTATGCAATTTGACATTAGATCGTATATTATTAGAGTCGGGACACTCTTTGACAGCACATCGAAAAAGTGCGTTTTAGGTTATGTCTGCTTTGTGAAGCCGAATGGGCACAAGGACGTAACGTCAGGGAGGGAAATGTGTAAAAATAATATTTGGGGTTCACGTTACCCGAGTAACTGTGTCAATATCTTCTAAATTCGATTATTTGTCAAGTTAATCTGCCAATATACAGTGTGTTTCACTTCTCATGGAAACACCCTCGTATCTTCTGTAATTTTTGACGAAATATCATGAAATTCTCAGGATCGATTGATACACTAGAGATGAACTTTCTGCACGAAAGGGGTCATCATACAGCGATGAAACCACCTGTTTTTCCGGAAAGTAATTCAGTAATTCGAGGATCCTAAACACGAATCCGAAGGAATTTTTGGCCAATTTTGCCCCCTAATATAAGTTTCTGGAAAAATGTGTGGTTCCATCGCTGTTTTCGTGCAGTGTATATCACGTAGGATGACACTTTTCTGCAGCGAGTTCATTTTTAGTGAATCTATCGATCCTGAAAATTTCATGGTTCTACGTTGAAAATTACGGAAGATACGGGGGTGTTTCCATGAGAAGTGAAACACACTGTATATTCAAACCATTAATGTGTTCGTTACAGAACTGTAAAAGCAATTCCAAAAGGATCTATACAATTTTCCTGGGGATCCAGGTCAAATTCAAACATGGAAGTCGGCGCTCAAGAGACCCGTGTGGAATATTACATCAAAAGCGCAAATTTGTCAGTTGAATCGAAATGATAGATAGGTCGCGAATAATATTTATTGGATTGGCAAAACCTCTGAGTTGAAGAGTTGTCTCCAATCGAGAAAAACTCCTCTGAAAGTATACATAAGGTTATTCAAAGTTTAAATGATATTTTCCAACAGGTACACTTCGATGAGAACGATTTTGAGTGGTATGTAGCAAAGAAGTTGAAAAGTGAGGCTGGTCCTATCTCAAAAACGACTGACGAAACTAAATTACTGAGTAATAGAGTTTTTCCAAATTTTTCGTGCATGGACGAAGATGTATTTTCCAATGTTTTGAAAGAAAACGAAAAATTAAAGTCGCATTTGGCCCAGTATGAACTCTTCATACAAGAAAAAAATATTTTGAATGTTTTTTTTGGAACAAAGGGTAGAACGTGTTGAATGGAAAAAGGTGGCGACCCGAGACTGTGGAGGAAGCATTAGTTATTAGATTTGCATGTCATACTTGTGGCTATATAATTTTAGGAATACCCTGTATTGTTTGCTCTGAAATGTGCTCATCATATTCTTTATCGATACCGATCTACAACACTTCAATGATCAATTTGTGCCAAAATTATCGTTGTTTGCATCAGAATAACTAATTAGTGAGACTACATACGATAATCCACAAATATTTTCTCTTGCCATAACGGAAATTTGATAAATATAGAACATCATACATGAGGTAATTATGAAATCTGATGAGGGAGGGCTTGAGTATACCATTTGAAATGAAAAAGTTGATGGAACCTTTTGATTTAACCTGAAGTGCTGATTTGACCTATTAAATTTCACTGTCTGTTATACAACGAATTGTAAAATAGAAATAAATTTTGTTTTTATAGTAGAGATAATCCATTTCTAGTCCATCCCCAAAATCAGCAAAGATGATCAATGTTTGGTGTGGTCTATTCAGAGGCAGAATTATTATCGGTCAATTTTTCTACCATAGTTTTTTGACCCGACTCCGTTACATTGATTTATTAACAAGAATGTTGGAAGGCTTTTTTCATGATTTTGATCTGGAAGATCGTCAGATGATCTATTTTCCTCAGTTCTAAGCACCAGCTCATAATTTCAGTGGTATAAAAAGAATGTTGCAACGTTGTTTTGAAAACCGATGGATTGATACAAATGGCCCCCTTGTTCACCAGACATAATACCCCTAGATTTTTATGTTTGGGGATCATTCAGATGAATTGAAGATTTATACTGGAACTATAATTGAAAGAAATGATGGCCGAACTGTTTTGAATGCAACACCTAGTGTCAAGAGAAATGTCAAAATATGTGTTCAACAAAAAAGCGGAATTTTTGAAGTTTTACTGCATATTTTATAGCGCTTTAACAAATTCGATTGTTATAAATGTTTCCCATCAACTTCAGGACGAAAAGTCATGGGTTTTGTTGTTGATAATGTAATTACGAATCGAAATGCATGATAAAACAAAGAGGGATTCATTAAGAAAAATATTAATATCATGAAATCTTTTGAAAACGCGACTGTAAATTTTGTCTTCAGCATCGAGAAGGCACTTAAAAATGAAACTAGTTTGCCCATTTAACCAAATTCGTAGCATCAATAATAACGGAGTTGACAATGGTGCCGACTTAATTTGGAACACCCTGTATGTATAATGTTAGGAGTGCTGTTTCAATTCAATCAATAAAATTGCGAAATATGTGAGATCACATCAGGGGAGTGGGGTAAGAAACTGTGAAAAGAACGGGTAGGGCTCGTGAAATCATAAAATTCGTGTATCGTAATTTTCATGGATGGCCCTTTAGAAATGCCCTGCGGCCTGCGGTTTGTAGTATACTGATCTGCTAGGACTAAGGAACGCATATACGTATAATTATTGTCTCAAAGCAAATCTCAGCACCTTCAAATTATACAAAAATCTGGCTGGCTAACAAAAACATCTGATTTTTCTTGGACTCATAATACCTTAAACGACCTAAAACTAATATGTCAGAATGAAGGTACCAGTATAGTGGAGCGACGCGTCATGCGACAAGCGACGCGACTTGAATAATTCAATGGGTTTTGCATTGGACGCGATTACGATGTGCCTGCACTTCTTCTCTCGTCCTAGTCGCGTCGCTTGCCGCTTGTGGCGTCGCTCCTCTATGTTTGTACCATGAGATATTCAAACACGGGGTGTGACCAACGTGTAGGTGTTCACAACTCTCCAGCTATAATCAAAATAAAGATAAGTTGTTTGTTTGAAAATGAATTATGTATTGGTCATCAATACAAGGATATACTCATAACTACAGCTGCCTTACTCTTCTTAAGGAGATGTAGAACGGCTGCTGGGATGCCAAGTTGACCAGGTCCTTGCCGAACGGGTCGATGCTCGATTTGTTTCGGCAGTACCTTGATACCTAGGTCAACCGGAAACGGGCAATGGTGCCTATCCCCGCTGGTGTTGACGGGTTGTCGCATATTCCTATATACGATGTAGTGGTATCTGAATTCCATTCCATTCTGTGCATATACTGGACGAACGAGGGTGATTGTAGGCAGTTGTGAATCTCATCCTGCAAAATGCTCAGGGAAAAAATCAGGTCAAGTTATTGGCCATTATTTACATTCGCTAAAGAAGAAGAGAATATTCAAGAATATTCATTTGAATGTTTTCGACTGATTCCCATGCTCCAACCAGCGGTTCCACATGCGAGTTAAGACTTCAAGATCTAGTTTATCAGAGAATGTTGTAAAAAGATGAAATTCCTAAGACTATGTACGGAAAAGTCCATTCCATCTGAGAGAAATGGACTCCAAATTGTATCCAGTATTCCCAAATCAGTCGATGTTCAATGTAGATATGCTTCTTCAAAAGTGTTAATTTTTACATCTTTCACTCAACTTGATGGCATGAGGTTGCGGAAAATATTCAACCATTAAGATCAAAAACGTATTAAATACTCTTCTTTGGCATGTACTATCGAGATAGTTATAAAACGGTTTTTATAAGAGCAAAACGGCTATGTTTTTACATTTTTAAACAACCATGAGTCTTTCGAAATGATTAGGTACTTTAACAAATAACTTCTTATAGTAAAAAATATTCGGACAGCTGCGGGTTCCGAATTACAAAAGTTCAACTTTCAAAAACTCCATTGTTTACAATTATTTTTCTGTCTATATCAAATTATCAAATGGAAGGAAACATAAACATAATTTTGCGTAAGAATATCTGAATTATACGCACTAGTTATTCAGTTAATTTTATTGCTTCCAATAATTTTAAATGTGAAGCCGTGACGTGATTTTTTTCCCATTTACCATGTTTGGTAATTTTCATGTATTCACTTGATTTTCAATATATACTTGAAGACACACCACATTGTACCAAAATGATTAATAATACTTTTTCCTTTTAGGTCAGGTGAGAGGTGTCATTTTCCCACACGCGAAAGTTTGTTCAAGAGCGCTTCATGAAATTTTTTAATGCGCTTGTAAAATCTTATTCCTAACTCATACGGAAAAGTACTCTCCCGCACTCAACTGTTTACCCGAACTCCGCTTTGCGTAGTTTGATTTACGGCAGTCGCATGCGGGAAAGGTTGCCGTACTTCTTATGATAATAACTATTTCTTCCAACCATCTCCAATCAGGACCTTTTTCCGAAGCTAACTGACTTGGGTCCCAGAAACATGTGGCTTGAGCAGACGAAGGGAACCATGTGGCAATCCGGTATCTATAGTTTTCAGATTTGAGAGCAGCATGTGCATCTTCCTATGAACAGAACCATAATTTCAACAGAATGGTTTGAGTGAAGCCTGCGGAGTTCAAAGAGTAAATCTCGTTATTTTTCTCGTGGTCGAGGAGGACTACATCATTCTCCACAACGGACTCGATATTCCAAGCAGCATAAGACAGCAAAAGTGTTTTTTTATAACGTTACAATTGTCGCAGATGGTATTATACTAGTCGTAGCACCGAATTATGCCTGTGGATGTAGGTTAAGATCACAAGTTTGATAAGCTGACAGCATTTGGATTATGGTCTCTCTTGCCCACGATATGTCCTGCATGTGGTGTCAGGGAACTCCATACCCATCAAGTGACTACGATACACCAGAAAGTTGAAGATTCTTTCCTGGTAGACTATTATTTGAATCCCTCAGTCTCCGACCTCAGGCCACTTGATCAAAGGAATGCAAAATTTTTGGATAAGCCAAGGCCATCAATGTTCTTGAGAAAACTCCATGCAGCGACTAATCTTCATGTAGCTGCTATAATGTGAGTTTCTTGCTGAATGGGTTCCAATTTGGTGATAGAGTTTGAGTCAACCCATTTAGTGTCAAATACGAGACTAAGTTCTTCGACTGCATGGGCTGTTGCATTGAAATGAAATGATCTGATCCTTGCTTTTCTATAGTCGAAGACCATGCAGAGAAAGATATCTCTGATACCTTCAGAGGTTTCATACAGTACCAGTCTGTTATGGGGATAGATCTGTTAGGATTCATGCTAAAACTAGCCACAGAAAAAGTTTTCAACTACGGTAAGTATAAGTATCTCCACCTTAATAAATGTCAGATGTTTCCATCTACGAGCTCGATATCTTCTTCGTGGCACATTTGTCAATATCGAATTCCACCCTGATTTCACCACCCTTGAGGACTAATATAGATCCTTCACTCACGAGGTTCATAATTTGTGGTCATCCATGTAAAATGAATGGGTGATTTTATGCCTCCGGTTGCTGGGGTTGCGACTGGGAAACCAGTGATTTTCCTGAGTACAAAGGACAATGGTTATATGGAATTGCAGAAAATAACATTTATTATTTCGTTTGTTTTTTACCAATCACCCAGGATTTTGGAGAAAATTTCTCTGTGCAAGCAAAGGAGATCCGCGCTTACGTGAGAATGGATTCCGTTCCACTCTACCTCCACGACAGAGAGTGGAGGTCGAACCAAGGCCGCCTAGGGACTATCTCAGAAATACACCCCTTCTAAAGAATACCTATGCTATTTGGAGCTGCTCAATGTATCTATCTATATGTTGATCGGGTACCGCAAGACAACTGAGCAAAGGCATAATGAGCTAGCTCATGCAAAGTTGTATCAAACGCCTTTCGGTAATCGATCCAAGCTATCAATAGGTTACGCCTAGACTGCACTGAGTCCTGAGAGATACATCTGTCGATGTGAAATATATTGTGACCAGTGTACCTGATAGTTTGATTTCTATTGTATATAATTGTTTCAGAGGACCTCTGAACAAATAGTAGTGAATTTTGTTATGTTCTGGAAAGTAGGTAGGAATTGGTGTTCTTGAATTTCTGGAGGAATGCCTCAGGGAACACCTCCAAAGGTATGAATTCCAAAACTCCGCCGTTCGTTAGAAGAACGAACCTTGGGAAAGAGATGCTCGGCATGTCTCCAAAGTGACGACAAAGGTAAGTAAAGACGGAGGTCGACGGGTCAGTCTTGAATGGACAACTGACGGTGAAATAATTGATATTTCAGATCATCGTTTATGAAAATATCTATAAGAGATCGCCAACCCTTCTGCAGTTTTCCAGGTAAGTGAACGAGCCGCAGTGGTCATGATGGTAGAGCGCTGGTCTATCAATCAGAGGGACGTGGGTTCGATTCCCAGCATGGGAACTGTATTCCAAGACAGGTGGGAGGGTAATTCCGAGCATTGACTCAAGGACATCAAAGACATGCTTGACTTTTCTTTTCATTGAGTTCTAGTGAGTTGAAAATAAAGTCCAATTTAAATGACAAAATTCGAAGAGTTTGATAACGGATGGATCACTAGGACATAGTCTTTCGGCTCATGTTGGTATGGTTAGTCTTAGAGTAAACGTAAACACCACCATAGAACCTGAATCGAGAATGGAGTCTGTAACCAGGAAAAAGCATATGGACCTCAATGGGGGGATACTTCTGTTTCTATCATGGTCACAATAGCAGGTTTTTCAGCCTGTAAGTAATAGTAGACGATATTAATGTTCTTTGTTGAGTCCTCGAGCACCTCTCGCCGAAAATCCGAATGGAATGGAGAGGTATTTTGCATTCGTAGTATTAAACAGTTTTACTCATTTTATTCTACCTGAAGTCAAATCAACAATTTTCAGTTTGGTTCATTCCACTCCAAACATTTTATTCGCCATCAAGCATTTTCGACCACGTAACATAAGTAAAAAGATTGGTTAACCCAGTATAAAATCTCAATAACTTATAGGTATATATTAGCGGTCGTGGTTTTAGAGCGTTTTTTTTTCACCCAGGCGGCCCGGGTTCGATTCTTACTGCCTGTCACTGACCCAAAGTGGTTCGGAATCCATTTGTACGTAAACTGCTCCCCCTGCTTGCTCGCGAGGAGTTTTCCCAAAAACCTGGGTAGTTGGAAAGAACAAATTAAACAAAATTGGTTTTTTATTTTTGTTGAAACTGTTCATGATTCACTTCGGCTATATTCGCCAAAAAAAATTTAAAAAAACTATCGATCTACTGAATGAACCAAGTATACACCTTTATTCGAAAAGTGAATAATTGTTTCACAGAGAAGAAATAATCCAAAAAAAGCCATAACTGAGAATGTGACGTAAATGACACACACACTATCACACACGTATTCTTTCAATCCTACGAGCCAATCTATATGAAAATTACTCTCCAACGTGATCGGAATGTATGAGACGCTTTTCAAATCAATCGATGCCATATAATATATCTTCTATATGTATGAATGTCGAATCACTGGTACCTCATGGGAAATTCACTTATTGTTCCATTATTTCGATTCACAAAACTCGCCAACGCGAAACTGAATATCTTCAAAACTTATCATCTTCCAGGTGCCTTTCTTCCATCCACGGAGTAGCGTCCTGTGTTGCTAATACACGGTGTGTTGAGCAAATCCTCAACAAGAAAAAATTAATAATAAAAAATAGATTGAATAGGATTATTTATTCTTGGATAGTTTGATGAAATGAATGTAAAAACACTTTTGTCTAATTTCCACTAATTTCCACATTAGTTTTATACTTGATATAAATTAGTTCTATATCAAGTATAAAACTAATTAATTAGTTTTATACTTGATAATGGGAAAAAAGTGTTTTTACATTCATTTCATCAAAGTGATCATGAATTTCCACGAAATAAATAGGTCATCAATTACCCATATTCTTGGATAGCCTTCCTATCCAACCTATACAGTAAGTATATTCGTCGGAACGGTTCAACTCTTACTTCGATGGGAGCAACCAGGGTATATGTATAAGGAAAGACTCAATCAAATACCAAAAAATGAAAGTCGCAATGGACCTCAGAATATTGGGTTTAATCGGTTTTATTATAATCTTATCAAACATTATAAATTACAGTCGAAAGACTGATGTCCTGGTAACTGAAAGAGGACTCAAACTGATGACACTATATTCCAATTGTCAGATTGGTTGAAAAAAAATTACTTATGATGACGACAGGAAAAACTAAATGTACTGAGACATCCTTGGAATTCTTCTGAAATTTTATTACATATACCGGGTGTCCACTATAACTTTTTTGCTTTCGGAGATAATGGAATAAAATTTGAAAGATCTGTTCAATGTATAAAACTGCATTCTTTGACAAGTAACTCAACTTCATGCTAATTCTGGATTTACCGGAAGTAACAAAATTTGGATTTTTAAATGGGACACCTGGTATATTTTCAGTTATTTTGTCTCCATATGACATTCAGAATACAACCATGTATCATTTGTTACTTTTTGTAACAATGTTTTCATTCTTTTTATTCTAGAGGGCTATATGGATACATTCACATAACTAACTACAGTCCTAAAAAATGTGTTGAAATAAAACTTTACTGTTTTCGGTCAAAATGTTTCAGCTATGTTCCAGTTCGATTGTAGAATGAATTTTTATTACACCATTAGGTCTTGAACAAATGGCTTTCTGCCAATTTTGCTCAAATTTTGATATTTTGTAGATTTTGATATCCTCATTAAGTAGTCCAATTTACAGATCGAACCTATGACCAGTTGTCGGCTACAGGGTGTCGAAATAAAAAATTTAGCTATTTCGAATATTATGCATCAATTTGCTTTTAATAATATACCACAAAAGAGTCTTACATCACAGCAACCCAAAATAGCAAAATTCAAATTTTTGGCACCCTGTAGTTCAAAAAGAGGTCATAGGACGTATCTGTAAATGGACTGAATAATGAGGATGCCAGGATCTACAACATATCAAAATTTAAGCAAAATTAGCCGAGAGCCATTTTATGTATAGTAAATGTGCGAGGTCCTTTTGCATTGGACCAATATCGCTTATAAATTTTGTTGAAATGTCCCAGATTAGTGCCGGGTTGGGTGACGCATATCAGGATATCTCTGTGCGTAGAGACGTGCAGGATCTGTTGAATTTTGCCTATACTCAATTTTTATCGAAAATCGAAACAATTTACAAATTTTGTTTCAGTTGTGTTGGTCACAGGATACTCGATGCATTAAAATCTTATTTCAATCTGAATAAGATTGGTATGCATTTAACGAAAGTTCAAACGTTATATTTTCAGTTTTTAATTAAAAGTTTTCTTACAACCTGGTATCAAATTAATCATAATAAAATGCTATTTTTTCTAACCTGACGAGCTACCATGTCGCCATAATAATACAAAAATGAAATTCAACTACACATAGCTGAACCGTTTTGACTGGAAATAGTAACGTTGTATTTTACCAAACATTTTTGGAGTGAAATTTCAAAATGTAGATAATTGGAATCGATAAACCACTCAAAAAATGTTTAAGGGAAGTCACGGTCTCTTCGTGAAATATATGGCTCAATGACCCTATAGCTAAACTGCATACACAATTTAATGATTTAATGATTCCACATCTCTTGTATAGTTGTACTTTCGCCTCCGCCATTAACTAGAGATATCCCGATATGACATTGACATACATTGTTGATACTATTTGTTTTTGAGGTGAATACAATATAATTAATCTACCATTAGTACGCTAACAAATAGAAAAATCAAGTTTTTTCCAAAAAAAATTCGAGATATATAAATTGAACTCCAATGAAATCGTTGAGATAGCGGATTACAAGAACATGCATGCAATAAGTGAGTTTACAATTATCGTTGGGCTCTCTATCTCGTCTACCAAGATACCTTTTGAGTTTTTTTTCGAATGTCCAGTTACGTGGAGCTCCGATGTATCATGTCCTGCTTCGTTTGCAAAAACTATTGATATTAGACGTCCTTTACCGGCACAGGCCGGGTACATTCTACGAGAGAATAATTTATTACATACATGTAGGTTCTTATCGTTGTCAAAGATTATTCAGATATTTAGATTGCAAGGGGAGAATGAATTTGTTGAGAATATGAACAGGCTCACTGAACACGGTGATAATTGTTTTGTCAAAATTGTTGTTAAAATTGTAATTTCCGTCAACCAGCTGCACACCCTTAAGAGTACAACCCTCAACAGTCTTCGAAAGACTTGTCCGAGCTAGGGAAGACGCAGCCCTTACCTTTTAACGTGTGATGCCATGCACGAGACCGATGACCATGCTGGGAATCGAACCCAGCCAATAATGGCAGCTTAATTCAGATTACGTCACAATTTTCGATACGCTGCTCGACTATTAAACCATTGTTCAAAGAGAAAAAGAGTCAATGCCTGTGGAATCGGCACTGGAGCAGAACACTAGTGTCATCTAGCGTTTTCAGTTGAAAATTAAGAGAAACTACGAACTCCCTCAAAAGGTTTTACAGCTATTCTAAGTATAGCTTTTTTTAAAATTTTATAGTGGGCGATACATTATTATACTGTGAAAACTAATAATTGAACTATTTACATACATATATATTTTTTTTATTATTTTTAGTCGGTCCCTGTCTCCTGTTTTCATCTTTATACGAAGGGGGTGCTGGTGTCTCATTAACCCCAATAAACATTCCTTACGTCCGTTGGGTGAGTGATTACTGGTTCCGCGATTAATGTGCCCTAAGTAGCCGAGGGGAAACAAGAATTATGCCTTTCTACATTTTTTCGGCTAAAACTTCTGCCGCATCACGGCAAGCGGATACAATTTTTAGATTCGAGAGCAGCGTGTCTATCATTCCACTACGTACCCCTATTATAAGAATCACTATTTTAACAGTATGGTAGGGTGGAGCCTAAGGAATTCAAAAAGTAAGCTTCGATATTCAGTCCATTTTTCCTCTTCTCTTCGTACGATATTCGTTTCGCCAGGAGCTGAAAACTCTATCAACTTTATGTAATTGTGTGGAGAGGCAAAGTACTTTTCGGTTTAACGAAATATTTGTTTCAGACAATTTTAGTTAAGTTTATTTTTATTACGTTATAATCTGAATCTAAATATATATATGAAATGCTTTGTTAGTACGTAAATACACAGTTTTCTCAATCACCACCAACCCCAATCATGTTCCCGTTGGGGTGGTAAATACCCCTTGGTCTCCAGGTGGTAGTAAGGGAGTTTGGTCGTGGTGGGTGGTTGTGGGTGGCGAATGAGTTGCATAATGAGTGCAACTTAAATATCTGGAACGATCTATAAAATTCTAGAATGAACTATTATAATCGATATAGAATTATTAGATTAGAGTTAAAATGTTCGAGAATGTTCAAGAAATTTTCCGAATGATCTGGAGAGTTCCAAAATGAGTGCAATTTATTATGATCGATTTAGGATGATTGAGAAAGTTCTAGAAATTTTCCGAATGATCTGGAAAGTTCCAAAATGTGTGAAATTGATTATGATCTAGAAAATTCTAAAATGAGTGCATTTTATTATAAACGATTTAAAATGTTCGAGAAAGTTCGAAATATTTCTAGAATGATGTAGAAAATTCTAAAATGAGTTCAATTCATAATGAGCGATTTAAAATGTTCGAGAAAGAGAAATCTATAATATCTATGTTAAAAAATATATCCTTGTATATTTTTTGTACCATTAAACATGCGATGTAACTTAAATCGAGCAACGTCGGGTTTGGCTGCTAGTTTTATTATAAAACTATATATAAAGATAAAATTCAGATCAATGATTTTTTTTTTGCATCAAATGAGTTTGTTGGGGTTCTAAAAGAAATCGCCCTTTACCAAGAATTGTTGTAGATGAAAAAGTTGTCTGGCTCGACGCATAATGAACAGATTTACGGATTCGCAACGTTTAGGCTGTCCTTATTTTTTTGTAGTAGGTCGAAGACTATTGTATTTTACTGAAAAACTTATCTGACTCGGTCTGAATCCTTCACTCTTAAAGATATCTTCCTACGATCTAACAGTGAACAATAAATATAATGTCATATCAATCAAGTACTTTCGATGATCGGTATTACCATCAACAGTACCCTTTCATGGGAAAACCTTGTGAGGTCCATTATTGTCAAAAGTGCCTCTAAAAAACTTAGTTTTCTGTTCCGTTCCAAGGACTATTTCACTCCCCATCAACTAATTATGATTCGTGAAACCCAGATCAGACTTGTACTGGAATACTGTTCCCATATATGGAGGTCAGCCCGTAAACACGTACTGAAACTTTAAAATTCTGTCAAAAAAAAAGCAATCTGTCTCCCCGACAGAACTTTCGGAGATCTGTCTCTGTTTCATAGATATCATCAATTGTTTAACCGTTAGCGGTCCTCATATCCCTAAGTGGTCACTTTGGATACAGGCCGAACATCACTTTTCCAGGGCATGTTCTTTCAACGAACGTTTAAGCTATGGAACCCCCTGCCTCGGGAGGTGTTCCCTGAGGCATACAGTTTGCAGAAATGGAAGAGGGACACCAATTACTAACTACTTTTTACTGGCTTTAACAATGTTTTCCGAACACCAGAACAAGAAAAAAAACGTAAAAGAAATATAGTTCTAAACAGAAAATAAAAGCTGATGCTGGCATTCTGACACTTTCGAAACCGAAATATTACCGTGATTTCCGTAGAGTAATTTGATGCAAATGGACGATCTATGAAACGACAATCAGGTCGATTCTGTTTAAACATTGGTATAAACCTTGCTGATTTAGTCATATCGCTATCTCTCTTGTTGTTTACATCTATTCTTCTATCTTTCTTGTTTTAAATCGCTATCAGAACAGAATCGACCTGAATATAGCCTGAAATATCCCCTTCCTTCAGTCCATTATCAATCATCTCGCAAACGAACTGATTGCAACACAAAATAATTGAAAAATTAAAGGAATTATTGTCAGTAAATCTTCTTTTTGTAACCGTCTTTTGACAATAGATT
Organism: Chrysolina americana; assembly: GCA_958502065.1. Classification (NCBI taxonomy): domain Eukaryota; kingdom Metazoa; phylum Arthropoda; class Insecta; order Coleoptera; family Chrysomelidae; genus Chrysolina; species Chrysolina americana. The sequence goes on from OY293412.1 coordinate 74,118,698, forward strand.
TCATCCTCCATTTACATGACATCGAGACCTTACTGAATATAACCTCGTTCATTCTTTCAATTTTGTTGTACTACACCACTGGTTGAAATCAATAAGCTCTAAGGGTAACTAAGGAGGAACGCAGTGTCGGTAGGTGGATTATAGGAGCACCCCTAAATCGATACCAACAATTAATTTTAATTATTTACAGATATCTATATCACAGACGTTACGTAAGCAGATTTTGCCTCGTGACCACGTGTATCGCCATTCGCCACCCGTCGTATTAAATATCAGAATATTGATTATAACGATCAGATGTTTTAAAAATAACGAGTCGTTCCATTAAGAGGAGGGTGGTAAATATGTAGCAGAAGTGATCCTGAATCTGGCGAATACTATATTTTTTATTAAAGCCAGCAAATGCTCATACCACAGAATAATACTAAAGAACAGTATTATTCAACAGATTTTTTTCTCTCATAACTCTATAAAATGAATAGGTCTGTTTCGAAAAAAACGAGTAAAAGCATCTGTTCAAGATTTAAACATACGACCCAATGATATCGCTGTAGGATCCTATACTTCCGAATGGATAGTTTCTAACGGCATAAAATAGTTATTTAGTCCGGTAATTTAATTTTTACAGTATGTAAGATGTCAGCGGACGATTTTTATTTCATTTCATACTTTTAACCGTCAGATGAAGTGAAAAAATTTCACTAGTGTTCGGTAAAAAATCAATTTCACAGGACTAGTCCGGTAAAAATTATTTCAAAAATAATTTTTTAAGATTATTTCTGTAATCTCACAATCAAATATAGAAATGGAACACCGAGAATCATTCCGAACTTTCTTCAATGAGTATCACACACAGACATCCTATTTTAACTGGTCATTTCTATATACCAACCTAGACTTTCTAAAATCCAAACTCGATGAGCTCATATGTACTGCAATACAAGAACATAAACCATGCACAAATTATACTCATAAGTGAAACCTGGATGAAAAGCCTATTGAACCGGATTCCTTTATTATTATTCAAGAATATTACTGTATACAGATGCTACAGGCAAAATCGTAGTGAAGGCGGTGCCTGCATTTATTAATGTGACGACATCACTACAAATTTTTCTGTCCAACAAGAGAGCGTCAATTGACGCAATTTTCCTGACGCTATCCAAAAACAACCTAAATGTTAATATATCTTGCATTTATCGGCCACCAGATTAAAGCCTTGAAGCAACCAACGCACTAATCCAGCATCTAGATCGTTTATTTACACTAGAAAATCTCGTAATCACCGGAAACTTCAACTTTCGAGATAATCCCTGGCCCATAATACATACTCCTGACACACACAGTGCAGTAAGCAACTTTACACAATTTGTAGCAGACTTTAACCTGTAAGTGATTCGCGAGTCGACTAGGTACCGTTCTGATAATGAACCATTTATTTTGGACCAATCATGAGTAGCTAGTTACAGAACCAAAATATCTTTCTCCAAAAGGCATATCGGATCACTTGGTCATAGCAGCTTCTATCCAATTGAATGCAGTAACTCATTGTCAAATAAATAACCTTAATGTACACACCATTACTAATTATGATGCACTCGCTACCGATCTCTGCAGAATAGATTGGCCCACGGTCATGAATTCATCTGACGATCCTAATGAAATGTGGAATACATTTCTCACAACACTTTCAGCTCCTATCACAAAAAAATCACGCCAAAAAACATACCGTAAAAACCCGCTGAAGCCCTGGATAAATTCTGACCTCCGATCCTTAATATACCACAGAGGACAACTGTGGCGAAGGATCAAACTATCAAGGCACCCCGAAGATTACCAAATCCATCGCGACTTTTCGAACTATTTATCGAACTCCCTGCGTTATTCGCGACGAGAAAATGAAGAATAAACTGCAAATTCGGAAAACCATAGATGCATGTACAAATACATACGTTCAAACGTAAATGCTGAAGTCTCCATTCCGCTACTCAGAAAAAACGATAGTACTATTTGCTCTTCCGATTCTGAAACTGCAGATATGTTAGTTCAGGCTTTTTATGCTTCATGTACTCATGAACCTGAAAATGATCAAAGGCCCATACTATCAGCCGCCCAATTGGAAGAAAGTTTATCAAATGTTATATTCTCATCCCAAACTGTCAAGCAACATATACTGAAACTAAAATTTCACTCTTCACCTGGTCTTGACGGATTGAGCCCCTACCTTCTCAAACGCAATGTCGACACCATAAGCATCCCTTTCTCTCTCTCTCATTATGACTGCTTCCTTTGAAAGGTCACGCTTACCACATTCCTGGAAAACTAAATCAGTAACAGCCATTTTTAAAAAGGGAGATAAGCTATGTCCTCAAAACTACAGACCAATCAGTCTACTGTCCGTTCCATCAAAGGATATGGAAGCCATTATCACCGAGGCAATGACTACATTTATAACAACCCACCACATCATCCCACCAGAACACACGGTTTTGTTAAAGAAAGATCGATAACAACAAATCTGCTAGAATGTATGAACGACTAGACGCTTGCCATTGACCAAAAAATCCCAACAGACATAATTTATCTAGACTTTGCAAAGGCCTTCGATAGAGTTCCAGTCAGAAGACTTATGTACTAACTAGACAACTTTGGCATCCGTGGAAAGCTCAAATCGTTGATTGAATATTACATGTCGAACAGAACCTTCAGAGTTAGGGTTGGAAAGTCTTATTCCTCCGACACAGCAGTCTCGAGTGGAGTATCCCAAGGATCTGTTCTTGGTCCACTTCTACTCCTGATATATGCATGTGACATTTCATACCACATCCAAAGCCACAAGTCGTTCTATGCCGACGACACAAAAATTAACTCTAACCCACTGATTGATCATCTTACTCTGCAAGACAACCTGAACTCAATTCATGAATGATGCAGCCAGTGGCTTCTCCCGCTGAACATAGAAAAGTGTGTCGTTCTGCATGTTGGTAAAAACAATCCTTGTCTCCAATACACACTGCAAGGAAATCCTCTGAAAACAGTTTCATCTCATGTGGACTTGGGTGTCACTATTACATCAGACCTCACATGGTCCAGTCATATCCTTGCAACTTGTAAACGTGCAAACTCCCTAATTTACCTAGTTCGTAAGACTTTCACACACGTATCATTCAAAACATCTATAAAACTTAGATTCGTCCGATTCTCGAGTATGCTGGACCAGTGTGGAGCCCATTGTTAATACGTGATCAAAATTTGATAGAAAACGTCCAGCCGTGCTACACGTATGACTTTTTCTACCACTCGACCTACATAACAAGCAAGACTACAGGCTGCAGACTTAACTACTTTCCTGCAGCGTAGATTCAGAGGATCATCCTCTCTTTCCGAGTTATGAAGTTTGATTATGGAAATCTGAGCAGCTTGTATATTCAAAACTATGACGAGGACACCAATTCAAATTGAAAAAGGAAAATTTCAAGACGAAACAACGTCAACATTTCCTGGAATGGTCTTAGTGCAGAAGTCGTCAACACCTCATCAGTTAACATTTTCAAGAATAAAAGCGACGAAACAGTGTTTATTTGAATAGTTTTCTTTCTATATATCTTTGTATTCTGTTAGGCTTTTATAGGACCTAGTCCTCAGCCTTAATTTATGTATAATAATAATAAAAAATTTCAGTACGGAACTCAAAACCGCGAAATTCTTTTCCAGACTAAAATCAAGTATATAACATTCCTAATAATTACATATATATTTGAATCTTACAATTATTTTTGATATTGAGTATCAAACATCAAGAAGATATGTAAGGGTTTATTTTACGATACAGAATGAAATAATAGTAATTATGCAGCGATCATGTATTAATAACCATTAAATGAGACTTGTATACGCTATTTTTTCTACGCCCGATAAATAATGAAGAACTATAAATATAATATTTATATTGAACGCAATAACAGTAATTACACGTATGTCTATGAAAATTATACAAAATTGTAATTAATGGTATTACCTTGGGTATAACCATAGGTATAGGAAAATTATAAACATTCTATTTATAGGTATTTATATTGAACACAAAAATATTTTGTACTGCATTTTTTGCTTTCTCCGATATGTGTGGAGGAGTCGATGGCAATTCTTCTATATCGCTGATATCAGACAATTGACAACATAATTATCGATATTGTTGAGTTGGTGGGAATTCCGTCGGGATGTTGAAGAAAACCAAATTTTAAATTGTCGACGTTACGAAACTATATTGTTTCATCTTCAGTACTATTTAGGGTGGTTCTCCGAGTTAAAAATGGATGGATTTGTGTTTTATGTCCATTTCATTCATTTCCAATCCATTTTATCTCGGAGAACCACCCTAAATAGTCCTCAAGATGAAAAAATATAGTTTCGAAACGTCGACAATTTAAAATTTGGTTTTATTCAACATCCCAACCGAATTCAACTCTGATAATAGTAAACGGTCGCTATCTCTTTCAACTGAATAATTATCGAAGTTTAGCTGTATTCTACGAAAATTTAATACCTACTTACTGATTTTGACAAATAAAACAATTATATAGGATTCTAGGACAAACCTTAAATGCACAACATGCTTTATTGAAAAATTATGGGTTTCTATTAATTAAATATCCGTATCGTTATGAAAAATCTGTATCATTATGGATCTCATTATGAAAGGAATTATGGGCATATAAGTGTATTATTATAGAACGGGTATAGAGAAAATATTTTTATTTACAATCACCTTAGAAAATGGGGTATCACGCCTGTGGTGTCACTCAATGAGAACAAAAACAAGGTGTTCCCCTTCACCACACTAGTAATTTCATGCCCATTTCGTTAACCAAGTTAACTTCACCAGTAGGATTACGATTCTGGGGATAACTGCCAAATCAGTTATATTTATATCAATCCTCGGGGTGATCCTAACTTGGAAACATACCTATGGACAGGTATAATTACAACTACCCATACTGTTAGAGGTAGTGAATTGATTTTCTTAAGAGCTATGACTCATACCGTCGCAGAGAACAAATTTACGTTTCGGCAGTCGTCTACTGAACGTAGACTGTTATAGTCTAAGCTATTATAGCGAAGTAGTTGAATCAATGTTTTCGGATTCCAATTCAATAATTTTGTGAGCTGTTGCCTGTAAGCGACCCGTAGATATATTCAAGGTCATAGCTCTCAAATCTACTACCTTTTCTAAAATGTTATTAATCACTTTGTCGGTAACAACTCATTGAATATAATAAATATCATCACAAATTTAACAGCTAATGTGATAAATTCGTGATCTATCTTAGATTGGAATTTTGTATTTCGGGTTGCTTAATAACATTTGGAGATTGTTCGTACTGCTAGGTACAAGCTGAAGGTTTACACCCCGAAGGATAGAATTGAGACCTCTCGTAAGCCTATCTTTTTGGATGTAAACCAGAGTACAAACTATCTGTGATGAAACAGCAGAGCGCATATTTTGTGCCTGCCCCGCCGCGGGCCGATTCAGATTTCGATGGTTGGCAAAGTAGCATTCTCTTCCTCGGACCTGACAGATCATAAACTATGTATTTTTCAGTATTTATTCTCTAGTTTTATTGTCCAATATCTCTTGGTTATTATGCCCTATCGCAATGATAACTTTCCATCAGGAAGACTTCCTATGAATAATATCCATAATTCAGACAATTCCCACATAGATCACTTTTTCATGAAATTTTGGCGGGCTCCTTCATCTGTTTTGTTACCTGAACGTGTTGGCTGTTTTCTTCAGTGATTGTCAAGGAAACGATATCATAGGCAAAATGGAAATCGAAAATTGTTATGCGATTGTAAAAATTCTTTGATTTATGATAATGTTGATTGCGATTTCAGAAAAAATAGTATATGTACCTCGTAGGAAAAGCAAGTTTCTAGATTTTGAGACTTGTCGGCCTCGGCTTAACGCCTCGGCAAACAATTTACAATATCGTACGAAAATGTATTGCTTTTACTACCAGATACACAATGCACTACTTTTTTCTTGTGAGAAGATAATGATTGCGAATTTGAAAATGATCAATAATTCTAAAAAACTTCATAGATATTTATTCTATAAAGAATGTTTTAACGAGAGAACGAGTGCTCAAGCATTTAATTTTATTGAGTGGATGTCTCAAACACGCATACAATACGTTTTATCCACAACCTCTACAATAATGAGATGGAATGATTTGAAATTCAATTATAAAAAATTTGTTACGTAACGTGGCAAGTTGAGTCATACTCACAGGTTGTTATGGTACTTTGTTTATTGTTTACAATAATTGTGAAATTTTGAAACATGCAAGAAAGTGAATGTGTTCTGTGATTATTGCCTGCGAAATCCAAAGAACCTCATGAAAAAGCGTTTGACGAATTTAATTAATGGGGAGAAAAACCACCGATAATGACAATAAATTGAATAATTATGTGGTTTTTATTTCGCTAATGGAATAAACTTCATTTCACTTCATTCATTATAATATGTGTTGGTGGATAAAATTACTTCACTCTTGTACCAAATTGATTTAAAATTAGGTTCTAAAACACTCAGAATTTTTCATGGAGAATGACTTTTATAATCAAACAAAAAAATAATAATATGTCGCCAACTGGACACACTGTATCAGTCAAGATAATATGTACTTAGGTATTTCTGAAAGGATTGCTTCGACTGCTTCACGTTTTCTAGAAACGATGAAATATTGCAGGGGACTGTAGTAATATTAGGAAAAGTTTGAAACGGAGGAAAGAAAACCACAGAAACCCATTTCGATCAAGTTGGCCTCATCAATATGATGAACAAAAGCCAGCTGATCATGTGTGGTTTCACTTAGCACACCTATTCCATATAGCAGCTACCTGCTAGAGTTAGTTATAGAGTCTATTAACTGAAACCACAGATAATGAGCAAAGTGCAAAGTGTTTGCAGCTCCAATTAGCTTGAATCAAGTGTCTACGGCTTGTACTCCGTTAGAATTTCAATTCAGATTGAGATTATATTGTGTCAGAATACATTAATTCAACAGTTTACAATGAAATGGAATATAAAATAGTAATTAGTAGATAGCCTGATACTAGATAAAGCGAACTGCAACTTTTATCTAGTTTCCACAGAATCTTGGTTTCTTTGCTTCGGCAAAGACGAATAATACTCGAATATTAGACCTAAGTAAATTCCAGTTTTCTTTATCTAGTAATCCAAGATAAATTTCTCCAAAATTAATAAATCATCACTTGAACAAGTAGATTGACTGCCTCGCGTAGCGTGGTCAGTAATCTAGCCAAGGCAGTCAATCTGTTATGCAGCTGGGTGTTAGAATATATTTTTTTGCAAATACAAATCCTGCATCTATTTAATTTCCTTGCCGTGACAAATTCCATACTGTTTCAAATTTGTAGCACTTTACTATCAATGTTAAAAATAACCGAGAAGATTTTGTTAATTTTTATTATCAAGTTTGTAAAAATATTCAGTTGATACCTACTTTGCTGCCTGGACAGGAAGAGTGAAACTTCACTGATTTGTATTGGTGTGTAAAATTTAGCATTTTCCTGTCAATCGGATATTTTTCTTATGCGAACATGTTTGAATAATATGTGAATTATACTCATCGGTATTTATAGAATTTTAATCATTAATTCAAACGGAAATATTTCGCCAACTAAATTTTATGGCGGCAGAACCCTCGAGTTGAAAAATGTACTTTCAAATAAAAGGTTTTTTACGATTCTCCATTCAGCACCATGCCTATGCCTGACAGACATGATGGAGTAATTAATATACAGTCTCTCTATAAAGTAAATTGGTGGTTTATAACTTGCTAATTGACTATAATAAAAAATTGGCTTTCAAAATGGTGTCGGGAGGACATAAAAAAAATTAATGCACTGGGGTTGGAGTGAAACCTCATTCGAAACTTCTTTTAGTTATCTATGCAACAGCAGAATTCCAAAAAAAACTATCCATCCAAAACAAAATGGGGTACATAATAGAACTTTCATAATAGGATTCTTTGGAATAAATAGCAATTAACGAACTCTAGTAAAATTAAATAATATTTTTTGAATCTACAAAATTCTCTGTCGCTCCGACGACATATGGGAGATGATTTCCTCAATTTCACTGAGATTCAATAAAACGAGGTATTACTCTCTACCTGCCTTGTCATTTAAATTTATTTCGAAGATTTTGAGGGACAAAGCACTATTGACAAAAGCAAAAAATAATTTTTTATTTTACTAGAGCTCGTTAATAGCCATCTATTCCAAAGGATCCTCATACAACAGTTGTAACATTATATACCGCCATTTTGTTATGTATGAATATTTTCATCTGAAATTTGAGAATTGAAAGACGTTTTGAATGAGGTATCAGTCTACCATGCCGTTTAAAAAAAATTAAGATAGACATTTTTTATTTTGGTCATAAAGCAGGATATGAACTACAATTTGACCAACGAAATCAAAGAATGTATATTTGAGAACGATCATTAAAGAAAGACCATACATAAATAACCAAAAAATATGAGTAGATAGATATATTGTTCTAAATTAAATTTGACTAAGGAAAACTTTCAGAACAATATACAAATATCCTAAAGACCCCGCACTTTTCTCATGTGAACTGGCGACCAGTCAAATTTTCTGAAACTCTGGTATGTTGTTGTACTCGACCTTGTAACCAAAAGTGTCAACGGGCTCAACTCAATCCTATGATTAGTTTTCTAGATACGGGGTGTTGAAACTGAAAATTGTCCAGATTTTCGTTTTTTTTTTTGTTAACTTACGAGCTTAATTGAATACACACGTTTACTACTTGTTTTTGTAATAAAAAGTTGGATAAGTATGACTAAAAATATTCATATTTACTCACAAATGAATGACAGTAGTTTTTTGAAAAAACTCACTTTCACTACTGTGACCATAGGAAAGCATCTTTTTGAAAAGTACCCCTGTATATAGTATTATGAGGAGAAAATATTGCATAGTAAAAATTTTTTAAACAGGGTGTTTCACAAAGAGAACCGCAATATCAAATAATTTTTTTATGGACTATTTTAAAACTCTGTACTTATGGATTGAATTGGGGGAAAATTATTGCCACTTATACAGTGCGGCTTTTAATAGTACCCCCCTGTTAACTTTTGAACGATTTTACGTGCAAACATAAAAAAACGTTTGGACAGTTTCACCGATATTACTTTTTGAAATAAAACACATTGTGATTGCTCAATAGCTGGCGCGAGGGGCACATCAACTAAAGAAATTTAAATGGCATGGGGGGCCATGTGTCACATTGTTGAGAAGATAATTCAATTGTCTTTCCAAGCAGTTTCATCCGTTATCTCACATAAAATCATTCAAAAGTTATCGTGGTTAGTTAATAAAAGGGATTCAGACCCGCCAGATCCGTACTTATTCTGCCATTACAAATGAATATTGTGAAAAAACATGAAAACGAAAATCTAAAAAAATTTTATGGTTGGAAAGAAAACTGAATTACCTATCTTTTCAACGATGTGACACATGACCCTATCCCATTTAAATTTTTTTTGTTGTTGTGCCCCCCCGCGCCATCTATCGAGCAATCACAATGTGTTTTATTTTAAAAAGTAGTATTATCTGTGAGTCACAACGTTTCGACATTTAACATCTACTGTCGAAATGTCGTGATACACACTTGATAACGACAGTAGATGCTATGATGCTAACTGTCAAAACGGCGTGCGTGACTCAAATACTTTTTTTTTTGTTTTCTAGACAATGAAAGTCCAGAAAAATTATACTCATAATGATATATTGCCAACAACTTTCAAACACATTTTCTTTCTTTAATCTTAGTTTTGAACATTCTCCTTTTCGCAAATATTACGTTAAAATATTTTACCAATACTTTAAAAAAATTGTACAAATTGTATCAATTTGATCTGATCAACAGTTTTGCTCTACGAAAGCACCCAGTTTATTAAGGAGTTGGGTAAGGCTTCGCTATAACTATAATTATTTCTTAACGGGTTGTCGTAATTTGGAATTGCTTCCTAACGTTCCAATAAAGCGATTTGCTAGCTTCTTCAGAGGTTCGTCCATCTACGGTGTTGATCGATAACTTTACTGAACTGACCCCCTGTTGACCTAAGGCTATATTTACATACGGCAGGTGAGATTGGGGGAGTGACTATAGGGTCTGCTGACATGCTGTTGGCTGGACGTTGATCAGTATTCACCGAGACATTCCTAGTATTTTTGTGAACTGTATTCCAGATTTGATTCAGTTTCAGGGTTTTCTCCTTCCTAATGAAATTATCCGTGTGCATTCTGAGAAGGCAATGAACACGTCTGAATTCAAACCGTCCGATATTTGACACATTTGACACCTTTGCCATTTGGAGACACTGAGTATGAGTGTTCACCATGGAGACTGATCGAGACCCACGGTTAATCTTCTTAGATGTGCTTGTAGAAAGATGTGAAACCATTATGACCCATAAGATGAGCCGAAAACCGACACATACGGATAGGTATCTACATGCATTATCGAACCACCATCTGTGTCATAAGCGATGACTTATCACCACTCTGATAAAACGTGCTCAAATAATACTTATGTGAACTAGGGCAATCACATGAAGAACTGGATAATCTTCAAGTAATCTTGAGATCAATTGTATACGGTGTATATGATAGCAACAAGGCCATAGGCTGAAGAAATTCTCAAGTCGAAAAAGAGGCGAGGCACAAACTGCTGCACGTGAATATTTACCGTATATCCCCCAAACACCAAAACAGTTTTCAAGCCAACTGAGAATATTTATCAAAAGCCTTAGATCAGCCATGGATAAAAGGGATTCATCATCAGCTGCCGCAGTGTATCGCATACGTTGCACCCGCGGAAAATTGTACATCGGAACCACTAAAAGATTCATGGGTACTACGAGTTTGACAAGTCGGCAGTAGCTGAAAATGCGCTTAACCAGGTTGGCCACAAAATATTTTTTGGAGACGTGAAAATTCTTGCCCACATTCAAGAGTATCACAGTCGACTTCATGAATACACGTCAAATTTCAATAGGAAGATCAAATCAAATCTGGAGTCCAATATTCAAAAACGTTAGGAATGTCTCAATGAATAGGACGGCATTTGAACCAGGTAAGAAATAGTTGTATTGTATTGTAATAAGGGTTATTTACTATACATAAATTGGAAATAATTCTCAATTATTCAATGTAGAATTAAAAAACATTAATATTCCAACTTTCTATTCGAACTTTCTATCCCTCTAGTGCCGAAACCAGTCATAGGGTTGAGTTGACCTTTTGATGAGAAATTTGAGGACTACATATCGATTATCGGGGGTAAACCACGAGTGCTCGTGATACTATCGATAGTAATTCTGTCGGAAATCAGCAAGATTAAATTTCTTGGTAACACCACGAGTCCGCTATGACGAGTAGTGTTTCCTCAAAGCAATTTGATCGAGTTTAAAATTTCTGACAGAAAGTACGAGTTGTATTTATTGAGATAATTTCAAGAGCCAACGAAGTTATGAAAACGTATATTCTTGTTCATTTTAGTTCAATGAATAAAAGCTGTCAGACTGACATTTATAATGTCATCCTTGCTAGATACTCCACTGTTGTTTGCATGCGTGGTTGCCCATGACGACGTTGTATTACCGGCTCTAAAGGAAGGAACTGTGTACTATCAGCTAAGCACCGTATTGATATAGCGAGTGAAATTATCGACCGAATATCATTTCACATAAGGTGGATTACAATATAATTTATGATATGAAAAAGTGTATTAATTATTGAAGGAAATTAGTTGGCTAATGAGATAATTGAATATGGAAGGGCGAAATAATTTTGTGTTGTGAAAACCATTGAAATACTGTGAAACTCTACTAATCTACTTCACTGGTTATGACTAACATGCGGCAAATAAATTATGTGGTATGTTTTATTCATTCCAGAGTAACCATTTGGCGATGCAATAAGAACTTACTAGCTGTGCCCTGACCTGCTATAATGTAATGAAAAGCATGCAGCACGTAGCTAATGAGTCTAACACAAAGAACGAATAAAGATAAAAGGATTGAAAGGACGATTACCTAAATGCTTGAGAACCTCAGGATTGCTAACTATAAATACAATGAAAAACAAAAATACGTTAAAATTCGCTTTTACGATAACATTCATGGTTATAGATTATGTGTGGCTAACAGAAGGATGTAGCTATCAAAAAAGCTAATGGATGAGGTACAAAGGTTTATGCGTGTCTAGAGAAGTTGTGGTCGAATATGGTACATACCTATATTGGGGTGCTGAAGCTTCCGACATATCCTGGCTTCTCGCTCTAATTTTTGAAAATCTGTAACAGAAATGAAAAATGGTATTACTCAATGGAATAGGATTATATCAATTGAATTGTGTGAATAGGTACATGAATTACTAAGACTAATAATAATGAATATTCATCAGAAATTCTTCAATAAAAACAACTACTGTCCTCTACGAATGTTTAATTATATCTGTAAGATTCTTGCAAAGTTTTGTATAGGTTTAAGCAGTAGTTTAAATAATTTAATTTTTTTTATTAGTATATAAAAAAATCATGTTTAAAAAACTAAAATCATTATTTTTCTTTAAAAAAATTTGAATTCTCTTTAATTTTTTTATTTTGAATAATGATTAATGCGTTTTGGTCTATTTTAAGTACATAGTTATTTTTACAAGAAAACCCAAAAAAATTTGTATTTTATCTTTTATCACTTCTGATGATTGTAAGTTCTCATTAGACTGAAATATTGTCGGATCTTGGTTTTGTTACCTTCTGAAGCTTGTTTATTGATTCCATTAATCATTTTTACATTTCTAAATTTTACTCGTTTCATCTTGATAGGGTTTCTTTGGTTAATCTTGACATAGTTCTGATTATTGGAAGTTCTCATTGGACTGATAATTTCAAATATTTGGCTCGGTTGCCTTAAATCTTATTGTAGTAAAACTGCACTAAGCTAATATTGTTAATTTATTTTAAAACCAGTCTTAAACAATAATTTATATCACAGTCACTATTTTACAAATTTATCTTCAGTGTCAGTCTCTATCTGCGAACTTTGGAACTATATTTGTAACTCTCTGTGGCTATCTCTCTGACTATCCTGCTATCTCCCGCCGAGCGACTTATATATCCGCATTTACAGTTCTCGATAAATCCAGTCTATCCGGCGACTTCTTAGATGTCCCTAGAACCTTCTGTTAGAAAGTTCGCGTTTCTTCCACGTGATTAATGTGTTCGCGAGAAGAGAACTTGTTTACTTGTCCAGTGTGCATTAATTAGATGATCAGGGCCGGTCTCGGGGCCGGTCTCAAAATCGTTACATTATCTTTTTTCTTCCTTTATTAATTTTCGATCACAGAACACTAGTTGTAATCTTTTCAATTCCATGCCACAAATGATATTTGTCGGTTTCAACCTTTCATACATTGTCAAATTTCAATTTTCACTTCACTTCAGTCAAAACATTTCATTCAGACGATCATGTTCTAGTAGAATTGTTTTACCCAGGATTATTCTGCTCCAAGTTTTATATTAATTTTTCTTAACAATATTTTGAATATTTCCCATCGTCCGTTGGACGCATGATATTTTTATGGTTAATGCTCTTGTACACCTGACGAGTAAGTAACAAAATCACAAAAAAAAATATTTTACAATTCACTTTATTTTCACCCATTACTTACTCTCAGGTAAGCACTGATGATGACTATGATAGTCGAAATAATTTTTTGCACGATATACAAAATTTTTCCTCCAAGTATATTGGCACGTGCACACACCTTGACAATTTCACATATCTTGTATTGGTTTATTATATAAGTTCATTTAATTCTTGTCAAAACTTGCGAAAGCAAGACATCGCTTCGCGGCAGAATTTTTCTGTAAAAATTCTGTCGAAACTTGTTTGTACAAAGCCCTGGAAGGGATACCTAAAATAAAAAAATAATTTTTCTTTAAAATTCTGAGTTATATCTCTGAATTTTAAACTTCCGACTTACAACAATTAAATTGAAACTATTAAAACTAAAACAAAAGTGAACTGAACTGAACAAGTGAAGAGTAAAGTGTAAAATGAAAATGAGTGGAAGGTGGAGAGACACAACTAGTAGTAAAGCGATATGTGAAAAATGTAAAAAAGTAAGAAGAAGAAAAAGAAAGACTTGTTCATAGATTTGAATAGCATCGAAAGTAGTTTGTTTTCTCAACTTCATAAGTTTGATTTGTGTTTTGACTCTATTTTATAAAATAAATTAATGTTATATCTGATTTCAGATTTTTCATTTTATCATTGATTAAAATAAAAAATCACTCGACGAAATCATTCCTTATTTGGACGAAAAACAGAGATAGTGCAACCACAGAATAATACCAGTATTATTACTAGTATAATACTAGTATTATTATAAGTATAATACTAGTTTTATTCTGTGCTTCAACGACAGATGGATCTGACGCCTGATCTTCGGCATTTTTCTTTCAACCCGTGTGTTATTCCAAATATAAGTTGAAATGTGTTTTCGTAATCCCATACTGTTATTTTAATTTAACGGTATTCAGATGACAATTGAAAAATTAATGTTAACAGCCTCCGTCCGTTAAGATTTTTTAACGGCCGGCGGCCCTTAAGAAACCACTAGTTCAAATATTAGCAGGATTACGAAAAATCTTGAACGAAACAAGGCAGATACGCAAATATTCGGTTGTTATAAGCCTCGGCTGCGTCTCGGATTACAATATTCAACCTCATCTGTTATTTGCTGCATATCGGCCTTGTAACGTTAATAACTATATGTTTATCTGGTAGACGAACATGAAGACTTTTATTGCTATAATTGAGCAAGAGTTTGGCTAAGATTTATAGACCACTTCAACATATAGGTATTGTAAAAGTTCTACCAAGAATTAAACAGAAATAATTCAACGGTCATAAGGGCAGTAGTTGTTTTCTAACCGATGTGTAGGTATTTACCCGTTTTGAATCGAAACATAAGTTTAGCAATAAGGTTTAAGGAGTACCACAATGTAGTAACAGAAGCTTTATCAAGAATCTAACAGATTTAACTCAACGGTCGTAGGACACACTAATTGCTTTCTATGGGAGAGTTATCGACAATAGTATACCCCTATTGTATACGCTGACACTCCGCCTTATTTTTATGGTGAATAAAGACGAATTATTATGAGGTGGAAAAGCCAGGTTACTCACAACGGTAACAATATCAACAAATACCTCTATTGTCAGATTTACCTATATTTGATATTCTCATAACATTCTCTCCCACATTTATTTATGCTCCATCAAATTTCAGATTAAATGGGTATCATTTTGTTGGGCCATAAAAAAAAATTTCAGCCAATTTCCTGGTAAAACATATACTTATCCGATGAATTTCAAACAACGTTGAAGTACACCTCAGCTGTAAATACAATCCTTCATTTATTCTGTCGACGAAACCTCTCTTGGGCCTTACAGGTAACATACATCGATCGATATCCGACAATGGGCAAAAAAATCGTTGAATTTCAAACAGCGAGAAGTTTGAGAATGCCGCATTTGTGTTAACGAGCTTTTTACTGTGACATTTACAGACAAAGCTTGATTCCCTTCAAATCATACCACAATCATCAACATTTGATTCTACAGAGTGACTATCTGAAAACCTACAGTCCACTATTTCTTAAAAGAATGAAGAAAGATATAAGGAATTGCTCGAAACAGTTTCAGCGATATCAAGGGAAAATCTGACTGAAATTACTACCCGTAGCTCCTCAACCCCCAAAAAAATATGTTGAGGACAACCACGCAATTATTTGTAAATGTTCGAAATGATATAATTTGTTTGCAGACAATCGAGGATTCCTGTGCAAATTGTATACAAAAATTGATCAAACTTTGGGGAATTTCACTACATGCTAATTTTGGTGAAGTCGGTGGTCGCTCAATAGAAATTATTTTTATCCATTTGTTGTTATAATGATTGTTTAGTCATTGTCAAACTTCAAGTCGGATTCATGCAACGTTCATTATATGAAAATATGCTCGAAAACGGGTACTCCGGCTTGCGCAAGCCACCTCCTCTTCGGACATTTAATGAATAAATTATGTTTACACTTATTAAATATGATAATTAAAAATTGAAAAAATTCAGGCGCCTGCAGGATAGATCAATGAACAATAATCCGTGGTCAAAAAATTTTTATGTCGATTTTTCAATAAATTATCCATTAATGAATTAACAATTTTTTGTAGCGCGAACATTAGCATTGCAAGTGCGGTAATTGTTAAACTATTGATCTGAGAATTTTTTCCTTTCGTGGAGCTATTATTTTTCAAAAGTCTCAGAATAGTTTAGTGTTAAAAATATAAAAAAAATGTTAATTTTCATTTTGTTATTAACAATTTACCAAGGTGAAAAATTATAAAGCTTTATTAAACATTAAAAAAAACTTTTTGTTTGAATATTATTCAATTATTCGTTTCCGTATGATCAGAAGCTACTTAAAAATGATTTTGATAATTATTATCTCCTATTGTTTAAAAAATTGTTATAAACAAATGCATTGTTTATGAGATAATTTTTTTTTTTTTTTTTGATAACGTAATCTTTGATGATAAGTATGATCTGTTGAAAACGAATCAATAATTAAAACAAAAAAAATGTTTTCAATGTTTAATAAAGCTTTATAACTTTTCACCTTGGTAAGTTGTTAATAACAGAACAAAAATTAATAATTTTTTTATTTTTCCAATAGTAAACTATTCTTAGACCTTTAATAATAATTATCGCACTTGCAATGTTAATGTTCGTGATACAAAAAATTGTTAATTCATTAATGGATAATTTATTAAAAAATCGAGATAAAAATTTTTTGACCACGGATTATTGTTCATTGACCTATCTTGCAAGCGCCTGAATTTTTTCAATTTTTAATTTTCATATTTAATAAGTTTAAATAATATTTATTCATTAAAGGTCCGAAGAGGAGGTGGCTTGCGCAAGCAGGAGTACCCGTTTTCGGGCGTATTTTCAACCCTCTGGGAAAATTATAAATATTGGTCCTAGAGTTCCGCGAGTTTTAACTTTTTTTTGAAATTTTCTCCTTTTCTTGAATCTTCTCTCAAATTTTAATTATCTTTAATAGTTTTTGAGATATTGACGAAAAATCACACCCCCTTTTTTTTCACTTAATTGTTTGTAACTATTGCAATTTTTGCGAGCGGCCTTAGCCTTAGCCTTAGCCTACTCAAAAACTATCTATATGCCATTCCGAATCGAATGACACCTCAATCATAATTTTCGGAGAAGGTGAAAAAAATTTGACCATAATGCAATGAAAATGTAGTTATAATGAACTCTCATTTTGTCGAAAATGCAGCAAATCATCGGGCAGCTAAATTGCCAGATTTGGTCCAGCATATCGAGATGAACTTTTCTGCTTAAACTTTCAACTATAAACAAAGAACCAGTTACAGTATCTTCTAACATTACCGATAAAAGTTTCATTCATGTAGATTATTAGTACTTTATATAGAGTTAGTCAAATGTATGGATCTACTTAATTTTCTCAGTTAATATTACAGTTTACAGTTATTGAAAAAAAGTTCGTATAGAAGTTAAACGGTATTTCACTCTGCATCTTTTTGTGAATTCAAAAACTTTTCTGTTGTGCAATTGGTGGAAGAGTGATGTCATCGGCATTTTTTTAAATGGAACCCCTATTATGTCCTGTTACTATCGTTAGAAAGCTTGTTTATTTCTCATTTCAGAAGTACTGATATTATTTTACCTCTCAATAGATACGGTATGTTACGTAATTTTGTGTTTCGCTCTATAATTCACTTACATATTGCTTGGGTATGTTCAAGAATTTACTTAGTTGGGCAATAAAGACAGGCGAATATTCTAGTGATACGGCAATTTCAATCAGACATTCGCGTATGTATTAGGTATAAGTTTCCCAGATGCTTATTTTTCAAAAAACAATACTAGGTAGTTCTATTTTCTATTTCCCGAAAAAAAAAAAAGTATTTTTTGAACCCGATATGACGATATTGGTGTTCACACTGGTGTTTTTCATGACGTTTTTCACAGTGAAACGACAATTGAAAAATGGGATTTCTCAGTTCTCAGTGTCAAAAATAAATTTCCACACGCAAAAGTTTGTTCAAGAGCGCTACATAAGATGTTTTATTGCGCTTATAGAAAGAAAAACTCTGCCAGGCGTTGGGCAGAGATTCGGCGGTCGTGTGGGCTGTTAAATTATTTGTTTGTTCGACGTTGGCCGATAATTCAATTGTAGGTAGATACAGACCTTTTCATTTGAGCATTTTGGCTACAATTGCATGTGCCGGAATTCGGAAACAACTTTCACTTGTTTATTCCTTAGAGGGGATTCAAATCATTTTTCAACCAATCAAATGAGAATAAATGACACTTGTCATAACAATTTTTAGCAATTCATTGATGTTCGTGAGGGTCGGCATTGGCTTTTTAGGAGTTTTCAAGTGTGCCATGATTTCGACCACAGACTACAGTATTGCGTGGTCATGATGGAACGATGAAATAACCCATATTTCTTGAACCGGGTTGTTTTTTCTAATGAATTCACCTTCTTTTTGAACGGCACTGTGAATAGACAAAATTGTCGATGGTGGGCTCTTGAAAATCCACATTAGAAAATGAAGCCAGGCAGGTAGGTACCCAGTTTTCTCCACAAAGTTAACGTGTGAGCTAGAATAGTTGGAACTTCAATTTTGGAACCATTTTTTATTGATCGATCATTGAATGGTGAAAACTATTTGAGTTGCTCCAGTGAAACGTAATTCCGGGAATAACTTGTATACAAATGACAGAAAATCAAAGTATAATGCTGTGCCATAATATAATGGATAATTTTGTGTCGTTTCTACCAGATGGCGCACCACCGCAAAATGTGACAACTGCCTCCGTGGCGCAATTGGCTAGCGCGTTCGGCTGTTAACCGAAAGGTTGGTGGTTCGAGCCCACCCGGGGGCGATCTTTTTTTATTTTGTCTGCTCTGAAAAGCATCACGGAACAGAGTCAAATAATCTTTTACCTGCCACTATATCGCTCTTTCCTTGACCCCTTTTTTTGCTGTTAGCCTTTTCCGGGATTAACTCGCAATAATCAGCCTCTCACGAACTTAAACAATAGCAAACAACCGCCTCTGATCAAACTAGACGACAAAGCAGTATCTACATCGAATGCTACCGACCGACGACATGCATAAGCTTTGCAGGAGGCATGTATCATACGTACTAGAACCACTATCGTTTGGAATACTCGGCCAACCGCTAACACCAGCGGAGATGGACACTAGCGTCCCTGACCGGGACCCTATGTGCCTCTTGGCACAAGCGCTCCCTTGCTCTGCAGCCAGCAATGTCTGTGGAGGAAGGAAGGCGGCTCTCAGTGCGTCCTCCCGACCCTTCCTCTCTCCTGGTCCCTCTTGGGCGAAGAATTGAGCTTAGGACGGAGTTTCAGTATATTAAATGATGTGTATTGCTATAATAACTATGAAACAATAAACCTTTATTTATTTATTTATTTATTTAGTATCTGGATAGAATGCAATGAACGACACGCATAAGCTTCGCAGGAGGCGTGTATTGTGCCACCTACAACCCTCATGAGTTGTAGGTATAGTTCGACCACCCGCCAACACCAGTGGAGGCGGCTGTCAGTGCCCCCTTACCGGGACCCTAGGCTGCCCTTGGCACAAGCGCTCGCTCCCCTCCTCAGCAATGGTGTGGGGGGAGGCGGCTCTCCGTGCGTCCGGATCCACATTCTCCGACATCGAAGCACATACGGGCGAAGAGAGAAAGAAATGAGATTTGTTACGAGCTGTAGAAATTATTGGAATGTAAATTCACAATTTTAGAATATATATTTTTATTTATTTTATTTATTTATTAACTATATCGCACTTTCCTTGACTCCCTTTTTTGCTGTTAGCCTTTTCCGGGATTAGCTCGCAATAATCAGCCTCTCACGAACTTAAACAATAGCAGTATCTGGATAGAATGCAATGAACGACACGCATAAGCTTAACAGGAGGCGTGTATTGTGCCCCCTACAACCCTCATGAGTTGTAGGTATAGTTCGACCACCCGCCAACACCAGTGGAGGCGGCTGTCAGTGCCCCCTTACCGGGACCCTAGGCAGCCCTTGGCACAAGCGCTCGCCCCCCTCCTCAGCAATGGTGTGGGGGGAGGCGGCTCTCCGTGCGTCCATCAACCGCCGTTAGAGCTCCAAACCCGCGTGGGGTGAAGAAAGAAGACGTTGTGTAATGATGTAATGATCTAGATAACTCAGCGGTGATTCTATTGGAAATTTTATAATGAAACCCCTTTAAAATCTGAACCCAATACGTCAAAGGCACCGACTGGAAGTGAATCTACTTCAGTTTACTTATTTACGGTGGCTCCATCCATCCATCCATCCATCCATCCATCCATCCATCCATCCATCCATCCATCCATCCATCCATCCATCCATCCATCCATCCATCCATCCATCCATCCATCCATCCATCCATCCATCCATCCATCCATCCATCCATCCATCCATCCATCCATCCATCCATCCATCCATCCATCCATCCATCCATCCATCCATCCATCCATCCATCCATCCATCCATCCATCCATCCATCCATCCATCCATCCATCCATCCATCCATCCATCCATCCATCCATCCATCCATCCATCCATCCATCCATCCATCCATCCATCCATCCATCCATCCATCCATCCATCCATCCATCCATCCATCCATCCATCCATCCATCCATCCATCCATCCATCCATCCATCCATCCATCCATCCATCCATCCATCCATCCATCCATCCATCCATCCATCCATCCATCCATCCATCCATCCATCCATCCATCCATCCATCCATCCATCCATCCATCCATCCATCCATCCATCCATCCATCCATCCATCCATCCATCCATCCATCCATCCATCCATCCATCCATCCATCCATCCATCCATCCATCCATCCATCCATCCATCCATCCATCCATCCATCCATCCATCCATCCATCCATCCATCCATCCATCCATCCATCCATCCATCCATCCATCCATCCATCCATCCATCCATCCATCCATCCATCCATCCATCCATCCATCCATCCATCCATCCATCCATCCATCCATCCATCCATCCATCCATCCATCCATCCATCCATCCATCCATCCATCCATCCATCCATCCATCCATCCATCCATCCATCCATCCATCCATCCATCCATCCATCCATCCATCCATCCATCCATCCATCCATCCATCCATCCATCCATCCATCCATCCATCCATCCATCCATCCATCCATCCATCCATCCATCCATCCATCCATCCATCCATCCATCCATCCATCCATCCATCCATCCATCCATCCATCCATCCATCCATCCATCCATCCATCCATCCATCCATCCATCCATCCATCCATCCATCCATCCATCCATCCATCCATCCATCCATCCATCCATCCATCCATCCATCCATCCATCCATCCATCCATCCATCCATCCATCCATCCATCCATCCATCCATCCATCCATCCATCCATCCATCCATCCATCCATCCATCCATCCATCCATCCATCCATCCATCCATCCATCCATCCATCCATCCATCCATCCATCCATCCATCCATCCATCCATCCATCCATCCATCCATCCATCCATCCATCCATCCATCCATCCATCCATCCATCCATCCATCCATCCATCCATCCATCCATCCATCCATCCATCCATCCATCCATCCATCCATCCATCCATCCATCCATCCATCCATCCATCCATCCATCCATCCATCCATCCATCCATCCATCCATCCATCCATCCATCCATCCATCCATCCATCCATCCATCCATCCATCCATCCATCCATCCATCCATCCATCCATCCATCCATCCATCCATCCATCCATCCATCCATCCATCCATCCATCCATCCATTCATTCATTCATTCATTCATTCATTCATGGGGTCAAAATATCACCAGTACTTCATTTAACTTTTTTTCCTGAAGTCCTTCGTTAGTAAGTTACGGGCCCTAGAAATTTCAAAATAAAAAATGTCTGTTCTTTGATAACTCTCCAATTGAATTGATTGAAATTCAACGACATTTTGGTGATTGACGAAACAAAAAATCTGCTTGCTAAGTTGTCATGCATGAGTCAGTTGTTTTACCACAAAGTCAGAAACGTACAGCCCCCGAAGGTCCACACCTCAAAACTTTGATATGACTGAGATTTTTCAATACTTTTCAACAAAACAAGGTTTAAATTGAACAATCAACTGTATCTTCGTCATTTTTCAATAAGTTTTCAATTTTGAAAAATAATTTTGTCACAAATTTCGGATAATCAGAAAAAAAAATCAGATTTTTTTTTGAAAAAAAGGTTTTGGGCACTTCCGGTGAAACCGGATTTGGTGAATTCTCAGATTTAGCGTCAAAATAGGCGTATTTAGATACAATAGCGACATTTGGAACCTATATTTATCTTAAAAACCGTAAAAAAATTGGTCACCCGGTATAGTGCGGAATTGAATTATAGAAATTTACCGTAGATTGTTAGCAGTAAATAAACGCTTAAAATAAATTGTCTAGAATTTTTTGTCGCCACAAACCCCCGTAGTCTAATATATTGACCAAATTGATACGCCAACATCTTTGTTAAGTCTTATTGTACCCTACTTCAACATATGTTCGTCTATATCGTGCTAGGAAACCCTTAGCTCGCACAAGTTTCGACTTCTGAGGGCTGTCGTTCGTAGGGGGATGACAGCTGGTTAACGGAAAAAAACAATTTTAAACATTATTTTAAAAAAATATGACACGTACAAATAATATGTTCATAGCAAATATTCTCGCCAGGTAAACAAATATAGTATGTCCAAGTACATAACTAGCAGGTGTCAGCTGTCAAGTTGTCACCAGTGTCACCACCATCCAACTGATTAATTTGTCATCCTGTTCAATGTATTTTACCCGTTGATGCTTCAGTGCTTTAGTGGGTGGATCATTTTCCAACTTTCTAAAATAATCTTCATTGCATATTTTGTTTCTGTTGATTTCATTATTCAACTGCGATGATTGCGAAATTATATTCCCGTGAAAGGTCACTTGAGGCCATTGAGGGATTTGACTAGTCTGATAAGGTTTCATGTTGTATCCGATACATGTATGAAATTTTCAATGATGAATAAATTCTTTCTTCTTTCTTTCATATTGTTGCAGAGTTCAAGCTATCATCTGTTGAAATTACGGCATCGATCAACAATAACAATGAAATCAAAATCTTCAACGTTATTCAGGAACAGTACAAAAAACTTTAAATTTTTTTCTTGTCAAACATCTCATTATCCCGGAAAATTCAAAACAATTTATTAATATTATTTTTCTACATTCATGCAAAAAGCAAAACTTTATTGAACTATATTCAGTGGAAAAAGAAGCTGTTTATTGCACTAGTGCAATAAAGTTTTTATTGCACTCATCTGTCTTTCTACTTCAACGTGCTGTCATCATGATAAACATAAACGTTCAAACCCACTACATCTTTAGCAGATATTCTGTGAAATTGGTCATACGTTTTAAACAGCTACATTTTATATTTTTTTTGTATTAATGTTAGCAGTCTGAGTTGAACAAACAATGCCTTCCCGTGAATAACTCTATAATTAAAACCGATCCGCTATATTCTAAACCGTCTACCTGCATAGAGCAAACTGCCTGTACTATGACCACACCTTGTGGTAACATACGCGCTCATGGCTACTATGATTTTGATTTTTATAATGCAACTGTGGTTATATAAACGTCAGTCAAAATTTAATTCTGATTATTTCTTTCGTCTATTTAATATCAGTCATCAACCAATCATACGTTTGTTTCCTGTTTGACAGGACCAATCAACACGCTCTATTAGCGACTATTTACATGACGCACAATAGTCACCGACTATTCAGCATGATACTCATATCAAGGAGCCTGAGCATCTGACAGTACTCTAAATAAATACATATTAAACGTCAAATAGAATCAATCGTGTTAAAGCTGAATAATTATTTGAAAATGAATCGGTTTGGAAAAATAAAAAACGATGAGATATCGAGGCTACAATTCCTGACAATACAGTGTCATTCATATGACAGATATGAAGAAATGGATTCAAGAAATAATCTTCATAAATATAACACGACCTTGATTAATTGTCGACTATTTTATTGCTGCTAAATTTCTCTTGTATTTATTAATTTTACTCGACATTATTTTGGTATTAATAATCAGAGATGAAAGCCTTCGAGCTTCGCTCTCGGGCTCTCATCAGATTATTAATGCCAAAATAATGTCTCGTTAAATTATTATAAAATACAGTCGAAATTTAGATGCAATAAAAATAGTCGACTATTTATCAAGGTCCTGTTATATTTCCCTTGACAATTACAGAGCTGAAAGTTTTAAAATGAGTAATATCAATGGAAAACTAGATGATGGTAATGAAATCGATAGTAATAATTATTTATTCAAATTGCGTATTTCATTTTCCTTCACCTAGTGCCGCACCTAAATAAATAATTTTTTGCTTTTTGCATGAACGTAGAAAAAATATTGTATGCAACTCGTGCAAAAAATGTTTATTGCACTCGACGTGTTGTCCAACTCGGCCTAACGGCCTCGTCGGACAATTTCACGCCGAGTGCAATAAACACTTACTTTTTGCACTTGTTGCATAAATAACTATTATACGTAGGTACTATGATGAATGCCTTTTATTTTGTTCGAGCAGTGGTTCTGTTCCCTGACCACTTCTTCTATTCCCTGAGCACTGTTCCAACATTCCTTCTGAATAACATTCAATAAGGCACGTTAACCTTTAAAATCATAAAATTCATAAATATCGATGATTGTGTGGTGGAAAAGATTCTATTTTTGTCAATTATTTAAACGTCGATGTAAGACTTATTTCGAAAAGTATATGTTGATGAATGTATATACCCTCTCGCCTTCGAAAGAACGTTTCCTATGCCTATGCCCCCGTTTCAAAAGTTCATTCACAGACAGACCAATTCTATTTCTATGACATATTTTCATTTATTGCATAAAGACAAATATTTTCTGGTCATTTGGCTCGAGTACAGCCCACACGTGCCGACACAACAGGAAATGTTGCATTCTCGGGAGCATTTGAGCGCACATATTGTGATGTTGAAGACAATATAATGGGGCACTAACAACCACATGATGGACAAATCAGAAACTGAAAAACGTGAAAATACAGGGTGTTATGGTTATGAGAACCGTACTTTCAACAAATGATAGATAGCCTGAATCTCAAACAAACCATAAGATGAATAGTTCATCAGAACTCAACTCCGCTGTTTTTGGATAAGGAAATCTCACCGTTTGCAGTTCAGAAATTCCCAGAAATAAGGAATGTATGTAATAGTCATATCACAAATTTGCAATATCTGTTGATAGATCTCTCAGTCTAAGAGCTGACAACAAAATTTAGGTTTTTAGTGGTGCAGGCGGCTGCGGTATGGCCGTAAAGGGTTGATAAAAAATCAATAAAGCGTCTGATATGTAGAGGGAGGGCACTTCGACCTATAAGTTATTTTGGGCGTGACCCTTGATCTATTCGAGGTCCGGGATTCCGAGACTTCCGAAGTTTATCAGTTTCCTGGGAGCTAAGTTCCTGATGTCGGAGGGCGTTGAGAACGCCCCTTCCAAGAACTTAAGCCTCCTGCAGAAAAGCGCTGGGTATTCGCACAGCAAATGTTCTGCAGTTTCCGCGAAGTTTTCGCAGTAGCAGCAAAGATCACTCTTTGATTCACCCAGAAGGCAGTGTCCAGTGAGAAGTCCCGTTACCATCTTCAAGTCTTTCTTGTCCACTAGACACACTAGTCTTGTCGCTTGTCTTTGTTCTGGCACTTTATTTCAGTGAGATTTCATTTCATCACTTTCCCAGCGTCGGAATTATTCTTTTAAGTAGTCTCTGGAGAGTCCACAGAAGGGTTCTGGGCCGGGAAATTGTGTGTTTGCCCCTTCTTTGGCAGCTTTTTCGTTGCCTTTAATTCCTCTGTGACCTGGCACCCACATCAGATTATTATTATTATTATTTTTTCCATAGGAATGTACCAGTCAGGCCCTGTCCCCGAAGCTCCGATACTACCGGAGGGCTCGCTGGTGTATCATTAACTCCAACAAACACTCCCCATGTCCGTGGGGTGAGTAAACGGAGTGAACCAAGAATAACGGCCTTCTGCATTCTTCCGGCTAGGTTTTCTGCCGAATCACGGCATGCCGATATGATTTTTAGATTCGAGAGCAGCGTGTCCATCATTCCACCAAGGACCCCTATTATCAGAACCACTATCTTGACAGAATGGTTTGGATAAAGCCTGCGGAGTTCAAAGAGTATCTCGATATTTAGTCCGTTTTTCCTCCTCTTTTCGGACGATGTTCGTTTCGCCAGGAGCTGAAAACTCAATGACGAAAATCGTCCTATTTTGGTGGTCAGGCTTATTGGCTTGTATTTGCCTGAGGGTGGGGAATGAGTAGTTCCAATAGATTCGGCACTTCTCATTCTCCACAACGTACTCAATATCCCCCGGAGCATAAGGCAACACCGGTGTCTCGTCTACACCGTAAGAGTGTCATAGATGGTAGTGCAACACTCGTAGGGCCGCGTTATGCCTGTGGATATAGGCTGAGACCGTATAAGCTGGACAAGCTGACAGCAAATGCATTATGGTCTCAGCTGTCCCAAGACACGCCCTGCATCTAGTGTTAGGGACCTCTATACCCATCATGCGAATTCGGTAGACGAGGGTGTTGAAGACACCATCCTGGCAGCAGTGGCGTAGCTAGCACCCCCGCAACCCCCGCGGCGCAAGGGGGCGCAAGGTTGACAGGGGCGCAAGGTTTGACAGGAGCGTAAGGAAACCAGAAAATTTTGCCTTGCGTTTTAAGGAGGGTACGTTTTTTCACAGGGAAATTTCGATCAATTTATAAATTTAAGTTTATAAAAAATTTATGGGTTAGGGGCGCAAAGCAGGTTCCTGCGGAAGGGCTCACTGGAAGTTAGCTACGCCACTGCCTGGCAGGTCATTATGAATCCCTCGGTTTCCGACTTCAGCCAAGGTCTTCAATATTCTTGAAGAAGACCCCATGCATTGGCTTATCCTTATGTAGCTGTAGGAGCCTGTCACACTCCGCAGCTTTCACGTGGGCTTTTTCAGAGTTTGGGTTCGTCCGTTCAGTGTCAAACACGAGACCGAGTTCATCGGCTGAACGGGTTGCTGCCTTGAAATGAAATGCTCCAATCCCTGCTTTTTCATGACCGCATACCAAGCAGAAAAGGGGATCTGAACTCCTGATGACTTTACAGGCTCCATCCAGTACCATTCTGTTGTGTAGACACTCCAAACTCAAAAGTCCACGGCCTCCCCGCTGTCTGGGGAAGTATAACCGTGGAACAGACGATTTAGGATGCAAGCTCCTATGAAGATGCATCATTTTGCGAGTTTTTACGTCAAGTTGTCGCAGCTATTCCTGTGTCCATTTCATTACTTCAAAGGAGTAAAGTAGAATCGGAACGGCAAGCATATTAGTTGCAGCAACTTTGTTCTTCCCCGACAGTTCTGATGACCAGATCTGTCGGAGTTTGTGCTGATACTTGCCGCGGAGAGAGTTTTTGACAGTAGTGTGGCGTTGTTCCACTCCTAGGTCTCTCCGGCATCCAGATGATGTAGGATGCTTCCGTCTACGAGTTGAACGTACTCTCCGTATTCCTCGCATCGTCCTCTTTTGAGATGAACCGTGACACATTTGTCGATCCCAAACTCCATTCCGATAGCATACGTGTACTCTTGCACCCTTAAGGACTGATGAAGGTCCTTCTCTCCGGAGGCATAAAGTTTAAGGTCATCCATGTAAAACAGATGGGTGACCTTATGCCTCCGGTTGCTGGGGGTGCCGCAGTTGTATCCGCGGGTTTTCCGTAGTGCAACGGACAATGGCAGTAGTGAGATGCAGAAGAGAAGAGGACTGAGGGAGTCTCCCTGAAACACGCCCCTTCTGAAGATAACCTGCTCTGTTTGGACTCTGACTTGACCAGATGTTATGGTAAAGCGAGTCCTCCAGAGCGGCATCAGCTGTTCAAAGCATCTCACTATTTGATCGGGTACCGCAAGGCATCTGAGCAAATGCATGATGAGCTCATGCGATGTTGTATCAAATGCCTTGCGATAATCGGTCCAGGCCATTGAAAGGTTACGCTTATACTGCACGGAGTCCTGCGTGATGCATCTGTCGATCAGCGGGTTCTCCTTGCAGCCAGCGAGCCCCTTCTTTGACCCTCTTTTGAGCATTATTTTTTTTTTAGAATGCTCTAATTACATCAAAAATAAACGAGAGCCATTTATGGTGATTAGTTTATTTGGTATATGATCTCTCAGGACCGAGAAAGAGAGTGAAACTCTGCCAAACATCGAAAATCTGATTCGGTTCGCGGTGGAGCAGGCACAAAGTATGTGCTCTGCTGTTTATCATCCTCAAGAGAGAGGCGATATGTTGAGTCTTGTCTTATGATTATTCAAGCGACAGTGGCCTGTGAATAGGCCTGTTAGACATCGCAAGTCCTCCTTACTGGAGTCAAATTCTTCGAGGAATGAATGATTGCCTTGGAATGAGCCAATCCTGGTAGATTTTGTCAGGAGTTTACTTTTCTTGCTGTCCAGATGTTCCATGTATATTGGTCAAAACTTGTTGAGATGCCAATGACAAGTTCTGGTTCAATGAACTTACTTGCGACACCTTCTCTTGCAAGAAGGTCCGCCGTTTCATTGCCCTCCATACCGGAGTGGCCAGAAATCCAGACCAGAGACAGACTTTTTCGCCTAGAATACTGTCGCATATAATCCTAGATAGGTTGATATTTCTGTTCTAGGTATACGACTGTATACACCTGCACCAGAACCTGAGGGTGTTTTTCAACCATCTGTGAACCAATAGTGATCTGCTCTCTGTAGTCCCTCTTCTTGGAGGACCCAGTCGTCTCTCTTCGGAATTAGAACGGTATAAGGCAGGTCAATTACTGTTGGAGGCATTATATCAGAATGTTGTGACTTTCAGTGTCAATCAGCAGTCTGCTTCGCTCTGTGTCTGTTGCATGCAATTGGCAATATGCATGTTGAATCCCAATAAGACTTAAATAGAATACACCTTTTTAAAAATGTTGAAGTACACTGGATACCTACAACGGATCGTCAATATTAATTTTGAAGCTTGACGAGATCGCAACGCCACGGATACTCACCTCTAGCTGATAATTTTTTGGTGTTTATAATTTTTGCAGCAAACTCCAGGCCTGTAGATTTTTGAACACATCTCCTCACAACTGAAAACGCACCCCTGTAACAAAAAAAAATCGTTATTCAATGTTAGTTGGGATATAAATTTGCAATATCAACAAGAAAGACCAAGTATTGAAAGTTTTTTATTGCCGAGAGTCATATCATAAAAACATCATGTTGACATAACACATGTGAACGACTTCATAAAAAGTGATACGAGGAAAATCCGTAGCAAATAATTGGGTGAATTCGCTGAAAATAGAGTCTTTGGGTCACATTACTATAGAAATAGCGCCTATGCTATTTCCAACCTTAGTTCTATAAATAACGATGTCTAATATTATCGGAATCACTTTTATTGAGTTTTAAAGTGTTCGAACTTGATTCCTGTGGGTATTCTAATAAACATTCATCCATTTATCCATTTGAATCGCGGCAGTTATACCAAAATATAAATTACGATATTCAATATTTTGTAGACACTTGAGTTTTCGAATAGATAAATTGAATAATTGTTCGAGCCTGGGATGGAATTTTTAAAATTTCTGTGATACATAGTTTGTTTATGAAGATAAAAATAAAAAAAGAATGATTGAAGACAATTTTCTATTACAGCGAAATACATTAGAATTATTGTTTCTAGAGGCTGGGGGGTCTCATTATAGGCATCGGGTCCAATACTGAGAAAACATTATTTCCCAAACATTGAGACTTCGTAGGAATATATATGTATACAGAGTGCGCTGGAATAACTATTATCTCCGCCTATCAACTTCCTTATTTTTATATAATTAGTGAAATGCTCGAACGTTTTTGTGCGAATTTTTGAATTTTTTCCAGAAAAATTTAAATTTACATGGTGATACTTGTAGGAGATATGACAGCATCGTACATTTTTTTATTAGGAATTCCTATTTTTCATTGCGGATTCTAAAAGAGCTCAGGTCAATTTTTATTCTCATTTTCATGTTTTTTTCGATAAAATTTAAATATACGTAGGTAATATGACGTCATCGCCAGTTTGTTTAATGAAACTCCCAAAATTTTATTCGAAAATCTGAAACATTACCATTTTTTACGTATAGATGAGTAATTGATAATTATACAGGTTGTCCAGATTCCAAATTAAATTAAAACCGTTTGGAAATTGGGACTTTACGATATTGATTTTTGCGAAATAAATTTTGGATACATACCTGTAGAACTGTTATGAAAACTTTGTCTTCTTTCGTTACTTAGCAAAACAAAACAACAAAGTATTTCTAAATAAATTTGCTTGTGAATTTTAAAAATGATACAATCTCGAGACTTGGTAGAACAATGCAAAATGATTGTTATGTATGGTGAAGCCGGCCGCAACTCCCATGACACGATAAGGAATTTTTTTAATATTCGCTTTACCATTATTTTAAACGTATTACTGCTACATTTTTCAAACGGGCGGTGTCCAAAATTAGAAACGGAATGGCAGAAACCCTCAATGAAGATAAGCAGTTTCTGTTGAGTTGTTAATCGATCTTCTTCAACTAGAAATGTAGCTCAGTGAAGTAGATCAGAAGACAGTTTTGAAGGTACTAAACTAAAATAAATTCCATCCTTATAAAATAAAAATGGTACATGCACACACACAATATTATCCATAGACGCATTGAATATTGTGAACTGATAACAAATAATATTACAAAGAATCTTGACTATTTCTGACATATGTTTTAGTGATACAGCTACATTTTTTTTCAAATGGTACATTTTCAGTTGTCGGACAGTCCCAAAAGTTTGCGGAATCGCTTAAAAACGTAGGTAATCATTTTTTGCCCGGTATTGGGACCGATGACTATTACTTTGTTAAATATACGCATGAAACGTTGCTTTTCGCAGCGATGCGGAAAAAATAATTCACATAATGATTTGCAATTCTAAATGATTTATTAGCAAAACGAACCGTTCTGCAGCCACCTTCTTGATAGAGAGAATAAGTTTGGGTATCCAATGTGGTAATGCTTCTTCGGTTTTTGGAACTCTTCCTTCATCTCACTGTTCGGATGATATAATATAGTAGCGCAGCGAAAGCTGGGCCGAACCGCAACCATTCTGGTCATGATCGGTGGGTCATGGTTAATGGTACTGAGGGGGAGGGGAGCCCCGAGTATCGGCTAACTCGCCCCTCCGCATGGTGTTGGCCTCTCAGGGGCAAGTGGTTCGATAGGGAGTCTGCGGGGATTTGGGGGATCCGTTCATGTGGCAGTGCATGATCGATCCTTGGATAGCGATGCTGAGACATCTCCGGCAAAATCTGTAGTCTAGTTCCTAAATTGTAGATAGTGTCTCATCGGTTGTACGGTTAATAATTCATATAAAGCAAAAAATAGAACAGAAATAAGCTAGGTACTTTGGCTTCAAATCGAGTTATACTTTGCCACTTTCGTTCATCCCCTCCGCACTTTCAAATCCCATAAAAACCAGAAAATGTGCGATGAGTCACTATCTATAATTTCGGAACTAGACTATAGAGGTGAAAGTCAGAGTTGTAGTGAAAGCTATGTTAGCAGCGATATAGCTGAGAATGAACGATATCTCGACTTTTAAAAATGATACAGGCCAATATAAATACATATTGTTTCCATACCACCAAGAATTTTGGGAAGATTTTCATGGAACTCGGTATGAGAGTGGATTTTAAAATAAGTCAACCCTTACAGAACGTCTTATGCCATCCAAAGAACAAAGTCGAGAAGTCTGAAAAGTATGGAATTTACAAAATTAAATGTAAGGACTGCGATGAAAAATATTATGGAGAGACTAAAAGATCTACGAAAATAAGATATGTGAAGAACAGTTAGCCTGTCTAAAATACGGAAAAATAAAAATATTTCATACAATTTACTCCCTTGAGATTGGTGAGGCAAGTTAACAACAACAGGCAGCTTAGAAAGCTTAGGAAGCTTAGAAATAAATAAACAGTACAATTATAAATAATGACAGCGGACCGGTGCCTAACAGTTTACTGTATAATGTATAATCGAGAATACAGCTGTAGTTGATAATTTGAGCGGTGTCAATCAGAATAGACCCTGCGAATGGTAACTGTTTGAATAGAAGACTGGCATACATATATAGAGTGGCACCCGTGTACTCCTCTGACACAGCGCAAAAAAGTGGATGATCTGAGAGCATCTCTTCATAGATACTTGCCTAGAACGTTCCTCTTCTACCAGTTCCACCTCGGGTTCCACTAAAATCATTCCGAGTTCAGTCTTCCTTTCCCGCACCCGTCGTCAGCATTTTTTCTCCCTTGTCCTTTTTTTATGTCCCCCTTCCAACGTTCGCTGAGCATAAAGCTCTTCATCTCAAATTTGAAAATAAAAATGATCTCATTTGTTTTTTTATCGGACAATTTATGGTTTACTCTTTTGTATTAACAACAACGAGCAGTTATTCGAAACCAAACCTTCTAAACTACCACGGGTCATGCCACAATCAATTTTTCTTGTTATTAATACCTTGCAGACGTGCTTCGCACGCAAACTCATTGCTATCTAACAAACCCTAACATCAATAATAATCCTTTGAAGAGCCGTTAATTGAATTTTGGAACGGTGTGTGCAAAATTATATTATTACAAATTAATTGCTTATGTTGTCTTAACTTAATATTGAGTGATGAAGGAACCATTCAAATACATTGAATAAACAGTTAGAAATTCGTAACCGGAACATTATACAGGGTGTTTCACAACTTATACGACAAATTTTAACCACATAAATATACAGTGTTACTTAAGAAAATGTAATAAGAGTTCAATAAAACACATTCAGCATTTGTCGTCATAGGTTGAATAAAATCGAAGAATTAATGTAGCAAAAACCCAAGTAAAACGAAATACCACATTGATAACTTTAAATACTGATAAGAACGAGCCAATAAAGCTTTATTTTGTATGCTGAGTGAAGAGATTGGAGATCGGTCGATTTTTGCGAATTTCATCAATGAGAAAGTGTTTTGCAAGTACATCAATAAAAAAATGGTACATGTGTGTAATGAGAAGTTATTGGATATTGTTCTGGTGTACGGATAACTTAGCCAATTACCACATCATGAAACGTTCACTGCAGTTGTTTTGCGAGCATTAGCTACTGGAGATTTGCGCCCAGCAGCCGTTAAGCAGCCGGGGTCAGGGTTCGACCACAACGCGTTGTAAATATTGAGCAGCAAATTTAGGATATTGTGAAAGAAAATCTGGGAATAAGCACCAGGCAGTTACTCCAGCAGGTCTCGGAAGTGTCATATGCAACAGCGTTGTGCATATTACACGAGGCTCTTCTGTACCCTCATCACATCCAGAAAGTCGGGGCATTGGTACACACAGATTATCCCTTGAAAGTGAGATTTTGTAATACAGCCTAATACAAGCGATGAATCTATTTGGTGTAACCAATCTTTATAAAACACACGAAATAGTTCAGACGAACTTCCAACAATTTTTTTTTCAAATATGTGAACAGGTATTGTCGATGAACGTCTAATACCAATATTTAGTATTTTTTAGGCATGACGTGCCGATCCTTCTAGAAGATGAGCCTTAGCTCCGATTACGGATGTGGTTTCTCCGATGGACCAATAGCTTGGCCTCTGCGGTCTCCGAGCTCAATCTTTTGTTTTACTTTTTCTGGGGACATTTAAAAACCAAGGTATACCGTACCCCACAAACTATCTTCTGTAGAAAAAAATGTTATTAATATTTTTATTTATCTCGTTTTGAGAATAGATACTGAATTATTAAAAAAATAATAATAACGTAATAGTTATTAAAAAACGCAAATTATTTATAATTATATATCTATCAATAATTTATAAACTTTATATGGGGTATTTTTAATCGGGACTACAGGATGACCACGAAAGATACTGTATAGATAGTTAGTTAGTTATATAAACACTGCGCTCGCTCTGCCATCTATCTCGAAGATGGTTCAAGATATAAAAAAATGTTCAAACAAAAGTTGTTCAACCCTCTACAATATTTATAGTGAATACAAATAGCAAAAAACCCATAGGAAAAGAGATATCACTTGTAGAATTGCGAATGATGAATACATACCCTTTCTTATTATTATATGGGCCGGACTGGTGCGTGGGTAAAGCGTTCGTTTCTTGTTTCAATCATCGTTAAGTAGGTTCGAATCCCAGCGGGATCACCAGACCCTTGTATGGCATCACGCGTAGAAATATTAGGGTTACGTCTCCCCTAGCTCGCACAAATATCTCGAAGAGTTCTGAGGGTTGCTCTTAAAGTTGCAGCCGGTTGACGAAAATCAACAACAAATTTTTTAACAATCACAATCTGCATGAAACTACGGCCATGGAAATTTCTATAAAGGAGAGACGGATCAAATTTACTGCCGACAAAAAAGTGAATTTGTATGACTGCATCTTAGCTGATTCAACTATGCTTTCTTCAATAAATTCGGTGATATTCTCTACAATATTTGAAGTAAATTTTCACCGCTCACTTCTACAGTGACCAATTATGACCAATTATGACCAATTATGAATCGATTATATCTGGTCAATGAATGGAATGTTTCAAACAAATAGTTTGTTAATGATAATTTACCATATCTGTAAGTGTGGTTGCCTAAAGCAACATAATTTGTTTCTGTATGTACAGTGCGGCTTTTAATAGTCCCCCCTGTTACCTTTGAACGGTTTGACGTACAAACTTAAAAAAAAAACGTTTGGAAGGTTTCACCGATACTACTTTTTGAAATAAAACACATTGTGATTGTTCGAAAGATGGCGCGGGGAGGCACATTAACTAAAAAAATTTATATGGCATGGTTGAAAAGAGAATTGAATTTTCTTTTCAACGATGTGACACAAGACCCCCCATGCCATTTAACATTTTTTAATTGATGTGCCCCCCCGAGCAATCACAATGTGTTGTATTTCAAAAAGTAGTATTGGTGAAACCCTCTAAACGGTTTTAAGTCTGTACGTCAAATCGTACAAAAGTTAACAGGGGAGGCTATTAAAAGCCGCACTGTATACTTTTACCTGTTAGTTTTTTTTACCAATTAAATCCACTGCCAGATAGTATACGGCATTTGTTCCTTGTTATCATCCTCCGCCTGTTTTGGGCTGTCCACTTCCTCAGTGAGAAAAAACACTTAAGTACAACTGTCCAGTTTGACCCTTTCAGTCGTGTTGGGTACATTTGTACTCATTTCAGTTAATCGCATTCACATTACTACAGGAAACTATAAACAAAGCTAGTGTCATGAAATTTATATTTTATAAGGACTATATTTGTGCGTTTTTTACATAGGTGGTTCTTAAGTTATTTTATTTGGAGTGAAAATTACTATGAAGAGTAATATGGCGGCAGTTCAGCGCGATGCACGTCTGCAAGGTATTATTAACAAGAACATTTTGATTGTGGCATGACCCGTGGTAGGTTAGAAAGGTTTGGTTTCGAATAACTGCTCAATGTTGTTGATACAAAAGAGTAAACCATATATTATCTGATAAAAAAACGAATGAGTTCATATTTTTTTTCAAATTCGCATGAGAGATAAAGAGCTTTATGCTTAGCGAACGTTGGAAGGGGGACGGAAAAAAAGAACGAGGGAAAAAAAATGCTGACGACGGGTACGGTAAAAGAAGACTGAACTCAGATGGATTTTGGTGGAACTCGAGGAGGAACTGGTAGAAGAGGAACGTTCCAGGCAAGTATCTATGAAGAGGTGCCCTCAGATCACCCACTTTTGTGCGGTGTGTAAGAGGAGTACACGGGTTCATTAGCGATGTATCACATTTGTGACAGATTACTTCTTGCACTGAACTGCCGCCATATTACTGATATGATCACTATAACAAAAAAAATCCTGGAGAAAATGCAAAGACTAGCATGTCTTTGTATAACAGGGGCAATGAGGTTGACTCCAACAGCAGCAATAGAGGAAATTCTGGACCTCACTCCCCTCCATATCATGGTGAGGAGAACTGCTTGGGGAGCAAACCTCAGGTTGGCTTG
Organism: Chrysolina americana; assembly: GCA_958502065.1. NCBI lineage: Eukaryota > Metazoa > Arthropoda > Insecta > Coleoptera > Chrysomelidae > Chrysolina > Chrysolina americana. Next base: position 74,155,251 of record OY293412.1, read on the forward strand.
AGTCGGACTCAAAGGAACATAGTAAAGGGCTCAACCCACACCGAAAGTGCACACCTTGCCAATTCCCCATATGACGAAATTAACAGGAGGACCCCGCAAAATCCTTATGGAATTTGGGTCTCGGTGGATTTTTTGAATGATGTAGTCCATGTAATTCTCATCCAATGTTACCATTACGTCAACCCCCAAAAATGAACAGTTTTGCCGCTAGGGGTCGTTAAAATCACCCCTTTCTCAGAATATACTATTTATTTTCGAAATCGGGAACGACATTTTCACCTGTTTCATTGTGGATAATGTCGCATATGATTATGCTCTTTTATAAAAAAAAAATTCTTCACCCTCCCCCTTCTTTCCCCACCACATATAATGAAACGGAAAAAATTATTTCTGGATTACTTTGAAATGCATCGTCAGATGTTTGAACATGCTTGAATTAGGGAAATAGCACTATTTCATGATTATCCCCCCTCCCCCCGAGAGGTACAAAACAAAAAAAACTCGGTGGATTTTTCTGAATTTTCAATATGAGGCAGTTCATGTTAATGTGAATAGAAATTAATCAGTGATAAACCCAAAAAATGGATTGTTTTGGTGCTAGGGGGCGTTAAAATCACCCCTTTCTCAGAATTGACTATTTATTTTTAAAACCGAGAACAACATTTCCACCAGTTTCATTGTAACTAATGTTGCAAAGGTCGTGCTCGATTATAAAAAAAAATAGTCATCCCCTCTTTTTCCCCCACCTCCTATTATGAAACGCAACAAAATATATCTGGATTATTCTGAAATGCATCGTCGGATGTTTGAATAAGCTTGATTTTTTGAATAAGATTCATGATTTTCCCCCCTCCCCCAATGTCAAAAAAATTTCGCTGGATTTTTCTGAATTTTTAATATCATGCGCAGTTTATGTTACTGTGAATAGGAATTAATTAGGTGAAAAAAACCAAACATGGGTAGTTTTGATGCTAGAGGGCGTTAAAGTCATACCTTGCTCAGAATAGACTATTTATTTGCCACAATTTCCTCGCCTTACTTTGGAATATTTAAAACGGTTAACTCTAGGTAAGATTTTGGTTTCTTTGTAATAATAGACCTCAACTGGATTTTCAACTTCTGGAATCTTTTTTAATTCACACCTATGATTTTAGGTGTCTATCAAGTTGGGCTGGCTCCATCCTATATTCAGGACAAGTTTCAGAGAGATGCGGGTGAAACTATTCAAGTAGATGAACATTTGAATGAGAATGGGTTTATTAGAATGCGCATTTACTCAAGATATATCAGGCTCTTCAAACATCAGCTTTGGATTGCTTCTAACCCCAACATGCAAGACGAAGGAAGTGGAGGTTTTGCCAATTTTAGGATATTATTGCACTTGCGAAACAGGGGCAAGAACTTTGGGCTCTTGTGCACATGTGGCAAGTGTGTTATGGTTCTTGGGCTTTGCACGCTATGAACCGAATATCAGATACCCATGGACGACAACGCTCTTGGATGCAGTAATGGATGCCGCCAACAGGCCTGCACAAATTGATCCAAATCAAGCACTACCCCAAATTCAAATTGTTGATGTTTGAACTTATACAAAGTCTTACAAGACTATGACAGTACTTAATATAGGCATGATACGATGGGCGGCAAGGCCTAAGTGTCACCGGGGGCAATAGCCTGACGGGCCTTCATAGAGGTGGAGGTTTTAGTGAGTAGCCCTGACATCTGAGAATCAGTGGAGTCTCACAGAGGGTTTTGAGTTTTGAGGTTTTAAGACTCATTGCCTCTCTATAAAATATTTCCTTCACTTCATACGAAAAAAAAAAAAATCGCGTCATTCACCCTCAATTTTTTAAGTGGGGGAGGTATAAATGAACAAGTATGATTTCCTTTATTTGAGCTGAATAAAACATTAATGTTGACTACGCCTTTAAAAGTATAGTCAAGAATTATTTTTTAGGGTTTTAAAATAGGGGTTGGGGGAGGTTTTAGAATTCTTCTTATGAAAAATTACAATATGACTCATCGTAATCTAAAATTAAACATGTTCAAATATCTTTCCCTCGTATAATAATAAATAGTCTATTCTGAGCAAGGTATGACTTTGAAGCATCAAAACTATCCATTTTTGGGGTTTATCACCTTGTTAATCTCTATTCACAATAACATGAACTGCATCATATTAAAAATTCAGAAAAATTCCCCAATTTTTTTTTTGGTTCGCTCCCCTCGGGGGAGGGGATTTTAATGAAAAAGTGCTATTTCCCTAATTCAAGCTTATTCAAACATCCGACGATGCATTTCAGAATAATCCAGATATAATTTTCTTGCGTTTCATAATAGGAGGTGGAGAGAAGAGTCGGGGGGAGGTGAATAATTTTTTTGGTGAATAATATTTTTTAAAAGAGCACAATCTTATGCAACATTAGCTACAATGAAACTGGTGGAAATATTGTCCTCGGTCTTGAAAATAAATAGTCAATTCTGAGCAAGGGGTGATGTTAACGCCCCCTAGCACCAAAACTATCCATTTTTTGGGTTTATCATCTGATTAATTTCTATTCACAATAATATGAACTGCATCATATAGAAAATTCAGAGAAATCCACAAAATTTTTTTTGTTTTCTACCCTTCGGGGGGAGGGGGGATAATCATGAAAAAGTGCTATTTCCCTAGTTCAAGCATGTTCAAACATCTGACGATGCATTTCAAAGTAATCCAGATTTCATTTTTTGTGTTTGATAATATGTGGTGGGGGGAATAGGGAGGGGGGTGAAGATTTTTTTATAAAAGAGCATAATCATATGCAACATTATCTACAATAAAACAGGTGAAAATGTCGTTCCCGGTTTCGAAAATAAATAGTCTAATCTGAGAAAGGGGTGATTTCAACGACCCCTGGCGGTAAAACTGTTAATTTTTTGGGGTTGGCGCAATGGTAACATTGGTTGAGAATTACATGGACTACATCATATCAAAAATTCAAAAAAATCCACCAAGACCCAAATTCCATAAGGATTTTGCGGGGTCCTTTAGTTTCGAGAAATTCTTTTGAACGGAATTAAATACCTAGAGTGGATGGAGCTTAGAATCTATTCGAGCACTGGGAAAGAATACCATAACATGGTACACGGACGGGTCCAAAACTCCCGACAGAACAGGAGCAGGAGTCTTTGGGCCTCGCACCAAATACTCCAAACCCATGGGCCAGTTCCCCAGTATTTTTCAAGCGGAAATTCACGCCATAGAAAGGTGCATTCAGTTCAACCTCGACAGTAAATACCAGAACAAGGAAATCGCAATCCTCTCCGATAGTCAAGCAGCCATCAAAGCGTTGAGCTTATATAACATCAACTCAAAGATGTTTTGGGAATGCCTAGACAAACTTAATGATCTAGGCAGGAACAACAAGGTGATTCTCCTCTAGGTGCCGGGGCACGTCGGAGTGGAGAGCAATGAACAAGCAGATACCCTAGTACGAAAAGGGGCATCAACACCACTGATCGGGCCAGAAACATTTTGCGGACTAGGAAAATCTTACTTCCAAGACGAACTCAATAAAACTGAAGAAGCAATAAGAGGAATATACTGGCAAAGACTTCCAGGGCTAAGGCAGGCCGAAGATCTCCTCGGCAAATTCAACCGAGCAAGATCGAAGATACTGATCAACCTTGGCACTACTAGTCTAAAGACAATCACGGGATTTCTTACGGGGCACTGCAGACTCAAAGAACACCTAAGGAATCTAGGCTTAGAGGAGGACAGCACCTGCTGATTCTGTGCATGGGGAACACCCAGAAACACCACACCATTTATTGATGGAGTGTTATGCTATACATCACAAAATATTGAATATACTGGGATCACACCAGCTGACTGTGGGAGAAATACCACGAATAGACCCCCTCAAAATCCTCTAATTCCTCAAGGATTTGGGGCTTGAGGGACTGCTGTAAACGAGAACACCTTGAAATAGCAGAAGAAGATGGGGCAAAATAGATCTAACTAGATCGCAGCGCATCAGTCACCATCCAAATTTACCATTACCAATATGGCGGCAGCATTGTGTTGGTAGTAGGTCATAGTATTTTTATCTTCGAATATGATTTGGAATAAAGGTGAACCGATTTTTATTCTTCATTGTATTATTGAAAGTTGCTTTACTTTTTACAATTGTTGTGAATAAATTTTGTTGAAATTATGCTTCTGTAAATGAATAAACCTTTGATGGGTACAGTAACATGACTACCTCTTAACATTGAAGCGATACATTTGTGCCCAATATGACTAGGCGAAATCCCTTTTTAAAATAAAGTATATCAAAAAATGATTTATTTTAGAATATACCAGGAATCTCGCAGAAAGATTTCATGAACCTCCTACAATTGAGGTTGCAAGTTGGAGAATAGTTTGTAGAAGTCAACTGCGAAAATAACCGAAAAAGAGGAGGATCTTCGGTGGTACATCTAGTCCGGTCGTAGTTACAGTGGTACATTATGATCATGTTGGACATGTGCAAATTTCACCCTCGAAGTGAAAAAACTCTGGATGTGGAGGGAAGTCAAGATGGAAATGCCAAAATGTAAAGTTCATCTACGCTGACAAAAGAAAATGAATCATTTTTTTACTTTTCATCAACGGCAATAGTTATTTCTTCACCAAGAAAGTAATTATTTCCATCTTTTCTGAAATAAATTTGATTTGGGAATTCTTTTTGGATTGTATTTTAATATCCTGTGAGTACTTTTGAGTAAAAAAATACCCATAATAGTTTTCTTCATTATTTATAATTTTTTGAATGACAAAATGTTCTTACCTGAGCTCGTAAAATAATGTTTCACTACACAGAAAAAAATTCTATACTGAAAGGGCTATTTATTAGGATAACATTGAATAATTGGGTCGAGCCTTTTGAAAATATTTCTTTAAACTAATAAGATAATGTTACCCACATAAACAGAATATTTTTTATAAAAAAACTAATAAATTGTGACTACTTATCACACAACTAGTCATCAATTGTCACCATTGCACATGAGTAATATAAAACTGACCCTTTCCTTAAATATAGATGATTATGCATTGCGCGTTATTTATTGCTGCGTTAATGCTCCTTCATAAGCACAGTGTGCATCCGATAGATATTCGTCGTTTAATGGTAATGATTAATACATTTTTTATTTCTCTGAATTTCTGTAAAACGAACGATAGAATTAAATCATCGTTTGTCTGTAATCTCGCCCCCAACACCCTTTATAAATATGAAACGAAATCGGGTTGACAAAAAACAGACTGTGTTCTAAACAATTATTCGCATTGCTTAACTCTCAGGCAATTATTTTTCAATATCAAAATAAATTGAAAATGAGGTTTTAACGAGAAGACAGCTGTAACGGATAAGTCAAGTATTGTCTTGTCGATAACTGAAGCCATCGGTTTGGATGGTTGACCGATGTACTTTGAACGATCTTGAATAGTTTGAATTCTCGTCGGTGCATGGCAACACACGTTAAAAGGCAAGTACTTCGTCTTCTCTAGCTTGCACAAGTCTTCCGGAGACTTCTGAGGGTTGCTTGTAAGAGTGATAGAACAAAAATCAATCGGAAGAAAGCATTTTCATTTGACATATTCTGTTACAAAAAAATAAGATCACAATAAAAACTAAGTAATTGATACAAATAAAAAATAAATACATCAGATGTTTGCTTGATAACCTTACAAAGAATACATAAACTGAGTTATTACGCACTGTTCACAGTGGGTGAAGTGGTACTTACTATGTAACAAGTGTTATGAACACTCTTTTAGTGTCTAAAGTAGTTTATAAGAGCTTTATATACTGTACTTGTTTTACGTACTCATACAAAAACAAGAATATTTTTAAGTTAATTTCTATTATGTCATCATGAGAGTTTCAACCTGTCAGGCGGGTTTTCAACCTCCGGAATCAAACATTGACCTTAGTGGTGTATTTAAAGAATGGTAATGTCTTTGATAATTTAGATTACACAGATTGATCATTTAGTCCCATGCATATCCAAACGATATATCCCATTTTGGTCATTTTTGTATAAAGTGCATAAAATGAGTGTATCTTCGATGGCATAGGTTTGTAAGTGTTGATTTTAGGTCGACGCCAAACATTCTCTCGAATGTGCCATGAAAATGCGAATATATAAACAAATTTTTCTATACAACTGTGAATGTGAATTACTCAATATGATCTAAAATTTGTTTTAAATAAATACTTCCGATAAATTACTGTATTTGAACGACTGTTGTTTAGAAAAAATTATTTTATTTTGTCAGTAAAATCATATTCTGAAATTTGCCTGTCCGAAAAAATTAAGTTCAAATTAACTAAATGAAACTTCTCTTTTCCAAACGAAGTTGACGTTTCGGAGACTACATCCGTCACCGTTACTAAAAGTTGAAAAAACTGTATTAGATTTCAAGTAAAAAATTAAATTGTTTCATAATAAATAATTAATAATACAAAAAGTAATGAGGTCAAAAATGAATTCGTTCAAGTAATGTTCTATATTTTTTCTTGTGAATAGTCTTGGCAGTGAACAAATAAAAGTTTTACGCATCAATGGAGATGCAGTAATGACAATTCTTCAAGGATATCCTTTGTCAATCAAGCACATCACCACACCTTGTGATAACAAAGGCCGAAGAAACCCATAAAAATCCGTTGTTTTTTATATTTAATTTTGTTCAAAATACATTATCGACATCTTTCAGTCAATTCAAATCAACAGTCAGTGTTTGAGAAATGTTCATCGACTGCAACATTTTTAGTCAACGCGTTTAATAAAACTGAATGCATGATAAATATTAATTAATTTCAAAATGGACGGCTGTATGCTTTTCATATGCAGATTTATAGCTAGTTTGTGGGCGTTGAACTGGAAGCTCGTTATGCGGAAAATTGTATGTAAACAAAAAACTGCACGACTAATTTATGAAAATTCAGATATTTCAACACGATGGATTGCATGCCAAGTATGTCGAGGGAATTTTTCAGTTGCCATAACTGAACTATGATCACTCAACATTTTGTTGTCAGTGCCATAGATCTCATGAAATGATTTAAGAGTAATACAGATATGGAAAAATATTATCGGCATATAGCGTTCCCAATACGGTTGGTTGAAAGATGGTGTAGTCAGTCGATATCGGTATAAAAGATCTAATTTATTATTGAATACATTTTTCAATTTCCACGAAAACGGTTTTGTGCGACAAAATTAATTTCCTAAACTAAAATTTGTGCTGTGAGGTGGTCTTTTCCACACGTTTGTAAAAAAAATGTTTCTCCTATTGTTTCCGCCCCTAATTGGACTATATTACCCAATCTAGTGGGATCGCTCGTTAAAAGGTAAGTCCTTCGTCTTCCCTAAGTCGCACAAGTCTCTCGAAGACTTCTGCTCGGATAATTAAATGTTCTTCTTATTTTTTTCTTCACATAATAAGTGTCTATATTCCCTATTTCTTTCCCCTTCCTTAATACAGGGTCCTACAACAAGGGAATCCTCCATATCCCCATTAGGGTCTAAGATAATAAATGGTACTTTACAGATTTTTTTTACGGAAATATTAATGGTTTTTGATATTTTTAGCTTTTTTCCAAAATTTATCACTCATAATATTTGAAATTATAAAGTTGTGCCAAGTCCCATTGAAATTTATTTCTGGTTAAATATTTAACGTTGGTGACCTTCTCAAACGATATATCTAAAATCGACCTATGATATACAGGGTGTGAAAAACAGCTTGCCAAACATTGTAAATAAAAATATGCAAAATCTTCTATATTTTAAATAGAACACCCTGTATATTATTGATCCAAAAAAAAAAAAAGGCCAACAGAGGCTCTTTACACATTTCATTGAATATTCCCTATGGTTAATATCAATAGTTTTCCTTAAAAAAGCTTTTTTTTTTTCGTCAAATGACAGTTCTTCCTATTTCTTCGTCATAATCTCAATAAACGACGTTTTTACAGCGATCCTTCATTTCCGTCTGGATACTGTTAAAAATTTATTTTACTTGCCAATAAACAACTCCTGTCTGATTCACCTGATATGAAAATCATATCGATCATATCAGTTTTTGAAATCAACATTTTGATTAAATTGTATCGAAACTTCTGAATACAGCAACAGTCACTGAAGATTTCAATTCTTGAAGTGGAATTCAATAAAGATTTATATACTTATACATACTGATAGGCAAATATTGTGACCAGTCAAACGGTTGTAGACCGGAAGATAATGGCGCAAATTTTGACATAATCGAAATTTGAAATAAAAATAATAACAGAGTGGTGGTTGAATTCACAACTTGTTTATACTCTAAACAGTTAATTATAAAGAAGGGGGTTGGACAAAAACTTTGCATCAAATGAAAAAATTTGGTGTTTTATTACGAGAAATGTGTTACAAACATAACATGACTCTTGATCGCAGTCGTCAAAAATTAATTTCGCTGTAGAAAAGGTCGTCCATGAAGACTATGAGATGAGAAAAATCTAATAACAGCAGAATAAAATGTATTTCAGTCAGTTTTCAGATGACAGCAAAGTTTCGTTGAATCTGAAATAATATTTAATCTTCTGTAACAGCAAAACTTTGTTGAGAGCAAAATTTCTTTTGTCCATCATAAATATCAATTACGAGTTTGAATTATAATTGAATTAAGAAAGTTCTCTTAAGTCTTGTTTTCGTTCAGCTCAACTGTTTATAGGGGAAAAGAAGAAAATTTTAAAGAAGTATTTCTATGATTCAAGAACTTTTTCATAGATCACTGAATTTTAGTGAGTTTTTGTGACAATGCGATTAGGAAAATAACCTTTTCAAATTTGGCGATTTTTCATTTTCTGTTTAATCTTATTCGGATTCTGAATAATCACAGATGGACCCAACTTGCCTATTTTTAAAATCGAACACAAAAAAGACATTTGTGAAATTTCAAATGGTGGAATAAGATATTCGAAGAGAACTTTACGCATACGAGCCTTTCAATTCAAACAAACTCCAAGAAAAACACAAATAAATAAAGACTCCATAAGAGATATACTTCCACGAATGAATTAATATTTCCCTCTAATGATAGTGATTTATAAGTTAGTTCATTTGCAGAAGCGATACCTATTTTATCATTTTATCAACATGAAAAGAAATATCGGGCGGTACATTATCGAATGTTGAATCATTTATAACTCTCATAAAATCCCCCTGATGATAAAAGAACCATAAAATATGATGAATTATAGCAATAACTCCCTTTTCATGCGATACTTGGAAAAAACAAATTCTTTTGTCGGTATACACAGTGTCTTGCATCCAGTTTTGTGAACTCACCTTTGTATTTAAAAAAATACTTGAGTGATTTTTCTCACCTCTTGGTTTGAACGAACCATAAATTAACTTGTGGTACTTGTTCAACATTTTATATCGGGCAAACTGGTAAAACCTTCGAAAAACGCATAACTAAACATATAGAAATTGATATGCAAACAGCAAATTAAATTGAACATTTGCTGCTCATTTGTTAAAAACGTATTTTTGAACATTAATTTGGAATATTATTATGCTTGTTTGAAAATCATAAATCTGTTAACCGCCGATTGGTTTGGTGAAGGTACATATCTTTTCTTGATTAATAGAGGGCTGATTATTATTCAAATTGCATAATCTTAGTATAATTCTGCTTTGAAGAAGCCATCGTGAGGCGGAACAATTGTGGTTTCGTGAACCAATAGTTTGTGAAATTGAATGTTAACTTTTAATTCTAAAACATTGAAGTCGAAGATGTTATGTCTGCTGATAAAATAAAAAGTGAAACGTTATTGAAGGAGTTTTATTATTATAAGTGTGTAGCAGAAAAAATAAAGCAGAGATAAAATATCTATAGTGGTAGCAGAGCGTGGTTGCAATAATCATATACCAGAATGACGAATTTACGAGATAGATTTCCAATTGAGTAAAATTCCAGGCAACAGATTAAAAAAAAAAATTTTTTTTAGTCTTACCCAACTCGGTGTCCTGAACAAAAAATCCAAATGAAATTCTCGGTGGTCTCAAGTAGTTTCGGAGATACGGCCCTTTCTTTGGATGGAAACAGGCATTTTCTAGCACACGTTTCTGCTGTGAACAAACTCTCACAATGCTTCCTTCTTTTTGTCAACACAATGTACACACCCTAATTCACCTGTTTCATACATTTTTTTTAAATTAAAAACTGTATTTTTATTAACAAATTCTTCCTTCTTTATAGACTGTTACAAACGACATTTTTATTGTGATTCTAATAAATGACAGCAAAAAATCTAGTGTACTTTACTCATGTTGGGTTGGTAACAGTACGCTCAACCACCGACAACTTATGAAATTCAAATCAAATTTGACAGATTCGTTTCGAATAAAAATTTTATTAAAAGAAACTAAAAATGTTGAAATTAGTCGAATATACGGCTCTGGTTCAAAGTAAAATGACACTCGTCCATTTTCTTGTAACCATAGGAATATTCCTAGAATCAATTCAATGGCCAAAGTGTGCTGCAGTTTGTAAGTTGAATAAGTTGGTCTATATTCCGGTTCGTAGGCTTTTTTCAATCTGTATCTTTGATCCATTTCCTTTTATTTAAGTATTTTTTTTTTTAATAATGCGAAATTAAATTTATTGACGTTTTGAAGAAAAATTTGTTTCTTCGCGTTTGAATTTCATAAGTTGGCGGTGGTTCAGCGTACCGTTATCAACCCAACATGAGTAAAGTACACTAGATTTTTGGCTGTCATTTATCAGAATCACAATAAAAATGTCGTTTGTAACAGTCTATAAAGAAGGAAGAATTTGTTAATAAAAATACAGTTTTAAATTTAAAAAAATGTATGAAACAGGTGAATTAGGGTGTGTACATTGTATTGACAAAAAGGAGGAAGCATTGTGAGTGTTTGTTCACAGCAGAAACGTGTGCTAGAAAATGCCAGTTTCCATCCAAAGAAAGAGCCGTATCTCCGAAACTACTTGAGACCGCCGAGAATTTCATTTGCATTTTTTGTTCAGGACACCGAGCTGGGTAAGTCTTTTTGAAAATCGGTTGCCTGGCGTTAACGGAATTTTACCTCCAATTGTACCTTTCGCCGGTGTGGACTTCAGCACGTGGTCGTTTAGAATAAAAAGTATACTGAAGGAGAACGGAGTGTTGAAAGCAATCGAAGACGAAGGATATAGTGAAAATGATCAGAACTCGAACGGCGAGGCGAAAGCACAGGCGATATTGATAGCTGGTGTGGCAGATAGCCATATTGAATATTTGAAAAAGGAAGCCGCATTCATGATGTTTAAGAATTTGGAGGAAAACTTCAAAAAGAAAGGAGTACGTTCCAAGTTGTTTCTACGCAGAAAATTATCAGAAATAAAATATTCAGACAATTGTTCACTGATTGAACATTTCACAAATATTGAAAGAATTTTCACGGAGTTGAAAGAAGCTGATACAGACTTGAGTGAAGAAGAGAAGGTTAATTATATGTTGTTTTCCATGCCCCAGTCATATGATGGCATTATAACAGCTTTGGAAACAATGGAGAACTTGAAACTAGATTTCGTAAAGAATAGATTACTTGGAGGAGAAGAAAAGAGAAAGAGAGATTCAAATGGATCTGGACACAAATCATACACCACAGCTTTCTCATGTTTTACATGTGGTAAACCTGGCCACAAAAAATTTCAATGTTATATGAGAGAAAGAAGTCAGCCACAAGAAGAAAACTATCAAAGGGGTCCCGGAAATTATCAAAGGCCTGAACGTGGACACCATAGAGTCTTCAGACAAGGACGAGGACGAAGCCAAGGATATGAAAGAGGACGAAGCCAAGGATATGAAAGAGGACGAAGTCAAAGCTATGGACGAGGAAGAGGACATCAGTCATATGCAGCGGAAAACTGTGAGTCAGAAGGAATTGCTTTTTTATGTGAAGATAATTTTAGTGAAGTACACCATTGTAATGATATTTTGCTCAAAAACCGTCTGATATGGTGTATAGACTCTGGATGAACTGATCATCTAGTAAATAAAAAAGATATTTTTGTAGATTATGTAGAACTCAAAACACCTAAAAATATAGCTGCTGCTAAAGAAGGTGTAATGTTAAAAGCAATAGGAATTGGTAATATCAAAGCAAAATGTCGAGTAGGCAAAGAGGTTCTATTAAAAATGTGTATTATGTACCAGAACTCAGAAAAAACTTATTGTCAGTACCTAAAATGGAATCCAATGGACTGAAAGTCACTTTCTATAGAAATAGAGTTAAAATTTATAATTATGATCAAATAATAATGATAGGTAGCGCAAATGGTACTTTATATACTTTTGAAATGGAAGTAGATGAACAAAGTTGTAGCTATAATGTAACAAAAAATTCTAACACAATATCACAATTATGGCACAGACGCTTCGGTCACTTGGGAATGAAAAATATTAATATTTTAGTGCAAAAGAACCTAGTGAATGGCATACATGATTTTCAAAGAAATGCAACAGATAATACATTATGTGAACCATGTTTATTAGGAAAAATTACAAGACAACCTTTTAATAAGCCTGGATATAGGGCAAATAAACCCCTAGAGTTAGTGCATACCGACGTTTGTGGTCCAATTACCCCAATCAGCAGAGAAGGTCATAAATATTTCTTAACTTTTATTGACGATTATACTCATTTTGTTATGGTATATTTGATAACACAAAAATCAGAAGTTTTTGAGAAATTTAAAGAATATTACTATTATACAACTAAACATTTTAATACAAATATGTTGAACCTTCGTTCAGATAATAGTGGGGAATACGTGTCAAGGGAATTCCAAAGATTTTGTACACAGCAAGGCATATTGTTGAAATATACAGAACCATATAATCCAGAGTTGAACGGTGTAGCGGAACGTATGAACCGAACCCTGATTGAGAAAGCCAGAACAATATTAATAGAGCCAGACCTAGGAAAAGAATTTTGGGGAGATGCTGTATTATATTCTGCATATGTTACAAGTAGAAGTCCATCTGTTGGAAAAGAGGTAACAGCTAGTGAATTATAGGCTGGAAGAAAACCAGATGTTTCAAATATGAGTGTTTTTGGTTGTATTGCATATAATCATCAATTAATTTCAGTGATGAAAGTGATGAAGCTTTATTTGCATTGTATACTAACCAAGAAGATGTACCATTGAATTACCAAGAAATAGAACAAAGAGAAGACAAAAACGATTGGAAAAAGGCAGTAAATGAAGAACTCAGCGTTCTAGAAGAGAGACAGACTTGGAAAATTGTACCAAAACCAGAAAAGGAGAAATTGTTGGACAGCAAATGGGTATTCACAAAGAAAAATATAGGAGAGGAAGAAATATGTGAAGCAAGACTGGAGTACGTGGGTATCAGCAGAAAGAACATTTTGAAAATATTTATTCACCTGTTTCAAAACTAGAAACTTTGAGAGTACTTTTATCCATTGCTGCTCACAGAGGATACCAGATTCACCAGATGGATGTAAAGGGAGCATTCTTATATGGTGAAATTAATGAACATGTTTATCTAAATCCACCAGAAGGTTTAGAATTACCAGAAGCGCAAGTTTTAAAATTGACCAAATTGTTATATGGGTTAAAAAAATCTCCCAAGTATTGGTATGAAAAATTTAACAACACTATAACCGAATATGGATTTAAAAGGTCAGAAAATGACTATTGTCTTTATAGTTCAGGTGATATATACTTATCATTATATGTCGATGACCTTTTAATATTAGGAAATGATTTGAAGAAAATAGAAAGGGTAAGTAAAAATATTTTTGTCTACAAAATTCAGAATGAAGGACATGGGTTGTGAAAATTTAACTTATTTAGGGATTTCAATTATTCAGCAGCCAGAAAAAATTCTTATAAATCAAACAAAATATCTGCAAAGCATTTTGAAAAAATATAATATGGAAAATTGTAATGGTAGCAATACACCTATGGATGTAAACTTTAAATTAGATGAAAATTCGGTCATTGATATGAAATATGAATTGCAATGTAGATCACTGATAGGGTCTCTAATGTATGCCACAGTAGGTTCAAGGCCAGATTTAGCCACCTCTGTATGTTATTTAAGCAGGTATCAATCAAACCCAAGTGACAATTTGTGGAAGGCCTTAAAGCGAATACTTAGATATTTTAAACACACCATTAATTATACTTTGATTTATTCTAAAACTTATTATAATACATTATCACCATTGATAGGTTTTGCTGATGCTGACTGGGCTAGAAATAATGATAGAAAGTCCACTAGTGGAGATGTATTTAAATTGTATAATAATACTATTGCTTGGAAATCTAAGAAACAAACAACTGTAGCACTTAGTACAACCGAGGCTGAATTGATATCTTTGTGTGAATCTGTTGTTGAAGCATGTTGGTTAATTAAATTACTGTTAGATTTTGATGTAAATGTACAAAATGTAACTGGTTATGAAGATAACCAGAGTACTATGAAAACTGTACAAAACCCACATCAAAAGAGACTAAAATATGAATATTAAGTATAATTTTGTAAAACAACAGGTAGAAGAAGGTTTAATTAATGTACAGTATATCAATACTAAATTTCAATTAGCTGATATGTTTACTAAACCTTTATCGAAAAATCAGTTTTTACCTTATATAATAGAATTGGGTTTGAAAGATGTGCATTGAGGGAGAGTGTTGAAGTACAATGCACACCTTTATTATCTGTTCTATGTTCTATGCCTTACCTACCGAAAGGGCAACACTGTTATTTATAATTGTCTGTAATGTCATATGTCAATGAGGTTCAGTTTTTCTAGAAAGTCGAAGTCGAAGATGTTATGTCTGCTGATAAAATAAAAAGTGAAACGGTATTGGAGGAGTTTTATTATTATAAGTGTGTAGCAGAAAAAAGAAAGCAAAGATAAAATATCTCTAGGTTTATGATATGTAGAGAAACTGTGTGTGTTATTTTTACGGGAGATAGTTAGATCTAGGAAGTTTAGTGAATTGTTATCATCTTCTATTTCTGATGTGAATTCTATGTTAGGATTGAGACCGTTCAAATAATTAAGAAACATATTCAATTAACGTACCGTTTCAACCCAGCAAACAAAAATATCATCTACATATCGATACCAATATTTGAACAAATGTTTAAATTTTGAGTTATGAATTTGTTTTTCTAAGTGGTTCATAAAGTTTTCGGCGAGTAAAGGAAATAATGGCGAACCCATGGGGAGGCCTGTTTTCTGTAAATAAAATTTATTATTGAATTCCAGGTAATTTTGGTCAATGCACAATTCTTTGATCTTCCATCGGACCTATACCCGAAGGCTTCGATCTTCCATTGGCCTTTCTACCCTATGGCTTTGATCTTCCTTACGCCTTTATACCTGATGGAGTTGATATTTGGGGGTGTTTCGGCCTTTGAACAACTGCATGTCTTTAGAACATACTACTCCTCCGTATGCAAGTATGCAAGTATGAAACCTGATGGAAGATCGAAACCATCAGTTTATAAAGAAGAAGAATGTAGTCATCAGGCAAAGGCAAAAAGGAACTCAAATCCATCAGGTATAAAAGCCTGATGGAGAAACAGAAAAATATATATTGGAAGCTCTCTTGAGGTGTTTGAGTACATGCCTCGGGTATGGAGGCCTGAACTAAATATAGAGTATGATCTCATTTAGACAGCAAGACCTTAATGACAACATCGCCAATCGACAAACGAGTAAAGTTACAATATCCCAAAAATGGTCACAGATATGTTGTTGTTACAGGGTGCAGCCGGTCAGGAATTGGTAGAATCGTTCGAGCGCAAACGAAGACCAGGGTGGCCGACTGTTGTACATGTCCATAAGGTGGAATAGTGCCAGTTAGATTAATTCATTCTATTTGTGCACATCAGAAGTAGCGTGATTATCAGAGCAGTGTTTTAGTGTAGTGCCCCGTGCATGCCCCAAACACAATGGATCCCGGTCAATATGGTTTTTACTAAAGCTGTGGGAAGGAACTTTATTTCAAGATCGTTTCCTCCTCTCGCTAAAGAGTACGGAACACAAATTACGATCACCAAGAAGAGAAGAAAGAATACCACTACCAGCATCAACACACCAAGGACTATTCCCAAAAGTCTCAAGATTTGACCATCAAGTTATCTCTCTGGCAGATCTCTTCATGTGGCTGGTACTCAAAGGAGTTTCATCTGACCGTTAACCTTTCAACACTGATAGCTCTTGCTACATCAGATAAATTATTTTCTATTCAATAATAATAATATTTTTCAGGAAACACTGTATCCTTCTATGGTTTGACAGCAACTATTGAAACAAGAAATGAACGAGATAGGAAAGTGGATGCAAATTAACATGAAAGTGTTAACATTTTTTTGAACTGATTTCACAAAATAGAAAGGTTGATCCCAATACCCAGTATTGCCATACCAATAAAATCATCCTTATCTATCATATACTGTTATCATCAGAAATACTCCTTTTTTGAAAAACCACTTGAGTTACTCACTTCTTTAGAGTTCCTTTCGATTTACAATGCACATAATGGTGAAAGTGCATATGCCCAGTAGTCGTTCAACCTAACCTTGTGGATTCAACTGTGTAAATCAAACCGTACAGTAAGTATATCGCATGATAGTAGCATATTGCGTTACACATTGTTAATCAAATATAACTCCAGGTTCAACTGAAGCCACCTACGTAATCGAGTCAATATTTAACTACATCGGAAAGTCTTTCATCGGGTGCTTTGATTTATTTTCTTTGTTAGTCAATATTTATAGACCTGCCGTTCCTTTGAACAAAGTATCTGATATTTTGTCGTTTACAAAATTGGAATGAATGGATACCAATTTCTTCGTAGAAACTAGCTGCAGATACCTACATGGAAAATGATGGCGCCTCTGTCGATTCAATCTTTATAAATTGACAACATTATTGGGGAAACTCGCTTACGAGAAATTTTTATATCAGTGAATACGTTCGGCCCAGTCTCGACGGAGTGCTGCTGAAGACTTATTCTGTGAGAGACTATATTGAATTTCACCTTCGTTTAAAGCAATCTGGAATGTACAGGGAGTAAATCAACTAGTTGCGCCACTACTAACTGCTGATGTTTTAGTAAAAATAGTAATATTGTTGCATTTCTGAGTTCCTACATGAGCCATATACTCTAGCCGCTTTCCAATTACCACAGGGAGTAGCTTCGGGTAACGCCGGATGGCCTCCTGAAGTAATTTGACAGACCATAAAAAATCCTGTTCCAATTACACCCCATTTATGAAGTCAGGTTCGGTTCACTTCTGGTTCAGTTCAGGGGTAACACGCTCTTTTGAGCCTACTCCCCGTTGCAATTGAAAAGCGGCTATTATCAGCTCAACCTGAAAATCAGCTTCACGTAACCTCTAATTCACTTGACAGTTCAAAAACACGCTTCAAATTGAGAACAATATTGACTAACTTCAACAACCCTTCAAACAGGGCTTCAATCGATACTCAATCTCAAAATCGGGTTTTTTACCTGATAGATTTGATCTGGTTTCTAAAATTATGATTCCTGATTTGATTTGATTCCGCATTAATATATGATGTTTTGAGCTATTTCTTTCAGAAGAGTATATTATTATTATTATGCAGCGAGGCTGGCATTCGGCCAAAATGTAGGTACTTCTGAGAAGAACCTTTCTGCTTCCAGCTGTCAGGATTATCTCGTGACCTTTTGATAAACTCCTGGAGATTTCTCTCCAAATGAGTGGCCGCAGTCAGCGAAAAAAAAAGTGGTATTGGTATTGGTCTTGATGTTTCAAGACCAAGACGAGATTGGCTCAGTTTTGGTCTTGGATCAAAATTTGTCTAGAAATTTTAGTTATTCAATTCAATTGTCCAACAGTTTTTATGCCTATAATAGTTATTTCGTATTTCTCAGCCTTCACAATATAATTTTTAAGAAATCTTAAATAAAAATTGAAATAGACCCACACAGCACACAGGTCAACGCCCGATGGGCCAGAAAAAAAGTTCAAAATGATTGGAATGTTGAATAGGTTTTTATTGACCATTCTACGATGGTGTTGGTGATGTCCACCTCACTCTACAAATGTTTTGGCAAATTATCCACCGTAGATATCCATCCAGTCATCTGGGACACTTTGACCAGGATATCTCAGGACAAAGCAGATCACATCAGCAATAAGAAAACAGAAACACAGAAAAACAAACTTTGTGCATTGTTAACGAATACCATCACACCCTTGGTCCCAGCTGCATCACCTGTATTAGTACACAACTTCTCCGACACACCACTAGATCAAACTAGCCTTGCACTACTATCAAGAGGATTCAATTATTCCATCACACCAAACAGAATCCCAACAGAAACCATCATCACACAAATAGAAAGCGCGATAACCCATCTACCAGAAAATACAGCTGAAGAAACTAGACAAGATATTGCCACCACACTTAGGAGAGCGAAACTCCCTCCATCCAACATAACACCTGCCGAAAAACATTGCCTCAGAAACCTCCACAACAACCCTGACATAATCATTCTCCCAGCAGACAAAGGCAATGCCACAGTAGTTCTGAATACCTCAGATTATGTAGACAAAATGAGTACACTATTAAACTCATCCTAGTATCAGATCACCCAACGAGACCCGACAACCTACCTCGAAAAGAAGACCAAAAATCTGATCAATAATTCTAAACTACCAGCCGAAACCAAGAAAGCCACTATCCCTAGAGAGAAGTCATCACGCACCCCTCGTATCTACGGACTACCAAAAATACACAAGCCTGATATCCCACTCGGACCTATCGTCAGTGCCTTTGGATCACCAACCCAGAACCTCGCCAAGTATCTAGCGAGTACTCTTCAGCTACGAGCAGAAGAAGCTTCATCCTACGTGAAAAATTCATTCCACTTCTTAGACCTTCTCAAATCCTATAGAATCCAGAACACAGATATCCTAGTGAGCTTCGATGTTGTCTCCCTCTTCACAAATATTCCCCTAACGGACACGCTAGAAATCCTTAAAACGAAACACAGAATTCCAAAAGACACCCTGGACCTCATCAGTCACTGTATGAACAACACGTACTTCCACTTCCAAGGAACTTACTACAAACAAGTGAAAGGTGCTCCCATGGGTTCCCCCCTTTCTCCAGTCCTTGCAAACCTTTTCATGGAAGACTTCGAAACCAGGGCTGTAGAAGCATTTGACCACAAGCCTACTTGCTGGTTCAGATCGTTGACGACATTTTCGTCATATGGCCTCATGGTTACGAAATCTTAAACACGTTCTTAGATCACCTAAACGATATCCATCCCAACATGAAATTTACAATGGAGACCGAAATGAACAACTCCCTAGCTTTCCTGGACGTTCTCATTACGAAATCCAATAACTCTTTCACCCACACAGTACACAGGAAACAGACCCACACCAACCGATACCTACACGCAAACTCTCATCACCATCCAGCACAAACAAACTCCGTATTGAACTCCCTGATATACAGATCAATTCAGCTTACCGACAACCAGAATAGACCACAAGAGCTGGACAAACTGAAATCAGCCTTACTTCAGAATGGTTACAACAATTCGCTAATCGACAAGTCTATCCGCCATCAACTGACCCGTCCTCCAAAAACAAATGATCCACTAGAGAGTATCCAGCCACACAAAGCTTTCCTACCATACATCAAAGGTGTGACAGACAAAATCAGTAATATCTTGAGAAGACACGAGATAAAAACAATATTCACGGCCAACAACCAAATATCCAAATTTCTCAGATCTCCCAAGGACACAATACCAAACGATTCTCAAGGTATATATGAAATACCATGTTCAGACTGCCCGAGAAGTTATATTGGCCAGACTAACAGACGAGTAACTTCCAGAGTCTACGAACACGAACTTGCTGTGCGTCAGGCATCTTCCACTTCCGCACTTTATAAACATCGAGAAGACACAGGTCACAAAATAGACTTCAAAAACACAAAAACAATTTCCACCGAGAAAACTCTGCAAACCAGGATCATCCGAGAAGCCCTTGAGATAGAGAAGCGCCCCAATTGCCTCAACACTCGCGACGACGGACGTAGACTTCCCAATACCTGGAAGCCTCTCATTGCACGCATCAACTCATTTCCCACCATCCCAGTTCCCGCACATAGCTCACTTAGCGCCAACCAAGTTCCCGCACACAGCTCATCTAGCGCCAACTCAGTTCCCGCCCATAGTTCACCTCGCGCCAATACATTGCACACGGCCATTACAGCCAAGTCCACTATAAATACAGTTCCTCAACCCACAATTCCTCAGTTCTCTCGAAGGAGTAGGCAGATTGAGACCTTAGAGAGAACCAGTGACGAGACATGGGGAGTAGGCAGATTGAGACCCCGACGTCAAGTCACAAAAACCGAACGTAATTATACCTGAGGAGTAGGCAGATTGAGACCTCAGCGTAGAATTACGTTTCAACCATTTATAAATTTTCTTATTTTCTTTCTTTTTCAGTTCTTGAAAATGGCTCCGAAATCGGAGCCGAAACGTCGAATTTCAACAAATTCCAGACGCGGTTCAACCCGAACTTTTAGTTTTCATATATATATTGATGTTGTCTCGCTGTTTACTAATTTACCTTTTGAAGTAGTCAGATCAATTCTATCCAGAAAATGGGATGGGATAAAAAATGTGTGTACTCTAACTTGGAGTGCGTTCATTGATATCCTTGAGTTCATTTTCGATTCAAATTTTCTCTTTTTCAACAATTCGTATTATAAACAAATCTTTGGAACCCCCATGGGTTCAAAGATCTCTCCTATTCTTGTAAATTTTGTATTAGATGAACTTGTGCAGGACGTTCTATCTCTGATTCCCTATGACGTTCCGTTTGTGAAGAGGTATGTTGATGATCTGATACTCTCTGTTCCATCAGAAAGAGTGGAAGAAACGCTCTATTATTTCAATAGTTATGACATTAATCTACAATTCACTTCAGAGGTAGAGGAGAATCATAGTATCCCGTTCCTCGATATGAGAGTTTGTAGAGACAATCATAACGTTCTACGTACAAAATGGTACAGGAAGCCGATTTGTTCAAATCGTTTCCTGAATTTTCACTGTTATCATCATAAGAGCATGAAGCAAAATCTGATTGTCGCACTGAAAAACAGAGTGACAGGTCTGTCACATCCTGCTCATCGACAGGAGTGTTTGAAGGAGTTGGGAAGGATCCTCTTGGACAATTCTTATCCTAAATACATGATTAATAAATTTCTTTTTAATACTTCTACCATAAATAATAATAACTTTAATAATATCATTGAAAATAACGTCAACACTTTGAATAATTAAACACAATCACAGCAAAGAATCTTATGTAAATATAGGAGCCTTCCTTATATACAGGAATTAACACCCAAACTCACCAATATTTTTAAATCTCCAGAAATTCGCATAGCGAAGAAAAATCTCAAAACTGTAAATCTTTTATACTCAAAAACCAAAACTCCTCTTTCTAAATTTGAACAAACTAATGTAATTTATCAATTATCTTGTGTTAATTGTGACAAAATATATATTGGACATAAGAGTGACTGCAAATTAATTAAAAAACCCAGCTGTGCACTTGCAGAACACAGCATTTCAACTTTTCACAATATTAATTTCAATGAACCCACAATTTTAGCAATTGAAGAAAATTATTCCAAGAGAAATTTTCTAGAGATGGTTTACGTTAGTAAAGAACCTAATAGTATGAATAAGCGGTCTGATATAGCCAATCTTAGTATAATTTATAATTATATTCTTTCTCTCCACAAAAATAATTTTGCAAAGCGTGTTTCATGGAACATACAAGGTTGACTGTTGACATTTGACGTGTTTTGACGTTGAAATTTGTCAGTACTCTCTTCTTCTTTTTCTCGACATATTTTTACCGCCCTTGTGCGTCCCTTGAACCACGTGCGGTCTCAAAGGCGAGTTTTAAAATGATTAACATTTTTCCAAATTTTAATTAAAAGTTTTCCTTCATAACTCATAAAATCATAATGTTTTTTAATCGTGTTCATGTACATGACATAGTTTTATTATTGTTGTTTCAACTCGTTTTGTGTTGTGACATAACCTTACATACATAAGGAATGACCAAGAAGTTTTTCTGCTGTTTTCACAAAATTAATCTCACGTTAGTAAGTTCATCATATTAAGAGTGTTCTGTTTGTTCACACGATTAATATTTTCAGATGTCTTGAAAATGAAAATAAATATTTTCGAAAGCTCGACAATTTAACAAAGAGTTGTTCTTTACCAGGCCACTTTTTCTGACTGCAACCCCAAGGGATATATATTTTCACTGAGAATATTCTTAGATAAATTGGTTTTTTTCAACTAGTCCAGTCAAGAGACTACCTCTCCCTCTATATATAAATATATATATATATATATATATATATATATATATAATTTAAAATTTCCGATTTTTTCGCATTTTTCCAGGCAATGCAGAGCCTACTCGTGCCTACTCTTGGTCTCGCGAAGCCCTAGTCAGTGTTGCTTGACTTCAGTTATCTATCGACAGTACCCGATTGATCCGCTAGAGCTGCTGTTTTATCAACCACTCTATTTATCAAACAGGTCGAAATGATTATAACACTGAAGCGACATCGAAAAATGTTTTATATTGAAATTGCATAATCGGAAAATACCACCTCTAAATATTTCATCGAAGTCAGCTTTCATTACTTTCCTTTTATAATAAGAGAGTTCTTTCCTTGATTTTATCTGATAGGGACATTTCAATGAACAATTGTTCCAAGAGTAATTATTTCGGTAATATACATTCGAATGTCTCCGACACATTTTCAGATGGAAACATTTCATGACCCCAGACCAATTAAATGCGATGAATCATTTATTCTTCTTGGGGATATGTTTCTGAGCATTCTCGAAGTTTTTTTTTGTAAACATTTCAGAATATTCTGGGAAAGAATTATAACTCTGAAGCTACACATAAAAATGCACTTATTCCGATAAAATTGTTGAAATTGTTATTGTTAATTGTTATATCCGTCAACCGGCTCCACCCTTACGAGCAACCCTCAGAAGACAGAGACATGTGCGAGCTTGAAAAGACGTAGCCCTTACTTTTTAAAACGTGCGATGCCATGCACAAGACCGATGATCGTGATGATTCGAACTTATGCACCAAAGGGTGATTGGATTAAGAAGCGAGTGCTTAACCCGCACGCCACTACGGCCCATGGCATATTCTGAGCAAATTCGAAGTTTTAAAACAATCTGAGATATCCACTATACGGTTTCAAAACTCCTCAATATCAATCACTTTTATTGCAGCTCAAGGCATATATTAATTTGCCATCGAAAGAACTACTATCGTCAAACCTAATCCGAAACCTATCAATAACAAATAATTCAAAACTTTCATTTCAACTAATACATACATACAAGTGGTCATAAAATAGTTCCATAATAAGTATAGTTCACATCATACGTAGCAGAACTTCATAATGAGAGGATTCTGCATTCTGTAGAATTTCATAATTTCTATAGAAACACCCTGTGAGTTGGAATGTGTTTAGAATTTGTACTGGTCGGCAGTGTTCCAAATAGTTCTCCAGCTTTTGCCGCATAAGCCAGATCAATAAGGACACAGAATATTGTCGGGAATCATCTTTGAAATGTTCATCTAGAATGTTTCGTGCAGAATATGAACTGAAACGAAATGTAACCGTGAGAGATTACCTAGCTGATTACTAGGAAGTTGGAGTTTTCGTTGAAAGTTTAGCAGCTTAAATATTCTCTGAGAGGGATATTTCTATTTGTGAATATTAAACGTTTGGGCGTGTTCATAACGGGTCCATTTCCAGCTGATATAACACTCATTTCCAAAATGACATATTGCCGTATAAGTGCATTCATATTTTTATTTTCTCAATAAGTCAAGAGGATCGAATCCCAGTAAATTAACAAATCAAGCGGAAACAAGAAGCTACACAGTCTGAAAAATGATTGCAATGAATTGTTGTTTCGATGGGTTAAACAAATTATAATTTTTTTTTGTATAAGTATAATCAAAATGGTGAATTCTCGACTCGAATGAATGATGCTGCAAAATGAATAAATAATTGCTCCATTCGAATGTATCTCATTTGGGCATGAATGAAGTCCTTTGTTCGAGTTATTAAAATAATAATCAATTTAAACAAAATTGTCTCTGAGTGCCTACATACATACATACCCGTAGAAGGTACACCTGTTTTCACATTTTCATCTTTTTGCTGCAAGGATGATCAATGTTCGTCGTGCCTATTAAGCAATAACCAGTTTTTTGAAGAATTACAAGGTGCAGAAAAAATATTCTGGAATCATAAGACATGCTCTAAATGTGACTGATTATATCCATATAGTAACAAAATTTTCTATTTTGAATATTTTCCATATATAATATATCAACGGGAGTATTTTGGGACATTTGAGTGCTCTTCGACTTTCAACGTCTGAATTCAAAGGAATTGACAAATTCTGTAAACCCACATTTCCTGAAAGAATAAATCAAATGGAGTGAGGCGTGGTTACCTGGCCATTCCAGAGATCTCCAATAACTTAAATATTTTCCTGGATACCTTTGAACCAGATCTCATAAACAGGTATCATGACAATCCGGTTTTAACAAGTTTGCTTGTTATGCAGTATCGAAATATTTTCTGGTCACAGAAATGAACAGGAAAGTGATGTAAAGGGGAGCACGATCGCCAATAGTTCCGTTTGGTCTCACAAGTTCAATTTAAACTGTAAAAATCAAAACTTGCGAAAAATATTATGAAAATATACAGTAATATTACTATTCCATTTCGAATTTGTGTGTGCATGAGAAGAGAGGAATATCCTGTAATTATTGTATTGAAAACATAACTTTTTTTTATATACCATTCAACAAAAAGTGTTCGTTTATTTTGATAAGAGGAAAAGCAAATCCTATTCCTGAATTATGTTCGATTCTTACTTGATATTTGTGGATTTCAATTGAATATATCGAATTTATTCGAATTTGAGGAATGGTATATGTTTCTTGATTTCAATAGGTGAACTCAGACTTATCTCTTTTCGTAGAATAATTGTATCAGACACATGTGTGATAATAGTATATTGTGCAACAAGTGCAGAAAAGTGCTAATTTCTCACGAGTTTGAAAAAGTTGCGGCACGAGCGCAAGCGAGTGCTGCAATTCAAACGAGTGAGAAATTGCATTTCTGCTCGTGTTACACACTATACTTTTTTTTGAAGGTAGTAAATTCAATGACAATGAATTAACTTGTTCTCTTAGTTCTGGCGGAGTATTTTCAATTTCAGAACTGTCGCTATCCATTTTAGTTCAATCTCATTAAAAAATGACGGGACAAGAATATTTTACGAATATTTAATTAATGCTTGACGTTTGTTGACATTCAAATGATTCGATAGATGTTGCTCCGTTGCCTAGCAATGGATATTGTGTATGTGGTTATTTGAGACAGCAGTAGTGATGTCTATAATTTTTGTTCAAAATATTATGAATTTGTACGACAATTTCCCTCATATTATATAAACCAATAGACTTTGTCTATTCATTCTTGAAGTTGTCTGATCGAATATCCCTTCGAAATGCAGAATTTTCAAAATATACTTTCACCTTGCTGTCACGAAAACTGTATTGCTTAGAAATTAGGTACTGAAAAATTTTGGCACAGAAATGTCACTTTGTGGCACAGAAATGTCACTTTGCGGCACACTAATGTCAAATTTCAATTATTGTGAGAAATAATCATGTTTGCGAACGTAAAACTATGCAGAAAAGCATGTTTTGGAGTGTGGTTGTAGAAAAATTCTATTCTGATTTCACGAGCATTTTTCGCGATATTTCTTTATCGATTTGTATCGGATGATATATCCCAGTATGTTTCATAACAGAGCTCGTTCTAAGGAATTAAAATTACAATTCGTCCTCATCATAACAAGAATGATGGATAACCACAATTTGTACGGTGGTACTTATATCGAACTCCTACAAAACCTGGGGATACAACTGCGGCACCCCCAGCAACCAAAGGCATAAGGTCACCATATCTGTTTCACATGGATGACCTCAAACTATATGTCTCAAGAGAAAAAGATTTTCATCAGTCCTTGAGAGTGGTGCAAGAGTACACGCATGCTATGGGAATGGAGTTTGGGATCGACAAATGTGCCATACGGTTCATCTCAAGAGAGGACGATGCAAGGAATATGTTCAGCTCGTAGACGGAAGTATGTTACATCATCTTGATGCTGGAAGGACATATAATTACCCAGGGGTGGAACAAGACCACTCCCAAGAGGTAAAAAACTGTCGGGGAAAACAAAGCTGCTGCAACTTATACTTCTACTTTACTCCTTTGGACTCAGGAGGAGCTGCAACAACTTGACGAAAAAACTCGCGAAATGATGCTTATTCATAAATAACCCGTTACACAGTTATATTTTTCCTGACTACGGAGAAGCCGTGGACTTTTGAGTCTGGAGTGTCTACATAACAGAATGGAGCAGGAAAATACATATGGAGTCCAGATCCCCTTCTCTGCTTAGTCTGCGGCCAAGAAAAAGTAGGGATTGAGCATTTCTTCTCTAGGCAGCAACCCGTGCAGCCAATGAACTCGGTGTCTTCTTCGATCATCAAAGTGGGACGACTTTCGGCTTCTGGCGAAACGAACATCGTCCGAAAAGAGGAGGAAAAACGAACAAAATATCAAGACTTACTCTTTGAACTCTGCAAGCTTTGCAAGCTGCTCTCGAATATGAAAATTATACCGGCTTGCTGTGATTCGGCAGAAAACTTATTCGGAAGAATGCAGAAGGCTGTAATTCTTGGTTCACTACGCCTATTCGGGGCACATCATTCTATGACCCAGTAATCTCTTACCCCTCGTACGTGGTAAGTGTTTACTGGGATTATTCATACACTAGCCCCCCCCCTTCGGATGTATCATGGCTCCGGGGGGTAGGGCCTGACTAGGAAATTCCTGACGGAAAAAATATATTATTTGCCATAGCGCTCCGGGGCGACTCACTGATAAGTTTGGTGGTGTATTCACTTTTCAGCTGTAGGAAATCCCGGAAAACATATAGCACCACTCCGGGTGGTGGGTGCGCCTCGGGGTGTGCACTCCAAGCGAGCACCAGACGCCGGGATTAGCATCCAGGCAACTCACATTACACTTGCTTTACATGAAGACATGTGGTCGCCTGAAGAAACCGATGTGCACTTGAGAAAAAAGAATCTCGCGTAATGAGGCATCGAACCTCTGTCCAATACGAGCCCCACATCCTTCACCGCTGAGCTACCGGCCAACTATACAGGCCGTTTCTTTTATCATGTGGTAACATTGCTATATTGTAAACCGTAATAGATACAAAGACGATTAAATGGGGAAAAAGGTAACTATTGTGGTGAGCAGTAAATTGGTCAGAAAATTTACGGAGATTCTCGCCCTTCCCAACTTATACAGGGAAAACTGAAAATACTGTTTTCGTTTTTTTACGAATAGAATTGTTATTTCAGAAAATATTAAAAAGGAAACTTTTATTGTATTCAAAATGTACTAGAACTACGTAACGATAAATTTTTAATCAAACGTTTCGTGTCAACACCGCCATCATCAACTATTTTTTTCAAATACGGACCTGTCTATTTCATCACAAATATTGATAGAGCGATAAAACCACAATTCAGTGGTATATCACACTCGAAATTTTTATAACGTTTCATATAAAATAACTAGCATCATCAGTGACAACTATTTTTAATTACGGTCCTGTCGTTAGTTTGTTTATGAATTCCACAGAATCTAACGCTTCGATATAAAAATTATCAGTGACGTTTTGAATGAATGTATCTATGAAAACTGTATTTATACTATAAAAATTCATAAAAGATTTCTGCAGTTTCAGAGACGAACGATAGCAATTTACCCCAGAAATAAACTTACTTAAGAGGAGAAGAAATCAAACAAACAGAAAAACAATTTATTTCATAATGAATTTGTGGAAGAAAATAAAACCAATACAGAAAAAGAATTCTACATTAAATGCTCGAATTGACGACCTCTTTGTTGAATGCACATAAGTTGTCTGTCCATACAATTTCTGTGGCAATTTTCAAGCATGATGGTTGTAATGCTATTACATGCATCTCTTATTTTCTGTTTGAGATGGTCGATATCGGTACTAGGTGTCGAAAAATGTCAAGTGTGATATACCACTGAATTATGATTTCATCGCTTTATCAATATTTGGGATGAAATAGACAGGTCCGTATTTGGAAAAAATAGTTGATGGTGGCCGTGTTGACAAGAAACCTTTAATTAAAAATTTATCATTACGTAGTTCTAGTACATTTTGAATAAAATAAAACTTTCCTCTTTCATTTTTTTATATTTTCTGAAATAACCATTCTATTCGTAAAAAACCGAAAACAGCATTTTTAGTTTTCCCTGTATAAGTCGGGAAGGGCGAGAGTCCCCGTAGATTTTCTCTGACCAATGTACTGCTCACCACAATAGTTACATTTTTTTCCATTTTATCGTCTTTGTAACTATTACGGTTTAGAATATAGCAATGTTACCACATGATAAAAGAAACAGCATGTAGAATAAACATAAAGTCCATTGGTAGTGAAAAATATTTTTTTTTGTATCTAACCATGTAGACACATTGGAATGAACAGGAGAAAAATCGCCTATATAGTTTCGTTTAAATTCAGATTTTTGAGAATTATTTTTTTGGCTTACCCTGTATTATAAAAAAAAGTAAGATGAAACTTGATCTTCATTCTCTGTGAAATATCACACTCGAATATCAACAATAAATTCACTCATATCATATTCTATAATTCAATATTATTTTTTGCGCACTCTGTAGACACGTTATGAGATATATTCAGAACAGCTCTTTGGGTTCACCCACAGAAAATGCTTCGAGAAAGTCAACAAATAGTTGACACTTGGGCTCATCCTGAAAGTATATACACCATAATTGAAATATTCGAAGTCTATCGATATGTTATACCCCAGAATCAAGAAATACCACTCGAAGACAATATTTTCCATAATTGGCATTAGACAATCAACTTACTTTTGTAGCTCACCCTGTAGGGTTAGAAAAGAGCCTTTTCACCTCTACAGAATGATGTATTCAAAAATAAAAAAATCCATCGAGCCCCAGGAATATAATATGTATCCAGTTCCAGTTCGTCTGGTTTCTTGGGTTCTTGGGTAATTACTATAGTTCTGCTCCTTCGACCTAATATTTGTTGTTTTCAGCGCTGAGACGTTGCCGTTTTTATTGAAAAGTAGCACTAACTCTGATATTTCGAATAAGACACCTTGTATCTTATTGCATTTTTCTTTACTGATTTTCAATTATTTTTCTATAATACTTCCCTATACAGATCTTTAGAGGTTTTCGAGAAATTAATTGATTTCCTTGATATTTGTGCAAAACATAGCTTCTAACATTGATGCCGTCCGGTGGCCCCCTACTTTCCACCCACTCATCTGGAGATTATTTTCCTACTCACTTATGGAAAAATTACATAGTTCACCCCCAACCCTCGCCTTAGGGCCGGTTTTTCAATCGACAGTTAAGCAAATTTAACTGTCCAGCTATCTCTAACCTCCAGCCAAACTGTTTCTTCATTCATAGTTAAGCCAAACCAGTAGCTATTCTGTCTACTACATTAGCAGCAACTTCGAAGTGCCAGTCAAGCTTTTTACTGATGGCTAGCGAAGTGGCGCAAGCGCATTCTATAGAAAAAGTGTTAGGTTAGGAGTGACCTTTTCAATTATAGGTTTGCAAATTAGGATAGAAATAGTTGATAGTTGTATTGTTGATAAAATGGATGCATGTGATTTCATCAGTGACAACGATGAAGAAATAATTTATTTCGTTGAGTATGAAAGAAGGTCCCACATATAATAATTAGGTACTGAAATACTTCGAGGGATATGATAACTTGGACTTTCATATAAAATTTTGTAATTCAAAGAGGGCTTAGTTTTCGCAATATTGAAATAAACTGAACATAAACTCAGAATTTTCATAAACAGATTTGCACTTCTCATGTACTGACTCATAAGTACATCGATATTTTCCTGTTAAGCCGTAGACATAATGGAAGTTTTATTTAATAAGTTTTGAGTTTTGCGATTTTGGATATCAATATTGAAATAGAACAGGATACAAAAAAGAATTGAACAATAAAGGATGAATTTGTTGAATTTGTGAGGTGTGATAGTTTCGTGTAAAAAGGATATCTAAAATTATAAAAATTGAAACTAAGAATATAAAACATCCATTGCGTTTGTAATTTAAAACAATTTGTAGCTGAAATATTTATTTTCATTGTATATGCCTGAACAGAAGAGAAGAAACAAAGCGCGAGTCTTTCCAAACCCCAATTTTGTATATAGGTAATTCCATGGAATAACTTGATTACAGTGGTGATGATCACTCCAATTTTTCTTCAGATAACCAGCTTATTGTTTCTCCAGGTTGAAAAGTCTTTTTTGTGCATTTAATAAAACTTCGTCTTGATTTTCCTTTTTTTCTTCGATAAAACTAATGTATCTACCTATATAAAATTAGTCGAAAATAAAAATCGAATCCACGCGAAATAAACGTTCAATTGACACTGGTCCTACAATACATAGACAAGAGTTCCCCTACCATAACAAGAAAGGCTTGTCCCCTCGCGAATTTCGCAATTTTTCTGCGAATAAAATGGCTCCCAGTCATTTTTCGTTTTTTTGGGCCACACTGTATTTCTATGAAATCACCGAAATCATGTTGAGGAAAAACGGATTGATTCCCAAGTTAACAATGTCGAATAGTGCGAAATCGGGATTCCTATGATAACATTTGCTAGTCATGTATACCAATTTAAGTTGTATGTATATCCGAGACCTTGGGGATTGCGGATTGAAATGCGTGGGAATTCACGATAACAGATGCGGT
Source organism: Chrysolina americana (assembly GCA_958502065.1). Classification (NCBI taxonomy): domain Eukaryota; kingdom Metazoa; phylum Arthropoda; class Insecta; order Coleoptera; family Chrysomelidae; genus Chrysolina; species Chrysolina americana. Next base: position 74,186,383 of record OY293412.1, read on the forward strand.
TTCTTGGTTTATTCATTTATCAGGCACATTGTTAAATGATTTTCTTCAACGCAGAAAAACCATTGCCTTGAAACAGTTGAACGCTCGGTAGCGTTTACAGATGACAGGTTTACCTACTATTTGTTGATCATCCTCAGCCGAAAGAAAAATAATCTCTAGTTTCAGATCACAGGTTGCCATTAAAAAAAAAGTCTGGACCCGCCCAGTAAAAACTGAACACCCTGTGTAGGTGCCATAATTTTCATTTCACAGAGCTTAGAAAATAGTATCGTTTTGCTGATATCTTAGTATTACCATAATGGAGTTATAAAAGACAGCGCCCTTGTTGTAGGATCCTTTATAATAATAATAATAATACTTCCTCAGGCATAGCCTGTGCGGGTAGAGGACGGCTTTTATTATTATTAGCCAAAATGTAGAATTCTACGTCAAAAATTAAGGCTAGGGGGTATAAAGTGAAACAAATTTGGATCTTCCAGAATGTTTTTTCAGGAACAAAGTTGTTGTATGGTCGTTCTGATTACGAATCCGAACACATTTTCGACCTATTTTGCCTCCTGAGTGACATAATTTTTTGAAAATGTTGGTTGTCTGACGTGCAGTGTATATCACTTGCAATGACTCCTACGTTAGAGCCAATTTATGCAACTGGTATCATCATAGTCACATTCATTATCACAGTCATAGTGTCGTTTGTTGTTGTTTGACACTGAAACTAAGGAAATTGTCTACTGAAATGTACAGTCTCAATTTTATTTTAAGATCGAGACAGTAACTGTGATTAGGACTATGATAATGACAAAGTTGCATAAATTGGCTCTTACTTTGCTCATTTTTTATATATCTATCGATTTTACAAATATCACAAAAGCTGGTTGTCAAATTTATATCTACTTACACAGTCTTAAGTGAATTATTTTGCGATGTATTTTGCATTTTGATCCACCTGTTTATTTTTGAAATTTTGTATGAAGATGTTAGAAAACAAACAATAGGATTACCTCCAATAATAAGTTCTTGCATGAACTCCCGAAGTTACTTTTTATTCACGAGTCGCTTGGTAAATATTGTACTTTCCTTGGCTCAGGTTTGTTTATTGAAACAAATATGTAAACCATTTCATATGTGCTATATACAAGGTTCTCTTAAATGAGGCTGAGAGAATTTCAGATGAAAGAATTACGGAATATTCTATTTAAGAAAACAGTGCTGAGGGAGCAGAAAAGAAACAATGGCGACAACAACCAATTGTCCTCGTATATCTCGCTCACAAATCCTCTGATCTTATAACAATAATGTCAAAAAATATGACCCCCTTGTTCCCTTGAACGCAACAAAATTTGAAAAAAAATTCGACTGTTTCAAATATCTAAAATGACGGTGAAAAAAATTTCGATTGGGAGGTTCCGACTCCTTCTCGAAAACATACGAATTAATGACAGACTACATATGAAAAATTAAATCTCAAAGAATGTCCACTACAGGTACCATTGTCTTGATCGGTCAAAACGCAAAAGAATCATTTGAATTGAAACTTTCTATTGGTTTCTAAAATTGTAAAAAATAATCAGCCCAAAAGCTTTACGAAAAATCAAAGTCATTCACTATGAAAACAATTTTTTTGTAGGGCTATAACACAATACCTACTGCTTTCTCCTAGATGTTCTTGATTAAACAATGAATACATTGTATGTCTTCACTTCAATTTACTCGCCTGAGAACACAATGACCATTGTGTTATTATTATACAATAAATAACGTCTCCCATAGAATGTCAAAATTCAAGTAATGATTCTTTAACCTCTGTTCTACTAGATATCAGAAAAACTTGTCAAACTTGAATCATATCATGAACAGCGAAAAAATAACTCCCCCATAATTATAATTGTAGCCACAAAACAGGCTTGTGTGTAAGTTTAATACCTGAATTATCAGAAGAAAAATATGTACAGAGAGATTTTCAACACAACTGAATCTGAAATTTGAAATTTCTAGCAAGAAATCATTTCATTTTGTTATAGTTGCAGAAAAGTGTGAAAGCAGTGTTATTAGCATTATTCTCCTATGGCTCATACTTGTAGGAAATGCCTATCATTTTGTGCTCATTATACAATATACTACGTGTATATTCCTATTAATTTAGACGTTTAGCAATACGGCAAACTAAAAGAAGGCAAAGACGATCTGCTATTTTCGAACACTTTTCAATTGGCTACCACTACAAGAAACTTGAAAATTTGTATGGAAAATAAAAACGTCATCAGACTATCTTTTGATTGATCTCCAATCATCAAACCTCCTCGAATCATCGTGAAACCAGTGGGTTATTTTCCAAAACATCATTCAGAACATGAATCCTGAAAACGGGTGAGGATCGTAAACACGGGCAACGATTCCTGTCGGAGGTGAGAGAAATCCGCGAATGACAATCAAATCCACAGAGAAACGCCATGATGTATGAATCATATGGATCAATTATCAACGTGCTCTCAGGCAGGTTGGGTTAAATGAGTCCTTGTTAGAGCAGTTTCAGTTGGATAATTCCTTCATTATCCCCATTTCAATTTGTTCAAGAGAAAATTCTGGCAAATTTTCCGTTTGTTCCGGAAGAGATTTTATGAAGAGGGTAGAAAATACATGACTTTCATTCCACCTCTAGATGAATGCTAGTTCTGCGATCAATTATCGGGGAAATTACCATAAGTGCTTATGAAAAAAACGTGTTTTTTGAAAACTGCACGAGTTTATTTTTTCCGTTTCTTTCGGATCTTATGAAAGAAGAACCCCAGTTGAATTGGCTGAAAATTTGATATTATGTATTTTATGGTATCCTGATCAAATTTCTCCATGGGCACATCGAGATTTGATGAACAGTTTTCAAAATACAGGGTGTTACATACTTATAAAATCATAATGGGGCGGTTATTTTTTTACAAAGAGTTGACGGTAGCGATTTAGGCGAGGAAATTTGACACAAAACCCAGGAAATTTGCGCAGACAAACGGATCGAGATGCGGTTTTTGCATTCGAATCGTTAGCTCAAGTAGATAATTTATTTGTATTTTTCCCCAGATTTCATGGAAAATGCAGTTTTACATCAAAAAGTGCATTCTTTCAACTGCATAATTTCATATGATGGGAAAAATTTCATATCTGCCACAAAAAACACATGAACAGTACGAAATTTTGCACCCGGAGGTTTCTCAGGTCGCGGAATCTGAATATCATGTCCAGATCACCCCCCTGTACACCTGGAGGTCAAGACGGCATTAGGAACATCATCCCCTGGAGTTCCTGCTCAACTTGTGATAAATAAAAAATATACTCGTGCCCCGGGGGTTTTGTTGGCCGCTTGCCTCGTTGACCTGCCCCAGAGGACCTGGTGCACAGGAAGACCTGACTAGTGACGTCACCCCCTGAAGTTTTGATGGAACAACTCATCGAATCGTTGTAAACTTGTCATCCGGGGTTTTTTGTGTCGCTCGTCACGAATTTGACATCGGTGACCGGCCCCGAAGGACCTGGTGCACTGGACGACCTGACTAGTAACGTCATCCCCTGGAGTTTTGATGGAACAACTCACCGAATCGTTGAATACTCGCTGTCTGGAGGTTTTTTGGGTCGCATGAATGCACTTTTTGATACACAAATGTATTTTTCATGAAATCTGGAAAAGAAGTTTATACATGAGCTAACGATTAAAATGCAAAAAAACTGCTCCCTGATCCATTTGTCTTCGCAAAATTCCTAGGTGTTGGTGATTTCAGTGCAAAATTTCTTCGCCTAATTGCTATCCTAATATTTTCGAAACGAGTTGCAATGAAGAGTTCTGAGACTCCGTTAACAGGGTGATTCTTTTTCTACTAGTTAATGTTGAGATTTTCATGTGATTCGTTGAACAAACTCAGCAAAGCCCGTAGACGAATTGAGTTAATATATTTCAATATTGGGTGATCTGAGATTACAATCATACAGGGTCACTCAAGTTTGTTTTTTTCAGTTGTATTCATTTTAGTTTTTTAGGATAACATATACATATACAAAGTAGAAAACCGAATATAGTATGATCAATATTTTGTGGCTCTTGTTGCATCTTGTATGCAATTCTTAATTATTGTGATGAAAAGTTCTAAGAATATTCACATATGGTAATTCATCTTATACGAGCCGTTGCTAATATTTGTATTTATTTGTATAGTTCTGTGAAGTGTGGCTCAAATAATAACTTGTGAATAATATCAACATTTACTTGTATCACAAAATAATATTTATTTTTATGTATTAGCATAAAATCTGTTTCAAGTATGTATAAGCAAAATTATAAGCAAACCAGCGTGGATTAGGTTATCGCCATCAATCGTTTGCGAAGAATTGGCAACATGGCTTGAATGACACAAGGCTGGACTTGTTTTGTGTACCAATGTATGTTACTGTTTCGTCCTGAAAAGTTGAACGTTTACCGTTAAAGCTAAAGTTTACTTCGGACATTTCTTTTCTAATTCATGTCAAATACTTGAAAAATCCTGAATTTCACAACAGGGTGAAAACGAAGTTCTAGTGGAACTCGTATTGAATCATGTCGATGTTTCGGCACACCTGCTCGTAGAATAGCACATCGTATGTATCTCTGCTTACAATGAATTTCAGATATAATGATGACACCAAGGAATCATTGTATTCATACCATGAACCTGCATGAGGATGTCAACACTGTCAACAGTAATGCTTTGTGTTCACACTCACGATATCCGACGATACGATGATCCAAAAGTGTCACTATTGCTTGATTATTTGAAATAATTTGAAATTTACCAATAGGAACCTAGAGCTAACATTATCGGATCATCGTATCGTCGGATATCGTGGGTGTGATCAGTAAGCATAAGGCTGTCGTTACATGCATTCGTTATCCGATGATACGATGATCCGAAAGAAATACTATTGGTTGATTATATGAAATTAACCAATAGGTACCCGGAGATAACATTATCGGATCATCGTGTCGTCGGATAACGAATGCGTTTAACGCCAGCCTTAGCCGTATAGTGTCCACTATCGGTGGTCCTGCTTTGATTGGAAAACGCATTTGATTGTCGGCCATATAGTTGTTCTTAACGGAAAATCAATAATGACATTAGTTTCCTCCTTAATCAAATGTTTTTCGCTTATCGAACATGAAAATGAATCATATTACTCTAAAAATATGACCAAAAGTAATGTTCATCGTCCCTTGGACTACCAAAGTCATAACAATTCACGATTTTATCATTTTTCACTTATCAACTGCATACTTCGACACGGGCTACTAAATCTCATTTTCTGCCCTTGTAAAATAATATAATATACTATTATTGATCGAAATTATTATCGATATCACAGGAGTGGTTCGCCATTCTTCATCATCCTGTTAATGTCTTCATGCAAACCCTGCAGCAGATATCGTGGAAACTCCTAAGCATATTGCTGGGAGAAACCGATATTGCAAGGTGCACATTTTTTTATTGGATTTTTCAGGGAGCCTACATTTACCACGTGCGAAGCTTCCGACGATATATCCTTGATCACCTTCTCAATCGCCTCGATTGAATCCCCCTTTATATTTCAGGTAGGTACTTATGTTTGAATCCATAATGTTAGGTGTCCTTTGTCAAATACTCCAACAACCATCTTGTATTTGATAAACACTGGATAACGTTGTTCATAAAGCAATTGTTACCAGAATTTTCCAACCCAACGAGACCAAGTGTTTTTATAGAGTGCTGCCCTTCTTCTGAGTTGTTATTATTACAACGACCAACATTGCCACTGGAACGAATCAACGAGGAATCTGAAAGTATACTGCAGGACGTTAAAATTTATGTTACTTTGTTGGAATCTGGAAAGATTGATTATTGATAATTGCCTGAGTTGGTATCTTTTGATTTTCTGAAGATGGGATAGAACGAGTTGTTTAATTGGAAATTGGTGAATATAATTTTATTACTAGACTTCTCTTCTCTTCATCATTACCCTGAAGTTGCCTTTCCTATTATACCACATACTCAAAAAAAAACAGGGCGTACTAAAACGTAGACAAGAAATATATTGTCATGGTTTAAAACTCAGATAAATTCAGAACTAAGTTTGGTCAAATAAAATCTACAAAAAGGACAAGTTGTCCAAAGTATCGAAATATCCACTTCGTTCATAATTGTGTCGTGAGAATCCCCAATATTATAATCTAGAATATCCTTCCAGGCAATTTCACCTTCCATTTTTAGACAAAACACGAATATTACACCCCACAAAATTTGTTATGCTTTTGCAAATAAACAAATCAATATCAATATGCAAAACAATGGGGTTAGGAATGAGGTGAATTACAGTTTATTCCTCTAAGAGAAAATGAAAATCTAATCTAGATTAAGAACAGTCGGTGCATACGGGTGTAAATGAAATTAATGAATTGATTGACGACTCAGGAGACATTTTTTATTGGGGAAAGTCATCGAAAGTTGAGAACCGATTCGGGGAAGAGACTAGAGTTACTTAGTTCAGTGGCACGGTGAACAAAATATTTTCATGATTATTTCCCTCATCCGTCAAAATTTATTCAAGGGTAATATAACAAGACCTTGATAAATAGTCGACTATTTTTATTGCATCTAAATTTCGACTGTATTTTATAATAATTTAACGAGACATTATTTTGGCATTAATAATCTGTTGCCAAATGCCAAAATAATGTCGACTAAAATTAATAAATACAAGAGAAATTTAGCAACAATAAAATAGTCGACAATTAATCAAGGTCGTGTTATATTTATGAAGATTATTTCTTTAATCCATTTCTTCATATCTGTCATATGAATGACACTGTATTGTCAGGGATTGTAGCCTCGATATCTCATCGTTTTTGATTTTTCCAAACCGATTCATTTTCAAATAATTATTCAGCTTCAACACGATTGATTCTATTTGACGTTTAATATGTATTTATTTAGAGTACTGTCAGATGCTCAGGCTCCTTGATATGAGTATCATGCTGAATAGTCGGTGACTATTGTGCATCATGGAAATAGTCGCTAATAGAGCGTGTTGATTGGTCCTGTCAAACAGGAAACAAACGTATGATTGGTTGATGACTGATATTTAATAGACGAAAGAAATAATCGCTGATAAACCCGCTCCGTTTCTATTGCGAATAAACTGCATGATCCTTCTTGACAGTTGCCTGAATGTATGCAACACATTTCACAAGTCGTGTGACATTACGTCTATTAATTCAATAAAAATAATTATGAACGTTTTGGAATAAATGTTATTGGTTAATTGGCTATTTGGTAAATAATCTGATCAAATATAAATTGACCGTCGTTTATCAAATTGAATAAATTTTGGAATTTCCACTCAAACAGTTTTGTTTTAGAAAATTCATCTCGTTAAATTCGAAGATTTATGTTCAAAGAATAAAACTCTCGAGCTTAAAAGCTCTCGTGTTTTATTCAGATCATAAATCTCCGAATTCAACTAAATAAATTTTCAAAGAAAACCGTTTTCGTTGAAATCGAAAAATGTATCCGCTGATAAACGAGGTCTTATTATATTATCCCCTATAAAATCGTGAAGTTACAGGGTGAACGTGAAGGAAAATCGTTTGAGTGATATTCCGGATTAGAAAGGGGAATTTACATTAGATACTGAAAAAATATTAGCGGAGAAAACATAAATCAGAATATTCAGGAACGTTCGAATTGGATTTTAGTATAGTGAAAAATAGTCGAAGATTATTGGATTATCCTTCGGTAATCTTCCAGACGGAGCAAGATAAGTTAAGATATAGCTATGTTAACGAAGATATATGTTAACGGCACTAACGAATTTTTTTTTTCGACAAAGGAAGTTTTAAATAATTTTTTTCTTGAAAGCTGTTTCTTTATCTCATAGGAAAACTAGTAGCCTGAAATCTCATGAGATTGCCAAAACTGTCTCATTTATCCCAAAATAGTATGTTTTTCAACAAGAGATGAAAATACTGCTTTTTTCGTGAAGTGAGAGTTTGTCCACGAGTGAAGCGGAGTGGAGTGACTGTAGCATTCTCGAAAAAAAAAAAAAATCATCTCGAGTATATAAAATGCTCTATTTTCTACGGTATATGTTGTTCATAAAATACCGGAATTTCGCTATCAGATTCCATAATAATTATAGTTACAGAGAAAAGTTCAAATACAATCGTGAAAATGTTTATAAATTGTCAAACGAAGTGACGTTCCCTTGTTAAGTAGTGAGATTAACTGTCATCAGTGTCAAAAATCCATCAAATTGTTTACCCATCGGGTCGGATGATAATGTTTATTTCCTTCATTTTCATCTCTAGAGTGAAAAACTATCACCTTCATGTAGGGTATCCGGTTGAAAAATGATCAAGGGTAATACAACAAGACCTTGATAAATAGTTGACTATTTTTATTGCATCTAAATTTCAACTGTATTTTATAATAATTAAACGAGACATTATTTTGGCATTAATAATCTGATGAGAGCCCGAGAGCGAAGCTCGAGGGCTTTCATATCTGATTATTAATGCCAAAATAATGTCGAGTAAAATTAATAAATACGAGAGAAATTTAGCAGCAATAAAATAGTCGACAATTAATCAAGGTCGTGTTATATTTATGAAGATTATTTCTTGAATCCATTTCTTCATATCTGTCATATGAATGACACTGTATTGTCAGGGATTGTAGCCTCGATATCTCATCGTTTTTGATTTTTCCAAACCGATTCATTTTCAAATACTTATTCAGCTTTAACACGATTGAGTCTATTTGACGTTTAATATGTATTTATTTAGAGTACTGTCAGATGCTCAGGCTCCTTGATATGAGTATCATGCTGAATAGTCGGTGACTATTGTGCATCATGTAAATAGTCGCTAATAGAGCGTGTTGATTGGTCTTGTCAAACAGGAAACAAACGTATGATTGGTTGATGACTGATATTTAATAGACGAAAGAAATAATCATTTTTATTACATAAAATATTGTGACATACATCACTGTATTAATTGTTTTGAAGATTCACATATTTATAAACAACTTTTCAAGAATTGGAACACCGAATTGAAAAAATAAAAAAAAAACATGTTTTATATATGCGGATCTTGATGAGAAATCTAAATAATAATCTCAGTAATCTAATCCGTTTATAACGAAAAAAAATCATACTCCATAAACACATTGTTTATTAATCATATTCGAAAACGTATCTAAAACCCACAATTCAACCGGATTTCAATCCGTACAATCCTAGTCAGATTCTTTATTGAAAGGATGAACAAGTGAATGATAAAACTTGCACTATCATTTCCTAGATTCCGCTAACTTGTGACCGTTAGCCAAGTGGAAATATCAAGAAAAAATTATTCATTGGGTAAAAGATGGGATGAATCAGAAAATCGTTTATTCAGTATTTTTCATGATTTATATGCAGATTTATTTGCTAGATTGTAAAAATGCTAGAAAAACTTCATAAATAAGCAACACCAACTTGCAATTAGTCAACGGAAATCAATAAATGACTCCTGTAGAATATTTTATTTTGAATGTGCTATGTTGATTGATATATACAGAGAGGATCTTTGGATGTGCTCTAGAAAGAAGTTTTTCGACTTAGTTGAATAGTTGAATTAGAAAATTGATCTTTGGTAAGTACCCCTAACCGATTATGTTAATTCACTGTCACTTTCTCTCCTCTATTTATATGAGGTGTACCAAAAGTCGATACCAACTTTTTTATTTAGAATGAAATCCTACACTTATTACGTTATTTTGCTCGATTAGTATGCCAATCCTGAATTCAGGCCACTGACGCACCCAGGGGCTACTGTACCTCAAAAACCTTTTCACAAATAATGTGTCTTCAACACTTGTGACAATGCACGTTTCACAAGTTACATGTTGGAGCCTCCCAAGAAAAATTGCTGGGTGCGCTAGTGCTTCAGGCAATCAGTAATATGTGTACTCAGCTGCTTCACGACGCTCTCATTCGGTTTCCGACTTCAGCCCACTTGACCTGAGAAAAACGAACGTCAGATTTCTGGATAAGCTAAAGTCTACAATGTTCTTGAAGAAGATTCCATGCATTGGCTTATCCTTGTGTAGCTGCAGGAGCCTCTCACACTCCGCAGCTTTCACGTGGGCTTTTTGCTGAACGGATTCCAACTCGATGACAAAGTTTGGGTTCGTCCGTTCAGTGTCGACTACGAGACCGAGTTCATCGCTTTATCTAAATTATGAATACCCTTATTACTATAATAATCAGAAAATCATCTGAATTGACAATTCCTACTCAAATGTAAAATCTCAGTATTAAGGCTGAAACACAATGGAAGTTTTGTTTTTAGTTTTAATTTCAGTAATTTTGGTTATTTTCTAATGCGAAACCACCATTGCCATTATGATTCTGATCACGTCGCCTAAACAATCTTGTTGGTAAAATTCAAGCTCCATTTTTCAATTGTGTTTTGCATCTTGTTTTATTTATGATATTGATATCCAAAATCCCAAAACTTAAAACTTATTACATAAAACTTCCATTGTGTCTACGGCTTTACACTGTAAAGGTATTGTTGATTAAAGCCTTGAAACAAGAAGACGTTTAAGTGATTCTCAAAATTTAAGGGCAACGAATCTTCACTTGACGCAAAAAATATTTGGCTGAATCTCTCAATAGGCCAAATTTTATTTGGAAAGAATGATCATGCTTTCTCTAATGACGATTATAAAAATCGACACAACAAAAAATTATGGCAATTTTCATCGTGCGAAGACTTTGATAAATATAGCGCTCAATGACGAAAACAGCATACAACTATTTCCCTAGTAAACTTCTAACACGGCTTGAATTTGATGAGCATAATGAACTGTTTTATATCTAATTTATGGGATCATATAAAAATAACTCCGTATTCACAGCAAAGAAATGTTCTCAAAACAGTCATTTGATGATCGTGTTATATCATTCCAGAAGACATTATTTGGCAATAAACCAAACACTATATATATACAGAAGTTTTCACATATGTAGAATGAGAAAATAAGAGCAACTGCGAATATTCCGGTGATGAGCACAAAAGGTAGTTTAACAGCGCTGGTGGAAGGTGTTGGTACTACGGACAAAAAGGGTTGTAGAATTTTGTTATTCAAAAATCAGTACTCACAGGTAGCCCAATATTATCAACTTGTAGTTAAGATTAAATTACACTAATTAGTTTAATTATTAATTGTATTTTAATGGAAAATAAACCAATGGGTTTGTTTGGATCAGAGCATATAAATGAATAAATAATATGGCAATAACGTACGTGTTTCATCCCAACTCTCTAAAACTGATGAAGTATACTGAACGTTTTCGTAATAAATTCCTATATATTTGGTTGAAAAATATACACGTTACAATTCATATTACAAATGTATTCGACGCATGCAAGCTTTTGCAACCCATCCAGCCGAATGTATTTGAGCTGTCAGTGACAATAAGCAGAGTTCTACATCCTGTCAAGTTGTCTTGAGTTGAGTCTCAGGTTGCAAAACATTGGACGACAAAATCAGATCACCTTCAGCCTTGTCAGTCTCATCAGTTTGTATTTAGTTATTTTAGTATGAATGCTCAAGGGTAGGTAGGTCTGTTACATGACTGCCTACCATATTTGCAGAGCCAGGTTAAAACATTTGTTTAGGTATATTTCGCACAATGCCAAACTTGTCGATACCATATATCGTAGTTCGACTTTCTTAATGTTCTTCACATTGGATTGTCTTCGAAAAGTTAATTGGTCGGAGTCTGAAACCAATTAGCTAGTACAAGTTACCAATTTCGATATATCCGATTGCTATAATTTCAAAGACTGCCTTAAAACAATTCCAATATTTCCAAATATTATTAAACTCGATTTTGTTATCAACAGCCGATGAACAGACAATACAGACAAAAGAAATAGAGCGACGCTATGCATATTTGTGAACAAACACATATATGTGTTATCTCTACAAAACAGATTGTGTTCAGTCAACCACGATGAGTATGCAACATTTTTAAAACCGATGCTTTTCCCAAGGGAAATTCATGTCTGGTCTGGAATATGTGTGTTCGGCGAAAAAACCGTTGTTGTTAATGGTGTCCCTCATTTCTCACTTATGTTGATCACAATTACCTATATACGTTTTTATCGAAACATTTTTTTTAGTCCTCAGAAGGGGAAAAGGTAAATTTGCTGTCTATACAGGGTGGCAGGCGACGATGAGTTTTCTATATCATCAGGATTCACTGGCATACATCTGAACTAACAACAGTCAAAACCAGAGGTTCCAAAGTGCCTGGCATCATCAGTTTTGCCAATAGACAAATCAACTATTTCAACAACCAGTATTATGATAAATAAATTACGCCATTTTCATGTTCATATCTTTTGAACAATTCTGCAAATGAATTTGTTGATAAAAACAATTGTCGATATGGGAGTCATGGAAAACCTCATATTCTTCGGACAGCCGTACTCAATATTTTAAATGAAAGAATGCATGAGAGCAAGCATAGGTAGGTAAAAAAACAGTGAAGAGCTGTATCTTCACCATCGTAATCTTTTCTATCGGCTGGATTTGAAAATACAAGATCCACTTATTGGTTGTTGAACAAGGATATAAGTATATTGTTATTAGGATACAGTGTCGCATACGCATTCAGACTAGACTAATTCAATTACATCTTCTATAAAGCGAGTTCCCACTAATAGCGAACAATGCGAATAGGATATCCAAATTAGGTGAAACCCTAATTCGTTTGACCGGAGGACACAGTCGAATTAAATTTGATACCTATAATTAAATGTAAGTCAGAACCTTGCCCGCTTCGTTTTCAACGCGAATGGGATGACAATGAAAAGTTTCAGATCCTCAGGAGATATTTCTCAACAGACGCGGAGTGAAATTTGGATGAATGTTTAAAATGATTCAGTAATTTAATTAGAACATCGAAAATACTACTTACTGCTAATTATTCTGAAAGCGACGACAATAGCAAGGGACGGAAGTTGAGGACAATATTGAGGTAATGCTACCTGTCAAGCTTCAAAACATGATTTTTAGGACGGTACTATACTTTCTCTATGACCAAGTTCATGTCATTCGCCATTTTTATTGTAGGCACTGACTTCATCACCTCTAATTAGTGAAAAAACGCGCAACAATACCTACTGAACGTCAACGTGTATTCTGTGTATAATTTGTCCTTCGCTAAATTCGCAATTTCTGGTAGTGTATTGGTGAAATCTTAGTCAGAATACAAGAATGCGGATGATGTGAAATTCAATTATGCCGGAACTATAACATATGTGAAGCTTGCTGTTGCAAGCAAACAACAGCCGACATCTTGATAAAGAATGCTTCGATTTGACATGCTTTTGTTTTCAACGTTTGAAGATAAACAGGAGATTGCATAATAGCTTATTTAACAGTACTGTAGTGAAAATACACTTAACTATAATTCTAGTTATTTACCTGGCCTTTGATGAAAAACTATTGTTGGCAACACCGCAAGTATATTAACAATTCTTATTGAACAAAAATTATTACATCAGAACACATACAGTTTATTTGAATTTTCACTGGTGTTCAAACAACCGGGTACAAAGCCCTTTTTAGACATTTTCAGGGTTATAAGGAATACAGAAATTACTTAACACAAACAACAAAACTTTGAATTTGAGAACCGCTTCAACCTCAGAAAATAAAATATTCAAGAGTCTGTTAGTTTCCAGCATACAGATTTGATCTGCTAGCTATCTTGTATCACATAATGTAAGCAAATGAGTTACTGATGTTATTGATCTGTTCCGTGCACCGTGAAACAGACGAACAAACCCATCTGGTATCAAATGACAACTAACATAGAATACAATCCAGATGTAATAATAATTTGAGATTCCATGGTGTACAACTTATACGACGTTGCCACGTTAAATTTTGATGAACGTGACGTCACGATACCTCTTTTTTCAAATTATAGAAAAAGTGGCGGTCAGAAAAAATGAATAAAAAATTATCATATATACTTTCTAATTACAGTGTTTCTCATAGTCCGTCGAAAGGTCCATTGTAGATAGTGACTCATCGTACATTTTCTGGTTTTTACGGGATTTGAAAGTGCGGAGGAGATGTACGAAAGTGGCAAAGTAAAACTTGATTTGAAGCCAAAGTACCTAGCTTATTTCTGTTCTATTTGCTTTATATGACCTGCTTTATATGAATTATGAACCGTACAACCGATGAGTCACTATCTACAATTTAGGAACTAGACTATAGTTTGGAGTTGAAAATTCTAAGTTTGAAGTTGAAAATTCATAGATTCAGTGACAATTCCCAGTATGAAGACATAAAAAACTAATTTTTTTTTTTAATTTGAATCTTTTCCAAACTTAATTTGCCAACTTGTCTAACATTGGGGGGATTGAACCCCCCCAGCCCCCCCATAGGCCCGTCCCTGCCTCGAATCTCGGTCATTGCTTCACAATTTGTATCAGATCAGTTACCATATTGTAATAGATGAAACAATTTGGGGACTAAATGTATCTCCTAATGTCTTTGATCAATAATGGATTGGGTAAGAGTAAAATGCCTACGACGTATAAATTATACATTCTGGTGGATCCATAATGACCATAATAATGAAGCAATATAATACGGGGACGATAAAGTTCGACTGCTATTTGGAACAAATTACGTTATTTCAAGGGCGCACCCAGTATAAAGTTTCGGGGGGGAGGGGCTGGCGCGTTATTCAAGAAGAAGAAGCTCTATTAAACAGCAAATATTTTGATATACAAATACAAATTATAAAATTTCGGAGGAAACTATAGCCCCATGCACCCCTTATTTTAGAATTCATTCAAATCGACGCGATTCTGAGTTTTCAGATAATAATAATAATACTCCCTCATAAAAACTCGTATAGTGTACCCAAAGGTATAGCCTGTGCTGGTAGAGGCCGGCTATTATTATTACTTGCCGTGGCGCTCCGAGGCGACTTACTGATTTTTGGTGGCGTATTTACTTTTCAGCTGTAGCAATCCCCGGAAAACTTACAGCACCACCCCGGGTGGTCGGCGCGAACTCCAAGCAAGCACCAGACGTCGGGATTGAGATCTAGACAACTTACATTGCCTATCGACTCCTGAGAAATTGAGAAATTTTTTCTCGTTTTCCAGGATTCGAACCTGACCAGATGCAAGCGGAAGTTTGGGATGCCGGCATCTAACCGCCTCGCTACCGAGCAAAAATAA
Source organism: Chrysolina americana (assembly GCA_958502065.1). NCBI lineage: Eukaryota > Metazoa > Arthropoda > Insecta > Coleoptera > Chrysomelidae > Chrysolina > Chrysolina americana. Next base: position 74,201,699 of record OY293412.1, read on the forward strand.
GACTGTCATTTTCCATTATTTGATCATTTGTGAGTATTGATTGAAAGTTTGATTTAGTGAAAGAAATTCGTCTCTTCTTTCTTGACATGTTGTTTGGGGAGTTTGAGAAAGAGATAAGGTAAATCAAGAAAATCTTAACAAGTGTTAAATAAATATATAGAAGGACAAATGAATCAATATGCCACAATGTTAATACGTACCTATACAAAACTCATGTCTTGATAAAATATCTCCTGAAAAGATTTCACTGTTTCATCTCAACAGATAAGTAGTTCGTTGTTTTTCTGTCACTGAATGGTTGCTTATTCTGAATACAATTCAATTATGGTCAACGTTCGAATTGACTTTAAGTCGTGTGAATTGTGTCTAGAGCCGTGTCGACAAAATGAAAAGAAAAATTTTACAGTATTTCATAACTGAATAATAACCATTTACTAACACAGCCTCCGTTTTTTTAAATCTGGTCACACAAGTCACAAGCATATATCTATAACCGGTAATATGCGGTAATAAGTACCCCTATGATCAAAACTGCCATTTTGACAGAATGGTTTGGGTAAAGACTGCGTAGTTCGAAGAGTAAGTCTCGATATTTTGTCCGTTTCCCCAACTCCTTTTGGACGGTGTCCGTTTCGCCAGGAACCGAACGAAACCTATACGACGAAAATTGTCCTACTTTGGTGGTTGAAGAGGACTACATCAGGCTTATTGGCTTGTATTTGCATGAGGGTGGGGAATGAGTGGTTCAAATAGATTCGGCACATTCTCCACAACGGACTCAATATCCGCCGGAGCATAAGGCAACACCGGTGTCTCGTCTATGCCGTACGAGTGTCTTATACGGTAGTACAACACTCGTAGCGCCACGTTATGCCTGCAGTAGACGAGGGTGTTGAAAACACCATACTGGCAGGCCATTAGGAATCCACTTCCCACTTGACCTGAGAAATGCAAAAGACAGGTTTCTGGATGAGCCTAGGTCTTCAATGTTATTGAAGAAGACCCCAAACATTGGCTTATCCTTTTGTAGCTGCAGAAGACTCACTCTACGCAGCTTTGACGTGGGCTTTCTGCTGAATGTGTTCCAGCGGTCACAGAGTTTGGGTTCGTCCGTTCAGTGTCGAATACGAGACCGAGTTCATCGGCTGCACGGGTTGCTGACTTGAACTTTGTTTGTTATTGTTCAGTTGATTTGAGATTCTGTTAAATTTGAAAATAACTCATTATGTCTAATATGGGCTAAGTAGGTTAAAAGTTGAAACGTTTTTATTTAAATCACTTATAAAGAATTTTTTTGTTTGTTACATAATTTTTTAATATCACTGTATACAGTGTATATAAGGATGGGATAGCATTAGGATCTCGAAAACGGTTGGAGTTATGCAGAAATGCGGGGTAACTTACTCGGATTCCGAGATATTTTTAATAAAGTAACATTTTCTAAATTTGTTTTCATTTATTTCTGACGTTATTTTAAAAGATATCAAAAAATAATTCATACATTTTCATTGCCACTATTTGAGCGCAACAAGATGACATCTACAAATTTTCACTACGACATTTCGTTTCGAAATAACCTTCAAATTTTTTTTCAAAATATGTTATTTCATTACAAAATTCAAAACAATTTTTTATTCTGAAATACCTACGTCATATATCATTTATAGTTGTTTAAATATGTTTTTAGCTTATTTCAGAGACATTATTTAAAATCATTCAGGAAACACCTACCATTACGGCTCAGAATGCCTGAAAAATATTAAATCGACAATGTCATGATTGAAAGTCAATAGATACTACCTGTGTTCATAATCATAATTATTTCTTCAATAATGATTGATATTATCAATTGTATGTAAGTACCTCAATTATTGAAAAAGGTATTTAAGTTAGAATTCAATGAAAAGTAATTAAGTATTTAGATTGTTTATTCTAGTGTCATATACAAAACTAGTTATTTGCGTAAGTATAGTAGATTTTTTTTTTTTAAATTCACATCAGCCATTTCGGTTATTAGCGACACAATACAATATACATTTGCTACAGTTTGTTTCTGATATCTATCATGTTAAGAAAACTTGTAACATTGCGAAATATACAATTTGGACCTAAGATTGTTTCCATAGTTCCCTGTATCAGAGCTGGGTAATTCCTAGTTGAAAAGTAATTAATAATTACAATTACTTTTTTTTCGTGTAATTTGTAATTGTACTTAAGTACTTTTTTTCTTAGAGTAATTTGGAATTGTAATTGCGGTAAAATCTGTGCAGGAATTGTAATTTGTAATTATATTTTTCATATAATCTAATTACAATTACTTCTCAAAAGTAAGTAAATAATGTTTTTGAATATAACATTAGTCTTCGCAATAGACATATACATAGCATTGCAAAGTGTAAGGAATTGTGGAAAAAGGCAAATCGGCCGAAGACTGCGGAAATTATTCAATCACACTTGGGTCATACATTTAGTTCGCCAGGTGTAACTAGGTGGAACTCATTATATGACAGTATAAATCAAATAATTTCCAAAAAAAAAATTACCTATGCTCTTTCAAAAATTACAGGTGCAATCGTTTACTGACAACGAATTTACTTACCTCGAAGAATACCGTGATGTTACTAAACCATTAGAAGAGACACTAGATTTTTTGCAAACTGAGACCAATATATATTATGGTTCTCTTTTGCCTAGCATAATTTCACTTCAAAATAAATTAATTAAATTGAAGGCAAAAACATTCAAATGTGATGGAAATATACTGGTGAATAGTGCAATTGAAGGTATAGAGAAAAGATTTGAAAAACTACTGACATTACAAGATCGCCATGCTGTTTTAGGTGCAATTTCCCATCCAGAATTCAAGTTACGTTGGTTTCCAATAGTAGAAGGAAAAACTGGATTAAGCAAAGAAGATTTAAATCAACTTCTTATAGCAGAATGTGAACTATTGCATTTTCAAGATCAAGATTCAAATACCGATTCGTATCCTACACAACTGACCAAAAACAATTGGAAGTTTTACATTACTTAAATGATTTGAGAAAAAATATGACCATGCTAGACAGTTATCCATTGGTGAAAAACGTATTTTTTTAATATAACACCGCACTTCCTTCCTCTGCGCCTGTAGAAAGATTATTTTCCTTTGCCACAATGGTCAACGCGCCCAGGAGGAATGCGCTGAGTGACACTAATTTTGAAAAACTAGTTGTACTGAAAAGTAACAATAACAAAACGGCTCCAGACTAATAACACCTGATTTATGTGGTATACTATAATAAATCCTAAAACTTTTGTGTTGATGTAACTTTTTTGTCAATAAACTCTTGAATGTTCAAATGTTCAATTATTATTGAGTTAACTATAACTATACCGATATTTTTATAAATTACTCTACTTGTTATTTTTATTGATATTGTGCTTGATCTTGAAGAGGTTTAAACATTTTCGATTTGATTTCTCATAAATACCTAATTGATATAAATTTTCTGATATATTTGTACAGGGATTCACCATTCAGTTGAACACTTAATTATGATTTTTTTTTAAATATTAGGGTTCCTCAATTTTATTGTTTTATCAGAAAGTATTTAGAAAAACGTTAGTAGTAATTCCTTTTTTTAAGTCATGTACTTTGTAACTGTAATTAATTCCTTTTTTACAAAAGTATTTTGTAATTGTAATTAGTTCCATTTTGAAAAAGTACTTTGTAATTGTAATTACTTTTAAAGTACATGTAATTACCCAGCTCTGCCCTGTATCTTGTTGGCATTTCTCTGCGGAGTGTAGAGTGGACATTCTGCCAGGATATGTTTGATGGTTAATTTCTCGTTACATGCTTCACAGACGGGTTCGTTTTTGTTGTTCAGGAGATAGTCGTGGGTTAGCCGGGTGTGTCCGAGGCGCAAACGGGTAAGGAGCACTTGGTCACTACGCTGTTTAGGTAGGTTTTTCCATGGTTTTACTGAAGTCTTTACTTCACGTAGTTTGGAGGTGGATTGAAGCCATCGATTTTGCCATGCAGTTTGTATACTGTCTTTTATCGTGCAGCGAAAATCGTTTGCTACTGTTTGAGATACCGTTTCAGAATTTGTATCGGTTATGGCTTCTTTTGCTCTTCTGTCCGCTTCTTCGTTTCCAGTTATCCCTATATGTGATGGGATCCAGATAAATTTTACGACTTTTTCCTTCTGTTCTGCTAGGAAAAGTTGATTTTTTATCTCTACTGCGCACGGGTGTGAGGGGTACATTTGTTGGAGAGTATCCAGTGAACTAAGCGAGTCGGTCAATATCAGGAATTTCGGATCGTCAGATGAGTTAATGAGAGTGGTTGCTCGATAAATGGCATACATTTCACCGGTAAAAACGGTACTAGATGGGGGTAATCTAAATTGGAAGGATAAGTTGTTGCCTACTATTGCTGCTCCGGTTCCTTCAGATGTCTTTGAGGCATCGGTGTACAGTAAAATAAAATCCTTGTGGTTTTCTAGGATAGCTTTGAGGTTATTTTTGATGATGTGTGGGTTGTTTGATTCTTTAGGATATTTGTTAAGCTCTGTGAGACAAACTGGTTTGGATGAAGTCCATGGGGGGAAGGAGGTGGGGAGTGGAGGAAAACATTCAGGAAGAGTGATATTCAGTTTGTTGGTGCAGACTTTCACCATCTCATAAAATGGCTTCGAGGTTCTGGGTTTATTATCATATAGGTTGCTGAACTTATTCGTTATGGTATTTCCATAGGTGGGATGTTCTGGTTGGGCCTTCAGTTTTGTAGCATCCGTTATGCTCAGATATGTTCTTCTGTCCTCCAAAGAAGGTTCGCTGGCTTCACAGTATAAGCTTTCGACTGGTGTTGTACGAAATGCTCCGAGTGCTATGCGTAGAGCTGAGTTATGTATGGTGTCTAGTGTCTTCAGTAAAGATTTATTTGCTGAGGCGTATGCTATTGAGCAATAGTCCAATTTTGACCGGATAAGTGTCCTGTATAGCATGAGAAGTGTTTGCCGGTCTGAGCCCCATTCTTTGTTTGCTAGGGTTTTCATTAAGTTGAGCCTCTGATAACATGAGGAAACAAGGTTTTTAATGTTGACTTTCCAGTCTAGTTTTTGGTCGAAAGTCATACCTAAGAATGATATAGATGTCTCATATTTCAAGTTTTGATTGTTCAGCACCAGAGGGGGTATGTTGTTAGTTTTCTTCTTCGAGAATAAGATGCAACGTGTTTTTGAAGCAGAGAAAGTGAAACCTGATTTGGTTGACCATTGTTCGAGTTCTGAAAGGGTACTTTGTGTCATAGTAAACAAGTTGTCTATATTTTTAGTCTTGCAGCTTATAACGAGGTCATCGGCGTAGATGCGTCCTTTCATGGGTAGCTGGAGATTTTTCAGTATATCGTTGATGGCAATGATGAAGAGGGTGGGGCTTATAACTGATCCCTGTGGTATTCCATTATCAAGGGTAATTTCGCTTGATGATACTCCATTAGCTTTAACCTTGAAAGTCCTTCGTTTCAGAAAATTTTGTATGAATGATAGACAGTTCCCTTTTATGTTCCAGGCTTGAAGTTTATGGGTTATGCATTCTCTGGAAGCTGTATCGAACGCTCTTTCAATGTCAAAAAATACTGCTAAACAATTTTGTTTCAGAGCGAATGCTTCATGGATGTCGCTTTCTAGGTCTAGGATATTATCTATCGTTGATCTATGCTGTCTGAATCCGCTTTGCTCTGGGATGATCAAGTTGTGTTTTTCTAAAATCCATAATAATCTCTTGTTGATGATCCTCTCCAGCAGCTTGCACATTGCGCAGGTCAAGGATATGGGCCTATAAGATTCGGAATCTAATTTTGATTTTTTAGATTTTGGTATAGGTATTATTATAGATTGTGTCCATATTGTTGGGAATTTGTTTCCTGTCCATATTTCATTGAAGAGTTTGAGTAGATGTTCATGGGCACTTGGGGAAAGGTTTTTCAGGAATATTGCCGGAATGTTATCAGGCCCTGGGCTCGTGTAGCGAAGAGAATGTAGTGCCTCTTCGTATTCTGCTTTGGTAAGCGGTGAATTAAGTATATGTTTTTCGTTATCGCAAATATGTTTACTTTCTGGCACTTCAATCGTTTGGTTGGTGAATGGGGCTTCTCTATTTTCTATATTGGACCTATCCCTGTAGGTCTTGGCTAACTCTTCCGCGATTTCAATATCGTCGGAAATCATGTTATCAGGCGTTCGGAGTAGGCTTATTTTATTGCAGGTGTTTAGTCCTGAGATTTTTTTAACATTTTTCCAGACTTCACTCATAGGTGTTGAGCTATTTATTGTCGATATGTATTTTGTCCAAGACTGAAGTTTGGAGTTTTTTACAGTAAGTCTCGATTTAGCCCTTAGTTCAGTGAATTCAAGACGATTTTCTGGGATTCGGTGTCTTTTGTATTTATTAAATGCCCTTTTACATGCTTTAATTGATTGTTCGCACTCTTTGTTCCACCATTGTACCGGCCTGTGGTGCTTGATGTTTTGTGTTTTGTTGATTGATAATTCGGCTGCTTTTTTGATAACATTTGAGAAATTGTCAAAAGAATCGTCAAAGTTTGGGGTATATTCACAAGAGCTCATTTTTGAGTCTACCATTTGCGTAAATTTTCCCCAGTTTGCAGTTTTTATGTTCCATTTCGATGAGTGGGAGTAAGTAATTGAAGTTGTTTCATTATTGGATATTACTAAGGGATAGTGATCACTATTATATGTATAATCTAATCGGTCCCATGATAGCTTCGGTAAAGTATTAGGGTCACATAAAGTAAAGTCAAGTGGTGTCGATTCTCCTGATTGAATATTGAATCTTGTTGGTCTGCCATCATTCAAGAGAGACAAATTGTATTGATCTATGATTTCTCCAATTGTTCGGTCTCTCGTGTCAATCGTGTGATCCCCATGAGTAGTTGAAGGCGTTGAAGTCACCAGTTATGATCCGAGGTTCTGGAATTTGTTCTAGCAGATTTATTAGCTCTTGTTTTTCTCTTGTTTCTCCCGGAGGAAGATATATATTGCATATGTTTATATGAACTTTTCCCTCTACCTTCACTGCTACGGCTTCAATATTACTCTGTATTGGAATCAGATCCGCTTCTATAGAGTTTTTTACCAGGATTGCGACTCCACCGCTTGGTCTTTGACGGTTGTTGCGGTTTTTACAAAAATTTCGGAAGTTCCTTAAGACTGTTTCGTTTTCTTGTTTGACATTTGTTTTCTGCAGACAGATAATGTCTATTTTTTGTTCTGATATCAAAATTTGAAGCATTGAGAGGTTGTTATAGTAGCCATTGATGTTCCACTGCAGTAATTAGGAAAAGGGGTTGCTTGCACGTAGTTCCGGAATTTGGGTTATTTATTTGTTACTTTAATAGGTCGTGTCCTGTGAAGAATCACTTTCTAGATCGGAGTGGTTATCGTCTTGTTGTTCCATCTGAAGATGTGTTAGTAACTTCTTTTTTGTTTGGTGCATCTGCTTTTTATAGATCTTTCTTTGAGTAGGGGATACATTTTAGTAAGCATATCAATTAAGGCAGTAAGATCAGTTGTGTAATTTTTTATTATATCAATAGGTTCCGAAGATCCATAGACGTTGTCGAAGAGATCTGTAATTTGGGAAAAGTTAAGGACGAACGATGGTGAGTGGGTGGTTATGTAGTCCTTAGCTGGTTCAGCTAGTTTATTGGCAGAGACAAATTTCTTGTTACCACTTTTGTGTTTTTTGATGGTTTGTGTTTTGTCTGATGGTTTGATAAAATAGTTTTTTGCATTGCTAGTTTCAGGCTGGATAGGAGCTGATCCGGGTGGGGTGACAATGTCTTCAAAGTTTCGTTTATTATTAATGGTCTCTAATTCGGGTTCAGAAGTTAAAACGGGTTGTTCGGTAGTGTCTTTTTCAATAATTTCAGGTACATTCAGAGCGGTGGAGGGTGTTTTACATTGTGCTGCGGTATGACCTTGTTTCTTACAAGAAAAGCAGGTGAGATTGTCTTGCAATAAAAATATTCTGTAGGATGTGTCGTCAAAATTTAGGACTAGGGAGTCTGGGATGAAATGTTGTTCTGGGTCGATGAAGACTTGTCGTCTGAAGCTGTATATGTGATTATATTCTGGGTTTGGGGAGCTGATTCGGAGGAAAGTCATTGGGGACAGGAGTTTGAGACCAAGTCTTTCCAGTTCTTTGGTGAGTATCTCGTTTGGGATTGTAGGACACACGTTCGATAAGACTAACCTTTCAGATGGAGTGATATATCTGCGGGCTTTAAGGATTTCACCATTCATAACTATTGTGCCATGTTTTTCGGTCATGAAGTTGTCTACTGCTTGTTTGCTAGACAGGTACATGCATATTGGGTGGTTAAAGAGTCGCGATGAAAACAAAATGTTTTTTGGGTTGATAATTTCTCCTAACGGTATGAGATAATCCTGCAATCGTGCTCCTTCTACTGAAGAAAATATTATAGCTTGATCTTTGGTTGGGTATTGGTGTTGTGTCAGGGCCGACGAGTACGTTTTATTAGTGATATTTTCATTTTGAGAACTCCTGTAGTCAGAAGTCTCCGGTGCATTTTCTGCCATCCTGGACACTTAGTGTATGAGGGCTGAGTGCGGACCTGTCCTCCTAAAGGTCATATCTTTAACCAGATGGTACGGTGATGTGTTGTTGTTTCGGTTTGGAGGTTATAGCAATCGTACCTTGTATGTTTTATTTACCGAAAAGGTAAATGAAATGGTTTGTACTTACAATATGTGTTAGCACAGATTTTCAGTACCTTCTCAAGCACTTGTTTTTGAAGATATTATCGTAAATTTGTTAATTTAATCGCAGACTGATATCAATAGTACTATATCGCACTGTTGTCAGAGCCGGACTTCCAAGTAGTCTTTTAATTTGTTTAAAAATATTTTAAAATTATACTTTTGAGTAAAATTTCGACATGTAAAAGTGTTACATTCTGTGCCATTCCAATACTCGAGAAGCCGAAAAGATGTATTTACATAATTTTTCGGAAAGATGACAGTCAAACAAAAAATTTTTTGGAGAAATGTTTGTAAATTTACTAGAGTATGGCTCATTCAATGAACCAGTTGTTGATAGAAACAAACAATGCAATGAGGAAACTCAAAATAATGTGCTCCTGGCTGTAGCGGAAGACCCTACAACATTGGTTAGAAACACTGAAAAAGTTACTGGAACGCCAAAATCTACAACAAATTTTATTTTGCGTAAAAACAAATATAATCTGTACAAAGTTCGGATCTGTCAAGGACTAAGGCGAATGACATTTTGTGAGCGGTTTCGGAATTCACTTCAGGACGATTTGGAAGAATGGTTTGATAATGACAAGATGGGGCCCCGCTCACAATTCGAGGATTGTTTGAGCATATCTATCAAACAGATTTCCTGACAAATGAATACGTACGCATTCGGCCTAGCCTCCACGATCGCCATATCTGATACCTCCTGACTTGTGTCTTTGGGGGTACTTTAAAAACTATGTGTATCAACGTAATTTTTGTTTTTAGAAGCACTTCAAACCATCACATTAGATGTACTCAACAATGTTTTGGGTTCCACAGTAAGACGATGTTACCTGTGTGTAGAAAATAATGGTCACTTGTTCGAACATCTTTTGTAATCAAGACAGAGCCGTAATTTAAACAACTATGAATGATATATGACGTATTTCAGAATGAAAAATGGCTTTAAATTTTATAATAAAAATAGCTGGGCCGTATTTAATAGAAAAAGTTGATGAAGGTTCTTCGGAAACGAAACGTCGTAGTGAGAATCTGTGGATGGTATCTTGTTGAGCTCAAAAAGTGGCAATGAAAATGTATTTTAAATTTTTTTATATCTTTTAAAATAACGTCAGAAATAATTGAAAACAAATTTCTAAAGTTTTACTTAATTTAAAATATCTCGAGATACAAAAAATATACCCCACTTCTGCAAACTCCATATAAAATGCCTCTCGATTGTGCAACTTTTCCTAAATTTAACCAACATTGTAACTACAACCGTTTCCAAAACCCTAATCTTATCCCATCCTTATCTTGGATTGTTTGAAACAGAGAAAAAGAGAGGGGTAGATAAGAAGAGAGATGAAGGCAAATTGAGAGAGAGGGAGTAGAGAAAAAGATAGAAACATAATATAGGGAATTTGAGAATTTACGATCCATTCATAATATCCAAATGAATCAGTGAGTGAGTGAGTAGGAATGGTAAAATAAAACTACTTCAAAACATACTATGACCACTGCATAGAGTGATTTAACACAACAAACCTATTCACAAGCAAATTTCCTCGAACCCAGGAATGTATGCTTGTAGGAACTTTGCACGTGTTTGTGACACATATGCACCTTTCTGGTTGTACGACAGGAGCCGTTTTCTACAGAAGGCCTGGTTTTCAATTCAAACTATTCATTTGAAGCAGAGTAATAGCAATTCAACGATGTTATAATGAACACTACTACTAACAATTTCATAGAGTTCTAATGAATATTTCCACATCAAATTCTGTGTTCATTTCGATAAGCAAAATATTAATGGGAAACTGATAACAAAACATGAAATTAATGTTGTACTTTCGTTACGAGTATTGCAGATGACAAATTATGTTCAATAAACTGGGATGGAAAATTTGAATAGCCAACCAATTTGTTTTGATGAAAAAATGATTAATGATGTTCATCGTCGATTTGGAAACTCGCCACTCACTATCTTCTCGATATAAATTTGTAATACATCATACTATCGATTGACTCTTGGAGAGCCTCTCAGACTTTTCAAAGGAAAGAATGGTTCAGAGAGTAACGAAACTAGGTCGACTGAATATTTTTGTTCCACAAATATTCACAACATGGAAACACTCCGAGTATTGATTAGAACAATCTCAAATGAATAAATAATCAGCATAACTGCCAGCGTTCCCTGAATTTTTCTTATATAACCAGTCCTGAAGAAGGAATAATATTTAATAATAGTAAGGAACAAGAATACCAACATGTATATTTTTCAAGAACGAAGGATTTGAATATATTCAAGATACCAACAACACGAATAATAATAATGTCAGACATTTAAGCACTTTGTTCTTTCAACGTAGTACCACCAGAATCATCCTCTTTAATACTAATCAAAAAAGAATTAGATATTTTTTGGTTTTTGTGAAAGTGCTACATCGAGATTATTCTAGTGATGAATACTTCTGATGAATTCTGTTGAATTTTTGCTGCTATCGGACCAGAGTTTTGAATCCGCTCTGAATCACACGGATATACGCTCAGGAAATAGCATCCCCAATAGCTAGAATAATCAACGATAGACCACAACGCTACCGCTACCGATTCCCCTCATTCTCCATCATCTCAAAGGGCTTGTTATAGATTGTTATAGATTGGCATCATGCATGAAGGGGGTAAATAATAGAAAAGTTCCAGGAACAAGCTATATTATTTATCAAAGTAAAAAGATAGAAAATATTTAAACGATTAACAAAAAAAATGTGTAAAATATGTGCAACATGCATATAAACTTGCGAAAAAAATTAACCCTAATCGCACGAATTAATACATACATTAAAACATAATATATTGGCAAGTTATTTTTTGTTAAAATAGTTATTTCCGTCAACCAGCTGCACACCCTTAAGAGTACAAACCTCAAAAGTCTTCGAAAGACTTGTCCGAGCTTGGGAAGACGCAGCCCTTAACTTTTAACGTGTGATGCCATGCACGAAACCGATGACCCATGACCCTTAGGTTAAGAGACAAGTGCTCTACCATCATGACCATCACGGCCCATAAGTGAGTGAAAATATTATTAAATGCGTCAAATAACATGGTCGTAAAACAGTCAAGTGAAATGGACAAATTAAATGGCCAAATAAAACGGTAAAATAAACGGATCATCCTTTGATTAACATGCCTTTGTCTACCACATCTCTCTCCAAAGTGAAATCGTGATTTGTTTCTTGTTACACGGAAAAAAAAGATTTGTTAATTCAACCAAATTTATTTGGTTACTTTTATTTGCTTGACCCAACTATATAAAATTCATATCAACAGGCAGGTGTATTCGACTGATCACCATCAAATTGTGGCGAAAAAATGGGTTTCTCAAAGCAATGCTCACATTTCTTTGATTTGAGTATATGGTCCTCAATTGAAACAATTTCCAACTCATACTAAATGAAAATTCGTAGCAACACAACACAAATATAATATTTGCTTGAATTGAGTTGATAAAAAAAAGTAATAATATCATCTAGTCTTCCGCCTTAACTCGTCGGTAAGTCTAGAGATGGCGCTGTATAAATACTTCAGTATTTATCTAGGATTCCTAACAAAAGCTGAAAGGATTTTTTGATTTAATTAGGTTGAACGATGCCTCTGCTGATGATTGCTCATAAGCATGAAACCGGAAAGTAGGTATTCTCCCATTTAAGTCGATAAACAGTTTTAGCTGTGATATTGAAGGAGTATTGTGAGTTTTTTTATAGAAAACTTTGCTAAGCATCAAACATTCATAATTCAATTCTTTTGTATTGTATAGGTTAAAGCGGAATACTAGATTATATCATTCATTTTATATTATTATTTTAATGATTTTCCGCCCAGTAGTATAAACAAATGTTTCCATTAAATTGATTTAATCGATTCGACATACTTGTTGGGATAAATATTTGTTGATGCAATCCAAGAATTTTGTGGATCTGATCATATTTATAATCTGATTCAACCAGATAATTACATGGTTCAAACAATATATTTGAACATCAAAAAATGCTGCGCTATGTCAATTACTCGCTCAAAATAACCAATTGAATTTGAATATGAAAGAATGGGGAAGTTCTTGGGAGATGCCATGAGGTTAAAGACGTGGGGGTCACATATAGCGACACACTATCATTCTCACATCATATCCAAGGTATTGTGCGTTCTGCAAACCGTTTGTTGGGTTTCATAATAAGACACACAAGGGATTTTGATAATATAGAATCAATAAAACTTCTCTACTACACACTAGTCAGACCTAAATTGGAGTTTGCATCGATAATTTGGTATGGAGAGATTCAAATTTTACTGCAGAAAATTGAGAAAATACTTGAGGAATGAGTTTAAAATGTTATCGTTGGGAAATAGACATATCATGTCCATGTTACTCTTTTTATTCAAAATCGTCAATTATAAAATTAACTCTCCAGAAATTCTAGCTATGATCAGGTTCAATGTCCCGCCTCGTAGAACCCGTACATCTGCTATGTTCAATATTCCTATGATATTTATCTCATCGATTTGGACTGGACCCTGTCATCGAATAATTTTAGGCGTATGATATTACAACATATTCAAGACATATATTCGTTTCTGTACATGGGGATCTCGTAAACGATAAGAGATAGATTGTCGGTTAAATTGTGGAAAAGTTGCGTATTTCAGAGACCTATTCAATGGTGTAAAAAATCGAATTTAGCTCTTTTGGTTCTGGAGATATACAGGAAAAACCAAAAAATCCCAAATTATTTTTTGCCTGTATCTCCTTTATTCGCAGACATATTGAAAATCTGTCAACATTTTGCTATTGGTACTTGGTGTGGACTATCAGAATATGTCCATGAATCTTTTCTGCAGGGTATCATCTGACTTTGGTCACCCCCATCTTTGAATTTTTAAATACGGACTTGTATTTTTTATTGTAGTTTTTGGATCTTCGATGTTCGCTTCATACTGAGAAATTAAATTTAATTTTATATTTCGGGATGTTTCGGTAATGTTGTATTATAATTGGGTGAATTATTCCCTTTTAAATTACGGCCCTGGAAATTTATTGACTGAGTTAAATAAAAACACAATAGCAACTTTCACGTCCGCCCATGGACGTTTTTCGAAAGTATTTATATATTCATTTAGGTACCAATTCATATTTTCTCACATTTTCAATGCTCTTTGCACGTTTTCTACAATGATATTCGAATAGCAAAACCTTTTATGATTATCTGAAACATATCTACAACAAAAATAAATCATATGTTTTTTTTATAAGCTGAAAAAGAGAGGTTAATCAGTTTCTGAATACCGTATTCAACAACAGATGGATAGCAAATAATGGGCCAATAAGATGGTCTGCAAGATCACCAAATCTTACTATTTTAAACTATTTTCTATGGGAGACATTAAAAAATTGGATTTACGCTGGCGGAGAGATAGAATATGTGGAAGACTTGAGATTGAGGATTTTGAATGCTTTCGCAACAATGCATCAAACGAGTGTATTAAGGGCAATAAATAATATGAAAAAAACGAGTTCAAAAATGTCTCGAAATGAAAGGACTCCAATTCGAACATTTATTGAGCCATTATTTTTTTTTGTGTAGGTATACAAGTAAATAAGTTCATTTCAATTTTCGGATGTAATTATTGCTATCATTTCTTTTTCAACTTATCAAAATACAAATAATATATTTTTGTTGTAGATATGTTTCAGATAATCATAAAATGTTTTGTTATTCGAAGTTCATTGTAGAAAACGCTCAAAGAGCATTTCAAATGTGAAGAAATATGAATTAGTACCTAAAAATGAAAAAAATACTTTCGAAAAACACTTTGGTACATGGGGAGTCGTGAAAGTTGCTATTGTGTTTTTATTTAACTCAGTCAACCAATTTCCAGGGCCGTAGTTTAAAAGGGAATAATTCACCCAATTATAATAAAATATTACCGAAAAAAACAGAAATATAAAATTAAATTGAATTTTTCAGTATGAAGTGAATGTCGACGATCCAAAAACTACAACAAAAATACAGAACCGTATTTAAAAATTCAAAGATGGGGGTGGCCCAAGTCAGATGATACCCTGTATAAAATTTATGGACATATTCTGATAGCTCACATCAAGTTCCAGTAGTAAAATGTGGACAGATTTTCAATATGTCGGCGAATAAAGAAGATACAGGCAAAAAAATAATTTGGGATTTTTTGGTTTTTCCTGTATATCTTCAGAGAACCAAAAAAGCTAAATTCGATTTTTTTACATCATTGAATAGGTCTCTGAAATACGCAACTTTGCCACAATTCAACCGACACTCTATCTCTTATCGTTTACGAGATCCCCATGTACAGAAACGAATTTGAATAGCCCTGTATTTAATAGAATTTGCGATACCTTCAATTTTCATTGACATGTACAATAACTGCAAATTGTGATTCACAGTTGATGATATGTATTATGTTATTATTTATCCATGTAATGAAACTCCTGAGGTTTGTTTGGATAAAAAATAATAAATAAATAAATATTCCGGTCAAAATAAGTTATAAAAAGAATTGGTTGAACAAGATAATTGGTTCATAAAATTCAATTCCATTTGATTGAATCTTTAAATTTAATCCAAAACCAAGATACAATTTTACTCATTTTGAGACTATATTTTGTCGTGCATATATGACATTTTTATTTGTTTCATTCAATTAAATTTCATTTGATTCAACAATTTGTTTTTTTCTGTTTAGCCTCAGATCCACTTTCAAAACGCACTTCTATTGATACGCAATAGCTATCGTGCATCATTATTATCATGGTAGAACTAAGAAACATGTCTGCAGCTTATATTGAAACTAGTTACGGGAATACAACTGAACCCCCCATATTCCTATCCAAATTATTATCGTTTTAAAGCAAACAAAAAAATAAATAATATTCGGGCTATTTTTATTATTTGTATCAAAAAACTGTCTATAATATTGAACCTACACTAGAACATCCCGTCCCTCCAGAGGGTGGCGCAAGCCATCCAGGTTCACAGGGTGTTCGTTTCTTCCTATATCGAGAAATCCACAAAACACTGCATAAACGATATGTAGCAATATGTGAATATCTGTGTTCAAAGTTACAAGTACCAAAGGCACAGCCTGTGGGGGTAGAGGATGGCTATTATTATTATTTGCCGTGGAGCTCCGGGGCGACTTACTGATGTTTTTGGTGGTGTATTCACTTTTCAGCTGTAGGAAAACCCGGAAAACCTAGAGCACCACCCCGGGTGCTAAGTCAAGCTAGCACCAGACCATATATGATGATAATAATAATGAATATAAATTGGCTGCTATTGTGTATCATTAGAAGTGCGTTTTAAAAGAGGATCTGAGGCTAACAAGAACGATTTCACTTCGGAGAGAGATCTAGTAAAAAAAGACATGTTAATCAAAAGGTGATTCGTTTATTTTACTATCAGACAATTATATTTGTCCATTTTACTTGATCGTTTTACTTGACCATGTTATTTTATTTATTTTTCTTGTAACGAATCTTTCCAGGTTTCTAGAGAGAAACCCCTCAGAAGTTCCAAGGAGCTTGTGCGAGCAAGGAAAGGATCCGGAACCGATGGCCGTGCTGGGACGACCTTATACGTGTTAGGCGAGCGCTCTACCACACGACCACTACGGCCCATAATCGACACATTCATTAATATTTTCATTCACTTGCAAATATGGACTGTAAGAAGTCTTCCGACGAACGTCACATTAGGGTTAATTTTCTTTATAAATATTCATGTTGCACATTTTTCATATTTTTTATGTTGATCGATTGAAAATTTTCTATCTTTTTACTTTGATAAATAAAGCTAGTGGCCGAGTGGAACTTTTCTGGCTATTATTCACCCCCTTCAACCCATGATGCAAAGTCCACGAATTTGTAAAGCAGCCGAACTTGCCAATCTATAACAAGCCCTTTGAGATGATGGTGAAATAGGAGAACCAATAGAGTTGTAATCTATTGTTGATTATTCTTCCTATTGGGGAGGCCATTTCCTGAGCGTATATCCGTGTGATTCAGATCGTATTAGAAACTCTGGTCTAATGACAGCAAAAACATATTATAGGCTGTCTTTAATATTGTAAAAAAATACTTTCCAGGGTGGGCGGAGTAAGAGAACGCTTTCGTGTAAATTTGGAACAGAACCAAAGATATTCGTTGAACCCACCCTAGCAGTTTATTACACATTTATGAGAACAGTTATGCATTTTTCCGTTAGAATCACTAGTCATTAATATTGGGTTATTTCTATAGCGAGTTATATATTTTACAAATTTAGAAAAGTGACATACTTAATTAACTTGATGTGTTATTCAATTAATTCCCCTTCATTTACTCAATCTTCTTAATTTACTCAATAAACTTATTTTACTTACAGCCATCACTGACCAATCAGATGTCCTCCGATGACACCAACTCTCGGCAATTTCCAAATTAATAAAATTCACCCTCTTGTGACCATTAGGTACTCGTGGGCTCATTATGTTGAAAATAAATTACTTATTATACAAGTTTCGGACCGAATAGAACCGAACAGAACCTATCAGAACATCTATTTCATCCCGTCTAAAGTTTTTTTAATCATGGTCATACATTTTGTGAAATATTGTAATCCTATTTGTCCGAGATCCGACCTACCTGACCTATATTCTTCGTATGCAGCATTTTTTGTCCCGACAGAAGATTTCAAAGTGCTGCAAATGAAATTTTAATTCGTTCCGGTATTTCGAAGGCCTTCGTATGTCAGTTCGAAATTTGCTGGCAATTTTCCTATGCAGCTTCGGAATAATGATGAGAATTTACGGCCTCATGCTATTTACGATCGCGGTGCGGTAGAGTAAAGTGAGATGAATCGATATTCAGATAATGGGTAGGTAGACCACTGAATTCTAACCCCACAATCGTTCGTTTCAATAAACACGTTTCCTAGTTTCATATGGATTATACATAGAAACTTCACTGGTTCGAATATAAGGTACGAGAAATACGACCAAATTTACAATATGAACAAGAAACTTGAAGAACGTGCCGAAGTCAAGGTAATGTACTCAGTACAATATTTACTTCTCAGTAAATAAGAGAATTCGAAAGAGTTCGGTAATTTTTTAATTTTTTCCTACAATTTATTATTTTTGAAACATGATCAATATTTGTCTAGGTTTCCTGTTGCATGGAACATCTCCAAGGTTAACTCCGTTGCCAAAAAAGTCTGGCGCTTCAACGTTCGATGATTTACGTTCAATTAGCATTTTGAATGCCCCATCGAAAGTATTCGAAAACATTTTCAATTATCAAGTCAAGCAACATTAGGAGAAATTTAATATTCTTCCCACTCATCAATCATAGTTTCGTTCTGGATATAAGTAGTACTACTACTACTATATACTATAAGTGACTAATGATTTCATTAGAGAAACAGATAGCGGAAAAGCGACAGTTGTGGTATTAATAAATAATTATTCAAAAGCCATGATAGTTTCTTATCGATTATTCATTTCATTGGGTTCTCGTATAATGCTGGCACTCTTATTGAAAATTATCTATCCGACCGACGAATACGTTGAATCTAGAGTGTCCAACATAAAGACATGCAGAGGTTCCAAAAGGCTCAATTTTGGACCCCTCTATGTTTTGTTTATATGTGGGCCACATCAATAACGTATTGAGTAATTGTAAGATTTATCAATATACGCAGAAGATACTCAACTTACATTTTCTTTTGAGCCGAATGAAGTCAACTCAACCAATATAATCATAAACAATTAAAAGATTGATCGATTTACCATGAGGTATTATTTCAAGGTTCTTACTGAACATAGACTAGGTCTGTTCGGGAAACGAATATCTATACCTGCGTGGTCTTCTTCCTTAATAAAATGTAAACAACTCCAATTTTTGCATTCGAAACGTCGAATTTCAACAAATTCTAGACGCGGTTCAACCCGAACTTTTAGTTTTCAAATATCTGACCGCGGAATCCTATCTGAACACATATATATATATATATATCGTAAACATGCATCGGGCTTCGTTTAATCGGTCATGTGTAGCGTTTCGGGCTTCATAATGGGGTTAATGCGTCTATATATATATATATGAAAACTAAAAGTTCGGGTTGAACCGCGTCTAGAATTTGTTGAAATTCGACGTTTCGGCTCCGATTTTGGAGCCATTTTCAAGAACTGAAATAGAAAGAAAATTAAGGAAAGATTGAAACGTAATTCTACGCTGAGGTCTCAATCTGCCTACTCCTCAGGTATAATTACGTCAGGTTTTTGTGACTTGACGTCGGGGTCTCAATCTGCCTACTCCCCATGTCTCGTCACTGGTTCTCTCTAAGGTCTCAATCTGCCTACTCCTTCGAGAGAACTGAGGAATTGTGGGTTGAGGAACTGTATTTATAGTGGACGTGGCTGTAATGGCCGTGTGCAATGTATTGGCGCGAGGTGAACTGTGAGTTGGTGAAGAGGGAGACAACATCGAAGCTCACTAGGATATCGGTGTTCTGGATTCTATAGGATTTGAGAAGGTCTAAGAAGTGGAATGAATTTTTCACGTAGGATGAAGCTTCTTCTGCTTGTGGCTGAAGAGTACTCGCCAGATACTTGGCGAGGTTCTGGGTTGGTGATCCAAAGGCACTGACGATAGGTCGGAGTGGAATATCAGGCTTGTGTATTTTTGGTAGTCCGTAGATACGAGGGGTGCGTGATGACTTCTCTCTAGGGATAGTGGCTTTCTTGGTTTCGGCTGGTAGTTTAGAATTATTGATCAGATTTTTGGTCTTCTTTTCGAGGTAGGTTGTCGGCCAGACTAACAGACGAGTAACTTCCAGAGTCTACGAACATGAACTTGCTGTGCGTCAGGCATCTTCCACTTCCGCACTTTATAAACATCGAGAAGACACTGGTCACAAAATAGACTTCAAGAACACAAAAACAATTTCCACCGAGAAAACTCTGCAAACCAGGATCATCCGAGAAGCCCTTGAGATAGAGAAGCGCCCCAATTGCCTCAACACTCGCGACGACGGACGTAGACTTCCCAATACCTGGAAGCCTCTCATTGCATGCATCAACTCATTTCCCACCAACCCAGTTCCCGCACACAGATCACCTAGCGCCAACTAAGTTCCCGCACCCAGCTCATCTAGCGCCAACTCAGTTCCCGCCCATAGTTCACCTCGCGCTAATACATTGCACACGGCCATTACAGCCACGTCCACTATAAATACAGTTCCTCAACCCACAATTCCTCAGTTCTCTCGAAGGAGTAGGCAGATTGAGACCTTAGAGAGAACCAGTGACGAGACATGGGGAGTAGGCAGATTGAGACCCCGACGTCAAGTCACAAAAACCTGACGTAATTATACCTGAGGAGTAAAACGCCCGTGAAGACCAAGACAAACATGGGATGCGGTAATTGTGGAAAGTTAAAAGAAAAAGGGGAAATTTTACACAGATGCCAGCACCTCAGCAAGAAACAAGAAAGAATGGGCCAAGTTTGTATATGATTAAGAACATCAATATAGTGATAATGAATCGTAAATAGTAAATAACCCTACACCACTATGTGCTAGATGGGATTTTGATGATGTATATAATAGTAGGGGAGCCCACGATGCTAAATGTGGATTTACTCGAGCGTCATAGAGAAGTATTGGGTAGCAAGCTTAGATGATAAGAAGAAAAACTTGTTATGTAATTTATACCTTTTCATCGGTGGGGGAAGCGGCTATAAATTTTCGAATTTGTAAGAAAAACTGTCACATGGACATACTCGAGCGCGTCACATATTGATAGCATCAATTTCCTACGTGTTTTTAATAATGTACTTATGTTAATCTGAACGTTGGCATGTTGGGGTGGTCGTAGGTAAGGGTTGAAAATGAAAAAAAATTATCGAGCGCGTCAGATTTTCTTAGGGGGTGTTGAGTGAACCTAAAAAAGCTCCCATACAATAATCTGACGATGTCGATGTGACGCAAACTTGCGGCCATTATTATAATATGAAAAAGAAATCGCCATTTTGAAATACTCAAGCGCGTCAGATTAAGATATATATGGTTCATCTATATGTCCTAGATGTGCTGTTTCCTAAGCTGACGATTATCTAGAGGGATTCGCCTATACTCTGACAAAAAAAAATTAAGCGAACGGTTGACCCAAAGGCCATCCCTGCAACTTCCCGCTATCCATATCTAAGCGCTCAACATTTTACTTATTTTGTTTTTGAGCTCTCCGAGTTCAAAAATATGATTTTTGTGCCGAGCTCAAAAGTCTGATAGAAGTTTATACAATTTTTTGAATTCTCAAAATTTTGAATAAATGAACCGATTTTCACGCGGTTGGCGGCATTCGACGCAGTTTTTCAAGCTCCATGAAGGATCTTCAAGTTTGAATTGATCGAACTATAAATTTCAGAAATCCACCGATTCTGACCGGACTGGCGGCGATCGACGTGGTTTTTTGATATTAAGAGCTGATTAGTTTTTGAAATCGATCGATGAAGCCCTTTAAGAGTTATTAAAATTAAATTAAAAAATTCTCAGTTTTTTTGACATTTCTCAAAATCTACTGGTACGAATCGGTTCAAATTATATTCAAAATCTAAGTTTGGCCAAGTAAAATAGATAGAGAAAGAGGAAGAGAGAAATAGTTACGCAGAGAGGGGAATATAGGCATTACGCAGCTGCACGCATTAGACTTTATCTAAGAATTTTTGTTATTTCGGCTTGTGGAAATCGTCAGATTATATATTTTTCATTATCCTTGAATTATTTCCTTCAAAATAAAAAAAAATTCAGCCACGCTCGAGAATGTCGAGATGACGTTTTTTTTACAACTTTGTAGCCCTTTTCTTTCTTTACGTCATTCTCAAATTGTCAGATTAGTAGAATGCACACTTTTTAGCATGTAATTAACTCACCCTACCTTAATCTGACGCGCTCGAGAATTTCTGATGATCATTTTTTTTATTATCTGATCCTTTATCCTGGACGCGCGCCCTTATTTATGAGGTTCATATTTGGTGGAGGTTCCTAACCGGGTACAAGGTATCCCCCTATATATTAACCTGCCGCGCTTCTGTAAATCCCGAAATCCCCGCTTGGGCTCCCCTGCTAAGTATAATGTGTCTCAGCTTGGAATACAGTAGTGTTTTTTTCCAGTTCCTTTTTGGCGTCACCTATTCCTGTTCCTCCATCTGTTCGCAAGCCCTCATCTGTATACCAGATTATGTTTGTACATGATAGAGATTCTAATCAAAAGTTTCATTAATTCCACTTGAGCTAAGTTCTGAAAAAAATGTCGTATGAGTATTGAGTACTATATTGTAGACACGAGATTTTTTTGAATTCAAGATTCAAATAAATATAGCGAACTGGATAATTGCTACTTTCAGCACATTCTCAATCGACCTCAAATTAAAATACACGCCATTCCAAAACTGAACTAAGAAACATTCTACTCCATCTCACAAATTTGTAAGAGAATCACACTTCAATGAATTTCAATAGGAAACAATATAACGCCCTAGCGAACAGATATGGTTCCTATCAAATAACCATCCCTACACTTGTCTTCTAGTCCAGTTATCAACAATTTAAACGGAATGTGCTCGTAATGATATGATCTGAAAGTATTGAATTCCAAAACAATTCTTTTGGTGAACCAGCAACGATGAAGGTATCAGTTTACGAAATGATTATTCAACGTAAATGAAACTGGCAGCCCCCTATAACAGGTCATCATGCATGTTGAAATTTCCATCTAATGGTTTCAGATATCAGTTTCAGAGCATGGAGCGCGAAATTGACCTGCTCTGACAGGAGCTCGTAAATCTGTTCAATTACATCAACTTGTTCAAACACGGGTGTTACATTTACACTCCAATTTCCATCCTGACATTTTCCGATAAAATACACTAAAAAATATTTCGAAACTGCCAGTTCTCCGAATTATTCGACGGAAAATAACATCAATCCGAAATGTGTTACATCACACTATCACCAACTGCAACGATGAATGAAAATACATGGAAAATTAATTGTTCAAAAAAACGAATATCATAGGAATCACACGTTTTGATAACGTAGGAATTCGATTTTATGAAACAAATTGAAATATTTTGAATTTGAAATAACCCAAAAATACACTGTTCATAAAAGTCTCTTCGACTTTGCAAATGACCGTGGCCTGAAAAACACGATACAAGCCGGGATGCATAAACATTTTTTCTAACTACCTACCAGCAAATATTGCAATTTTCAGTAGCGATATCTTGAAACGGGCCAAGGTATCAGCAGACATTCCTGCAATTTTGGAACCATCAGGTACCAGTCGTGATGACGGTATGTCACTCCTACCTTGGAAACTCAGTAAACCGCTTGTCTGAGACTTTACTTGTGTTGACACAGTAGCAACTTCCCATTTATCGGAAAGCTACAAGCTCGCTGGATCTGCAGCCATTTCCGATGAGAAGTTGAATCGTGAAAAATACCAGAATCTTGGTAATAACTATTCGTTTTGTCCAGTAGCTGTTGAAACTTTCCGTGTTTATGGTCATGAATCTCTGTCATTTATTCACGATATCGAAAGAAGATTAGGCCAAGCAACGAAGGATTATTGTTCAACTACTTTCTTGATGGAGAGAATAAGCATTGCTATCCAACGTGGTAATGCTGCTTCGGTTTTTGGAACTATTCCTCCTTCACATTGTTCAAACGAAATTCTATATTTTCCTCATTCCATAAAAAGATCGAAATCTCTTCAGATGAAGCAGAATTCATTGCATTTTAAATCTCCAATTCATGATAAACCATTGATAGTTGATCATCCTTCTTTTTCAGAACAGTCCAAAATCAAAAATCGAATACTTCAAGAGAGAGCAAAATAAATCCCTCTAGAAAAATGTACTTCACTACGAAGGATTGATTTCTGCGTTCAGAATGGTTTGATTGAAGACGCTGCTGTTCTTATTTTGCCAGTAAAGTTTTTGGATAAGTCTAAAAATCACCTTAGAAGTCATGGGAGCAAAGTTGGTTTGAATAATTTGGGAAATACTTGTTATATGATTAGCGTTTTACAAGCGCTACTTATGACAGAATAGTTCAGAAACGATATATTAACCATCAATAATAATATTTTCCAGTTATTTTTAAAGCTGAAACAAATATTCAAACAATTTACATTTCCAAAAATTTTTCGTCAGGACAACGAGATAGTTCCGAATTTTTGGTATACCTGCTGAATGCAGTATGGATGGCGGAAACTTCAGTGATTTTTTGAAGTAGAGCTTGCCATTCCCAATCTTTCGGAAACCCAGTCCGTGCAGAACCTACTCATTCATCACCTGAGAACCGAACACCTAACAGGTGATAGTCGAGTATATTGCCGAACATGTAACAAAATAACCGACAGCTATAAAATAACGAATATAGTTGAAGCACCTGCAAATCTGATCCTAACTCTGAAACTCTTCAGTTATGATTCAGCAACACAGAAGTATCAAATTATTACAACGTATCAAGCTAGGAGAACATACCAATCTAGCTGATTGCCGTTATGATCTTTATGCAGTCATCGTTCACTGCGGTTCTGGATCTGATTCTGGCCACTATTATCCTTGGCCAGAACGGGCTGGTACAAATTTGATGATAGGTTCGTCAATAGGCTGCATTCTTTCGAATCGGATCCTCTGGAGATACCATGCATCTTATTTTACAGAATAGCAGATAATCCTGATTCGACGAACATTTCTAGAAGCTTTTCTTCATTTATTTCCAACTCTTCAGATGTGGTATTGCAGGTTTTTTCCGGTTTCCCTGCAGCTGCAAAAACTAATGTGCCACCATATTCATTCAAGTCGCCCCGGAGCACAGATTAATCATTTTTCATGTTGATTTTCTACTGTTGTATTCAATTTTTAATATCCCTTGGACATTGATAATAGACAAGATAATTTTATGACAATCGAAAGCTCGTTCCTTAATAACAGCCCAAAGCTGAAGGCTGAGGGCTTAACGAAATACATATCTATTTAATTAAACCAGTAATCTGTTCGTTCTGAAATGCGTTCAAAGCGTGATAACTTATATTTGACGTTTAACTGTATTACTCATCATAGATTTTTTCTTCGAGGTACTACACCAAAAAAGTTATACTTTTTTAACTGTCCCATTTACAAATCTGAATACACCGAATTCAACAGTTCAATCAGAATCAAGAGTCAAGTTTGGTGTTATCGATAATCCGAACTTGACTAGAGCTCCTGATTGGTTCATTTGCCAAGTGCGTGATTTAGGCAGTGTAAGGCTTCAGTTACAGTGGATGCGTTTGGATTGTGTGGGAATAAGTAGAATATGCCTATTACGGGAATAATATTTATTACGTGAGAGTGAAACCAATCTTCTACGTAGATAGGGCGGGTAGCCAGTTCTTAAGATTTTATGAACGAATGTGAGCATATGCATCTCCCTCCAAGATTTCAATTTCAACCAACCTGAATCCTGGAAAGATGAACTAATATGATCATACTTACGGATACCGTACGAAAATCTTATGCAACTGTTTTGAATTTTCTGAAGTTTTTTATTGTCCGATTCCAGCAGGGCAGGCCCGTAAATATGATCACAGTAGGCCAGTCTTGAAAGAATGAGAGATTCGCACAGTCTCAACTTCATTGTTTTTGACAATAAGTCCCTACTTGGATACAACTGTCTTAAGATTCCAAAGGATATCCTACATAAATGGCTAGTATGTTTAATGAATCTCATATCAGTATCTAGCCACAGGCCCAAATTTTTACATTCATTTACGAAAGGTACAATGTTTTGATCAATTACGATAGAAAGAGAGTCACGTACGATATGCTTCTTACTGTTGGGACCAAAGAGCATGACTTGGGATTTCTTAGGATTGAGTTTCAAGTTATGCACACAAGACAAATCAAACAAAAGTTCAAGGTTTTCATTGATTTCGATTTCAGTATGTATCGATTCTTCAAACGAGAAGCACATATATATTTGTGTATCATCGGCGTAATGATGTATTTTACCTGATTTGATGTGTTCATGAAAATCACAAATATACAATGCAAAAAGTAGTGGACCCAGTACGGAGCCTTGAGGTACACCCAAAGCTTTCGTAATAGAAGTGGATTGGTTGGCTTCAAGGATAACATACTGAGATCTATTTGATAAATAACTATGCAACAGAGCAACAGCACTATCTGTAAAGCCAAAACACGTGAGTTTTTTGCACAGAACTGCTGGGTCGAGTGTGTCAAAAGCTTTGCTGAAATCCAAAAGTATGAGACAAGTGAAATTACCTGAGTCAAGAGATTTGAAAATATCACCAGATATTAGACTCAAGGCCGACGCAGTGCTGTAATGTGGGCGAAAACCTGACTGTACATCAGTAATCAATTTTTCCTCATTCACATAGGTCATGATCTGCTCTTTGATAGCCATTTCGAATGCTTTTGATAAAGTAGGTAGAATACTGATGGGCCTAATATCTGAAACTTCTTTCGGGTCATTACACTTTGGCAAAGGTATAACTCTAGCGTGTTTCCAAGGGGAGGGAAATTTGGAAGTTGTGATGGCAAAATTGAAGATGAAAGTGATATGAGGAAGCAACTGGGGCAGAACTAACTGTAGCATATGGATAGAAATATCATCAGAGCCTGAAGCATTACTTTTGATTTTATTAAGGTACTTGAACACAGTTTCGCATTCTACATTTCGGAAAGTGAAAATAGGTTCTAGTTTAGGAGTAGCATATAGTTCGTCCACGTCAAAACGACCTGCAGTTTTATTAGGAGAGTGAAATGAGCATTCAGTAACTATAGATTTTTCAGCCCTGGAGGTATTTCAGATGTGTTTTTGTCACGCAGTACGTCGAGAGACCTAAGAGTATTCCAAGTAGCCCTGGAGTTATTTTGACGCAATACGTAGTTAAAATATGCACACTTTTCTCGGCGGACGGCACCACAAACATAGTTGCGTAAGTTTTTGTAATAATTCCATGATTCAGGTGATTTTACTCTCTTATATCGTTGTAAAGCTTTTCGTTTCAGTTTGAGCATTTCTTTGATATTATAGGTGATCCAAGGTTTGGGTGGTTTGGTTGCTCTTACTCTACGGCAAGGGGCATGATGATTAAAAATTCCTAGCAGATTGTCATTAAGGAAGTAAATCATATCATCGACTTCCTCTAAAAGGTAGATGTTATCCCAGTTAACTCTCGTGAGGTCATAATTGAAAGAGTCGATATCAAGGTTACTAAAATCCCTACAGGAAAGATATTTTGTATAAATGTGTTTGGGAAAGTTGATATTGCAGGTGATAGCAAAATGATCAGAGATTCCATCAATATCTACAACATCTGTTGAAGAAATATATCCTGAATTGTTGACGATCAATAGGTCAATGAGGGTTTGACTAGCAACAGTAACTCTAGTGGGCGTGTCAAGCTCAAAGAATCCAGACATTCTTGAAGTTGATTACTTTTATGATCACCTTTCATCATGTCGACCAACAACAATAAACTTGTCACTCATAGGAAGAAAATTTATTACTGCGTCTTCGAGCTCATTAATGCAATCAGTTACAGATGCAGATGGAGGGCGGTAGATGACAGCAAAAACGAGTGATTCATGACTGAATTTTATTGAGACCCAGAGTTGCTCAAGAGCTATACTGATGGAGGAAAATAGAATAGAGCATTCCAAATGATTTTTGAGATAAATTACAACTCCACCACCAAGGCCTCCTCTATCTTTATGTAAAAATCTGTAACCTCTTAAAGCCACCACATGAGTATCGCTTCTTTCGTTCAACCAAGTTTCTGCCAAGGCAACAATATCAATATCATGATCGAGAATATAATCACGCAATATATCAAATCCGGTAGAGAGGGACCTGACATTGAGGTACAACAAACTTATCTTCTGCATTACATAAAAAAGGTAAATACTGATTACAAATTATATATCATACGAGAGGAAAAAAATTTATGTATTAAAAATAGGTGAAATGAGTACATATATATATAAAAAGTGATACAATAAAGAAATGAATATTCATAAACCAGAGCAATACATTAAAACAGTCTCTACTGCTTCGAAGACGAACTGTTTTTTCTAGTTATCCTCTCCGTTTGCAGCCTCTGGAGTGGGTTTTGTTGTTTTTGTTTATTGACTAAGTGTTTTACAGTTGATGTCAGTACATCGGTCAAACTAGCTAGTGAAGGTTCCGGCGAGAAGCTGTCAAAGGTAAGTGGAGTGAATGGTGCCCTATGGAATTCTGTTTCTCTGCTAGAGGATGTTTTTGGGTACTCTAGGATGTCGCCCTGATTCTCTAATTCGTTCACAGTGTAACTACTACCATTAATCAACAGTTTATGGCCAGTTATTTTAGCAGAGAGATTCTTTCCCCTAGCTTCCTTCATGTGCTTAACAAGAATTTTGTTTTTCAAGCGGTCTTCGTAACAGAGATCATTCAGTATTGTTATATTAGTACCTTTCAATTTAGAAATGTTCTTGAAGAGAGAATCCCTTTTTAAATGTGATAGAAACTCAATTTTCAAGCCAGGCTTCAAAGTATCCTTGAGTGGAAATAAATTGATCCGACTCGCATAAACTAGTCCCCAACAAGTTGTTGAGCTTTTCAAGAACTGACCTCGCGCTATCGGTACTAGAATTATTATCAAGTCCAAAAACTATTACATTATTTTTTCAGAGTTTACTATCCAATGTGATGTTAGTCGCTGTGAGATTTTCACACTTCTTTTCCAGATCAGAAATTTTTTGATTCTGTATTTTAATGATATCTATCAATTTCTGATTCTCAGAGTTTATGTATCCTTTCAAATCTGTTTTAACGCTGTCATTTCCACATTCTATAGCTTGTAATAATTTAGTGCATAATTCGATACTGGTCAGCTGTTCATCTGTATTCATAACTATACCTTCAGAAATCTAACCGTTGGTGGAATAGATAATATACCTACGAACAGGTGTTTTTTTATTTTACCTTTATCTCTTTGGTCAGAAATAATTACTATTTGCTGGTGTAGTCGAATCAAATATGCAATATATAAAGCTAAATCGATGACTTACAGATTCCTTTCACTACAGTATATGTTGCACAAGCTGAGGATTCACTACTGTCCTTCGAAGAAAATTTTAGAGTCAATATAAACCAACACTTAACTCGTAAATACAGAGGAGATAAAATGCAACTATGCCACTTTTCCACCACGGTTGTTTCCTATCACGTCAGAACATGTACGACGTGATATTCGCTGCCACTATAAACACTCTCATTGAAAAACAGGCGTTTGATTGTCCCGACGAACTCATCAGAATTTGTCAGAACAAATTTTCGTCAGAACACGCATCCACTGTATCCGAAGCCTAAGGTTGACATGATTGGGTGAAATTGTGTCATATGACACAAAATGAAAAAAAAAATAATGAGAACTGTCAAAAAAATTTCAAGATAATAACTTTAAAATAAAAATGTACATTTCAAATTCGGGTAAAAAGATGCATCAGTTGCCATAATTAGACTTTCATTTGTTTTTGACGAATATCTGCAAGTAACGGTCAAGAATTTTGTTGTAGAATTCGTTAAGTTATAATATCTGATATTTGTGTCACTTTCGCGAGATTTTATGTGAGACAATACTGATTGTAAGAAAAGCTTCGAAAATACGATGACAACCAGAAATGCATATGCCTCGTTAGTGCCACAAACATCTGCAGAAAAGTACAACTTTTTTGATGCACCTCGAAGAAAGAATCAACAAATTATGAGACAACTGGACAACTTTTGGAATGATTTCAGTGCTATAAGAGACAATGAACCAAGATACCTTCTACTCTACTAAATAATTACCGAAATTACAACTTTTTTGTCCTAGGCCATACAAGAGCTTTTTTACCATGATTATAGGTATTTTTGAGAGCTGTCACTGATATCTATGGACGGTTCACTTACATGCTTAGGATAAAATAGAATTCATTTTATTTCCTAAGACAACATAGTATTTTATACTCCAAGACATTGAAAGACATCTTTTAATTCCGGTAGAGGAGATTGTTGCCTGAGCGTAGTGTTTGTCCTAATACAAAGGGGGTATAAGAAAAAAACACATAAAAACATTGCAGTAACCTCGAAAACAGGTGTACTGTAGATAAATAACTTAGAACCATTATAATATAATTTTTATTTACAATATATAATTAAGAGAGACACGTCAGATTAACTCTCTACTTACCTTATAGCTCATAAATTCAATTAGGAAATTTAAATTTTTTAAACGCTAACCCTTGGGTCCTTCAAGCCGAATAAAATCGAATCAGTAAACATTGAATGAAGAAGACAATTTTTTTGTTCACATGAAATGTTACCCATTTATATAAAAAAATCTGCTGGTCATTGAATATCATAAATTCATTCTAGAGGAAAAACGCTAATCCAAAATGCTTAGATATAGAAATGGTTCGTACAGAAACGACATTTTAAACAATTAGAAATCACTATACAAATCGTAAAGTTTCAAAAACAGAAAACATTTTGGGAAAAAAAGTCATAAATATCCGTCTCTTCGATAGTTCTACAAAGTAGAATACTATGCAAATGTCAATCAGAAAAATCAAAGAAAGTTTAACAACCATTAATTTTTTTGGAATTCGTTAAGGGAGAGTGGTCTGGCCCACTATTGTTTTGAAGTAAAAATAAAATTATAATTATGTCTCAACTTCCATGCTCAATGGCTTGCTCTCAACTAACAGCTTTCAACAATTGACCAGCTTATATTACCATTTACAAAACTCATGAATATTAATTTGATGTCTACCAAGTTTTTAGTTCCTTTTCATTGCATTACGAATTACTGACTTTCTCTTTATGAAAGAATTGTTCATTTTCAAATCATTTTAAATCGTAACAAAGGAATATTGTAATCGATATAATAAATTCGGATTTCATCAGACTGAATTCTGTAGGCTAAGAATCCATCACATTGCACAATCCAGTATCCTGCGCCGTCATATCAAACGGTAGGCAACACATAAAACGCACCTTAGGCTTAGCGCTGTTGCCAGGCTGCATAGTAGATAATGATTTCTTTGAAGACTATGAAAGATAATCCCAACTTATCGTTCCATATGCCATATTCATTATTCACAATTTTGCTGCCTTCACTTTTGAATGCGGTACAAATTTAGACGATTATTTATTGGTCGACACTTGTCCAATATGTAATGGTACCATTATAGACATTTGTCAGTATTTTGAGTTGGTTTTATCAAACATCAATCTAAGAATGTATGAATTTGATAATTTACATTACTTCATAAATACGCTTTCGCCACAGTTAATTCCTTCAAAAATCTAATTCGAATCAATTATATATATGACGAAATGAAAATGCAGGACTATCGATATTTTCTAATCTGCTGTTGTTCAATCCAATCATTGCTTGGAAGGTCCATGGAACATTATTGTTTGTTGTTTTGTTTGTTTAAAATTGTTTTTTCCGTTAACCAGCTGTCATCCCCCTACGAACGACAGCCCTCAGAAGTCGAAACTTGTGCGAGCTAAGGAATAATGAGGTCTTACCTTTTAACGTGCGATTCTTAGCATGCACGAGACCAGTGACCATGCTGGGAATCGAACCCACGTCCCTCTGATTGATAGACTAGCGCTCTACCATCATGACCAATTGCGGCCAATAAAATTATGAAATTTGAAATTATTTGAATTATGAAAAAGTATTTTCGAAATTTAATGAATGGAAAGAAAAACGAAGGGTAATTACGTATTTCTTAAATTTGAAGAAGTATGTAATTTCATACATGGCGAAGAAAGCTGCAGTATTGGAAAGAGCACACTGTGGGGTATTTTTCACCAACCCTAGTGTAACACATCTGTAAGCTATACAGCAATATCTGTTTTTTCTCAAAGTGTCGGTGTATTTTTTAATCTGTTAACATGCTCTTGGCATTCTTCTTCGTGTCTGTCATGTTTCTTAGACGAGATACTTTCTACACTAGTTTGTAATTGTGTTTTATCTATTGAAATGAATAAACTGCCTACATATCTTCTAATTTTCTTTCAGTTCCTTACGTTTCTTGTTCAATACCCATTCTCTTCATTGAAATCAACATTCACTTAAATAAATTGGAACACTAGTTCCGAAACAAATTTCCTAAGTGATCATCTTTCACTGCATTCAAGTTTCCAGATGTTATTGAGATTATCTCAACCAAGGGAGTAGTTCGTAATGTCGCCCTGAAAACTCTGCTGAAGTTATCGATAATGAAACTTTCGGATAGTGGATCTCAATATTATCTCTACGAACCTTCGAAACTCTGTTCACAAACTCCGTCTAACTTCAAATATCATGGGAAATGTAATTAGCTTCCTATTTGGCCACTATGTTGAAGGAAATGTCTGTTGAATCAGCGTTTTCTAAAAATAAACTGGCTATCAGGAAACGGGAGTGAGAGCTTTCAACCATCCTTATCAACGCTTATTTGGGATTGACCCATATATCGTCCCTTGTGACAAGTTCGCCTGACCGACCAGCCAATTACGCTCTATTTACTTCCTATTTCCATCTTCTAGCTGCAGGTCCAATTTGCATATTCATAGTATATATCTGGTCCTCTCAG
Source organism: Chrysolina americana (assembly GCA_958502065.1). Classification (NCBI taxonomy): domain Eukaryota; kingdom Metazoa; phylum Arthropoda; class Insecta; order Coleoptera; family Chrysomelidae; genus Chrysolina; species Chrysolina americana. The sequence goes on from OY293412.1 coordinate 74,234,234, forward strand.
GCATTTTTTATTGACATATTCACAGTCTGTGCTCAAATTTTCTGCACCAATAGCAAAGAAGTATCAGTCATACTATCCATTTCTAGTCTCACTCACACCAACTTTTTTTGTCGGAAGTATCGTAAACTTAGATAACACAGGGTATTCTATATTTACTCTTACGTCCCACCGATAGACATTCATACCCTACCCGGGATCAATTAATAATATTACCAAAATACAATTGATACAACTCGCAGGGGACCCTTGTACTTGGGTATAAAGGTATACAATCACCTTCCCCAAACACTGAAAATGTTAAATGACAGAAAATTCAAAATTGAGCTCAAAAATGTATTGCATAGTCATGGGTCCTATAATCTTGACGAGTTTTTCCAGTTCAGTATTTAAAGCCTGTTTTTTATTTATTTTATAATGTATCGCTTTGTTAATGTTATTATTATCTGATGTTATTAATATTTCTATTCTTCATTAGCATTACCACATATCAGTTCATTAATAAACATGAATTGATAACCAAAAGTTACCGGCATGGTATCAGAAGACCAAATCAATGTTTGGTTCCATTCATGCATAAATCGATTGGTCAAAGATGTTACAGTTACTTGGGACCAAACTTTTTTTATTATCTACCAGAAAGTCTGAGACTAGAGACACAATTAAAACATTACAAAAAGAAATTGAAAAGGTATGTCTCAGACACACCTAGATTGAAAGTGCATGAATTGATCGACAAATGAGACAATAGTTGAATTGAACACAACAAATATTAAATAAATTTAAAAAAAATACTTCATAAGATATGTGATCTCGATAATATTTTAGTACTTAGGATGTAGTGAATTGTTTTGGTCAAAAAATTGTATTGCCAAACCATTCGCAAGTGTCATCAAAAATACTGTATATTGTGCATTATTAATTTAAATTCTATATTTTATATGTTATTTGTTATATTGTATGGAAACCTACAAACAAGTATTTCGGTACTTCGTAGGATACTCAATATTTATTTATTGGTATATTCATTCATCTTCCTGTGTTCTGTTATTTTCATATTGTCATTGATATCCTTTGATGGAAATTAAATGTATAAATGAAATGAAAGAAAAGAATAAATATTATTATTGTTATGTATTTACTTTGCAAGCTAGTCACCTTCCCTATGCCATTGGCAGTAAGACGGTACCCAATTATTTTAACAATTTTTTTATCAATGTATATTTATGATGCATCTTCTGGGAAATAAATGTCTATGTCTATGTCTACTGTCGTATATTTGAGAGCGTGATTCATGGTGTTTGGTCTAGTCACGAGAACAAGGACGCCAACTGTGGAACTAATTACAGAAGCAGAACGCGATTTCATCTGTTTTGTCTTGAAAAAATCTAAACAAAATCTAATCAGTCGACACACCAGGGAGTTTAGGCATCTTAGTGCGGCCAGTTGCCTTTCCCATTAACTGTCAGTAGATTTCAGATTATCGAAAACATTGTTCGAACAACAAATTAAAATTTAAAAAATTCTCAATTTTTTGCTTGAAAAATCAAGTAAGTAAAGATAATGTGGAATTTTTGCATTGTTTTTCTGATTGCGATGGACTTACAGTTTCGCGGGAAAAGGAAAAAAATCAATAGCAAAATCATTATTAGCCAGCAAACAATATACATCTCTACATGATTTAACATTAAAATTTCTTCTCCCTCTCCCGTGCTCTCTCTTACTAGTTGCCTCTCTCTCTCCCATCCCGACTCTACTCATTCTCCCTCTCGCACATTATCTCTCTTCCACATTGTATCTCTATCAGACGCTTTTTCTCTCCCAAGTTTTCTCTTCCGTTCCCGCTCTTGCATCCTCTACGGCCACCCCTCTCTCTCGTCTCTTTCATTCTCTCAGTTTCTTTCGCTTTCCGAGTTTCTCCCACTCTATTTCGATCTCTCACCTACTCTCCATTTTTCGCTCCCTCTTTCTACATCTCTTGATTCCCCTCTATAATATCGCTCGCAACCTCTTCTATTTTAATCTCACTCCCTCTTCTTTTCGTCCCTGTATTTATCTCGCTTCATCTCTCTATCTGGAGTAATCTCCTCTAGCTATATATCTCGCTCCCTCTATATCTATATCTCTAGCTATCGTCATATCAAATCTCTAGCTGCCTCTCTATTATATCTCTCGCTCCCTTTTCCTTTATATAGCTCCCTTTTCTATCTTTATCTTGATCCCTTCCTATATCTGGCGTCACCTTCTCTGCCTAAAATCTATCGCTTACTTTCTGTCACTATCGCTCGTTTCCTCTTCTATCTTCATTTTGCCCCCTCTCGATAACTGTCGATCTCTCTAGATCGCTTCTTCTCTAGATCGCTTCTTCTCTAGATCGCTCCTTCTCTAGATCGCTCCTTCTCTAGATCGCTCTTTTTCTAGATCGCTTTCTCTAGAATACTCTAGTTCTCCTGCCTTAGATTGCTCTAGGTCTCCTGCTCTAGATCGCTCAATGTATCCTGCTCTAGATCGCCCTAGGTTTCCTGCTTTAGATCGCCCTACGTCTCCTACTCTCGATCGCTCTAGGTTTAACTTTGACTCCCACTTCCGTTTCTCGATTTTTCCAACAAATGTTCAAAACTGTTGATAAGATCTGAATCAAAAGATGGAACTTATTTGCTTCTCATGCTCTTCTCATGCAAAAATTGTGTTTGGATTGCAGAGAAAAGTTTTGAGAGCTATCTTCAAACTTTCAAACTGGTTTATCGAGAAGACAATAAATCATAACTTTTCACATTTGCTTCTCTTTACGCCTGTTCGTGTGCCAATTATGTCAAACAGCGACCGTTAAATTTTCATTTTATTTCGAGAAATTTAGTCTAGTCAACAAGTGCTTTTTGGGTCAAACTTTTTTCTCAACATTCGAAAAATATGAATAAGGTATCATTCGATTCGGAACAGCGTGTAGATGATTTTTGAAAAAATTCAAAAAGCCGCAAAAATTGCGGAACTGTAAGATCAATATTTATCATGTTCCCAGAAGGTTGAAAATACGGCCGAAAACGGGGACTCTGGCTTGCTTAAGCCCAATCCAATTAGGAACTTTTTTTTGGTACAGTTTCTCTTCTTTTTGAATCTTTTTTCAAATTCGAAAAATGTCAAATAGTTTTTGAGATATTTGCAAAATACCAAACCCCATTTTCTTCATTCAATTGTCAATAACTTTTGCAATTTTTGGATATTCTTTGGATTACTTATGTGATTTGATCAATTAATTGCACCACTTATATGTGCCATGTTGTCACTCGATAGAACGTAACTTATAAATTTTATACAGTGCGACTCATGTATACACGAGACTAATATCAGGAAAAATTACAGAAATATCCTGTATAAAGAACGGATCGCTTAATTATCCTCATTTCTACTCATTTTACAGATGATATATCATATGAACTTTTTTAGAAAATACAAAATTTTTCTATGTATATTTTTCGTTTAAAATAAAAAATCTAATATCATTAACTTCTAATTTATGATTCAAATACCAATAAACTTTATTCGAATCTGTTGAAATCTTCGATAACAAAAAGGTGGAGCATTTTTCAATAATTTAGGAGTAAGAACTCTTCCCATATTACTGTTCGCACTAATCAATGTGTTTATACTGATGGCGGCCCTGGTGTAAACTTCATATGCCTACATCGCTATTTCATTGAGTACGGACTAACCTCGTATTTTAAACAAATTGTGCATATACATAATCTCAGAGCCCTCACAACAAGGAGAAAATGTGGGGTCATTTTGTCAGGAATCAATTTCAAAATAAATATGCTTCAAAACAATTATAAACGATTTTTCAGCATTTTCATCCTCGAACAAAAACCAAACGGAAAAATTCTGTATTTGATACACAAGTTTATATTATATCTTCTCTGTAAAAAAAAATCAGAAAAACTGACTTTCGTGAGTTGATGAAAGAGGGAGCCCAAGACCCGACAAATATTTTGTTTCACTTTAATTTTCCATGTCCGAAGCCGTTGTACATGTTTCCAAACTCCTACGCGTTCTCTTTCTAACCTTGAAAGGGAAGCAGTAAAAATTATTCAAATTGAATTATTCGACTATCCGATGTTTTTCAATAATTTTACGGATTTTTTCGATTTTCCGAAACCGTACGACATTTTTCCGAAATCCTACGAGTTCTCAATCAATCCTTAAGGAGGACAGGATACTAAAAATTGTTGATATTGAATTATTTGTGTGGCTGAAGAATTGAATCCAAAGCCAAAATAAATTAATTTTTCGAATATCCGATGTCTTTCACTATTTTAACGGATTTTTTCGATTTTAGAAACCCGTTGGACATTAGGGACAGCAGTAGGGTAATAATTGTTGATATTAATTTTCGACTATCCAACGTCTTCCAATATCCTAACGGGTTTTTTCAAATTTTAACGCGTTTTCTATCTAGCCTTAAAGGAATAGCTGTGGGTTAAATTATTCGTCGGCGTCCCTTAGATATTTTTCACTTTTTCTCTGTGTTCTCTCTCTAGCCTTCAGGCGGGCAGTGAACATTTTTGGCGTTATTGAATATTGTCGTCGAAACTAAATCAACACTGCAAGTTGAAAAAAACTTTTAAAAAGCCTTGATCTTGCAACCTAGATCGTTCAAAAACACGGGGATGAAGTTTTATTTTTTTATTTAGTGTTTACATTGGTTATCGACATCTAGAATAATTGACAAGCGTGCTTGTGTCAGGATCTATAATACCCATCCTCTGCTTCATCCCCCATGTACAGTGCGGCATCGTCGTAGGAAGAAAGAGATGGCGTATGGTTGTTGTCTTCAAAGGGAAATGCTAGCATAGGGTCAGAGTCATACTGTGGCGATTGATTGCCGGAAAAGAGTTTGACTTGTTGGACAATATCATCTCGACACACGTATTCTATCATATCTCGAACAATTTCGGCACATATGTTATTAACTTCGAAATCTACTTCTTTCGTTGATTTCATGTCTAGATAATCGAATAAAGAAGGCTGATCCTTCAGAATGCATAAGAAAGACGGTTCATCAGAGTGTGAACTCGAAATTGACGATGAACTTTCCGATCTGTCAAGATCCTCGTTTAGGATGTCGTCAACGAAGAAATCTGCAGAGTGTGCGGAAAATCTTTTGATTATTTCTTCGATTTCGTCGAAGTTCTCTGCAAAATATTTGGCCAGGAAGTGTCGCAACTTTATCTTCGGACGAGCCTTCAGCACCGCTCTCAGTACGATGTCAACAACTGCTCTCACTTCTGGATGTTTATTCAGGTACTTTTGATTTTCCCTCACAATCTCCAGCTTTTGTTCGAATAACTGTCTCTGCTGTTCTTTAGTGAGTTCCTCTAGTTTATAATATGTCATGCCTCGTGGCGTGTTGCATGGATGGAAATCTAGAGATTCAACTACTTCACGCGAATCGTCAGCCATTTCAATTTCTTTCGTTCAGTATTCGGAAAATGTCAATGTTTTATTTCGATGATTCATCAAAAGGATAACTGACAGATAAAATGACTAATAGATAAGAAAGAACGTCGTTTCTAACGACTATCGCTAGCATCATTGACAAACATACTTCTGTATTGGGTGTTGTTGGTGAAGGTTAGCTTAGCTGGCTCATATTAGAAAAAAAGTGGTGATATTCACGTAATTTCATTTCCTGAATACAAATCCGAAGAAATTTTGCAGCGCTCTCCAATTGTTGGGGTGAGCTCAATGGACTCATACTTGAATAAAAAAATTATGGTTCGTAGTTTTATCTCCTGAGCACGAGACCAAAAAAAATTCGCGGCGCTCTCAAATACTTACAATATTGTAAAATATATGACTTGTTTAGAGGTACCCAGTTATGATTTGATGTCATGTAGACTGATGAGTTGTCATAAAACGTTGATACTTGTTAATTAAGTTATTAAAGTATAATTGCCTATAAATTTGTTTATTCAACATTAATTGTTGAATGTTACATTGTGGCAGGTTATAAACAACCTAATTCAAGTATGGCAGAAGCCTATTTTGATCGACCAGATGAGCTGGTATTTGATGAATATGTTGGAGAACGTTGGGCAGAATGGAAGCAAGAATTCAAGACATATTTGCGTGCTAGCGAAAATGACATTGAACATGTAAAAGAAAATGTGAAAGTGGCAATATTTCTCAACTGTATTGGCAAAGAAGGGAGGAAAGTTTTCAATTCATTGAACTTAGACTATGAAAAGTCGACACTGAATGATATTTTTCAAAAATTTCACACTCATTGTGTCCCTAAAAAAAATGTGTGAATGGAACGTTTCAAATTCCTAAGTATAAGAAAAAAATCGGATCAGCAGTTTGATCAGTATGTGACGGAACTCAATCTAGCTGCGAAAATGTGCGAATATGGTGATCTCCAAGATAGCATTATAAGAGATCAAATAATATATGGTATTAATGAGAAGGAAATAAGACAATTTTTGCTGAGGAACAATCCGGACCTGGAAAAAACTATTGAATACTGTCGATCATGTGAACTGAGCAAGAGACATCTGCAAGAACTAGAAGAAAAAGATGTACCTGCTAAATTGGATGTTTTGTCATTAAATAAAAAGAAAACTAGTTCCACTAATGCATTCCTTTGTAAAAAGTGCTGTTACACTCATAATTATGGAGCATAATAATAATAATATCAGATACTCCCGTATTACGATTTTTCGACCATAAAATTCCAATTCAAATTCAGACAGATGCGTCTAAAGGTGGATTTGGATCTATGTTGTTATAAAATCAACAACCTGTAGCATTCGCATCAAGAACTATGACCAGTTGTGAATCACATTATTCTCAAATTGAGAAAGAGTTAATGGCTGTAGTTTTTGCTACTGAAAAATTTCACTATTATATTTACGGTAGAACTTGTTTGATTTAAAGCAACCATAAGCCTTTAGAATCAATATTCAAACTGGATCTTTGTAAAATTCCATCAAGATTGCAGAGAATGCGACTGAGATTGTTTCGATATAATATAACAGTTCAATATTTATCTGGAAAGGATATAGTCATCGCAGATTATCTATCAAGGAATTACCCGAACAAAAAAGTATTAGACGATCCGGAACTACATCAAATAATCGACACTATCTCCAAGAACCTGCCTATGACTGACAATAAGAAGAAAATGTTTCAAAATGCCACCAGAAATGATGAAACCCTGGAATTGTTGATGAACTTTTGCAAGTATGGTTGGCCAGAGATGAATAGGAATTTTAAAGGTGAAACCAATTTATATCGATGTTACAAGCAATTTTTATCAACTCATGAAGATTTGCTATTTTTCAATGATAGATTAGTTGTTTCTTCATTACTCAACTTGTTACATCAAGGTCATTTAGGAATTGAGAAATGTAAATTTAGAGAGCAAGGCAAGCATTTTTCTGCCAAATATGTCAAAGGAAATCGAAAATTTCATAAGCAGATGTGAAGTATGTTGTAAATTCAGATTCTGCAATGTAAGAGAACCATTGATACCTTATCCTTTGCCAGAAAGACCATGGCAGAGAATCTCATCAGATATTTTTTATTTCCAAAGAAAAGAATACTTAGTAGTTTATGATGCATATTCGAAATGGTTGAAGCTTCATTTGTTAAAAGAAAAATCTGCGAAAGGAGTTATAGAGATCCTGAAAGTAATTTTTTCCCAATTTCGATATCAAGAAATATTTGTATCGGATAATATGCCCTATAACAGCATCGAATTTAATAATTTTGCAAAAATGATTGACATGAAATGTATAACATCAAGTCCTCGATACCAAAAATCTAATGGATTATCTGAGAAAGCAGTCTCAATTGCCAAAAATATTTTGAGAAAAAATTCAGACACAAACTCAGCTGTACTTCAGGACAGAAATACTCCTATAGTGTCTATTGGATATTCTCTTGCGCAATTACTGCAATCTCGTATGTTGAGAGATTCTTTGTCAATTTCAAGTCACTCTTTAGAACCTCAGTCATAGAAAAGAAATCAGTAATAAGTAAATTACAAAAGAATCAAGAACGCCAAAAGAAATATTACGATGGAGGAACGTGTTTACTGAATAAATTGGAAATAGGATATCGAGTCTGGATAAGGAAAGAAAATATATGGATCCGAGGGAAGATAATGGACATTGATGGAACTCCTAGATCATATATTGTGGAAGAGGAGGATGGGGGCCAAATGATAAGAAGAAATCGTATAGATTTGCGAAAAGTGAGAGATGTGACTAATGAAGGTTTCATAGAGGATGAAGAAATTGATAAACCAATAATACATTCATCAGATGATTCCAACATCATTAACAAAAATTATGAGAAAGGCAATGGAAATCTTGAAGAAGAAACTTTGCAAGATATACGAAGGTCTGGGAGAACAAGAATGCCTTCGAAATGGATGAATGAAACATAAAAGAAGAAGATCAGTGAAGTGATGTAAAATATATGACTTGTTTAGAGGTTCCAGTATATGATTTGATGTCATGTAGACTGATAAGTTGACATAAAACGTTGATACTTGTTAATCAAGTTATTAAAGTATAATTGCCTATAAATAGGTCTATTCAACATTAATTGTTGAATGTTACAAATATACTATACAATACAATAACCTAACCTTTCGAGTTAAAAACTGAGGCTTAGTGATTTTTATTGTTGTGGTAAGTAAACACACTGACTGTTCAGTTTCGACCAAAACTTCCAACACGTGCATTCTTATCGCACAATTCACACTGAAGGATCGTCCTCGATCGTCCTAGGTCGGTTTTCAGAGACCATGTTTGAAAGTAATGGAAATGGTGAATAACGTTGACGATATTTTTAACGGAAGTGATACAGCGTAGGGCTGATTGTTACGTTTCTATAGCTTTTGATATTACGTTGGATATTTGCTATTATTTTCATTTCATGTAATAACACGCCATCTTTTATATTTTCGTCATAGATATTATAAACAGTTCTTATACTTACATTATGTAGGTAACATATATAATTATACATAGTTCATTACTATTGCACCCATTTTGGAACAACCAAATAACTAAACTTTCACAGGGAATATTATAGCTCCGCAAAACAAAACAACCCCTCCTTGATAATATTTTCTCCTTTATCTTGAACACAATGAGAATGTATAAGCAGAAATGTAGTCACTCGAACGATATAAAATGAGTTGGTATTCATGAAACAATGATAAGGCTAGCTAGCGCCAGAAACTCCTGAAAATGTACAACGAATTAATAACGAAAAGCTTTAATTAGTTCCTCACAAAACAAGTTAGGCTTTCTTTCGGCGATAAAATGAAGACGGTTGTAAAAGCCGGGACATTTTGACTCGAGTATTTTGCATTTTTATGATTTTTAATATTTTGCACTTCTTGGATATTGTCAAAGGAAGCATTTTTCACTTTCAGGGTTAGCTTGTTGTGTTGGAAGTAGAAACAGTTTCTTTTCTTCTTTTTTCGCAAGCATACCCTTGTTTATCGGCCTCCGTCTTAAAATTAAAAGGATGGTGAACGCACATAGTTTTGTCTTCTGAAAACGAATACGAAGAAAATTTGAAGGGGTCTCAATAACTTTTTGAGTTATGCCGTTCTTAATCTTAAAAATCTACTATTATCAAACCCGAAGTTTTCGATTAAAAGTCATCCAAAATGTCTCCTTGTCCTTTTCCAAAAACCACCGTTTTACACAACAATTTTACTTCCAAATATCCACAAACATAACCTCATTCATTTTAGAGCTGAAATTAGAATAGCTAACGATTCGCGTGAAGTATTTGAACCACTAGATAAACATCCATGCAAACCACACACCACGAGGCATAAACAACTACAGAAACCTACTAAAGAACAGCAAACAGTATTCGACACTGTTGGGGGGAATCAAAAGCTCCTTAATAAACATTCAGAAGTGAGAGCAGATGTTGATATCATACTGGAAAAGATACTGAAGGCTCGTCCGAAAGATAAATTAGCGACACAGAAAACTTAGACAAAATCGAAGAAGAAATCAAGAGGTTTTCTGCAAACCTTAGCTCTACAGATTTCTTCGATGACTTATCCTTAACGATTAGAAAGTTCATCATCAATCTAGAGTTATGAGTTGTGCATTCTGAAGGATCAGCCTTCTTTATTCGATTATCTACAGATGAAACCAACGAAAGAAACAGATTTCGAAGTTAAAACCATATGTGCCGAAATTGTGCGAAATATCACAGAATACGTGTGGCGAGATGATATTCTCTAACAATCTAAACTATTATCCGGTAATCAATCGCAATAATATGACTCTGACCCCATGCTAGCATTTCCCTTTGAGAACAACTATACACCATTTCATTCTTCCTACAACTATGCCGCACTGTACATGGGGGATGAAGCAGAGGATGGGTTTTATGTTATTAAACACGATGCTCTCAGATCAAAATACAGCATAGAAATGTATTCGTGTTCTTGTTTTTGATCTGTTGGAAGATGCAATTCAACATCCTAGATATGCATTCGTAAAAAGTTGTAATTGTTATGCTAATGTATTTTCATTGATTGTATTGTCAATGTTTGATACGTGTATATGTTACTTTGAAAAAAGTTTTCAAGAACATAATCCTGCAATTACAACATATTCTTTAATGTTCATCCATTTTCCTGGTTCGCACAAGTCTCTCGAAGTCTTCTGAAGATTGCTCGTAAGGGTGCAGCCTGAGGCGAAAATAACAATTGATTTAGTTTTTCATCTATTTATAGTCAAGTCTCTAGAACTACTGCAGCCAGGTCAGGTTTGGTGTGCTCACCCCGATATACATGTACAGAGTCGTTCAAATAATCAAATTTGACACTGCTTGAGAATCTCAGAGAGACCGTTGATTCGTATAGAGTTACGCGATTAAGAATACATACTTAGATCGAAGATTTCTATTATATTTTTTACTGACTTCGATGTTTAAAATTCCGAATTATTCGGCGTATGGAGCTAGTATCAAAGCCTATCCAAAACATATAAGCATTCCCGATTGCAGTGAATCCGGAAATCGTTGCGATAGATGAGACAGGACTGAGCCTGTAAAATCATCAGTTTATATTCCCCTTATTACCCTCGTAAACTGGTAATCAAATCTTTACCAACATTATCTCCAACACCCGTTACAGAATTATGTTTGACAATAATGCTAGCGACAGTCGTTAGTAACGACATTCCTTCTTGTCTATTAGTCATTTTAGATTCCAGTAATCTTTTTGATGAATCATCGAAATCAAAAATTCACATTTACCGAGTACTGAACGGAAGAGCTGAAATTAAAATGGCTGACGATTCGCGTGAAGTAGTTGAACCTCTAGATTTCCATCCATGCAACACACCACGAGGCATGACATATTATAAACTAGAGGAACTCACTCAAGAACAGCAGAAACAGTTATTCGTGCAGAAGCTGGACATTGTGAGGGAAAATCAGAAGTACCTCAATAAACATCCAGAAGTGAGAGCAGTTGTTGACATCGTACTGAGAGCGGTGCTGAAAGCTCGCCCGAAGATAAAGTTGCGACACTTCCTGGCCAAATATTTTGCAGAGAACTTCGACGAAATCGAAGAAATAATCAAAAGATTTTCCGCACACTCCAGCTCTGCAGATTTTTTCGTTGACGATATCCTAAACGGAGATCTTAACCGATCGGAAAGTTCATCGTTAATTTCTAGTTTACAATCCGATGAACCATCTTTCTTATGCATTCTGAAGGATCAGCATTCTTTATTCGATTATCTACAAATGAAACCAACGAAAGAAACAGATTTCGAAGTTAAAACCATATGTGCCCAAATTGTGCGAGATATAATAGAATACGTGTGTCGAGATGATATTGTCCAGCAATTCAAACTCTTTTCTGGTCTTCAATCGCAACAGTATGACTCTGACCCTATGCTAGCATTTCCTTTTGAGGAGAACAATCACACGCCATCTTTTTCTTCCTACGACGACACCGCTCTGTACATGGGGGATGAAGCAGAGAATGGGTATTAATAATTCAAAATCAAAATACAGCACAGAAGAGTATTCTTGTTTTTCAATGTTAATCCATTTATTTTTCATGGTCCGTTTACAGCCGTATATCCAGAACCGCTGCAGCTAGATAAGGCTTGGTAGAATGCTCACTTCGATATAAATGTACCGAATCATTCAAATTGGATACTGCTACAGAATTTTGAGACTGGTAAAATTACAGAAACAGTTGAGTAGGTTCGGGTAGGGTTACACAATCAAGAATAGATCGGATATACTCAAAAAAAAAATTAAATGACTCAAGTTAATGGTAAGATTTCTATTACATTTTCTGCTGACTTCGGCTTTTAAAATTCAGGAAATTGGTAAGAGTCATTTTCGTTTATCCCTATAAACTATCGTAAATCGTTACACAGTACTCCTTTGTTTGTTTGTTTGTTTGTTTGTTTGTTTGTTTGTTTGTTTGTTTGTTTGTTTGTTTGTTTGTTTGTTTGTTTGTTTGTTTGTTTGTTTGTTTGTTTGTTTGTTTGTTTGTTTGTTTGTTTGTTTGTTTGTTTGTTTGTTTGTTTGTTTGTTTGTTTGTTTGTTTGTTTGTTTGTTTGTTTGTTTGTTTGTTTGTTTGTTTGTTTGTTTGTTTGTTTGTTTGTTTGTTTGTTTGTTTGTTTGTTTGTTTGTTTGTTTGTTTGTTTGTTTGTTTGTTTGTTTGTTTGTTTGTTTGTTTGTTTGTTTGTTTGTTTGTTTGTTTGTTTGTTTGTTTGTTTGTTTGTTTGTTTGTTTGTTTGTTTGTTTGTTTGTTTGTTTGTTTGTTTGTTTGTTTGTTTGTTTGTTTGTTTGTTTGTTTGTTTGTTTGTTTGTTTGTTTGTTTGTTTGTTTGTTTGTTTGTTTGTTTGTTTGTTTGTTTGTTTGTTTGTTTGTTTGTTTGTTTGTTTGTTTGTTTGTTTGTTTGTTTGTTTGTTTGTTTGTTTGTTTGTTTGTTTGTTTGTTTGTTTGTTTGTTTGTTTGTTTGTTTGTTTGTTTGTTTGTTTGTTTGTTTGTTTGTTTGTTTGTTTGTTTGTTTGTTTGTTTGTTTGTTTGTTTGTTTGTTTGTTTGTTTGTTTGTTTGTTTGTTTGTTTGTTTGTTTGTTTGTTTGTTTGTTTGTTTGTTTGTTTGTTTGTTTGTTTGTTTGTTTGTTTGTTTGTTTGTTTGTTTGTTTGTTTGTTTGTTTGTTTGTTTGTTTGTATTTCGTGGCTTGACTGGAATGAAACTTGCAGAGTAATACTTCTGGTATGGAGCTTGTACCAAAGCCAACCCATAACACACAGGGGTACAAAAAGCATTCGTTGCGATAGATGGTACTTTATTCAAGAACAATAAAAAAACATGTACTTATAACAGAATGATCCTGGACGGAGCCTGTAAAATCATGACTTGATATTTCCCTCACTACACTGATATTTATACAGATTCGGCCATTTTAGAACGGAACATAGGGAACTCAACACAAATGGCCACGAAACAGAAGATATCCAGATTCCAGAGTTAGGTGCAATTGGAGGTAAGAAATTTCACGAGCCCCCTAGGTTTCCGGAAAAATTCCACAGCTGATTTAAGAGCATGAAAGAGTAGGGGATATCTGGGACCTACAACTTACATGAGAGTAGATTTCGAACTACTCTTGTGACAGACAGGGAGATTAATTCATGTCGCCTGGAATTTTGAAGTAAAATTCCCAAATGTAGCTCGGAATTTAAGGAAGAGAACATTAATTTTTAAATTAGGTGTTTCCTCCAGAGCTTCGTAGATATCTGATAATTTCAAGACTTCGTTTAATGTAATTCAAGGATTCTATTTGCTATTCGACTATAGGTATGCCAAAAACAATAATATTAGGGCGGGTTGTAACAAGTTCATCAACAGTTCAACTGAACCGAGTTTGATTGCTAAGGAACGAGAAATTTCGTTGATTAATCCTCAGCAACTGACGGGAGTACTGTTAGTGAACTTATTTTGTACCACCCGCACTTACTCTTACTCTGATATAATTTCACTCATCTAGGTTCATCTGAAAGTGTTTTGTTAACTGCTTCTTACTCCGAGATCTCATTTTGAACACTGTTCAGGACTCTCCTGATTCCATTAAAGGATTCCTGAGACTCCACTGCCCTTTCATCCAATTTTTTTATGTTTTTTAGAATATCACCCCAAGCAACTTTTTTCTGTGTCGGTAATTGCAATCATGGCAAGCTCTTCAAAACTGACTTTGCTGTATAATCTACCACGTGTCTAATGTGAATAGATACAATTTGAACGATCGCCATGCGACCGTGTGAGATGCCTATTTTTTTAAACCAATAAGAAATAACAGTCGAAAATATTTCATTAAGTGGTTATATTAGTTGTAGATTTGTTATTAGGAAACGACCACCATAATTTAACTGCTAGAATGCACGCAAGTCGACTTTTTACTTAATTTCCCACTATTTCCAGCATTTAAACGTATAACTATAATCAGACGTGTTAACACATGGTAAAATATTCTACGACTGAAAATAACTATTCTAGAGAAGTCCAAAACATAGCATTTCGTTTAAAGAACGTGCCCTAAAAGGCTAATTCTCTGTTCTAATTATCTGGAAAATAAGACCAGGTTGTTAGAATCACCGCTTTTCAGTCATTCTGGCTGCCGGTCGTGTAGGTTCAAAGCCCAGAGACTGCAGTAAATTTTTTTTATGGCCTGAGAAAGTGCTAGGAATCGCACATTAAAAGGTAAGACCTCGTTAATCCTTGGCTCGCACAAGTTTAGACTTCTGAGGACTGTCATTCGTAGGTGGGCGACAGCTGGTTCACGGAAAACATTATTTTAAAAGAAACACACAAACAACAACAAAACCAAAACGAACAACAATTTCAACAATGAAGTGGTGGGAAAACTGAACTCTTCGAGAATTGATGAAAGAGTCAAGAATGGCAAGGAACAGATCATATTTTTTTCTGCGGTGTTCCAGAAAGTAAGCGAATATATGAGTATATCGTAGACGATAAGAATGAATATCATGATATGCTATCATGAATGGAATCTAAAACCGTTATTTTTTGTTCAAATGCCAGAATCCATATAAATGGAGCACTGCAAGTGCGAACTACGAATGCTTCATAGAAAAATGTTCATTTCCACTGTCAGATTTGTGCTATATGTTTCGATGACATGTATGCAGCTTCAGGTCATTATTGACGGTTTGGTCAGTCGCAAAATATTTTTTTGTTTCCAAAGTAATACAAAAAAGAAAACATAAGAACATAAAATTATTTTTCTATTTTTGGAAATGGTTCGGTCCTTGAAAAACCACCTACTCATCAGTAAGTTACAAGCAAGCAGTTCTCATTTTGTTCATGGAAAAAGTTCTAATTGTCACAAATACTAATGCACTTATAATATAATAATAATAAATATTTAAAGACGGTCCTGCAATAGCGTAAAACGAAAAAAATTACTCTGTATGTTATTATCGAAGGAATTCCCTGACTTTTCCGAAAGAATATTATTTTTGTATGCGTTAAAAATTAATATTTGTGATTTATTGTATCCGGCTAAGCAAAACCTATATATGAATATGATATTCATTCATTATATTATCTTAAAATAAGTAGAACGTAGACCCAGATCTGAGATCAGCAGTGTTGGTAAATGGTATTTCCTATATTAGCAACTTGCTGGGAGTTCTCATGAGAACTGATAAGTCGTCAGAATCCCGTTTCCATATTTGGAGCAGGGGCTGTCTTGAGCGATACTGAAAAGGGTGCCATTACACCCCGGACAGCATGCATACAGGGCGGGCAGATCAACAGAAACCGCTCTGTACGTGCTTACCGAAAGCATCCCGAGATCACTCGAGCATAAAGAAATGGCCCTATGCGCCTTCTTAGACATAGAGGGGGCAGTCGGCAACACCTCTCACGAAGCAATAAATAGGGCCCTAACGAACAAGGAAGTGGACAGAACCACATCCAGAGGGATGTGCCAAATGCTGGCTACAAGAACTGCTGAAACGAAAGTGGGCGATATCTGCTTTCGGATCAGCACAAGTAGGGGATGCCCACAAGGAGGGGTACTATCGCCTTTGATGTGGAGTCTCGTAGTAGACGAACTGCTCGGAACACTAACCAGGAACGGAGTCACTTGCCTTGGATATGCTGACGACATAGTCATTATGGCCAAAGGCAAATTCGAAGGAACCCTCTGTGATCTCATAGAAAGTGAGCTAGAGACTACCAGAAGATGGTGCCTTTCTGTGGGGTTGAGAATTAACTCATCAAAAACCACAGTGGTATCATTCACTAGAAGAACAAAGTTTCAGCACCTAAGGGCTGTTCGCCTCGACGGAGCAGACTTAGAATGGAAGCAAGAGGTGAAGTGCCTAGGGCTTACCCTAGACTCAAAACTACTCTGGAACAGACATGTAGAAAAGATCGTGAACAAGGCAAAATCATCAGTGATGGTGTGGGGAAAAACGTGCGATGGATGTACACCATGATAGCGAGACCTATGATCACCTACGGAGCAGTAGTGTGGCAAGGCAGAACCGAACTTGCCATAACAAAGAAAATCCTGGAGAAAGTGAAATATCTTTGTATTACAGGAGCAATGAGAACTACTCCAACAGCAGCAATAGAGGTAATTCTGGACCTCACTCCTCTCCATATCATGGTGGGGAGAACTGCTTGGGGACCAAACCTCAGGTTGACTAAAGTCGGACTCAAAGGGACAGCACATAACGTAAGGGGCTCAAACCCCCCGGAAGTGCACACCTTGCCGATCTCCAAACTGACGAAATTACCAGGAAATTTTGTCGAACGGAATTAAATACCAAGAGTAAATGGAGCATATAATCCATTCGAGCACTGGGAAATAATACCATAACATGGTACACGGACGGGTCCAAAACTTCCGACGGAACTTGAGCAGGAGTGTTTGGTCCTCGCGCCAAATACTCCGAACCCATGGGCCAGTTCCCCAGTATTTTTCATGTGGAAATTTACGCCATAGAAAGGTGCATTCAATTCAACCTCGAAAGGAAATACCGGAACAAGGAAATCGCAATTCTCTCTGATAGTCAAGCAACCATCAAATCATTGAGCTCATATAACATCAACTCAAAGATGGTTGAATGCCTAGACAAACTTAATGATCTAGGCAGGAACGAACAACAATATGATCCTCCTCTGGGTGCCGGGGCACGTCGGAGTGGAGGGCAATGAACAAGTAGACACCCTGGCATGAAAAGGGGCATCAACGCCACTGATCGGGCCAGAACCATTCTGCGCACTTGGAAAATCTTACTTCCAAGAATAACTCTATAAAACTGAAGAAGCAATGAGAGCAACATACTGGCGAAGACTTCCAGGGCTCAGGCAGGCCAAAGGTCTCCTCGGAAACTTCAACCGAGCAAGATCGAAGACACTGCTTAACCTCAGCAATACTAGTCTAAAGACAATTACGGGATTTCTGACGGGGCACTGCGGACTCAAAGAACATCTAAGGAAGCTAGGCTTAGAGGAGGACAGCACCTGCAGATTCTGTGGAGAACATCCAGAAACACCACACCATATATTGATGGAGTACTATGGTGTACATCACAAAAGATTGAATATACTGGGATCACACCAGCTGACTGTGGGAGAAATACCACGAACAGACTCCCTCAAAATCCTTAAATTCCTCAAGGATTTGGGGCTGTTGGGGCTGCTGTAAACGAGAACATCTTGAAATAGCAGAAGAAGATGGGGTACAATACATCTAATTAGGTCGCAGCCCATCAGTCACCATCCATACTTACCATTACCATTGAGCAATTGAAATGAGAGGAACGACAACTTTCAAGAAAGAGACGAGAGGAAATTTAAAAAAGATAATTTTACTAATGACAGAAAAAGTTTTTGGAACTTTGAAAGACCTTGGTTATTTTGGTGTTGATACTAGGTACATTAACATCAATTTTACCAAGTATGTTACTACAATCAATAAGATTATTCATCATTTTAAATGGATATGTTAATGCCTAATTTACTACCTATATATATATAATTCATCATTACTAATTCCGCGATCAGGATAAATTCGATGTATTTGAACACTAAAAATTTCAGAAAGCTCCTCTCCTATATTTTAGATGTTGACTTTGTGACATACATACAAATGATTCCACACTATACTGGCATACTCTTAGTTAGTTCTCACATATGTGTAACATGAAGATTTCAGAGTTTTAATACTTAGAAAATTTTCTAGTTTCTCACCAGATATCCATATAACTTATATGTCTCTGATATGTTTTTAGTAATATTTTGTGTGAATGTCAGTTTAGTATCATATATTACTCCTAAATCGTTCAATGTGTTACTTCTTTAAATTATAGAAGTCTGTATATTGTACGAAAATTGATAAAGTAAAATTACATTTCTTAACGTTCAGATGGAGTTCATTGTCTTCACACCATTCTAAAACATCTTCTAACCGGGACTGAATACTAATAGTAATTTATTGTGTTAAAGTAGGAAACATTTTTCTAATCATCTGCAAAGCACAATTTTTTACAATTAAGGTTATCAAATAATAATAATAGCCGTCCTCTACCCGCACAGGCTATGCCTTTGGGTACACTCTGTGAGTGTTTATGAGGGAGTATTATTATTATTAATAAGGTCATTGATAAATATTGAGATTAAGACTGGTCCTAAATTTGACCCTTGAGGGATTCCAAAGTAACTAAATAATTTTCTGAGTTATGCCACAAATTGCTTTCTGTCTAACAGATAAGACTTCATAAGTTTGGTCTCGGAATCCGTAAATTGTTGTTGTTTTTTTTAAATTGTTTTTTCCGTTAACCAGCCGTCATCCCCCTACGAACGACAGCCCTCAGAATTCAAAACTTGAAATAAGATATTTTTGATTTATTGTGTCTGGGTCACTCATTATTCAAACTGTCGAGTTTTTAGGCATTCAATTCAATTTAGTAAATTTTCATCGACATGAGTTTGGACCTTAAAACTATAGAACTTGCGGCAAACGAAAGAATTCAAACCTATTATGTCTATATTTAATGATAAATTAGTTCTTGTTTGAATAAAATGAAATTTTAAAACAAAAAAAAATATTTTTCAACTTTATCCATAAAGTACCATTTGACCGCACTGATGCGGTGAAGTATCTCATAACAAATCCATATCAGTATCTTAATGCCTGAGTATACATTTGGTAGTAGTAGGCAAAGGTGATTTTTCAGGATGGTTTTGTATTCCATTTTCGCAAGTTAATTGGGTTTTGATTCCTTGCGTCATGTTTGCCTGTGTTTGTTTTTTGTTATTCCTCATTTTATGATTTCATAATCATCCACAAAACAGAAATTCATTGAATGGACCTGTGATTCGTGTCTTCGATTTATAGATTAGATCTACTCAAACTTAAATGCCAGCTGCGAGGCAAATTCGTGAAGGAGTTCAACAATATTATAAATGTAGGTCAAATTCAGTAATACTTCCTGTATCTCCATAGTTAGGAGATTCCTACGATATTTAATATTCGGTTTGGGAACGTTCCCATTACCATGAAATAACCTATAAGTTATTCGAGTAATCAATAAAAAATTATTACTTTCTCTGTTATATAGGGTGTTAGGTAAACATGTGGCAAAAATTCAAGGGGTTATTCCTTGACCTATTCTAAGAATATTTCGTCCCATGTATATACAGTGTGCATGTCATCTGAACAACTAAAACTCTCAAAATTCAATATTTAGCTTTTCGATCTGCCACCAAACCAAATATAGATCAGTTCACGAATATATACAGTTAAGTACTTATTATACAAACTTTTAAGTGTAAATCTTTGAATAATTTCAAGATAAAAAGTTCTTGTGAACATGTGTCCGCAAATGTTTCATTTCGGAGATACAGGGTGTTGAAGTTGTAATTTTATTTTCAATTATTTTTATTGACTTTATCAAAAAGTAATTAAACTTAGTGAACGGGTTTTTTTAAGATGGGAAATCTTAATTTGGTATTGATTTTTTTGTAAAGCATAGAGGGCTGCGTACGCTCTCACTAATTATTTTAATTTGCTCTTACTTTTTTAACAGTGAACTCTTGGAATTATTATTATTATTATTTTATTCCTACACATACTCTTAGCAGAAAAGGTATACTTGCAACCGATTTTGAAAGATTTGCAAATTTCTGCATCGATTTGGTTACTTAGACGCGAGATGAAATTGCTCAAACTTGATAAAAACTGAGAATCAGTCTCATAGATTTCGCTGAAATAAATATTTTTTTTCTATCAAGATGCATCAAAAAGTCGATCGTTCTCCAACTACAGGATGGTGAATTATCAACAAATATCGGGTTTTCAACATCTTGAGAATGAATTATTTCTCGAAACATTTTGTAGAAAAAAAATCTTCAGTGAGATTCATAACATACTCAGTTTTTGTAAAGTTCTGAGCAACTTGTATGACGTCTAAGTGAACCCATAACCTGCATCGATGTAGAAATTAGCGTTGAAAAGGTGTAGGAATAAGATCTGCATATAAAAAATTCCAATAGTTTACTGCCAACAAAGTTAGTGCAAATTGAAATGAATAATGATAGCGTACGCAGCCCCCTGTAGAATTTACGATATTATTAATACCAAATTTTAATTTTTCACCTCAAAAAACCCCGTTCACTAAATTTTGATAAAAAATGTATTTTTTGCGAAAGTTAATAAAAATAATTGAAAATGAAATTTCTTCTTTTACTTTCATGCTTTTTGCACTCATATCAGAATAGAATAACTTTCGACAAATGAAGCACCTTGTATATCTTGGAGTTAAGAGACACCCATATATTAATTAGTTGTAATTATTTTCCCTCAAATCAATCCATGAGTACAGGTTGATATTGTGGCTCTGTCTATGAATCACCCTGTAAAAAAATATGTACTATGCGATATTCTTTCCCCAAAATACTAAATTGGGGGTACTTTGCGAAAATATGCTTTCCTAAAGTCACAGTAGAAAAGGTTATATTTTGCAAAACATCCCGTAAATATGGATATCTTCAGTCATACGTATTCACCATCATATTACTGAAACATTGACACTTTTGATTACTAGGTCAAGTACAACAACATACCAAATTAGACCAGTCTCCACTTTATATAAAAAAAAATTGAAGAGCCTCTGTTGGCGATTCCTATGAATCGATAATAAATAGGGTGTCCCAATTGAAATAAAGAAAATTTTGCATATTTTTATTCACATTGTGTTGTGTGACAAATTGTTTGTTGCACCCTGTATATCACAGGTCGATTGTCGATAAATCATTTGAGATTCACTAACGTACAATATTCGACCAGAAATGAATTTAAATGAGACTTGGCATACCTTTATAATTTCAAATATAATGAGTGAGGAATATTTTCGGAAAAAAGATTTCCATAAAGTACCTTTTATTTCTCATGTAGAAACCAAAAGGCTGATGAAAATACAAGTTAACATTAAAAAAAACAAAATTGGGACCCATCCAGGAAAAACTGAACACTCTGTGTAAATGTCATCATTTTCATTTTGTAGAGCTCAGAAAATGGTGTCATTTTGCTGATGAAATCATTCATCTATCTATTACCATAATGGAGATATGGAAGACCACGCCCTTGTTGTATATCTGCCATGTGCAAATATCTGATTCTGATTTATGATAATATTTCTTTGTAAATTCATTTGTACCTAGAAATTGTTAACAGTTATTTAAATTGTATTGAAAAATTGACGTATTTCCTTCTACTTAAATTTCAACCAACAGTTAACCAAACTGCCATTCATTCTACTGAAAGAAGCATCTTATTTTCCTGCTATGTTTCAGGTTTGTCTTGCAATGATATTAACACAAACTTTTCTGTACAGGCATATTCGAATCTCGTTAGGGTGAAGGGTTTCTTCCATTAAATTTTACAAAAACTTCAACGAGGAAATTGATAGAAAATTAATTCTTCTAACAAAAAATTACTAATCAACCCAAGGACGTCTGACATTAAATCAATAAAATATTTCAGATTCAAACAAGTAATTACATTCAAAAACATTCGCGAATGAATCCCCGTTCCCAGCAATAAACCCTTGAGAAGCGATGAAAATCTAGTTTCATTTTGAGCTGTTTATACGTCCTTACATCTTCCTTGAGTGAATTCAAATTAAAGTTAATTGCGATGTTTGTCACCATTGCCATACAGACTAATGTAACTAATTTAAATGATACAAGTTAACGATGAATAATTAATTCTACGAAACATACTCATTGGAGATCTTTCCTATTTCAATTAATCATTGAGCAAAGCATGTAGGTACTTGTATTGGATGTAATTTCGAATGTATTTATTCCATGGATGCTGAAGAGTCCAGTATTTTTGCTTTGGTTTAAATATTTGACATCGTTCCACCAGGGCCGTAACTAGGGTGGGGCAAGGGAGGCTTTTGCCGCAGGCGCCAGCCCGCAGGGGCGCAAAACATCGAACAGTTTCAATGAATACGTAGAATGGCGGTAGGTAATATTTTTTTTTAAATCCGTATTTTTTAATGAATAATGTATTAAAAAAAAACAAGAGAATTGTTTAAAGCCGCTACTGTTGCCCAAACTTGTATTGTGACACTACATTCGATCGTCGGAATCCGACGTTTCCCGATTATGCGTTTGGGTCCGCCCTCTGCCATCCCGTCGTCCGTACTCCGTAACCAATTCATCAGCCAAATCGACAGAGTGTGAATAGAAATCTGCGATCCAACATGGAATTATTTCGCTGCCGATTAGTTGGAATAGAACAACTCATTCATTCCATTCGTTTAAACGGGAATGTAAGTAGAATATTCATTATAGGTACCTAATCATCTGTTCTGTAGAGGCTTACTCAAAAGTTGTTTTATGAATTATATAATTTTAACGGATAACTATTTGGATACCACAGAAATTTTTATATTTGTATAAAAAAATTACTTTTGAGTTTTGATTTGAATAATATTAGCTATCTGACGTTTTACTATTGTTAGGGGGCGCAAATCTCCATGTTCGCCACGGGCGCCATCCTCCTAGTTACGGCTCTGCGTTCCACAATCAATAAACAAACTTTTTTTGTCGTTTTCAGATAATTTAATTAATAAGTGGCATTGTCAAATCCTACTAATCATAACTTAACAGTATGCGAAACTCCCCTCATAACTGGAAAATTACAATAGGTAGTATAAGTACAGATGAAGTCCATATAATTCAAAGCGGAATGCAATTTTTTAAGATTCCATATATAATGTTAGAAGGGGTTACATTTGAAAAAAAGTATCGAAGATTTATACAGTGTGTCAGCTTAAGTTTGCAGCATTAGGGAAACCTTTTTATTATTGATTTCACGAACAAATGTTATTCTTTATAAAAAGTTCTGCATGATCTAAAACCTGGAATACAACCGTCAGATATGAAATAATTTCAGTCGTGTACGAGGTTTCTTGAAAACTATGAATTCCATGCAAGAAAAAAATACCTTTACTTTTGACAATGTCGAAAATTTTCATAGGACAAAGTTGTTTAGGATTAAAAACTACATTCAGATATCCATGCAGAATATTTTATGAACAATCATTTTAAAATAAAAAAATCATTGCAGTGATTAGTGATAAGTATGTGATTCAAAATCAAAAATTGTTATGAAATAAAATTATTCCGAACTAAAAACTACTATGAGATATTCAATAATATATATCCACACTTTACTTCTGAATGGAATTTACAGTTTTCAAGAAACTTCGTATACGACTGAAAGGAATTTATATCTGATGGTTGTATTTCTTGTTTCAGATCATGCAGATCTTTTTGTAAAGAACCATTTTTTTGCAAAATGAAATTCAATAATCAAAAAGTTTCCCATATGCTGGGAACTTAAGTAGACACACTGTATAATACTGAATTCATTGCAGTTTTATTGAAACAATATTCAATACTCATTAAGCTGAAAACCCGAATTCATGATAAGTATCGGGAAGCTTATCACTTTAGGTTGAAATTAAATGAATAATCTGAAAGAGATCCAACGAAATGTATTTAATGAATTATTCATCATTTGCGGAGGTATCTTGGTAAAGAATTATAAGAATTCTAGAATTCTGAGAAAAGTCAATTGGAAACTGTCCCTTAGCCACTCTGTACTTATATGTATTCTTCAAAGTGGTTGGAATAATTTTCCACTTTTCTTTTTCCTGATAATGACAGAGGTAATATATGTGTAGTTTTGGTTAAATGGAAAAATTGTAAGAATTAATAGGTAAAACTTTCATGTCAACCTCAAATTGTTGCTAGTTTGAAAAAAAAAAACTGGGATAGTCGGGTACCTACATCTGAAATGAGAAATTGATGATGGTGGAAACTACTTAGTATGTTTTATTTTATCCATTCAGATATTTAACGAAGAAAATTCATTGATTCGTTCGTGATAGATCTCGTGAAGCGTATATTCACAACAGTTT
Source organism: Chrysolina americana (assembly GCA_958502065.1). NCBI lineage: Eukaryota > Metazoa > Arthropoda > Insecta > Coleoptera > Chrysomelidae > Chrysolina > Chrysolina americana. Next base: position 74,258,780 of record OY293412.1, read on the forward strand.
CGTTAGTAAAGTTGAATTGATGTCTATACAGGGCGAACTACCACCACTTATCGAAATTTAAATAGGGTACCGGTCATGTAGAATTTGAGAGCCATATGTAATGATTTGAACAGTTTTTTTGTATAACAACCCTCATAGAATCGCCACTGAATTATGGAATGTAGTGTTGTCTGTGAATTATGAACGAATGAAAGCTAAGTATATTCCATTTATTTGCGACTTTTTATGTTGCGCTCATCCAGGGTGAATTGAATAAGAAATGGAGCCTCGACAGCAGTATGGTGAATTTACATGAAATCACCTTGATATTATTAGGTCAATATTACCTAACCCCAATTTTGAACTAAATGAATTGATCAACCTCTTTTTTCATCTTGAAAAATTATGTTAACTCATTAGATGACAAATAATGGAGGTAGAGAAAAAGGCTAAAACGCGAATTCATACTGCCATATGCCAAGCTGAAAAAGGCATTAAAAACACTAATAGGATGAGTGAGGAGCGTATTTGAAAAAGATTAAAAGAGGATCTTTTGGTACAGCATAAAAAAACATAATTAAATCAGCTGACTCTCATTCAAATTACCGTTTTCGATCTCAGGAAAGGGATCTTAGTTGAAAAATAACCCTATATCAATAAAACCTTTCGAACAAAATTAAAGTGAGTTCTAAAGAATTGAATCCAGATGAAAAATTGAATAGTAAAAAGTAAGAAATAATTCCTAAAATAAAAATACTTTTTTACTATAGTATTGTCGGCAAACGTCTAACAGAAAATACAACAGCCCCATACGGACTATTTATAATTGATTTTCATTTTAGGATTTTTTTAAATCAATATACACCCAGTACCACAAGAAAAATATTCAAATATTTTTAGTTACAATCAGAGTTGGCGAAAGTTTTTCAATAAATTTGAAGTTTATAGTTTAAGAGTCCAAATAAATTTGTGGAGTATAGTCAAGTGTATTTTTATAACAGTTTTATCAACTGACACTTTTTAATGTTTTTTCATATCGTAAACTTGTAAACTATCATATAAATACATTTTACCGCTGTTGAAATAAGACATTTTCGAGTGTTTTCATACATATTAACTAAGGCAGCTGACTGCCATCGCCCCTTACTCCATACGGCTTAAACTTTTTTTTCAACATATTAAATGAATAACAAAACTAAAAACACAAAAATTATTTTACCAAATGCGCTTCTCCCCACGATGCCGTCAGCTGACACTTTAGTTTTTTATGCGAACAAAAACTAACCATGAAAAGATGTCGCGTTGAAATGAAGCATAAACTATGGACGCTTGATCTCGGACTATTACCGCTCAACATACAATTTCAGGCACTGTCAAGAAATCTTTTGGAAAATATCCGTAGTTGCTTGACTATCAGTTCAACCCCACCCACCGTACCCACTACAGCTGACACCTCTTAAGGTATGGTCTGTTTTGGGCGAATTGTCGAGGCGTGTAAACGCGACGTTTAATCGACACGGTAGCTTAAATACGATGGTCTGATTTGAGCGATAAGTCGATACAAGTCGCCACAAGACGATGCGTCTCACGGCAAAATCGGTCGCCAGGTTTAACAGTCGCCAACATGAGCTCCAACAAACTGACATCTAGTGACCCTAAAATATTCTCTTTAAACTTAGGATATGTTCCAAAACTCACCGAAAATGCGGTTTGGTGTTCCGAAAATCACCGCTTGTTCGGTGATCCTGAAAAAGTGGTGACATTTGAAACACGGTTACCTGAAAGCTGGTGAACCAAACTTCAATTTACTAACCAACGCTTCTATTACGGTAGGATTGACAAGTGGCAAGTGGAAAACTGTTTTTGTTGGAGTATTCACTATGGTACTTTTTCTGTTACTTATATATACGTTTCACATTAATTGCTAATTTCTTTAATAGGATCTTGAACTGACTGAAGATATGTGTTTTTGTGGTTATTGTCAGGAAGAATTGGGGACGCTGGCAAATCTGATGGCGGCCTCATGTATTTCTCACCGATGTTTAAAAGCGTATGATAACTTGAATGTTGACATGGAAACACACAAAATTTGGGGAAGTTCTACAAAACCTTTGGCAGGAAGAAATAAAACTGATAGAGAGAACAATGCTGATAGCAGCGGAAGTTTTACCAAGTCTCTCGCTGGTACAAAAGATGAGACTAATATTTGGTCAGACCAGAAGACCAAGCTTCTGATAAACCTTTATACCGAGCATAAAGATAAATGTTTATCTCCAATGAACAACAAAAATAATGTATGGAACATCATTAGTGAAAGATTGAAAGAGTTGGGAATAAATAAATCTTTATCAAAATGTGACGAAAAATGGAGGAATATGAAAAAAACTTACGATAAGGTTCTTAAAGATAAGAAATTAACTGGAAATTCTAATTCCTATTGGAGATATTTTGACGATTTCCATGAAATCATGACCCACATTTCAGTCCACTATGTACAGTGTCCAGTACAGGGTCAATAAAAACCGGTATAGCTTCAAAAATATCTGAAGATACTCCAATAGAATCTAGTTCAGAAGAACAACTTGCCAAGAAACGCAAGATAGAGAAAGCTAGAGAAAGTAAAACCCTCACTTTGTCCCAAATTGAAGATAGAAGACAAAAACGTCGTGAAGAAAAAATGAAAATGAAGGCCAAAATGTTCAGTTGGTTTAAAGAAAATTTTAGGTCAAATAGGCCAAAAGGAAACAACTAAAGTACCTGAGGAACATATATTTAATTTTTTATGAGATATTTGTTTTAGTTTCAGTAAGAAGATAGTTATTGTTTCAAGGATTATTTTTGTTTTCATGTTCTACAGAACATGTTTCAGTTAGTTTTTAGAACATGGTATTTGTCACAGACTATTGTTTATTTGTTTCTTAAAAACTAGTCTGTTATGTCCTCAAGTAGGTTTGAAATAAAAGTATTTTGTTATTTGATTGGGTATTTATTGAATCATCACATTCATTATATTCTCGTTTTCTCACTCCTATTCTCTGTGAAGCTAAATATACTGCCTCATCTATTATAGGATTATTATCGTCATCTATATCTATTTCAACATTATTCACATTAATTATGTCATTTTGGTAAATACAAATATTGTGGAGACTACAACAAGCCATTATATACTTGCAGGTCCATTCCACACATTTCATTTCAAAATATTTTAATCGTCGAAATCTTCTGTTGAGTAAAGCAAAAGCTCTTTCTATTGTGGATCTTGATTTTGAAAGATTATAGTTGAATCTTCTTTGGGCCTCTGTGAGATGACCATTATCTCTGAAAGGCACCATAAAGGTTTGTAGACACGGATATGCTTTATCCCCAAGTAGATGAGAGTCATTTGGAATTTTTTTTTCTCTCATAGAAGTTAAAACAGTGGAATCGTGAGTTGAACCAACTTCTCCCACATAACAATGTGTGAATAACATTCTATGGTCACATACGGCCTGAAACATTCAAGTAAAATAATTAACTCAAATGAACTGTAAACTTTCTTACCTGGAGAATCAATGCTGGAAAGTTTTCCCTTGTTATATAGGAATCGCACGTTAAAAGGTAAAACCTCGTTAATCCTTAGCTCGCACAAGTTTCGACTGAGGGCTGTCGTTCGTAGGGGGTGACAGCTGGTTAACGGAAAAAACAATTTTGAAACTACAACAACAACAATTCCATTTTGTTTGGGTTGACTTATTGGAATATAGCAGCCATCAATAACACCCACTGTTTTGGGAAAACCCATATCATTAAAATGGGTTTAAACCATCTGAGCATATTCTCCACTTGGCCATTTGATATAACTTGGTGCCAGCTCTAGAATTGCCATTGTCACTTTCCTCACTGCTCGCAAACCAGTGGCTCTACCTACATTAAAGCTGCGAGATATTGATCTGAAAATAAACTGAATTCGGCAAGTTTCTCAGCATACAGTTTGACGAAAATACGATATGGGGAATGATTTTCTCAAGATACAAATGAATGAATGATACCTGTAACTTTCTGGAGTTGACAAATAGGTGAGAGCAAGTAAAAGCTGTTCTTTCGCTGAAAGTCGGTGTCTGCCAGTTATATTATCACCCGATATTTTATTTTCTAGAACAGAGAGCAGATGGTTCACTGTGGATCTGCACATTCTAAAATGTTCTCTGAACTCTCCCTCCGTATAGGAATCTACCACCTCTTCCACAAAATTTCTAATTTTTTGCTTGAGAACAAGGGGTCCTCTATGATTTTCGTCGTCTTCTGAGGACTCATCGGATGTCAATAGTAATTCTTGAAAAAAAAATCCACATACTCACCACATTATTCATTTTAGGAAATTTTTTAATTTCAAATTGCTATATATCATTTCCATTTATTTATTCTTCTTGTAGCATAATTCTTGTCGTTGAGACTTGGGTTTTTTTGTTGATATTAATGATATTGCCATTTTTTGTTATGACGGTCACGGACGGTCACCAATTCACCATAGTGTTCCGAAAATAACCAGCACTAATAAATTTTTCTAATAACCACTGTCAAATTTCTGGTTATTAGCGGTTAACAACTGGTTACTTTTGGAACATATCCTAAGTTTCATCATCGATCAAATGTCTCATTATCAGCGTGCGAAAACACCCTTCATTTCTTCTTTGAACAAAAATGTTATGAACCTTTCTACGCCTTTTAGGTATTAAAAATGACAGCAAAATATCATCATCTGCTTCTTCCATAAGCATCGATAGTCATTTATCGTTCTAACAGCACTAACATTTGGTGGTTATATTAAATTTGTGGAGATGATTTTTGAGTTTTTCTTCATCGTGAATAAGCAACTGGGTTGTAATCATAAGTTCACTGGTAGACATTTTTGTTGACCGCAATCAAGAAAGACTGACTGCCGACTAGTCGATTACTTGAAAACGTGTTCAACAGACCACCTCCTGCGATTGGACGTGAGCGATTAAACGTCGCGTTTACACGCCTCGACAATTCGCCGAAAACAGACCGCACCTTTATCTTTAAATGACAAATGTATTTTTATTTCAAAAGTTTTTCCTATATTATTTGAGAGCGTATGTCGAATATTAGTAGGCCATCTAATCACGTTTCTCATAGCCAATAGCATTAACATATAGTCAAGAATAATAAATATTATATTATTATTATTATTGAAATGTGAAAACTCTAAACTTGAGTGCAGATTTGCATGTGAGGATTAGTACTTTAATCCCCAAATCAACCGCTGAAACGTCGCTTTCATCTCTCAGGAGACATAATCCAGACAAAAAAATCATCAAAATCTGCGAGCCTCGTAAAAAGTTATGCATGAAAATTCATTTAAAAAAATAGATACGTGTCGACTTAAATGAAGTCGGTTCGAATGAATGTATTGTATATTTTGGTATATATAAAACTAAGCGATCAGAATTCTTGAAACTAAGAGTGAAAACACGAGAATTACAGTGCAATATCAACATTATAATTTGAAAATATCTATTTATATAAGTATAAGTAATAAGTATCTTTTAGGCACGCATCATGAATAAAATACATCATTTTATAATGTACAAGATTATTCCGCGGACAATTTTTATGACAAAAAATTTAACTCAATCAACTCGAAAATCATTGATCAGCTGCCAGAGTTCAATATTTATTTCAATACGACATCAAAAATAACAAAACACTAACACCGCTTATCCAAAGAAAAGAGTTTCATCTACCGAACGTGTTGGATAGTTCTGAGCTTCTTTCTCATTAGGCTTCTGGCACTATAATACAAGATTCAAAAACAGGATAAGTCACGAAGTGATAGCTTTTTCCTACAAGCGTGCGTGATTCACCCTATTCCCGCACGCAATTTAGGTGCAGTGGCGCACTCCTACAGACAATCCACTATTTCTCTCACAGTTTGTAAGCGAATTGAAAATAAATAGCATTCTATTTCTATTCTGAAATACACATAACCTTGACCAGAAAAAAATTCGCCTGCGGCGCAATTTTAGATCCGTGTGCCCCCCCCCAAAATATCATTATGGTTGCGCCACTGGAGAGGTGTAATTTTCCCACACGCCAAAGTCACTTTAAGTAAGTTTCTCCCGCACATAAGATGTTTTAATACGATTGTAGAAAAAATCTTGATCCTAACTCATACGGAAAGGTACGTAATACCGAGAAAACAAATTATTATCTGAACGTTTAGTATATCTGTTTCATGTTGAGTTGATAACAAGCGGAAATTCTCTGAAGCGTAGCTTTTTTTCTGGAAAACTTTTAGGGCTGTCCGCCAACTGAAATGTCCCAAATTCTCGGACAACATTACCTCTAAATTCTCTATATTCATATCAAGCGATTCTATGACAAATCAGACTGTCTGCATTTTATATCGTCATAAATTTGTCGAATCGGCAGACAGCGTAATATAATAGTGATAATAATAATTTTACGAGTGTTATACTACCACCTATATCTACACATTCGTACAGTATAGACGAGACACCTGTGTTGCCTTATTATGCTCCGAGGGATATTGAGTCCATTGTGGAGAAGTGCCAAATCTATTGGAACTACTCATTTCCACGGGTGTGAAGGTATCCTCATTCACTGAGAAATATATACAAATGCTCAGAATGCACAAATAGCTCTGGACACATTTATGGCTCAGGATATGTTATGGAAAATGCTCTTTCCTTCATCCCTGATACCACGTAGGAGTTTGTCCGGCGTCCAAGGGGTGAGTTTCGGGAAAAAATCATAGAAGGCACAAATGGCTAGGTACACGTTTCTACTCGGAATATGTTATAGAAAATGGTCTTTCCTTCATCACTAATATCTCACGAAGTAATTTGCCAAGCCGTAGAGAGGGGTGCAATGTGGTTGAGTCTCCAAAAAAAATCATAGCAGGCACACAAATGGCTTTGTACACATTTCTGCTCGGAATATGTTATATAGTTTGCTCTTTAGTCTTTTCTCCATTCCTGATACCACAGGAGTCGATCAGACCTCCCGAAGGTGTGCAATAGGGGTGAGTTTCCGACAAAAAAATCATAGGAGACTTTGTACACGTTTCTGCTAGGGATATGATATGAAAAATGCTATTTCCTCTATCACTGATACCGCAGTGGTCATGATGGTAGAGCGCTAGTCTATCAATCAGAGGGACGTGGATTCGATTCCCCGCATGGTTACTGGTCTCGTGCTAGGAATCGCACGTTAATCCTTGGATCGCACAAGTTTCGACTTCTGAGGGATGTCGTTCGTAGGGGGATGACAGCTGGTTAATGGAAAAAACAATTTTAAAATAATTTTATTTAAAACGTAGGAGTTTGCCAAGCAGTCCGAGGCAGTGCAACGGGGGTGAGGTTCAGAAAAAAAAACTTTTGGAAGGTATAAATAGCTTCGTAAACATTTCTGTTATGGATATTATGAAATACAGAATTCAAATGGAATATTCGAATTCAAGTGATTTTCATTTTGAATTTAGATGGAATATCACCAAAGTTTTAGTCTTTTGAAATTGATTATAATTCAGGGATATGCGAATAGTGACTTTACAATTTAGTTTTCTGTTGTAATATACATTATATACTCTTGCCAAAATTATTCTGTCACTCAATGAGACTGTCGAGTGCTGATACCACTCATGAAAAAGCAGAAGAAATGTTCAAAAAGCCTCCGAAACTACAACGTGGTATCAGTGATGATGAAAAGGGCATTTTCCGTGACATATCCCGAGCAGAAACGTGTACAAAGGCATCTAAGTCATTTCAGTAAATTTTCAGTCCTTAAAACTTCGCTTCAGTCTTTCAGTCATCGGCTAGGACTTTCAGTCTTGGCTTCGTTGAGTCACTTGGATTTGATTTTGAGTCTTTTCAGTCCCAATCTTGAGTCTCGAGTTTTTTAAATATTTTGAGTCTTGTATATCTACATTTTAGCTATAGATGTTCCTTATCGGGACTGATGGACACGCTGCTCTCGAATCTACTTATTATATCGGCTTGTCGTAAGGCGGCAGAAAACTGATCCGGGCAAAAGCAGAAGGCCATCCTTCGTTCATTTCGTCTGCTCAGGGCACATGATTCCGGGCTCAATAATCACTGACTCCACGCCGTAGGAAGTGATTATTTGGGTAAATGACCCAGCGCGCTCGCCGCGTTCGGCGTAGCTCCGCACACAGGGCCTGGTTGAAATATTCTTACCAAAATTCTTACATGAAATAAAAAATAGCACTTCCTCATAAATAGCCTCTGTGTGTAGAGGATGGTTATTATTATCATTCGCCGTACTCATCGCTTGAATTCTTGAAACGGCTAACTTGTTTGACTGTTTTGGCAATGGCAATATTGTTGAATTCATTAGATGAATAGGCTTACAAACTAATATACAGTCTGTGACTTCCGAAACTTTCAAAAGAAAAATCACACGGAAAACTCTGTGAGTTTTTCGTCAAATATTTTAAAATAAATGAATCTATATTTGTTGCCCGAGTGAAGTTTTTCGCAGCTTTCTTCCTCGGAAACTACTAATGAATGGGCCGCACGAGTAAGATTTCTAGCTTTGAATTGTGAATTCGAAGAGATGATGTTACGTGACAAATTTGTCATCGGATACGAAAAGGGGTCTGTACAGAGTAAACTTTTCAATCAGAAGAAAACTAGTTTGTTGGCAGAAGTTATCAAAGTAGCAGTGAGAAAGACGGCTTCGGCGGAGTCATGTGAGGGCCTGTTTGGTGAAAACTGAATCATCAACAATAATTCAGTTGTTGTTCTCAGAGTCTAGATGTAGGAAAGCAACAGCAGCAGCCAAAGAAAAGTGTGGAGGTTCCATGTGAGTGTTGCGAAAGGAAAAAACATCTAACTGTTAGGTGTTGTCATTTTTGTCACATTTGTGGTAACCAGGGCCATATGAGTAGCTCCAATTTGTCGTTCAAAAAATAAAAAAAAATTATGGGTCAACCCCAAAAGATGTACAAAATTTCGTCGAATGCGAGGAATTATTTTCCGTATACAATGTGCAAAAACCATTTTTAATCAAATTAAAAATTGGAAATGATTCCTTCATATTTCGACTTGATTCAGCTATATCTGATAAATTTTGGATAAAGTATGTCGCCAAAAAATATCCCTTACTTGTAACTGATGAAAATTTTAAAGTCTACGACGGTAAAAGAATGGTTACATTGGGTATGTTCAAATTGAATGTGGGCTGTTATGGTATGATGTGGATGTTCGTTGTTGAGAATGGTGGTTCTCCCATTCTCGGTCGAGATTTTATGCAGCTATTCAATTTTACAGTGAACCATCTTTCTGTTAGATCTGCTTTTAACGATAATAAATTGATCAGGAAGTATGATTCAATTTTTTCGCCAGGACTAGGTTGTTTCAACAAAGGTACTGTATTTTTGGAATTGAAAGATGAAACTACAACACATAAGTTTTGTCGAGCAAGGCAATACCCTATGGAATCCGAGTAAGAATAGAAAAATAATTAGATAGATTATGCTAAGTGGGCCACTCCTATTGTACCAGTATAAAAAAAATCTGGGGATATTATAATTTGTGGAGACTTCAAAATAACGCTTGACCCTGTTCTAGAAGTCGACCATTTTCCATTGCCAAGAACTGATGATTTATTTTCGAAGTTACAGGGTGGAGTAATTCTTTCTAAAATTGATTTATCTCAAGCGTATGCTCAAATTTGTATGTACGAAAAATCAAAAAAACTGATAAAGGACTGTTCTAGTACCAACGCCTACCTCTAATGGCGTAGCTTGTGCTAAGGCAAAATTTCAAAAAAACGTTTCTGGATGATATACTCAATTGTGGCAGAAACAATGAAAAATATTTGAAAAGGATTGAGAAAGTGCTAGCCCTCCACACTTTTCTTTTGCTGATGCTGTTGCTTTCCTGTATCTTGACTCTTTGAGGACATCACCTGAATTGTTGGTGGTTCCGTTTTCACAGCCGTCTCTCTCACTGCTACTTCGACAACTTCTGCCATCGAACTAGTTTTCTTCTGTTTGAAAAATATAGAGGTCCCTTTTTGTATCCGATGACACGTAACATCATCTCAATGACACCCTCTTCGAATTCACAATTCAAAGCTAGAAATCTCACTCGTGCGGGACCCATTCATTTGCAGTTTCCGGGGATGACTTGAAAGCTGCGAAAAACACCGCTCGGGCAACACCAATAGATTCATTTGTTTTAAAATATTTCGATTTTTCTTCTGGGAGTTTGGGAAGACATAGACTATATGTACTTATAGCTTAAATTTCTTGAAACGGCCAACTTGTTCGACTTGTTTGACTTTTTTGAGATATTTGCAAAACCAATCATGGTGGATAGGTCCAATACTTAATTTCTTTTCATATTATCAAACAGCATGCAAATATGCATAATTTTTGCCCAATTATAATCTGCTTCAACCTACCATAAAATAGTACCCCTTTAACCGAGATCCCCATGCTCAAGCTCCAAAAATGGCCCCTGAATATGAATATACAAGGCCTGCCATTAAGTAAGTAACAAATAAGAGCAGAGTTTATTAACAGAGTAAGGAAAAATATTTTCGATGTGATATTTAGATTTTTCATGTTTGATGATCAAAAAATCGATAATAATATGTGATGAAATCAGAAAAACTAAGCTTGAGTAATTAACAATATATCGAAAAATATTATTTGAAACGCTAATGGCAAAAAACAAATTTCTAAAAATTGTCTCGTCATTTGTGAAAAAACATATGAGATATTTTCTCCATTTCCAGCCATATACATGGGTTCCACTTCAATGTAACTATTCAAGAGAATAAATTGGGGAACTATTGAAAAAAATTTAAAAAAAATATTTCAAATGTTTCAAAGGAATGTTTGAAACTCCTTTTATCGGTCAAACGTCCTGGGAATCTTCTTTGAATTACAATTTTCGAAATCTTGCCTTTCAAACCCTCTTTTTGTGATTTTATATTTTTTAGTTGTCGCCATACCAGTGGTCACGTGACGTGAATATCGATTCTTAGGTAATCGGACATACAGAATCGATGACACAGAAAATATTTTATATTACTCAGTAATAAACCGTTTTTTCCGTATATTATATACTTTTTGCGTACACTGTATAAGGTGCACCAAAAAAAATTTTAAATGTTTCTCCGCGCTAGTTTATAATTCAGACTAATACATATGTGACCTTTCCTACCGTTTTCTCGAAGACAAAAAATCACCGATATCGGTGATCCTGATAAAAAGTTATTCGTGAAGATACATAAAGAAATGTACCATGTTGAATTGATAACTTCATTTCTTTTTGAAGCTGGTTGAAATCTATGTAAATCACAGAGTACCCGATAACAATAAGAATTCATTCGCGTACCCTACTATCAGTTATAGCGTCAAAAAAGTGGCTAGTACCTAACTATGTAGCAAAACTAGTAGAAATAAACAGAGGTAACACGAAATAAAAGCTGTAATCTGCCTTTGAACCAGTGGTTAACATACAGTGGAGTGAACTAATGAAAAACCTGATAAACCGCTGGCATGCATGTGTGTTTATTATACAACAACGCGTATTGTCGTCGATCAATACTCGACGCTTACTATTAATATTACACGAAAGTAATTCAGGAGGTTTCGTGATGATCGGCAATTTTTGAGTGAGAAACCCAATTTTTTGTTTAAGAGAGACAACCACCTGTCATACCACACAGGGTTGAGCCTCCGGAATATTGATTTTCTCAGTGGCAATGCAGATATTCGAACGTTCACCGTAATTCGCGGCGAATCTATTTGAATATCACGCCAGGCTAGATGAATACCGAGTACTGACACATTAACACACAAACGATACTGGAAAAGTGAGTTTATTTTCGTGTTGAGGCTGAAAAGTTTTTCGGCCAGGAACCGTCCATTATACATTTCAGCGCGGTGAAGCACGCAATATCAAGCAAACATTCATATGAAAATGCGTGTACTTACTTCCCCAGCTCTTCTTTCAGGTCATAATTGTCGCTGAATCGCGTACAAGCGAGCGGTACTGCCATAATCACCCGCGAAGTGTCTAAACCTACTGTATATGTCGGTCTTTGCAGTAAAAATGCACACGGACGTCAGAATGGAACGTAGAATCCAGGTCCTCGCGCGCACCACTGTCAATTGTTATGTTACCCAAAATACACTTGAACATTCACGATTGATCGAGTAGGTAGCTGCTGGTGTTGTCAGACAAGTGGGTTAGGAAATATATTTCTAGTAAGATGGAATTATAATTACTGCACCGGCGTATCGTGTCGATTCACTGCCAATGTACGTGGTCTGCTCCCAACTAGAGTCTGAAACTGTTGTAAGCCTCCTCGGGGATATAACCTAAAAGATCAATATTCCGAGTTCGTGTACACGCCGTTTCACGAACGACTGCCACGCTGCTTTCAGTTTTCAGGAATATTATATACTGTGGTCTTCCTTTTCATTATATCGCGTTGATAAATGATCATATTTCCTGTGGTAAAACGTAATTCTCTATAAATTAGAAGGACGTAGCTAGTCTGGCATAATGATCTCCATCTGTATTGATCTGATCGCATGTGAATTAGTTAGTACCCTACCCTAAAATCGAAATTTTTCAACGTTTCGGCTAGGAAGAAATATTAATATAGTAGGTACCATCATATTATATAGCGTTTTATCAGAATCAAAAATACCTACTTTATTGTCATAAAATTTTGAATTTTGTTCACAAAATTCAGTTTCTCCAAACTAATAAAAATTTTCATATTCAAACATTAGGTATAAATAATAAACTAAAAGTAAAAAAACTTTTTAAATAAAAGCTTTTATTTAAATGCGCTAAAAAAAATTAAATTACCTTTTCCTTTAAAAATTTTACTATCAACTTATTATAATGTCCACAATGCATATGATATAAAAGCTGACGCAAGATTTAAGTAGGTAGATACTCGTATTTACGTAATATGAAAATTTTAAAAATTAAAATCAATCAGATAAAGTTATAGGTATAATTTACTTGTTTATCCACCCAGGTAATTCTCACGACAAGCTTTTATATCATATAAGTTATGTATAATTTATGAGTTTCAGTGCATTTAAATAAAAGGTTGTTTTTAAAAAGGTTCTTTTACTCAGCATTTTGTGTACTGTGCAAGCCCAACTGGCAACTAGGGCTTCGCCAGACCAAGACTGATCAGTCAGTTAAAAGGTAAGACCACAGCTTAATAAACATAATATTAAGCTGTGGTAAGACCTCGTTAGTCCTTAGCTCGCACAAGTTTTGACTTCTGAGGGCTGTCGTTCGTAGGGGCATGACAGCTGGTTAACGGAAAAAACAATTTTAAATAATTTTTTCTACATTCATGCAAAAACCAAAACTTTATTGAACTATATTCAGTGGAAAATGAAGCTCTTTATTGCACTAGTGCAATAAAGTTTTTATTGCACTCATCTGTCATTCTACTTCAACGTGCTGTCATCATGATAAACATACACGTTCAAACCCACCACATATTTAGCAGATATTCTGTGAGATGGACCATATCTACATTTTGAACAGCTACATATTTTATATTATTTTGTATTAATGTTAGCAGTCAGAGTTGAACAAACAATGCCTTCCCGAGAATAACTCCATAATGAAAACCGATCCGCTATGTTCTAAATCGTCTACCTGCATAGAGCAAACTGTCTGTTGTCTATGACCACACCTCGTGATAACATACGCGCTCATGGCTACCATAATTTTGATTTTTATAATGCAACTGTGGTTATACAGGGTGTATCTAAATAACACCGAAAAATTTAAAGGGGTGATTCTGTGATGAAAATTAATGTGAGTGTTTAGTATAAAATTTTTTGAAAAAACCCTCCCCGGAAAAGTTACACCTGTTCGAAAATTAAAAAAAATGGTTTTTCTTTTTTATTTTCCCTGTATATCAAGCTAAAGACACGAAACTTGGTAAACATTATCTGTCAATAAGAGTACACTTTTTGAAATTTTTTCAACCTTGAAGTATGCTTAGAAGGGGTTGATTATTTCAACCCCTAAGATATTTTTCTTGCAACTTTTTTTTAGGAGAAAATTTTTTCTTTTAAAAAGTATGACTGAAAAGCCCAATTCATTGACTAACTTTTTTAACTCTACAAGTTTTTTTCGAAAACTTAAGCATTTATGAGAAAAAAATAAATAAGCTCATGTAAAATAGCATTTTATTAAACAACAGCCAACCAAATTATGATTATGATTATGAGACTTCTACAACTAAAAACAAAAGTGAACAAAAAATGAACAAAAACCTGTCGAATATCGACAATACAATTATAATAAATGTTGAAAATGACCGCCTTCAGCTTCAATACAAGCATCTACCCTTTTCCTCATAGAATTGCGTATACGATGAAATATTCCTGGAGAATTTCTTATAGTTTCACACCCAGCTACAATGCGGTTTCGCAGACCATCGATATTTTCAACTGGGTTTATGTATATCAAAGATTTCAGATATCCCCATATGCAAAAATCCAAAGGATTAAGGTCAGGGGAGCGGGCTGGCCAGTTTACAGGTCCTCCTCGACCTATCCATTGATTGGCATACACCTCATCCAGGTGAGTTCTTGCACGTATACTAAAATGAGCTGGTGCGCCATCGTGCATAAACCATGAATGTTGCCTAATTTGAATGAGAACCTCTTCAAGAAGAACAGGTAATTCTTCAAGGAGATCACAATATGCTTCACCATTTAATCGTAGCGGAAGAAAATGGGGACCAATTAAATGATTATCAATAATTCCGAGCCACACGTTTAATGAAAATTGATACTGATGATTTCCTTCAAAAAAGCCATGAGGATTTTCGTCAGCCCAAGGGTGATTGTTTGGAAAATTTCTAATACAGTCTCTTGAGAAACTCACCTCGTCAGTAAATAAAATATTACCTAAGAACTGTGGTCAATCACATTAATAAGCCACTGACAAAAAATCACACGGATTAAAAAATCTCGAATCATTAACGCCTGCATCCGTTGAAGATGATAGGGATACAACATTTGTTCTTTTAAAATTCTAAAAACAACGGAATGGCTTACATGTAGGACACGAGCTATTCTCCTGGTACTAGTTTCTGGGAATTCTTCAATTGAATTAAGTACGGCTTTTTCTATAGCTGCAGTTGTAACTTCTCTAGTACGACCAGAATCATAACTTCTTTTTTCAAAATTACCACGTTCCCGCAAGCGTCGGTGAATAGTTGTGAACGTAGTATGATGGGGTAGTCTAAGCTGTGGGTACTGTTCAGCATAAAGTCTTTGCACTTCCAATGAATTACCGTTAGCACGACCGTATGTAAAATGCATATCTGCCATTTCCAAATTCGAATATGCATTCATATTTTCAATCAACTAATATTTCCTACAATACACAATCATAAAACTTGTGAAACAATAAGATGGGTGACAGAAAATGACACTACACAATCCTAGTGTCAGTATTAATGTTTTTATGTAAAGCACAGGCCACTAGACTTGACGCAAAATACACTCGCGTTAGCTCATCTTTTTGAAAACGCATTGCATTAGATTTTTTTTCTCGTAAATGCTCAAGTTTTAGAAAAAACTTGTAGAGTTAAAATAGTTAGTCATTGAATTGGGCTTTTCAGTCATACTTTTTTAAAGAAAAAATTTTCATCTATAAAAAAGTTGTAAGAAAAAATATCTTAGGGGTTGAAATAATCAACCCCTTCTAAGCATACTTCAGGGTTGAAAAAATTTCAAAAAGTGTACTCTTATTGACAGATAATGTTTACCAAGTTTCGTGTCTTTAGCTTGATATACAGGGAAAATAAAAAAGAAAAACCATTTTTTTTTTATTTTCGAAGGGGTGTAACTTTTCCGGAGAGGGGTTTTTTCAAAAAATTTTATACCAAACACTCACATAAATTTTCATCACAGAATCACCCCTTTAAATTTTTCGGTGTTATTTAGATACACCCTGTATAAACGTAAATCAAAATTTAATTCTGACAATTACAGAACTGAAAGTTTTAAAATGTAATATTAAGTAATATTAATGGAAAACTAGATGATGGTGATGAAATCGATAGTAATAATTATTTATTTAAAATGTGTATTTCATATTCCTTCACCTAGTGCCGCACCTAAATAAATAATTTTTTGCATTTTGCATGAATGTAGAAAAAATGTTGTATGCAACTCGTGCAAAAAATGTTTATTGCACTCGATGTGTTGACAATTTCACGTCGAGTGCAATAAACACTTACTTTTTGCACTTGTTGCATAAATTACTATTTTAGAGTTTGTTGAGAAACTTTAATTATTTAATTCAATTGTTCAACAGTTTATATGCATATAATAAGTATTTCGTATTTGTCAGTCTTTAACAATTGTCAATTCGTACGGGTAAAGTAAGCGAAATAAAAATGTCTCATTTTACCATCATAATATAATTTTTAAGAAATCCTAAATAAATATTAAATTAGACCCACACAGCACACAGGTCGATGCCCGACAGGCCAGAAAAAATGTTCAAAATGGTTGGAATGTTAATAAGGTTTTTATTGACCATTTTATAATGGATTATTGTGTGATGAGCAGTAAGATGCGGTTGCGACAGAGTGGTGGAATCGGAATCCCACTTTACTTATTAACCACTGCGACCTCACAACATACATTTACGTGAAGTTAGCCACACTTTTCCAGCCACGGTTTCAGACTTGAGGACCGCTGACATTCGGATGTAGCGTGAATTGCACACAGTGTTGCCAGATCAATAACAAATACGTAAATAGTTTTCGCCCAATAATAGTTGGAAGCATTGTGATCTTTCATGAAATTGTAAGTCATCCATGATTTTTATTGGGGATACAGATCAGGAAAATTTGAATGTGATCAAAAATTGAAAAAGTCGAGGTGAAAATATTGATGAATGAATTGAAACCGAATTTTCGCCGAAATGAGCTAAGAAAGGAAGAGAATAAATACTTATGTATACATTAATTATGAATCCAAACATATTTTAAGATATTTAAATTCTGGTTCCTAGTACCTTGTTAATTTCTTCACCAGCACAACACAGCATTTCTCTACACATTATTAGATAATGATAACATGGTTATCAATTCGCGTATTAAGGAAAGTATCGATAAAGAGTTGGGCTGCCGATAAACATAAATTACTTCAAGGAAGAACAAACACATCCAGAAACCTATGAAGCCGTTTTTATTTTGCTTTGAATGGACGTCAGGAACACGTCGACAAACATATAAAACCATTGTTAATTTTCTTTGGATGGCCGTCAGGATGATATAAAAAAAATAAAATATTTTCTTGGGCTATGAAATATCGATAAAGAGTTGCGCTGTCAGAAAACAAAAACTACCACAAAAAAGAACACGTCGAGAAACATATAAAACCATTGTTAATTTTCTTTGGATGGCCGTCAGGATGATATAAAAAAAATAAAATATTTTATTGGGCTATGAAATATCGATAAAGACTCGCGCTGTCAGAAAACAAAAACTACCACAAAAAAGAACACGTCGAGAAACATATAAAACCATTGTTAATTTTCTTTGGATGGCCGTCAGGATGATATAAAAAAAATAAAATATTTTCTTGGGCTATGAAATATCGATAAAGAGTTGCGCTGTCAGAAAACAAAAACTACCACAAAAAAGAACACGTCGAGAAACATATAAAACCATTGTTAATTTTCTTTGGATGGCCGTCAGGATGATATAAAAAAAATAAAATATTTTATTGGGCTATGAAATATCGATAAAGAGTTGCGCTGTCAGAAAACAAAAAATACCACAAAAAAGAACACGTCGAGAAACATACAAAACCATTGTTAATTTTCTTTGGATGGCCTTCAGGATGATATAAAAAAAATAAAATATTTTCTTGGGCTATGAAATATCGATAAAGAGTTGCGCTGTCAGAAAACAAAAACTACCACAAAAAAGAACACGTCGAGAAACATATAAAACCATTGTTAATTTTCTTTGGATGGCCGTCAGGATGATATAAAAAAAATAAAATATTTTCTTGGGCTATGAAATATCGATAAAGACTCGCGCTGTCAGAAAACAAAAAATACCACAAAAAAGAACACGTCGAGAAACATATGAAACCATTGTTATTTTTCTTTGGATGGCCGTCAGGGTGATATAAAAAAAAATAAAATATTTTCTTGGGCTATGAAATATCGATAAAGAGTTGCGCTGTCAGAAAACAAAAAATACCTCAAAAAAGAACACGTCGAGAAACATATGAAACCATTGTTATTTTTCTTTGGATGGCCGTCAGGGTGATATAAAAAAAAATATTTTCTCGGGCTATGAAATATCGATAAAGAGTCGCGCTGTCGGAAAACAAAAAATACCACAAAAAAGAACACGTCGAGAAACATATAAAACCATTGTTAATTTTCTTTGGATGGCCGTCAGGATGATATAAAAAAAATAAAATATTTTCTTGGGCTATGAAATATCGATAAAGACTCGCGCTGTCAGAAAACAAAAACTGCCACAAAAAGAACACGTCGAGAAACATATAAAACCATTGTTAATTTTCTTTGGATGGCCGTCAGGATGATATAAAAAAAATAAAATATTTTCTTGGGCTATGAAATAACGATAAAGAGTTGCGCTGTCAGAAAACAAAAAATACCACAAAAAAGAACACGTCGCGAAACATATAAAACCATTGTTAATTTTCTTTGGATGGCCATCAGGATGATATAAAAAAAATAAAATATTTTCTTGGGCTATGAAATATCGATAAAGAGTTGCGCTGTCAGAAAACAAAAAATACCACAAAAAAGAACACGTCGAGAAACATATAAAACCATTGTTAATTTTCTTTGGATGGCCGTCAGGATGATATAAAAAAAATAAAATATTTTCTTGGGCTATGAAATATCGATAAAGAGTTGCGCTGTCAGAAAACAAAAAATACCACAAAAAAGAACACGTCGAGAAACATATAAAACCATTGTTAATTTTCTTTGGATGGCCGTCAGGATGATATAAAAAAAATAAAATATTTTCTTGGGCTATGAAATATCGATAAAGAGTTGCGCTGTCAGAAAACAAAAAATACCACAAAAAAGAACACGTCGAGAAACATATAAAACCATTGTTAATTTTCTTTGGATGGCCATCAGGATGATATAAAAACAATAAAATATTTTCTTGGGCTATGAAATATCGATAAAGAGTTGCGCTGTCAGAAAACAAAAAATACCACAAAAAAGAACACGTCGAGAAACATATAAAACCATTGTTAATTTTCTTTGGATGGCCGTCAGGATGATATAAAAAAAATAAAATATTTTCTTGGGCTATGAAATATCGATAAAGACTCGCGCTGTCAGAAAACAAAAACTACCACAAAAAAGAACACGTCGAGAAACATATAAAACCATTGTTAATTTTCTTTGGATGGCCGTCAGGATGATATAAAAAAAATAAAATATTTTCTTGGGCTATGAAATATCGATAAAGAGTTGCGCTGTCAGAAAACAAAAAATACCACAAAAAAGAACACGTCGAGAAACATATAAAACCATTGTTAATTTTCTTTGGATGGCCGTCAGGATGATATAAAAAAAATAAAATATTTTCTTGGGCTATGAAATAACGATAAAGAGTTGCGCTGTCAGAAAACAAAAAATACCACAAAAAAGAACACGTCGAGAAACATATAAAACCATTGTTAATTTTCTTTGGATGGCCATCAGGATGATATAAAAAAAATAAAATATTTTCTTGGGCTATGAAATATCGATAAAGAGTTGCGCTGTCAGAAAACAAAAAATACCACAAAAAAGAACACGTCGAGAAACATATAAAACCATTGTTAATTTTCTTTGGATGGCCGTCAGGATGATATAAAAAAAATAAAATATTTTCTTGGGCTATGAAATATCGATAAAGAGTTGCGCTGTCAGAAAACAAAAAATACCACAAAAAAGAACACGTCGAGAAACATATAAAACCATTGTTAATTTTCTTTGGATGGCCGTCAGGATGATATAAAAAAATAAAATATTTTCTTGGGCTATGAAATATCGATAAAGACTCGCGCTGTCAGAAAACAAAAACTACCACAAAAAAGAACACGTCGAGAAACATATAAAACCATTGTTAATTTTCTTTGGATGGCCGTCAGGATGATATAAAAAAAATTAAATATTTTCTTGGGCTATGAAATATCGATAAAGAGTTGCGCTGTCAGAAAACAAAAAATACCACAAAAAAGAACACGTCGACAAACATATAAAACCATTGTTAATTTTCTTTGGATGGCCGTCAGGATGATATAAAAAAAATAAAATATTTTCTTGTGCTATGAAAAATCGATAAAGAGTCGCGCTGTCGGAAAACAAAAAATACCACAAGAAAGAACATGTCGAGAACTACATGAAACCATTGTAATTTGTCTTTGGATGGCTGTCAGGGTGAAACGAAAAAAAATTATATATTTGTATCAAGAAAAACAATTTAAAACGGAAAATACTTCAAAAAATTTACTTCGAGTCTAGGCATTGAAATTCCTGTAACGGTTTGAGACAGAACGGTGAATGTTGAGTTTTCAAGAGGTTTTTTATTTGAATAAAAAATCTCACCTAACTTTTGGCACTATTCGAGGACCATCCAAATATGTGAATGAAAATGATATACAAAGTATCGTACAAACCGGGCCACCCAAAACTTTTTATTTTCAAATACTATATTTTATTGCATTTTTTTTAAATGCCAAGTCATGTTTCATATAGGAGTAGTATTTTCTTCTGAACTGCAGAGTGTTTTGGAAACATTGAACTATTAATGGTAAAATTTCAACATTTTTTTATTCCATAACAACAGTATTTAAAAAATATTAAAGAATAATCAATCACAACTTGACCTTTTTCAATTACAGCTTCTATGGAATTAAAAAAAATTTAAATATCACTGGTAATAAAGTTCAATATTTCCAAAACTCCCAGAAGATCAGATCATAATACTACACCAGTATAAAATATAACTCTTGGCATTTGAAAAAATGCAACACAAATACAGTTCCGTATTTGAAAACGAATAGAGGTGGATGGGTCAATTTGTAAGATAATTTGTATATCATTTTCATTCACATATTTGGATTATCTAAAAATTTAATGATACAAATTTTCAAATGTTTTTAAAAAATCTTCACAAAAAGTAAATAAATGAAAGGATTATTTCGAAATTCTTACATTTTATTTTATAACTCCAGAAGTAAAGAAGCTAGATCAGATTGTTTTTGATCCCATAATAATTGATCTCTGAAATACGTTACTTTTTCCACCTTTCATCACCCCTTTATCGTTTGTCGTAAACGAGATCATAGCATAGACTCGAATTTGAATAGCCTGTATATTTGAAGAAAATTATTCCACAATAATAATGTAATAAATTGTAAAATGTAAAGTAATGCAAGTGAAACGACACTACTATCCTCACTAGAGACGGTAGTAATAATACTTTCAGAAAAGTATTTCAAAATTATAAAATCGTGTACTTGTGAACGGTCACTTTGAGCGTAAAATAGCTGTCATGAAAAATACGTATTTTGTCATGAATTATTGGTATGTCCAATACAGCAAACATGAGAATTGAAAAAATAAATCAATAGGAATCGATTTTTTTTCACTCATACCCACAGATTTCGTGAAAATATGCATATTTTGCAGAATTCATTTTTTCGCTTAGAAATGCAGTTTACGAGTTATGCTGTTTTGTAATTCCGAAATAATTCTATAGGTGCACTTAATAAATTGATTCTTCTGCTATGTCGCGTCGCTATCCCATTTGCTTGTTGGACGGTATATCGACACTTAATCGCGTTTTGGCTCTTAGACTTTTTTATTGGAACTATTGCTCTCCTGTAGTCTGCATATTCTTTTCAATTACATTATTATAGGTCTATAATACTTTCGAATTCTTTTCCTTTCTAGTTTTCATTTGAGTAGTAAAACAAGTATTTTTAGGGTGACAGGTTAGGAAAATGGCATCACTCAAAAATAAATTTCCTATTGAGAGTTTGGCGACTTTCTTAAACACAAATCTTGATTTGATAGACTGTTCTCTTGACAACCTATCCGTATCTAGTTCTATAATCGAGAAGGCTGCTCTTCATCTCTTCTCTTCTAACAGCAATAAATGTCGTAACGCTGTTATACGGGTACTGAGAAGAAACACTTGCAATGTAAGGACAATGATCAATACTTCTTCTATGACTCCTAAGGAAGAACATATAACTTTTAAAGACTCTCGTAAAATAAGGATTTGCCAAATTATTGAATATCTCAAGCTTACAAATAGTACCACCGATAATTTTGCTCGAGAGACATATCGTTCACCTAAATCAATTTATGGTGAAATTTGTAAATTCATAAACAGAAAGAACAATAATAAAAACAGACAAGTTCTCTACACGTTCTGTAAAAAATATATGAATGATATAAAAGATTATATAGAAATAGAGGTGTCTGATGACGTCAAGATGAGCCATGAAAATAATATATTCCATTCTACACCAATTAACTCAAGTGAAATTGAAGATAATTTGAAAAACAGTCCCACATCAGTTTCGAATGTTGACTGTGACAGTATTTTCAATAATAATTTTGTATCTTCTCCTGATAGTGAAGTGGCTGATGAATATTTCATTTGTTCTTCAACGCCTAAAAGGGATCGAGAGGATGAGACTACTTCGATCAAGCATGTCACTCCCGATTCTGAGGAAATTCCAGTGGAAATTTCTTACTTATACGAAAAAAAGGAATCTTGTGTTGAAATATTGCCTGTCGGTTCAACGAATAGAAAAATCCAAAATTTCCGAAGACCGAACTATGATGAGTGTAGTGTCAAAGAAGGTGAATTTTTTTTATCGAAAACTGAATACACAATTATTAGCAAAGATCATCGACTTGTAGATGGAATATATCAATTGATTATAAATAAAAGAATAAAGTCTGTGAATAACACATGCCCACTTTACTTTAAGCATCACCGTTTTCTCAAAAGATCTGATACAATTAAGGTATACGCTTATTGTCAGCACGAATGTAAGGCATTCATTCTCATTGTCAAAGATGTATCCAAGCCAGACCAGATATCGCATTGTGTGGACGTATTCAGCTCTTCTTTGGATTTCAATCACGTGAAGGAGATGGGCAAACAACTGAGGGGAATGGAGCGAAAAGTAACGAAAAATAAACTGCTATATTCGAAACCGTTAGATCAACTCCAAAATGATGTTTTGGAGCTGGAAGAGTCTACTGTTTCAATACTGAAAAACAAAGGAAAGGTTCGATCTGATGCAGTATACAGGAAAACCAAAGCAGAAATTACTGCTAAAAATGATAGACACTCCAACGATATACAGGATCTGATATTGATGCAACGAGACCACCCAGAATATATCAAATCCATTGCAATTCCTCTGCACGTTTATGTTTGGAGTACTGAACAAATCTTCTTAAGCAGTAAAGGTCATACTTTACATCTAGATGCAACTGGTTCTATTATCCGCAAGCCTGATAGTTCGTTCAAACGAGTGTATTATTACGCTGGTGTTATACAACTACTCAGAAATAACCGCGTATGCCCTGTGTTGGAAATGACTTCCTGTGAACACGATGGTGGTTCGATCGGTGCGTGGTTATTGAGATACAAATCTTTTTATTTATCTTCAAACTCGAAAAAATGGCCCGCATTCGAAAGTGTAGTTGTTGATTTTAGTTTTGCCTTTTTAAATGCGATACCCATTGCTTGGAACTCTATGGGACTTAGGGAATATTTAGATCTCACATTCGACGTGATTGCCAGGTCGCAGCCATTTCCTAAAGAAAAAATCAAAATCTTCATTTGTTGCTTCCACATGTTCCGTATAATGTCAGATGATATAAAGGAGCATTATTCAGATAGTACGGTTCGGAGTCATCTGAAAGAAATGTTGGCTGCAGCGTTCAAAATTAATGAATGGAACAAGTTTGGACGATGGTTTCAGAATTTATATGTTATTTTGAATTCGCCAACAAAAACACCCCTTTTTGAAACGTGTTTGATTTCTCTCTTGAATGTTTGTTGCGGAACTGACGGACTTTCCACAGATGATGTTTATGTTCCAACAGGAGTGGGACACCTTTCTAGAGACGAAACACTCTTTAGGAATAGCCCTTTTTATTTATTTTTTCGAGAAATGGCTTTGAAGCAAGACAAACTTATGTTAGAAGAGGATAGAGAAAGCATTTTAAGTAGTAATTTGTATTTCAATCCAAAATTTTCAATGATTATAATGAAAAAGTATTTACCCTACGCATCTTTATGGACTACTTTAATGATGCAGAATAACGATAGGAAGAGTAATGCACCCATCGAAAGGTATTTTGGTATCGTTAAAAACACAATTCTGAAAAAGCAAATGGGGCAAAAATGCAGTCGAGTTTTGAGAAAAATCAGAAAATATGTTCTTTTTGTGTACAAAGAAGAAAAATTACAATTAACGAACAAAAAAGGTGTATGCAACAAACGCAGGAAACCGCAACAGGTTTCTCATGATATGGGTTTAGCTTCACAAGAAATTTGGCAGAAGAAACTAAAAGAAAAAAATAACAATTTCAAGGGTCGAATCCTAAAAGAAATATTAACTGAAAATACATCGTTAAATTGCAACAATGTACGAGATGATGACACCATTCACCCGTGTCTACATTGCGGTGTAGGATTCCTAGACCAAACAGTACTCTGGTATGGATGTGATATTTGTCTGGGATGGGTACATGCATGTTGTGAAAGTGATCCTCCGCTAAACGAAATCGATCCTTATTATTGTAAAATATGTCTGACTATGAAAACTACTCAAAAGAATTGCAATTTCAATGAAGAAACTCTCTCTTCAACCGACATGAACACAATAATTTTCCAGTGTTCTCTGTTTTTCGAAAGAGAATACAAAAAAACACTCGATGAGCTGCTTGAAATAGAGAGCAAGACAAGAAATCAATCTAATTGTCCACTATGGTTTGAAGAGAGACAAAAACGAATAACAGCATCGTTTTTTGGGAAAGTTGTCAGAGCAAGCAAAAGATCGGTTCATGAAAAGCTTGCTTCACATATTATCACTCAACCTGAAATAACCACAAAGGCAATGACTCACGGCAAAATCAATGAAACCAATGCTAGATTGTCCTATGAACAAGAACGGAATCTCAAATGTGAAACTTCTGGATTAGTAATTCATGAATACTACCAGTTCATTGCTAGTTCACCTGATGGGCTGGTCGGGGAAGATGGGATCATAGAAATAAAATGTCCATTCAAGATTAGAAATATGGATCCTAATATTGCTATCGCCAAAGGACTTCTTTCCTATTTTGATAAAGAGAGTGGAAAGCTCAAAACGTCTCATGAATACTACTACCAAATTCAAGGTCTTCTAGAGATAACAAATAGTGAATGGTGCGATTTCGTCGTTTACACCTTCGAAGGAATCAAAATCGAAAGAATAACAAGACACAGAAATATCTGGGAATTGATTCTGAAGAAAGTAAAGGATTTCTTCAATTTTTATATGTTACCATATTTGGCAGGTGTTACCGGACAACCCACTTTTCTGAAATGGAAAAGTGAAAAATGCCCTGAAGTTTTGAGCAACGGACTAATTGCAGACCAAAACTACTACAGAAATATCGGTAGAAATTATGTTGTAGGACATTTCAAAAATCTTCCTACTGTCATAAATGAAATCACCAGCGAGGACTTCCATATACTGTCGACTAGAGAGTGGCTAACTAATTTTATAATAGATATTTTTCTAAACATTTTAAACAAAGATGCTCCAGAATATCAAGTTGTACCGTGTTTATTGGCCACCAGAATATTATTGTTCTCTGCAGGTGAAAGTCACGAGGATATTATGAATTTCCTAATAAATGGTGACAAATTGATTCTTCCAATTCTCCAAAATTACTCAGATATAACTCCCCGACCAAGTCTTCATCACTTTTGTCTCAGTGTTATAAACCTTCCGGAAAAAGAATTTGTGTTTCTCAACCCGGTGGGTAGTTCTTTAACAGAAACGAGATCATACATGTTTAAATTTTTGGAGTATTTGAACTATTATAACGAATTGAACAACAGCACGATAGAACTTGATGGATGGAGCTGTAAAGTATTACAACATGACAAACAAACAGATTGTTTCAGTTGTGGTCCATATATTCTTTACTTCTTCGAGAATATAGTTAAAGGACAATCGATGACAAATGACGTAGACATACTTGAGTATAGAAATCTCATTAAAAATAAAATGATTCGGGCATCTGACAAGATGAATGACGTATGCATATTTTGCGGAAGATCGATCAAACATATTGATGATTTGATTCAAAAATGTAACAATTGTTCGAGAATACATCATAAGAGGTGTAGAAATTTAGAAAAACAACATCTAAACGAGAAAGATGAAATTATGTGCGATCTATGTTCGATATACTAACACAATAAACTCATAGCATTAATGGTTCATTGATATACCATTGAAAAATTCAAAGCAATGCTACTCTCGTTATTGAAGTACAACAATATTTCCATCCTCCGAAGGATTTGAGAAGGAGTAACATAGTTTTTCATTCGATTATTTTTGATGGGATTTGACATACTCTTTCATGTGGTTTATCTTGTTGAGTAAAGAGCAAAGAATTTCATAGACCATGAAAATAATAACATTATAACCGTGACGGTCATCCACAGAGAACTGACAATAGTTTCATAGGTTCCCATACGTTCCTCAATGTGTTCCTTCTAGTGGCTTTTTTTGTTTCCCAGCGCGCGACTCTCTCGATATTTGCTGGCCCAAGAAAATATTTAATTTTTTTGTATCACCCTGACAGCCATCCAATGAAAATTAACAATGGTTTCATAGGTTTGACAATATGTTCTTTCTTGTGGTATTTTTTGTTTTCCGACAGCGCGAGTCTTTATCGATATTTCATAGCCCAAGAAAATATATTTTTTTTTTTATATCATCCAAAGAAAAATAACAATGGTTTCATATGTTTCTCGACGTGTTCTTTTTTGTGGTATTTTATGTTTTCTGACAGCGCAACTCTTTATCGATATTTCATAGCCCAAGAAAATATTTTATTTTTTTTATATCACCCTGACGGCCATCCAAAGAAAAATAACAATGGTTTCATATGTTTCTCGACGTGTTCTTTTTTGTGGTATTTTTTGTTTTCTGACAGCGCAACTCGTTATCGATATTTCATAGCCCAAGAAAATATTTTGTTTTTTTTATATCATCCTGACGGCCATCCAAAGAAAATTAACAATGGTTTTATATGTTTCTCGACGTGTTCTTTTTTGTGGTATTTTTTGTTTTCTGACAGCGCAACTCGTTATCGATATTTCATAGACCAAGAAAATATTTTATTTTTTTTATATCATCCTGACGGCCATCCAAAGAAAATTAACAATGGTTTTATATGTTTCTCGACGTGTTCTTTTTTGTGGTAGTTTTTGTTTTCTGACAGCGCGAGTCTTTATCGATATTTCATAGCCCAAGAAAATATTTTATTTTTTTTATATCATCCTGACGGCCATCCAAAGAAAATTAACAATGGTTTTATATGTTTCTCGACGTGTTCTTTTTTGTGGTATTTTTTGTTTTCTGACAGCGCAACTCTTTATCGATATTTCATAGCCCAAGAAAATATTTTATTTTTTTTATATCATCCTGACGGCCATCCAAAGAAAATTAACAATGGTTTTATATGTTTCTCGACGTGTTCTTTTTTGTGGTAGTTTTTGTTTTCTGACAGCGCGAGTCTTTATCGATATTTCATAGCCCAAGAAAATATTTTATTTTTTTTATATCATCCTGACGGCCATCCAAAGAAAATTAACAATGGTTTTATATGTTTCTCGACGTGTTCTTTTTTGTGGTATTTTTTGTTTTCTGACAGCGCAACTCTTTATCGATATTTCATAGCCCAAGAAAATATTTTATTTTTTTTATATCATCCTGACGGCCATCCAAAGAAAATTAACAATGGTTTTATATGTTTCTCGACGTGTTCTTTTTTGTGGTATTTTTTGTTTTCTGACAGCGCAACTCTTTATCGATATTTCATAGCCCAAGAAAATATTTTATTTTTTTTATATCATCCTGACGGCCATCCAAAGAAAATTAACAATGGTTTTATATGTTTCTCGACGTGTTCTTTTTTGTGGTAGTTTTTGTTTTCTGACAGCGCGAGTCTTTATCGATATTTCATAGCCCAAGAAAATATTTTATTTTTTTTATATCATCCTGACGGCCATCCAAAGAAAATTAACAATGGTTTTATATGTTTCTCGACGTGTTCTTTTTTGTGGTATTTTTTGTTTTCTGACAGCGCAACTCTTTATCGATATTTCATAGCCCAAGAAAATATTTTATTTTTTTTATATCATCCTGACGGCCATCCAAAGAAAATTAACAATGGTTTTATATGTTTGTCGACGTGTTCCTGACGTCCATTCAAAGCAAAATAAAAACGGCTTCATAGGTTTCTGGATGTGTTTGTTCTTCCTTGAAGTAATTTATGTTTACCGGCAGCCCAACTCTTTATCGATACTTTCCTTAATACGCGAATTGATAACCATGTTATCATTATCTAATAATGTGTAGAGAAATGCTGTGTTGTGCTGGTGAAGAAATTAACAAGGTACTAGGAACCAGAATTTAAATATCTTAAAATATGTTTGGATTCATAATTAATGTATACATAAGTATTTATTCTCTTCCTTTCTTAGCTCATTTCGGCGAAAATTCGGTTTCAATTCATTCATCAATATTTTCACCTCGACTTTTTCAATTTTTGATCACATTCAAATTTTCCTGATCTGTATCCCCAATAAAAATCATGGATGACTTACAATTTCATGAAAGATCACAATGCTTCCAACTATTATTGGGCGAAAACTATTTACGTATTTGTTATTGATCTGGCAACACTGTGTGCAATTCACGCTACATCCGAATGTCAGCGGTCCTCAAGTCTGAAACCGTGGCTGGAAAAGTGTGGCTAACTTCACGTAAATACAACATACACCTATTTGTTGAATAACTGCAATACAGATTTTGAAAAATGTATTTTCGATTTTGTATAAACCTCCGATCAAATAACACAACCTAGATGAGTAACTCGCCGCACACGCATTAAAGAACATCTTCCCCCAATGGCAGCGTCGTGCGTTGCTAGAAATATTGAGGTTCAATAAAATAGAAATAATGGAAACCGAATGTGGAATGGAAACCTGAAATTATGATGGAATAATCTCCACAGGATTTTGAGAAAAACCGATGCTCTAATTGACATGTTTTTCCATAATTCATTCATTCATAGGAGTGCATTCAAAATAACTTGGGTGTTCCGTCATGTTGGATTTAGGATGACGTCACACACCTAACCTTGCATTGTCATCCAAACTAAACGTATATACAAAATTTCAGCTCAATCGGTTGTTAATATCTGCTTTAAAACATAACATAACATACTTAACATAAACATAATTGCATACATTACACGTTAATTAAATAAAAGCTTGTAATTGTAATAAAAATATAAATAATAATAATAATAAAAATACTAATTTATTGTAGAGAAATTGAAATAAAATTACAGCGGAAATAAAAGTAAGATTTCAATACAATAATAAGGACAATCCCATAAGAATCTGATGATTCTTGTGCGAGAGATCGAAACAATGAAAAATATTTAAAATTAGTCCTATAAATACCTGTTACCATTATATGAATCACAGTATACTTAAAACACGAATAAAATAATGGCAATAGCACAATTCTGTTGGCATTGGAATAAAAGTTGAAAACAAAAAATCATATACCTATACAATATACACGTTTTTAGATAAGCTAGTGGATGATGACCATATACATATACACACACACACCCACCCATTTAGGCTACCAAAATATATTTGAAAATCACCGAGATATTCATTTCGAATTTTCATTTCATTTATTATTGAAAATTAAAAATTGTGGATTACCTTCAATAAGTAATATTATTCTGAACTGTAAAAAAGTCCATGAGGAAAGAGCTTTTTAACCTCTTTACGAAAATATTCCATTTTGTTAATTTTTCTGAAAGAGAGAAATAGGTGGTTGAATAACTTCTTCCCATTGGAATATGGAGGATTTCATTTGAGCTGTTTTGGGAATAGGAAGACCAATATTATGTGCAAGTCGAGTTTCATATTTTGACTGATGTGGTGTAATAGGTACTTTCTCTGTAGTTTTTGAGCATACTGTTTGGTAATATAGCCGTATTATTATCATATGTATGGAATAACAATGGACCAATAATAGACTCCGTATTTCATGTCTCCTCCGATAGATATTACACCATTGAACCGTGAACGTCACATTTTGTACACATCTGTTAGATATGATTCAAACCACAATAAAATGTTTCCTCTGCAACCGTATATTTCAAGTTTGTGTAGCAATATGTTGTAATTGACACATTCAGTAAAGATAAACTTTCTCGAAAAGAGAAAACATGCATCATTTGTACTTCTCGAAGTTTGAGAACCGAACTTTTCCGAATTTTTGCTAGGTGAAATTCTAAACCCGAAGCTAGCTTGAAGCACAATCATCTGCATGAAAAAAAGTGATGCACACCAGCCCATACATCCTCGTTCATCTTTGATCCATTCTTGTGCTACATCTATTTTCAGTATCGCCCTCCAGAGGTCAAATGCGGCGGAAAGAAATAACCACTTCGAATGCTTTTTCAAAGTTTAGTTTGGCGTGCTTTAACAAGTATTTTGTTTAATACTCGTTACCTGTAAAGTTGAATCGTCCTATCCTATCGAGCACGTATTTACTCCCAGATCATTGGCAGTTTTGCACTCATCGCTCCCTCTTAAGGCAGATAATAACTAAGAGAAACTAAAAGTTTCTCTGTTCCTTGAAATGTGGTGAAGTATTTCATGAAAGCTAGCCCGGCTAGTCAAGTCGGTAGAGCATGAGACTCTTAATCATCGGTTCGAGCCCCATGTTGGGCGCCAAATTGTGTGACAAAAAATGTTTTTATCTTGTCCTCGAGACTTGTTCAAGAAAGCTCAAGAATCTGTTTTTCATTTGTTTCTCAATAATCTTTGATAAAGTTGATAACAATGAAATAGGTCTGAAATTTGCTGGTGAACTTGGATCACCCCCTTTGAACCTAGGCAAGTTTTAGACATGATGGAAAATTACAATTTAATACAGATGTATTCATAACATCGACCAGAACATCTAAAACCTTATCAGGTGAAGAAAATTCAAATTTAATTCTACTTCAGAAAACGTAGCTATCCATTTGAAAAAGACGCAAAACTCCATGAAACTTCGATTGAAAATATCAATAGAATTTACAATTGTTATCTTCATTCAAGCAGAATAAAGTGCCACTTTTTTATCCACACGTGGAACACAGTAACTTTATTTCACTTACAAAGAGACTAATCATTTGTAGTTTTCGAATATTAAGTGTCTCAATTGCTTCAATGCTAGGTATATGAACTAGTAATACCAGTCGTCAACATAAAATAACAATAGGTATCTCCGAGAAAATCATGAGGATCGGCCGGCTTTCGATCCGGCAGTACCTTACGGAGCTTCCTCACCAAGACGAAACCTGAAAATACAGCAGAATCCAGCAAAAACTGCATTTAAATGTGAATGTGAAGATTCTCACATCGGAGAGACCAAGAGACCATTATCCGTAAAAATATCCGAACACAAAAAGTAGACTCAACGGGGAGAGACATCTAAATCGGGAATTGCTGACCATGGACTGAGGATCATCGAATTCTTTTGAACGAGGCTGGTATCCTACATAGGGAAGAACATTGTTTCAGACGAAAATTCATTGAAACCGCGTACATCGAAGCCAATGGCGCTTTCAGTCAGCAGAGCGTGAAAATAATAAACATATGGAAACCGCTCATAGACCGCTTTGGAAGGAACAAAAAAGCGTGGAACTACACACGCCACAACACATCCATAATTACAGCCCCTTTCAGACCCGACTTTTTGTAAAAAAAATATAGTTTGTCATTAGGTTATTGAATTTTTTTAAAGATTTTTGGTACTTGTTTGAAGGTCCTATATAAATTTTTCCGTTTCTGACTTATGATATGTGCACTACAGTGGATACGGGGACTTGCAGGTATAATGATTGCTACATTTCGGGTAATTAGTAATTTTATTTATTTTTAGGTAATTCCTAAGTAGAAAAAAAGTAATATTACAACTTTCATTTAACAGTGTGATATTTATGAAAACAGTTTTGTTTTTTGCAAATGCATGGATGAACCCGTCGGGTACTTTGTAGTGTATCCGCATGCTCAGTGAGAAGCTTAAGAATATGATTCTGTAACGGGTCTCCAACACCGTCTGAACCCTCGTTTTCGAATTCATCTGTTACATCGAACATGTCTGAAAAATGTACTGATAGCCTACAAACAATAAATATAACCAAATTTTACCAATATCAATGAGAATGTCAATGTCAGATTTTCACAATATTGTAATAACTGGTCATAGTGTAACCCTTTTCTACTCATATTTTATGCAAAAATCATTTTTAATATTTTTCTTCAATTTATATTTACATAATAATTCCGCTTAGTACTGATGTGTACTGTACACAAAGTTAAATGCGTCCAAAATACCAAAGTATTTTGAAAATCGAAATAATGTCTAGTAATTATATTAACTACTTACTATTTTCAAACAATTTATAATTTTTTAACACTACACTACTCGGTAGAATTTCAGAAAACGACTGAACAAACAGATGCGCGACATTCAGTAAATTACATTCTCGTCAGAACAAGAACTGCTTAGTATGTTCATCTTTTCACTGATAGATGGCAAAATATTTGCGGAATTTATCAAAAAACATGCAAGCAAATATGTAAAGTGAGTTGCAGCGGTCAAAATTGAATTTCCGACCATTTTTATCTATCATCAAATGCTGTCCAGTTAAGTGCACGCCAGGATCGAAAGGGTTAATTACACCATATCAACAGATCTATAGAGACCTCGTGTCATCTGAACTTGTCAGTATTCGCCTGAAGACGATTGCGGACATAATCAATCTTAACGTTGTGAAAAATTGGAAGAAGTCAAATATCTTCCAAACCCATTAAGTCGACGGACGCCCGAAACCTAAGTAATCAAGTTACTATATCGTCTACATCCTTCAAACAAACGATAAAATAACGAATTTGACTCAAGCATTGTATCTGTTTGGAGGTGTATTGAAGCATTATTCAAATGATTTCAAAGTGACAGCCAAAAAAAATATTGATTTAACTCCAAATTCTATGTCACCTGGAAGGTCGTATTTTGACCGACCCAGAAGCCGATAGAAGCCTCGTCCGGTGCTTTATTATGTACTTTGGCGAAGTACTGACGCTCTGAGGTCTGTTACTGCCTGTTCGTCACCTATGACTGGCGCCGGCTTATGACACTTCGCCTAGCCATGCGCCATGGTTAGTTGTTTCGAACGACCAGTTTTTCCAATTTGCTCCTCCTGAGCATATCATAGAGTGGTTTCCAGCTCAGGAAGCTCTCGCCCCAGACGAAACATGCCACTTTTGAGGGACAGATCACGAGTCGATTGCCAGCGCTTATTGTTAGAGTTTTTGAACTGGATAAGCTCCTTGAGATGTGGTGGAAGAACGTACCTGTGACTCCGAACCTTGATCTTCACCTTCTTTTCACTTCCATTGGAACACGACTGGGTCGTGGGTAATTCGTAGACGACCTTGAGTTGACCTGTGTCCCAGTTATTCTTATTGATCCAGGGATGGTGGGTGGGAGGCCCTTCCGAGTGCTCTATTATCACGTCACTGTTTAGGTAGTACGCACATATTTTTTGGTATTTTGGTTTTGGCTAAGAGGCGCTATTCCACTCGGGCCTCCTCGAGTCCAGATTCCCAAATACCAAGACATTGTTTCCCACTCTGAACAGGTTACCCATATTAAGCTGTAAATCTCGCATTGGTAAATTGCGTACAGATAGGTTTCGTCCTTCAACCTGATACTGATGTGCTCAATATTGCTCTGGTGGGGCGGAATCTGCGTCTACGGCACTCCATTCCTGATAAAGAAGGCTGCGCCACCGTTTTTCACTGCCTGAGAGCTGTCGGCTCTGACTTAGGAAAATCCACCGAAACCCAGAGTCTATGGAGCCTCGTCTCTAAGATGAACATTTCTTATGTCGGTCATTAGTATTGAACATGTACTTCTTTAGTGGCATTAATTAAAGGACAAACCTATGTTAATCTCCCAGGACCGTCATGGCGGCCATGGTCTTTTTAATTAGAGAAATAACTTGTTGAACTAATAGTTTATCCAATGCTCTACAGAGAACAGATATGTTTACCAAACTTCCTACCAACTGGATCAGTCAATCCCTGCATGTCCATTCTTGTGGTGCTTTCTTTTACGAGTCGAAGAAGTTCTGGGGATTGAAGAGGAAAGAATTAAGGAATATCGCCTGGATTCTGGTGTTTGTCTTCTTCCATTTTCCATCTAGGTTCTAAGCTTGGAATGAGTTTCCCCCATGCCAGGGGTTCTGGGGAGGAGGGCTACAACGTAAACTTATTGCTAGGGCTTGTGACTTAGCATTTGCAACTTTGGTATTTCCAGGAACAGAATTGACTCTGACTATGTACTTGAGACACTGTACCTCCCTTGCGCAGTCGAAAGTGGCATTTCCTCAGTTCTGGCATCGGTTGCACTGTACCATCGCTCTTTCGTTTATCCTCAACTCCTAGGATAATCTGGTGTGCTGGAGGCTTAGACGTATTTACTGAGGTTTACCTCTGTAGTGATAAGGTAAAGTGGGGGAGAATATTTCACTTGCATTTTCATGATTTCCATGACTAAGATCTCAAACGATTGTCCTAGTTCCTGTTTAACATCGTCAAAATCAAGCACGGAGTTCATCTCTCGAAGCACGAATGCGTAAGTCTTGATTTTAAGCAACATATAAGTGTGAAACACCGTGCCGGTGTCCTTCAGCAGCTTCTCGCCCCGTATGCTGGATACTGGAGTCCTGTCCAGTTTTTCAGTGAGTGGTTTATCGAGATTGAGTCTACCTTGGATAGCTATTGGAAGGAGCATCTTTCCTCTTGGCTTTTATGTCGTTTTCGGATGGGTGTTGGGCAGCTGCCCATTTGGGGGCGTGTGAGGGGTAGGCTATGTGCTGTCAGCTACCGTGCTGCCCTTTCTCTTCCTTTAACTGATTCTCTTTCGTCTTCTCAGCTGACATTATTTCTTCCCCTATGATGAATCGGTTTTTAGTACACGTGGGTGCAAATTCCGTAGGTAAGTTTTGGGGACCTAACTGCCTTTCTGAGCTTGGTGAGTCCATTCTCATATGTTTACTAGTGCATTTCAGAGCCGTCTTTTCCCCGGAATTTGAAGTTTTGGGATTTTAGACCCGTTCTCCATTTCATCGATTTTCCATTTCGGAGTCTTTCACCCCCTTTCAGTTCGACTAAAATTCTCGGAGTTGTTCACCATCCTTTGCGTGGTATCACCAGCAGTCTCCAATGTGGACTCTTCACCACCCTTTCTGTTGATCTTGGTGGTTCAGGTACAGCTGTGTGCACAAAAAAGTCGTGAAGCAGTTATATGAAATTGTGAATTAGGCTTATCAACCTTAATTATCGATCAAATAAGTTTTGTCAATAACGCGCTTTTATCATTTTTCCAGTGCAATTAGTGCAATTCCTCAGCTAGTAAATACAAACCTTGTACGACTTTTTTATGCACACAACTGTACATCAACCCCCGTATCCAAAATTTTTAAAATTACGAATGTTATGGGGTGTATATCTGGAAAACATTAGAGTTATAAAATTTTAAATCATATATCTGCTTCCAAACACAAGAAAATTAAGAATTTTTTTAGTGGTGAAAACATAAAACTTTTAGGTTTCAATAGAGATCATGAAATGTCATCTGGTTTTTTGAGAGTTATACAAATGGTGTGTTACTTAGGGAGGATTTACTGTGCCGAGCACTGATTGAAAAAGGGGGGGTAGAATAAATCTTTATATCCCATCTAAATTTTGTACACTATTTTTATTGCAATCGACAAACAATATGTTGATTTTCCAAACGACATTTTATATTCGTGTAGAGCACAGTATAGAGTGGTACGGTCTTTGCATTATTAATGTAGTAAAGGCTTGTTGACAAGAAATAACAACTATTTATTAATACAATCTCTTACTTCCCATTGGACATGACAACCTATTCAACCTACCCAAACCACATACGGTTAATGTCGTGAAACGATCGATAGTGAAAAAATTATATTTGTCTACCCATGTATATGAAAATGATCAGTTTTCAACTGGATACTCTACATGAAAGTGATAGTTTTTCACTCTAGAGATGAAAATGAAGCAAATGAATATTATCATGTGACCCGACGGGAATATATCAAAAACAATTTGATGAATTTTTGGCACTAATGTCAGTAAATGTCACTACTTGGCACTTGAATCAGCAAACGAACGTCACTTCGTTTGACAGTTCATAAACATGTTTACGATTATATTTATATTTATATTCAATTCGTTCGTGACTCTCACCTCACGAAAAAAACATAATTTTCATCTCTTGTTGAAAAATATACTGTTTTGAAATGAGAACAATTAAAAATGAATGGGTTTTATTTGAAGGTGCCCAAATATCGATTTCATATAAAACGAAACTTTCCCCACTTTGAGTTCGGGTAAAATCAAGTATTTATTAAGTACAGGTATTCCACTTAATTCATTTATCCTAGACATGACTAAAC
Source organism: Chrysolina americana (assembly GCA_958502065.1). NCBI lineage: Eukaryota > Metazoa > Arthropoda > Insecta > Coleoptera > Chrysomelidae > Chrysolina > Chrysolina americana. The sequence goes on from OY293412.1 coordinate 74,295,718, forward strand.
AAACCTTGCATTATGGATGTTATTATGATACCTATATCATTTCTAATGCTGATTTATCCTGATTTCATACTGACATCTCATGCTCGACTGAATTCACGAAAGGTTCTTGTTCTCAAATAGAGCTTTTTAGAGTTTGGTACATTTAGTACCTATAATACGGATTTTATTTGGTTCTTGAAGTTTCAACCAAAACTGAAGAGATTCAATCTAGAGCCGACAGGGAGGATTTTTAAGAATTACAATATGTCCAAAATTTAATTCACAGTTGGACTCCTACACCCAAACTCCCCCATTAGTTCAGTCGACAGGTATTTTCAGATAGAAACAGGTCGGAAGTTAATAAAACTTCAAGATGTTGTTCAGGGATGGTTGATTAACATTTTCTCAAGTTTTGGACCTCGAGGACCTTGTGCTTAAAAGTAAGGGGGAAAAACTGCAAATTTTTCGACCTTGGTGTGGTTTTTCCTCAATAACTTTTTTGCCTTACGTTCTACAGCAAAAACGTCGTTTTACTTTTTTGAAGATCGTCCCTACGAATTTGTTGCCTCAAACATGTTTGTGTGTCAATTTGTTACCGAGATATGGCGCTTCGAAGAATAGGTAATTTTTCAAATTTCGCCACAAAATGCAGAATTCCACCCTATTTCTTCTGTTGTACAAGAATTATGATGAAATGTAGTTGCTATTATAATTCCTACTTGAAAACACCAACTTTGGATAACACCCACCCCTGCTTGCCCACCAGGTGTCAAGTCGTTCCTCCCAAGGACAAGAGAGTGTCGGGCCGAGGGGAGCGTGTGATCAGCAGTAAAAAGCTGGAAAACAATAGATGTTAGAACACTGCTCCTGTGGAACTGCGGAATGCAAACGATGAGCCAATATTCAACATAGAAGGCTGAAATTTGTCTATTCTAACTGCGCTACCTAGACCTAATTGTTTTCGTTTTTTGAGGTCATATTAGATCACTTTTCAATTTATTCTTTCAACATGACTCTATTATTCATTAATTCCAAGAAGAAATCGAAAAATAATAATTATAGAAGGGTATAAGTACCTCAGGTAGAATAGTTAAATTAGGTAATGAGAAAATTAAAATTAGGGATTGGTAAAAATGGGACAGAGACTGTTTAACCACTCAGAGTACATATGAGATCAAGTCAGATAAGTAACATAACCTTCAGCTCTTGAAGTGAATAACTTTGTTAGCGGAAGGAGCATCGAGTGTTAGTGACAGTTTTGGTTTTTGGGTAATTTTCTGAGACGGCGTCTACATCTCGTGGATCAGACTTGTGTTTTATTTGTAAGGGAGGAGTTGAAGCAGGTGAACTAACTGTAGTGAAAGCCAGATGAGTTGCCAGACTGTTGGAGTCCAGTGCAAAAAGGAAACTTTCGGCAGATGAACAGTTTCTGCGTGAGTTGAGTGAAGTAAGAGTGCACAGTGCTTGCCAAACAAGGTACAACAATGAGAAATTAATTGCTGCATTTACACGTCGTGGATGTGACACATCCAAAGCTCCTTCTCCTGCACCTACCCGACGGTCACAAGTTGCGAAATTCGACTTCACCAATGCGTATTTTCTTTGTGAGGAAGCTATCACTGATGATTTCAGAGCTTAACAGGCAAAGTTGCCCTTGGAAAGGCGCAATGCTACAGTCAAAGTGACTCTACCCGAAATTTCTAATAGAATCATCGAAAAGGCGAGGTTGCGTGGAGACGACTGGGGAAGAAAATAGAAGAGCGCATTAGCCAGATGCAGAATTTGGACACTGATTAAGTCGCCGTCAATGCTGAGTATCATCAAAAGTGCCTCGCAAGCTTTTACCATCCACCTAAGTCATCGCATAAAAGAGGATTCCGCCCATCGCCGAGTGTTGACGAAACCATGCAGGTAATATTTTCATACGTCGACGAGAATAGTGATGAATGCCAATTTCCCATTCAGCAGCTGATTGAGCTGATTGAGGAAGACCGTCGACCACACAGCAAAACTGTCAAACTTCGTCTTCAGGTGAACATCATCATTTCAGAATCAAGGAGAGGGCCTATTGTCAGTCTGAAGAGGGTTGGTGACAAAATTCTGTACGATAACTGGTACTCCACCGAAAGGAAAGTAGACGCACAGGAAGAAAGACGTCCAATTGAGGAGGCAGCTGGAAAAATAATTTTGGAAGACATCCGCTCCAGAGTATTCAACACAGTTGAGTTTCTTCCGATTGATAACTTCTTGGATAGTGCGCGAACTGCGGTTCCGGAGACACTGCTTCTTCTACTTCATGCCTTGATTTTGACCAACAAACGACGAACCTTGGACTCTTGGAAAAATAAATGCCTCGCTCTGGCTCATGCAATCATGATAGCAGTGCGCCCCAAATCTTTTCTATCCTCCATCATGACTGCTGTTTCCGTGTTTGTTTACAAAAAGTATGGCTTTAAACATCTCCTGAATTTTCCATCTTACGAAGAAGCCAACAGGCTAGAAGGGTCTTACGTGCTGCAAGCTGAAAGTACCCAAATTGCGGAGTCTGCAATCCATTCAGTCAGTTCATATTTGACAATGCGGACTTTAATGTTAATACTTTGGATGGTCATGACACATTCCACGCCATGGGAGGAATCATGGCTGTAACTCTCCAGGAAGCAGAAATATTGGACGAAAACGACTACAGCGATATCATTGACAGCCTTATCGCTCAGGAGGACGACGAGCTGTTACGAGCAGAACCAGCGGCTAAGAAATCTCGGCAGGAAATGTAATGAGTACAAATGAGTACCTACACACTATGATTAGCTTTAATATCATTATTCCTCAATATAATATATGCCTTGAGAATAACTTAATATTGTTAATTACATTAATTTTTTTCACCAAAGGACTACGTCTTTTTTTCTTCCTGTCCTGGGATAATTATGTAGGGGAGCGGGGGGATAACGATCCGAAAAGTAACTGATATCAATACCAAAATGATGTGAATAGGTATGGTTGGCTTTCATCAGAAAGTTAGCTTTTGAGAATTGGGGTTGGGTTGGGGAAGGAGGAGTGGGGTGTCCAAAGTTGGTGACTTCAACTAAGAACCATAATTACTACAACATTTCATCATAATTCGGGTATAACGGATGAAATAAGCTGTAAATTTGCATTTTTTGTCATTTCTTAGCAAATTTTGAAACATGACCTTTTTTGACGTGCCATATCTCGGTAGCGAATTCACATACAAACATGTTTCTTCAGTCAAAATTATATAAAATTTTACGCTCTACAAAAAAGTATCAATATGTTTTTTCCTTAGGACGTAAGTGAAAAAAGTAATCGAGGAAAAACCGAAGAGAGGTCATAATTTTTGCAGTTTTCCCCCCCTACTTTTTTCGCACAGGGTCCTCGAGGTCCAAAACTTGAGAAATGTTGATTAACCTTTCCTGAAGAACCTCCTGAAGTTTCATTAACTTCCGACCTTTTTCCACCTAACCCCACTTTTTTCAACCTGTCGACTGAACTACATTCTATTAAATTATATAAAACAATCACAGATCCAGAGTAAATCAAAACTAACCAATTTCATATCTCAACACCCGTGTGCCATCGAGAGGAAACCAAAAAAGTTTTGCTTGAACTGACATTTTTCAACTATCCTTCAACTAAATTAAATAAAATATAATCGTAATACAGGGTCGCTGTATTTTTATGAAAACAATAGTTATGCCAAGAGAAAAAGAGAGAAAACACGTTTTTCTTTGGAATTCTATTCAATAAGGTACTCAAAGTGTTTACCATTTACCTCCTGACAGTGGGTAATGAACTCGCTGAACAAAATTTTGTAGTGAATCTAAAAGCATGTGAGGAGGAATGGTAGAAATTTTATGCCTTATTCTTTCTTGCAACTCTTCGATATTTGGCGGCCTATTTTTGTAGACTATATTTTTTATGTGACCCCCGTAGAAAAAAGTCAAGTGGGGTCATATCGGGAGACCATGGCCATTCAACTTTTCCCCTGCGTCCAATCCATTTATCAGGAAAAGTTTCATCTAAATATGCCCGTACCACACGTCCAAAATTGTTTAAATTGTTTTAAATTGTTTAAATTGTTATTTCCGTCAACCAGCTGCACACCCTTAAGAGTTCAACCCTCAAAAGTCTTCGAAAGACTTGTCCGAGCTAGGGAAGACGCAGCCCTTACCTTTTAACGTGTGATGCCATGCACGAGACCGATGGCCATGCTGGGAATCGATCCCATGACCCTTAGGTTAAGAGACAAGCGCTCTACCATCATGACCATCACGGCCCAAAATGTGCAGGAGCCTGCCTCGTCTTGTTGAAACCATATTTGTTCTGCCGGCAAATTGGGATTGTTGTTTTTCGGGAAAAATCGTCTAAGCTCTGGAATAATATGCTGTTGTAAAAGTGATAGATATCGTTCAGAGTTCAAATTTCCGTTTATAAAATAGGGTCCTATGACTCCACCAAGAATGCCACACCATACCTTTACTTTTTGTGGCCGTTGAGTGTAGACTTCCTCCATCCAATGTGGATTTTGGTCTGACCAATACCTACAGTTGTGTCGATTTACGTACCCGTTTAAACAAAATGTAGATTCATCAGAAAATAATATGTGGTTGACAAAGTTGACATTTTCAATAAATTCCATTAGTGGAGTAAAAACGCGCTTGAAAGACACTTCTATAACGAAAAAAAAAAATGAGGTAGAACAAAACAAGTGTAGCCTTATTAAGAATGTTATTGGCTATTACAAAACGATATATACGACATCGCCAGCTGGGGCTGACTCTTTTTATAGCGAAAAATGTGTGAAAATAAGGAAAATACAAAAAACGTATTTTTTAAGATATAGCGCGTAATAACTCCCAAACTATTAGAGATATCAAAGTAACTTTTTTATTCGAAATTACAAATCTTAGCGCTGGTATCAGTGCAGCCAAATTTTCGAAAACTTACTTCTTCTTCTCAAAAAAATAGGAAATGTTGGTATTTATGTTTTGTGCATTGATTTCTTGAGCAATCGAAAAACTTTTTTATTTTAAGGAATTTTCACATACTTCCTGGAGTGAATTGAAGCAAAAACATCACAGAAGTTTTTCAAAAACATTGTAAGTTGAAATCAATCACGTATTAACCGCGCCGAAATTAAAATCACGCGTCAAGGATTATAGTTGTGCTTGATACCTTCAATGATAATTCGCTTAAGAATGCGGAAAGGTCTAGACGTGGAGATTCAAATGTAAAGGCGGATTTATCGGATTCATAATGCACAATTTAATGCATATGCATAACTTTAAAATTCAATTTATAACAATTTCAATACTCAGATTCATATGAAACCATTTATACGTTTCATAATTTATAATTCCTAAATGGTTACATATGATTCATATGAATCTCAGTATTGAAATTGTTATAAATTGTATTTCAAAGTTATGCATATGCATTAAATTGTGCATTATGAATCCGATAAATCCGCCTTAACTGAGTTTCAGGTATCTGGCTCAAGAAAAGTTCCAAAATTTGACAATTTTCTTAAATCTCCCTCAAACAAGAGATCACTACTGATTTTTTGATTTTTTTAACAACTTATTTTGTACAGAATGGTCCAAGTTCATTGGGAGATAATGAGTTCCTGATTATAGCAGGAGGATTTGAGAATCCAAAACATGTGTATCTTATAACTAAAAATAATGATCCCAAAAACCTATATTCATTATAGCAATCAAGAAGAAGCAGACACGCGAATTATCCTACACGTTTTAGCAGAGGTGGAGCATGGCAATTCTATTCTTGTAAAATCGGTAGATACAGATGTTCTTTTTTTACTTCTCCATTATTATGGCACTGCTCAAGAATTATCGAGTTGCCATTTATTTATTCAATTAGGACATAAACGTTATATTGCCATACATGATATAGTGGAAAAACTAGGACTCTTTATTTGTAAAAATCTTCTAGCAATTCATTGTCTGACAGGATGTGATACCACAAGTGCATCTTACAAAATATAGATGTGTTAATGAAAAGTATTAATCACTTAACGGAAATAAGAGATATTCCTAATTTAAGAATATATCCAGTCCTAATGATATGCGAGTCTTCCTAACTACCAATCGCTCAGCCTCAGAACTTCCGCCCACAGATGATGCTTTCAAGCAACACCTCAAAAGGTTTGTACTCATTTTTTTATTTATTTGAATATGCAAGAGTCTAGCTCATTCAATAATTTTTGATGAAGCTTAATGCAAAGCTAAATACTGGGGATTTCTGTATTTCCAGGTGTATGGGCCGCGGTGGTGTGCGGGTTGAGTTCTCGCATCATAAGCCAAAGAGCGTGAGTTCGAATATCAGCATTGCCACCGGCCTCATGCATGGCTCACACGTATTAAAAGTTAAGGCCGCTTTCAGACGGCCGATATTGTGACGCCGAAGTAGACTACAAAAAGTCGAGCGTATGTGGTTGATTGTCGCTACCTGCCGTTACCGTTTAAAAATCATGTTAAAAAGCGATTCCTGTTCACACAGGCGTTTTTTCGACTGCAATCCAACTTCTGCCGCCGGTTGTCGCCAGTGCCGTCGTCTGATTTCACACGGGCCAGTTTTCGAACGCAAAATAACTTTTTGGAATGCTCAAGTCCTTTTTTAAAAAATTTATTTTAATTTCAAAACTCGTAAATCAACTGAACTGATATACATGAAATTAAATGTGAATTGTACGAGTGCTCAACTACAACTAACTCTAACAAAAAGAATTATGTTAACATCTAGTTGGTAATGTGATACTGCTGCGGCAGCATAATCAGCATATTTCTTGGGAAAGACGACGAACTCGGTGAGATATACTTCCCCTCGAAGATTCAAATCCACAGAGTTAGCGAGGAATTTGAACATCTGAAAGATTTAGTGGTGGTTGTTCGTTTTCTTTCTTCTTGTTGCTGCACCATCTGGTTCTCTTGTATCCGATAAACCCAATCAATATAATTCCAAATCCATACAAAAGCATTGTCCATATGCTAGGGGTATGTGATATTACGCTGAAGGACAAATTCGGTTGATTTTCAGCTATCATCCTCTTAATATTGTGTAGATCATCCAACTCTATCTCTTCTAAAGAAATCTTGAGGTTTACTTTCGGCATTTCGTTTTCATTAGTGTTGATTTTTGGAAATAATATGGCTTGTTCTGGATGGGTGAAATGTTCCTGGATACTGATGTTGCGGAACGATGTAGTTATTCGGCATCCCACTGGAATCTCGAATAGGTTTGTACCCTTGATTGAGACGATATCTTCTTGGTTGTAGCAGTTGATTTTTATTTTTTCTTCCTTTGGCAGCATGGTTACCCATTGGTTGGATTCTCCAAGTCTTTGGAATATAGGGTGATTCACAAGAACGTACGTTTGCTGACATGTAGAGGTGTTTTTCAGGCTCAGAAGTTGGACTTCACAGGGGTTCTCTTCTCGAAGTTCTTGGGGTTTCATTTCATCACACAGGTATGATTCAGGCATGACTTTCTTGCATCGGTCGTTCGAATATGCGTAGTACAATTTATTGATAGCCAAAAATTTGTTTTTTGATACGATAACCTTGAATTGACTCTTTTCAGGAATAGGAGTGGAATACAAGTGGAATAAATCGAATTCGAATGGAAAAGTGATTGGTATATTCAAAATATATATAATTCTGTTATTGAGTGTATAGCTTTCTATTTTCACAATTTTCTCCAATAGAAGTACATTGAGGTAGTTGGTTTCTATTGAGTTTGTTTTGTAAATACACAAGTTCGGAGAAAAATTCAGAAGTTTTTATTATACTAGGGTGCATTATGCCTAATCTCGAAAACATGATAGAGTTTTCAATGTCTTGCATAATTGAGAAAATCATTTCATACAAGCTAATTATTTCAATAAAAACATTTTTTATATACATTGAATTTTCTCGATATACTTGACCTTCAACAATTTTAGCAATTTGGTTCATTTTGGATTCAATGAGTTTTTCGTTGTGACTTATTTTCTGAACGGTGTTATTAAATTTATTGATTACTTCAATATAGAGGGAATTTCTCATTTTGATATTCAATGCTAATTCCTTTTGATTATTTTCAAGCTGTTCAATCAGTTTTTCGTATCGTTCTCCATCGTTTGCATCTAAATTTCCTGAAATAGCTTTGAAAATTGACCCCAATCCATCTATTAGGCCGCGTTTGATTCTATTGGGATGGGGTAAAACTTCAGTTAATTTGTATGCCACTTTTTCTTTTACGAAATTCAGGATTTTGACATAGTTTGAGGAGTCATTCAGGTACAGGGAATTTTTATTTATCGTTAGTAATAATTTGTGAGCCTGGTTATCCAACAAATTTACTTCTGAAACTATGGGTTGTAGATTATAGTAGTGAATTAGTTTGTAGGAGCTTTCTTGAATTTTTGCTGTCCCTAGTTTGAGTGGGGTTATACCAGGGTTCGCATCTAAATTTCTTATTTTTATCTCCGGCGATCCGAGGATGCCTGGTGAGCTGAAAAATATGTATTGATAGTCAATTATTAAATCTGAAAGTCTTTTTCAGGGGACGTTTCAAATTATCCATGTGGATTTTTTCTTGATTATTAGTAGCTACTGTTTTTTGCTGAATATTTACTGACTTTAATTTGGTGGATTTCTTGAACTTATTAGCTGTCTTTTGCCTTTTACGGATTTTTTGAAATATTTTTTGGTTTGGTTGGTATATTTCGGGATCGTCACGAGCCTTATTGACATTTTCGATGCGTTTTTCTTTTTCTTTCATTAGGTCTTCGTTAATTTTAGAGTAGATCAATTTAGATTTTTCTTTATGATCGTTTATATAGTCATTGATTAAAATTTTTTCAATTTCTAAATTAAATCGGTCATTGCTGCTGATATGACCATTAATAACGTCAATCGGTTTGCGATTCGTAACAGAGTGTATCGAATGATTGTAGGCGAGGATCGCGTACATCATTTTCATTTTAACCGGAGTTTTCAGAAAACCTCTGGTGTTGAGAATTCTTATGTGTTCAATTATGGTCGAGTGGAAACGTTCAATAGCTCCATTCGATTGGGAGTGATTTGGTGAACAAAAGTGTATTTTGATTTTATGCAGGCCGAGTAGTTCTGTGATTACAGAATTTTTAAATTCAGTGCCGTTGTCGACAATAATTTGCTCGGGGACACCGTGATGTGAGAAGAATATGCTTGAGCATATTTCCAAAAACTATCAATAATGGTCAAGAATTTATTTTGTTCTATAGTGAAGGTATCCATATGTATGATTTTGAAAGGTTTCGTGGAAGTGGGAGTGACATTCATTTTGATGTTTACAGGGTGTCTTTCGTATTTGCTTTGTTGGCAAACTTCACAATCGTTTATGAAGGGTTGTATCGAATTTTTCATGAATGGCCAATAATATTTTTCTTCATTGCGTTGAAGTGTTTCGTCTATTCCTCTGTGATTGGTCTTTCCTTCGTGATAATTTTTTATAGTTTCTTTCTTGTCAGTATCGTTAGTAACGTCAATGAGTTTTTTCGTACACTTTTTCAATTTCAAAGAAGAAAATTTAAAGTATTGTTGAAGGACTCTTGAGAAAGTTTCGTAGAGTTCGGGGTTTTCGAAATAGAGGTAATATTGAGTGTCAGGATTAATATAACTTTTTACAAAATCAATTACATCTTTTTCAAAGTTGTTTTTCGAAAGTTGAAGGAGAATACGTTTTCTTTTTCCGAAGAGAATTTTGATTCTCGGTTTACAAGGTGAATGCAATACTGAACTGATTATTATTTGATTCAATCCATAGTTAACTGCTGTTTCTATTATTGGTATTTCGAAAACTGGATTATCTTCAGCATTGGAGTGAATAGTCTGGTCATTGTCATCTATATTTCTGTTGGGGTCGTCTTGGTGTTCTCTCTCAGTATGACTAGTTGTTTGTAATTGTTCTAAGTCATTTGAGGGTTCAGTGTTTCTGGAAAGTTCTGGATCTGGTTGAACTTGGGTCGAAACGTTGTCTTCGTCATTTCTGGTGTTTTCTGTATTTTCTGGTGGTAAATGTAAAGTTTCGCTATAGAGATCTACTGGAGAGTTATCATGGTTGGGATTGTTGGGGTTTTGGAATAGGGCTCTTTGATTGTCGTTGTAGTCATCCGTCTCTCTTAAAATTTCGTCCATTTGATTCCAGAAAGGGTCTGTTTCTTTGGTGTGTATTTCAATTCTAGAAAGGGCGTCTGCATTGGTATTTAGCGTTCCTTTCTTGTAAATGATATTGTAGTCATATTCGTCTAGTTTTATATGCCAGCGGGTTAACTTTGAGCTGGGATCTTTCAGCGAAAAAAGCCATTGTAATGGTTTGTGATCCGTGATGATGTTAAACTTTCTGCCATATAAATAGGGTCTGAAGTACTTAGTCGCCCAGACTATAGATAGTAGCTCTTTTTCTATGACAGAGTATCTCTGTTCGGTATCATTAAGGGTGCGAGATGCATAAGCTATTGGTAAGTCGCTCCCAATAGGTCCTTGCGAGAGTATGGCGCCTAAGGCTACATTACTCGCATCGGTGGTCAAGTTAAATGGTTTTGATAGGTCGGGGTACTGCAGGATTGGTTCATTTATCAATAAATTCTTACAAGTTTCGAAACAAGTAATGAACTCTTGATCATGGGTTATTTTGGCACCTTTCTTCAAGCATTTGGTCATAGGTTTGGTTAATTTCGCAAAATTATTGATGAATTTGCGATAGTAACCTAGAAGGCCTAGGAATCCTTTAATCTGCTTGGGTGTTTTTGGTATGGGGAACTGTTTGATGGCTTTGATCTTGTCTGTGTTGGGTTTTACCCCCTGAGGAGTCACTACATGACCTAGGTAGGCAACCTCCTTTCTCAAAAACTCAGATTTATCCATTTGGATTTTGAAGTTCGATTCTCTGAGTCTCTGAAATACGTTCCTCAGACGTTCAATATGTTCCTGGAGAGATGTAGAGAATATAATGATATCGTCGAGGTAGACAAGACATTGCTCGTTTTGAATACCTATGAGGATATTGTCCATCACTCTTTGGAACGATGCCGGAGCGTTTTTCAGCCCGCACGGCTTGCGCAGGAATTCATAGTGCCCATTCTCGGTAGTAAATGCTGTTTTTTCTATATCTTCCTTGGCCATCTCAATTCGGTGAAAACCACTCGCCAAATCGAGAGTTGAAAAATATTGGCACCTACCAAGCTTGTCCAACAGGTCAGTTATGTTGGGCAAAGGGTACTTATCGTCCACTGTTTTATTATTTAGTTGTCTATAATCGATAACCACCCGCCATTTCTGCTTACCAGAAGCATCCAGCTTCTTTGGCACCACCCAAATTGGGGAGGACCAAGGTGAGCTACTAGGCTGAATTATTTTGGAATCCAGCATTTTTTTAATTTGCTTTTCGACTTCCTCTCTATAAATGAAAGGATATCGATATGGTCTAGAATAAACGGGAATTTCATCAGTTGTCTTTATTTGATGTTTTATCCTATTGGTGAAGGTTAGGGGCATGTCCTCATGGTAAAATATATCGGAATATTCATTGCAAAGATTTAGTATTGACATCCTTTCTTCATCATTGAGATGATCGGTTCTAATATTTTGGAGGTCAAAATTTTGTTGTGGACTGTCATCAATACAATTCAAATCAAAACTTTGAATCTCTTCTCTATCGAATTTTTCAACTACTATCGGTTTTGAGAAGTCTAGGGTCACTCGTGTAGTAGTATTGTTCAATATTGTTGTGAAAGCTTCACCATTTTTTGCAATAGTGAGACTTTCGGGTATTTCACAATTGTGGATTTTTTGATGAGGAATTATAATTTCTCCATTTGGTATAGAAGTTCTAATTTTGATAACTTGTTGGGTTCTAGGGTTCACAGAAATGAGATCAAGCTCCTTTTTTGTTGGTTGAAACAGAAGTTGAATTTTAGTATGCAGAGTAACTAAATATCCTTCAAAAAATCAATATTAGCTTGTAAATATTTCAAGTTATCGAGCCCGATGTATTTGTTTTCAGGCAATTTGAAAATTTTTGAGGCAGGTATCAAAGCACTAAATTGATGCGCAGATTTTTGAAAAACTGTCGAGACTATAAAAGGTTAATTTTTCACTAAATTTGGAAAGAATTTAAGCTATTTCTGGGTGAATGAACGATTTTGTGAATCCAGAATCTATCAAAATTTTTACATTCAGGAAATATAACATATGATAACTCACTCGAATCGGTGGTATTGAAAGAAATTATTTAGGGTTCTATGTATTGTGGTGGTCTTGAGGCATTTCTAAAAAATTTTGGTCAGAATTGTCAGCGTTCACATCAATATCTTGTATTTCTTCGAATCTCTCAAAATTTTGATCACTGTTTTCGTAAAAATACTGATCGATATTTACTTGATTAGGTAATTGATCTGTTTGATAATGATTGATATTGTCTTGATCAATTTCAGTATTGAATAGTTCTTCCGATATGAAATTTCTTTGGGGTTTCACAAAATTATTAGTATTTTTTGTTGAAACACTCATAGGCGTAGGCCTAAATTGCTGATTTTGATGTTGATATGAAGTTGATGGTCTAGCAAAATTTGCAGTATTTCTAGTTGTGACACTCATAGGTGTTGGTTTAGGAAAGGTCTGGTTAGAGTTAGGTTTGAACACATTTTTGTTTCCAGGCTGTTTGAAAACTTGGGCGTTCGTAAAAAACCGTTGTGGTTGATTGATCGGCCTTGTTTGAATGTTGATTGGCTGTGAAGGAAATGTGTTTTGTCTAAATTGGTTGTTTTGTGTTTGAAAGTTGAAAGGTGTAGACTGTACATTATTAGATCTTTGTTGTGCTACTTGAAACCTCTGAATTTGTGGTGATTGAGCCTTTGGATAGCTTCTATTAGAGAAACTCTGAAAATATTGAATATTGTCTTCGCTAGTGACAAATTGTAAAGCTCCACTCAAACTGCATGGTTTCATGCAACATATAGTTGTACCTAGGGGCTCTTTTAGCCCTGCTAAAAATGTTTTTAATGCTAGATCTTGGTATAGGTTTCGTTTTAAAATTTTCGCCTCTGCCGTACTTTCGTGCACATCGGCGTAACTGCATAAAAGATTGAGAATATTCAGACATTTGTCGAAAAATTCTTGGGGTTTTTCATTGGGAGCTTGTCTCAACATTACTAAATCTCTATTGAGGCAGGCTTCGTCCCTTTGATCTGCAAAATTTCGAATCAATGTGGACTTCAGTTCGTCCCAAGAAGCGATATTTTGAATATTTATTACTAATTTAGCATTTCCTTTTAATTTAGAGATAATGGAATTTAACAAAAAAGTATTTTGAAAATTAGTTGGGTTTATTTTATCAAAAAAATGTGCGATTAAAGATTAAACTTGTTGAAATATATCTATTCAATTCGTTGGGATTTCCATCGAATTCGGGGACACACTGTAGGTACTCTGGTTTGAAGTTTGGAGTGGTCATGATGGGTGTAGAAGTTGGATTTGAAAAAGGTAATTGAGAAAGAGAGTCAGCTAAAGGATTGCTAATATTCAAATTTTCAAAACTAGTCAATAAGTTTTCCATAAAATTGTACTCACATAAATATAAAAGCGACTATGAGCATGTCCTGCCTAACTATGAAGATGGCCGTCAGATCTGCAATTTTTGTCTTCACTGTGTAAGTCCTCTCCGTGAATTTGGGCAATTTGGGTCCCAAATTCCGATGCTTCGCTGATGATGGGTTGAAATTGGTATCTGCGATAGATCCGGTTTCTTGATTTTTGAAGAGCCGCCAATACAACACCTCCACACAACGAATCACCAAGGTTCGAAACATCCAGTCAATCGTTGAAACGAAAAGTTCACGTTCGATACGCGGAACTGCGCCAAATAACTTTTTGGAATGCTCAAGTCCTTTTTTAAAAAATTTATTTTAATTACAAAACTCGTAAATCAACTGAACTGATATACATGAAATTAAATGTGAATTGTACGAGTGCTCAACTACAACTAACTCTAACAAAAAGAATTATGTTAACATCTCGTTGGTAATGTGATACTGCTGCGGCAGCATAATCAGCATATTTCTTGGGAAAGACGACGAACTCGGTGAGATATTTCGCACGTCGTAGCGGCAAGTGCATTTGCTGAAATTCAGGCTGAGCCCGCGATTTAGGACTACAAGAGTGATGCTGCTACTGACCACTTTCTGTCGTCGGGGTGACCACAAAAAATCGCTGGGTTGAACGGCAGGTGTAGTCTAGTGGGCGACAGAATGCCGAAATTTTTGCTGCCAACTTCATCTGAAAAAAGTCGCCAGTCTGAAAGCGGCCTAAGGGTTACGTCTTCCCCTTCCCAATTGCGGGTTTTTTCAAAAACTTTTTCTGTATGTTTTTCAAGTTTCACTCGCATATAATGCACGAAAATTTTCAAAAATAAAAAAGTTTTTCAATTACTGAAAAAAGCATTACGCTTGCATGACAACTTTATTTTTTATATGTTTTTTTCGGACAATGTTTTTTTTTTCGATTTTAATAGTCTGATTAGTTGCGCTTAAGTGTCTACTTTTCAGATATATATGTTATGTAATAAATTGTACGATATTTTGAAATTATCCGATTTGTACTTTTTTGTAAGTAATTAGAGCACGCCCCAGTCTAGGATGTCGTAAATAGTCATATGGGATGTCAAAAACTTTATACAGGATGTCCCAGAATAAAGGGGACAAACTCCGATGGTAGAATCCTCACTTCATTTTAGGACTAAAAGTTCCAATAACATATATCCTAATATGAGTATTAACCGAGTTACAGGGTGTTGAAAGTGGCAAAAAAAAATATGTTTTCCTAAATAACTCCGTAACGGCTCAACTTTTCTTAATGAAATCGTCGGTTGGCGCCTATTCGGGAATTTTTGTGCGTATAATCTGGCAGCAGCTCTGGAATTTCCTCTTGCTTCTCTATAGGTGTATATTATATCTGTATATTCTGCAGCCGTATATGGGTTCATGTTGTATACACTTACTATTAGTTATAATATTAATTGCTGGTTTCAGGTAGTGACGCTTTAACTGAAAACCGTCGATATGTCAGAATATTATTTGACTACTGTCATTTTCAATGCACACTATTTTTCGTGGTTGGATTATACACGAATTCAATTTGAATAACTACAAACCAATGAAGAATTATGAATATTATTGTGAACAAAATAACCTCATTGCAACCCAAATGTTTTTTAGAAAATAAGGAGAAATTGATTGCTAACCCTAATTGAGTAATGCTTTAATTTTTCTGCAATTTTCTGAAATTCTTCTAGAAATACGACTGTGGACACAATCCATTTGAAACTTTACCATAATGCCATGATTTATAATGAAAAAGGCAGCAACGTTTAATAAAATAATCAACAGTGACTTTCCATAATCACATACGCATGCACTTATTCCACTTCAAATATCTCGAAAATCGTTGATATTTCGAAAACGAAACCTATTCCTTTTTTGTATGGGAAATATTGAGAATTAAGAAAAAGAAGATGAAATCGATATTAATCCAGTGTCGTGGAAGTTAGGAAGGGACAATTGGGGGTACCCATCTGCCGTACGCCCCTGTTTTGAGTTACAAACACGTGATTTGCATTGAAATTTGGAACTGATTGCTGTCAAGTGACATACCAAATTTCATTAAGAAAAGTTGAGCCGTTACGGAGTTATTTGGGAAAACATATTTTTTTTGCCACTTTCAACACCCTGTAACTCGGTTAATACTCATCTTAGGATATATGTTTATGGGAACTTTTAGTCCTAAATTGAAGTGAGGATTCTACCATCGGAGTTTATCCCCTTTATTCTGGGACACCCTGTATAATGATAATACATATAGGTCACTGATTGTCCTACGCCCAAAAATTGTTTCGAAGGCTTTCTCAGGCTTTTTTACTCCACTACAGAATAACTTCACAGAACTCGATTCTATTATCAAAATGGTTTTCACTCAATTCTTGTACCAAAAGAATTTTAAATGGGTGGAATTTTTGCAGTTTGCAAATTTTTTAAATGAAATATCGACTCATGTTATGATTCAAAGCCCTCTGATGTGCCGAATTTATTGGATTTTCCATCACATCTAACATGACATTTAAAGAATTTTCTTCATTTGCAACGCTTAGTGGTATTCCACTTTTTGGTCGATCTTTGATACCTCCAGTTTCATGAAAACGCTGCAATGTTTTTGAAACGGTTGATTTAGAAATGGGTTCCCGATTGGGATGTAATTTATTAAAAATATCCACTACTTAGTCACAACTTCGTCTTATATCACCGTATCCTATGATCATTAAACTTTCCATACTGTTACGTTATTAATAAAAAACACGCCGAGCACACTACTAAACTGTTCATTTCCAACTTCACTATAAACATACTTCACTGACTAATGAAACACTTAGTTCTATACAACTAGTAAAATATTCCAAACACTTATTAACTTCTACAACAACTTTTCATCGCCTCTTCATAAACTGGTTTTTCAAGTGAAAAGTCTCGCCCTTATATACTCAAGTCGTGTAGCAAGAACATTTTTCCGTTGTCCCGAATATTCAATACCGAAAATCATCTGCAAATTTTCAGGAACCAATTATCGATGAAACGCTTGCGAAATCGACTCAGCGGCGTAGCTAGGGGATTTTTATCAATCTCGTTACATTATCATCCCCCTCTCAATTTCGATTGTCCCGACCAAACAATGTGTCGTTGTCTCCATTATAACGTTTAAGTCTCTCTAGGTGAACGACTTTCATTTTCGCTCTCGGGCTGCGTTGAATCCTATAGACCACGTCGTTTATTCTCTTTACTATCGTATAGGGTCCTTCCCAAGATGGTTTTAACAGGTTGCTTGCTAATGACGCCAATCGGCGTCATTGCATGATTTTGCGATATGCTAACGACGCCGCAAATGGCGATTCCCTAGTTTTTGGGAACGGAAACAATTCTGAATGAAGATATTTTCTTAAAATTGATTGATTAGCTCATCCTCATCCTCGAGAGCTATATTTCACTTTTATAATGGAAACTTCGCCATCATCGAGTTTATTGTGGATGAAATTATACTTTTTACCTACCACGTTTTTATAAACTCGCTTTCTTGTTTGTCTGCACATTTTGCAAGTGCATTTTGACCCACTACGAATAACTTGAAATTTGGCAGGGTGTTCATGTACTGCATTATGAAAATTATGTAGAAGAAAACAAAAATGGCGGCTTCAAGATAGCGGTGGTGTGAAAGGGTTCTTGAGGTCGGTGATTATGAATTTTTTGTCAAAATTCTTCTATTAGTGAAAAATCTTAGAGCAAAAATTTGCAATTTCATTGATTGTTTTTTTGTGTGTTGGTGATGGAAGATCGTGACTACAGCTCAATTTTCAGCCGCAGATAATTACACATT
This sequence comes from Chrysolina americana, assembly GCA_958502065.1. Lineage (NCBI taxonomy): Eukaryota > Metazoa > Arthropoda > Insecta > Coleoptera > Chrysomelidae > Chrysolina > Chrysolina americana. The sequence continues at coordinate 74,313,177 of OY293412.1, forward strand.
TGGATATGTGAATGACTTTGTTAGTAATTTCGAAAGGAATTCAGTGTATTATCAATTCTCACAATAATCCAGTCCAGTTAGGTTTATAGCCAACCAAAAAAAAATGTTGCAAAAAATCCGAACACGAAACACAAAACAACTGTTGATAAAAAATATTTGTTTTATTTTTATTTTGGAAAAAAAAAACCTAACCCTTCGGCGCAGTTTACGTAGGATCAAAAATTCTCAGAAATTTTATTTAGTATGAAATAATTACACAAAAGCAGGAACTACTACCTTCAGTGAATTATATGCAACTATTCAAGAGTATCGAGACAGGTCTCACTCATACCTGCCAAAAAAAATGCTATTTACTTCTGCCTTATTTCTCAACTTCTTCATAATCCGGTTTCTGCTTAGGTAAATGATGGAAAGTATCACTTATGTATGTCTCAATAAGTTGGAACCATATGGAGAACTTTTTTATTAATTATAGGGAAAAAAGTTATTCTACATAAAAGCTTCTGCATGTTCTCAAATTTAGAATACAATTATTATCAGATATCAAATTTTTTCAGTTATATACGCGGATTGCCAATATTATAAATTTTTCTCAAGACCAGAATACCTTTATATCTGACAACATTTAAAATTGATATTAACATGTTTGAATTACAAAATTGATAAAAAACATTTAGAAACGAAAAGGTTATCATGTGATTCATAATCACAAGATGGGGAAGCAACATCAAGGGCTATACCAATGCTGTCAAGAGGGCAAATCTGGTACTAGCAAAGGAGTTGGGGCTGGAATATACGGGGAGAGACCGAGGAAAGACATCAGCCTAAGCCTCGGTACTCAAGCCTCTATATTCCAAGCCGAGGTAACGGCAATCTCCGTCTGCACGAGAGAGATTCTAAGGAGGGGTCCTAGAAACCAACCCATAACGATTCTCTCCGACAGTCAGGCGGCGATTAAAGCCCTGCGTTCATGCAGGTTCACTTCCAAACTGGTTTGGGAGGCACACCAAAACCTTAACGACCTGGGAGCACAGAACAGGGTAAAACTAGTCTGGGTACCAGGGCATAAGGGGATCCAGGGAAATGAGAGCACAGATGCCATAGCAAGAGCGGGAGCAGCAACAACTCTCATTGGACCAGAACCTGCCTGCGGAATCCCGTTTGGGGATATCAAGCAGGACACAAAGAAATGGGTTAAAAACCATCATCAATCTATCTGGGAGAGTGCCTCAGGCAATACTCACGGAAAAATGATGATGATGGGGCCAATCGACCGGCTATCAAGACACCTTCTTGAACTAAGCCGAGATTCCCTCAGGAAGGTGGTAGGACTGATGACAGGCCACTGCCATTTGAGAAAACACCTGCAACGGTTGGGGATACATCAAGAGTCCACACAATGCAGATTGTGTGAAGAAGAGGACGAAACAGCCTCCCACATAATGTTTGAATGTGAAGCTCTGGCTCGCATGAGGATGGACATCTTCGGACACCACGGTATCATCCCGCAGGAAAACCATGTGAGGAATCTCCTGGAGTTCATTAAAAGATCCGGAGTACTCACGAGATAGACCTGACAGCGGGGTGCAGAAAGGTTCTCCGCAGAAGTACCTGCATTTCGGCCGCTGGCTAGCCCCGCCATCTAATAATAATAATAAATAATCACAAGAGATAAATGTTCATTCAAAAGAGAAAAATCAGAAAAAATTAACAAAACCTAATTTTTTATTGCAAATGGATGTAATTGCATATTTAAATAGTTTTCATTTCTGAACAACTTTTTGCAATAACAATTTTCGATATCGTCAAATATAAAATTACTTTACTTTTGTGTAAAATTCATATTTTTTGACAAACTGCGTAAACGACTGAATAAAATTGATATCTGATTGTATTTCAGAGCATGCAGAACTTTTTATGAAGAATAACTTTTTTTCTATAACTAGAGACACATTCTATTATGGTAATAGATAGATGGATAAGAACAAAAGTTTTCCCCTTCACCACACTAGTAATTTCATTCCTAGATACGCATTTCGTTAACCAAGTTAACTTCATCAGTATATAGGTTTACTGAACTGCATCCAGGAATAAAATTATTAGTGTGGTGAAGGGAAAAACTTCTTTTGTTTTCATTTAGTGACACCATAGCCGTCCAATATTTTTAGATAGATAGATTGATGATTTTATCAGCAAAAATATGCTATTTTCTGAGCTCCACACAATGATAATGATGGCACGTATTTTTTTCTGGGCAGGTCCCAACTTTGTTTTTTTTTAAAAGTAACCTGTGTTTTTTATCAGTTTTTCGTTTTCAACATGTGAAATAAAAGGTATCCATTTATGTTATTCTGTTTTTTTCTGGGCGGGTCCCAACTTTGTTATTTTTGAAAGTAACCTGTATTTTTCTTATCAGTTTTTCGGTTTCAACATGAGAAATAAAAGGTACCTATTTATGTTGATCTGTTTTTCGAAAATATTGACGGATTTCGAGATTTCTAGCATGACAGTTTTATTTGGAATAATACAGTTGTGCCAACTCCCATTGAAATTAATTTTAATGAGATTCAAATAATTACCTGTGATATACAGCGTGCTAAAAACAGCTTGCCAAAAATTTTGGATAAATATGTGATCTTCCCAATTTCAACGACAGAAACACCATCAATATCACCAGCTCATTCAAGATAAGGTACATCTCATAAATTAACTAAAATAACTCCATCGTGGCCGAACACAGAGGTGTAAGATTTGTTCGCGGAACAAATTGAGGAAGGAAACGGTAATCGAAAGATATTTTTGTCCCGAAAATCCGTGATTTTGCCCAGAGAACTGTTTTATCGTATTCCATAGAGAACGCAATTTATTGTAATCTGTAATGTATTGTAATGCATGTTTTTTTTGTGATGGTAATATTTTCATAATTTCACACATTCCTAATTTTCATGTTCAACACATGAAGATCATATTATTCCTCTAAATGAAATATATGTCTGTTGCCTTATCGGTAACCTTCCATTCGCCTTAAATATTCTTGTTCATGTTGAAAATGCGTATCAATTACATTATGATTAAACAATTTTTCAATTTTTAATATTGAAAATACATATTTTGAATATAATCAGACCATATCGTCGAATCTCGTCCCCCACTTTGAATAAATGAATTGAGATAAACAATAAATAGTCTCCGGTCCGAAATAGAATAGAATCAGACTTTATTCACAAATTATGTCCACCATTTTGAATCAATGAATTTTGACAGAAAATTCCTTATCTCCGACCCCAAAAACCCCCACATACCCATTTCGAAAATAATTGGACTTATTCACAAATCTCGTCCGCCACGTTGAATCTATGAATTTTTATAAAAAGCCTTCCACCATCTTGCTTTCACAAAAATTCCATAATGCATTGTCACCGGAATTATAAACACCCGTTAAATTTCATGTTTTTCGGACTACTAGAAGAGGGTCAAAGTGCTCTTGCAAAAGTGCAGATAAACAAGAATGGGTGGAAACGTGGTAAAAAATAATTCCATTCACAATAAAATCGATGAATACGAAGTTTCCGTTATCGAAGTGGAAAAATATAACCATCGAGTTTTCGAGGATAAGATCATTATTCAATTCAGAGAAAAAAAATTCACTCAGAATTCTCTCATTATCAAATACTAGGGAAACGCCAGTTGCGACGTCATTAGCATCTCGCAAAACTACACGCTGACGTTATCAGCATGCAACGTTTTAATTTGGAAGACACTCCTTTTTACGACGAGGGTTGTACAGCCATACTCGATCTCCTTCTTTAAATCCACCAGTCACTGGTTATCTTCAATCGTTTTCTTGCAAATTCGTGGATCCCGTTCAAACTATCTCGCAGTTCGTCTGCATAATCCTGTATCTCTTTTTCTTCAGCACTTGGCGATCCAAACACCAAGTCACAGGGCAACCCAAGTTCTCTCCCGAAGATGGAATCGTGCACAGAGGCCCTATAAGCCATCAAGAATAGCGGAAGATGTCGATCCCAATTCCTTTGGTGCTCTTCTACTACTTTGGAAAGATGTTCTTCCATAGTCCAGTTGAATCTTTCAACCATGCCATCAGACTGTGGGTGGAGGGCCGTTGTTGTGGTCTTGCTAATTCCCATTAATTCACAAACTTCCTTGAATAATCTCGATTCAAAATTCCTTCCTTGATCGGAATGTAGCTCCATTGGCACATCAAACCTTGAAAACATGTTATCCACCAGAGCTCTTGCAACTGTGGATGCTTCTTGATTAGGCATCTATCAATCTCGTAACAATACGCTCAGTATCAGTTAAACGTGCCATTTTTGCGCGAAAATTATTTACACTAAATGTATTTTTGATATGTGTTGTCAAGATCATCACTGTTAGACAAAAGAACGACGCGGCTTTGTTATGGAGCTGGAAACTTTCAAAGGTAACTTGATGGACTTTGAAGTTAATGGACTGAAACATTGTTGGATAATTTATAAGTTATTTTCAAAACTCGATACCTCGAAAACGGTTGAATTTAGGAAATGATGTGCTATATCAGCTTTTTTCAGAATCTTGAGCAGAATTGAAATGTGGAATAATATACAGGGTGTCCTATTAGAGAAAAGCTGCCCTCAGGGGGGTTCTATCCCCTCTGCTATGTTGGTGGATGATCTGCTTGCCATTCTCTCGCTACGGGAGGTATATCAGATCGTGAGCATATGCTGACGATCTGGTCATAGTAATTCGCGATAAATCAGAAGAGACGATCTCCTAAGCCCTTCAGGATATATAGGACACCATATATAAATGGTGTGAGAGGGAGTAAATGTCCATTAACCCTCACAAAATGGTCACCGTTCACCAGAAAAAGGAAGCAGGAATATTGAATACCTCCTTCCATCAACGGTGTAACAATTCCTTTTGCGAGTGAAGCAAAATATCTGGGAATAACCCTAGATAAAAATCTAAATTGGAACCCGCATCTGGAAAAGACTATCTGAAAGGATAGCCTATCATTATGGACATGCCGCAGAATATGTGGCAAAACATGGGGCATGTCACCAAAACAAGTATACTCGCTGTACGTGATCGTCATACGATCAATAATCACGTATGGCTCTGTAGTCTGGTGGAGCAAGGGCAAACAAAAAATGGCCCAGGCTAAACTTAACGGACTACAGAGACAAGCATGTCGGGCGATTACTGGGACAATTCCACCCCAACGGCAGCAATGGAAGCATAAGAAAAAGAAAAGAAAATGTCTATGTTTTTATACCACTTTAAATTGTAACACTTCGTAACTGCAGTTTCGTTCTATATAGACATTCTGAAACAACTATTTTAAAACCTAATTTTCCCATCCCAAAGCATTTATTGCTTTCACAAGGAAAAAACAGGACTCCGACAAACTACTAGAACTCAGTAGAACACATCTCAGAGTTATAGTAGGTTTGCTCACTGCCCACTGCAAACTCAAACACCACATGCATAAAATCGGACTTGCACAAGCAGATGCAGAGTGCCGTCTATGCATGGAGGATGATGAAACGGCTAAACACATTTTAAGTACATGCCCCGCAGCGGCCAGAACCAGATTCTCAACATTTGGCAATACAACAGTAAAGCCACAGAATCTGGTGAATTGTTCTCCCAATACACTCCTTAATTTCGTTAAGAGATTGGATATACTGGGAGAAATATAACCATAGGGTGAGCCACAATAGGCCATGGGCCGCAGTGGAGGGCCTGATATGGGCCCACTCACGTTCAAACCTAACCCATTAGAGAAAAAGCAACTGACTTTTTGACTTGTCCTGTTTACTTAATTTTTCCTTAATATAATGGATTTTGAAAAACCCTAAAACTTTTGTATTATAATATTTTTTGCTAGCTATCTTACTTTAAGAGATAATCGACCATTTCCATACATATCAGCGACCATGTATTATATTTAATTACACAAATATAAGTTCTATAATAAATAGAAAGATGATTCAAAAATGAAAGTGATCTAGAAAACCGGAGTCTCGATAACCAGAAATTATTGAAAATGTACAGGGAGTGCTTACCTAAAATAGAACACCATGTAAATGGAAATTAAATAATAATTGAACAATGAGCAACTGAAAATTTTCAAAATACAGGTAATCTAAAAAGGCTTGAAATTAACGAACGAAGCAGATCCTTTTCTCCTTAAACAAATAGTTTGAGGTCAACCATGTTAAATTTATGGGTGACACTATGCCTCCGGTTGTTCGGGGAGATTGGATCAGATCTTATGGTAACGCGAGTTCTCCAGATCGGTTGTCCATGCATATCACTATTAGATCGGGTACCTGAGCAACTGCATGATGGATCAGAAAAATCTCCGTTTTTGGAGATTAATACGATCCTTGACAAACTAATCTGAAATATGTTGCTGTCCATATAAAAGTTAAATAACCCATCATGGCAGATATTCCGTAAGTGGAACAGAATTATCGTCCAGTCTCGCAAGTAGAAGTCTTTCTGGAAACCAAAATTCGAGGAATCAGTCGTCTACCTTATAAAATAATTCTCAAATTTCAAATTATTTTTAAATTAACATTGATAGTTCATCGCAAATTCCTTGGAAATATAAATTTGAAAAACGAAAATCCTCCATCAGTTTTCTCTATAGTTTCTTTGCCTAATACTTCTAGTAATTCGAGTAAAAATATGGCTAATCAATTTTATTCAGAATACCTAAAATGTATTATAGATTTTGATGAAAACCCCAATGATCTTAATATAGATAGGTACTGTGTAAAACTGCACTAACTAATTTTCCTAATTTATTTAAAACACTGTTTAAAACAATTATTCACTAAAACATTTACTTCACTATTTTATTTCTACGGTGTCAGTCTATATCTGCGAACTCTGGAACTGTAACTAACTCTGAGCTCTGACTATCCAGCTTATATACGACTCTCGATTATTCGGGAGTATAGAACATTTCATCTAGGTGGCTCTTCGAACAGTATCGAAGCGATCGATTTTATTCCAGCTTGTTCTCGGCGATTCGTGGGCCAGCAGATATGTTATCGTAGTTGAACGAGGGTGCATAATTAATTAGATCAGGGCCGGTCTCGGGGCCGGTCTCGAAATCGTTACATTTCCCCCTTCTTAAAGACGTTTCGCCACGAAACGTCATTCTTGGAGTGTGAAGGTATATGCAAGATTCTCCATATCTGCACCTGGACGTTCGATGGAAGTAGCACTCCACAGTCTTCAACTTGGGTCGAGGAAGATGGTTGCAGCACACCAGAATGTTGATGCCGCTGGATCTGAATATTGTCCCCAACATGCTCCTTATAACTCTCCAGTCCAGCCCATCAAGCCCACAGGCCAATTTTGGCATTGCCAGGTCCACAATACTCTGGTCCAGCATCGTGTCTCTCAATTTCGTAAGGCTCTTCCAAACATCTTCATAAGACGGCTTGTCTCGAGAACGCTTCTTGCTAACCAGATAGTAGATGTTTCTCTGGCCTTTCCTCAGCTGTTACACCCCTCCAACTTCCGGGTTCTGTTCTCTCAGTTCCTGGATTCGACCGAACTTCTTGGAGAAAACTACGGCAATTCCTCTGGACATTTGGAGATCTTCTGCCACACAGTGAGCTAACGCGTAATCGGCAGGCACCTTGAAAAGATCTCGTGACTCCTCTCGGGTTACCCCATACTGAACTTTCTGTCCGTTCGAGTACAGGGACATGAACCTCTGAAACGTCATTTTGTCCTCCGGTGATCTGACGGTGCGGACTTGGTCGTGGTTTCCGGCGTAAGGGGACAACCTATTGAAGTGGACTACCCTAGGTTTTCCTCGTGGTAGCTTAAGTATTCGATAGACAAGGTCGTTTATCCTTTTCATTATCTTATATGGACCTTCCCACGAGTTCCGAAGTTTCGGTGATAGTCCACGGCGACGTTTAGGGTTGTATAGCCAGACAAGGTCACCTGTCTGATATCCACCAGCATCCGCCTTGATGTCGTAGGTCTCCTTCATTCTGTCGTTGGCACTCTGGATGTTCAAACGGACCCGTTCATGGATGTCGTCCATTCTCTGTTGGTAATCATCTTCCGCAGTGTCTTGTCCTGGTGGCGTCCCAAACTTCAGGTCACATGGAAGTCGCAGCTCTCGGCCCATAATAACACTAGCAGGGGTTTGGCCGGTTGACTCATGAACTGCGGAACGATACGCCATCAGGAACAGATGAAGGTACTGGTCCCAATCTTTTTGGAGGTCAGAGACTACCTTGGACAGGTGGCGATTTATCGTCTTATTCATCCGCTCCACCATTCCATCTGACTGCGGATGTAGAGCTGTGGTTCTAGTCTTTCGGATGTTCAGCATCTGACATATTTCCTGGAACAGGTTTGACTCGAAATTCCTGCCTTGATCCGAATGCAGCTCTAACGGGACACCGAATCGACAAATCCACTCCTTCACCATGACGTCGGCAACGGTGATGGCTTCTTGGTTGGGCAGGGCATAGGCTTCGGCCCACTTGCTGAAGTAGTCCATCGCCACAAGGATGTACTTGTTCCCGTGTTCAGATTGTGGAAACGGGCCAGCGATGTCAATGGCGATCCTTTCGAATGGGCTACGCACATTGTACTGGCACATCGGGGCCTTAGGTCTTGTTCGAGGCCCATTACTGGCAGCGCATACAGCACATTTTCTGCACCAGTCCTTGACGTCAGCTTGACAATTGGCCCAGTAGAACCGTTGCCTAACTTCCTGGAGGGTCTTCGTCACTCCCAGATGTCCTCCGGTGACCCCATCATGGATTTCTTGGAGCACTTCCTGTCTTCTGCTCCTGGAAACTACTACCTGACGTCTTTCTTCCCCGCCATCCTCCGACTCCAACACACGCTTCAAGACTCCATTGTCTATGGTGAAACAGTTCAATTGGGCCCAGTAAGTTTTAACGACTGGAGAACTGGCTATGTCCTGCCACGGCGGTCTTCGCTCACTCTTCTTCCTGCCAATGACTAAACCAAGGCCTAGATCTTTCTCTTGGTCTTTCTGGATCCTGCGGTCATTCCAGTCATCATCCACCACCGTAGTTCTGCAGAGTGTCGACTCCTTCTCCTCTGCTCGTCAGTAGTGCGAACAGTCATCTGGGCATGGTCTTCGTGACAGGGCATCTGCATTCTTATGGCTGGTCCCCGCTCGATGTTCGATCTCAAAGTCAAATTCTTGGAGCCTCTCGATCCAACGTGCCACTTGGCCCTCGGGATTCTTGAACTGTAGGAGCCATTTGAGAGCTTCATGGTCAGTTCTCAGCAGGAATCTTCTCCCATACACGTACTTATAGAAGTGTTCTACTCCTTTGACAACAGCCAACAGCTTCCGCCTGGTGACACAGTAATTCCGCTCCGGTTTACTGAGGGGCTGAAATAACCTATGACTTTTACCTGTCCTTCCTGGATCTGTGACAGGACAGCTCCAAGTCGCACATTGCTTGCGTCCGTGTCCAAAATAACTTTTCCGTCCGGAAGAGGAGAACTCAGAATTGGTGCGTTGATCAAGGCTCGTTTTAGCTTCCTGAACGAGTCTTGGCATTCTTCAGACCACTGGAACTTCGTTTGCCCTTCTGTAAGCCTGGTCAGCGGTTTGGCGATGTTGGCGAACCCCAGTACATATCGGCGATAGTAAGTGCACAGGCCAAGAAAACTTCGCAGCTGATGAATGTCTTTTGGAATTGGCCATTCCTTAACAGCTTTGATTTTCTGTTCATCTACCGCTACTCCCTCCCCAGAGACAACGTGGCCGAGGTATCGTACTTCCTTCTGGAACAAATGGCATTTCTTGGAACTCAGCTTCAATCCGGAGGTTCTTAGTCGTTGGAATACCTCCTCCAAGTTTTTCACGTGGTCCTCGAACGATCTGCCAACCACAATAATGTCGTCGAGATACACCAGACAGGTGTTCCATGATAGTCCCTTCAAAACCATCTCCATCAATCTTTCGAACGTGGCTGGAGCGTTGCAGAGCCCGAATGGCATAACTGTGAACTGCCACAATCCTGAGCCGACGGTGAAAGCCGTCTTTTCTCGATCCTCCTGAGCCATTTCTACTTGCCAATATCCACTCTTCAGGTCTAGGGTCGAGAAAATTGTAGATCCAGCCAGCGTGTCTAGCGTGTCGTCTATTCTTGGTAGAGGGTAACTGTCCTTTTTCGTCACGTTGTTAAGTTGACGATAGTCTACGCAAAACCGTGTTGATCCATCTTTCTTCTTCACCAACACGACTGGAGAGGACCAGGAACTGTCGGATGGCTCGATGACTCCGTCTTTCTTCATGTCGCAGACTATTTTGTCAGCCTCCTCCTTTTTGGCGAGAGGAAGTCTTCTGGCTGATTGCCTGATTGGTCGGACATTTCCAGTGTTTATATTGTGCTGAACCACCTTTGTTCTACTGCTTCTGCCTACTCCGGTATCGAAGATGTCCTGATACTTCCTGACTAGTTCTCTCAGTTTAGGCTTCTGTGCTGGCCCCATATCCTTGGACGAGATAGCAACCAACTTCTCCAATTCTGCTGGCATGTTACTGGCTTGGCTAACAGTGCCACGTACACTCCTAATCACAGAGAAAATTGACGAGCAGTGCCCCAAAATCGTTCCCTTCTTCAAGGTCACCGGGTAATAATTGACATTCATTACCCTAACTGGTACAAATTTATCAGCACGCAACAAGGTTTTTCCTAGTGCAATTCCTCGTTCAATTTTCTCATCATGTAGCTTGGGCTCGAACATCACCACGTTTCCACTGCTCGCACCTCCATCCAGGCGAGCATCCAAAATGGTTTCAACCCTCTCCGGTACGCTCACATCTTCAGCCAGCAGGACACGAATAATTTCTTCACTTCTCCCATGAAGTACCATTTCTTCTCCGTTCACACGTAGGACGCCGTCTTTAAAATTTAGCTCGAAACCTCTCGAATTCATGATGTCCATTCCAATTATTACCTAGTCCTCGATATCCGCTACTAGAGCCCGGTGTTTCAGTTTAGTACTGACCAAAGTCAATTCAATCGGAAGTTCACCATATACAGTTGCCGGCTCTCCTGTTGCTGTGCGTAGCTTCCAATTCGATGATTCCTGTCTTGCCGGTGTTTTGGCAAATGTAGGCCCAAGAATCGTCCTAGTCGCACCCGTATCAAGGAGCACAGTGCGAGGCTCGTTGTTGATGAGACCGTCTACGAAGACCCCTTTGCACGTCTTGTCTTTGAAGGACAGCGACATATGCATTGTTAACTGGGGCTTGTTGGATACGGGCTGACGATTGCTCCTTCTTGACCTTCATCGTTTGTGTCAATTTTCTCAATGTTGGACATTTGCTACGCACGTGCCCAAGTTCTCTACAATTTCGGCATCGTATCAGTCTTCTTTCAGGCAGGACTTCATGATTTGAATAATTCATGACTTCATAATTTTCTCATGACAGCCTCGATATTAGCGGGCTCCTGTGGCTGTGGATCTTCCTCGATCATCCGGAGTCTACTCTGGCTTTTGCAGGATTGCTTTGTTGCTTCGAATTCCAGAGCGCGTGCCAATGCATCCACGAGATGTGCGGGGCGAGCTAGTGTTAGGGCTTGCCGGGTTTCCTGGTCACGAAGTCTATCCAAAAATGCCTGTACCGCTAGTCGCTTCATAACATTTTCCGGTGTAGCTGGGTACGCAAGACGAATCAAGCGTGCAATATCTGCTTCAAATTCTTGCAACAATTCGCTTGATTTCTGGCATCGGTTTTTTAGCTGTGAGTGATATACGTGTTCAAGGTGGGCTTGGCCATAGCGAAGTTCCAAGTGTTGTACCAGCTATTAATAGTGTTCCTGTTGTTGGGCGTTGAGCGTTTGTAAAATATTTGTTGCTTCGCCACGCAATGCCAGTGTCAATGCTAAAGCTTTTTCCCCAGCATTCCATTTATTTGCTTTGGCAGCAGCTTCGAATTGTCGGCGGTAGTTTGACCATGGAGTGTTTCCGTCGAACTGAGGCGGTTTCAATGAGAGCTTTCCTGGTTCCGTACTGACCTTGAAATCTTTGATGTCTTTTTAAACTTCCTCCAAGTTGGTACTCAGATCCGGCATTGAATTTCTGTTGGAAATTTCAGGAATGTGCACAGAATCCATTCGCTTTTCTAGCTCACTAAATTTTTCCTTTATTTCATCGTGGAGCGTTTCCTTAATTTTTCCATTTCTTCCTCCATGCCATCCTTGATCTTCTTCATCTCTGCATCAACAGTTCCCATTCGATTCGATACACCACAAAGTTCTCTTCTCAAGCCTTCTGAGTTTTCTAGGAGCTTCTCTTCTAGGTTTCTCGAATTTTCGTGAAGTTTTTCTTCCAGGCTCTTGAAGTTCCTCTTTTAGACTATTAGAATTTTCGAGAAGTTCTTCTTTTATGTTTTTCAGGCTAACCGAGTTTTCTAGAAGCTTGTCCTCCAAACTCTTTGAATTTTGAAGAAATTTATCTTCCAGACTCACCGAATTTTGTTGAAGTTCCTCCTTCAAACTATTCGTGGTTTCCTCGAGATTGTTCATTATAGCACTCAAATCGACCCCTGAAACTTCGAACAAAAATGTTTCGGGGTCTTCTTCTTCTTCAAACAGTCCATCTGAATGTATTTTCTGGAGTACGGCCTTCTTTCCAGTTTTTCCTAGCTCACGCTCCTCTAACTCTTGCTTTAATTCACTAACTTTAAGGTCAACTAGGTGAACTCTCCTCGGAAACATTTTGTCTCTTATTGTCCATAACCGAGATATCAGTCTATTATTTATTTCACACAAAAAGTTTTCAGTTTATTGTCCCGCGACGCGCAAAACTGTTCACTTTGCAAACACTCAAATGTTCAACGGGTCACTAACTGTCTATTAGGCGCGATAAATGTCTATCAATTTTTCAACGCGACGAACACTTATTTATTTTAAACATCCCACTTCTGACACCAAATGTAGTAAAACTGCACTAACTAATTTTCCTAATTTATTTAAAACACTGTTTAAAACAATTATTCACTAAAACATTTACTTCACTATTTTATTTCTACGGCGTCAGTCTCTATCTGCGAACTCTGGAACTGTAACTAACTCTGAACTCTGACTATCCAGCTTATATACTCCCAAGCAGATTCCGTCCATGACTCTCGATTATTCGGGAGTATAGAACATTTCATCTAGATGGCTCTTCGAACAGTATCGAAGAGATCGATTTTATTCCATCTTGTTCTCGGCGATTCGTGGGCCAGCAGATATGCTGTCGTAGTTGAACGAGGGTGCATAATTAATTAAATCAGGGCCGGTCTCGGGGCCGGTCTCGAAATCGTTGCAGTACTTATCAGTTTAATTGTGATTCAACAATTCAGTTTTCATAATGCGACTGAGCTGAGCTCTCAAAATGTTTATTCATTGAACAGTTTCATTTCAAAATTATCAGAAAATGATAAAATAGTTGCTAATATACAGACTGTTTTAAATTAGCAAGAATTTAGCAAGTGATACAAGTGAAAACATCAATCCAGAATGGTGAAATAATAATACCATCAACGTTTTCATAATTATAAAGTGCCAGAGTGCCTTACTACAGTGAATAAATGCGAAGAGCTTTCTCTGCAATTTCTAACTATATCTACCACTAAGCCAGTTACTTTGAATTTCTCAGATCTGATCACTGTTGAGCAATTTGATAAGAAGAAATTAAAAAAAAAATATTTTTATAATTTTAATGATTCACCAAAACAGAATAAGAATATGTGACCATATGAATGGCGACGAAAAATACATGATACTTTCATTTTGGAAATGATGTTCAGACATATATCATTCTACTATGGAGACACCCGCAGACTTTTATGATCCATGTGAAGCACCAAATTCGATGAAGTACCAGTATATACAAAATCATACCGGTACCCATTCATTCACGAGAAAGAAGTTCAAAATCATATTAAAACAATGTTTGATCAGACAATTAATAGGCCAAGTTCCTATAGTCACTGCCCATATATGGGTGGTGCCTAAGAAAGTTAATGCTTCTGGAAAGCAAAAGTGGAGGGTTGTCGTTGACTATCGCAAGCTCAATGAGAAGACGATAGATGACAAATACCTTGCCCAACATCACTGATATGCTAGACAAATTAGGAAAATGCCAGTATTTCACGATTCTCGAATTGTCCAGCAGGGGTTCACACCAAATTGAAATGGAAGAAAATAATATTGAAAAAACATATATCAATACGGGACATTGGCATAACTAGTATCTGAGAATGCCATTCAGGTTAAAGAACATGGCGCCAGCACCATACCAGCGCGTAATGGTATGGTGGTCCAGAAGAGATAGTGTACATACCTCATGTCCCTGCAAGAACACTTCGAACGTCACAAGTTCGTCTTCAATCGGCTAAGAAGTTTGAATTTCAAAATTGAGGTAAATAAGTCAGAATTCCTACGAAAGGAAATAACCTTGAACGAAGGTAGCGTTGTATAACTCCTGAAGGTGTCGAGCCAAATCCGGATAAAATCATAGCCATCGGAAATTTTCCCTTCACAAAAACCACCAAACAAATCAAAGGATTCCAGGGTCTGTCAGGTTATTATCGACGTTTTATGAATTATTTTGTTATATTGAAGAAACCATTAACCAAATGCATAAAGAAGTGCGCCAAAATCGAACACAACCTTATTTCTGTTTTTGGAATATTTCAATACTTGCAAGAACCGCTGATCAACGATCCAATTCTGCAGTATCCCAGTATTCTGAATTTTATCAAAGAATATGTTGCCCCAGGGGTGCAGTATCATTATCATATATGTCTATTCTGTACCTTAATCCCGAACTTTGTGAATAATTTTCTGCAATAAATTAAAAATATTTCAAGTGATCGTCAATCAAATTCAAAAGAAAAAAAGGAATATGATACTGGCCGAAAATGAAAGAATATATACAAACATACACGTTACTTCCAAAAAACCACCATGGAAGTAAATCAAACCACCGGGATGTTGACGAAACTTTTGCAAGAATAAAAGAATTATATTATACTGGTCGAACATAAAAGAAAATATTCAAATGTATACGATAATGGCAAACAAAGTAAATACGAACGAAACCCCATCAAAATGAAACTTTTTACCACGTCAGGTTGAGAATGATGAATTACGATTACTCGATTGGAAAGTTTTGGAGAATTCTGAAAGGAATCGAAGATACAGAAAAATGTTTCATTATGAATGTTGTGAAGGCGGCTTTGAACATATAAGAACACCAAGCAAAAAAGCAGCCTTTATTCAATACTTTCTTTGTTAGTAAATATATGCTTTTTTGTATATTATATTCAAAGCCATTTTCGTTGAGAATATTCAATTTTGAGAACACTAATAATGAAATCTCATTCAACAATCCTGCAAAAATTCTCACATGAGTACCTATCTATCCTGATAATTCATCAATTTTGTACATATGAATGAGTGAAAGAACTAGTTAATTGCTATCATTTGAGAAATAATAATTGAGAGCGTTTCTTCAAAAGTACACCTTTCCGTTTTGAGGAAATTTTCAACAATTGTTGAAAAATATGGGACGTGCAAATTCCCTCAGGACCCCAATTCTCAATTGAATCTTTCCACGAAGCTTCTTTTGGCAACGGCAAAAGCAAAAAGTAAAACCTATATATTAATTAACTTACAACAGGTGAATAAATAAATCAGTGTAGAACCATCACTTCGCACAGGGTTTGGAAAAAAAGAGAAAGTTTTGTACTTCATTGTACCGTAATGAATTATTCCTGCCCGTAGGCTTTCAGCAGACCAGCTCACAGCTCCATGGCAGGCCCTCTACGATGATGAAGGATGGGTATCCCCCGCCGTATTTCTTTACTCATATTTTTGAATTTGAATAGTCGACGCGGCGCAGATTTCAAGTTACCAACTTACCGCGAAATGAAAGTTAGGTACTAGAGAAAGGAGGTAATGTATTTATTTTAGCCTCGATCACTCCCAGTATAATCTTTAATTCTTCAAAGAGCCTAAATTTCATAAGTCAGACTCATTTGCATCACAAAAACAAGAAATGGTATCACCAAATCATTAGTTTTAATTTTTTGTTACGTTGGATATCCTGAATCACCCAACCGGATACCGGTGTAGTATCGAGTTATTTTGTTGGTGACAATGTTGATGCCTGACCTAAAAATTTGACAATGACAAATGTCATTTATTTCTGAAAGTATAACCAAAATTTACAGTGAACGTAGAGCGAATGTCTATTTTCATGTTATTATCATAAATAAACAATTGTTTCACTCATATCCAGAACAACTAATTTATGTATTTAGTTTATGGCTTTGACGATCATATCCTAATGCAGGACAGTAACCGTGTGGTTCTCCAGACAAGTACAAATTTTAGCATATTTATTTCAATGATTACTCCAACGTAGATGAACATAAGTTCATGAAAATACCACTTATATTATGTAGTGATTACAATAACGCTGTGAGAAAAATTCAAGTACCACTCACTGTAATGGGTTCTTGCTGTTGCAAGCAGAAGGATGAAGATTGTGACACATACATCCCACAACCACTCAATAATCATAATGTGCAAAACATTATCCAACCTATATCTCCTGTTAGCACCCATTACTCCTTCAAGATTCCAAAGGTACCAGAAGCTGGTTATGTTGACAGGCTAGTTCTTGAAACTTTAGGAGTCATTGCTACGCTAGTTGATAAGTAAGTTTTCTGTTCTCAATAATTATTTTCTTAAACTTTTTGGAATGGTTTAAACTGTTTCATACGATTGGTGGAAGGAACTCGTAAGATTCGTGAGAATTCGGAAATGCCAAATAATTTTTCTTCGATACTTCGATATAAAATTCACACCTACAGATGCATTCTTGTGTGTCCAACAGTAACCCCTAACTTTTTAGTCGCAATGTTGTCCAAGTCATCATTCATTAGCAATATTTTTTTTACACACCCTTGTAAAGTACATATGAAATTTAAGAAATTGTCTACTTAATTTCTGTTCACAAATAAACTGAATGGAAGCAAATAAGCTTTGAAATTATTGTGCATTTTACTAAATGAACCTTGTATTGGGTTGAACCTGCTGGCTGTCACTGTTTATTGAAATATCAGACTGAGATTTTGTTATCTCAATGTTGTCGAGGTAAACACTAAGGAGACCTCATCATCATTGGTTTCATATTTTGTTAATATCTAGAAAAGTGGTCATCATTATGACATGAGCTGTCTGTGAAGAATTATAAATTTCTAAAACTATTCTCTCATATAATAATTATTTCCACTACACAAGGTTATTCAAGAAGATAACTGCAAAACAATATTATAGAAATAATGAATTTGTAGAGTTACAGCAAGAATTTCCTTGCTTTCCCAATATCAGTCAAATGTTAAATAATTAATTGATAAGTTTTAAAGTACAGCTAAGTTTACAATAAGAAACTTGAAGTTGGAAACTCCATCCAAAATGAAGCAAACGAATTGGCAGCGTTTCGAATTTCTGTTGTATCTTCCACCACAGTTTGTGAAATCTCAAGGGATTCCATCCATTTAGAATAAAGCTATTCCAGGAGTTGAGTGATTATGATCCTGATGAAATGTTTTTTTGTGTTGAATGGTGAAGTGAATAGACATAATTCCATTTTGAAGTTCAAATAATCTACATGTATTCAGGAAGAGACATACGCAAGCTTTCCAAAAATGTTATGTTTTGTCAGGAAAAGCTTTTTAGAAAACGAATCAGGTTTTCAGAGGTATGATGCGACCCCTCATTTTGATCATTGCAAACAACAGGTTTTGCACGAATGTTTTTCAAAGAGTCCAGTGGAGTGACCAGCCAGATCACTAGATTATGCACTTCTAGGTTTATTTTTGTAAAGGTACCTAAAATGAAAATGTACGCCCATCTCATTGAAATCGTGACAAACTACCGTAAAGAATTGTCAGGAAATGCACCGGAAGTGTTCCATAGAGTTTGAAGGTGGTCATTTTGAGTATTACATTTGTTGATATTTAGTTAACATTGATTTCTCCAAATAAACTAAAGGATCTTTAACTTGAAACCACTTTCAATAAAAAAAATCAGGCGTTGCTGCTGGACGACAGAGGCAATTTATTATATAATATTTTGAATGCTATTTACATGCAAATCTGGTTCTGATTTTAGGGATATTTGTCCCACCTGTGACACGTCTGTTCATTATACTCTAATATTGTTCGTATCGCATATTGATTTTTTTGTCTCAAAAACAGATATTTTTTTTTTATCTAAAAAGATGAGTAGGGTTAAATAGTTAGCAAGTAATGATTATGTTCACTAGATGATTGAAGTTATGAATGAGCACCTACTACTTTCAGAGTTGGCAATAACTTTTCTTTCAATCAGTACTGCAACCAACTTGCTTCTCTCTTTAGCGCTGTACTATAGAGTGCAACTTGTAAGTATATGACGGCTTGTACTGCAGTAATATAAATAATAAGTACATTGTGGATAGTATGTATACATAATAAGATATTCAGCTGGTATGTGGTCTTCCTTAAATTTTTTTGTCTTCTTCTCCTTTCTTCTAACTTTTTTCTTTTCTCTTCTTAAATGCTAAAGTTTTGAATATGTTCCCAGATGGTATTGAGTGGATATTTTCTGGAAGGTGTTCTTGATTGAACGTGTTTAGGATCACCAGGTATGATTCCAAAACTGAAAGAAAAATATAAAGCAGTTTTAGGAATATTGGGGAACAACTTATTTTTGTTAAATTTCAACCCTCTGTATCTCAGAAATAAAGCAGTTGTGGACCTTACATTCTTATGAATTTTTTTCTTTAAATCATCTATGGATTATCGGATTTTAGGATCAGCATTCAGTTATGAAACACCCTGTATATGTCTAAATGGCCTGGATGATTGAACATTGTTTAGTTTCATTCAAATTATTAATTGATAACATAGACATTAGTTTTTTGAACTTGAAGATTTGTCTGCAAGAATCTCTTGTTTATATTGACAATTATTCTGGTGATTTTTTGCATAGGAAAACTGTTCAACTGAACTTAGAGTTCCAGATGATTAGTCCTGATCTCATAGCAGAATAGGAATTTGCATATTAGTGATTTAAAGTCAACGTTTTTTTTAATGAACTCTGAAGATTTTTTTTTTTCAGTGAGCAAGAACCTCCAAGTTCGATGCTTCTTTTACATAATATTGCGGATAATGAAGAAGGTTGGATACAAGTAGTGAATTCAATGATAAATGTTATTCCTCTTATGGACCCCTTAGGACCATCTGTTATTACTCTCCTACTGGATGATTGTCCTCTACCATCCAAGGAGTCAGTTCATAAGGTAATGAATATGTTAGTGAAAATAAACTACCCCAATTAAGGTCCGGTTTCACCAAACATGTCTTAATCTCAAAAATATCAATCCAGATTGACCAAGTCCTTCATCGAACGGACCTTCCAAATTTTCAATATTTTAAATATTTCGGGTAGTTTAATGATAAAATTCAAATTTCATTTTTACTGTTTCAATACTTTTCCGGCAAAACAATGACCCGGTACAGCTGAAAAGTGAATACACCACCGACAATATTAGTAAGTCGCCCCGGAGCGCCACGGCAAAAAATAATAATAGCCATCCTCTACCCGCACAGGCTATGCCTTTGGGTACAATCTAAGAGTGTTTATGAGGGAGTATTATTAATTTTTTTATTATTTTTTTTTTTCCGTTAGGAATTACCCAGTCAGGCCCTGTCTCCGGAGCCCCGACACTTCCGGAGGGCGCGCTGGTGTGTCATTAACCCCAGTAAACACTCCCCACGTCCATGGGGTAAGTGATTACTGGGTCTGAGAATCATGTGCCCTGAGTAAGAGGAGTGAACCAAGAATTACGGCCTTCTGCATTTGCCCGGCTAGGATTTCTGCCATGTCACGCCAAGCCGGTATGATTTTTAAGTTTGAGAACAGTGTGTCCATCATTCCACCAAGGACCCCTATTATCAGAACCACCATCTTGACAGAATGGTTTGGGTAAAGCCTGCGGAGTTCAAAGAGAAGATCTCGATATTTAGTCCGTTTTTCCTCCTCTTTTCGGACGATGTTCGTTTCGCCAGGAGCTGAAAACTCAATGACGAAAATCGTCCTACTTTGATGGTCGAGGAGTACTACATCAGGCTTATTGGCTTGTACTTTCCTGAGGGTGGGGAATGAATAGTTCCAATAGATTCGGCACTTCTCATTCTCCACCACGGACTCAATATCCCCCGGAGCATAAGGCAACACCGGTGTCTCGTCTACACCGTACGAGTGTCGTAGATGGTAGTACAACACTCGAAGGGCCGCGTTATGTCTGTGGATATAGGCTGAGACCGCATAAGCTGGACATGCTGACAGCAAATGCATTATGGTCTCAGCTGCCCCACGACACGCTCTGCATCTAGTGTCAGGGACCTCTATACCCATCACTCGACTGCGGTAGACGAGAGTGTTAAAGACACCATCCTGGCAGGCCATTATGAATCCCTCGGTATCTGACTTCAGCCCACTTGACCTGAGAAACGAGAAGGTCAGGTCTCTGGATAAGCCTAGGTCTTCAATGTTCTTGAAGAAGACCCCATGCATTGGCTTATCCTTATGTAGCTGCAGGAGCCTCTCACACTCCGCAGCTTTTACGTGGGCTTTTTGCTGAACGGTATTATTATTATTATTATTATTATTATATACCTCTATGAAGGTCCTTTATCGAGTGCAGTTTTCAAATGTTTGGTACTCGGAATATTTCAAAATGCATTTATGTCTTTTTCAATAAGTACTTTTTGACGAACAAATTGATTCGACCCTGGATTGGAGTCCCTTTATCGAACAGGTCACTGTGATGTACAAAAAAATCAATTTGTCCCATGACATACAATTTTTGTATATATTTTTTCTTAACCCATAATGATTTGGTTCATTCCATATTATCCACTTAATATATTATAATATTATTCTTCTTTGAATTGTTGTAATACCCCCTCTCACTTCATGTTAACTAATAAAACTGATAATGAGCATATTTGTAACAAGAATTGATTCAGCAACACCGCGAACGTTCACTGCCCTTATTTCTCGTCAGAAACTGTGGTCAGAAAAGTGTGGACAGGAAATTGTGGCTTACTTCACGAAATTGCTTCAGGAATACTTATGCGGATAAACATAAAAATAACTGAGTACCGTGTTTTTCAAACCAAACTGAGAATTATGAATAACTCCTATTGATTAATTTTGATGAATCAAACGCGGAAGGTTGCTGATATACCTTAGTTTGAGGAACTTCTACTTTGCTGAAATCCAGTCCTGGCGTTCTACTTCGAGAAAATTGTTTGTTTTGCCGTTTACATAGCAATTCCTATGTTCACCAATATATGGTATAGTTTTAAACTTCTATTTGTCTTTAATATTAGGATAAACCTCTTCTTAAATAATTTCTTCTTCGTTTTTACGATAATCTGGTTAGTTCTTTTGGCAGACTGACCTTTCATGGTGGAGGTTGTGCTAGTAGTTTGTGGAAGACTAGGGATGGCAAAAAGGGTCCACGTGGGCCTACTTACCTGTCTGCGAAAGCGGCCTCCCCCCAAATTACGTAAAGATATTGATACTAAGCCTATTGATGTAAGTATGGATGTCAGGTCATCGATTTATTCAG
This sequence comes from Chrysolina americana, assembly GCA_958502065.1. Taxonomy (NCBI): domain Eukaryota; kingdom Metazoa; phylum Arthropoda; class Insecta; order Coleoptera; family Chrysomelidae; genus Chrysolina; species Chrysolina americana. The sequence goes on from OY293412.1 coordinate 74,334,903, forward strand.
ATCACCGACAGGTAACTTTGTGTTACTTCTCAGGGGAAGCATGTTTGGGTTACAGAAGACTTCAATATAAATTTTAATACTCCGAAGAGCGCAGCTAGAGTGTTGCCTTTCTTGAGGGTTTATTTAAATGCTAATAAGAAATAGTATATGAAATGCAATACATTTTACCCACATCTGATATGTTATAAACACAAATACTTTTTCTAATTTGAGGGCTTCTTTGACGTTTATGGCAGTTGCTGAGAAGCTTATATCATATGAAATAAGTAACTTGGACGAAACAAACAGACGTCAATTGATTCTCGATAACATGTCAGATCACAACAGTGCCTTTGATAACAAGACACTTGTATTTTATTGATTTCATAAGACATTTGTAATCAGAATTAATGTGACTTGAATAGAAGCTCAATTTTTTTATTCAGATATTGGCTTGAGGAAGGAGTCCTTGCTGAAGGGTTAAAATATGGTCTCATTATATCTTCATTCTATTTCAGGTAGTTAGTATGTTAGATCTCTCAAGAGAGAAGGCAATCTCAGGAAGGGCAAATCCTCCAAGGCAAAGGAACGTTTGTGTTGTACTTGGTTGCATTGCTGAAAAGTTGGCTGGGCCTAGGAATATGGAGATATTGAATGATGATATCATAGATTATTTACTAACCAACTTGGTAAGAATGTTTGATCGTGGGCTGTCTGGGATTAGTTTGTCTTAGAAATAATTATTCTAAATCTCTGATAATTTAAGAAAAAGTATTTTTCAGTGTTTTTGTACAAGTACTCAGTGGAAAACAATATATGTAGGTATAAATGTAGCTGGTCTTTTCGGTTTGGTAATTTTATGCATTGATGACTTATTTTGTCTCATGTGTAGACTATATTCAAACTTCAGTTGTGATTTGCAAACCACATATTCTGTTAAATCACAACAATGGGTGGTATTCATGAAAATCAGCAAATGCTTACACTATAGTTTTGTCTTGCTTATAACTTAACTAAATGAATACGTCTGTTTCAATAAATCCAAGTAAAAGAATTTGCTCAAGGTTTATGCATACTACCCATACTTTGAATACATAACTAACAAGGATGTACAATCCAACGTTCCCAACATCCTATATGCAGTAGCCATTTCATTTGCAAGTATCTTTAACAAAAAAAAATACTTCATCATTTTTAATATCTGAGACAAAAATCAATGTTGTAAAAATTCATTCTTAGACAGAAAATATTTGCTATCTAGATATGCCAGAATGGTGTCAATAATCTGTCTGAAATTTGGGACATTATTGGTAGTTTCAAAACTGGAACTTAGCTGTCAACTACTATGAAGAGGGAAAATCAATAGCAATCTTCATATCTTCAGACATTATTCCACATTTCAGTTACTGATTTCCTGGTTGCATATCATAAAATTGAATAACTTTTTGTATAACAGTTTGTTGCCCAATCCAGGTGCCATTAATGGATCTAATCCGTCAATGTTATCCTATACTTCAGTTGCATCTTTCTCTGTAATTATGATATAGTTTTTTTTCAGTATCTGTAAACGCCTCAACTCTTCTTTGTGATTGGAGGCATCAGTGCTGTTCTATGATTAAAAGTGGCTACCTTCAATATTTCCAAACTTCTCTTCATGAAACTTTTTATACGTATTGATTACACCAAATTTTATTAGATTATTATTAAATTTGTTTTTTTGTACAGTATTTTGAGGATATTTTTTCCTTCTCTTGAAAATAGTCTCAAAAACTTGTACATTGAACCAGGCTCTGTAGTTATTCAAAAATGTGTATAGTCAGTATAATTATTCTGTAATTATCATCTGCTGAATTACTTTCATCATAAATTGGAAATTATTACCCAGATCCCTGTTCCCATCTCCACTATACAGAAATGTTTTAAATTTGTTGTTTATGATCATTTACTGACTTTGCTAAAAATTAAAATATTTTATTCAAACTGTTTCTTTTTTAGGACCACAAAACGGATCCTAATGTTATATTATTTTCATTGATAGCATTAGAAAAATTTGCTCAAACAAGTAGCAACAAAGTAAAAATACTAGAAAAGCTTCAACATTTTGAAACCTGCCCTATATCAGATCTGGAATCTTGGAAGGAATCAAATCATTATATTAAGAGGCAAGTCGGCTTTTGTGTTCAGTGGATGCTTGATAATCTATGTAAGTGTTACAATTTAATATTTTCATATTACTATGAAGATGAAAGTAGAATGTAGATTTCAAAAATTATTTACATGAATGTAGTTTCTCTGTAAGTTTATAAGACATTTTTTTAAAATCTTATGTTCTCTATACAAACCCATTTTGTGTTCTGATCCATACCAACCTGGTTCTGAAGGTGGTACTGGGGAAGGTACGAATGAGTTTGCATAAACCCTTTCCCAATGTGAGAGACATTTAAAAACTGAGCTTAATGCGTTGGTGCATGCAATACTACAACAAAAGCTAATTTTTAATTTAATAGCGTTTTGTCACATTTGATACGACCGAGCGGAATCGTTATTGTTATAAAATATATGGGAACGATGGGCTCTATTGTCAAAAAATTAGAATCATACCTCACAGAATTAAAGATTTTTATCTCACCTTGATTTCTTTATCGTTCTGCTTCCCTTGGATCTTATGCTGTTATCTTTTCTTCTTCACAGGTTAACACTTGCTCTGTTTTCAAGTCTTGAGATTTCTATCATCAACTTTACAAGACTAAAAGAGCCAACAACACTTAAATATTTATATTTAATTAATTAAAATAATCACAAATTATCAAAGACTGAATTAGAGACATTCAGAAATTAATTATTATTGAAACTGATCATGATTCAAAATAAATGAGGCAAGTTGATTTATTAACATCTCAAAGAGCTGGAAGCTATGATTTATATTGAACAAAATACAATAAATGCACTAAAAGTTGAATAATAACGACGTCTTATCTTTGGGAGTACCCAAAATTTGTTGTAGCTTATACAAGGTTTTGTTACCACCTTCATATTCAGGGATTTGAAAATGCTGTTGAAACCCCCGAGCAACTCAAGATTTGTATGGGATAACGACATTTCGGAGGTTTTCTTCTTTGAAAAGTCGAAGTGTTACGAAGGGTTTCCTTTAATCAATGCTTCCTTATCAGTTTATCAATCATTCAGCTACCTTCCAAATAAACATTTTCTCAGTATTGAATCACTCCTTGTTCAGTGGGAACGATAAGAGTACATACACCAAGTAATTTAATTCTGCCAGTTTTTTTTTTGTCAGTTTCATATGCAAACGAAATGGTTTAAGAGTGGCTATTCATTTCTGAAACAAAATTATTTTCATCGACCTGTTTTGTATCGTAGATAGTGAACACGTCGTCCACATACTTTACCCAAACCCTAGGAAAATCGCTTGCTTCCATCTCAAACCTACCCATGAACAAATTGGCTAGGAAGGGAGACAGAGGTTTACCGATGGCTGTACCTTGGAGTTGTTCGTAAAAACAGTTGTTGAACTGGAAGCAATTCTACCTCATGCAAAGTCGGGAGTGGCTTGAATTCACATATCTTACCCAAACCCGCTTGCTTCCATCTTAAACCTACCCATGAACAAATTGGCTTGGAAAGGGAGACAGAGGTTTACCAATGGCTGTACTTGGAGTTGTTCGTAAAAGCAGTTTTTGAACTGGAAGCAATTCTACCGTATGCAAAGTCTGGAGAGACTTGAATACTCTGACTATTTCTTTACTGAAACGTTGATCAGCAGTAACTTTCTCAAGGTTTTCAATATTGGTACACTTAAAAACTAATAACTTTTATGTTCCTAATTTAGTCGATACATTCTAGTGAATCTGATTTATGCCTGTCAGTTCTGTCAATTCTGATTGAGTTATTTATATAGAATAGAAAGTTATCCTTCATAATAATATTCTCAACAAAATATTATTTGTCCTATATCCTAAAATGTATCACCCGGTAACGGAAGTTCAAGAAACTCGCCACCGGTACTTGGACTGAAACGATCTGATCGCCCAAAAAACTTGTCTAAGTGGATTCACTGTTGGATCTGGTTTTTCTAATTTTTACAACTACAGTAACGATGTAGTGAATATCGTTATTGTTTTGTAAAGTAAGTCAGGTTCATAAAATTCTTTTTGAAATTAGTAAAAAAAACTCATTGAGTTTTTTGAGTATTTTGACATGTATTATTGAATTTGATAAATAGCTCTCTTGAATATGACCAATTTCCAGAGTTGATTTCAACATGATCAATCTTGTGAATCAGCTATAAAGATAACTGAATATGTTGAATTGACAGTGGAGTGAAAGCCTCAACAAATGTAAAATTTCAAAACATAATCAATTGATGAATATGGAACTAGTACTCACTGTAGCAAAATTTACATTGAGGCGGTTACTGAACCATTGTCTTTAGAAGAACCAACAAAAATACTTGAAAAAGTACCTGGATTAAGTCCCGTGAAACTGTTCTTTGCAAAATAGTCTGAAACACAATTTCTTACTTCAATCAGGAACCAGTTGAGGGTCACTACTGTGCTTCTCACTGGGCATAATGGGACACCTGTAGAAAATGGGACACCTGTAGAAAATAGGACTGTTTTAAGACAACCCAAATTCTGCCAGAGGTTGCCAGAAACAGTACAACATAATGTACAAATGAGAGGAAATTTGTAGAAAATTAGTAGGAAAGTCCTCTGATAATAATTCAGCTGTATATGTATTTTAGACTAATTTGTCGTCCTATTATTATAAATAAATAAATAAATAAATAAATAAATAAATAAATAAATAAATAAATAAATAAATAAATAAATAAATAAATAAATAAATAAATAAATAAATAAATAAATAAATAAATAAATAAGTAAATAAATAAATAAATAAATAAATAAATAAATAAATAAATAAATAAATAAATAAATAAATAAATAATTAAATAAATAAATAAATAAATAAATAAATAACTAAATAAATATATAAATATATAAATATATAAATATATAAATATAGGAATCGTCGGTATTGACCTACAAACTAAATGGACATATATTCCTCTAGACTATAAAAACAATTACATAGGAGGAAGTCTTTTAATTTTTTCTTAAAAATACCCAATGTTTTACTGTTCTTTATAGTAACTGGCAGTAAATTGTAAATTCTGGGAGCCATAAGGTTAGGAGAATTGTAAGCCAGTTTTCCTTTACCAAATGGGACATACATATCATTTTTGTGTCTGGTATTCACATTACGTTTCGATTTGTTGGACACAAAATTCTTGTCAACATTTTTATATACATACAAACAACATTCAAATATAAAAAGACAAGGCAACGTTAAAATGTTATATTTAATAAATGCGTTTCTGCAAGATTCATTCATAGGAATGCCTAGCATTGCTCGTAGTGACCTTTTTTGAGCAACGAATACTTCTTTCCAGTGAGAAGATAAGCCCCAGAAACACAGACCATACCTAAGTCTGGAGTAAACCTGAGCATAATACAATGTCAGCAATTGATCACAGTTCAAAACTTGTTTCAAATTTCTGATCCGATAAGATATTGTATTCAGTTCTTTTATTAAGAGTTCACAGTGATTATGCCACCCCAAACATTGATCAATGGAGAGTCCCAAGAATTTGGTGCCTTCGCTATCTGCGACGACAAGATCGGAGTTTTCGTTTGCCTGAAAACTAATGGTGTTACAACTTCTTTGACGATTGTGAAACCGAATTGAAACCGTTTTGCTTGCATTCAAGTAGAGATTATTCGATGCAAACCACCTATTCAAATCTTGAAAAACTTTATTGCATTTGTCCTCTAGTTTCGAATCATTCTTGTCGGAGACAATGAGTGATGTATCATCTGCATATAGGGTTAGGGAACAACAATGAACTTATAGTATCAGTTCTAACACTTAATGTACAATCCTTGCAAAGTAAAATAGATGATCTATATATACTTCTTGAAAACCATAACTTTCCTCATATTGTTTTGATTACTGAACATTGGCTAAAAAACGGACAACCTATATTTATCCCAAATTACAGAATTGTTTCTAGCTTTTGCCGAAGCGAGTTCAAATGTGGAGGCACTTTAATACTGTGTAATAATGCATCAACAGATCTTACATTCACTGATATCCACAAATATGATAACATCATTATAGAAAAAGAATTCGAATTTTCATTGGCTTATGCTAGTAATGCTAATTTATTTGTTATATGTGCATATAGATCACCTAATGCAAATGGTTTCATGTTTCTCGAAAAGTTAGAAACACTTCTACTTAAACTACCATCGAATGCAATAGTTGTTTTGGCTGGAGACTTCAACATTAATTTCGATGATAAAAATTCACTCCTGACCCGACAGCTCGAAAATCTACTGATTGCATTCAACCTTACCATGCATACAAACGGACCAACAAGGATTTCACCATATTCACAGAGTAAAATTGATTACATTTGCACTAACCTGAGCAACGAAAATATAGATTGCTTGGTTATCCCAGCTAACTTCACTGACCATGAGGCAGTGTATTGCAAAGCTAAGGTTCTTCATAACAGCAATGATAATAAATTCAAAATGGGTAGGTTATTCAGTGGGACGAATTACCAAAAATTCTATGTCAGCTGCTTGAACAAGGATTGGAATGATTTGTTATCTTCCGAAGATCCCTTTCTATCTTTTTATACTCTTCTGATTGATTGCTTCGAATCATCCTTCCCCATTCAGAAAATAAAGAATAAAAACAAAAACAATAAGACTTGGTTAACCAAAGGAATTCGAACTTCTGCAATAAATTTGAGAAGTCTACATTACATCAGAAAGTACTCCAATGATATCTCATTCCATAACTATTATGTTGAATACAGAAGGACTTATAGAAATGTTATTAAGAAGGCTAAAAGTAAACATTACCAAAATAGAATCTCCTATAGTAATAACACCATCAGGGAAACTTGGCGCATTGTTAACGAATTTCGCGGAAAAAGCAACATTAAATCCAATGAAACTCTCGAATCCAATTCTCTCAATGAATTTTACTATATCTGAGAAACTACTAAAAAATATTGAAGTAGCACCGGACCCTTTGTCTTTCTTGAGTGAAACATATATTGCGGATACATTTATTTTATATGAGACTAATCTGGATGAGCTGATCGCTACGATAAAACAAGTAAAAAACAAAACCTCCTCCGGTATTGATAATATTTCCATAAGGATAATCGAAAATTTGCCAATGTTTGTACTAGAAATACTAGTCCACCTTATCAACGACTCCTTTGCCAATGGAATCTTTCCCAACTTTTTAAAAACCAGTATTGTTATTCCTCTTTACAAAGGGGGCGATCCGTCTGATCCATCAAATTTTCGGCCAATCTCCCTCATTCCGACCCTTGGGAAATTAATTGAAAAATTGGTAAAAAGTAGACTGATGAACTTTTTAATGCTCCACAATATTCTGAATCAACAACAATTTGGTTTTCAACCAAAGAAAGGTACAGGAGATGCTATCTTTGATTTTCTGAAAAATCTTTATTCCAAATTGAATCTGAAGGAGGCAAGCGCTGCAGTATTTTGTGATTTGTCAAAAGCTTTTGACTGTGTCAACCATGGGATACTGCTGCGCAAATTAAAGCACTACGGTTTTAGGGAGCAGAGCTACTGCTGGGTTGAGTCTTATCTATATCAAAGAACCCAAATCGTAAAAACAGATAGCTACTCAGAGATTGGCTCAATTAGGCATGGTGTTCCACAGGGCTCTGTTCTCGGACCTATCTTGTTTCTGCTATATTTTAATGACTTGGGGAATATAAGAACTGAGGGCAGATTTACTATATTTGCAGATGATGTAACTATCCTGTGGCATGATAAGAATTTAGATAATCTTCATAGTAAAATGACGCGAGATATTGCTGCTGTTAAAGAATGGTGCGATAGTAATCTGCTGTCATTCAATATTTCCAAAACACATCTGTTATCCTTTCAGTGCACTATACCAGACCTTCCTCTTGGAAAAGATACCATCTCATCTACTTATAACAGCACATTTTTGGGAATTCGTCTGGACAGTGACCTAAACTTCCGAATCCACGTTGAGGTGTTGAGCAAAAAACTCTCCTCAGGATGCTATGCCTTACGGGTGGTGTCTAACGAATTGGGTATGACCACTGCCAAAATAGTGTACCATGCGCTAATCGAGTCGCACATTAGGTATGGGATTCCTTTCTGGGGAACTTGTAGTAATCAATGCTTGAAGGTGATTTTCACTCTTCAGAAGCGTGCTGTTCGATATATGTGCAAGGTTGGGCCAAGAGTTTCTTGCAAGGAACTGTTTAGAGAACAGAAAATCCTCACCCTCCCCTCTCTTTTCATTCTTGAAACGGTTTGTCTAGTGCAAAAGAATCTATCAATGTACAATATCACCACTGGACCTACCCGCCAAAATAACAACATAAGGCTACCCATCCCTACTTCAAGTCTGATAAAAAACTCGCTAATTTATAATGCCGCTAAACTATACAACCACCTTCCAGCGAGCATCAGAGCCATCGAGTCATTGGCGTTATTTAGGAGATCAGTGAAATTGATTCTAGTAAAAGAGGTATTCTACGATGTCAGTGAATACTTGAACAAAAATATGGGCGACACATGACTTGCTCAATGGTTGTAATTGAAGTTGTATTTAGTTATTTATTTTTTGACTCAGTCTATCGCTTCTCGCTTCTTGTAGTGTTTTTATTGTTAAAGTTTTCCCTGTGTGTGTTTGTTTGTCACATGAATTTGTTTTACTGTTATTTTTCAACTTATTATGTCATGATTGTTTTATACTTTGTCAACGAGATGTGAATCTTCAGGCAATAAAGAATATTTTGATTGATTGATTGATTGATTGATTGATTGATTTATCCAGATTGTTAACATAAAAAAGGAATAATATTGGACCTAAAATGGATCCTTGAGGGACCCCTAGATCTGCTGAAATAAGTTCGGATGTAATATTGTTGATTTCCACATATTGCTTCCTGCAACGTAGATAGTCTGTTATCCAAGCCAGTGGAATGCCACGTATGCCATACCTAAACAATTTTTCTAACAGAATGTCATGGTTAACACAATCGAATGCCCTGCTGAGATCACAGAATATCCCAACAGGGCATTCTCCTGCCTCAATACATCTAATTATTTCACTATAATAAGAGTGGATAGCTGTGGAAGTTGATTTTTTGTTTAGGAATCCGTGCTGATTCGTTGTAAAAATGTTACGGCCTTCACAAAATGGAAGAACCCTATGTAAAAATGCACATTCGAATACTTTTGAGAAGCAAGGTGTAATTGTCACTGGCCGATAGTTTTCTAGTGAATGAGGGACTATTCTTCTTGTAAATTGGTATTATTCTTCCTGTTTTTATCTTATTCGGAAATGTACCTGTGGCGAAAGACAAGTTCACTAAGTGGAGAAGAGGTTCAATTATAGCTGATAGACATTTTTTCAGAACAAACATAGGAAGTTCATCAAATCCCGAAGAGGATTTATTTTTCAGCCTTATTTGAAGAAGATTATAGAGTTCTAACTCTGTATATGGATCGAGAAATAATGAGTTTGAAGGTGATTTGATATTTTTCAAAAAAACACTGAAAATCCAACTTTTCTTTATCAATCTGACTTGAAATCTCTTTTGGAGTATCTCTGAAATAGTTATTGAACATATTTGTCACTAGGGCTGGAGATTCAACCACCGAATCATTGTTCCTTATTGTTATATTTTTTTTAGGTTTATTTGTTAACTCAGATACTATTCCCCAAGCTGTCTTACTGAGATTATCTGTATTTTGAATTTTATTTTAGTAATGTTCTCTTTTGGTGGATCTGATTAATTTAAAATGTTTCTGTTTTTCTACCCTGTAGAGTTCCTCCATATCAGGTTGGATGTTTTTTAGATCGTGAAGATTTTTCAAGTTATGACTGGAAGTTTTTATTGCAATATCTGCCCATTTGTCATTGCTTGCATACTTAATATTTCTCTTACGTTTTGGAAAATTCTGATCAAAATAAAAGTAAAAGATCATCCAAAAGGAATCGAAGGCCGAGTTCATATCAGATATGTTCCATAAATCCTCCCAATCCTCAGCTTGTAAATCTTTGATAAAGGAAGATATGGCATTATCATTGAAAGATCGTTTCAATTTGCAAGACATTGTTGAGTTTGAATTTTTCTTTCCACAGTCAAATAATATTGATTTATGATCTGAAACATTGTTATCGATTACACAACATATAGCATCATCACGATAATTTGAAAATATTTGATCAATTGCTGACATTGTACTTTGTGTTACCCTAGTTGGCCAGCCTACTTTTGGTGACATATTAAAACAATTAAAAATATCACATAGTTTTTTAAAATTGGTACTTGTATTCTTGTAGCAATCGACATTAAAATCACCACATACCATCATATTATAATTTGGTTTGTAGTTGAGACTAAGAACATTATACAGATTCTCCAAAAAAAGATCAGAGTTTCCCGTTTTCCGCTCTATAACAGCATAAGATAATTGTTCGACCTAAATCTGACACTCAGGAAATTCCGCAGATTTCGAAGTCTTTTTCCAAACAAAATTGATTTAAATTTATACACTTCACTTCAATATCACTTCTTGTCATTATTGCCACACCTCCTCCTTTCATCTCTTCTCGACAAAAATAGCTTTGTAGACGAAAGTTATTATAATGGAAGGAATGCACCGACTCCTCTTTGCACCAAGTTTCGGTTAAACATAATACGCTCACATTAAAGACAGACATATCCAATGAAATATCATTGAGTGTATCTTGATTCAGACATTGCACATTCAGCACGAGATATTGAGGGTTAAACATTAAATCCCTGTTTTTGCTGTGGACCTCTTCTCTAAAAAACGGCTAATACATGATCCAAAGGGCTATATATTGGGATTCATCGCCTTCTTAAAGTTATCTTCTTTGAATGATGAATAAATGCCTGGGTGTTTAGATTGTATTATTTCACAGGATACTTCCGGAAAATGATTTTTCAGCAAAGACTTTAACGAGTCAGTCGTTGTGTCAGTATCTACCCTACTGACATGTAATGTCACAAACTTGGGTACACCTTTCACACGGCCACTTTCAGTATTATTCCCATATACCAAATTGCGTTTTCTATTTCTTTTGCGATCGACCATTTTCCACTGATGGGTTTCCAATGTTGATTTCATAACTTTTTCTCCTTGGTTTTGAACTCCCGCATCGTTGTTGTTGGGGTGTTCATTATCAAGATTTATAATTTCGTTTAGCTTCATTCTGGTTTCCTCTCGCATTATTCCCGACGCTACATCCCCCTTTTTGATTATTTGGGAATGTTCTTGTACATCAGCTATGTCGTTCATAAGATGACATGATTGGTTGTTGGGAATATCTGAACAACCGGTAGTAATAGGTACAATGGCAACACTGTTAATAACATCATTTTTATTTGACGAGCCAGCCTGTCCACTATTGTTTTTTGCGGACCTTGGTTTTTTATTGATTAGCATGTTCTCCTGGTTTGGATGGATTTTGTCACTTTCTTGTATTTGTTTCTTTGCGCATTTAGCAGTTCAATATGATTGTTCAGAATCTTGATTGTTTCCCTCATGTCCTTGATAATAATATCTTTTTTCTCCAAATGACATTAAAAGCGGCCTTTTAATGACACTTGGCAGGCTTAGAAGTTGTACTTTTAATGCCTAGGCAGAAAAAGTCCACTTTTACTGCCTTGGCAGAAAAAGTTCGTTGCTAGGCAACCTTTCAAGTAATAATTTAAATCAAACTGGTTATTAAAATTGACAATGACAAAGTAAACAGTAAACAAAAAAATTCAACAAACGTCATCAGCGGTAAACATAGTAACACAGGGCCCAGTTACCTTTGATGAAATAATTTAGTTATTTGGATATTGATAATGAAACGCAATTTAAATATGAAAAAGTCGATTTTGCGTGGAATTGGAACAAATTTGAAAAAAAAATTATATGTTTCACACGGCAGAAAAGCAGATTTAATGCATTAAATCTTGTGCTTTTATGCCTAGTAAAACAAATAACTATTTGTTTCAAAATATAGCAAAAAATATGTGGATCTACTCTCTTTTCATTATTCATGTTATCGACAGCATCATAAAATGCCGAGTCGAGGTCATCGTTCAACGACGTAGCTGTTGTAGCTGTCTTACATGTGGAACATAAAAAGTCGAATTCCCTCTTTGCCAGATCGTTGATTTCAATTTCATTAAGGCCACAACACTCGCGGTGATACCACTGATTGCAGAGACCAGTGCATCCTATTTTGAAACTTGATTTACTAATGTTTTTCTTACATTTACCACAGACTAATTTACACGACATTTTCACTTGCCTCGCGACGTTGCCATTATATGGGGGTTATCTTCATATCTATAGTTTTATTCAATATCTGTAAGATTCCAAATCATTTATTTTTTTATATTTTTCAGTTGTAATGAATAATCGAAATTATAGTTACCAAATGGTAAAAATGGACAATATAAATGCCATGTTGAATACTAGTGATGTAAGCGAATATTTAAAGATATCACCCGATGGATTAGAAGCGAGGTGCGATGCCTACTCATTTGAAAGTGTAAGATGTACAGCACAAGCAGATAAGGGTATTTGGTACTATGAAGTCTGTATCATAACACCTGGGGTTATGCAGATCGGTTGGGCAACAAAGAACAGCAATTTCCTGAATCATGTGAGTATTTTCCAATGAAAAATACTGTTTTGATCGCCGAATGGAAATTACGAATTTGATTCTTTTTTTAAGGAAGGTTATGGTATAGGTGATGATAGATATTCTTTGGCTTACGATGGTTGCCGAAAATTGATTTGGTACAATGCAAAATCTGATCCTCAAAGTTTGCCGAAATGGGAGTCTGGAGATATCTTGGGTTGTGTTCTTGATTTAGATAATCAACAAGTTATATTTTCCGTTAATGGAGCGAGCTTACCACCATGTATGCATGTGTTCACTATGGCAAAGTAAGCATATTTTTCTCAATCATACCATCTTACCCTTTTATAATAATAAAGTGAATATAATATAAATTATGGGTCGTGAGATTATTAAGGTATTTATTAATCGGAATCGGAATGAAAATATTTATTCAACAGTTATCAAATAATTAACAATCTTCAACACAATATTGCCTGAACCATCGACCTAACAATTTATTTTATTAAAGGAATGAGATGAAATGAGTACTATGGCTAAGATAACAGAATCCCAAGCACTATATAATGTTCTAGTAGCAGATAAATATATTTCACACAAGTTCAACGTTGTTCATAATCAATACTCTAAATATTATTGTTTTTCAGATTTTTTAGATTTATAATTCTCAAATCACAATCTAAAAATGACTGAATCAAATAAATTAATAAATAACTAAAGAAATTGAAGTTTATTGAACATCTTCATTTATGCCTAACTGGCTATGGTTTGTACTGATCAATCTAGGTTTTGAAATTTTACATCTATGTCCATTTTCCATATGTCGGCAAAAGATGTCTGCCTCCTCATTTCAAATGAAACGCTCTGTATTTCATTTGACTTTTAAGTTTCTCATAAAATTCATAGGCACTATATATATATATATAGATTATTTTTTAGTTTGACTGTTGCGGGAATTTTTTCTTATGAATGATAACATAAAGAACACAACTTTTTAAATATTAAATTTTCAAACATAATGAGATGTTTAATATCATATATCAAAAGGTATATAAAACATCATCAGAATTACTTATACTATTAAATTACTAATAGATTATGTTTTAACAAACTTTGAAAACAGTCTGATACAAGTTTTGGGTGAACCAGTCATTGATGTACCACATTTACTTACAAAAGGTCTAGTCATGACAGCAAAACATGTATTTATATTTACCCTTTAATAACTGAAATGTAACGGTAATCCATGTTTGTTATGTACTTATGTATGTTGGTATCTTTTATGTATTATTTTAGACATATTTGCCAGGATAAATATGGAAAACTTAGAAACACAATCATTACTTTTTTAATGGAGTTTACTTTGAACATAACGTGATCACATATTGTTGGTTCTCTGAATTCTACAGCATGTTTCTTTTTATGAAAACCAGAATATTGAAAAAAAAAAAAAAACTTTTTCAATATTCAGACGATTTATAGGTAGCTCTTTATAGGTGGCCAGCCATCTAAAATATCATATTCTTATGAAACTTTTGTGGAAAATGAAACATGCAGATTTGCTGGAACAGTGAATAAATCGTAGGTGTCATGTTGTTTTCTTGATAGTTACTAAAAAAGTAGCGATTAATTTTCTTCAAATATATCAACATTATGGCAATATTGATTTATAATCGATTATTTTTTCCAGATATTTCAATTTCTTAAAACATTCTAAATTTTACTTGTGATTTTGCAATATTTATTTGTAATTTGGTTTCTTAAAAATAATCGATTTGTTTTATGTGCATTCAGTTGGTTCATTTATACCTAGGAATACCTTTATAGATTTTGAAATTATTTGATAAATACTATTTTTTCTAGTACGTTTCCTCAACATACAACCAATGTATCATTGGCAAATAACTTGGGAAAAACGTAACAAAATTGATATCATTTGAAAGAATTATTAAAATAAGTGGTCCCAATATATCATTTTGCACAAACTCCATGGTAAACGATTCAATCTTCATGAACTTTATTTTAAATGTTATAACATATAATACAGTAGCTCCTTCAAGTAGTTTGCTCAACAACTTCTAATTAATGAAGCATACTATGAGAGAAACACTCTCGAATATCAACTAATTCTGTTTATTTCTCAATAATTTTTGATAGTGATTTATCATTGATTTCAATTTACAAAATAGTACTGGATAAGATGATTAACGAACTGCATGGTGCATTTGTTGTAGGTCTGGGTTTTTTGCTGCTGCCAGCTTCATGTCATTCCAGCAGTGTCGCTTTAATTTTGGTGCTGAACCATTTAAATACCCCCCTATGGTGGCCTATTCCACATTCAATGAATATGGTTCTCTGAGACCTGAAGATAAGATCGTTTTACCTAGGCACATTTTATTGAACCAACTGAGAGAACAGAATATAGGAGAAGATAGTTGTACGCTTTGTTATGATCAGAAAGCTTCGATTCGGCTCCTTCCTTGTGAACATTCGTAAGTATTATTTTGTAGAATCAAGAATACAGAGGACATATATTATTCATTATTCACAAGAATATGCTGTTATTGACCTAACCTGCCAATAATGACAGATGTCTACAGAGTTGATTCATGCTATTAATTTTTTCTTCAGAAGTATTTTAACCGCCCATTCAGTTTATGGTGTTTTACAAAACACAAAACATTTATGAACTTTCAACGGAGAAGAGTGTATGATTTGTCATTTGTATCACCAATATATACAGGGTGGCCCATCGATTACACAACACAGGCATTAAAGTCGATTTCCAGTTCGCAATTTTCATTCATGCAATTAATTGCGGGAATTTTCAACCAATGAGACGCTATTTGACAGCTAAGTAGCCTTATCCATTGGTAGAAAACTCGTGCAATTTATTGCATGCAATAAAAATTACGAACTGTAAAGCAGCTCTTGGATGGTGAGAAAGAGTTTTTCGGCAAAATTAAAAAAAAGTCAAGATTGATTGTCATCAACCTCCTGAGTAGGGACGTTATCCCAAAAATGTTTTCAAATGGAAAGGGGGTTTAAGTGATACCTCAGTGCTGCGTAGTTTTTGAAAATCGATCCACTCTTTTAATAACGAGCGGTGAAACTCCAACAATAATATGTGACAAAAAATTCAAAATTCAATTCAATTTTACTTTAAAAATTACTTATTAGTCAAGTAAATGCTCGAATTGCTGTCCGCCAACCTGCATAAAGTGGTACAAATTCTTTTCAAACCGTTGTCATACATTTTGGAGCATTTGCGCTGTGACTTCGCGAAATACGTTAATAATTCTTCTTTGCAACTTTTCTAATGTGTTTGGTGGTATTTTGTAATCATTGCTATTAATGTGTTCCCACAAAAAAATCTAAAGAACTTGAGTCGGGTGACCGAGGTGGCCATTTAATTGGGCCCCGTCGTCCTATCCATAGTCCCTGGAAACGTGTCATTTAAATAATTGTACACAATTTGGGAGTAATGCGGAGTAGCTCCGTCTTGTTGGAAAATCAGTACGAGATACACCCGTCTCAATGGCCAATGTAAAAAATTTTTAAACACTTTAACAGGGTAAGTGCCGAAATGTTCAAAAATGTTACGTCCCTATTGGCCAATCACTTTTCTTCATCAAATTACCTTTCTAAATTTTTTTTACTCCAAATTAATATTTTACATCCTCATGGTAGAGGTTTTTACATAAAAAATGTGTTTTCATGTGAGTCCAGGTTGGAGTTTCAAGGCCACCAGCAAAACATTCTTCACAGGATTGCCATTGCGAGTCCAATGTGGCGTCTCGACTGATTTGATAATTCATATTCGCGGCGCGAGTTTACAGCAACGGATTTATTCTGTATGCATATTAGCAAAGTACAATGCAGTCGTACACGAGTTTTTCCCAAGAATTTTTGGGATGACACCACTACACCACTATTCTTTTTTCGTCAAAATGTGCCCTCCTGACAAACAATCTTGACGTGTGTTTGGAATTTGCCAAAAAATTCTTTTCCACCCTGTAATGCCTTACGATACGTTTTCGATGGGCCACCCTGTATATGTTTCATGTTTATTCAATAGTTATTTTTCATCTTTGCATCACCTTCAATTTCAAGTCATGTATTCGACAACCCATTTCTTCATTTCGTTTAAAAATGCCCTTATCTTCAACTACCTCTTATTATTATTTCAGTATTACTCTTTTTTCTGTTGACAATTATTTTACAGAATTTTAATAATTTCTCAACAAGTTTATAATTTTTTACTTCTGTCCTTCGTTTCTTGCTTTATAGTTTGATCTTTCTCTATTCACAACTTGCAGGTATTTCAGTATTTCATTACCATTTAATTTTCGGAAATGGCATTGAGTAAACGTTTGTATAACTTTTATGTTTTCCGTTTGGGGTTGGAAGGGGGGAGGGTTATGGGGTTGCAGTGAACACCTAGAGGATAACGTCGACTGCCTGGTTGTTGCCGGTAAACAGGCACTTGCTGTGCCTAGGCTGCCTTCTTGTCTGGGGAAGCGCTGAAAGACAGTACCCGCTGATGGTGACGGGCTGTCTTACATATTTCTGATCTGAAATTGTAGCTAATAGAATCACGCGCCACTTTTGCATGTGCTGTCATAAATTTTCTGTGCCAAGAAGTGGATTTGTACTGATTATGAGTCGCTTTGTATTAAGGCAGAAAAAAGGATTTCGAAAGTGTAATTTGGGCTTATTAGTTGCCCCTTGGGATAGTTGTTGGTCTCAGTGTTCCTGAAAATAACATCCAGCATTGGAAAAATGCTAGATACACAGGACTCATTATCAAACTCCTAAATGCTTGTGACATTACTAGTCAGAGCGTCAGAGGTTGGGACGAAAGCTGTTGAAAAATTTGTGATACTAAAGCTGTTCGTTTGTCGAGACATGGTTAACGCCCGCAAGCTGCCGCAACTCATCCAATCGTACGTATCCACTCTGGGTGACGATGCATATCACTTTATTCTGCACTCTGTCAAGCCTCTATAGTTGAGTGCTCAGACCGCAGATTACTGAATTATCTGAGACCGGCTACGGAACATAAACCAGAGTGCTTCTAAAACTATATACCAGATGACCCGTTCAAAAGTACTCTCGATACCTGAATGTAATTTCAATGGTTAATACTTTTTCTGCTTCTATAAATTTTCCAGAGGCAGACCAATACTTTCAATTTATTTTTCAGGGGATTTTGTGCATCATGTGCCAACCAGCTGGTGGAATGTCCTATGTGCAGATCTCCATTTCGAGAGGTAGAGGAATGCAGTCCGTCTTCATGACATACAAGGTGCTTTTGAATTTGTAACCTAACATTTCGAAACAATTACTGTTTGTAAAATAACGTTTTGTACAAATTTGTTGCATCATATGCAGAAAACGGGTCTGTATTTTTAAATAGTATTTATTTTTAATTCTACTTTCAGAAAGATGAATATTGAGAATGTTCTTTATTTAATGTAAATTATAAATTATATGTATATAATGATCTATTATATGTGGCAATAGCAGGTGGTATACTTTCAGGGTGAGTGAATAGTAAAAAAATGCAGATCTATATTTTTTTCATATATTTTACAAAAGTATTGTTTTTCTTTGATAGTTATTATGAATCGGAATAAATTAATATATTTTAATGTTATGACAAAGATGTATTTTTCTTTTGTATTTGGTATATTAATGTGCAATAGTATATTTACAAAAACAAAAATAAAAAGGTTACATATAGCATTTGAATTATTCTACTGGTAATAAAAATTAGTAACAAATTTAGATAGTTTACATTCAAAACTTGATAATTTTTTTAGTATACTTTTCACAAATTGAGTGAGCGAAGCGAGCGCGTTAATAATAATAATAATATTCTTTATTAACTATAAGACAATAAGAATTGTATAGGATTTGTGATGGCACTCGCACTTTACGGCTGCAATACGAAATCGAACACTAATAGGTCATTAATGGTCGATTTTGAAAAATCATACAGTAATGACAAATCAACCATTAATAGAGGTTATTAATGGTCTACTTCGTTTACATTGAAGAACAGTAAACAAACATTTCATTATGAGATCGACGGAAAAAGTAATTTATGTGGGTACTGGAAAGATCGAAGAAAAGATAAATTCATAAATTTGACATTTTTTCTTGCACTGTTGGAACCTCTCAACCTCATATTATAAATATGGCCAACATTATAAACCTATCATCATCTGCTACAGCTGATCTAGGTCTTCTATATCTTGTGTTGTTGGGAATCGTTTGTGCTAGGTGTGATTCAGAAATTTGAAAAAGGTGTAATTAACCAATTATCTGTGATTGCTGTGCCGAAATCCTTTACTTTGTTGATTCCAAGAAACGTTTCTGTTTATAGAGGGTTTTTTTTTTTCATGAAATGAATAACATCAGTACACATTTTAATGAAGAAATAAACAATCAATGAGAAGAGAGTGACAAGAATAATATGTGAAGTATCTCCGATCAAGTAACACAACCTAGATGAGTAATACTCAAATAGAACTGAATGTAACATCTTTTCATAATTTTATCCCTCAAATAATGACATTATTGCCATGTCGCAATTTTTCAAGCATACAATAAGCACGTCAGCTAGAATTTTGATTTCTGTCGGGTATATTCATGGCAACGAAAACCCAAAATTACTGTCGTGGATGATATAAGAAGGCAATTGAAACGTTCATTGCAGCTTGTTGGGAGCATGTAAAAACGATAGTATTTCCATCGCCGAACGGAGATTCTTCGTTGTCAATATAGTCTGGTCAGTACGGCAACACTGCATTTGGAATATCGAATGTCAAATATAACAGAACAACAACAAAACATCTCTGTTTTCTCGTCTTTGACTTATTGGAGTGTTGTTTCGTGAATGAAGGGCAAATTCTGAGTTAATTTGTGTTAAACTATCGTTAGTTTTTATAATTAAGCAATGGTGAAGCATCGAGAAATGTGTAAAAGACCATTTAAAGCTGGAAATCAAAATATGTCATTTCAAAGGTAAGCTACCAGTGTCGTAACTATCGAGAAAGGGAAACCGAATTAGAAAAGAGTAAAATAAATGAATTATGAAAAAACATGTCAATTAGGGCATTGGCTTTTCTCAAAATCCTATGGAGATTATTCCATCATAATTTCAGGTTTTCATTCCATATTGGGTTTCCATTATTTTTATTTCATTAAACCTCAATATTTCTGTTAACAACGCACGACACTGCCGTTCAGTCGGACCTCTCTGCAAAAGTTGCGACAAGAACACATTTCGAATATCGGTAAATTAGCAAGTGATAGAGACAGGCCAAATAAGGTTGATCTTAAAAAAAGTGATGATGATCTGAGAATTCTTTTAAATAAAAATTAAGAGTCTTCCTTAAGGCAATATTCAGGGATCAAATAAAAATGTATTTATTATCCTTTTTTTGAGCTTAAGGGATAAATAATGAAGGAACTCGTATAAATAATTGCTAATTAACCTGATATGCAGGGTGTTTCCTAACTACGGTTCCTAACTGCATTGGGTGATTTGTTAGTTCATTTTAAGAACAATACTTTCTATAAAAAAAGTCAGTAGCGTACTTTTTTTACAACATGGTTGGCTGTGATGCCTACTAAGACGCCACTGGCCCTAATAATTTCAATCTATAGTGTATTCATATTTCAAATACGCTCCATGTAAACAATGACCAATGCGTGCTTGCAGCATGTTCACCACGTGATCGCCAATTCTTGCAACGCTATTGGTCGATAGAACATCAACCTGATACGACACCAAACGAAATGTTTTTGCAGAGATGTATTCAGCTTGGCTGCGTTATAATTATTGAATGTGTGATTTGTTTGAAGTTGCAGCGGTGATTTATTTTTGTGTTTTTAATTACATTATTGATTATTTATTTCAAATATTTGTTTTGGTGTAAAGTTTTGGGTTGGTTTTGGATGATGTTACATTTTCAAATTAATTTCATTGGGTAAACAAGCTTAATGCGTTTCTGTTCTAGTTTGGTGTTCACATGCTGTTGTTGACATCGTCCGTATTTGAAATATGAATGCACTATAGTTGGTGCTAAATGAGCAATTAGTTCAAATAAATGTACCAAATTTCAACCAAATCGGTTCGAGGATATTCATGGTATTTTTTAATTACCATTTTTTTTTATTTCAATGCCCTGTATTTCAGAAACGAACCCATTTTTCTTCTTGAAATGACCTAACGAATCACTCCCTGCAGTTAGGAACAGTAGTTAGGTTGTATTGATATATATGACAATATCCAAAGTATCAACCTCGACCAACTGATACATGACATTATCTGTTATCAACCATATATTGTTGTGTTTAGTGAAACATGTACCACCTGTGACGTGTATGATTTTGAACTTGAACTTAGTAGAAATGCAATTCAAGGTTGGTTTGAATGGTATCGAACACACAAGCGATATTGGAGTCTACATTCTTTTTATCGATTGCTTCATCTCCATTGGCGCATGCAGCAGCGCGGTTTTCCATCACGGTTCAGTGCCGATTTAAGCTAATTTCGGGTCCTGGGCACAGAAAGTTTACTGGCT
This sequence comes from Chrysolina americana, assembly GCA_958502065.1. Classification (NCBI taxonomy): domain Eukaryota; kingdom Metazoa; phylum Arthropoda; class Insecta; order Coleoptera; family Chrysomelidae; genus Chrysolina; species Chrysolina americana. Next base: position 74,356,271 of record OY293412.1, read on the forward strand.
CCCTTGGCACTGGCGGATCCAAGGGGAAAGGGCTTCTGAATCAGCTATGCCTCTTGGTCCGAAGTTATTGCAAGAAGTTGCAATTTTTGGTAATTTTTCTCTCTTCCTCTTCCTGAAGTTTTGTCCCGGTTCCCATTATAAATAATACGTTGTCTCTCAAATTGACAAAAACAGAATATGAAATGAAAAAGTTATCACAGAAGATGTTTGTGATGATGTTTTCAACCACTGACCAAAGCTCCGAAACGACTCTCGTTTCTAATGCAGTAAGCTTTTCTTCTTCTGCTTTTTTGTCATTTTGACCAAACACTATAGCTTGCAGGTAATAAACATTTTGCAGGAATGACGGCCAAAATACGGTACCATTTGATCATAAAAAAAAATACGATTGTTGTTAACAGCCGAGATTTCACCATTTTCTTGATTGATGATCTATTTATTTTGTGAAAATTCATGTTGATTATAGGATGAAGATAAAACTTTTGTTTAATTTTCACGAAGCCTTTATTTGATACGACCGCGGTATCGGCCTCGGCGGTATTACAAGTAATACTTGAAAATGGTCTAAAAGCCGAAACCGCGGTAGTATCTAACTAGTCTTAGTGGAAATTAGACAAAAGATTTTTCATCATCCTATATTCACCATTTTTTCCCATGCACCTGCATTGTACGACATTTAATCTTTGGCAATGACGCAATGGGTATTGATTCTATCCAGACAAACAAAAAAGATTGCTTCAAATCTGTTTGTATCGACCTACCCTTTCACCTGATTGTTTGCCGCCAGTTATCTCATGGGTTTTATAGTCCCAAGTCAGCTTGGACTCATAAGTGTGTGACTTCAAAGCTAGGAAGATGGTTGGTGTCCTATCAAGGGGTTTTGAGAGCTTGAAATTTGACCCTGTAACGCCCACTCCAACCCCTTCGTTCATCTTGGATCCATCTGTGTAGCACACACCACACTGAGGCATCCATTGCCAATTGAAGACCGCTCTCTGTGTAAAACTGGTGGTTATTCATGACGACTTCAAACTGTACCTGATTGGCATGATATCTGTCGGTTTAGCTGCACTTTCTGCAGCTTGACTTGTGCTGAAATTTGATGCATTTTTGCCATTTTTGACCACCATACTAGCGAGGCGTAGGAAAACATGAATTTAATGATCGTTTGGTATGACCAATAAATTATTTTTGGTTTCAGTTCCCATGTCTTACCGAAGACTCTGCGGCATGTCCAGCTTTCTGCTAGAACCCTGGAAAGAATTAGGCTGTTCCATGTCAGATTTTGCTCGAGTATAACGCCGTGGTATTTTACTTCTTTGAAAAATGTTAGCTGGGTTCCATTCATAGTTGGGGCTTTAAGTTCATACTTTCGCCTCCTGGTGAATGTGACCAGCAACGTTCTGCTAGGATTGACATCGAGTTCCTCCTTTGTGCACCAGCTTCTGATTGTGTTTAGTTGCATGCGGTCGGAGATTATTGCGTCATGTCTTCCCCTAATGGTGACGATCAGGTCATCGGCGTAACCTTGAGTCGTGAACCCACATTCTTGTAGCTTTACTAGCAGGTCGTCGGCAACAAGTGACCACAGTAGAGGCGATAGAACTCGCCCTTGGGGGGGTAACCTTTTTTTTCATTTTCATCCTGACTGTCTTTCCCACCAGGGTCGCTACAATGATTCTGCTTTTCAGAATTGCTTGTATTCATCTGATCATTGAGGCATTGATATTTCTTTTCTCCAGTGATCTGGTTATGGAGGCATATGAGGTTTTATCGAATGCACTTTCTATGTCAATGAAGGCACAAAGAGCCATTTATTTTGCCACGTATGTCTTTTCAATGGTTTCAATCAGACATTGTAGAGCATTGATCGTGGATTCACCTACAAACTGTTTCTTGTGAAGCGGTCTTAACTAGTTCGCTTCTGATGTAACGGTCTATTATTTTTTCCAATGTTTTTAGTAGAAAGGATGTGGGACTAAGATTCCGTAACATTAGTTAAGTAGTTAATTACTATATATAGAACTTTATAATTTTATCATATCCGTTCGAATAAAGACTAAGAGGAATAGGTATATTCTATAACATTTTTTCAAACATTTATAGATTTTGTTCATTTTCACCCATCATTTGCTAGTTATAAGTACCTCCAAAGTTTGTTAGGCGGTGTATTACAAAAAGGTGTCATCATGTGAAAAAGTTTTAATAATTTATTTTGAAATTCTACTTGCGTGTTTGTAATATTTGCTTTTAAAAAATGGAAAATAACCTTCTCAACTCGAACGGGATAGCAAGATTTCTGCCACTTGTCAAGAATTCCTTTTTAAAAAATTAATCGTCTAAAATTTTTTGTATAATACGAAACACAGAAATTTCTCCCAAAGAAAAACGTTTTTATCGATATTAGGTAATTGAAAGTTAATAGTAGCATGATACTAAGCTAGTGGTATAAAACAGTTTTAGGAAAGTTACAAATTTTTTCATTCATTAAAAATTTCGTATTATTAAAAAAATTGCCAAAACGAGAAGTTGCAAAACAACGTTGGACACATGCGGAAAGTCGGAACAGAAACAACAACTGTTCTTTCCAAAAATTTTCGAAATTCAAAGGAATAAACCTATTTTGAGTTACTATTTTGAAAATAAAGTTAACTGGTAGAAAAAGTCACGTAATCTCGTCCGATTAGGTCACTTTTCATCTTTTAAAACTCGACGCCCAAGACAAATTTCAAAATGTATTATTATTAAAAATATTTTACATATGATGCCAAATCTTTGAAAGACACTGTAGTTATATCCGATCCTTTTCACTGGTTTACCAAGCGTTTAAGAAACCTGAAAAAATTGAAGATACACCGACCCAAAAAAAAATTAAATATTCAAAACTTTTTGAACAAACCTCTCACCATCTATGAAAGACGACCGATCTAGGGAAGACGAGGCCCTCACCACTGATAACGTATGATGTCAAGTTCAAATATAGAGAGGCAACAAGATCCCATCAGTTCATTGATCTGATGTGAATTAATAATATTGTTTCACTTTCGGGACCATCTCAAAATAATTGGTTTAATTTATTTGTTCATACAACTGAAATACACAGTATATTATAATTATGTTTATTATGAGTTCTACGTGCTAAACTTTCATCATCACCCACTTAATTCATTCATTTAAGATATTCTTCCGGAATAACAGTTGATGAGTAATCTCTATTATTTACTAGGTAGGGTATTTTTCTAAGGGAACATCCTTCCCCATCAAATGTATGGCACAAATATTCGAACTATCTTGGAATATTTTTTGTTTTTTGTTCATCATTTGAACCATTGTCTTGTATTTATCTTTAAACAATGTCTAAACATACACCAATACTTCCATATTTTCTCATTGTCAATACATTTTTTCATTAATAATAATAAATTATAATACTCCCGCAAAGTCATAGCCTGTGCCGGTTGAAGACTATTAGCGCCACAGCAAATAATAATAATAGCCGTCCTCTACCCGCACTAGCTATGCCTTTGGTACACTCTATGAGTGTTTATGAGGGATTATTATTATTATTAACTGTAGCGCTCCGGGTGACTTCTGATTTTTGGTGACGTGAACATTTTCCAGCTGTAGGTAAACCTACAGACAACCTACATCTACACAACTCACATCATACTTGCTTGTGGTCGCCTATATCGACTCCAAAAAAATTTAGACAAATTTTCTCATTCAGGATTCGAACCTGGCCCAGCGCTAGCAGAAGTTTCAACGGCCGACATCTAACCGCTTTGCTATCGACCACCATAGGATACCGCCGAAAATTCTGTGATCATTGTTTTTCCGTTGAAATGGCATGGTCAATATTTCACTCTCAGAAATTTCAGTTAGATGGACACGAAGAGTTAGCTGAATTTAGCGTCAATTTCTCAGCACTCCGTATACTTTTTATTTAAGTTTCCAAAATTCAGTAGGCTTATTCAAGGTTTTATTCAGGTAAATTCATAGAAATATACCTATATTTATTATGAGTAGGTATGTAATATATATTTCTATGGGCAAATTCTGACAATTTTCAGAAAAATACTCCCAGCAGGCCCATATACATATCGATTCAGCCCACAAACTGTTTGAGATTTAAGGGATTTGATACTTTATAAATTATAAACCGTTCTTCAATACATTAATACTTACTTTTTGCATGTGTGAAAATATGAGCGACTCCGATATTGAAAAATGACTGCAACGCCACCGGAAAATGTTCATCAGGCTGCTTCTGCTGTTGAGAATATTCTGCCGCAAAAATGAAAGGATAGTTATAAGAAGATTTATCAAAAATTTGTATATAGATTATATTTTATTAGATTCAGTTGGTTGTTGTTAAAAATTAAACCATAAAATATTCCTTCGTTTTTTTTTTATTACTCAAGGCACCAACAAACGCACCAACCAGTATATAAGAGTCGTAGAAAAAGTATAGTACATATTGAGTGTTGTAAAGTACCTAATTGCATACTCATATGTTATAACTGCACTCCGGCTCGTGCGCAATTTTTCTGTAAATGAGTAACATGCTTTTTACAACACTTAATACTTAACATATAGTATTTTTTTTTCATTCAATACAAAAAAAAAAAACATAAAAATATGAAATTTTTCCGAGTACCTACAGGAAAACTGTTTCATGAATGAGACACACTTGAAACGTGCTGGTTAGTAAATTATATAAAGTAACTAACTTTCACTCACACGATCAAAGTTTTCTACATTTATCTTCTGTATAGCGAATGAGTAAACTCAAAACTTGGAATAAACAAACTATATATACTGATTATTATTCTGCTTAAGGCGAGAACTAACATTCTTCTTTATCTGAATTTCGAGTAACGCGCCGTATTTTAGTTCTTTTATTTTCTTCTGTTGGTAGTGACTTTTGCCTAAATTTTTCCCCTATCTAAACCCTGAATTTATTTTTCATGCCAATGAGCCAATGTAATCAGTATAAGTGTCAAAACCAGATAGTATACGTATTTTAAGGTTAATTAGTAGCATTTTATGTTTTGACGTGATTCTCAATTTGAAGTGTAATCTCTTGTATTCCATTAATAAAATATTCGTAATCACGTGTTTACACCAATGCTATGTTTTGATGCTGATACAAGATGGCGGGTGAGTTGACTTGAAATTTCTATTACAAATTATGTGTGACATTTAAATTATTGTTTTAGATGTTTCACTAACACACCATGAGTTTATGGATGATTCTGATGAAGGTATGACACATTTTTATTATTTTGTCTTTGTATCAGATTCATCGCATCGAAGTTATTTCGAGATTAGATAGATTACTTCTAATTACATCGAAGTATATTGAGTTGATATCTCAGCTGCTTACAGTGATTGCATGTGGAAGGGAATGCGATTTCATTTTCAAATTATTTCACGTAATTATTCTTGTTAAAAGCTTGCATTCCCTATCAAAGTAGAAAACTCCCAGGAAGTGTTTTGACTTTTGACATTTGTCCACAGCACATTGTTTATGTCTCTTTTTTGGTGGCTAGACGATGTTCTGTAACTGTCAGGCTAACTTTATTTATAATTGCCTCAAGGTTTCTTAACATTCATAAAATTGGTTAGCTTTTGAACTCTTGCCAAAAATTTTAATATTATGTTCATCATCTCATTGATTTGTTCAATTGGTATTTTTAACTCGATTCATACCTATATCACGGCGATGGCGTTGTGGAAATTGAGTTACCTAGTTGGTTCAATTAGTTCATTCCATATTCGATAATGAAATTTGTCTACGCAGTGCGTAAACAAAATTGATACGCACTGTTCATAATCTTCATAAATCTTTTTAGCACAAGTGCTAAAAACACCAGTGCATATTAGTATCATGATTGCTATTAGGCTCATAATGAAGTTTTGGACGCGAGCCGTAGGCGAGTGTTATAAATCATTCAAGTAATTGCCATTACACGCAAGTAGAATACTATACTTTTTCTATAACTATAACCAGTGTTTATCTTTAAGTTCAAACAGATGACGATTTCTTCTGGCTCTAACAGATGAAAAAAATAATTACTTATATTTTTATTTTTCTCGTAATTATAAATGGAGAAATAATTCGAGTAAAGGTGAGTCAAGTGGACTTTATGACGAATTACAAATTTATATTTAATATTTGGTCATTATTTCCATTCGTGGCCTTACGCAAGGGTGGACTTTGTTTAAATTTTGAAGATATTTCAAAAGAACAGTAAAATTCTTAAACTAATAGCCAGAAGCTCTCAACAATTTTTTTTTGGAACTGACGTAGTTTGGCCTCCTGAACAAAAATACCAACATTTTTGGTGGTCTAAAGTAATATCGGAGATATGGGCATATTTTTGAGTGAGAATTGGCAGTTTTTTGGACACATATCTACCGCGGAAAAATCACACAAAATTCTTCCTTCTTTACATTAGCACAATGTAGACACCCTAATTCATCCGTTTTGCACTATTTTTTTATTAAAAACGGCATTGTTCATTTAAAAATTGAACCTTTAAAAACATCAAAACAACAAATTTATGTAAAATGTTTAGTGAATTTATATGTCAGGTTGGTAACTTTGAACTTGGCATATTTGCACAGCCAACTTTTCGACTTCAACATGAATTGGAAATTATTCACTCACTTTTTTTTTTCAGTAACCAATTAGACATGAATGAAATTCACTAACCATTTTGCCTAGATTTGCTGGTTATGTGGTCATAAAAAAGAAAGAATTTTTTCAAAAAAAAATATGTTTTCAATAGAGAAAAAATGTGAAACACGTCAATTAGAGTGATTACATTCTGCTAGTTATAAGAAGGGAGAATTAAGAATGTTTTTAATGTTTTTTTCGTGAAAGAAATGTGTGCTAGAAAATGACAATCATCACTTAGAAATAGGCCTTGTCAAGTTCGGTGTTTTCAGATTTGTGTATATGACACTTAAACGTCAAATATAAGTGTCCCAGAATGAATCAGTATTAAGTGGTTTACAGGGTGTTGAAAATGCACAAAAAAACGTTTTCCGGAATAACTCAATAACTCCTCTACTTTTCTTGATGAAATTTTACAGTATTCAATAGAGATTTATTTCTAATGGATTTGGAAACCCAAATAAAAAGAGACGAAAGTTCTTAATTTTTCCATCCTTGTTGCCAGGGGCGCGCTCTGTGATTGGTTACCATAATGGCGGTTAGTTTGGATGACATGACAGCTACAGTTGAAAATGACATTTATACTCCCTGACCTTATAGTAACCAATCACAAAGTACATTCCCTGGCAACAAGGACGGAAAAATTAAGAACTTTCGTCTCTTTTTATTCGGGATTCTACATTTCAATCACAATGAAGTGTCTGTAACTTCAAACAGGGGCGTACGGCAGATAAGTACCCCTATTCGCCCCTCCCAAACTTTCACACGTCTGTATTGATATAGATTTTTTATTTCTCATTTTTCAATATTTTCTGAATCATTCTTGAAAATGTCAACGGTTTTCAGATAAGTATTTGAATTTCATGCCGAAGTGGTTTGGAGACTTTTTGTTATTATTTTCTTCAAATTTGTTATATCCTTCGTTTTGAAAATCTTGTGTTTTGGTAATATTCCAAATGAATTGTGTAGACAGTCACACTACTCGTTGAATTTTAGAAAATAGTGGAATAAAATTAAAGTATTCCTTTGGGATAGCAATTGACCATGCTGAGTGTGTTTCTAAAGAAATAATCAAAAAAATAATCACCGAATTTATTCTCTAAAAATTCCACGATATTCAATTTTTAATTTTTTTTAAATATTTTT